>OX422209.1:472268215-473623215 GCA_949130495.1 Sambucus nigra
CCGGGGTCAATTCTCAGGTGATGATCCAAGATCGAGGTCAATTCTGACCTAAAGAGTGGTAACGACCGAGGACCAGGGTCAATTCTGACCCAACTCAGGTGACGATCCAAGACCGAGGTCAATTCTGACCTAAAGAGTGGATGAAGATTGGATTTTGATTTTGCTGGGAAAAGTGCTCTTATGATTTTGATTTGAGCTGGGGAGCTGATAGCTGGGGAAGCTTTTAAGAGACCTTGCGAGGGGGGAACAACCTATTTTGGGTGCTGTAGGAGAATTCCGCTGGGGAAGTGATCAGGTGATCCTTAGGGATCCTCCGGAGCTTTACCGGGAGGAGTTTTCACTTGGTTTTTGGGGATTTTTCTGGAAAAGAGGGGTTCTGCTCGAGGGAATGCGAAGTTTTCTTGGTGAAAAGGCTTTAAATCCCTCCTGGGATTTATAGGAATTTTCTGGGGATTTTTTGAGGCTTTCTGGTATTTTCTGGGAATTTCTGTACGAAATTAAATGGGGGTGCCGGTCGGCATAGTATGAAGGGTGCCATTCGGCAGTGGCACGGACTTTTGGGCTATCTCGGGAAGGCAAGGGGTCAGTACCGAATCCCCTCATTTTTTCCACAGCTTCTTTTCTTTTTCTCTCTCTGTGATTCTTCTACAAATCGTTCTATCATTCCGATCTTCAATAAATGGCCGCTTTTGTGAGCACTACAGTCCATCGGGAGTGGTTGATCGTTGATGACTGGGCGAACGTGGAGTGGAGGGCCAGGGCGCCTCTTGTTTTGGGGAGTGAGAACTCCTTTGATGCATTTGAGCCCATTGCGGATTAGCGAACCCTACTGCGGGAGCTATCGCGTCATTGCTCTTCGAGAGTGAGTCCCGGCGGTTATGTAAGTAACCCGACGTTTGGCATTCTTCTCTTTTTGGTGATTTTTCTTTCTTTCTTGACTTTTGATGAGACTTTTCCTTTTTTCCAGTCTGATATTTCTTTAAAGAACATGTGTGCCCGTGGGACAACGGGGCTCAGGGATGTCTGGGAGCATCTCCCACTTGTGGTGTGATGGATGGTGTTATCAACGGGTTTTGGGCGATTGGCATCGATGCTGGATGAGACGCCTCGTTCGATGGCGGTCTTGTGCGCTTTCGGAGAGAGGTGGTGGGGTACTACCCACACCTTTCATTTTGGCTTCGGGGAGATGACTGTGACCCCCCTAGATGTACAGCAACTGCTGGGGCTAGATTGTAATGGAGAGAAAATAGAGGTGGATCTCTCTTTACGGGTAAGACCGGAGGCAGTGCGTGCGGCACTTGGTGAGGTAGGGAGGATAGTTTCTGGGGATTCTATCCGGTTGTCCTTGCTGAAGGATGTTCTGCTGAGCAAGGTGATTGATGTGGAGGACGGGCTGCAAGTGAGGCAGATGGCCCGATTATTCATTCTGCTGGTATTGGGAGGTTTCATGGTGGCGTCGAGCGACGATGTCATCCACTTATGGTTTCTGTCGTACTTGAGGATCTTTTCGAACATCCCTTTCTATGATTGGGGGAGTCTGACCTTGGCGACCCTTTACTCTTCTCTGGATGCATTCAGCCGGTGCTGCCGACAAACTTTTACTGGGGCCACATACCTTCTTGAGGTATTCTTTAATTTGCGCATTTCTTTTCATGCACTCGCATTTTTCTTTCATGCATTCGCATTTTCCTTATGCGTATCTCTTTGCTTGTGAATTCAGACGTGGTTCCATGAGGTGATTGGGTGCAATACTTCGCTGATCGCTTTGAAGGACGACACTGTTGGGGACTTCTGTCGATTGTATCGATGACGTAAGGCCAATCGGCAGTCGAAGGGATCTCTCTCTCTGGAGGCGGTGCATCAGGTCTTGAATGACCAGACCAGTGGTAGGGTAAGACTCTTTCCATTTCAATCTTGGTTTTTTCACCTTCTGATCTTGTATTGATTTATGCTCGCTTGGAGATTTTTAGGTGACCTTTTATCCCGGGGGGACAGCCATTCAGGATGCGGGGGCGACCGGGGTGAACGCGCGGATGAGGTACGGCCATTCCTGGTATCTCGGGGAGATAGTGGTTCGTCAGATTGCTGAGGAAGAGGTGATGGTGCCACCCGCGCAACCTCCTACATCTATGAGGCAGGAGCGACTTCTCTCGGAGGATGAGAGGATCACGGTGATGATTAGCGAGTCATAGTTGTTGTACACCGATACGGCTGCGCCGTATGATTATATGGATTTTGTGATGAGCAGGTTGATGGCGCCCAGCATATATGATGCATTGCCTTTCCCTCCGGTGGGTTTGAGTCGGGCGGTGGGATCTTCCCACAGTGGCGGTGGTCCGTCGGCATCTGCGGTGGCGGCGACTTCAGAGGTTCCTTTTGTGCAGCTGCATACCCCTTCGTACAACATTCGGCGGGCTGATGGATGGATGGTGCCTATGTTGCAGCGTAACAGAGGAGGTCCTTCGACCTGCGGTATACCTTTCTATTCCTATCTTTCTTTCTTTTTTGTTTTGGTCATCCCTGCCTTGATACTGATTTTGCCTTTTCTTGCAGCAAGTTCGGGTTTCGACCACTTGGCTCAGGGACATCAGAGATTGAATATCTTCGGTGACTGCCCACATTCGGGACGCGGTTCTCGTTCCTTCTTGCTTGGTGTCGTCTGCCTCATCTGGAGAGGACTTTGGCTCGGGTAGTGGTGGTGCGTCATCTCGCCGTAGGGAGAAGAGAGCACGCCGCAGGGGTGGAAGCTCTTAGCGAGAGAGGGAGAGAGAATGTGGGTTCGGGCTGAGTCCCATTATTTTTGCTTTTTTTTTATTTCCTGCAAAATTGATGTAACACAGAACATAAATATATGCAATGCAATGGAGTTTTTTATTATCTTTTATTAATGATGAATGAATGCATGCACACGCGCTTTTTACTTCGCGGCTGAGATCGTAAAAAGGAATATTTTTGGAATATTTTTTTGAAGTAAAGTTTTTTGAAAAAAAGGGGGAAATTTTATAAGGAGAAAAAGGGATTTTGAAATTCTGTTGAGAATGTCAATTTATTTTTATTGAGTTTTCTGATTTGACAAAAGAGGAAAAGATGGAAATTTCTAAAAATGGGGGGTTGCCGATCGGCAAGCACCCTGACCTGCCTATCGGCAGTTCAGTCCAGTCCCATCAATTAAAAGCTTTGAATGGTACCCTCTTCAGCCTTTGGCACCTTGTGAGGTAGGATTCCTTTCGATTTCTGTAGGGATTATGTCCCTTGTGAGGGTTTTCAAGTATAAAAAGGGGTAAGGGTGGAGTGTTTTCATCACACCTTTGCATTTTCACTTACTTTCCCACTATCTCTTAGCCTTGCAAGATGGCTCTCCCTGGTAGCATTGAGTTTGTCAACTACCTCGAAACTTTGGAAGCAATGTGCTCTTATAATGTCGACTACGATTATTTCAACATGCATCGAGTCTCCTTGTGGCACAATCGTCCTTTTGAGTGGAACGTGCTGACGGTACAATTCTGGTACCCCGAAGACCATGTATTCCGCTTTGGGTTGGAAGAAGTTTGTCCTACCTACGAGGAATTTTTTGCCATGCTGGGTGTAAATCCCAGTGTTACTGCGACTTTGCCCAAATTTTCCCACTCTCTGAGGGATTTATTGGTCGAACTTCATCATATTTCACCTTCGGCGGCTAGATCATTGGTTACTGGAGGAAAGATCTCCCTCCCGACGGTGCTGCAGTTTGTGCATTTGCGGGAAGTAGGTGATGTTGGCTATACTGGAGCCGTTGTTTTGGGCCTGGTTTTCAAATTGCTGCAGGTGATTGGGGAGGTGCAAGTGGACCCACAACTTGCAACCATTACTTCATGGATGTCATATCGTCGCAATCCTGCGACGGTGATACTGGCGGAGACCCTAAATGGCCTGGATGCCTGGAGAGAAGGTTGTTCTGACTTTTTGAGGGGTAGCCCTGTGATGCTGTTCATGTGGTTATCTGAAAGATTCCTCTTGGAGACTCCTCCAGAGTATCCCTTGTCGATCGTACCCAACTTCTTTTCCCGCTACTTCATCAACGTTGGCCTATATGTTGAGAACTGGGAGCATTGGCTTCTGGAGCAAGGGGCTCGTGGGCTGTATTGGTCGGTGCCTTGGTGGGGGTCGTTGCAGCCTGTTCTGGAGCTAGGAGAGTATTCATATGTGTGGCTAGTTGGTCTCGGACAGACCTCTTTTTATTTCCATTGGCGGCTTTTGCGCCAATTCGGTTGGGCGCAGGTCGTGCCCCCTCGAACCTCAAATTTCTTTCCGGTAGAAGATTTGACTGAGCGCCTGCGTCTGTTGCTTGGGTCTCTGTGGGAAAATCGGCGTCTGTCGACCCGTCCCTCTCAGTCTGTCCGGAAGGTTTGTCATGTCCCCAAAGATTATATGAAGTGGTTGTGGAGGAAAGTAGTCAGCAATATGTTGGCAGTGGAGACTGGACAAAGATGGTTTGTTTTATCTAACACCATGAAAGGGGGTGTTGTGGTCTTTTCGAAAATGGTTAAGGCTCATAGAACCATGGAATGTTTACGGCACTCTATTCAGGCAGGGGAAATTTGGGGACCTCCGGATATAGATGATGAGGGTGCAGGCTCCTCTGGTAGCTGTGGGTAGGACTCTTGGAGAGTTTATTTATGTAACATATGTGGGAATTTTATTTGGCTTATTATGGTAGTAGGGGGAATGGAGTTATCCGTTCCTTTTTCTTATGTAATCCGTGCTGAATTTTCTTATTAATGAAATAAACAAGTTTTTGATCATCCAGTTGTGCCTTTCGATGAATTTTGTATTTTGAATTATCTACACCAATCGCTAAGGCATACATAATCCTTTTGTTCAAGTATTTTTAGAATGAACCGCCATTCTCGGAGGTAAAAAAGGAATAGTATTTTGTGAAAAAGAAAGGGCTGCACTCATGTGAGGTGTATGAGTTTCCTACATACCTTTGGAGTTTTTCAAAAGTTATTTTATCTGTTTGAAAATAGTTTTTTTGCAGAGGATGAGGCCCACGTAGTTCTGGATAGAGGGAAATGAAGAGTTTTTTTTTTGTAGAATAGAAGGGGGTGAGAAGAGTCGTAGCGCGTCGAGATTTCGAACTAGGGGTAGAATTTCTTGAGATGATCCAGGTTGACTGGACGATCCATCTCCTCCTCATCTAGGTAAGTGAGCATGGCGGCACCGCCGGATAAGATTTTCTTCACAATGTAGGGGCCGCTCCAATTGGGCTTGAATTTCCCTCTGGGGTCCCAGATGGGTATCATTATCTCTTTGAGGGCTAAATCCCCCTCCCGAACACCGCGGTCCTTAACTTTCTTATTAAACAATCGCGCTATTCGGCGATGGTACCCCTGTATGTGGTAAAGTGCTTTTAATCTTCTTTCATCTAGGAGGGCTAGCTCATCAAGACGGCTTTGGCACCAGTCTTCTGCACTAACCTTGCTTTCGAGCATGAAGCGTAGTGAGGGTATTTACATCTCCACAGGTAGAACTGCTTCCATGCCGTATACCAGGGAGTAAGGGGTATCCCCAGTAGAGGTTAGAATTGAGATTAGATAGCCCCAGATGGCGTACGGGATCCGGTCGGCCCAATCCCTACAATTTTCGGTCATCTTGCTGATGATGGCTTTGAGGTTCTTATTGATGGATTCAACTGCACCATTGTTCTGAGGTCGGTAGGGAGAATATTTGTGTCTCTGAATCCCGAACTCGTTGACTACTTCTGTGACTTCTGCTTTGAAATGCAGTCCGTTATCTAATACCAGCTCGTGTGGGACTCCATATCGGCATATGATATTTTTTTTGAGGAATTTGGCCACTTTCTTGGTTTTCAGTACTGTGTATGACTCTGCTTCGACCCATTTGGTGAAGTAATCGATGGCGACCAGGATGAACTCATGTCCATTTGAAGCCTTTGTGTAACCTTCCCTATGATATCGACACCCCAGGTGGAAAACGACCAGGGAAAGGTCATGTTGTGTAATTCTAGCGGAGGCATGTGTCGAAGATTGGAGAATTATTGGCATTTGAGGCACCTTCGGACATAGGCGGTGCAATCCTGGATCATGGTGTTCCAGTAAAATCCCTGTCGAATGATCTTCTTGGCAAGCATGTGACCGTTCATGTGGGGTCCGCATTCCCCGCTGTGGATTTTCTGCATTATTTTCTCAATCTCAGCCCCTGCAATGCAGTGTAGATGAGTTCCATCGAAGTTCCTCTTGAGTAGGGCTTTATGACAGATGATGTATTAGGCGGCCAGTCTTCAAAGGGTCGTTCGATCTTTCTTGTTGGAACCCTCGGGATATATACCATGTTTGAGGAGGCACCTGATATCATAGTACCAACAATCGTCTAGTTCGGGATCTTCGGTGGAGACAAGCTCAATATGGTAGGAATGGGTCGATTTGTCTTGCTTTTGAACTAGGAAGGGGGTCATTATTATTCCCTCAGGCATGTCGACCATGGAGGCCAAGGTAGCGAGAGCATCGGCTAGGTTATTCTTTGCTCGAGGTAAGTAATGGAAGGTGATATCTCGGAATCGGGAGGCCAGCTCTTCTAACTGGTCATGAAAAGGTTGGAGTTTTTCATCCTTGACTTTCCACTTTCTGAGCACTTAACCGATGATAAGGGCAGAATACCCGTAGACATCAAGGTATTGAATACCTTTCTTGAGAGCAACTTTGAGGCCCACTGTGCATGCCTCGTATTCCGTCATGTTGTTAGTGCAGGGGAAATCCAATTTAATGGCGATGGGAGTGTGGGAGTCATCTGGGGCGATCAGAAGTATCCCAATGCCATATCCCTTTTTGTTGGTAGCTCCATCAAAGAACATTTTCCATCGAAGGCGGTCTTGAGTGGTGCAGAGGATATTTTCATCTGGGAATTCGGAGATCCGAACATCTGCTTCTTCTACAGGGTAATCGGCGAGGTAGTCAGAGATGGCTCTTCCTTTAATGGCTTTCTGTGTGACGTACACGATATCGAACTCGATTAGGAGCATCAACCATCGGGCCATTCGACTGGATAAGGCGGGTTTCTCAAGCAGGTATTTGATAGGGTCCATTCGGGATACAAGTTTTATAGGGAAGGCGAGCATGTAGTGTTGCAACTTTTGGGTGACCCAGATAAATGAAACACATGCCTTTTCTAAAGCAGTGTAGTTGACCTCGTACCCGGCCAATTTGTGACTGGCGTAATATATGGCTCTTTCTTTACGGGATTCTTCAAGGTACTGGGCTAGCCAAACCCCAGCTGCAGTGTCGGTTATGGTTAGGTATAGAAGCAAAGGGATACCAGACTGTGGTGGCATGAGCACTGGAGGTTGGGTCAGGTATTGTTTGATTCGGTCAAAAGCTTCTTGGCAGGCCCCATTCCAAACCTTGGTTGAATCCTTTCGAAGGAGTTTGAAGATTGGTTCGTAAATGGAGGTTAGCTGGCTAATGAATCGACTGATGTATTGTAATTTCCCAAGAAAACCTCAAACTTCTTTTTCTGTTCGGGGTGGTGGCATCTCAAGTATGGCCTTCAGCTTTGCAGGATCTGCTTCTATCCCCTTTTTGCTGACCATGAATCCCAAGAGCTTCCCCTTTATAATGCCGAAGACACACTTCTGTGGATTAAGTCGCATATGATACCGTCGCAGTCGTTCGAAGAACTTCCGAAGAGTGGGAACATGACCTTCTCTAGTTTTGGACTTGATAATCATATCATCCACATAAACCTCGACCTCTTTGTGAATCAAATCGTGCAGGATGGTTATGGCAGCCCTTTTGTAGGTAGCCCTAGCATTCTTAAGACCGAATGGCTTAACGGCATAGCAAAAGGTTTCCCATGGGGTGATGAATGCGGTTTTTTCTTGGTGGTCGGGGTGCATCTTGATTTGGTTGTATCCGGTAAACCCATCGACGAATGACTTGAGAGCATGACTGGCTGTGTAGTCCACGATCATGTCTATATTGGGTAGCGAATAATCATCCTTTGGAGAAGCTTTGTTTAAATCTCGGTAGCCCACACACATTTGAACCTTTCCTCCTGATTTCGGTACATGTACAATGTTGGCTAGCCATGTGGGATATTCGATCACCCGAATGAAACCCACATTTAAATGTTTGACCACCTCTTCTTTGACCTTGAGCGACCATTCAGTGCGGAGTTCTCTCAATTTTTGTTTAACTGGCTTGTAATCTGGGAGAGTGGGGATCTCGTGCTGAGCTATTTCAGGATCAATGTCGGGCATATCATCATAGGACCATGCGAAGACATGCACGAACTCTTTCAGCAATTCTTCGAGTTGTGCACGCTCATGCTCGTCAAGGGTAGCCCCTATCCTAATCTCGCGCAGTTGGCTACTAGAACCAAGATTAATAACAACCCTCTCTTCTTTATTAACTTGAACGCGATTATGTTGTTTATTATTAACCTTATTTAGATCAGTTAAGAATTGTTCATTTACAAAATCATCATCATCAAAAGTTTGATTAGAATTCAAGCAGTTAATGTAAGGCACAACAAGATACTCAAAATCTTCATTTATTTCATTGATAGGAAAAATAACATTGAGAACCTCGTCAAAAGAGGTCTCGATTACATTTGAGCAAGGATAGATAACAGAAGAAGAAATAGGGTAAACATTAGGGTTAGGGGAGATTTCAAGAGGTAGAACTGGCGCAACATGTCAGTTGAGGAGAGGTGTATCAGCAGCTTTAATCAGACGGGATGGGTCCATTGATGTAGTTCCTGAATGAACCATGCAGAGTGCCAGCCCCAGTATCTGTAAGTTGAACGAATCTTCGGAATCACTTTCCTTAGTCTCTTTGATATTTTTGATGAGCGGTTGTACGCGGTGTGGGAAACTTTCGGCACATGGGTAGCTATCTTGGAAAAAGATCTCCATTCCCGGCCTCATCTTCTTGTCTGTGTGGTCATACCATGGTTCTGGAAAACTGCAGAAGGGGAAGTCCTCGCCTTCTTTGATGAATCGTCCATTTAAGGAGTCTCCTGAGATAGTTCGGATGCAGTCTAATCTTCTCTTTGGTCAAGACTGGCGAATCATTCTGAGCTCTTGTTCTGATGGTTGATACCCCAAGCCGCAAGGAGGGAAAGCTTTCTCCAGTTCGATGGGCACAAGTATCCCTTACTGCCTTTGCCCTAGCCCTAGCCCTAGTCCGGGCATGAAGTGCATGTTTCTGAACATCTGAATCACATTGACATTGCCATGAGGGTCATATTCTGGACAAACCCTTTCTTTGAAACCGTCCCCTGCCGGGAGTATGAGTGGCTCAACTCGGAATTCTGATAGGAGCATATCATTTTACCAGTGCTGTATCTCAAGGATTGGACTGCTGGTGCTTGCACCCTCGACATTTTCGTTGTCGCCTAAAATGGTGATGACTCACCCATCGATGAACAACTTTAATTTCTGATGGAGTGAGGAAGACACACCCTTGATATTGTGGAGCCAGGGTCGTCCGAGCAATAGGTTGAAACAAGTTGTGATGCCTATGACTTGGAATTCAACGACGGGGTTTATAGGGCCAACCCCTATTACAAGTTTTATGGATCCCATCACCTCACGACGAGTATTATCCTAGGCACGTACAGGGATGGAGGTTGGAGCGAGGTCGCTTTCTTTTAGGCCTAAACACTTGAAAGTTCTCAGAGGGCAAACGTTCAAGACGGATCCGTTATCGACGAGGGAGAGTGGTACGGCCTTCCCCATAAGTTCGACGGAGATGTTGAGTGCATGATTGTAATTTAGCCCAATTCTGGGGATTTCTTCTTCAGAAAATGATAGCATTCAGGTAGAGGTCAAGGATCCAACCAGATTTATCGCTTCTTCTGGTGTGGTAGAAGGAGGAACTATGGGTCCAGTGAACAGCTTGATTAAAGCATTTCTGTGCAACTGGAAAGACATGAAAAGTCCCCATAGAGTGATGTTAGCTTGAGTTTTCTTCAGTTGATCGAGGATCTTGCTCTTCTCAATGGTCATATCTGGTATAGGAAGGTTTTCAACGCCCTTCCCCTTGTCATTTGCTGGTAGTGAGCTCGGAACCTGGTAATGTCTCCCTCATCTGGTCATGTGATTTACTGAAGAAGGAAAGAACATGAATCCCGTTTCCTTGTCAATCTTAGGTTATTCTGCCACACTATTTATTTCTCCGAGGAGTTCTTCAAATGAGATCATCCCACATATGTCGGCTATTGGGCCAGCTCTTCCTGAAGCTTGTTCTTCACTCGAATCTTCAAATTCTTCCCCCATCCGGTGGTAACAACTTTGTCTTTTTATGTAAAGTCGATGCATTCCATAACTTCAACGGCTTCTTCATACAAGTCCTCCCATTCTGTGGGGATATGTGTGATTGAAGGGACCAAACGCCCTTGTAGCTTCAAAGTGTCAAGTAACCCGGTGATACTGCAAATGCTATTGGTTTGCTCAAATAATTCTACCATAGTCTGGACACATCATCTAAGCTGACTTCGTCGGTTGGTACCACCCACCTGTCTGAATCTCGGGCCCACTTTCGTGCTTCCAAGAACAGTGTGCTGAACTTCTGGTAATTGATGACCATCTGTGAGGGCAATTTCAGCCCAAACTCTAGGAGTTGGTTTAACACCTCTAACATTTCCATACTTCCATTTTCAGAACGGGTACGGACAACGATGCATGCTTTGGTAAGGAGTGACAATGCCTGATCAGCGAGGCTAGTAGGGTGTAGGAGGAAATATGGGCAAATTTGAAGAGGTTTAGGAGAGTATATGGGTGTGATTTGAGTTGAGGGATCAAAATCTGAGTTTTCTTCTAAGAAGAGGGCATTGACATGATTTGGGAGTGGGTTGTGAGTAGTGTTTGGATTAGGATTGGATAGTGGGGTGATGGTACCACGGTCAATGAGATCTTGGATTATGTTTCGAAGGTGAAAGCATTGGTCGGTGGTATGCCCGGCAATTTGGTGAAAGGTGCAATGAGCATCGGTCTTGAAATTTCTTGGGAGTGGATTTGGCAACGGATGTGGATCCAAGGGTTTGATGAGGTTTCGGCTTAACAGGGGTTGGTAAACTTTGGAGAGGGGAGCATGGAGCTCAGTGTATTCCCTTCGGATGGGGGCAGGGCGGCTTTCTGGTGCCCATGATGTGGTTGGTTGAGAGAAGTTGTTGATGGTTGAAACTGCAGCACTGGCAGGCTTGTCATACTTTCTAGGGGTGAACTGTCCGGACACCTTCTTCGGTTCAACCTCTGTTTTAGCGAGGCTTTCCTCTATTTCCACTCCAGCCTCTCTGAGAGCTCGGAAATGGGGATAGTATTGTCCTCCCATCGTTTCTCAGACATGGGGTAAGAAGTTCTTCTTCACTATGTTGACCTGTTCTTCCTCGGATGGCCGATTGGTCATGGTAGCTGCCTGCTCCCTCCACCGATTTATGAAGTTACTGACTGATTCCCCAGGATTCTGTTTGAGCAGCTCTAAATCACGACAGGTGACCTCAAGCTCTTCGTTGTATTTATATTATGACATGAATTCTCGGGCTACATCCTCCCAGCTACGAATTCTGGATTCCTCAAGAAATAAAAACCATCGGAGGGCACTATCCTTTAAAGTCTGCTGAAACAATTGGGCCATCACTTCTTCAGAACCCCCTAGTAGAGTCATGGAATGATGATAACTGCGAAGATGAACAATTGGGGGTCCACTCCCTCTGAACTTCTCGATATTTGGCATCTTGAACTTCTCAGGTAACCTCGCTTTAGGATAAGGAGACAAGTGGGTGTAGTCCATGTAATTCCTAGAGATCCTGACTTGGTCAAACTTCTTGGTGAGTATCTTGAGATCCTCCTTGACTTTATTCAACTCTTCCTCCTTTGGATCAGCGACCATAGGCAGGTTAGCCATAGGCTGGGCAATGTTTGGTATTGGAAGCTGGGCAGGCGGTGGCCCATTAATAGGAGGGGCACGTGGAGCGTGCTGCTATTCATTCGGAACCCAGATAGGCTCGGGTGTACCCATAGCACGAGGGAATAGGGCCTCGAGCTCTTAAGGAATAGAAACTTGGTTTCGTTGCATTTCTCGGACCTCAGTTTGGAGGTTGTCAATCTTGGACACGAGTTGAGTTATGACTGTCGTCAGATACGGCAGTATGACTGGTTCTTGATTTGTATTCTCCATGGAAAAGGGATGGATTTCGGACTCAGAAGAAGTAGTAGAGGAATGGATGAAACTCCGGGGTGTTTTGAGTGAAGACCGAAGCCAATAGGGAGCCAGGCCAAGGGCTTACGATTGACCTGAGAAGGCGTAGGATGAGATTTATTTTTGAGAAAAAAGGAAGAACTATTTTTGGATTTTTGATTTTTGATAAAGAAGGGAGAAATGTTTTTGGATTTTTAATAAAGAAGGGAAAAATGTTTTTGAATTTTTGATAAAGAATGGAGAAATGTTTTTTTTAATAAAGAAGGGAGAAATGTTTTTGGAGATGGAACTCAGCATGATTATTATGTTTATTATGTTCTCACTTGTATTTAATTCTCCTAAATGCAATGTCGGACGGGAACCGAGCCTGGAAAAGTGGGGTTTTTAATATATGCAAAGCTACGATTTGGACTTGTAACCAGGCTCACGGACAGGGCGCCATTTTAAAATGCACAAAAATTGGGCGTCAGGCCGACCCGGAATTTCGACAGAGTTTCTGGTTGAAATCGGCAATCTAAAGTGCGTGTCCTAGGTTTGACACCTATATGCGGGTATGCAGTTGGTTGGGTGAATCGACATGGGTTCCCCCTTTTGGCGTGACTTCCATGATATACGTCTTTCTCTTGCGAGCAATCGGTACGTGTGGACAATCCATTTGATATACCTGAGTGTAAGTGAATTGCCTCACCATATACCTCGTGGGGACGGTACGTGTGAAAGAGAATTCGATATACTCGGCGTACGTGAACGAATTCCCTGCGATATACCTCCCGTCATGACTTCGGTCAAGCGGTATGATGCGAGGGAACCTTTTGATATATGTCGAATGTACTTGGCCAATGGAAGGTGAGAGTCATATCGCTTAGGCTAACTGCGACCTGCCGGACCAGCGCCCATCACGAAGTGACCCTCCAGTTACTGGGTAAAATTTGGTCAATAGCAATGCTCTTTGGTGATGTCGTGTGAATCATGCATGATTATCTTATTAGTATCTTATGATGAGAATGCCTTTCTTGATTATGCCAAACAGGGAGCAAAGTACAAGTACCCAAGGAACACCAAGCATGGATGGGTGATGCATGCAACATAGGGATATATGAGATCCTAGGTGCACATGGTGTGAAGTGTACATGGAGAAATTTCTACAAGTGTGTGAATATAAGCATAAGCATGGGATACACATGGAAAAGGGGAACATGAAGATATGGGGGGAAACATAAACAAATATAGCATCCATGCAAATAGAGTCAAGCCCACAAACAAATAAACTATCCCCAGCGGAGTCTCCACTGTGGCCATCCCCGATCCTCCCCATGCGGGCGGGCGGGCGCGTGGAGGAAGGATCCTTCGGGTCCCGCGCGTCCCTCTCGGGAGCACTTCGGCTGGCGTCATTTGAGATGTGGTGCAAAAATGTAGAGAGATTCAGAGTCGCCAGTCTATTTTACTCAAAACAGACAAAAGAAAAAGATGAAGCCACCCCAAAGGATGGCATCCAAAGACATACTGGTGCGTGCAAAACCAAAATGATTCGATAAGGGTTCGGAGGCTTAGTTACGAAATGGGAAGGTGTTAGGCACCCATTCCGCCCTTTCGGTCTCTCATGGATATTTGCTATTTTTCTTTATATTTCCCCCCGTGATATGTGTGCATGTGTATATATATAATGGAGGTAGGAATCCTCGACTTGTATCATGGAAAAGATAAAGCGAGTCATCCGTAGGAAGATATAAGAATAATATTAGAAAAATAAGATTTACGCGATTACCCCTACGTTGATCGTTATAATGGAACGATAACGCATATGGAGCAATACGTCACTAAGGGTAAGTATATAGAATATAGGAAGATTAGATTTAGACAAAATACGAAGTAAAAGAAAAGGTGAGAGAGAGAACTCGAGTTTTACCCTGAGATGCCTACGTAGCCTATAAAGGTATCAAAGTCCACGTAGTTCGCATACAAAACGAGGGGTGAGGTTTATCCCATAAATCCAAATGGGGGATCTCTTATTTGTAAGTGTTTGTGTGTGTGTAGAAAAAGTGTTTTGGTTGTGAGAAAAGTGTGAGAAAAAGTATGAGAATCCTTATTTGGAATTTATGAGCAAACCCTCTTTTTCTTGTTTTTTGGGTTTTATGAAAATAAGAGATGTGCAATAATACTAAATAAAAAGTATATTAGGATGTGTGAGATGAGAAAATAAAAGTGCTAAGTAAGAAAACAAGTTATTGGGCATTTAAGAGAATTTAAGAGAGATTTTGAGAAAGTTGGACCTTCTTGAAGATCTTGAGCTTGATCTTGAATGTTGGAGAGCAGCCCTTGCACTTGGATGATGATGGAGAGTGGCTAATTCACCAAGTTTGATGAAAAGGATGATGAAAAGTGGAAGTAAAAAAGGGATTTGGAGGTTGAAATCACGTTGCCTTCGAGAGAGCTTTCTCAGATTCGTTGAGAGTGAATTTTATCAGATATGGTCTCCCCTTGCAACTGAGTTAAAGGCCTCCTTTTATAGGCTCAGGTCACTGCCGATCGGCACAAACCCGTTCCTGCCTATCTGCACCTGCCGATAGGCAGGGTCTGGGACCTGCAATTTGGCAGTGCGCTTCAGGATTTTTCAGAAAATTGGCTGCCGAGGGCAAACCGTTGGTCAGAATCGCGCACGGGGCATACCGTTGGAAAGGTAATTCATATACCTTTGAAAGTCCTTTGGACCGCTCCCAGGTTCGGAAGTTGACTTTGGGTCAAATATGGCTCGGAAGCATTTGTCGATCCATTGGACGGGGAATCACTCGGACGCCAATGGATCGTTCGTCTGCATGGTAAGTTCAAATCGCGCACGGGGCGGACCATTGGAAAGGTTAGGAGATGTAGTTTGACATTCCAAAGATTTTGACTTTTGGGTCAAACTGAGTCGGGGAGTGCCCGATGGCTTCTTGGTCAGTACTCGGGACATGACCTAGGTTTGTATTGATGAAGGGAGGTACTAGGGACCTAAGGAGAGTTAGGGGGTAACGGAATGGGGTGTCTACAAATAATACTATATTTTCTTTAGTTGTATGTACAATTGGTATCATCCTTTTTATACTTTTTATCCCTCATCAAAACTCCCTTTCTTTAAATGCATCTGACGTGGCGTAAATAATATATTTTTATATTTTAATAAATGCTTCATTTAAAATTTGAATAAAATGTGTTTGATTAATGGAAACTAATTGGTAATGTTATGTTATGTTGATGCAAAATGTAGATAAGAAAAAGAATGACTTGATTGCAATATAAATCGAATTGTAAAAAGCGTTTGGTTTTATTAGTTTTTTGGTTTCTCTACCCACTCCTAGTAGAAATTCAAAAAGAGTTTGAGAAAAACAGGATAACAATCCTAAAAGATGTAGATCACATACAAAGATTCTTTGTCTTATTTTCAAAAGCTTTACGCCCACATACATGTGTCAACAATCCCTTATTTGTAAAGTAATTCAAACATTTTCATCAATTAATATATCATAGAATTGTGCATAAGCAAAGGTATGTTTTGACTTAAAGCTTAAAGTAGCAAAAATGATTTATAATACACTAGAGTAATTGTAGTTTTTAACTTTATCCTTGAAAACATACCACATACAATCCTACTATGTGCTTTTATCCTAGCATGGTGAATGCTTTAGGAAATTTGGCCAAAATGACCATATGAAGTGACCAAAACTCCACTGTAACATACAAGTGTCTATCAAGGATAATCATATAGATAACTTCTCCATTTAGCATAGATTTATACGTCTCATTAAGAGTTATAATTAACTTAACTTAAACTCTTTTCAGGATATCATGCTCCATAGGGATGGACTCATAGTAAAACCCTGTTCATAACACGATATAATCTAAATCACTGATGACTTATTATTGCCCCTTAAAGTTATTACTTAGGATTTATAATCCATAGGTAGGGTTACCACCATACATGACTCAACTATCCAAGGGATTTATTCCCATCTCTTTTAAGGTGTTCCGACTTTTTTCTTTTGTTAGTCCTTTTCTTAAAGGATCATCAAAATTATCCTCTGACTATATATGATCTTTTCTTACAACACCAATAGAGAGAAACTCTCTAATAGTATTGTGTTTACATAGTATCTATCACATTTTATCGTTATAATAATGGTTATATTCTTTCTACATAATCACGGTACTATCGCGATGGATAAGAACAATCAGTGTCAATATATTTTGTATACGGATATCTGACAAGAGGTGTCTCAACTAACTTGTCTCCTCATTAGTTATAGCTAGCATTATTATCTAAGAATCCATAATTGGTTTATCTAAAATACTTTGTGTAAGAGTATATTCTCATGTGCCCCTCTTTGGATTGTCTTATTCTGATTCCAAATGTATATTTCAATATTAACTAATAGATTTCTGAAAAGATTCATCCAACTCATGTAGGAATCATTCATGTTATTCAACTGAGCTCATCAATTATGATAAAGGTATATTGACTAAAGTACTTAGATTCACCCATTAATTAAATAATTATTCTAAAGAGAAAAATATTTTAAAATGTATATAGCATTGTCATCTCTGAATCCAACGTTGCTTGACCTAAAATATTCTATGTAATAATATATGTATATTCACGTGAATCGCTTTATTTGGAATTTTCGTATTCTGATTTCAAAATATACATTTGAGTATTGTATAAGACGTCTTCAAAAAGTTTCATCGAACTCATGACATAATCATTCATGTCATTGCGGTGAGTAAACTACTTAAGATAAAGGTATATGGTTTATAAGACTTAAATTAATCTCTTAAATAAATAATTTTTATAGAGAGAAAAATATTTTAAATTTAACTTTGAGTTTTTGGAGTTTGACAAAGACATGATGAAAGATATTTTTCTTGTATAAAACTTATATTTCAAATTGTATCTTTTTGTAATTAAATTTTTACTTAGTTGTTAATTTGGAAATAATCAAATTCAAGATTATGCAAAATTTTGCAAAACTAGCAAACCCTTATCACATAATGTGACCAAGTTCACATCAGCCAACATGTATTTATCTGGGGTGAAGATATACTTCGTTAGTTGCATTTGTGTAAGTGGTCTCGTACAAATTTTCTCAACTAGGAAGAAATTTATATTCGCTCCTAGTTCCGTGAATCTATAAGATACATTTATTGGAGATATGTCCAATAGATTTTGTTTGATCGCGTGAGCGTGCCATTATTTTTCTGATTGCTCTAAGATTGTTCCTATGACACTTTGAGTGCTTAACACACAAATAAGAACCACATATTCGCTCCCACCCCTTTGCAAATATATATTGTGGGTTAAGTAATAATCTAAGTAAGAAAAAAGAAAAGAAAGCTGAGAAAATATTTGTTCATCCATATTGCAATTAACTTTCAAAAGACCAGAAATCTATTTTTTTTTCTACATTGTGTTATTAAAGATTTGGGTTCCATTTTTGAATCTAGAAGAAGATACTACTCAAACTAGTTTTGACCAAAACTATTTTTCCCAAATATTATGTTCTTGACAAAAGATTTTCTTTCAAGCTTGAAAACACGTTATGAGTTTTAAAAATTTATACATTTTTCAATATATTTTCAATACTCACACATCTTAGGTGTGATATTGTGGTTTCTTATGGTTCCATTAAATTGGAACAAAAGTTCATCTTCTAGTTCAAGAATATTTGTTACTTTTAAAGATATTATTTGGCGAAATAAACTTGACACGATTTGTAGCGTGCTCCAGCAATCGGCACCTGCTTCTGAATATATTTTGTGAAGGAATATATTGCGAAAGTATTCCATTGTGTGATTATAAATTATAATTTCCCTTTTGTAAACTCTACCATAGTGTACATATTTCATTGTCATTGGCACAATATTTTTTTATTTCAATGGTTTTTGCTCATATATTTATTGTTGTGTATTTTTTTTTATCTTTTTGCTCTTTTAGAATAAATTTTCCTAATAAGAAGATAAAATTTGGTTAAGTTATAAACTAGGTAAAATATTATGTCACGTAGATATTTTGCAATTTTTTATATCATTGTCATAATAAAAACAAAATTATATTTTAATTTGGTAATTAATTTTTATTTGGGTAGCTATCATTGAGAGCTCTCACTGTCAATTAATATTAAAGTGAGTATCCTTGTTTTTAGGTTTAAACCCCTAAAGTATATCTTATTTGGGTGAGGTGTATGAAATTTCAAATTCCGACCTCCACCTTTTGATGGAGCAACTATTAATTTTGTAAAGTTCGAATGGTGGCTCATAAGATGTCATTAGATGAACGAATTTGGAATAGTGTTGTAACATTATGGACATCCTTAATTACAATCATCGACAATGTCCAAGTTCCTAGGATTAGGTATAGATGGGATGAAAACAACATGAGAGATAATGGATGGAACACTAAGGGATTAAATGAAATTTTTATTACATCACAGTTAATGAGTTTAGGCATATCTCAACGTGCTCTTCGTCAAATAAGGTATGGTAAGTTTTGTAAATGACCTTTCCCACTGTGAAGAATGGTAAGTTTAAATGTGTTACAACCCATTTGAAACTTTTTACCATGAATGAGAACAAAAAAAATTTGAATTATACTCCCAACTGAACTTCGTAATCAATTTGGCTTTCTATTTGAGAATATTAATCAATGAGGTATCAATAAGATATATAGGTCCCTTACCTCTAGGTTTCAACGAAAGTTTAATGTCATTATAGAGGTTAGATCTTTACTTAAGACTCGTATTAGAGTAAATAATTTAGTAGTCTCCTTTCAAACCTATGAGGCAAATTTGAAGTATCGCCACATAGAACTATTTAAAAAGAGGAACATAGATTTTAAAGAAAAATCTCATAATATTCCTCCTATGGATTCCCTTGCTGTTACTGAGTATGATATGAAATTTATTTAAAGAAAATTTACCGGAACATAGAAAAAATTATATCATTTGAAAAGCAATCCAAATTCCTACCCACATAGGTTTGAGTTCGGTCAAGGAAGTGGGGAAAAGAAGCAAGAACCCAAAATGTTGTCACATGTTAAAATTATGGTGGTAAAGGATATTTTTCTCAACAATGTCCATTGGAACTGAGCCAACGTAGTGGAAAAAATTCTTATCAGGACAATTTTAGTGATGATGACTAACTTGGAGGAATAAAATTCCACCAATAATTTTTACAAAATTCATGGATCAGGAGAGATTTAAAAAGTTGGATGATTTATAGGATTTTGATAACTTTCCACCTGTGTTGATGAGATTCTTACTAGCACCTAGAGTATGTAGAAAGTGAGATCCTCACTACTTATGCTCAACTTTTCTAAAAGGCCGTAAAACTCGAAAAGAGGAACATGGATCTCTCCACCATGATATATACAATCCAGAAAGAAAGGGTTATGTTGAGTGAGAGTTAAGTGATAAACTTTAATGATCAAAAAGTGGTGTTTTTCTAACCACTTTATTTAAAGGGAAGTAACAACACCTTTCTTCGTCTTAAGAATGAGTATTTGAGGAAATATGTACAAGTGAGTGAAAAATCTAAAATCAACTTGATAAAGAAAATCCCTTTTCTTCAGATCGAACTTTTGTTCATCTCCAGTTTGAAGTTGGATTTGGGGAATAGGTATGAAAGATTCGTAAATATGATTTTAGGGGGTAAGTCATCTAAAGATAAGAGGGGGTTATGTTTTGTTAGTAAGATTACTTCGTAGAGTATTGTCCAACCTATTTTTTCAAGATCCTCATCAAAATCCATTTTACCACCTACTTTAGTGAGTTATTCTTCAATCGACTCATATATAAAGAACAAAGGAAATGTAAAGTTTGTTTTTTTCCTATAGTGATAAAGAGGGACATTTGAAAGAGTTTCGTTTCAAGTGGAAGAAATATATGCTCAAATCCCCTATCTCTCCCTAAGAACGTAAGCCTTATAAGTGTACTAATTTCCATAAGATAGGTTATCTTAGAGAGATGTGTTTTTCTCAAATAGTATGTACTTTGGAGAATACTAGGTATACTAAAAGATTTAATCTCAAGGTGAATAAGAAGGTAGAGCAACTATCAAGACTACTAAGGGAAAAATAATAACAGTTGTTCCTCCCAAAGTTGTGTCCAAATACACTAAACCAACTCACAATCGTAGTTAGAGAAACATGTCATGGAATAATCAAACTAAAATTCCTCAGAAAGCATTATTGCCCTCCGACGTTGTCCTCCTCCCAATAGAGCTAGGATATCTTTGGGTGTACCTATGATATTCTTAGATTTATCATTATTAGACATTGGTATCATCTAGGATTGGTTATATCTTTTTTTGTATTGTTCTTTTTAAGTTCATAATAGAAATTTTTTTATTGTGAAATTTTGGTTTTCAATGTTTGTAGGTAAAAATATATCCAACATTGTTCATTTTTTAAACCTACATAACTTGATATTGTATAAATTGTTTCATTTATGTCTTTTATAATCCATGCTTAGAATTACATAGCTTCAAATGCCTTGGTAAATTTATTTTTTTATTTTTTTGGAAATTAGGGAAACACCTTAAGATCTTTATTAATGTATTAGGGAACATCTCCCAACTGGATCATCAAGAAACAAGACAGGGATTTAAACTGAACCTCTCTAAACAAGCATATGAAAAGGAACTGAAAATTCATGGCTTTATAGAATAATCAACTTACAATATTGATAAAAAGAATGAGAGCGGAGTTCAAATTATACATTTAAAGGTACAACAACTTGTATTCTAAGAATCCCATGAGAAATTTAGTAAAAATCAGCATATCCTTTGGAATTTTTGGGATGTTTATAAAGAGAATCAATCAATATATTTGTACAATAATCTCATCCACCATTGACAAGTAAAATTGTCATAAAATTATTTTCCCTAAAACTGTTCATGAATATCACTCCAAATTAATTCAAAATTTTGAAAATATCATCACAAATGTTCTTAATATTCTAAGGAACTTTTTATTAGAACCTCAATCATAAATTGGGAAGTATATTCAATTATGACTTTATCTATATTTTGTTGAGAAAGAGTTAAAATACCCTTGTGAAAAGCAAGACATTTTGCCTAAATGTTAGTTTTAGTTCCAAACTAATAAGAGAAGGCAATTATAAACCAACATGTACCATCTCTCACAACTCTACCATCAATACTTGCACCTGGCTTTCCTTGTGAGCAATCATCTACATTGATTTTGCATCTTGTGAATGTATAAATCAACCAAACCACCACCTTAGGTAGTTTAAATATCATTTATGCGCCTTAATGCCCACTTTATGAATCAATACACTTTATGTCGGGTTAAGGTTGGCATAAAATTTAAGAACATTAAACATATCCCTCATACCTCTAGAGATAAGATCTATATTTGTGAGATACTTCATTTGAGAGTTATAAAAAATCTAGTATCTAAACTTCCATAACATCTAACAAGCTAAACTAGGAAACAAAACTATTTTTTTAAATCACCACCAAAATATCGTGCACTTTAAATTTCATAATAACTTGAGCACTTTAAATGGAAAAATATAATAATTGATTTGTTTTCTTCTTCTAACAGAACATACAAGTTTTATGTGGTTTTGCGAAAATGTCATTATAAATCCTTTTTGCATACGAGAATTTGATCACGCTTGAAGTTGAAAAGGAAATTGCTAAATATTTTAAAAATAATGAGAGAATAAGTGATTAGGACTACAACTTTAAGATTGTGGGATTCTTACCTTTGAAAATGAAAATAGTTTCATGCCTTGTGTGAAAGAGTGAGTCTCCACTTTTAAAAGAATTTTGAAAAGTGATGTTTCAAAGATTTTATCTATCTGAAATTGGGTAACGCTAAGGATATGAGACTTGAAAGGTTCAATCATAAATTTCTTATGAGGAAGAAAAAAGTGGTACTTAAAAATTTATGAAAAGAGACTTTGTTTATGTTTCATAAAGCCAAAAATTTCAAAAGTAAGTTAATTTATTAATCTTCATTATTATCGATTAATGATCATTTTAGTCATTTTCTATCACAAGTTATGTTTTTGAATCACTTTTCTTTTAAAATGGATTTAATTTGATTTTTAGGCCTTTCAATACATGATCATTTTTTGTGTACAATATTTAACATAATATAAACCTTGCGTATGATTTTTGAAAGTATTCGTGGTCATATCAAAGTTTATTATTGATAGGTTATAGTGTACCAGATTAAAATAAAGAATATTAGAATTAAACCTCATTGTTACTTTTTGGCACAATTTTGTGTCCCTCTCATTGTTCATGATCCAGGAACTATATGTAGGATGCTGTGAATGGCCATGTCAACGGATTTAGTACTTCACTTCAACGAAGGTTATGAAATGGGTCAATTTTCCCCATTCACATCTTTTCGTCATTTTTCACAAACTAAGATTTACTTCAACATATTGCTTTTCTCTTCATTCCATATTCAAACCTTGGAAGTGTTTGGTGCTTTTCATTCTAGATCGTGCAGTTATTCATCATCATAGTAAATTTTCTTTCGAGATTTTGTGACTTTCACATTTTAGATATTAGGGATTGGTGTTTTATATTTGTTGGCTTATGGATTAAATTTTTTCTATGATAGATTTGTTTAGTTATCTTGAGATGAACTGCATTATTTTAAAGTATTAGTTTATAAACGTGGATTTTTATTCACTACTTTTTTATACCCATTTTAGGTCTTTGTTACTCGTGTCAAATATAAGTTAGAGTTTATGATTGTTTGGAATCTTATATCACATGAAACTTTTGGACATGTTTTTTTATTATAAGATCTTATGGTATATTTTATTTTCATATCCGTTCTCTCATAAGATTTATGTGATTTTGTTGTGATTCATTATTTTCTGGTTATTCTCATGGATCTTAAATCGCATTCACATGCCTTGACCTATGCTCGTTTAAAATTCAATAAGATTTTCTCTCAACAATATGTAAATTAGGAATGATCTATGGATTTGGATTATCTGTCCAAGACTCGAATTCCTAAGGTTTTGAGGAAACATAGGATGATTGGAATTTATTATTAAATCGGGAATTATTATCCTAACCTCGTACAAAAAATTTGTGTTACTATTATAATTGACAAGGATGATCTTGGTTATGAAGTTCTCAATTCCATGATTTGTGTTATGTCAGTGTGTATTCATACTAAAATGAACAACAATATACAATATTTCGGTGAGCAACAACTTTGAACACCCATATAGAAAGTGTACCAATGATCCATTTAACCAAAATGTGATCTCTTTTTTAGGTTAAGGAGACCATCGAATTTGGCCAGGAAAGAATTTTTACGTTCTTAACATAGTGCTATCCTTATAAAGTTTGCCTACTATTCACCCCAATGTGATTCCACGTGATTATGCACACTTCTTCTATAATATTGGAAAGGGTTTTAGTATGAATTTGGCGAGATAAATTTATAATCTCATTGTGCCTTGTTCTAATGATGATATGCAGTCTCATTCATTTCCCTTTGACCATTTAATCGTTCACTTCAGGAATCTGGGGCCCAATCCTTTTAGATAAAGGGATGAAAAAACTCAGGGATATATTTTTCTAACGTCATTTTATTAGTCTATCTCTCAGTTAGGAAATGGTAACATTTTTCTTATGCCACCGCATCTTGTACCTCCCCGTACTCCGTATTCTGTCCGTGCATCTTCTGAACCGGAAAACATTCACTTGCACAATAAAAGTTGGATCAAATATCTTCTCAGATGATGACTTAAATGTTTTCTCACCTTTTTCACCACCTACGATAACTCTCAAAAGCTATTTGATTCTATAGGTTTGGCTTTGCACTTCTTCACTGAATTTTTTTCTCATCAATAGTGTTTGGATGATCTCTGTCAAGTTATCAACATTCAACTAGATCAAGTTCATAATGCATTGCAAGATGTTCAGATGAATGTTTGGTACCTTCAGTGTTTGAGAAAGATTAGGAAATTATTTTGATATGTAGTTTGGTTGTTTGGAATTTGTGTGCATGAGATTTAGGATTTTAACAATATTTTCCAATATCATATGTATTCCTAAAACTCCAGTTTGTTTACATTCTTATCGCTTTTTAGCATAACTTAGTCATATATCGTTTGTCTTGATATATTATATATCTTCCTGTGTAGTTGTTAATATGTTCTCTTTTTAGCTTTTTTTCTCATATATCATATATTGCTTAAATTTCATATTACTTGCTCATTCACTTTACGGTTCACTCTCATTTTGTTGGTTTAATTAGACTGTTTAATTTCATTTGAATGCTTCGTCTTATATTATCTTATTATGTTTTTATTTTTTTCCTTTCTCTCATCTGTGACAAAAGGGGGGAAGAAGTTTTAGATAGGGAGAGTACATAGTATTGATAATGTTAGGTTTCGGGAGAATGATTGTATGCTATATGATGCTTGAGAGGAATTGAATAGTTAAGGGGGTGTTACTTTAGTAGTTTAATGATTCATGTTTACATTGTTGTAATCACATAATTTATCTTATTACTCATATTATCCATGTCTCTCTTTACACATTGGTATTTCTATGATTTTACTAGTGTGTGACAGAAAAATACGTATAAGAAGCTCATTTAAAAAAAGAATGAGCATCCTGTTTTTCTTTACTTGTAAAATTTAATTTGTGTACCTTATATGTCATTGGTGTATTCGTTGATAGATTTTAATCCTTTGCCGGTAATTTTATTTTTGTATATTTTTCCACGAAATAAATAAAATGAGAGATTATAAGAATATATACACATGTAAGAAAGCAACATGGGCTATATGGATTCATTTGTATCTTAGGTTTCACACAAAGATTCACTTTTTACCATATTTAAATTAAGTGAACATGCAATAGTGATGTGAAGCCAAATTCCAAACCAAAACAGGAAGAAGAAATAGAAGAAAAATCCCTTTTGGACAAAACCTTTAATTCATCACAATTTAAAACTCAACAGAACACGATAAATGTACAGAAAACTTAGAGCTCCACTACGTTCAATGAAATAATGTCTCCAAATCTTCAACAGAAATGATGCAGTCCAGTGCCGCCCACAGCAAGCAGATATTGCCTCGGTATCCATCGAGTAACATCAGGAATCATAATTCCTTTATTTTTCAGCCGTAGAACCTCGACTCCACAACTCAGCAGTAGATAATTTCTCTACAAGGGTTTAGAACTTTTGATTGTGTTCTTTTTTATTTGAAAAAGTGAACCTCAAATATCCAAGGGGTTAAGATGAAAAAATTATAGATTCAATCACAAAAAGAACTTTAAAAAGGCTTATGGAAAAGTATAATCATGCATCTCTATTTATAGGGAAATTTGTGCCAAAAAGATAGGGATCAAATATTAGAGGAGATTTGTTTTAAAAAAAACAAAGACACGCATACTCGTTCGAATGAACAACCACCCCATTCGAACGATGTACCTGAACACATTCGAACGATTTCCAATGAAAGTTCGAACGACATTCCATACTGACCAAAAGGCGATGTTCCAGATCTCGTTCAAATGTGGGAACCTCATTCTAACAACATATTGAATCTCGTTCGAATGACATGTCAATTCATTCTAATGAGCCAATAAGTTTTTTTTAAATCTTTACAAAAACTTTTTAAATACAAACTATTTTAAAAACAACTCCCGGATATTTAAAGCTTTACCAAACCGCCTCATAATTCTTTTCGGGTAAAGATATGATGCACAATCATCAATCTTTGCAAATTTCACCAACATTTACTCTCTTTGAATAATTGAGAATGGTCATGAAGGTGTAGTGGAGTGAAACACGATAAGCTAAATAAAAATAAAATTGAGCAATTATAAATTTTGCACTAATAAATCTCCCCCTTTGGCTATTCCATTACAAAACAAAAATCGAGGCCAAATCTTACTCAACAATCGCCAAGGAGGGTTACGAATTAATCACATATTTAACAACCGTAGAAGGAACTTTAAAGTCCTACAAATCTTCTAAATCATCAAACATTTCTCGGTCCATAAAAGACGCATATTCACTAACACGGGAATTATCTTTTGAGTGAGAGTAATCATCACTCAAAATGGCCTGGTAAGAATAGTTTTCACTACCTTGACTTATCTCTAAGGGACATTGTTTAGAGGCATGCCCTATATCACCACAATAATAACAATTGATAAGTTTTGGAGAATTAACCTTATTTTCTTCACTTCCTTAACTGGTTTCATACATAGGTCGGTATTGTTTCTGAAAGCCTTTTGGTTGAAATTGATTTTTTGATGTCTTGGTAAATTTCCTAGAGATTAAGGTCATATCCTCCTCACTAACATCAAGGAAACAAAAAAGATATACTTCGTTGTTTTTAAATATATTATTTTATTTTTATTTGACAAGATATGATAAACGAAAAATTAATTAGTAGTAGAGCATGAATTTGTTTCTTACACTTGTACAAGAAAATAATTTTTTCTTCACATTATTCTTTCGTGTAATGTTCATAACATGTTATTTTTTATTGCCACTTGTTATTCATTTTTTGCAATTTTATGAAATTTTCATTAAAGGTTATTTAAAATTAGAGTTTGTTTCTACGTCGTCATTTTTTTTTTGAAGTATTTTGTAACTTCAATAAATATATATAATTGTAGACCAAATAAAATTACCAGAGTATAATTATATAAATATCTTATTTCATACCAAAATGTATAAGTATTAAAGGCAATAACAAAGTTATGTAATACATTACACATAAAACTTATATAATGATTGAAAGTCGTCGGCGAGTTGAGTTGGTCGACAACTTGTGCATATATATACTACTCTTTTTATTTAATCAATTAATATATATATATATTACATGTGACTATTTAAATATACCAATATGTATTAATTAAAAATATTTATTCATATGTTTTATCATTTGCTTGTCTTCTCAATGTTTTAATTTTATTCCCCCACAATGTTTGTAATGTCTAATATAACTAATTTAATATGTATATATCATGTACACATATATAATACAAATATATTGAGAATCCCCTACGGTGCTTAGATAGGGATGGTCATAAACAAAAATTCTTTTTTTATATTTTTTAAATTTAAAGAATAAAACTTTAAACAAAATAAACCCAATAAAACTTGTTCATTAAAATAAAACTTGTTCATTAAAATAAAACGTTTGCTGTGAAAAAATGATTTACCAAATTTTATCTTTTTAACCTAAAATATGCATTTAGGTGATAAGTAGATAAAATAAATAAATCATCCATAACATGCTAATGTACGAGGAAAACCACAAAGGGAAAAATCTCGGATGGCCCACACAAACAGATTATTATGATAAGGTTTTACAAAGACTAGAAAGTAGACTTACTTGATGACTCTTCTCCCTCGCAAGCCTTGACACTTAACCATTTTGGGAACCTCGGTGATTCTTTACTTAGACTTCCTAGGACCATTTTTAAGATCATAGAAAAAATACGTAAGGTAACCTTTCCTACCGAAATGTGTGCAAGTGTAGAGGGGTATTACCTAAGGGTTGACCTTTATGAAACATTCTTAGTAATGAGTGACTCTTTCAAATTCATACTCTTAGCTTGGATAGTGGAAGCATTTTGATCATTGAAGCCAATCCTACCCTTGTCATCTTTCATTTGGCCGGTGCTCAACATTTTATTTAACTTTTTCGACCTAGATTCTGAATCAAATTTGACATGACTTGAGTCTCTCAATGTCTCTCCAACCTCAACTCCTAGTTCTCTTATAACACCCATACGATCAGGAAGAAAACAACATGAAAACCAAAACTTAATCCAACCAAACCTTCTCCTATTACAAGCCACGATCATAAAAGAAACCAAAAACCCAAAACAAAAGTTACCTTATTCTACTCAAATAAAAAACCACTGGAAACCTCTAAACTTCATCTTCCTCCTTAAAACCCAAAATATCCATGGGAGGAGAACTCGAAACCGCGTATATCTTCCTCATCTATTTTTATTACACGTACGTATATATATATGGAGGTTTCAAGACTAAAATAAATTCCTAGACTCCTCAAATTCTAGAATCTCCTTCTTTATAACCTCCATCAAACCACGAAGGCTATCTCTCTCACCCTTAACATACTCTAGCTTCTCTCAAATAGTTATCTCACATGCCCTAAGATTCTCAATCAAAACACTATCACCATTTCCTACGGCACGTTCTTTAAACTTAGATTCCAACCTCAAGTTAGCCTTCTTTACCTTCAAATTTTTCGCACAAAACTCATGGAAGGAAACTTATAGTTCACTCTCCTCCTTCTCTTATGTATCCTCATTTTCTTGTTCACTCACACTACCATCACCCACTTAGGGATCACAAATAATGACCTCGAAAATTCCATGCAAATAAATATCTTCATGGGAATAATTCTCATTAAGGCTCATATGACTAGATATGAATGAGGTGTAGTTTCACTCAATGGGGGAATCAGGACCCTCTTCTGGATCCTTGTCACTGAGGATGGTATTGTACACCTTCAGTTTATTTCCCTCATTCCTTAATTAATGAGGCACTCAGTTACACTATGGCCATAACCCTCATAACAAAAACATATTTTTGACTCATCCCTCTTAAAGTTATCATTACACTTTTTAGGTAAATGATCGGCCTTGTTATACATACTTTTCTCAAACTTTTTTACGTCATTCGATTGCTTAAGGAATTTGAGAAATTTCTCAATTTTTTTTACTAGCATGGCTATATCTTCAGACTCAATATCAGACTCATCATCCAAAATAGGTGTTTCCTCCTTTTGGGTTTTCAAAGTAATGTCCTTATCTTTCTTTTTCTCAATTTTAGAGGAAAACATGTCTAGATCATAAGTTTGTAAGTCGCCTATAAGATCTTTAAGTTTCATAGAATCTAAAGTACCCAGGGAATTCAAAACTATTATTTTTGAATTAAATCTTTCAGGCATTGACCTTAAGATTTTCTTGATCACTCGATTTTGGGTATCTTCTCTCCTAAGTTAAAAGATGAGTAAAGTATATTTGACAACCTAGCGTAAAACTCATTGAATATCTCATTCTCCAACATCTTAATCGTTTCGAACTGAATGGTGAGGTTTTGGAGATTGGAAGCCTTAACATCACTAGTTTATTCATGAGTAAGTTGGAATATGTCTCGAGCCTCTTTTAAGGTCTCCTAAGTAATAATACGATGGAACTCCTCCGGGGTGACAGAGCGAAACAGAGAATTTAAACCGTGAGAATTATAATTTTATAACCTATGCTAAACCTCACTCCATGATTATACAGGTTTGGGTATCCTATTCTCTCCAACTAAGGTAGTAGGTGGAGTCCAACCATTGAGTATCGCTTGCCATACCCTCTTATCTATTACCTTAAGTGCCGATTTTATACGCATTTTCCGTATGTTAAGTTCGACCCATCAAACATTGGGGCTCTAAGACCATCAAAACCACTAAAATTCACGCCTAAAAATATGGGATCTAAACATGACAACTTAGTGTTCTAGCTCTGATATCAATTTGAGAAGACCTTACGGTGTTTAGACAGGGATGGTCACGAACAAAATTTTATTTTATTTTTATTTTTCAAATTTCAAGAATAAAACTTTAAAAAATAAACCCAATAAAACATGTTCACCAAAATAAACCGTATGTTCTAAAAAACCAATTTACCCAATTTATATTTTTTTTAACCTAAAACATGCCTCTACGTGATAAGTAGATAAGATAAATAAATCATCCACAACACGTCAATGTATGAGGAAAATCATAAAGGGAAAAACTTCAGACAGCCAGCGAGACCGATCACTATGATAAAATTTTATAAAGACTAGATAGTAGACTAGAGTTACTGAGATTCCCAAAATCGTTAAGCATCGTGTTATACCAGCGTGGTTTAGAAAATTTGATTTGGAGGCTTTACATATTAGACTTATTAATTCCCATTTTCTTGCACGTGATACTTCCCATGTTATATCTAATGGTTGATTGTGTTCACATGTTTGCATACACTAGCTTTGGACTTCATGATATATATATATATATATATATATATATATATATATATATATGTTTGTTATTTGTATATTGTTTGAGTTTTTTGTATTTTTATTTTTCATTTATTGACTCGTATTTTAAAAAAATGCAAAAAGATTTTATATGTATTTCGAGTTAGTTTGTCTTTAAAATGGTATTTTCTTTTAAAAAATTGTAACTTAAAAAGATTTTCCTTTTATGTGTATTTCAGTTTTACACATTTTGTGTGGAATAGTGGTGTGTTTGAATTCAATTCACTCCGTGCTATCATGTTACTAGGACATTTAGTTATGATTATCAATAGTTAGATTGTTCTTAACCATTTTTGCATAGAGTTACTTCGAACAAGATTCACTTAATGGATCCACTTTGTATATGCCTCCACACACACAAGCACAAACTATTTTTTTAACATTAACTTCACATGTTATATTTGATCTATATGAGATGTTTTTCCGGCAATCTTGTCATTTATATATTTTATGATTGTGGGGGATTTGTGCCTGTAAGAACCATTGCCCGTGAGATTGTTTGATTTTATTGAATCTATGAGGGTGCACGAGAAAGGGATACAAAATGAGCAAATCTCATTTGCAAAAACGCCATCATTGGTAGGAGCCTAATGAAAAAAGTAATAGGCAATAAAAATAGAAAAATTGCAAAGGCCAATTTATTTAGTTTGTTTGATTTTCAAAAGTGACAGCTTAAAAAAATTGAGTGAAAAAATATGTTTATATTTCGAGGGTATTGTAGTTGAAGATCAACGGGTTTACACAATGAATCCTAGTTATCCTTATTTTGTCGTGATTCTATTGATTTGTAGAATCATCAATATTTTAGGCTTGCGTGCATTGTGCTTGTTTGTTCATAGAGTTCACTTTATCTTGTCACTTGAGGCTAAATCCTAGTTTGATAAAGTTTTGCGATCAAATAGAACTCCTTGAACACATTTGAGTATTTGGGCATCATTCATTTGTATTTAGTTCACACCCATTCATTTCGTCCCACATGGTTATACACATCAATACTATGCTAGTATATAAAGCTTATATATTTTGAGTCGAGTTTTGTGGTGTGTTTATACCGATATATATGTGCTGATATTTCACTGGTATAATTTTCATATTTATATATTTGGTATCATTTTCGTTTAAGTCTTTGCAGTTTGCATTTAATCCATGTCTGCCATATGCTTCTCTTAGACTATTTTTTGCATGCTATATAATCATATTGCTATTTCTCATTGGGTGCATTGAAATTTCAAATTTCAAACTGATATCATACTTCATTGATTATTCATATTGGTATCTTTTCGCATCGATATTGATATTATATGATCACTACTTCTATTACTTGTGATTGTATTTCCATGTTGCATTTTATTGCACGTTACACTGTGGCATGATTTTATTCTTTCCTCCGTATTTCTCTTGGTATCATATGTTTACACATTTAGTGGGAGGTTTGGTTTATGGGGGAGAAATAGTTTTTGGTTTTCTTGCTTCGTCTATTCCTGAACAAAAGGGGTAGAAATGGTATCTTTCCTTCCATGATTAGGGTATCATTATTTTAAGGGGGGGCGTCTTACCAACGTTGAGATTATTATAAATAGTTTGAATTTTATTCTTATGTGAATTTTTTCTTTAGTTTGAAGGTCGTTGGAAGATCATTCGAAGTCCGTTCGTGTGTGCATCTATCACATCAAATGAGCATTAACTATATATGAACAAATCTCATTGGATCTCGTTAGAAGTTCATTTAAATGAGAAAAACTCTTCGTTATAACAAAATGGACCATTCATTAGAACGAACTATGCAGTTTCTTTAGAAAGAGGTTCGTCGCCTCAAAATTCATGTTTTCCCATTTTGTGACAACCCGCCTACTAAAATAATAGGTGGCCAACCCAATACTCTAATAATCATAGGAATCATAGATGGTCCATTCTCAGCATCACTGTCGATTAAAATAATAGTACGAGATAACCACCAATCATTTTAGAAAACGGACTGTCAAATTTAAAATTTTGTAGATAAAAGAAAAACACTTAGACAATCCAATTTGCAAAAACGGTGGATACCAAAAATCAACGGGTAATGAAAGATAATACAATAAATAATAATCGAATAAGCTGTCGGTTAACAGACCAATACAAATAGTTACACCGAGTATTACAATTTAAATATCATATTATAATAAATGATTACAAAGCTTGGGCAACACGCCCGAATAAGTAAACTGAACATAACTAAAGTACAAAAGATAGAAGCATCTATAACAAATATCCTACAACATCCGCAATATGCTATAGCTCCATGACAACTGGAATACAGAGGTCAATACGGGTGTCCTTGCCATAGAGCACCTGAACGGACAAAGAGTTGCATGCAAAACACAGAGATATAGACGGGTGAGGGCCCGATTTGATATGATTACCATGTGACTAAAATGCATGACAATTAAGTGCGCAATTCTCTCGCAATTAACATAAAGGTTATCACCTCTCCTTCTAGAAGCACAACCTAGCGTAATATCAACGATGATGCTCAACATTCATATAAGCATGGGAGAACTCATCTACAATTACTCAAGGAGACATAAATAAATCCATTCACAATCTAAAGGCACGGTTCCTATCCTCTTTAGGAAATACATATATGGCAATTCATTTTATCAAATGTTTACCAATACAATTTCATTTCAAAACGTTCTTTACCAATTTTATTTCCTTTCTTCCATCCAAGAAACATATATAATTAAAGCAAGTTTTATTATCAAAAAAATGATTTTCCGTTTCATAACATCCCATTTCCCTTCTTCCATCCAGGAAATGTACTTAACTTCCCATTTCCCTTCTTCTATCCAGGAAATGTAATTAAAGCCATTTTATTATCATAAAATGCTTTAATCAACAATAATGTAACACATTATTAAGAATAGTTATATATATCATATCATATAACATTTTCTAAGACCGCTCGTCCGGGTTTCCCCACTGTGCGCGCCCCTAAATGGCTATCATCTTCCAGGGCCTACCACCAAGACAACCTGGGATCCTATCGAAACGTCGGGAAGTCCATATGCCTGCAGGAGAGTCATAACCACACCTAGAATTACCTCACCATAGCAGAAAAATATACAATAAACGCTCATATGGCCTAGGGATATATCCACCCTGCATTCATTATCCACGGGGCTTCACCTCACGCGCGGACTTCCCTTAAGATAGCGATTTAGAGAGGTGTGTAAACAAAAATTAACATTTAAAAAAAATCATTTTTCCATTTTAAAATCATTCACTTTTACATTCTCAAAATCCATTTATTTCAATGATGAAATATCAATTCTAGAAGGTGTGATTCTTATTCTTAAAGTCATATTTTATAAATGACCTAAGACCCGAAGTGCCATTATCCTCAAACTAGTCTCCAAGAGTTCAACACAATATCCTAAGTCATCAAAGTGTGTCTCCCTCAATAATAGTCTCCCAAAAGTCCCAAACATTATCCTTTTATCTTCTATTATTTTTAGGTTAACTTCCTATATCATTTGGACATTAACCTACATAAACTAACCCTTGGGATAAGCTCCAAATATCCCCATGCTAGCCTAGGACATTTGTCTACCCAACAACAACCTCTAAGACTCCTCATTACTTCCCAAAGGAAGGTTCCTAAACCTCGAACCTAAAAGAAAAGGGCTAAAACTAAGTTGGAAAAGTATTATGAAAATGCAAAAATTCCGAATCGATTCGCCCTGGCCGAATCGATTCGGTCTTGAAGCGAATCGATTCGGATAGGCCGAATCGATTCGGTTAAGAGGACCCAACCATATTGCATAATCCTGAATCGATTCCCATGGTCTGAATCAATTCGATCAACTCAGACCTGACACCTTCCCTATTACCGAATCGATTCGCTAGGGGCGAATCGATTCGGCCCTGCAGAATTTGCCCAATTTGGGCTACGGGTTGTATAAACCCTAAAATCCCAAAACCCAAATCTCTCAATTTTCTCCAACATTAACAACAACTACTTCTACCCAATCATCCCTACACATCAACTGACTAGTTTTCTCAACTCAAATCAAATAAAACTACAAGATTAAAGGTTAAATCACTACAAACCTATAAATCCCAAAAATGGTTTAAATCTCCAAAATATAACTATACATGCAATTTATCACATTAAATCAATATCTAGCAAGTAAGAAACTTGCCTCAGGTTTGTAGGCTCGGATTCTCTTCTCGAAGCAACGATTTTCGGCTCCAATCTTCCATTTTTCTCTCTTTTCTCTCATTTTCTCCCAACTCTCTCTCCTCTCTCTCTCTCTCTCTCTCTCTCTTAGCTTAACATAAAATGAGAAAAATAAAAGGGTTGGGAGACTAATACGGGTTCAAACATAAATTCCCCTCTTTTAAGTGTTAATACACCATTAAAATGACTCGTAACCACATAATTGAGTCATAACCCGTCAAAAATGCCCGAAACTCAAAAATACAACTTGGTACATATTTTAACTATCTCGACTATTCTAAAAACAACCGCACCCCCTATTTTGGCATTCGGAATAATGTGAACTATTTTATGTTCCAAATTCATTTTAATTTATTAATTATATTACAACTTACATATGAATCATAACCATCACTTAACATACAACGACGCGATAAAACACAATATAGTGCTATTTACCTTCTCATAACGATAAATAGGCAAAACATAGTAAATATTATCCCTTAATATCACGGGAAATAATATTTACTCCAACTTCCTCTATTTTATATAATTTGCCCATCGAGCAAAATAATATAAAATAGTCGCTCAAAAGTCTGGGTTGTTACACATTTAAGGCATGTTGGACTTAGTTTTTGAAAGAACTTTTGGCAAAAATTAATTCCCTACTTGTTTACAAAAGTTCTAAACCCCAAACTCGCCCATTAAGTTTAAAGATCCAAGTTTCCATATTCAAATTGAGATCTTTGTATCGGACACCAAAGTTTATTTTCTCTTCATCTTAAGAGAAGAAGTTTCATATGTTGGACTCTGTACCGATTTGTTGTGTTATGATGAAAAAGCGGTGTTCCGTGTTCTGATTCTCTTGACGGTTGTTGAGCCTCATCGGTGGATACCAAGGCATGCCTAGATTCGTGCATTGTGGTAGCTTGCATGGGTGGACTCCTACGTGATCTGTGGAGGAGAGGTTGAAGATACAAGAGCATCAAGTCTTACAAGGGAGATGAGTTGTTGAGTAAGTCTAATGTCCAGTCTTTGTAAAATCTTATCATAGTGATCTATTTGGCTAGGTAATCCAAGGTTGTAATTTTCCTCGTACATCATCGTGTTGTGGATGATTTATTTATTCTATCTTCTTATCACCTTGATGAATGTTGAGAAGAGGGTGGTCGCTATGCGTGTGTTTCAAAGCAAACCAATTTTCACCAAAAATTATCCAACTTTTAATTAGCACCAAACTAAGTTCTGAAAAATTGATTTTTACTTTAAACCAATTTTATCTTGATTAATCCTAGACATGCATCTAGTGATTAAAGAAAGTAAAGTAAATTAAAGAATACTCACAACGCCGAATGTACGAGAAAAACACCCAAAACGGGAAAACAACCTCAGACGGACCAAGCTAGACAATCACTATGAATGTGAAATTACAACGAACAGACAAAAGACTCACTCAACGACTCGATCCCCACGGGTCTTGATGCTCTTCTGATCTTCAACCACTCCTCTCACAGTGCCCACACAAAAAGTCCTTCTTCCACGATACCTATCCACAAAACACGCATCCACATATGTCTCGGTGTCCACCGAATGGATTTGATACGTCTACGCTGTCGAACAAGAGGTCCTTCTCTTTTCTTCAACGCAAAACCCTGATGTTCAAGTATAGAACAAATTTTCTTGGTGCAACAAGATCACATAAACATATAGTAATGATAACTCGGATCTTTGCAATCTCTAAGGATGTTTTTAAGCTTTGAAACCTTAGAAAAACATATGCAAAAGGGTTTCTGGATCGTAAACTATTTTTCCAGAATGCATACTTAATAATTCTGACGAAACCACGCTTTAAATACGAAAAGATCACCACCTCAAAAATAGTGTCGCTCGAACGAGATCATCCTGTCATTCGCGCGACATAGCCATCTCATTTGAACGAGCCAGCTTGTCATTTGAACAACGCGCGTGCCAGTTTGACTTTTTGACTTTTTCTTTAAAACGTCTCTTCCAAAAGAGATCCAAATAAGTCAAACTCTTTTTCGAGCTTATCAAAATAAAACGTATTGTAAAACACTTAAAACACTTTTAAAACATTTTTCCTTATAAAATTACATCCTTATCTTTTGTAAAAATAATTCTGAGCACCATTAATTAAACGCATTCATACCTGCGTGATCTCGGAATGCAATTAACTTTGAACACGAATAAACTTGCACCAATTAAACTTCAGCATGATTAATTCTTTGAAGCTTTGCCGCAACGTCTTCAATTTCTTCAATACGTCATAAACCAAGTGGGATCGTGACAAAATAAAATCTCCCTATGACATATTACAAACATAATTTTGTTCACGTAATTTAGTCAAAACAATACAGGGACTCAATTGGAAATTTATATCCTTACAAATCTCCCCCTTTGACTATTTCGGGATAAAACTGAACTAGTGAAATGACTTAGCCGGGCCGTCAAGCTGTATGACGCCTAAATCCCATCCCATAAACCCAAAGTCAAAAATTACAGGACACGGACTAGTATATATAGCACCAGCAAGCATAAACTGTCTAATTGTGATTTAGACTTGAAATCTAGAATTGCTGAAGCATACCTACACACATGAAACAGACAAACAAATACCAAGTGAAGTATGGAGGAACAAATGAAACCAATATATATATATATATATATATATATATATATATATATATATATATATATATATATATATATATATATATATATATCCAAATGATACCAATTTTACAATATATATCAATATGAATAAACTCTAAAAAATTATTTGTTAAATAATTGAGCAACAATATGATATCAATTTGTACTACCACTTTGTAATACCAATTTATAAAATATGTAATAAAAAACATGCTCAACAAATCTCAAATTTCCCTATATCACATACATCTCTCCCCCTTTTTGTCTTGAATAGACAATCCGGTGAAAAGATAAATCAATCAACAAGCATCTAGCATGAAGATATACCAAATAAAAATTGCTAGATAATCATGAAACAACCAGCTAAATATGATCAAGTAATGACAAATCAGTAGCTAGTAAACCAATGAATCACACAAAGAATATAGCAATCTAATCAGGTGTGATAAACAGAATTGTGGGTACACGGATTTAGAATAACGGGCCTGGACAAGTAGCCCAATTGAAGCGGCCCAAAGTCCAAACCCTTCATATCTTAACATCAATTCGGTTATGACTGAGTCTTTTCCCATGTTCTCGTAAAGAGGTGTTCCAGAAGAAGATGGAAAACGTGGGGGAGTCCAACACCCCCACTCCTTGAAAATAAACATGTATATAATAAACCCTAGGTCTGGGGCATAAGACACGCACTGTATTCTCTGTAAACACTCCCTGGAGTATATAGAAATAATATTGACTGCACCACCATGGACGTAGGCATTCTTGCTGAACCACGTACATCTCCTGTTGTGTGATTGGCATCTTATGTTTCTTACTTTACTTGGTGATTGCGCTTCTCTCATCTACTTGTGTTGCAAATAATTGTCACGATAATTGGCGTCGTCTGTGGGAACGTTTATCTTCCCTGAGAAAGACCACACCAACAAAGAAGTCTGAAATGTTTGGTCACAGTAGTAATGCTCTTCAGGCAGGAGATATTCAAGAACAACCCGCTCCTCGCAGGATCAGATCTGAAGTTCGGCATTCAGATCAGAGGGCTCGCCTAGAAAGGCCAGCCTCAGAAGAAAGCAAAGGACCAGCAAGGTCCACACAAATATCCAGGTTGATTGATTCTTATAAGGCGAGGCTCTAAGAGCAAAGGGACACTTCTCGCAGGCACGAAGCTGAGAATGCTCACCTCAAAAGAAGGTTAGAAAGAATGGAGATAGAGCTCCATCGTGGCACCAGGAGACGTCCATACCGCACCCCTAGCCCTCAGGCGAGCAAGTCTCACAGCCGAGGAAGGAGCCCTAGACGTGACTCCCAGAAAGTTGAGGGATATGAGTCAGAGGATGACCTACTCGAGCAACTGCGACTAGCTCACAATTGCAGGAGCCCAACTCGCAGCAACGAGAACATACGTAGTCTGGTCCGAAGGGAGATGGACCAACACCCTGCGCATCGCGGTACCAGATCAACCCGAGAAGTCTCTAGGCGAGCTCTCAAAACTCAGATGAAATCACCTTTCTCAAGGGAAATAGAAGAAGAGGAAGCCCCTACGAAATTTACTATTCCAAGGTTCAAGATTTATGATGGTAAAACTGATCCCATTTATCACGTCAGGCAGTACAAGCAAGCCATGACCCTCTGGAACCATCGAGACGCACTAATGTGCCGAATTTTTCCCTTGAGCCTGCATGACGTGGCACAGAAATGGTTCGAAAGGCTCCCCCACAGGTCCATCAGAAGCTTCAAGTCCAGAAGAAAGGAGGAAAGAATGGGGGTAAGAATGGCTCCAAGAATCGAGGCAGCAACAATGTGACAAAAGCATTTCAGGCGGTCAACACCGTCTTCAGAGAACCAATATACAAAATTTAATTATGGTGACAATTATTTACAGCACAAGTAGATGAGAGAAGCACAATCACTAAGTAAAGTAAGAAATATAAGATGCCAATCACACAACAGGAGATGTACGTGGTTCAGCAAGAATGCCTACGTCCACGGTGGTGCAGTTAGTATTATTTCTATATACTCCGGGGAGTGTTTACAGAGAATACAGTGCGTGTCTTATGCCCCAGACCTAGGGTTTATTATATACATGTTTATTTTCAGGGAGTGGGGGTGTTGTACTCCTCCACATTTTCCATCTTCTCCTGGAACACCTCTTTATGAGAACATGGGAGAAGACACAGTCATAACTGAATTGATGTTAAGATATGAAGGGTTTGGACTTTGGACCGCTTCAATTGGGCTACTCGTCCAGGTCCGTTATTCTAAATTCGTGTACCCACAATTGCCCCTAAGTTTGTTGGGCCATAATTTGGGCTCAATAAATTTAAATGATTTGTCATAATAGCTCCTTTGTACATCGTGCAGCTCTTCCTAAAGTTTGAGGACTGGATTAGGCGGCAGTTGCTTCGGGTCTTGTGCGCGATGATTAGCAACATTTAAAAAGTCTTTTTGGGCAACGTTTCATAGTTGTCGTTTCAAGATTCTCAGTGTTCTTCTATCTTCTGCGAATTCTCTGCGAGTTTTGCAATTTGTGCCCTCTTCTCCAGATCTTCATTTTCCTTGCTTTCGATCTCCCTCGTCGTTTGGACTTGTGTTCTTGCATTGTCCAAGTCAAGCTCTCATCTCGTAAGTCTCTTTTGCTCTTTCTCTGTGCTTTCTTTGAATTTGTAGTTTTAGGGTTTACCAATGGCAAAGATAGGTAATAGATCAGTGTCCGAGTTTAGGAAGTTCTACAATATCCCAGAGTGGGTAGAGATTGAGTGCGCCTCTCCCCCTAAAAATGTTAGAGAGATAGAGGGTGCTCATTGGATCCACGTCTTATTACTTTCCCAAGGGGGCTTACTTTTTCTCCAAATAATTTATTCTTTCACTTTTTTGGTTATTTCAACATTGTTCCTGCATAGTGTTCGCCCAATGTGTGGAAGATAATCAATGGCGTCCATAGAATAAATCAACTTTATTGCACCAAATTAGGGCTCGTCGAAGTTTGCTTTTACTATTCCTTTTCTAACACTAGCTCTGGTGTTCTTTATCTTAAGGCTAGGAGTCCTGACAGGCTGTTGGTAGTTAACCTACCTGATTCCCACAAGGACTACTGGCAAGATAGCTTTCTTGCTAGAAATTGGCAGTTCTCCCCCCAGACTGAGGGGTCGAGGTCTTATAGGTTTACTGTTCCCTTTTATGGGGAAGAGTATATAAGTAGTATTTGCTATGTCCTTTTAATTTCTTTATTAATGTGTGATCACTCTGACTCTTTCCTATTTTTTCTTCAGCGAGGTCGAAGAATTTGGAACCTGCTCTCAGCGAGGTTCGTCTTTCTGAGTTGGTCAAAGCTTGGAATATCAGGGAGCCCCTAGCTGACAGCGAGGATCCCCGGTCTGCTGCTTTCTTGCTCGAGTACAAAAATGTTGGGTCTATCTTTATAGCGAGGCCTGTGGATAGTATTCCTGAATTTGATTCTTCTGAAGAGACTGTTGGTGTTCCCATTCAGTTAGACGAGGAGGAGAGCAGTTCTGAGAGTGATATCATAGGCTGTGCTGAAGGCAATTTAGGTGAGGGGAGCTCTAGTGGTGACAGTTCTTCTGACTCAGAAGAGGTTTCTGAATCCCAAGAACCTTCGAGCACGTCCAGCAGCTCTAGTGAGTAAATGGTTCCTCCCAGGAAAAATTTAATCTGAGATGATGATGATGATGATGATCATGTGCTTCTTGATCAGAGGATGAAGAAACAGAAGTCCAACACTGGGGCGGTTGCTACTGGTTCCCGATCTTCTGCTCAGGAGCAGGAGAAGAAGAGAAAGGAAGAAGAGCAAGTGAAAGAGCGAGAGAGAGAGGAAGAGGGGAGAAGAGAAGAAGAAGATTGAAGAGAAGAGGAAGGTCAATGAGAGGAGGAGGATAGAGAAAGAGAAAGAAAAGGAAGAGGAGAGGAGAAAGATGGAGGCGAGGACCAAGGCTGGGTAGGCCTTAGTGCCTGTGTCCGCGTTACCGGAGGGGTCTCGATCGCCACTTCCCCCCAATTGGCCCTTGCACTGCTTGAGCAAGCAGTTCTTCCTACTGATCGACAAAGGGCGATGGGGACTGACCAGTTATCTCTGCAGGTGAGCCAGAGGCTAGCCTTGGTAAGTCTATTTATCTTCTTTAATGTATCCTAATTTCTGTCCGTTTCCTCTTTCTAATGTCTTCTTTTTCTTACAATTTGTGACTGATTTTGCCATGCTCTATCACTCTCGCGACGAGCTGATCAATAAGAACGATGAGCTGGATAAGCAGAATGCTGACTTAAAGGTGAGGGGTACAGAGCTGGAGGCTAGTCTTAAGGCCGCTGATGTTGTTCGGGTCTCATCCGACCTGGCCCTCGCTAATGCCAATAGAGAGAGGGAAGTAGCAGTTAAGGAGCTGAATGAACTGTGGCAGGCCTATGACCTGGTCTGCTCGAGCAAGCTGGCTATTATAGAGGAGAATAAGGCGCTGATCGAGCTGCTAAAGGAGAAAGAGTCCCAGGTAGCCACCATTAAGGAGGACTCATATAACTCCGGGTGGGCTGCTGCGTATGAAGATGCCGAGGTTCAGATAGGCTACATTAGCCATCTGAACTTCAAAAAGGGCTGGAACAAGGCCTTTTAGCTGCTGGTGTGGATGTTGCTTCTCCTCTGTTTGACGAGCATGATCCAGGCCTAAAGCCAATTATGGATGAAGCCCCTGCCCCAGCCATTAAAGGAGTTGACCCTGCCTCCCAAACAATTCCTGCTGATACCCTCCCTGCTCAGGCGATGGAGGTTATCCCTGCCGAGGAAGGTGCTTCTACTGTTGACAAGGGAAAGCAGCCAGCTTCTTCTGGGCAGCCTGAGGTCGCTAGCTAATTTACCCTTAGGGTTACACTTGTATTTTGATTTGTAATTTCCCTTTCTGCTTCTTCAATGTATTCTGATATTCTTCGTATGAATGAAATGAGAAGACTTTTTCCTTTAGTGTACTGAATAATTCTATCCTTCATTGCCCTTCTGTTGCTTGTAGTTGGTTGATGTTGATGATTATATACCAACCACTTCTCAATTGGGAAGAATGATGGGTCCTGATGTAAGCTCTGAAGTTCATCATACCTTTGTGAGGATTTACAAATCACTGCGATTGAGGAACAAGCGTTTCATAGAACAAACTGAGCTCGTTGTTAAACTGAAAGACAGACTCCAAGAGATGGAGGAAGTTGGTGTCTCAGTCGAAGAATAGGTGAATACACTGAGAACAAATCTTCTAGATGCTTCTGAGATCAACCAGGTTGGGTAAATTCTTCAACAAGATAATGAGGCTTTGAGGAGAGAAGTCTCGCGACTTAGGGAGCATCCGTCGAGCGTTGCTCTTGCAGTATTATAAGGAAAGAATGGGGACAAGAATGGCTCTAAGAACGGAGGCAACAACGATGTGACAAAAGCATTTCAGGCGGTCAACACCATCTTCAAAGAAGCAATTTACAAAATTCTCGCAAAAATCAAAGACGAGCCATTTATCAAGTTGCCCAGGAAGATGGGAGGAGATCCCTCGAAGAGAAACAACGCACTGAGATGCGATTTTCAAAAAGAAGGAGGACATAAGACCGAGCATTGCAAAGCTCTTAAGTCCCACCTCGAAGAGCTGGTCCAATCCGGGCATCTGAACAAATTCATGGAAAAAAGGCAGAGAAAGTTAGTGCCCATAGAGAAGCAAGGCCTGACAATGTACTCGAAGACGATGCCGGCCATGAATTCACAGTAATTCATGGGGCATCTGACGTGAAGAAGATTCAAGGAAATTCAGCTCGAATCGAGGTAAAAAAGCTTATAGCAGTGATGCAATCTTTTCAGATCGATCCAGCGAAGACACAGTCAGGTAAGCGTCGGCAAGCAGACGACGTCGACTATAGTAAGCATATCGTATTTACAGATAAAGATCTGGTGGGAGTGAGAACCCCACATCATGATGCTCTGATCAATACTCTCAGGATAGCTAACTATGACGTCGACAAGTTGCTCTTCGACCAAGGAAGCTCGTCCGAGGTAATGTATCTCGACCTATTCAAAAAATTGAAGTTAAGCATCACCGACCTAAAGGAAGCTACTGTCCCTTTAGTTGGCTTCGCTGGGAAAGTGACTGTGCCCTTGGGAAAGATCGTGCTGCTAGTAAGGGCAGGAAAAGTTTCTACAATGATCGAATTTCTGGTGGTCGACATTGACTCGCCATACCAGGCTATCCTCGGCAGAGGGTGGCTGCACGCAATGAAGGCAGTCTCCTCGACCTACCATCAGAAGCTCAAATATGTGATCGAGTAAGGAGTAATGGAGATCCATGGCGATTAAGCGATGGCAAGAAGGTGCTTCATAGCAGCCATCCGCCCGAGACCAGAGAAGAAGGCCGATAAGTCCAGCGAGAAAGTTGAAGAACAAGAAGGTCTGATACCTTCAAAATAGCAATTAAAATACGAAAGGCACGGAATAGAGGAGACCAGGCTCCTCCCCTCTGAACGTGTCGTCGAGGACCTGGAGGAAGTCACAGCTGGAGATAGCAACGATAGCAGGATCTTCTTGATCGGAGCTTCTCTCACAGATCAGGAAAAGAAGGAGTTGACGATTCTGCTAGGGACCAATGCAGACGTTTTCGCATGGGAACCATACGAGCTGCCTGGGATTGATCCTAGTGTGGTTTGTCATCAGCTACATGTCAACACCACCTTCAAACCGATCACGCAGAAAGCACGGTGAACTGCACCCGAGAAGGCAAAGGCGGTGGAAAAAGAAGTTGAAAAACTGCTGGATGCTAGATCGCTTCAGGAAGTCCAATTCCCTAAATGGTTATCCAACCCAGTAGTAGTCCCAAAGAATAACGAAAAATGGAGAGTTTGCATCGACTTCACTGACCTTAACAGGGCATGCCCTAAGGACAGCTTCCCTCTTCCAAAAATCGATCAGTTAGTGGACGCCACAGCAGCCCATGAAAGGATGAGTTTTCTAGACGCATACTCGGGATATCATCAGATCCCCCTGTATGCACCAGACCAGGACAAGACAACATTCATCACCACCGTTGGATTATACTGTTACAAGGTCATGCCCTTTGGGCTCAAAAACACAGCGGAAACCTACCAGCGGATGGTCACTAAGATGTTCAAAGATCAAATGGGAGACACCATGGAAGTCTACATTGACGATATGCTCGTCAAAAGCAGGAAGAAAGAAGACCACCTCTCAAACATATCAAGAACTTTCGAAATCCTCAGGAAGTACCGAATGAAACTGAACACGAGCAAGTGTTCTTTCGGTGTCCTGTCAGGAAAATTTCTGGGGTACTTGGTCAGTAAGAGAGGTATCAGGCTAATCCAGACCAAATCGATGCAGTGAATAGGGTACAACCTCCTCGCACCATCCGTGACGTACAGAAGCTCACCGACATTCTCGCCGCCTTGAACCGTTTTATCTCCAAGTCCTCCGAGAAGTGCAAATCGTTCTTCCAGCTCCTGAAAGGAAACAAAATGGTAGAATGGAATCGAGATTGCTCGCGGGAATTGGACGATCTCAAGGCTTACCTTAGCTCCCCACCACTGCTCGTCATACCACAGGAAACAGATTCCCTGTACTTATACCTCGTCGTTTCCAACCACACTGTCAGTTCTGCATTGGTGTGTGAAAAAGCAAGAACCCAACACCCCGTTTACTATGCGAGCAAGACCTTATTAGAGGCCGAGAAAAGGTACCTACCACTAGAGAAGCTCTCCTTCTCACTAGTAGTGGCTTCAAGAAAGTTGAAGCACTACTTTGAAGCTCACACTATCATCGTCCTTACATCGCACCCCCTTAAAGCAATCCTGGGGAAAGCAGATTTGTCGGGCAGATTATCCAAATGGTCAATCGAGCTTGGGAAGTTTGATATCTAATTTCAACCAAGGAATTCAATCAAAGGGCAGATCCTCGCCTATTTTATAGTTGAATTCACAGGCGAGCAGCCCCTCGACCAACATCAACCCGCGGAGCAAAAAAAGAATCACACAACTAAGGAAGTCTGGAAACTATTTTTTGATGGAGCCTCCAATTCAAAAGGGGTAGGAGTGGGCATTGTGATTATCACCCCAGGGGATACAATCCTCGAACAAGGAATTAGGCTTGAATTTGAAGCCTCCAACAATGAAGCAGAATATGAGGCCCTGATAGTCGGCCTCCAGAAGGCACACACTTTGGGGGTAAAGCAGTTGCAGGTGTTCGGTGACTCACAATTAGTCTCCAATCAGATAAGTGGAGACTACAATGCAAAAGATAAAAGGATGGCAGCCTACCTCGCCTTGGCAAAAAGGCTATTAGCTAACTTTGAGGAAGTCAATGTCCAGCAGTTTCCCAGAGGACAGAAAAGCCATGCTAACGCCCTAGTAGCCCTGAGTTCAGCAATCGATTCTGACTTAAAAAGAACAATCCCCATCGATTTCCTCGCTCATCCGAGCATTAGCCATAAGAGCGAGCTACTAACCGTGGAGCAGGTGCTCCAAATTGAGTCGGCACCCAGTTGGATGGACCCACTAAAGGACTATTTGAAGGATGGCACACTTCTAGATGATAAGAAGACCGCTCACCAGATAAGAGTCAAAGTTTCTCGCTTTCACTTATCTCCTGAGGGCAAGCTATATAAGAGATTATTTTTCGGTCCCTACCTTCAATGTGTTCACCCGAAGGATGTCAAACAAATCCTACGTGAACACCACGAGGGAATCTGTGGAGGCCATATTGGTGGAAGGTCATTGGCTTTTCGAGCAATTAAGGAAGGCTATTGGTGGCCATATATGCAAAGAGACTCTCCAATGTATGTTCGCAAATGCGAGAAATGCCAACTTCACGCTCCCATGGTCCATCAACCCGCCAGTGACCTAAAGTCCCTTTCCAGCCCATGGTCATTCGCCCAATGGGGAATGGACATCGTAGGACCTCTTCCTATCGCTCCCGGTAATCACAAGTATCTTTTGGTCGCAACAGACTACTTCACCAAATGGATAGAAGCAGAGCCACTGGCGAACATCCGAGATACGGATATGATAAGATTCATATGGAAAAATATAATCACCCATTTTGGGATCCCTAAGACCATCATCACTGACAACGGAACGCAGTTTGAGAGCGGTTCCTTTCATAATTTCTGCAATAACCACGGAATCAAACACCATTTCAGCTCGGTGGCCTATCCTCAGAGTAATAGCCAAGCTGAGGCTTCCAATAAAATGATGATAGATGGGATAAAGAAACGATTAGAATAAGCTAAAGGTGCATGGGTAAATGAACTACCGCATATTCTGTGGGCCTATCATATTACCCCACGTCGAGCAACGGGGGAAACCCAATTCTCACTAATATATGGAATGGAAGCAGTCATCCCATTGGCAGCAGGCTTACCCACTATGATGTCCACCCTCGTCGACCAAAGCCAGAATGATGCAGTATTGCTCGTTGAGCTTGACCTAGCTGACGAACGTCGAGAGCTTACCTTGGTAAAACTAGCGAGTTATCAGCAACAGCTCGCAAAGCACTATAACAAGAAGGTCAACCCAAGGGCATTCCGAGTTGGGGACTACGTCCTAAGGAAAGTCCTGGGCAGCGCAGTAAAACCATCAGATGGCAAGTTAGGGCCAAACTAGGAAGGACCATTCAAGATAACAAGAGATGATCTGCAAGGAGCCTATCACTTAGAAACGCTGGAGGGCAGAGAGATACCTCGAACATGGAATGCTGCTAATCTTAAGAAATTCTATTTCTAGACTCTTCTTTTGCATTGTACTTATGAGAATGGAAACTCATTTCCTTATCATTAATAAAAGTTGTTTGGCATTTGCATTCTACGAAGTGTCAGTTAACTAGTACATGAAATTCATAACTCACACACCCTTTCCAAGTGACAGGTACATTAATCATTAAGCTATAGCGAGGAAATCACCCTCCCCAGGTTTTCGTTATTAAACACGAAGAACCTCTTAGCATTGCCCTTGGCAATATACGAATCCCTACAGCAGATCCTTAGGCAATATGGTCAGTTTAAAACTGGCTGTCAAACAATGTTTGGTTAATAAAATCCTGATCGGATGAAGCATACAACACCAGGTGTGTCCTCGCCAATTGCCCCACTTAGGCCTAAGGAAGTGTGACGACATGACCTAAATGGTAAAGTGGGGGAAAATGGTATCTTATAAGCATACTGGACTGGAAGGACACTTACTCGACAATACAAACTTAGAAATCTAGTCGGCCAAGAAAAGCCCAAGGTTATTAAGTAAAATCTAAGAAAGGTGGAAAATATAAAACACTTGTTGAGTCGACAAATTCGCCCAGAACATAAACTTTATATTACTTCATCATATTTACAACAAATACAACCCATGTTTAGTCGGCAAGTTCGCCCAAAACATCTACATTACATTACTTCATTACAAAATATACAGAGCTACTACTGGCAAAATCTTAATGAGGGTGAGGCCTCTGAATAAGATAATCAGCCACTTGGGCTCTTCGACCGTCGTTGAGATAGGGAACTAGCTCCTCCTCAACTTCATTCGCATCCGACTCCAATAGCTGCCGAGGGATGGCATCAATAGGGATCCACTGATCATATCTCTGGAAGGGATTAGGCAGTAGAGTATAAGGAGAGATCTCATGACAATACCAGAGCATCGAGTTCCTTGGGACTTGTAGCTCCTTCAAGGCACTCAACCATCCCCTGATAAAGGTGAGCTCTTCAAATTTTGTTAACCTCTTTGGAGCATCCAGCCAACCTTGGTCATAACCATCGGCCCATACTCGTCGAGGGCCTCTCTTAAATAGATGCCTCAGTCGAGTGACATCCTTTTCAAGCCCAGCAACAATCACATACGCTCGTTGGACATCACCTCGGAGCTCTTCCATTTCCCTAGCTGAACTTCTTTCATTTATACCAGCTCGCGAAATAGTCGGCGGGGTAGGGCCTCGCAGCACTGAAGGAACATCGCTCAGGCCAGTTCTAACTCGCGATGAGGAGGAACCTCGTAGTACTGTAGGAGCAACGCTTGGTGCATGCTCCTTAAGTCGCGAGACCTATCTTCTCAAAGCCTCATTCTCTTGCTGAAGAATTTCCCCAACCTGGTTAGTCTCAGAAGCATCTAGAAGCTTTTCTCTCAGTGTATTCACCTCTTCTTGGACTGAGGCACCAACTTCCTCCATCTCTTGGAGCCTGTCTTTCAGTTTAACAATGAGCTCAGTTTGCTCTATGAAACGCTTGTTCCTCAATCGCAGTGATTTGCAAATCCTCATAAAGGTATGACGAACTTCAGAGCTTACATCAGGACCCAGCATTCTTCCCAATTGAGAGGTGGCTGGTATATAATCATCAACATCAATCAACTACAAGCAATAGAAGAGCAATGAAGGATAGAATTATTCAGTACACTAAAGGAAAAAGTCTTCTCATTTCATTCATACGAAGAATATCAGAATACATTAAAGAAGCAGAAAAGGAAATTATAAACAAAAATACAAGTGTAATCCTAAGGGTAAATTAGCTAGCTACCTCAGGCTGCCCAGAAGAAGCTGGCTGCTTTCCCTTGTCAGCAGTAGTATAAGAACCTTACTCGGTAGGGATAACCTCCGTCACCTGAGCAGGGAGGGTATCAGCAGGAATTGTCTAGGAGGCAGGGTCAACTCCTTCAATGGTTGGGCAGGGGCTTCATCCACAATTGGCCTCGGGCCTGGATCGTGCTCGTCAAATAGAGGAGAAGCAACATCCACACCAGCAGCTAAAAGGGCCTTATTCCAGCCCTTTTTTAAGTTCAGACGGCTAATGTAGCCTATCTGAACCTCAGCATCTTCATAAGTAGCAGCCCACCCGGAGTTGTACGAGTCATCCTTAATGGTGGTTGCCTAGGACTCTTTCTCCTTAGGCTACTCGGTCAGCGTCTTGTTCTCCTCCACAACAGCCAGCTTGCTCGAGCAGACCAGGTCATAGGCCTGTCGTAGTTCATTCAGCTGTTTAACTGCTGCTTCCCTCTCTCGATTGGCATTAGCGAGGGCCAGGTCAGATGAGACCCGAGCAGCATCAGCGGCCTTCAGACTAGCCTCCAGCTCTGTACCCCTCACCTTTAAGGCAGCATTCTGCTTATCCAGCTCATCGTTCTTATTGATCAGCTCGTCGCGAGAGTGATAGAGCATGGCAAAATCAGTCACAAACTGCAAGAAAAATAAGACATTAGAAAGAGGAGACGGACATAAATTAGGAGACATTAAAGAAGAGAAATAGACTTACCAAGGATAGCCTCTAGCTCGCCTTCAGAGCTAACTGCTCAGTCCCCACCGCCCTTTGGCGGTCAGCAGGAAGAACTGCTCGCTCCAGCAGTGCAGGGGCCAACTGGGGGGAAGTGGCGATCGAGGCCCCCTCCGACAACACGGACACAGGCACTAAGGCCTGCCCAGCCTTGGTCCTCGCCTCCATCTTTATCCTCTCCTCTTCCTTTTCTTTCTCTTTCTCTATCCTCCTCCTCTCCTCGACCTTCCTATTCTCTTCAATCTTCTTCTTCTCTTTTTCCCTCTTCCTTTCTCTCTCTTTCACTTGCTCTTCTTCCTTTCTCTTCTTCTCCTTCTCCTGAGCAGATGACCGGGAACCAGTAGCAACCGCCCCAGTGTTGGACTTATGCTTCTTCGTCCTCTGAGAAAGAATCACATGATCATCATCATCATCATCTCGGATCAAATTTTTCCTCGGAGGAACCATTTCGTTACTAGAGCTATTAGACGTGCTCGAAGGTTCTTGGGCTTCAGAGACCTCTTTTGTGTCAGAAGAACTGCCACCACTAGAGCTCCCCTCACCAAAATTGCCTTCAGCACCGCCTATGATATCACTCTCAGAACTTCTCTCCTCCTCGTCTAACTAAATGGGATCAGCAGCAATCTCTTCAAAAGAATCAAATTCAGGAATACTATCCACAGGCCTCGCTATAAAGCTAGACCCAACATTTTTGTACTTAAGCAAGAAAGCAGCAGACCGAGGATGCTCGTCATCAGCTAGGGGATCCCTGATATTCCAAGCTTTGACCAACTCAGAAAGACGAACCTCGTTGAGAGCAGGTTCCAAGTTCTTCGACGTCGCTGAAGAAAAAACAGGAAAGAGTTAGAGCGATCACACATTAATAAAGAAATTGAAAGGACAGAGCAAATACTACCTATATAATCTTCCCCGTAAAAGGGAACAGTAAACCTATCAGACCTCGACCCCTCAGTCTGGTGGGAGAACTGCCAATTTCTAGCAAGAAAGCTATCTTGCCAGTAGTCCTTATGGGAATTAGGTAGGTTAACTACCAACACCTTGTCAGGACTCCTGGCCTTAAGATAAAGGACACCAGAACTAGTGCGAGAAAAGGAATAGCAAAAGCAGACTTCGGCGATCCCTAATTTGTTGCCATAAAGTTGATTTATTCTATGGACGCCATTGATTATCTTCCACACATTGGGCGAACACTGTGCAGGAACAATGTTGAAATAACCAAAAAAGTGCAAGAATAAATTGTTTGGAGGAAAAGTAAGCCCCCCTTGGGAAAGTAACAAGACATAGATCTAATGGGCACCCTCTATCTTTCTAACATTTTTAGGGGGAGAGGCGCACTCAATCTCTACCCACTCTGGGATATTGTAGAACTTCCTAAACTCGGACACTGATCTATTACCTATCTTTGCCATTGGTAAACCCTAAAACTACAAATTCAAATAAAGCACAGAGAAAGAGCAAAAGAGACTTACGAGATGAGAGCTTGACTTGGATAATGCAAGAACACAAGTCCAAACGACAAGGAAGATCGAAAGCAAGGAAACTAAAGATCTGGAGAAGAGGGCACAAATTGCTATAACTCACAGAGAGTTCGTAGAAGATAGAAGAACACTGAGAAGCTTGAAATGGCAACTATGAAACGTTGCCCAAAAAGACTTTTTAAATGTTGCTAATCATAGCACACAAGACCCGAAACAACTGCCGCCTAATCCAGTCCTCAAACTTTGGGAAAAGCTGCTCGATGTACAAAGGAGCTATTATGACAAATCATTTAAATTTATTGAGCCCAAATTGTGGCCCAACAAACTTAGGGGCAATTGTGGATACACGAATTTAGAATAACGGGCCTGTACGAGTAGCCCAATTGAAGCGGCCCAAAGTCCAAACCCTTCATATCTTAACATCAATTCGGTTATGACTGAGTCTTCTCCCATGTTCTCGTAAAGAGGTGTTCCAGGAGAATATGGAAAATGTGGGGGAGTCCAACACCCCCACTCCCTGAATATAAACATGTATATAATAAACCCTAGGTCTAGGGCATAAGACACACACAGTATTCTCTATAAACACTCCCCGGAGTATATAGAAATAATATTGATTGCACCACCGTGGACGTAGGCATTCTTGTTGAACCACGTACATCTCCTGTTGTGTGATTGGCATCTTATGTTTCTTACTTTACTTGGTGATTGCGCTTCTCTCATCTACTTGTGTTGCAAATAATTGTCACCACAGGAATAATATGAAAAATATCAATATGAGAAATAATACAACCTGCATATAAACCAGTAAGTCTAGAAATCTTCCAGCAGTAATAAACGAGTGAACTACAAACAAGAAGGAAGCAAAAAACCAAACTGTTGTTCGAATGAGCCAGGGACGTCGCTCAAACGAGATGAGGACTTCGCTCGAACGAGACTTCTCGCACAGAGAGATGTCGTTAGAACGACTTCTCGCCACAGGCCAAATTTTCACAGATTCCCAAAAATATCATATATTTTTTCCGAGTGAAAAAATTTCCAAAAAAAAATTCCAGGAAGGGCCTGACTGCAGCAAAACAGTGCTAAAACAATATGCTTTTTACCCAAAATGCAAAAATGCATAAAAACTAACAATGCAAGTTACATGCAAACATAGTACCGATGTGCTCAAACATGGACATGGAATGTATGGTAGTAAAACTACAACAAATGAGTCACAATTTCAACACATTGAAACGATCAAGAAGCTCTAATCAATAGCAATAAATCATCAAACTTTATCATAGCCATATGATAATTAAAGTGTGAATTTAATTAACTAAACATACTACATGCACACAAATCCAGAATCTTAACGATTCTACAAACAATAGCGTCAAATTGCGATGTTTCAACATTTGGATTAGTTGTGCAAACCCGTTTAAATTTTCTCTAACAAAACTCCCTCATAAACATACGTTTTCAATTTCTTTTGAGGTTTCTAGCATTCTCAACTTAGAGAAAATATTATTGGCCCTTTTTCTTAGCATATTGCTTTTTCTTTTGGGATCTTTTAAACGGTGGCTTTCACGACGAGTTAATTTTGAACTCTCGCAGCCCTTTCCCGTGAATCACTCATCATTTTTTCAATTAGGTACCAATTCAAATTATTACGGTAAATGATTTTTACATCCACACTTCTCCTTAAGTCTACTTACGCATAGATGACAAGATTGAGATAAGAACGCCTCACCAAATTCAAATATGCAAGAGAAGTCAAACATCCATATAAACTCGTGCATGTGTGCAATGATGGCATCTATACAAAGTCTGATCAAAATGCATATCAACTTCAAAACAACCCCATATAAACAATGGTTAAGATCATTCAAAGCATCGATAATAATGACCAAATGTCCTAGCCACATGGATAATGAAACAATGGGGGGGGTCCAAGCACACCAATATGCCACATCAAACATGTAAACTCAAAAACAAAAAAACAAAAAACTTTTTGGCTTTTCAAACATATTTTGACTCAAATAAAAGAAAATTCTTTTTGGTTATTCAAAAGGTTTCTTAAAAAAAAATCTTTTTGGATTTTCAAAAGTTTTCTAAAAAAAAAATCTTTTGTATTTTTCAATAGGACTCAAACAAAAGAAAAACTATAATAAAAAATGATACACATGTCATAATACTAGCAATGAATATATCATGAAGCAAACCAACATATGATAAACATAGCAACACTATCATCCTTTAGATTTAGCATGGGAAGAATCAAGTGCACCCAAACGAGAACCATGAAGTTTTATTCTTAAAGCCACTAAATCTTATTTCCTAACCCAAGTAGGTGTAAAACAACGCATAGGGGTTTAGGGAATCGGGGCAACTTTATTCCTAAACTTCCTAGGAGCTTCTCTAAGGTCGTAAGAATAACGCCTAACGTGACCTTTCCTACCACAAAACGTTCAAGTGTAGCAACGGTGGGAATGATTACATATATGTGGACCTTTTCTAACCTTCCTAGTGTTTCTCACACGTACGAGGGGAATGGGAACAACTCTCTCATCAAAACCTATACCTCCCCTATCTCCCTTAATTTGGACGGTGCCTAAGATCTTATCTAACTTCTCCGACCTAGCCTCAAAATCAAACTTAACTCTAGACAAATCTCTCAATCTCTCCTCCAACTCATGAATCCTAGACTCGAGCAAACACCTAGACTCCTCAAACGCTAAAATTGCCTTTTTCAAAGACTCCATCAAACCACGGAGATTATCTCTCTCACCCTCGACATACTCTAATTTCTCCCTAAGAGTCTTCTCTCGTGCCCTAAGATCCTCAATCAAACTATCATTATTTTCTATGGCACGCTCATTCAACTTAGCTTGTAATTTTTCATTTGCCTTTTTCACCTTAACCGTCTTGGCATACAACTCATTAAATGCAACTTGCAATTCTTTCACATCTACCTCCTCTTCGTCACTCTCTTCTCCCTCACTAACATGGGATTCACTCAAAACCTCCTCGGAAGTGTCATTCACGTGAGATGCCATAAACGCAACAAAGTTACGCTCAATAGGGGACCCCTCTCCCTCTTCCGGATCACTATCACTTAAGGTGGCACTATAAACAATGGGTTGTTTGCCCTCTTTCTTAAGTCTAGTGGGACACTCCTTAACTTTGTGACCGTACCCCTCACACCCAAAACACTTATCCGAATGATCTCTCTTAGGCTTTTCAAAATTATCCTTAGAGGTGGGATCAACTTTGTGGTTCTTGAATTTTTCATATTTCTTGGCATCTTTCGATTGCTTTTGAAACTTAATATTTTTTTTAAATTTCTTTGCCAACAAAGCAACATCCTCAAAATCGTAACTGGAATTGGAATCTGAAACTTTAATTTCCTCCTTCCGAGTTTTCAAAGCAATACCTTTTTCTTTCTTAGGCACTTGCTTGGAGGTAATCATGTCGATTTCATAGGTTTGTAAGTCACCTACAATCTCTTCTAGTTCTGTTGACTCTAACTTACCCAAGGAGTTTAGAATATTCACTTTCTCATCAAACCTACTAGGCAATGACCTAAGGATTTTCTTAATGAAACGGTTGTCAAGAATTTTCTCACGTAGGTTAAATGACAAGTTGATAATATTGGACAACCTAGCATAAAACTCATCAAAAGTCTCACTTTCTAACATCCTAATGGTCTCAAACTGTGTAGTGAGATTTTGAAGTTTTGACGCCCTAACCATGCTAGTGCCCTCGTGAGTGAGTGCTAAAATATCCCAAGCCTCTTTTGATGTTTCACAAGTCATAATTCTATTATATTCTTCCGGTGTGACATGTGAAGAAATAATGTGCAAACCCTTGGAATTATATTGTGAAAGTCTATGTTCAGTTTCGGTCCATGACTCGATAGGCTTTAAACTAGTGACCTCACCTAAAATAGTGACAGGAGGTGTCCAACCTTTCTCAATTTCTAGCCACACATGCTCGTCAATAAATTTTAATGCACTTTTCATTCTCATCTTCCAATAGGTGTAATTAGTGCCATAAAAAATAGGAGTTCAAAAAAGTTCGTTATTTCCAAAATTCATCTTTGAAAACACACGGGATCACAAAATAAATAAATTATGTTTTCTAGCTCTGATACTAATTTGAGAAGAGGGTGATCCCAATGAATGTGTTTCAAATCAAACCCATTTTCACCAAAAATTATCCAACTTTTAATTAGCACCAAACCAAGTTGTGAAAAACTAATTTTTACTTTAAACCAATTTTATCTTGATTAATCCTAAGCATGCATCTAGTGATTAAAGTAAGTAAAGTAAAGTAAATAATACTCACAACGCCGGATGTACGAGGAAAAAACCTAAAACGGGAATACAACCTCGGACGGACCAAGCCAGACAATCACTATAAATGTGGAATTACAACGAACAGACAAAAAACTCACTCAACGAATCGATCCCCATGGGTCTTAACGCTCTTCTGATCTTCAACCACTCCTCTCATAGTGCCCACGTAGAAAGTCCTTCTTCCACAATACATGTCCACAACACACGCGTCCACATATGTCTCGATGTCCACCGAATGGCTTTGATACATCTATGATGTCAAATAAGAAGTCATTATCTTTTCTTCACCGCAAAACCCTAATGTTCAAGTATAGAACAAACCTTCTTGGTGCAGAAAGATCACATAAACATATAGTAATGATAACTCGGATCTTTGCAAACTCTAAGGACGTGTTTAAGATTTGAAACCTTAGAAAAACATGTGCAAACAGGTTTCTGGATCGTAAACTATTTTTTCAGAATGCACACTTAATAATTATTATGAAACCACACTTTAAATACAAAAAGATCATCGCCTCGAAAACAGTGTCGCTCGAACAAGATCGTCTTGTCCTTCCCGCGATATATCCATCTCATTTGAACGAGCCAGCTTGTCGTTTGAACGACGCGCGTGTCAGTTTGACTTTTGACTTTTTCTTTAAAACGTCTCTTCCAAAAGAGATCCAAATAAGTCAAACTCTTTTTCAAGCTTATCAGAATAAAACTTAGTGTAAAACACTTTCAAAACATTTTAAAACATTTTTCCTTATAAGATTACATCCTTATCTTTTATAAAAATAATTCCGAGCACCATTAATTATATGCATTCATATATGTGTGATCTCGAAATGCAATTAACTTTGAAGACGAATAAACTTGCACCAATTAAACTTCGGCATGATTAATTCTTTGAAGCTTTGCCGCAGCGTCCTTAATTTATTTAATACATCATAGACCAAGTGGGATCGTGGCAAAATAAAATCTCCTTATGACATAGTACAAACACAGTTTTGTTCACGGAATTAAGTCAAAACAATAAAGGGACTCAATTGGAAATTTATATCCTTACACATGTTTTAGATTATAAAGATAAAATTGGGTAAATCGGTTTTTTATAACAAACGGTTTATTTAAGTGAATAAGTTTTATTGGGTTTGCTTTGTTTAAAGTTTTATTCTTTAAATTTGAAAAAAAAAAGTTATTTGTGACCATCCATGCCTAAGCACCATAGAGCTTTCCCATATATGTACATACAAATTATACATATAAAACTTTATTACAAACTATAATTGATAAAATTATATCTATGTATTAATAGTTGTAATTCAAAATTTAGTCAGTCAAATCATTGTCATGTAAATTTTATAAAACATTTCATAAAATCTTTATGTATCAAACATCATAGTTTGCATATCGAAAAATATAAAATGGTGTCATATATATATATATGTACTTAATTGATGCTAAAATTTAACTTTGTATTTATCAAATGTTTCAAATATCTTCTTAATTATAATAAAAAAGGTAATAGATCATTTTCACATTGGGAAGGTTACAGACTTGTCTATATAATACGTGTAAAATGGAGAATTGAATCCTATTTATCATATACACCTTTATTATCACGTGACTACTGCTTATACTTTGATTTTTCTCTCTCTTTAATCTCATCCCTTCTATCAAATGAAGAATGAAGCATAGGGAACTAAGAACCGGTAAGTTTGGCGTATAATAGTTTTAAGAAAGGTTTTAGACAAAAAGACACAATAGACAAATGAATGATCTTCAAAAGCCTGACTCTCATTTGAACCAAGAGGTTCTCGTCCGAAGAGATCTCATCTGCAAGATGGTGACCTTATTCGAATGGTAATAAGTATTTCTCTCCCACCTAAAACACGAACTAGGAAAAAAGGAATAGACACTCTCCTAAAACAACAAAAAAAAAAACTAATGCCCAAAAACACAAGTGGTTTAATGCCCTAAACAATATTAAACATGGAAATCCCACACAAGTTGGCTAAGGGGAATGGGAACGGTGTTAAGAGCTCAAAAAAAGTGACTCCCATGAAAATTCCCCAAAAACAGCAAACCCAACATATAAATCAACTGATGGCGTGCATCGACCATACTGAGACAAGTTAAGTTATTTTAGATTCACGCCGATAATGACCTAAAGCTAACAGTGTATGTTAAGAAGTCCAATAAGGCCAAAATAAAAATCAAATGGTAAAAGAGAGTGTGAAAATTCATTGATCTTTGAGTTATATCTCCATAAAGTTTATGTTGTTTAGATTTTTCATTCTTATTCATTAAGAGTGATATACCCGTTTATATCCTCGGCCTGGTTGAAGATTGCCTCCAGACAGACGACCCCTCAGACGACCCTACGAGGGGCCGACCCTTCACCAGGCTCCAGACGACCCTACGAGGGGCCGACCCTTCACCAGGCTCCAGACGACCCTACGAGGGGCCGACCCTTCACCAGGTTCCAGACGACCCTACGAGGGGCCGACCCTTCACCAGGTTCCAGACGACCCTCCGAGGGTACGACAGTATGAGGCCATAATTAGGCCAAACTCACTACCGGAAGAAGATTTGCCCTCGACCTCGGCTCATAGGCCGAGGGTGACATCATGATAGCGCGTGGTTTGGGAGACGCGTGGAACAGTGCGCGTGAGGCTCACATGGCGCGTGGAAGACCGTTATAACCAAATCACACCCTCACGTGAGGGAATATTATGTCATCATTTGGCATCTACAGGTGTCAACAGGGGATTGGCTATATCATCATTCACATGCACCATGCATACTTGGGGGGTACACTACACCCCCAAGACCTATATATACTTGTCACTTACAACCCTACAGGGGATCGATCAGTTACTGTAACCCTAGCTAAAACTCTGCTTGTACACTCAGGAGAGAGAGAGAGAGAGAGAGAGAGAGAGAGGAGCTTATGTGCATTGTATCCAAGGCCATTAGTGCCCATACTTAGTGGATCACACACTCACAGTGGATGTAGGTCAAATTGGCTGAACCACTATACATCATTGTCTTATTTCCTCTTATACTCATCCCCTTCTACATACTTATACACTATACATCTCTATGGCTGCCATGGTTACTACTGTTTGAGCTCATTATCACTTATCCGGTGGTGCTAAATCCAAGCATCATCAGTTTGGCGCCGTCTGTGGGAACGAGAAGACATCTCTTCCTGTGTACAGCTTGACCTCACTGGGCACTCTGGTGGTGAACCAACACTCCCCCTGAGAGGAGGTGTTTCACCATTGAAAGAGACCCACTAAGGTTCCCAAGCTCACCAGTATTTTCTTCAGTTCAATTTTTCATAGCTCAAGCACATGGCACCTGAGATGCCACCACCACTTCCCCCGCCGGATGAGGGGGGAAGACCCAGTTCCAGTCAGCCGCCGCCTCAGTCTGAGATGGCTGATGTGGCGGCATCCCTAAAGTCTCTGGCAGCAAGCCAGCGGATGATGCAGGAGCAGTTCACAGCTCTAAGCCAGAACATACTGAGACCACCAGGGGTTTCACCTGAGATGATTACTCCGGCAGCAGCTCCAGGACAGCACGAGGCCAGGGGACCACCCCAGGCACCACGCAAAGACCTGCCACCCCCTCAGCGGCGTAGGGATGTTGCTGACCCCCGGCGTCTATGCCTGGGGAGGCAAGGAAACCCTTGCCCTGAGGATAGGTATGACGATCCGGAGGGAGAGGAGGCCCCTATAGAGTGCTGGGAACCCTATGAGGTCTCCAACAATACTGTACGACCTCTCCAGGACAGTAGAGGAAAGTGCGGGAGACCAAACCCTGAGGATCGCCCGAGGGGCTCTGCTTTTGATCGCTTGAGCAGGGGGTCGGCCTTTGAGAGGCTAGGCCCAGTAAATGACCTGAGGGAACAGTTGTCCAGGCCAAGAAGTGCTACGAGATCCAGGAGGGAGGCAGCAGATGGCCGACCCCGAGGACGAGATGACGGCCAAAGGGAAGTGAACAGCCGACACAGGCCTGCTGCAGTAGAACCCTCCGTCCACCTCAGAGAGGCGGCAGGGGATAACATCGGCAGGCCGACCCTGTGAGGCCTTGGAATGACTCAATCCAGCGATTAGAGGATAAGATTGGCGACATACTGAAGAGCCAGGACCCTCTTCAGAAGGGATACACCATAGGCTCACCCTTTGTGGAAAAGATAGTCAACTTCCCCACGCCATCAAAGTTCAAGCCTCCTGTGGTCACCCCAAGATACGATGGGAGCACCAACCCTGTCCACCACGTGGAGATGTATCAATCAGCAGCAGACATATACTCTATCTCATATGAGATGAGGTGTCGTGCCTTCTCTGGTACCCTGACAGGGGCTGCACATGTCTGGTACACGTCTCTTCCAAAAAATTCCATTAAAAACTTCAAGAAGTTGGCAGATCGGTTCATCCACAACTTTTGTTTCGGGGTGAGACCACAGAAGAAGACCACACACCTGCTCTATGTTAAGCAGGGAAAGAATGAGAGTCTGAGAGACTACATAGCCAGATTCAATAAAGAGAAGCTGGAGGTGGAAGACTATAAGGAAAGCATAGCTATGACAGCCCTGATTGGAGGACTCCAAAAGGGGAAGCTGTTATGGAAGCTTGCTGAAGACCCTCCGAGGACGATGGCTGAGCTGTTGTCGACAGCAGGAAAAGTGATGAACGCCGAAGAGGCGATGGCCGCAAAATATGAAGACGAAAAGGGAGGTGCTAGTGGAGGTAAATACCCTAAGAAGAACAAGGAGGGGAAGAAGAGCTCCGCTGATGACAAGTTCGCTGGTTACACCCCTCTAACGGTCAGCTGTGAACAGATCCTCAATGAGATAAAGAGTGACCGGTCCCTGAAGTGGACTGAGAAGCTGAGAGCAGCCCCCGGCAAGAGGAATAAGAACCTGTGGTGTGAATTTCACCAAGACCACGGCCACGTAACAGACAAATGCTTTGCACCGAAAGATGAGATTGAGAAGATGCTGAAGGAAGGGAAGCTCAGAAAGTACGTCGACAAAGGTGCCTTCAAGAGGGGCCGAGGGGACGATCCCAGAAAGAAGCGAGGCGATGCATGAAGAGAAGGTCCTCAAAAAAGAGGGGACGACCCTTCTGATGATGAGGACGACCCTGACCTCCCGCCGAGAGATGACCACGGCCCTGTCAAGAGGCTTAATATGATCTCACTTGGAGTGGGAATGATCTCCGGGGGTCTAGCAGGAGGAGGGTCTGAGGTCGCCGACAGGAAGGCCCATGTGGACGAGGCCAAAGCAGTGACGAAGACGGTACACTCGACCTCTCTGGAGGTCAAGTCAGAAAAGAGGAAGAAGGTTGATATGGACACTCTGATAGTGGGATTTTCAAGAATGGACTTCAAAGGCCTCTTGGCCCCCCATGATGACCCTCTCGTCATCACTACCAGGTGCACGGGTGTGAGGTGCCGAGGATACTGGTAGATGGAGGTAGCTCTGCAGATGTGATGTTTTGGCCATGCTTCAAAGCCTTAGGTCTCAGTCGTGCTAGACTTGTCCCGTACCATCATCCACTGATTGGGTTCAGTGGGGAAAAGGTTCATCCCCTTGGAGTGTATGAGGCTGATGTCAGGATGGGGGACGAATGGCCGAGATGGCTCACCAAGAAGGTCAGTTTCTTTGTGATGGATGAGCATGTGTTTTCGGCCTACAACATCATACTGGGGCATGTGTCCCTCAAGGGGTTTGAAGATGTGCCGTCTACGGTCCACCAGATGATCAAATTTCCTACCCCTTACGGGGTGGGGGAAGTTCAAGGAGACCAGACAACAGCGCGAGAATGTTACTACAACTCCGCTGAAGAAAGGGAGGCACACAAGAGGGTTACTACCACTTACAATATTGATACCTTATACCCCAGGGATGAGACGAAGCTAAAGAAAGGAGAGGCCACGAAAGAGGTAGAATCCATCATCCTCGATGAGGATGACCCAGAAAAAACCGTCCAAGTCGGCAAGTCTCTGAGGACCAATATCAAGGAAGACCTCATTAAACTGTTGAGGAGAAGGCGAAGCGTCTTCGCATGGAGTCATGTAGATATGCCAGGGAGTGACCCTGAAATCATGTGCCACAAGCTCAATGTGGTAGAGGGAGTGAAGCCGGTAAAGCAGAAGAGGAGAATTTACTCTAGAGAAAAGTATGAGGTCATTAGGGACGAGGTCGGGAAGCTAAAAGACGCTGAATTTATCAGAGAGGTCATCTACCCTGAATGGCTGTCCAATGCAGTCATTGTCCCAAAGGCCAACGGCAAGTGGAGAATGTGTGTGGACTTTACAGACCTCAACAAGCACTGTCCCAAAGATAGCTTCCCTCTCCCCCGCATCGACCAGATGGTAGACGCTACCGCAGGCCATGAGCTCATGAGTTTTATGGATGCCTATTCAGGGTACAACCAGATCTTCATTAACCCTGAAGACTCGGAGAGGACAGCCTTCATCACTGACAAGGGGACATATTGTTATAGGGTCATGCCCTTTAGCCTAAAAAATGCGGGGGAAACGTACCAGCGCCTCGTAAATAAAATGTTTGAAGACTAAATTGGGAAGTCTATTGAGGTCTATGTAGATGACATGCTGACTAAGAGTCTGAAGGCAGAGGATCATGTGGCAGACCTGGAGAGGACCTTTAATACGATGGACAAATACCAGATGAAGCTTAACCCGGCCAAATGTGTCTTCGGGGTCGGGGCAGGGAAGTTCTTGGGGTTCATTGTCAACCAAAGAGGCATCGAGGCCAATCCTGAAAAGATAAAGGCCCTTGTTGAGATGAAGACCCCCAAGTCCGTTAAAGACGTTCAGAGACTCACAGGGAGAGTTGCTGCCTTGAACAGGTTCGTGTCTAGGGCCACAGACAAGTGTTTGCCATTCTTCAAGATCCTCAGGAAGGCCTTCGAATGGAGTGAAGAGTGTGATGAGGCTTTCAGGGACCTAAAGTCATACTTAGGGTCTCCCTTGCTGCTGTCACGACCTGTGCAGGGTGAACGACTTCAGGTGTACCTCGCCGTCTCAGAATCGGCCATCAGTGCAGCCATTGTGAGAGACGAAGACGGGATACAGAAGCCTGTGTATTTTAACAGCAAGGCACTTCAGGGGGCAGAGCAAAGATACCCGAGGATGGAGAAGTTAGCCTATGCCTTGATCCATGCCTCAAGGAAGATGAAGCCGTATTTCCAGTCCGATACAATGGTCATCCTCACTGACTCTCCTCTTAGGCAGGTCCTGCACAAGCCAGAAAAATCGGGCAGGCTAATGGCCTGGGCTATAGAGCTGGGGGAGTTTGACATAGTGTATCAGCCTAGAACGGCCATAAAGGGGCAGGCGCTGGCAGATTTCGTGGCTGAGTTTACTTGGGAAGATGATGAAGCCGAGGGTGAGACCCTTGGGAAGACAGATACACAACAAGACAGACCCACTGACACACCCGCAGATAAGGCTGAGACAAGCACCACTAGAAGGAAAGCGACTGAAAATGAAGAGGGAAGGTACATCTTTAGACAGGGATCCCTCTCTGAGGGAAATTTTTTAGAGGGAAAGACTCTGTGGAGCCTCTTCGTTGACGGGTCCTCTTGTGACAATGGAAGTGGAGCTGGACTGATACTATCAGCACCCGATGGCACAGACGTTGAATACGCCATGAGGTTCAACTTCAAAGCCTCCAACAACGAGGCTGAGTATGAGGCCTTGGTAGCAGGCCTCTCCTTGGCCAAGTCTCTTAGTATCGGCTATATTTTAGTCCATAGTGATTCAAGGCTAGTAGTGAATCAGATACTAGGAGCCTACGAGGCTAAGGACGAGAGGATGGCTAGGTACCTTGAGAAAGTGAGGGCGTTACTGAAAGGATTTAGAGAAGTAAAATTAAAGAGGATACCTAGGCTCGACAATGGCCGGGCTGATGCCCTCGCTAGGTTGGCCTCGGCAACGAGAACAGACATCAGGAGGACGGTCCCAGTAGAAATTTTGCTTCGGCCAACTATCGAAGACGCTGGGGGAACACTTTGCAACTGCCTGAATGTTTCTCAGGAAGCTTCGTGGATGGACCCTCTGATCAGATACATTAAAGAGGGCGAGATGCCAGAAGCAAGGCAAGAAAGGAAGAAGCTGAGGCACAGGGCTGCAAAATTCACTGTCATCGGAGACACCTTATACAAAAAGGGGTTTTTGCTCCCCTTACTTAGGTGTGTGCATCCCTCAGAAGTCCCTCCAATTTTGCAAGATGTGCACGAGGGATCGTGCTCAAGCCACATCGGGGGCAGATCCTTAGCGAAGAGGGTGATCACCCAGGGGTACTGGTGGCCGACCTTGGGGAAAGATGCCGCAGCATATGTAAAAAAGTGTGATAAATTCCAAAGATTTGCTACCATCCCTCATCAACCTCATCAGCCTCTTACCTCCATTGCATCCCTATGGCCGTTCGCAGTGTGGGGGATTGACCTGGTAGGACCCTTACCAAGAGCAGTCAATAACTATCGGTTCCTCATTGTAGCGATTGACTACTTCTCAAAGTGGGTGGAGGCCGAACCGATGGTCACGATTACAGAGCAGAAGACCTTCCAGTTCATCTGGAAAAATGTAATATGCAGATATGGTCTACCCAACACCCTCATCTCGGATAACGGGACTCAGTCCAAGAATGCCTCTCTACAGAAGTACTGTGAGAGGGTAAGTATCAAATAATTTTTCTCCACCCCAGGCCGACCTCAGGCCAATGGGCAAACCGAAGTTACGAACAGGACAATCCTAGATGGAATCAAGAAGAGGCTTGAGGAGGCAAAAGGAAGATGGGTCGAGGAGTTATATGCCGTATTGTGGGCATACAGGACGACAGTGAGAACCTCTACGGGGGAGACCCCATTCATGCTTGCTTATGGCACAGAAGCCGTCATCCCCACCAAAATCGAGTTTCCTACGCATAGAGTCCAAATGTATGACCCCCAGGGAAATGCGGAAGAGAGGAGACTCGACTTGGACCTGATTGAGGAAAGGAGGGAGGACGCTGAGATAAGGCAGGCTTCCTACCAGCAGAGGACCGCAAGGTTTTACAATCAGAGGGTGAAACAGAGGCCTATCGCAGTAGGAGACTTGGTCCTCAAGAAGACTTGGCAAAATCCCAACAAGCTCCATCCTAATTGGCATGGCCCATATAAGGTCATCGATGAAGTTGTCCCTGGGACCTATAGACTAGAAAACCTAGAAGGGGAACCTTTTTCCAACCCCTGGAATGCAGATCATTTGAAGAAATACTATCAGTAGTGTTGTAAGGTCTTGAAAGACCATAATTGTAATGAGAGTTGCTCCAACAGAACACTGAAAATTAATGAGAAATATCAGTGTTTCCCTCATCATGTGGTTGTCAGTTCTAGCACGCATGGAAACGTTTACAGAGAACCACCTTCGGCTATAATGAGGACCTGTGGAGGGGACGACCCCACTACTGTTCTCAAAAAAGACGAGGGTAGACTCTGTTAAAACCCCTTAATTTGGTCATTTGAACCCTCGGATATAATGAGGACCAGTGGAGGGGACGACCCCACCACTGTCCTCAAGAAAGACGAGGGTAGACTTCATTAAAACCATTAATTTGGTAAGTTGAACCCTCGGCTATAATGAGGGCCAGTGGAGGGGACGACCCCACCACTGTCCTCAAGAAAGACGAGGGTAGACTTCATTAAAACCATTAATTTGGTAAGTTGAACCCTCGGCTATAATGAGGGCCAGTGGAGGGGACGACCCCACCACTGTCCTCAAGAAAGACGAGGGTAGACTTCATTAAAACCATTAATTTGGTAAGTTGAACCCTCGGCTATAATGGGGGCCAGTGGAGGGGACGACCCCACCACTGTCCTCAAGAAAGACGAGGGTAGACTTCATTAAAACCATTAATTTGGTAAGTTGAACCCTCGGCTATAATGAGGGTCAGTGGAGGGGACGACCCCACCACTGTCCTCAAGAAAGACGAGGGTAGACTTCATTAAAACCATTAATTTGGTAAGTTTAACCCTCGGCTATAATGGGGGCCAGTGGAGGGGACGACCCCACCACTGTCCTCAAGAAAGACGAGGGTAGACTTCATTAAAACCATTAATTTGGTAAGTTGAACCCTCGGCTATAATGGGGGCCAGTGGAGGGGACGACCCCACCACTGTCCTCAAGAAAGACGAGGGTAGACTTCATTAAACCCATTAATTTGGTAAGTTGTACCCTCGGCTATAATGAGGGCCAGTGGAGGGGACGACCCCACCACTGTCCTCAAGAAAGACGAGGGTAGACTTCATTAAAACCATTAGTTTGGTAATTTAATCCCTCAGCTATAATAAGGGCCAGTGGAGGGGACGACCCCACCACTATCCTCAAAAAAGACGAGGGAAAGGTTAGTGACTAACAAAAATAGCAAATCATACAAGAAGCTAGTATGGAAGACAGTAAAGGAGACCAGATGGTATTAATGAAAGTGTTATACAAAATATCCGAGTGTTTTACAAAAGAGAGCACAAAAATGATAAGTACATTATGAGGGTATGGGCTACAGACAGCCACCCTAAGGGACAATATCGGAGGGCAGAGCCTCAACATCCACCAAAGGGGCCTCTTCAACAACCATAACCGGCTGATCCTCAGATGTGCCGACCCCCTCAACCTGCACTTGTGATTCAACATAATTCAGAGCCTCGGCAATCATAGGGTCGTCCAGTCTGACTGCTTCAATAGAAGGATGGACCGAGGACACGACGTTGCCAAACCTGAGGACGACCCACCGGCAGGCAGTCCTGATTCCTCTCTCCAAGTACTCAAGGCCGAAGCCTTGAAACTCGTCTGAAATATTATGAGCCTCAACAGCGTCGGCCTCGGATTTTTTGGTGGCTGCTTCAAGATCAGTCTCGTACTTGGCCTCCATATTGGTCAAGGCCTCGTCCTTTTCCTTGAGAAGCAAGTCCCTGGCCTTAATGTCCTCGTCCCTGGCCTTAATGCCCTCGTCGTGCTGCCTCGTCAGCTCGTCCAGGATCCTTGCATGCTCAGTCCTGGTACTTTCTAACTCGGCCCTTGCAGTGTCAAGCTCCGACTGAAGATCTGCCTCATGTTGGATAGCCCTCTCGGCTTCATGGAAATTTGCTTGGTTCTCAGCCATCCATTTTGTTGCCGAGGTAAAAGTGCACACAGACTGCATAAGAAAAATGAACACATGTCAAGAGGCCGAGGAAACAGTTGGTGAAAGAATGAAATTAAAAGAAGTGGGTCAAGACCATTACCTGTGCAAGGGCGTACAGACCATAGTCGTACACTTTGGCGGGGGTCATTTTGGACAGGAACTCGTAGTCAGCTGCCGAGGGTGCAGAGAACATTGAGGCCTTGGCTGCCCTCAAATTTGCAATGAGTGACGAGGGCTCGGCCCTCAGGTGTGCCAGGTTTTGAGACCAGAAGGCCCCCATACTGGATGAAGAGGTCGTCCCCTCAGAGGCTTCAACCCTGGCCCTCGTCCGAGAATCAGGACGAGGGTCAATAGGGGCCTCAGGCTCCTTCCTTTTATTGCTATCGGTGGTCGGCTCCACCACCGTCGGCCCAGCGGCCCTCGTCTTCCTCGGAGCCTGCTGAGGCTCCTTTCCTTTCTTCTTGGCCAATCCAGATAATAAGCTGGGAGCGGTCATTTCCCAAAGATAGTCTGATGTACCTGCAGGACGACCTGATAAGAGGACGACACGTTAGAAAAATGCAGATCTAAAGAGGAAACACTTGGAAAAAAGCAAAGAATAGAAAATGTTCAGTATAACTCACATAGTTCAGTCAGAGGGCCGACCCTCAAGCCAGCTTCTTTGAGGAACCGGGGGGTCATCAGGTCTTCAAATTTTAGAAGTTCACCTTCTCTCCCTCGTCCCCTCAGATATTCAACGATGTCCTTCTCCTCCAGACTAAGTCCAGGGTCTGACCTGGCCTTCATGGAAGGGTTAGACCATTTTCTGGGGACCCTCGGACCATCGGCGGTGGGCTCCCACTCCCCAGAGATAAAGAAGAATCTCTTTTTCCAATCGTGGTTGGAAGTTTGTGCCACGTGGAGGAGTTTCTTCTCAGACCTCCTTGCCCCCAGATGATAGTATCCAGGCTGTTTAGATGAGGAGGTGATGTTGTAGCAACCCAAGAATAGGTCGGCCGAGGGCTCGTCGGTGAAAGCATTCTTCCACAGGGAGATGTAGCCTAGGATCGTCCTCCAAGAGTTGGGGGGAAGTTGAGAGGGGGAAACACCAAGGGCAGATAGGATATCTATGATGGCAGGATGCAGAGGGAATCTGACTCCAACCTTGAACATTTGTTCATAGACTGTAACCTCTCCCTCTTCACAATCAAAAACCCTCTCAGACTCAGAGGGAACCCTCATAGTTATGCTGGGTGGCACCCCATAGGCATGCCTCCATATCAGGAGGTCGCGATACCTAACAGAGGAAATAAAGGATGAGGCGTGGGAGGTATCAACCTCGTCATCTGTATCATCGTCATCGTCCTCAGTCCCCTCTCCCTCTGCCAGAGGGCCCTGGGGAAAAGCCACTTGGAAGGCATGGGGAGACAGGGTTGTTACAGGGACTGCCTCGGAGGGGAACATACCCTCGGCCTCTCGGTCTGGGCTTGGGTCGGATGTCTCCCTCCTGCCAGAAGTTCCAGCACCAGTTGGCGAGGATGCTCTTTCGTCCATCTCACCTGGTTTGGGAGTCTCGGCTGGACGAGATGACGACCCACAAGACTCAGATGGTTCTAATGGTTTTATGGTGGCAAGAGGAATGGGAAAGATGGGTCGTACCCAATTAGGGTCGTCCCCTCGTCTCCTCTCTTCCTCTTCCTCTATTCGTCTAATCTCTGCAAAGAGCTTCTCTCTCAAAGATGGGAATTCAGATACTAAGCTATAAAGCCTCCTAAGCATTAAATGGAAGACCCTACACTTGTAGAAGTTTGGGGAACTTGACCAGAAACAAGTTTTCAATTGACTAAATTAGACTTTTGAATTAAAAGGGGAATTGAAGGTTTTCACTCAAGAACACTCAAGAACATTCAAGAAACAGTTGTCGGAGAAGACACCGGAAAAAGCTATGGGATAACCCAAAGAAAATGCAGCCCCACGACCCTAAAAAGCAAATAGAAATGAAGGCAAAAGAGAGCGCTGGGTGAAAGAGATTACCTGATAAAGAGAGCAAGAACGTTGCTAGGCTTGAAGGATTGAAGGCTGCAGAAAATGGCAATGAAAACTGATAAAATTCTAGAGAGAGAAGGCTTGGGCGCGAAGAAGAAGAAGAAGGAGAGAGAGTTTGAAAATCTCTTAAATACTTTGGTAATGAGTGGGCCCATTTACCAAGAAGGGTATTATTAGGGCACAAAGCCGCATGCAAAGTGTGCAGCCGCCATGCCTTGGAAACTTGAACAACAATGAGTATCTACCCAGGTGTCACTCACCTAACTAGTCATTCACGCATCTCAATTACAACACTATCCCTCAGCCATCTCAATGGCACCTATGGCTAAGGGCTGGGGGGTGATTGATATACCCGTTTATATCCTCAGCCTGGTTGAAGATTGCCTCCAGACGGACGACCCCTCAGACGACCCTACGAGGGGCCGACCCTTCACCAGGCTCCAGACGACCCTACGAGGGGCCGACCCTTCACCAGGTTCCAGACAACCCTCCGAGGGTACGACAGTACGAGGCCATAATTAGGCCAGACTCACTACCGGAAGAAGCTTTGCCCTCGGCCTCGGCTCATAGTCCGAGGGTGACATCATGACAGCGCGTGGTTTGGGAGACGCGTGGAACAGTGCGCGTGAGGCTCACATGGCACGTGGAAGACCGTTATAACCAAATCACACCCTCACGTGAGGGAATATTATGTCATCATTTGGCATCTACAGGTGTCAACAGGGGATTGGTTAGATCATCATTCACATGCACCATGCATACTTGGGGGGTACACTACACCCCCCAAGACCTATATATACTTGTCACCTACAACCCTACAAGGGATCGATCGGTTACTGTAACCCTAGCTAAAACTCTGCTTGTACACTCAGGAGAGAGAGAGAGGAGCTTATGTGCATTGTATCCAAGGCCATTAGTGCCCATACTTAGTGGATCACACACTCACAGTGGATGTAGGCCAAATTGGTTGAACCACTATACATCATTGTCTTATTTCCTCTTATACTCATCCCCTTCTACATACTTATGCACTATACATCTCTATGGCTGCCATGGTTACTACTGTTTGAGCTCATTATCACTTATCCGGTGGTGCTAAATCCAAGCATCATCAAAGAGTATTCCCTAAATATTATATTTTTATTTGTCTAATTTGCAAAAATTCAATTAATTTTTTTACCAATGTCCTATCCCCCCCCCCCCCCCCACACACACGTAGATCTAACCATTGATTCCCTCATCATTTTATCATTATATTTCACTTCAAATTGTTCTTACAGGCACACCTCAAAACTCTAGTGAAGAAAATATGATTCAATTGAGTGAAAATGCTTAGCATGATAGCTTGTCAGATCAAGATCAATGATACACCCTATTACAACTTGTCTATATATGTGGGCAATTGGTAACAACTATGGCAAGATTGGTATAGGTTGTTCCTCCAGACATAATGACTAAGTAAAGTAAACTATAATCTTACTCTATCCACCGAAATTCTGAAAGCTAGAAATGTGAAATTAGTCACACAATGTTGCTCCCAGGTCCTCTATCACCGAGCATAAAGAAACCATAAAAATCACAAAAACAAAAAAGAAAGATTTGTATAATTTTATAAAGAAAATAAAATATTTTTATTTTTTTATCAATTTTTTAGAACAAAAATATTTTTATTTATCATATATAAACTAAAATAAACAAAAAATTAGTACACTCTAGAATGGAATAAACATGCTGACACGTGAATAAAGTATCTGATCCTAGAGATGTTGCGAACAATTCACTCGGAAGGGTGAGACAAAATAACATCGACACATACCATCTTTGATCAATCTAGTGGAAATAATCTCTAAGGTGACCTTTCCATTTATAATATCTACAAAAATACAATTATGGTGGACCTACCTTATTTGTCTTGGGATTAACCTTTGGAGATAGACGAGCAAGTGCATTAGTTGACCCTTTGACAAACGTAATCTCCTTCGCCGCTAAGACCCATTTTGTCCTTCGAGATTTGGGATTGTGAAAGGATTATCTTCCCTAGCTTTTTCGACCGCACTTCAAAGTCAACCCTCATCTTCTTAGACTCTTCCAATATTTCTTGATCTTTTTATTGTGTGCATGCACCTCATGCGCATGTGACGACTGAGTATCGTTTGAAAGTTACCAAACTTATCGTGCAAGATGTAAAAAGTGCGCGTGATACTGATTTAAATAAATTCGCAAGTTTCCAATTAAACCCTTAGTTAATCGGTGTCAATTTTTAATCCAATTTTATTCAGACCTAAAATAAACATCTAGGTATAGTGGATCATGCCATCACAATAAAATTACTGACTCATGGATTTCAGGATAAATCCTTTTCGGGCAAAACCTTTATTTCACTATAAACTTACAATGATTACAATGAAATCTGCAAAGAATTTACCGTAGCGAACTCTCAAGAACCTCAGTCCTGAATCAGCAATGAATCAACCGCAGAAAATCCATAAAGACGCACAGTCTTGAATCAGCCCAGGAATACCCGCAAGCACTCCCTTTGACATGCAGTCAACATTAACCCAGCACCTCCCTTAAGCGGCACCTAGATCAGCAGTAGAGATCCTCTCTACAAGAGAAACTGACACAAGATGTGTTCTTGGGTTCCAAAACAACTCACATAAACTATTGGTATGAATTGTGAATTGAAAATAAGAATTAAAACTCTAAAATGAGAAGACAAACGTTTATGCAGTAGCAGTTTTCGTAAAACAGTAATCTCGGGTCTTCTGCTGAAAAATGTAGTTGGGCAAACCAATTTATAGAAAATCTAAGGTGCCAGCTCGCTCCAACGAAATGGAACATTGCTTGAACAAGAAGCGATGTCGTTCAAACGACTTCCGCGACATAAGGATGTCGCTCGAACGAGACCTTCTGTCGCTCGAACGAAAATAAATAAAAATTAATTTTTTATTTCGTCTTTAAAACTCCACCTCAACCCTTAGGAAATATTTTTTGACGACAAAATTAAAAAGTCTTCTCCAACACTTAGAAAATATTTGATAAAATATATCCCAACACTCTAAGTGAAATACTAAGGAATTAAAACACAACCTTGACCAAATTTATCTTGCGGAGGCTTGAATGTTGAAAAACTTTGATATTTGGATCCGTCATGACGCTTGAATTATTCTTCGATGGTTGTAGCGGTATACGACATACTCAATTGACAACAGACAATGTAACATAATGTCTTTACACAAGAGCTCAATATTTTTTTCCCTCTCTAGACTTCTCAATGAGATTATCTTCCTAGGCTTTCAACTTGACCATGAGTGCCTCATTTTTGGAACTTAGCTTCCTCTCAACTTCGTAATCTTCTCAGTAAGCTTATCATTTAACTTCTCCATTTAGAGCAACAGTTCATGAATATTGTCGTATTTCACCTAAATTTGTTCTTTTCCCTCGTCAACACAAACATCTTCCTCTTTGGTTGAGTCTATATAAAAATTAGACTAAACTCCATATTTCTCGACCTTGTCATCTACAAATGAGGTGGGTGAAATAGTCACGTCCTTGATGTTATTGAATATAGTAAAATTGCACCCAATGGGAGACTCAGTACCATCTGAATCTAAGTCACTATCACTAAGGGTGCCATTCATTGCCTTCTTCTAATTACCCATCTTCCTTAACCTAGTTAGACATTCACATGTCATATTAACAAATCCTTGGTATTTATAGAACTTCCCAAAGTCTTCTTCTAACTTCTCTTATCCTTGAGATGTATGGTCATGTTTACTAAAATATTTTTCTATCCTCTTGGCTTTAGTGTTCTTATCACTTTTTTTGTTTGGTCTAAACTTTTTGGGATTAGGCTTGAGAAAATTAACGAATCGTTTTGTCAATAGATAAATCTTAACCTCATTCTAATCAGAATCTTCATCCGAGTTTGAGTCTCACGACCATCTGAGAAAAATAACAAATCAATTTTTCTCAACCTTCCCCTCTATAAGGGACGTGAGACTCATGACCATCCGAGTTTTAGTCACTATTGCTAAGTGTGGCATTTATTGTCTTCCTCTCGCTATCCCTCTTCCTCAACTTAGTAGGACTCTCATGTCCCATATGCCCAAAGCCTTGGTATTCATAATAATTCCTAGAGTTTTCTTCTAATTTCTCTTCTTATTGAGCCTTACGGGCACATCTACCAAAATATTTTTTACTGTATTGGCTTTAGTGTTCTCGACTCGTTTCTTATTTGGTCCATACTTTTAGGGATTAGACTTGAGAAAGTTTTAAATTATTTTGTCAAAAAGGAAACCAACCTCATTCTCATCGAAATCGACACCCGATACAGAGGGAGTACTCTTTTAAACCTCCAACTTTATCCCCACTATTTCTTTGGGGAAGGAAAATTTTCTAAGTTAAAGACCTAAATGGATGATATAATCTCCTCTGCTATCATGTAATTTATCCCTCGTACAATGTTTAAGATTAAAACTCGGGGAAGGAACCCATGTGGAAATGACCTTAAGATTTTCCTAAACAACCTATGTGGCAACAACCTTTAATGCTAGGCCCCTCTCTTTCTTGGTTGGCAAATAACTTTGTAACTCGAAGGTATGAACCTTCATGTTATCTATCAATATTACCATGATTAAGATTGAGCCATGGGAGAGGAAAATAGGTGGAAATAACCTTAACATTTTCCTAACAACCCTAGAGTCTGAAATTTTCTCACCTAAATTAAAGTGACAGTTCACAATATCTGAGAATTCTGTGTAAAACTCATTGAAGGTCTCGTTGTCAAGCGTCTTCAACAACTGAAATTGGGTGGCATGGTGTTGGATCTTTGAGATTCATACATTATCGGTACCCTCATGGGTGACTTAGAGGACATCCCGCTCATCCCCGGGCATATTACACTTTGAGATTCGATGGAACTCTTCTTGGGTGACCCCGCAAAAAATAGAATTTAATGCCCTAGAATTATAGATAGCTAGAATATGGTCATCCTTAGTCCAGGAATCCATGGAATTAGGGACATCAATATTCCCTTAGTTTGGCGTGAGACGTTTCCACCCCTTAATTATGGTCAAACAAACTTCTCGTCTTGGTATTATAGGAAAAAGGTCATACGCATGTTCTAGTACGCATGGTGGCTACCATCAAACACGGGTGGATACGCGACAGACTGATCCTCAACTAACATACCCTAGGATTTCTCATAAGAACTCGATCTGATAATAGTTTGAAAAAGTATGTTCACTGGGGATTTAGTCAGACTAATTAAAACTTTATTAATTACAAGTCCTTTAAAACAATATTTAGTTCTACGTGCACCAATATTATTTTTACCAAATAAAATCAATTAGTTAAATTAGCATGTGGGTGATGCAAAAAAGTAAATGTTAAATTAAGAGTAATCACACATAAAACACAAGATTTTAGAGTGGAAACCCTTGCAAGAAATATCATTATTGCGACCAGCCCATTCAATCCACTAATACTTATATCAAGTTTATAAAACTTATATAGAGACATACCTGACTTACATACGACACATTGATTAGCGTAACAAAGTCTCAACCCTCACGTCATTATAAAACTCCTTTTTCCCAAACTAATAGTCAGTTACTCCATGATTGGACCCAACTGTAATACCCATAATTTTTAAGATTTTAAAACAAGGGATTAATTCAAATTTAAATATGGGGAATTTAATTAATAATTAATCCGAATTAAAATAATTATTAACTAGCGAGATAAGGGTTAGTATTTATTGATGAGAATAATAGTGAAAATTACTAAGCGAATAAAATAATATATAATGTGAATTTATGAGATTTATCACGAGTGAGAAATACGACAATTACGGTAATTAAGTCGGGATGCGCGTGTGAGTCGTGTCAGGACTAAATTAATGGAATAAAAAATAAATTATTTATAAGTCACTCAAATGGTCATTTCGAGTGCGCCAATGTGTCCGGAAGTATCAAAATAGTCAGAAAAGTGTACTTAGGGGTTTAGTTTGGGTTCCGAGATAATTTTAGGCCAAACCAGCATTCCGAGAGGGCATTATTGTAATTAGTATTTTTAGAGTATAATTAATGACGAAAATTAAAGGAATAAAAGATTAAGTGTGTGGGTTAGATTAGGGATATCAGTGTTAGACACAGAGAGGCCAAAAGGGGGAAGGTGGATGAGAGGTTTCTAGGGGTCAAAACCACCACCGATGCACATTTTACACCATCGAGACCACCATTGCGTAGATCGGGGAGTGAAGATTGCAACCATACCAACTACATCAACGGATTAGACCTTCTTTCATGAGGCAAGTGTTTAATTCTTGCAAATATGCAGCAATAATCATGTTCATGTTAGTATGGGTGTATAATACCTATGTATTGTTCATAATTTTGATGAAATTAGAGAGTTAAGATAATCAATTGACATATGAAATTGAATTAGGTTGAATCCCTCATGTATATAGGTTAGAAATCATGAATTGATGATTGACTGTGATGAGCGAATTTAAAATTTTTATGTTCTTAAAGAGAAATTTGAAGAACTATGGTTTATTTTGTTAATTTGGGGATTTTCTGAGTTTTCAAGTTTTATGCATGATTAAATGATTCTAGGTTGTTAGAAATCATCCCTATATGTTGGAATAATGCTTGGAATTAATTTTTAGGAGTTTGGGAGCAATCAGTAGATGTTTTTAGGCAAGGGAGAAAAAATGTAGCAGGTAGAGGTAGGGGACAAAGCAGTGACATCTCATTCAAAAGATATTGAGCCTCGTTCGAGCGAGATGGCATCTCGCGTGAAGAGGTCATTCAAATGACCAGCGATCTCGTTCAAACGAGATCAGCCCTAGTTCGAACGACGTGTCTGATTATTTTTTTAGAATTTTTTTTTAGTTCAATTTGTGCGATGTAGTAATTTCGAGGGAGATTAAATAATGTGGAATTAATTTCGTTATAGGGCAAAATTATTAAAGTTATTTGGGAATAAAACTTTAAGGTGTTTGGAGCAATGAATTGTCCTTGAGAATTACGAGAGAGAGTATTCGTGATTAAATAAATATATCGTAGGTAGTAATGAGGGTTATACTACGTATGAACTAAAATATTTGGGTTGTGTGTATGACATACCTACCTTACTTGCTATCACGGGAGGCCTTAAAGAGAGGACGGTCTTCTCTTGAGGAGCCTTCGGGGGGATTTAGATTGGTGCCTCGGAACATGGAACCTAGGTACGGGCTATCTGTGATAATGATAGTGTTGACGGTCATATGGGTGCGTAGGTATGTGCATAGCCCATAGGCTTGGAACTATGTTCGCCTCCATTATGTGTGACTTGTATTTATATGGTTCGAGGGTGATTCCGAACCGATTGTCCCTATCCAGTATGAGATGTATCGGGACTTGATAGCAAAGTATGCACGCACCGCAGCTGAGTCTAGGGGTGCAGTATTAGTATTTATTTATAGTAGTGTGATGGGAAATAAATACTTGTAATTTAATCTACCGTATGAATATGTAGATGAGTATGTTAATGGAATTGAATCAATTATGCGAATTCTTAACCTTATCGTGGTATATTACGTGGGATAGTAAATGTAGGAATATTTAATAATAATTATAGGTGAGGAATACGGGTTATAGCAACAGCTGAGGGTTAGAAATTTTTTAGCCATGGCCTAGTTAGGTGTGAAAAGCTAACTGTAAGGACATATTTTTATAAGTCTGTTAACAATTAATTATGTCATATACCGCTACACCGTCGAAAATCATTCGAAGAGCAATCTACATCAAAGACGGATCCGAATTAATCAAGTTCTTCATCATTCAAGACTCCGCGAAGCTTACTTTGGTAAGGTTATGTTTTTAATACCTTAACTTTACACTTAGAGATTTTTGGATATTTTTATAAAATATTTTCTAAGTGCTCGAGCGTCTTTTTCGTCAAAATTTGAGAATGAGTTTTTTTTCTAAGTGTTGAAGCGGAGATAAATAATAATTTTTTGACGTAGCAGTCGTTCGCACGAGATAGCAATGTCATTCGCGCAAGATAGCCATGTCGCGCGATCTCGTTCGAGTGACAGTTGTCCTTCGTTCGAGCGACATGCTGATCTCGTTCGAACGAGCTTGATTTTCGAGGTGGCGCAATTTTCTATAAAAACTCATTATATGGTTTTGTTTTGTTTAAGAAGTCCCAGCGTTTGACATAACAGAAAAACAGCGAAAGCATAATTCTTTTGGCTTCTTCCTTTTGGGGTTTAATCCCTTTTTTGGTTTTCAATTCACAAAACTCCCATATGCTTTAGTGAATTGTTTTTGTGTTCAAGAACATAACTTTGCTTTTTTTCAACCTTTGTGGAGAATGGATCTCCATATTTGATATGTGGATACCAAGCGTAGTCATTCTGCGTGTGGACGAGCCGAAGACGACGAACCGATACCTGGAGGGTATTTCACTGTCTCTCGTATCTTTGAAGATTTGCTAAAGGCACCATGCATTGCACACTTGTGGGCGATTATCAGGTTGTATGTAAGTCAAAGGTCTTGTGAATTTTTCAAAGTGTTTATAAAAGATTTTACCCGAAAGGGTTTTTTTCCTGAATCGGTCGTCTTTATTTTTCATGAATGGTTTAAATGATTTATGATGTTTAGATGCCAAATTGGAAACTTGAGAATTTAATCAATTATCACACAGTCACGATTTTTTAAATTGGTATCAGAGTCGGTTGCACTAATTTATTGCGTATTCCTATTTTCTATTTTGTGAAATATCGCAATTTTTCCAATGGAGCACTTATGTAATCGGATCCCCCCTTTGATGACACGATTCATAGTTCTGATGATACAAATCATTTGAATTTAACGTTTGCTAAAAGAATTAATTATTTGGAAAAAGAAAATTCTCGTTTTAAATCCGCGATGGATCTTTTGCAAACGGTTCAAAATCAAAGAGATTTTTATCGTGAAAAACTTGTTTCTTTGGACCATGAATTTAATGCTTTAAAATTGTCCAAAAATGAGAGCGATGATAGGGTCCTATTTTAGAAAAAGAATTAGAGGACCTTAAAAATTCAATGGTTTGTGTTTGTGCCAAAGAGGATAAAAATATTTTAGTCAATGAGTTTGTGGCATGTGAAGAGACTCTTAGGGAAAAGTTTACTTTAATTGAGGGAGAGAGAGATACCCTTTTAGGAATTGTTGATAATTTGAAAAAGGTGTCCCTTAAATCGGAAGAGTCTAATTCTTTGCTTGAGTCAAAAATTTTGAAGTTAAAAAATGATTTGATAGACTCGAGTAGGTTCAATAGTGATGGTAATGGCTCATCTTGTTCTCACGCTTCTAGTGCTAAAGACAAAACCATTATTTGTTTTAGAGGGTCAACCAATTTCAAGGACATTATAAAATTTCAACCCATAGGTGTCGCTCCACCCGTTTACACATGTTCATATTATGGAAGGAAAGGTCACCCTAGGAATTTTTGTTTTAATCTTGAAAAATGTCCTAGGAAGTTTATGTCTAGTGTTCCCGTAGTTTCCAAAGCCCCCACACGACGTTTCACATCTATTTGGGTTAGGAAATCACTTTTAGAGGCACTAGATTTTAGACAAGTTGATTTCTGTTTGCTTGCACATGACTATTTTCTTGCCATATCATACAGATGATTGTGTTCGCATGTTTGTCATACACTAGTTTTTTGTTTCATGATATTTATGTTTGCTAGCGTTGTGACATGTACTTTTTGTATAGATTTTTGTTATTAGAAAAAAATTTTAAAATACAAAAAGATGTTATTTTAATAAAATTTTTGAAAAATCCAAAAAGATTTTTGTTTTTGTTTGCACCGTTTATGGACGAACACTTAGGATGACCGAGTCATAACATCATTCCATTTTTTTATGTGACTGTTTGATAGTGTTTTGAGACAATAGGTCAATTTATTCATGCGCTTTATAATGTTTGGAGTCATTAAGATGTAATTCGTTGTTACTTCCTACATGTTTGACGCATGATTTCCTTTATTTTAAAATTGCACGGATTTGTTTGATTATTGTGTTTGTCTTATCACATGTTGGTTGGGTGTTTTCACTTGAATCCTATCCTTAAAACGAACGAAGCGCGATAAAACTTGATAAGAAAGTTGTGCATGCAAGAGCCGTTTGTGAGTTTGTTAGCTTTGTTTGAAAACGGTGAAGGGCTACGAAATATTATTTTTTATCTTTGCGATTAAGCCGCCGTTTAAATTGGACCTAAAAAATTAAGGAATTTTATTATCCGGGGTCCAAATAGGTTTAAAGGAGCTCGAAAAAATTTAAAGGCAACAAAAAGAAATTCATTCCATCTATGGGCCATTTAGGTTTTTGCACCAATTCTCCAAAGTTTGAGAATTTAGTTCATACACCTCTAAAAGAAAATATATATGAGGGTGTTTGGTTAGAGATTTTATAATGGGTTTGCACGTCCTTAAAAATCTTGAAAAAGTGCTAAATAGTTTTGGACGTTATTGGTGTGGAAATCACTTTCACTTTGATTTGTTGATTTGTATAAGACGGTGTCATCTAAATTCAACAAATTTTTACACCTAAAGATACTTTTGATATTCATTCGTTAGGAGTACACATATGGATCGTGCACATATGATTGATTGAGTTAATTTACCTATCGAATGTGTCCACAACCATAAATTCCATTTCCATGACTTAGTTGTTTTAGTTTAAATCCATGGTGTGACTTTTAGTATCTTATTTTGTATGACAAATAAAAAATAGTTTGTGAATTTTTTAAGACAAACCTTTTCATGCGCGTAGTTCGATCCATATTTGCTATGCATGTTATCATGACACTCCATGTTTTGATTGTTTCTTCTTATCTGTCCATTTGGGGACATCATAAAAAGGGGGATAAAGAATTATCATTTTATGGGGGAGTTTTTGCATTATGGGTGAGATTTGATTTATTAATGATTTATTCTTATATCATTTCAAACTCGATGTGTCACGAAGGTATTTTTCTTTATCTCATGTGTGTAGGTACAAAGATTGAAGATCATGATGTTGCACACCCTGATGAGAAAAGCTTTGAGAATTGACCAAGATGATTGAAGAACGGTTTGAGAACTTGCAAATTTATTCATGGGAGGGTAGATTTGTATAGGTATTTTGGTTTCTAATAATTCGGATTTTTTATTTATGTACTGGCATAGACATAGGGGGAGATTTGTAAGGACGTGTTTTTATAAGTCCGTTAACAATTAATTATGTCATATACCGCTACACCGTCGAAGATCATTCGAAGAGCAATCTACATCAAAGACGGATCCGAATTAATCAAGTTCTTCATCATTTAAGACTCCTCAAAGCTTACTTTGGTAAGGTTATATTTTTAATACCTTAACTTTACACTTAGAGTTTTTGGGATATTTTTATATAATATTTTCTAAATGCTAGAGCGTCTTTTTCGTCAAAATTTGAGAATGAGTTTTTTTTCTAAGTGTTAGAGCGGAGATTAAAATAACATTTTTTTGACGTAGCAGTCGTTCGCATGAGATAGCAATGTCGTTCGCGCAAGATAGCCATGTCGCGCGATCTCGTTCGAGCGACAGCTGTCCTTCGTTCGAGCGACATGCTGATCTCGTTCGAATGAGCTTGATTTTTGAGGCAGCGCGATTATCTATAAAAACTCATTATATGGTTTCGTTTTTTTTAAGAAGTCCCAGCGTTTGACAGAACAGAAAAACTGCGAAAGCAGAATTCTTTTAGCTTCTTCCTTTTAGGGTTTAATCCCTTTTTTAGTTTTCATTTCACGAAACTCCCATATGCTTTAGTGAATTATTTTGGTGTTCAAGAACACAACTTTTATTTTGTTCAACCTTTGTGGAGAAGGGATCTCCATATTTGATCGGTGGATACCGAGCGTAGTCATTCTGTGTGTGGACGAGCCGAAGACGACGAATCGACGCCTGGAGGGTATTTTGTTGTCTCTCGTATCTTTAAAGATTTGCTAAAGGCACCGTGCATTACACACTTGTGGGCGATTATCAGGTTGTATGTAAGTTAAAGGTCTTGTGAATTTTTCAAAGTGTTTATAAAAGGTTTTACCCGAAAGGGTTTTTCCCTGAATCGACCGTCTTTATTTTTCATGCATGGGTTGAATGATTTATGATGTTTAGATGCATGTTTAGGGGCTGAATTTAAACTCTAATTAAATAAGTGTTCCAAATTGGAAACTTGCGAATTTAATCAATTATCACACAGTCACGATTTTTCACTAACATGCACATAATATTTGCTTTATTATAATTTTTAAATACTTACTAAATTGTATTACAGTATTTGACACTCGGGCTCTGACCCGTCTCTTGCAAAATCTCTTTCTCTTGTGAAACTATTTTAGGGTCCAGCCACAGGGGCGCCAGGCTTAGACTGTTAGATCTTTTGACGTGCTGCAGCTATTGTGGAAGTTGCAGGTTCTCATATTTAGACGCCTCCACATCTATGACTTCAGTTCTTTGATTTAGGCTTCTCAGTTAGGGCATGTTTCATCCATTCTCATTTTATTTATGGTAGAGAGACATTGTACTCATTTCATTTCAGTATTTCAGTTTTAATTGGATTTGGTATTATTACGATTGATGGTATGGGTTTTATTCACTGGAATGATTATGTCGGCTTTATAATTTTCAACTAGATGGTATTTTTATCCGTAAATTGTTTACTCATAAGAATAGTGAGTGAGTTGAATGGTTTAAATTAATTGACCGTAATTATTGAACAAAATGTTTTGACACTAGCTTAATTAATTATTAGGTGATTAATAAAATAAATACTTTCGACAGTGATGCTAAGACTGAACCAACTGGATAGTTTGATTTAATTTAATAAATGCCTGATCACCCAGTATATAAGTAAGCGGGGTGTCACAGGTGGTATCAGGGCATTCTAGAATCCTTTAGGATCTGTAGGGCTTATTATGCTTTTAGCTTAGCGTTCTTTGTTGTAGAGCCCTAGTATTAGGATTGTTGCATTCTGAATGTTTATATACGTCTTCAGTTATATTAAGATTTATTGAACTGTGGACTTATAAGTTCTTTCTCATTTCAGATGCCTTCGAGATGAGTACCACTGGCCCGAAATGTCCAGCCCGGGCTGCAACCAGCTCCGGCCCAGGGTACGATGAATGTTGTCGAGGTAGCCGCTATTGTTACACATGCAGTTAATATAGCGCTACTTGTGGTTCATTAGGCCCCACCACAAGCGCAGGCGGTGGAACCTTTCCTGGGACACGGGTTCCCTTCTTCTTGGGAACGAGTCAGAGAAGCCTTCTAGATGGCACACCTTCCAGAGTTCTCGGGGAGCTCAGATGTTATGGCAGCCAGCCAATGGAAAAAGGACATACAGAGACACCTGCGGATGTATGTGTGAACGGAGATGTAAAAGAAGATATTAGCTACCTTCAAGCAGGTTGGAGCAGCATAACAGTGGTGGGAGTCCACTACTACTGCAGAGGAGCGTGATGTTTTGACGATCCAGGAATTCTGAGTGCGGTTTGACCGCAAATACTTCCCTTCCATTATTCAGACTGAGATGAAGTAGAAATTACTGGACCTCACCCAGGAGGGGAAGACTGTAGTGGAATATGAGGAGGAGTTTACTAGATTTGTAAACCTGGTGCCAGCTGAGGTGCCTATTGAAGAGAAGAAGATTCAGATATTCATGGACGGCCTTACCTGGAGGATTAGACAACATCTTTTGGGTAACCTTTCCTTACAGCCCTATGCAGATGTACTAATGTTTCTTTACTACACTTCCAGGATCATCGCTTACATGTCAAAGGGAGAAAACGAGTTAGAGAGTCCAACCAGCAGGGCAGGGCCGGGGGAGGTAGTGCCAGTGGGGCACCAGTGGCTCAGAGTCAGCAGAGACAGGGGGAATAGGGTTCCCAGCTAAGGGATTCTTCTAAGAGATTCAGATCAGGAGGTTTTCCTCAGGGACGGGGAGGTTTCAAGCATAGCCACTAGGGTCAGCATGGCCATCAGGGCCACTAGGGTCAGTAGGGCCACCCAGGCCAGTAGCAGGGCCATAGGAGAGGTGGTAATGCCCAACAGGGCCAAGGACAGCAGAATCAGAGAGGAGGGAATTTTTATGGTAAGTGTTTCATTTGTGGAAACACTGGCCACAAACATCAGGACTGTCCGCAAAAGGATAGGGACCCGCAACAGCAGCAGAGCGCTCGTCAGGAGCCCCAGAGATTGATATTTCCCACCACCCTCCCAGCACTAGTCCCAGCTTTTCCTGCCATTCTCGCAGTTACAATTCAGCAAGGGCAGCTACAGTACGAGCATGTTTACGACGTCCAGCAGGTCGTAGTCCCACAGGCTCCACCCGCTGTTGAGGGTATGTTTTCTATTCAGAGAACTCTGGGGTGCATTTTATTTGACACGGGAGCTTCATAGTCATTTATTGCCACTAGATATACACGTGCTATGGGGTTATTAGATACAGCGAACAGTATTGTTACGTGTGTAGACTCGCCGTTGGGTAATGGGACATTGATTTTCTTCAAATGTCGGGGTTTGGGTATAGAGATTGGAAGTCTTATTTTTCATGTTGACATGCTTGTCTTGGATATGTCTGAGTACGACGCCATTATTGGCATGGATTGGCTAGTCACGTATAGGGCCATGATTGACTGCTTTAGTAGGAGCATTTTTTTCGTCATCCCTGGTCAGGAGATCGTTTTAGTGGCGATGCCTCACCTCGACGGAGTATCGTCCACTCACTTATATTATATAGAGGAGGAGACCTCTACGAGTGTTATGATACCCCTTGATTCGATTCCGATTGTTAGGGAGTTCATCGACGTGTTTCAAGATATACCGAGACTACCACCGAGTAGGGAGATAGAGTTCGTGATAGATTTAGCGTCTGTCACTCGATCGATAGCCCTTGCACCCTACCATATGTCTCCTGCTGAGATGAGGTAGTTGAGGGATCACATTGAGCAGTTATTGGGACATGGCTTCATCCAGAGGAGTACCTCACCTTGGGCTGCCCCAGTTCTGTTTGTGAAGAAGAGGGATGGATCCTTACGGTTGTATGTGGATTATCGGGAGTTGAATAAAGTCACGATACGGAATAAATATTTATTGCCTCGTATTGACGACTTATTCGACCAGCTGATAGGAGTAGCCTACTTCTCGAAGATAGACTTGAGGTTCGGTTACCACCAGTTACGGATCAGGGAGTAGGATGTGTCTAGGACTGCTTTTCTAACGAGATATGGGTCCTATGAGTTTCAGATTATGCCATTTGGGCTGACCAATGCATCGAATGTATATATGGACTTGATGAATAGCATGTTCAGAGAGTTCCTAGATTAGTTTGTCATAGTCTTCATAAATGACATCCTGATTTATTCCCATACCGAGGAGGAGCACGTCGGGCATTTGCATCGGGTCCTACAGACGTTATATGAGCATCAAATGTATGCTAAGTACGAAAAATGTGGATTCTGGCTTCGAAAAGTTCAGTTTTGGGGGCATATTATTTCTGAGTCGGGGATATCAGTGGACCCGAGCAAAGTGTCACTGGTGAGGAAGTGGGGACAGCCCACGACACCGATAGATGTACGTAGCTTCTTGGGCCTAGTCGGGTACTAAAGACGGATTATTCGGCGATTTTCAAAAATTACAGGTCCGATGACTAATCTTACCCGTAAGGGCTTACCGTTTGTTTGGAATTATGAGTGTCAGTTTCCATTTGATGAGCTAAAGGATAAGTTGACTTCGTCACCAGTTTTAGCTCTCCCCGAGGTAGGTGGAGTACATCATTTTCACTGACGCATCGTTACAAGGGCTTGATGGGGTGTTGCAGTAGGAGGATCGGGCTATAACTTATGCTTCCCTCAAGCTTAAGACACACGAGAGAAATTACCCCACCCACGACTTGGAGTGGCCAGTAGTCGTGTTCGCACTTTGAATTTGGCAGCATTATTTGTTGGGGGAGAAGTTTTGCATGTTCACAGATCATATGTCACTGCAATACTTGTTCACTCAGAGGGAGTTGAATATGCGACAACACAGGTGGATTGAATTTGTGAAAAACTACTAGTTCGAGATCCAGTATCATATGGTGAAGGCTAACGTGGTAGAATATGCGTTGAGCCATAGACCAAGGGTGAGGTAGCCGAGGTGTGAAAGGAAAAATGGAGAGAGTTGGGCCATTAGGAGGCGATTGCTAGATCCTTCATGTCAACCATGACTGTTACACCCTAGATTGTGATGAGGGTGGTACAAGCCCAGGAAGTAAAACCGTTTTATCAGGAGAGGATTCGACAGCTTTTAGTCTGGGGATCAGAGTCCTACTCAATGAGTTCGGAGGGAGGCTTACGCTTCAATAATAGACTTATTATTCCCGAGGGGGAAGGCTTGCAACGCATAGTGATGACAAAGTCGCATGGATCCCGATTTGCGGTACATCCTGGCGGGGATAAAATTTACCAGGATATGAGGTGGCAGTGTTGGTGGAGCGGGATGAAGAGGGATATTGCAGAGTTCGTCCCAAAATGTGCCACCAGTCATTTGGTAAAGGTGGACCATCAGAAATTGGTAGGGATTCTTCAGTCGCTAGAGATTCCTATATGGAAATGGGAGAGCATTTCCATGGATTTCATCACAGGGTTACCTACTACTCAGAGAGTTCGCGATTCCATATGGGTTATTGTGGATCAATTGACTAAGGTAGCCCACTTTCTTCCAGTCCCGACGGATTTTACTATGGCACAATATGCTCAAATCTTATTGCAGAGATAGTGAGATTACACGGGCTTGATATTGTGTCCGACAGGGATAAGTTTTGTGTCTCGGTCTTAGAAGAGTTTTTAGCAGGCTATGGATATCGAGTTGAAATTGTGTTCAGCATATCACCCGCAGACGTATGGGAAGACAGATAGGACTAATCATATGTTAGAGGACATGTTACGAATGTGTATCCTCGACTTTTGGGGAGGTTGGGAGAAGTACCTTCCACTGGTTGAGTTTGCCTATAATAACTCCTACCAGTTTACTATTGGCATGGCCCCATTTGAGGCACTGTACGGTAGACCTTTTCATTCTCATGCTTGTTGGTTAGAGGTGGGGGGAAATAAGCTACTCGGGCCAGGGGTGATCCAGGATACGCTAGCCAGGATTGAGATGATTAGGAGTCGCATACGGGTTGCTCAGAATAGACAGAAGAGATACGTCGATTCCAAGAGGTTCTTCAGGGAGTTCAGTGTGGGGGACCAGGTGCTATTACGAGTGTCTCCAATATAGGAGATAATGCGATTTGGGAAGAAAGGGAAGTTGTCCCCGAGATATGTAAGGTCATTCCCTATTATTGAGCTGATTGATCCAGTGACGTACAGACTTGGATTACCCAAGCACTTGCATAGGATTCATGACATGTTCCATATTTCTTCGCTTCGACGGTATCTCCTGGATGAGCTGGCTCACACTCATATCGTGCTGGAACAGATTGAGGTATGGCCTGATAGTTTATACGAGGAGAGACCGGTGGCTATCTTAGACCATAGCGAGAGCAGATTGAGGTCAAAGATAGTTTCACTTGTGTGTGTTCAGTAGGAGCACCATAACGTCGAGGAGACTACTTGGGAGCACGAGGATGAGATGCGCAAGAAATACCCAGAATTATTTTTACCAGGTACGATTTTATTTTCGAAATGATGAAATTCAGTTATTAGGGGAGAAGTATGTAATACCCCCATAATGTTTAAGATTTTAAAACAAGGGATTAACTAAAATTTAAATATGGGGAATTTAATTAATAAATAATTCGGATTAAAATAAATATTAACTAGCGAGATAAGGGTTAGTATTTATTGATGATAATAATAGTGAATATTACTGAGCGAATAAAGTAATATATAATTGTGAATTTATGAGAATTGTCACGAGTGAGAAATACGACAATTATGGTAATTAAGTTGGGACACGCGTGTAATCGTGTCGGGACTAAATTAATGGAATAAAAAGTAAATTATTTATAAATCACTCAAATGGTGATTTCAAGTGCGCCAATGTGTCCGAAAATATCAAAATAGTCAGAAAAGTCTACTTAGAGATTTAGTTTGGGTCCCAGGACAGTTTTAGGCCAAACCGGCATCCCGAATTGGCGTTATGGTAATTAGTATTTTTGGAGTATAATTAATGACGAAAATTGAAGGAATAAAAGATTAAGTATGTGGGTTAGTGAAAAGTGCGACAGTGTAATAATTGATTAAATTAATTTTGCAAGTTTCCAAGTAACCCTTATTTAATTAAGGACTACTTTTAAATCAAATAAATTCAGCCCTTAAACATGCATCTAAATCAACCCATCAAATATAAAGCATGCGACACAGTAAATATGCTGAGACACAGATATCAGGAAAAAAAAAACTTTCGGGTAAAACCTTTATTTCACTATGAATTTATAAATCGCAACTTACAATTACATAGAGAAATCTGCAATGGATCAACGCGCAGCCAACCCATAAAGACACGCAATCTTGAACTCAGCAAGAGAATACACGCAGTATTCTCCAAGGACTCGCAGCCCAATCTTCAGCAAAGAATCTTCACGCAGCAAGATCCTCAATGACACGCAGCCATATGTTGTAGAGACGCACTCCATAAAAGATAAACAAAAACAAAGGGTTCTTAGGTTCCAAAAGATTCGCAAAAGTATATGAAAATTTTGTGTGAATCAAAACATGAGTTTTGGGACTCAAAAAGTTGAAGACTATAGCAATTAGAACTCTTAAAATTGTCTCTCAAAGTCTTGCAAAATAACTCCCCCGAAGTTGGCTTTTATAAGGAAACCAAAGAGAGTTTTAATTTTTTGGAACTCTGCCAGCGTACAGGTACCTCAAACCGGTTCAGGTGCCCCGTGAAATGGTTCGCCCCCCGAATCGGTTTGGCCCTCGGTTCGCAAAAAATCGCGGAATTGGGGCAAAGTTCTCACAGCATTCTTTTAAGTCTTTTCTAAGGACTTTTCTCCATTTTCAAAGGGCCGTAACTTCTTCACTGTAGCTCGGATTGAGGTGCCATTTCTTCCAGCATCTTCCTTAAGACAAGATCTTCAACTTTCCAGTTGACCAGACCTCCGGACGGTGGCTATAAAATTACCAAAATACCCTTGAACTTTCATATCTTGCCTTCTTTCACTGTTTTGACTTCTCTTGCGTACCATTTGCATAAAGTCCTTAAATTCATGGAACGTGAAGTCGTTGAGGCAGATGTGGGACACATGATGGAGATGATGAATGCTTGATTCCTGGAATTTGGATTGAAGCCATCATGTGAAATCGTGTAGAGACGTGATAAATGTAGCGGCGTACGACATACATAAATATAAGATATCGAACATGACAAAAATGTCCTTACAAATCTCCCCCTATGTCTATGCCGGTACATACATAAAAAATACGAATTATCAAATAACAAATTGCCTATACAAATCTACCCTCCCATGAACCCAAAACTGGAAAGATACAAATGAATAAGTCTTCATCGTTTGTTCTTCAAATCTTCAGGAATCTCAAATCTTTTCTCATCTGGGTGTGTAACATATGATCATCAATGTAGTACCTACACATATGAGATAAAGAAAAATACCAAGTGAAATATCGAGTTTGAAATGAGATAAACACAGATACCAATGTATGAGAAAGGCATAAGTCATATCTCAAAAACTCCCCCATAAAATGATAATTCTTTCTCCCCCTTTTTATTATGTCCCCAAATAGACAAATGAGAAGAATAAATCAAACAAGCAAAGTCTGGGTGTCACCATATTCAAAACAAAGCATCAATCAAATGGCAAATGAGCTCTTGCAAGGAGATGCCCAAAAAATCTTCACAAACTATTTTCTATTTTTCAATTTTTTTCATACAAAAATTTGATACCAAAAAATATTACACCATGGATTTAAACTCAAACAACCAAGTCATGGAAACGGAATGTATGGGTGTGAACACATTCGATAGGTAAATCAACTCAGTCAATCATATGTGCATGATGCATATGTGTACCCCAAACGAATGAACATCAAAAGTATCCTTAGGTGTAAAGATTGTTGAATTTAGATGACATCGTCTTATGCAAATCAACAAATCAAAGTCAAAATGATTTCCACACCAATAATGTTCAAAACTATGTAGCGCATTTTCAAGAATTTCAAGGACGTGCAAACCCGTTTTAAATTCTCCAAACACCCTCATGCATAATTTCTTTTAGAGGTAATCTAAATTCTCAAACTTTGGAGAATTGGTGCAAAAACATAAATGGGGCCCATAATTGGCATGAATTTCTTTTTATTGCCTTTAAATTTTTTTCGGGCTCTTTTAAACCTCTTTGGACCTAGGATAATAAAATTCCTCAATTTTTTAGGTCCGATATAACGGTGGCTTAGAATTCGCAAAGTCCAAATGAACCTTTCGTAGTCCTTCCCCGTTTTCAAATAAAGCACACAAAACTCACAAAACGGTTCTTATATGCACAATTTTCTTATCAAAATTTATCGCGCTTGGTTCATTTTAAAGGACAGGATTGAAGTGAAAACACCCAACCAACATGTGATAAGACAAGCACAATAATCAAACAAATTCGTGCATGTGTGCAATAAAGGAAATCATGAGTCAAACATTTAGGAAGTACCACTTAATTACATCTTAATGACTCCAAATATTATAAAGCACAAGGATGAATTGACCTATTATCTCAAAACACTATCAAATAGTCACATGAAAAATGGAATGATGTTGTGACTCGATCATCCTAAGTGTTCATCCATAAACAGTGCAAACAAAAAAAAAACTTTTTGGATTTTCTCAAAATTTTACAAAATAAAATCTTTTTGTATTTTTCAAAAAATTTCAAAAAAAAATTAAAACATACAAACATGATACATACTAGAAATAGGAAAATAATATCATCATGAAAAACATCCTATGCTAGTAAACAAGTCAAACCTCAATCGTTAGGTGCGGAGGGGTTTTCCAAAGGTGGTGACAACTTATGAAAAACCTCCATCAATTCTTGTGAAGTTTTGACTAAAAACTTAACTTGCTCACCTAGATGTGCAAACTCTCTCATGTAGTCTCCGGGAGCATGTAAAGTATGATGTGTGGGTGCATGTGTGCTAGAAACACGTGTAGAAGCAAAATGTGACACATGACCCAACTTAAAACTATATTCCCTAAGGTGCCCTCTTCTCTTGCAATGTGAGCAAAAATAAATAGGCCTAGGAACACCTCTTTCAAAAACTCTAGGACGCTCTCTCCTAATAGGAATGGGATGCCTAGGTGGGTTAGGGTGAGACTTACGTGAAACAAACACTAAAGTGGGAACCGACTCGGGTGCTAATTGGGAAGTAGAAGCACCGTCATGATTCATTCCTAACTTCTCACCTTTACCCTTATGAACCACCTTTTCAACCTTCTTAGGTGCGTTCACAAAATTGATTTTGACCTCCCTGGAACGTTTGAGATCACTCTCGAGTTGGGATACACGTGTCGTCAAACTAGACAACGTGTTGGTCAAATCACACTTCTCCTTTCTTAAAACCTCCTTCTCTCTCTCCAAATCTAAAACTCGACGACCTAAATCCCTATTATACTTCTTTGTTTTCAAGGTATCGGTGTACAAATCTCTAAAAGGTTTTTGGAGCTCACTTTCATCTCCACTCTCACTTTCGCTTTCTCCCTCACTAGAAGAACACAAATCACTATCATCGCTCTCGTGTGGACTCTCGTGAGACAAAGTGGGTGTGCTCACACGACTAGAAAAAGCGACAACCATCCCATGGGTTAAACCTTTATCGGACTCATTTCCCTCATCTCCCTCACTATCACTAAGTGTGGCGGCCATGGCTACTTTCTTCCCTTTCTTTCTAAGCCACGTAGGACACTCAAATCACTTTTGACCCTTACCCCCACATTCAAAACAAGTCACATTCTCAAAATCTTCCTCACTCTCCTCATCTGAGTCATTTTCTTTTTCCCTCTCATCGCTTTCTTTGGCCTTCCCTTTCTTTTTATTTTTCTCAAAGAATCTCTTTTTATTGGAAGAATTATTTTTCTTCATGTTGAGCAACTTTTTAAAAAAATTCGCAAATAAGGCCATATCATTAAAATCAAAGTCTCCCTCAGAATCAGACTCAAAACTTTTTCTTTCTTTTTCTTACACCGAGTCTTTAAAGAAATGCCATTATCCTTAGCCTTGATAGTTTTGGGAAACATATCAATCTCATAGGTTTGAAGATCTCCTACAAGTTCTTCCAACTTAAGTGATTTCAAATTTCCCAAAGAGTTCAAAACAATGACTTTAGGAATAAAGCGTTTTGAAAGAGATCTCAAAATCTTTTTAACGACACGCGTGTTATCAATCACCTCACCCAAATTAAACATGTGTTAACAATGTCCGACAAACGAGCATAAAAATCATCAAAGCATTCAGACTCAGACATGGTAATAGTCTCAAATTGGGTGGACAAATTTTGTAATTTTGATTCTTTAACCGCGTTTGTACCCTCATGTGTCAATTTCAAAACATCCCAAGCCTTTTTAGACATGGTGCACGTCATAATTCGGCGGAACTCATCAGGAGTGACAGCTCCAGAAATAGCACTCAGACCACGGGAATTAAAATTAGACATTTTATAATCATCTTCGGTCCAGGCTGACACGAGTTTTAAAGAGGTGACGTTATTAACGGTGACCGTGGGAGGATTCCACCCATTTTCACAAAGCAACCAAACACACTCTTCAATAGATTTTAAACTAGATTTCATGTGAGCTTTCCAATAGGCATAATTATTCCCATCAAAAATAGGCACCTTATTAAATGAACGTTCCATTGAAAAATTGTGATTTTTCACAAAATTGATTTTTCAAAAGAAATCAATATCACACGATTTTGCGGAAAATAGGAATACTCGATAATTTAGAGTAACCCGCTCTGATATCGATTTGAAAAGTGCGACGGTGTAATAATTGATTAAATTAATTTCGCAAGTTTCCAAGTAACCCTTATTTAATTAGGGACTACTTTTAAATCAAATACATTCAGCCCTTAAACATGCATCTAAATCAACCCATCAAATATAAAGCATGCAACACGGTAAATATGCTGAGACACTAAAATCAGGAAAAAAAACCTTTGAGGTAAAACCTTTATTTCACTATGAATTTATAAATCGCAACTTACAATTACATAGAGAACTCTGCAATGGATCAAAGCATAGCCAACCCACAACGACACGCAGTCTTGAAATCAACAAGAGAATACACGTAGCACCCTCCAAGGACTCGCAGCCCAATCTTCAGCAAAGAATTTTCACGCAGTAAGATCCTCAATGACACGTAGCCATATGTTGTAGAGACGCACTCCACGAAAGATTAACAAAAACAAAGTGTTCTTGGGTTCCAAAATATTCGCAAACGTATATGAAAATTTTGTGTGAATCAAAACATGAGTTTTGGGACTCAAAAAGTTGAAGACTATAGCAATTAGAACTCTTAAAATCGTCTCTCAAAGTCTTGCAAAATAACTCCCCCAAAGTTGGCTTTTATAAGAAAACCAAAGAGAGTTTTAATTTTTTGGAACTCTGCCAGTGTATAGGTACCTCAAACCGGTTCAGGTGCCCCGTGAAATGGTTCTCCCCCCGAACCGGTTTGGTCCTCGGTTCGCAAAAAATCGCGGAATTGGGGCAAAGTTCTCACAGCATTCTTTTAAGTCTTTTCTAAGGACTTTTCTCCATTTTCAAAGGGCCATAACTTCTTCACCGTAGCTCGGATTGAGGTGTCGTTTCTTCCAGTATATTAGTTGCAGCAATCTCTTCAACTTTCCAGTTGACTGGATTTTCGGACGATGGCTGTAAAATTACCAAAATACCCTTGAACTTTCATATCTTGCCTTCTTTCACTATTTTGACTTCTCTTGCGTACCACTTGCATAAAGTCCCTAAATTCATGGAACGTGAATTCGTTGAGGTAGATGTGGGACACATGATAGAGATGATGAATGCTTGATTCCCGAAATTCGAATTGAGGCCGGCGTGTGAGATCGTGTAGAGACGTGCCAAATGTAGCGGCGTACGACATACATAAATGTAAGATATCGGACATGACAAAAATGTCCTTACAGTTAGATTAGGGCTATCAGTGTTAGACACATAGAGGCTAAAAGGGGGAAGGTGGAGGAGAGGTTTCTAGTGCCAGAACCACCACGAGTGCACCTTTTACACCACTGAGACTACCACCGCGTAGATCAAAGTGTGAGGATCGCAACCATACCAACTATATCAATGGATTAGACCTTCTTTCGTGAGTCAAGTGTTTAATTCTTGCAAATCTGTAGCAATAATCATGTTTGTGTTAGTATAGGTGTATAATACCCATGTATTATTCATAATTTTAATGAAATTGTAGAGTTAAGATAATCAATTGAAGTCTGAAATTGAATTAGGTTGAATCCCTCATGTATATAGGTTAGAAATCATGAATTGGTGATTGACTGTGTTGAGCGAATTTAAAATTTGTATGCTCTTAAAGAGAAATTTAAAGAACTGGAGTTTATTTTGTTAATTTGGGGATTTTCAGAGTTTTCAATTTTTATGCATGATTAAATGATTCTAGGTTGTTAGAAATCATCCTTATATGTTGGAATAATGATTGGAATTAATTATTGGGAGTTTGGGAGCAATCAGTTGATTTTTTAGGTTTGTTAATGGAGAAAAAACGTAGCAGGCAGAGGTAGAGGACGAAGTAATGTCATCTCGTTCAAATGAGATTGGGCCTCATTCGAGCGAGATGGCATCTCGCGCAAAGAAGTCATTCAAACGACATGCGGTCTCGTTCAAATGAGATCAACCCTGGTTCGAACGACATGTCTGATTTTTTTTTTAGAATTTCTTATGACTACAATTTTTGCGACGTAATAATTTCGAGGGAGATTAAATAATATGGAATTAATTTCGATATAGGGCATAATTATTAAAGTTATTTGGGAATAAAACTTTAAGGTGTTTGGAGCGATGAAGTGTCCTTAAGAATTACGAGAGAGAGTATTTTTTATTAAATAAATATATCGTAGGTAGTAGGGTTGTAAACGGATATTCAAAATTTTGCATTCGTTCGATATTCGAATTCGAATATACGGATATTTATCCGAAAAAATGGAAACGGATACGAGTATGGGTACTCTATAAAAATAGCCGAGAAAATGGATACGAATACGGATAATACTAGTATCCGTTTTACCGGATATCCGTATCTGTCAAACATATGTTTAAAATATTACTAATAATATTAGTATTAGTATTACTAATAAAATAATATTAAAAAAATCTTAATCGTTTATTCCCTAAAACAAAACAAACACGTACTCCATTCAAAACAACAACACGCTAAAGTTATTATTTTATTAGGTATATTATAAAATGCCATGTATAAAAATAAAAATATATAACTGTATTTATATATTGTTTATGTGGTTGTTCATTAGTTTCCTTAATTATAAATAAATGTAGGAGAAAAAGTAAAGAGATTGTTTTGATTGTGATGAGAACTGAAGTTAACAACAGGTATATTATATACAAAATAAAAATGTATACTTATTAAAATAAAAATATCAGTATGTTTTGAATACTAAAAGGTCCATGAGGTTATCATTCTCAATAAATTTGATTTAATCTAAAAGGTGCATATTTATTTCAACTGTTATGGAAGGCTACTGTTATTTTTTTGGATGGCATTAAGCTTATATGGTTGTAAAGTATGAATGGCTTTAAGCCATATTATCATTATGGCATGCTACTATTATTATGGAAGCCATAATTGTCGATGTTAGGAGGTAATAATTTTGTTATATATCTATTTTGGTTTGGATTAGATTTCATTGGATTGAAAATTTTAATAGTTATTTTTTGTGATGGCTAAATAATATAAACGGATACGGATATAATCCGAATCCAAGGTATCCGAGTGGATACGGTTATGGATAGTTGTTTTAACTATCCGGGCGGATACGGATATGAATAGTGCATCCAGATACCGGATACGAATATGGAAAACATGGTATTCGATCCGTATCCGTCCATTTACCACCCCTAATAGGTAGTAATGAGGGTTATACTACGTATGAACTAAAATATTTGGGTTGTGTGTATACCTAATGATCTTGATGGGTTTCGGTGAATACCTATAATACAATTAATTATGTGTATGACATACCTACCATACTTGCTATCACAATAGGTCTTAAAGAGAGGATAGTCTTCTCTTGAAGAGCCTTCGGGGGGATTTAGATTGTTGCCTCAGAACATAGAACCTAGGTACAAGCTATCTGTGAGAATGATAGTGTTGACAGTCATATGGGTGCGTAGGTATGTGCATAGCCCATAGGCGTGGAACTATGTTCGCCTCCATTATGTGTGACTTGTATTTATATGGTTCGAGAGTGAATCCGATCCGATTGTCCCTATTCAGTATGAGATGTATCGGGACTTGATAGCAGAGTATGCACGCACCGCAACTGAGTCTAGGAGTGCGGTATTAGTATATTTATTTATAGTAGTGTGATGGAAAATAAATACTTATAATTTAATCTACCGTGTGAATATGTAGATGAGTATGTTAATGGAATTGAATCAATTATGTGAATTCTTAACCTTATTGTGGAATATTACGTGGGATAGTAAATGCAGGAATATTTAATAATAATTATAGGTGAGGAATACGGGTTATTGCTACGGGTGAGGGTTATAAGGTTTTTGGCCACGGCATAATTAAGCGTGACAAACATAATTAGAACGGTTTAGAGGTATGTTAAGCATGCACAATAGATGAGAGGTGAGAATCTCAAGTGAGTGCTCAAAAAGATAACATGCACATAATATTTGCTTCAATGCAATTTTTAAATACTTTCTAAATAATTTTATAATATTTTACACTCGGGATCTGATCCGTCTCTTGCAAAATCTCTTTTTCTTGTGAAACTATTTTAGGTGTCCAGTCACAGGAGCATCGGGCTTAGACTGTTGGATCTTTTGACGTGCTGCAGCTATTGTGAAAGTTGTAGGTTTTCGTATCCACATCTACGACTTCAGTTCTGTGATTTAGGCTTCTCAGTTAGGGCATGTGTCGTCCATTCTCATTTTATTTATCTTAGAGAGACATTGTACTCAATTCATTTCATTATTTCAGTTTCAGTTGGATTTGGTATTGTTATGATTGATTGTTTGGATTTTATTCATTGGAATCATTATGTCGGCTTTATCATTTTCAACTATATTGTATTTTTATCGGTAAATTGTTTACTCATAACAATAGTGAGTGAGTTGAATGGTTTAAACTAATTGACCGTAATTATTGAACAAAATATTTGATACTAGCTTAATTAATTATTAAGTGATTAATCAAATAAATATTTTCGACAGTGATGCTAAGACTGAACCAACTGGTTACTTTTATTTAATTTAATAAAGGAATGATCACCCAGTATGTAAGTAGGCAAGGTGTCACGCCATCTTGCACAACCTACACATCTCAGTATCCACCTATTTCTAAGTGGTTCATCTTTCCACATGTAACGTCATATGAAAATCATCCACACGATCACTCATGTTGAAATCATATGATGATAAAGAATTGAGGGGATTTCTTAATTGAAATCTTACTTTAAAAGCATAGATATAACAGGATCACACTCTCTCAAAACTTATTAGGGTTTTGTAAAAAATTGGGCTTTATCGTTTAAAAAATGTGTATACAAAGGTATATATACTTTGCATAACTTATTTAACAACTAAAGCACGTTTCCCAAAAAGTAGTCTCTATTAAAACTACAAATCTCTCATTTTAACAAGATATTTCGTACGGGAGGGTCCTTGTGAGATATTATTATCTTATGAGGGGTTCTATGAGAAAAATATGGTCCTCGTGCAAAAAAAATCCTCACGAGATTTTCTTGTGTGAAGCTAGTTTCATACTACAACTATTGTCAACCTTAAAGGTCTCCCGTGCAAAGTGGTCTTCGTGTGATGGAAGTCATTGCTGGAACAACAGTAAAATTTAAGACCCTCTGTAAAATATAAGTATGAAAAATAAAATCCTCTCCTTTGAATATAAATGGGTTTGTCCTATCAATTCCTTAGATCGAAAATAAAATTAAGGAAATACAAACCTCCAATAATATGAAATTGGTCAGTCTCGTAGCGCTTTGTCTTGGTGCTTTGTCTTTATCTTCAAGATCTTCAATTCACACTTCAAGACTCAAAAGAAACCTAGACCTAATTTTGTTATGTTCCCAAATAAGACTAAAATAAAAAAATTAAGGGATATAAAATAATGTCTTTACAAATCTACCCCTTTGGCTTTTCCAAGACAAAACTTAAAACTGGAACAGATCTAATAAAATATTATCAGATCAAAACCTATGCATCATATCTAAATGTCCCCGAATCCCCGCGAGATGGACTTGATACTTTGTTTGGCTTAAATGATCAATGACGTCATCCTGAAAAAACATCAATATTACGAGCCTTATAAGTCTAGCACTTAAATACATACCCATGAAGTATAAAGGATACAAGAGAATAATAAAATAGACGAATAATAAAAATGTAATGCATGCACACTACACTAACTACTTCCCCTTTATAAAATACTCCAGCTGAATCCTAAATTTCTCCTACTTTTTGTCTTAAATGGACAAGGGAAAGAACCGAACAAATAAAATACAATAATGAATCCAAACAAAATAATATAGCAATAAGGCTTGGGCTTAATGAGATAAATGATATATAACATGGATGTATAGATATAGTAAGAATATATCAATGAGTGAAAGAATCCATATCTCAACATTACTAGTGAAAAATAAGACCATCTAAACTACCAAATATCAATAGATTTGACCAAATGAGTCTAACACGCCAAAATAGAGATAAAATAAATAATAAAAACAAGATGTACCAATATCATATCAATGTGACATAAATAATTGTGTCTCAAAATTTAGGGGTGGTAATTCGAGTTAGTCGTGTTATTTTTGAGTCGCATTAATTTTTATTTGAGTATAAGTTTTCGATATTCTTAAATTTATACAAGCTAATAATGTCATTTTTGAGTCATTTCGAGTCATTTCGAGTCATTTCAAATTATTATCATAAATGAATTATCATGTCAAAAATTGTCAACCCTATCAAAAACATGTCCATAAGAAATCTAAGAGAATAATTAAATACAGGAAAACTATCAAAACATCTCTCTCATCAACGTGCATACACAAAAATATCCTCAAGGCATCAAAGACTATGACTCTCCAGCATCATCATCATCATAAACGCCATCTCGACTATCACCACCACCCCCGGATCCTGCTTCTCCTGAAGTGCCATCTCCTCCACTACGCTCTTTAGCTCTCATCTCTCTCAGACACTCGCAACTACTTTATGGATGCTATAATCTGCTCAAGCTATAGTAATGATGCGATTTACAATTAAATCTGAGCGGTCTGTCGTGCTTAATACATTATGACTCATTCAGCTGGTGCTGAAATGTTGCAAACTGTACTGCAATGAATAGCTCCTTATGTTATGGATTCTGCTAGTTAGGTATGGGCGATGAGGTATTATTAGTCTATGAGGTCTGGGTTATAGAAACATGACGACACTCAGTGCAAAAGGTGTCATCATCATACGCTACACTAGGAAGATGGACATGTGCATCCTCATGAAAATGGATATCAGATCGATGGGGGATAGTGAAATTGACTCGAGAAAGAGAAACTTCGGTGCGCTCACCGGGAATTAGAGGTATGTAAATGGTAGGGGGACACGAAAAAATGACACGGAACGACACGAAATTGATCCGAAATTGACACGATGTTTCGTGTCGTGTTCGTGTCGTGTTTTTTTTACACGAAGTCGTGTCGTGTTCGTGTTCGTGTTCGTGTCTTAATTATGAGTCGTGTCGTGTTATCGTGTTTTTTAGGCCTGAAATTTAAGAAATTATGGTTGTCGTGTCGTGCCGTGTTATTTTTTATTCCGATAGTGTTCGTGTCAGCTAAAAAAATACGAATTCGTGTCGTGTCATGTTCGTGTCCGAAAAAACCTTGTCGTGTCGGGTCAAAACACGACCCATTGACCCGAATTGCCACCCCTAGTAAATGGTGACCATAATGGTGGCCAAATTCATCCCATGTTGAAGGGACATACACAACTTAGTACTTCCATAATTGCATACGAGGTCATGTGTCTCATATGATAGAGCGAAGATCAATGGACCATCCGGAACTGATAGCATAAAGAAATGGGGCATATATCAAATAGTTTCTCGAACTTTTGTTAATACACGTTTAGTCGAAACCTTTTTATTTTTCACCAAAAAGTCCTTCATCATGTCAAAAAGGCTTTACCATGCCGCTGGCGTGGACCTATAAAGATAAGAGAATAACGGACTTTTTGATACAAAATAAAAGGCTTGAACTAAATGTGTATCAAAAAATATTTGAAGGATTTTTTGGTATTTGAACCTAAAGAAATTGAATGTTGTACGATATTTAGGTATTGTGGCGAGTGATGGGGCAAAGATTGAAGCTGAATATCTTATTAAGGAATCGATAGTTGGAGTAAAGATGACGGCTTTGGGGTGGTTCTTGTTTCAATTTCTACAGTGGTGGAGTGGATAGCAAAATAAACGTTGTAGAAAGGACTGAGGTGGTAAAAGTCATCTCAAAATGTCTAAAAGACTCGAAATGATATCGGGGGAAACTAAAATATGTATGCCCCTAACATGAGTAATTATTTACTCCCCATATACCGGAGCATAGAAGTACAAGTCCCTAACCATGTCAACATAAGTTGATCCACTCATCAATGGTGTGCAATCCTACTCATTACCATTAAACCTGGTTAGCAACAAGGTGCCCTCTACATTAAATAGAAAGACTAGTCTCTCAATGACTACCCGCATGCGATAGTACCATGTGGTGATGTTCCGCTAGAAAATCTCGCATGTTTGTTAATATAGTGGGTTATATAGCAGATGCAGTGGCGGAGGTGCCTCATTGGCTTTCTTTACTATTAGAGAACCAACTAAAGAAAAGGCTCCAATGGGATGATCTAGGAACCTGAGGGTATCACTAAAACAAAACAAAACCAACAGCAAACTCCCAACCACAAGATAACCACCAACAAAACCCAACCGCCAATAAAAGAAGCATGCGACAAAGCAAACAACCCAACATAAATAGAAATAACAACCAAAAAGGTCGACAACATTAGTTAATCCAAAAAACTTATTTTTTTCATTTTTCAATTATATTTTTTTTATTTTAAACTACACAAACACAGACGGATATATATAATATGTGTGTGTGTGTGTGTGTGTGTGTGTGTGTACACACTTATGAAAGGGCAAAATGGGAATGAGAAATACCTAAAACTAAACACCAAATCTACGATATGAAGTCAAAACGCGATCTAGATTTTGAAAAACCCCTAAATATAAGGTCCAAATGACTAATGTGTGTAAGTAATGAAGCTTCGAGAGCTCATAACCCATAACAATAGTTGATGGGAGTTTTAAGATAGGTTTTAGACGAAAAGACCCGCTTGAGAGACAAACGACATTTTAAAGCTCGACCCTCAATAGAACCAATTGGTCATCATTCAAACGAGATCTGAGGATGAGCTCGTTCGAATGATAAGAAGGATTTATCTCCCACCACAAAACACGAACCTAGAAAAAAAGCAGGAACGTGCCCTTAGAACAACAAAACAAAAAGCAAATACCCAGAAACAAAAGTAGTTTTACGCCCGCAAACAATATTAAACATGGACATCCCATGCGTTTAATTTAAGGGCAATGGGAAGGATTTTAAGAACTTGGATAAAAAGTGTAACCCATGAAAACTCCACACGAACCCCAAACCTAACCTAGAAATCGATTGATGATATGAAGTGGCCATACTGAGACAAGTAGAGTTATTTCGAATTCACATCAATAAAGATCTATACTTAATTGTGCATATTAAGAAGTCCAATAAGGATAAAATAAAAATCACATACTAAATGAGAGTGTGCAAAGCCGTTGGTTTTCGGCTTATATCCCTCCCCCCCCCCCCCCCCCCCCCAACCAAATTTGTATTATTTTTATTTTTATTTTTATTCATCGGGAGTATGCCCTAGCATAAATATTATATTTTTAATTTTCTTAATTGCAAAAATTCTTCGCATGAAATGGTTCTTACAAGCACACACCCCTCAAAAATTTAGTGAAGAAAATATGACCCAATTGAGTGAAAACGCTTAGCATAAAATCTCGTCGAATCAAGATTGATATAGCTCGTGTAAATGTGTGTGGAATATGGTAAAGACTACGACACGATTGTTATAGGTTGTTCTTAGGATAACTCCAAAGATGATTAAGTAAAGTAAACTATAAGATCACATTATCCTCTAAATTTCTAAAACTTAGAAAAAATAGGTCACATGATGTTGTTCTCACATTCTCAATTGACGAACACAAAAGAAACCAAAAAAAAACATTATATGTTTGGGTTTTTATGATTTTATAAAGAAAATAAATATTTTTAATCTATTTCAATCTTTTTTAAAAAAATTGTGTTTTCGAGAAATATATAAATGAAAATAATTAAAAAAAAGTACGGTACATTGTAGGATGGAATACACATGATGAAATATGAACAGAGTATCATATCCTAGAGGTGGTACAAACGACTCACTCAGAATGGTGAGACAAACTGTAATACCCCGTAATTTTATCGATATTTATTTAAGGGATTAATTAAATTAAATGGGAATTAATTGAAAATTAATCCGGATATAAATACTAACGAGATGTGAGTTGGTATTTGATTATGATGTTAAAATTTATTATTTTCGAGTATGTATGGTAATACATGAGTATTGATGATATTTAAATTAATTTGGAAAATTTAGTTGGGACGCGCGTGTCAGTCGCGTCAGGAACGTAATTAATTGAAGTAAAAAGTGAATGTCATATTTTTATCAACCGAATGGTCATTTTGAGTGCGCCAACGTGTCCGGAAGGGTCGAAATAGTCAGAAAACACTAGCTGGGAGTTTAGTTTGGGTCCCGGAGAATTTTTAGGCCATACCGACAACCCAAAAGGGTAGTTTGGTAATTTTAAAAATAGGGGAATTAAAACCCACGAATTTTAGAAGTTATTTTTATATTAGAAAAGAACCCACTAAGCCATTATCAGCATTTGGTAAGTTAGAGGGCTACGGGAGTTAGAGGGAAAGTCTTAAGAAGTTCCAAAAGGAAAACCTTCAACCACCATCACCATCTTGGAGAAAAATATGTAGAGGGGAAGAGGAGAATCAAATTTCAATCTTTCAACATCAAGTCAGAACATAAGGCAAGTGGTTTAATTACATTAATTTCAAGCGAATGTTTCTTCCATGATTAGAATTGAATAATTGTCTTATATTGGAAGTTTGATGAAAATTCATGAAATTGGAGATAGAATTCATAATATGATATAGGGATTGCATGTAGAATGTTATTGGATGAATGTCAAATACAAAAATACAACTTTTGATGATGTAAAAACGGATTTATAAGGAGAAATTGTAGACATTAAATTCTGGGTTCATATTCATAGAGTTTGGGGTAAATTTTGGGGATTTATGATACTTATATGTTGTTTAGGAAGATTTGACCCCAAAAATATGTTAAGAAACGCCCTAAGAGGGTGTAGTGAAGTTTAAGAACATTAAAATACTATTGGGATGATCTTAGGATGAGTTTAGAGAAGAGAAAAAATTGAGAAAAACGAAGTAGAAAATTTCTGGGTTCAAACTGCCATCTCGTTAGAAGACCTACCCAGGTCGTTCGAACGACCTCGTTCGAACGAGATTCTAACGAGATGACAGTATCCCTTCTAACGAGTTGGTATTTCGTTCGAAGCCCTTCGTTCGAACAAACTCGTTCGAACGACCTCATTCGAACGAGACTTCTAACGAGTTGACAGAATGGCCTTTTTGGCCTGATTTCATTTCAAACGTTCCGTAGACTTATTTAATTGGAGTATTAACCTTCCCTTATTGATTAGTGGGTATAATTGTGAGAATTGGGGTACGTTGAGGAGTAGAACTTAGAACCTTATAATAAAATCGGATGTCAATTGAGGAGTAGTAAACGAATACCTAATTACGACGTGAGAAGGGTTGATAATGTTAATATACAAATCAGGGGCTCGTAATCGTATAACATTAAATGACGGTATAAGAACGAGATGTATACCTATATTAATTATACGAGATATCTAAGATGTGCGAATGCTTAGTATATGTGGTTTTACATGTATAACATAGCTACCATACTTGCTATCATGGGAGGTTTGCGTTCGATTAGGGCCATCTAATCTTTGTGTGCCTACGGGGAGATTTAGATTGGTACCTTGAGGGCATAGGTCAGAGAAGGACTTATTGAGAAGTTAATAAGTCTGCTGATCATGGGAGCGTAGGTATGTGCGTGACCCATGTGATGTGAACTATGTTCGCCTCCATTTTGTGTGATTGTTGTTATCTGAAAACGATTCCTGAGAGATTCGGAATGTGTGGCCTTATGTACGTGATGTACCGGGATTTGATAGCAGAGTATGTGTGCACCGCAGCTTAGTCTCGGGGTGCTAGTAATGTATATTTATGATGAGAATAATATACTGTTAAGCGAAATGAACTGTCATGTTTAATTGTGAGTATTATAGCAACGTTCTGTAAGGATAAAACGGATGATCTCTAGTAATTAGTATTACTAATAATGGAAAACCGAGTATAAATGTAAAACGCTCTATTTAAATGAAGATGTTGGAATTCAAGCGTGAATCATATAGTAATGTTAGGTATTATGATTGGACTAGTTAGATATGGGAATAACTAGAATTGGGTACGGGTACATTAGGAGTGCACAAATAGTCGAGATGTGAGTATTTCATGTGAGAGCACGTCCTAACATGTATTTTGCATTCATTGTTTTATTGTCATTAAAACACTTGCTATATTTTTAAACTGTTTTTCCATAATCGGGCTCTGACCCGTTTGCTTTCAAATATATTTTCTTGTGAAAACCTTTTAGGTGGCCAGGCACAAGGACACCAAGCATAGGAGTTCCATTCAGGTGACGTACTGTAGATGCTGTGGAAGTTACAGGATCTTGTCAGTAGACGCCTCCACTTTCGATCTTGACTCTATTAGTATATTTCCTCATCAACTGGGCATGTCGCCCCATTTATTTTAGAAACATTTTATCTATTCAGTTTATTTCAGTTTCGGGTTGTAATCAATTATGATTCAGACTTAGTATTTGTTATTCATGTATTTGGTTTGTTGTGAGGAGTATTCTTACAGACTCATTATTATTGTATGGTTATATTATTGTCATTTCATTGTGGTAGTTATGTTAGCATTTCTTGTCTACTTGCATGTTAATCGGATTTAATTAAAATTAACAACTCACTTTTTAAATATTAGGTGGTTAGTAATTGTTAAAACATTTTCGACAGTGATGCTATGAACTAAACCAACTTGGCATTTTGTATTAATTTAATAAAGGAGTAGTTACCCGGTATTTAATTAGTTGGGGTGTCACACGAACGAGTGTTGGAACCCTGATCCACCTCGCGTACTACCTCACACTTCCTCATATTTCTCAAATTCTTTTTATTGCCTTAAGTTATACTAATAAATATAGTCATTATTTTAAATTCTCCCATGAGAATTTGAGATGTTTGAACCATGTACTTGATACGTTCTAAAAGCTAATGTAAGTCTCCGTTCAAATAAGGAGGAGCATACCATCTTTGCTCAAGTCGGTGGCATCCAAGTTGAACCTTCCTTTTACAATAAGTGCAACCATACGATTGTGCCACTTTTTTGTCTTTAGAGAAATCTTATGAGGGGGCAAGGAGTTGTATTAGTTGACCCATTAAGAAACGTGATATCTTTCTTTGCCAACACCCCTTTTCTCCTTCGAGGCTTGGTATGGTGTAATGATCTTCTTCCCTTGCTTCTCAAAATGCACTTCTAAGTGAACTTTCACATTCTTAGACTCTTCCAAGTCTTCCTTGTTCTTTTCGTTTTGTGCCTCTAACACCTCATGTGCACACGACGACTCAAGGAGAGTCGTCTTCAAGGTACCAACATTTTCATGCGAGAGCTCAATTTTTTCCCCTCTCTCAACTTCTCAATGAGAGTAGTTTCTCGGGCCTTCAACTAGCCCACGAGTGCCTTATTCTCCTTCATTGCACTTAGCTCACTCTCACACTTATTACGCTTATCAATAAGCTTATCACTTACCTCCTTCATTCTAGAAGGACAACTCATGAAGCTTGACATACTTCATTGAAGTTTTCTTTTTCCTCGTTAACACAAACATCTTCTTCTCCCGCTGAGTCTTTATCGGAATTGGACTTAGCACCATTTTTCTCAACCTTGTCCTCTTTAAGGGGCATGAGACTCATGACCATCTGAGTTTGAGTCATTACCGCTAAGTATGGCATTTATTGTCTTCCTCTCATTACCCCTCTTCCTCATCTTAGTGGGACTCTCATGTGCCATATGCCCAAAGCCTTCGTATTCATAATACATCCTAGAGTCTTCTTCTAGTTTCTCTTCTTATTGAGCCTTACGGTCACGTCTACCAAAATATTTTTTACTTTATTGGCTTTAGTGTTCTCAACTCGTTTCTTGTTTAGTCTATACTTTTAGGGATTAGACTTGAGAAAATTTTGAATTGTTTTGTCAAAAAGGAAACCAACCTCATCGGAATCGGAATCGTCATCAGAGACGGAGGGAGTGCTCTTTTAAGCCTCCAACTTTATCCCCACTCTTTCTTGGGCAGAGAAAAAATTTCTAGTTAAAGTCTAGAATGGATGCTATAATCTCCTCTACTATCATGTTATTTATGCCTCGCACAACGTTTAAGGTTTAGACTTAGGGAAGGAACCTACGTGATAACGACTTTAAGATTTTCCTAACAACCCTAGTATCAAAGAATTTTGTGTAAAAGTCAAAAAAGATCTCATTGTCAAGCATCTTCAACAACTCAAACCGGGTGACAAGGTGTTGGAGATTTAAGACATGTACGGTATTGGTACCCCATGGGTGACTTAAAGGATATCCCATGCATCCTTGGATGCAGTACACTTCGAGATCCGAAGTAACTCTTCTTGGGTGACCCCGTGGAAAATAGCATTTAACCCCCTAGAATTATAGTTGGCTAACATATGGTTATACTCAATCCAGGACTCCTCGGGATTAGGGACATCAACATCCCTTATGCTTTGTCGTGGAATGTTTTCACTCTTAACTATGGTCAACCAAACTCGTTCTTCTTGAGATTTTATGAAAAAGGCCATACGTGTCTTTTAGTACGCGTAGGTTCTAGCGTCGAACACAAGTGGACGCGTGATAGACTAACACTCAACGGACATACCCTTGATATTCATCGTGAGAAGCCGCTCTAATACCAGTTTGAAAAAGTATGTGCCTCGGGAACCTTATCAAATTAATTAAACTTAATTAGTTATTGCATCCTTAAAAAGGAAAATCTTGTTTTAGTTGCACCAATTTAGTTTTAACGAATATAATTAATTCGTTCGATTAGCATGTGGGTGATGTAAAAAGTAAATGCGGAATTAAGAGTAATCACACACAAAACACAAGATTTTAGAGTGGAAACACTTGTGAAAAAAAATAATATTGCTCCTAATCAATCAACTAATATTAATATCAAATTTATTGAAACAAACCCAACTTACATAGAAAACATCAATTACCACCACGAAGTCTCAACCAACGCGTGCGGCCTTGATGCCTCTACTCATACTAGCAATCAACTATTCCACAACTAGACCCATCTTGCAAAGCCCGCAAGCCTCGGTATCCATTGATCTCTAATTGATGCGATCTGCCCATACGCATCGGCCCGTGCTAATCACTCACACGATCCCTCGTGCCAAAATCTTGGAGGAAAATTGTAAACCAAAAGCTTACTTAGAAAGCAAGGATTTGATAAGATCACACTCTCAAAAATCTCTCTAAAACAAATTAGGGTTTTGTAAAAAAAAAATGGGTTTCGTGGTTTAGAAAATGCGTATACAATGTTATTTATACTTTGCGAAACTTAGATAACAACTAGAGCACATTTCACAAAAAAATGATCTCGTGTTCGAACCATGAACCCTTCGCTTTAATGAGGTCTTTCGTACGAGAGGGTCCTTATGCGATACTATTTTCTCACGAGATTTTCTCGTTTGAAGTAGGTTTCATATGAGCACTTGTGTCTGCCAAAAATGTATCTTGTGAGAAATAGTGTTTGTACGAGGGAAGTCGTCATTCTAACGATAGTCAAAAAAACAATAAAATCTTTTCTTTTTAATAAAATTGGTTTTGTCCTCTCAAAGCCTTAGTTCGAAAATAAACTGAAGGAAATACAAAACCACAAAAAGTTTGCCAAACTTCCAATAGTATGAAATTGTTCGATCCGGTAGTGATTTGTCTCGATGCTTTGTCTTTGTCTTCACGATCTTCAATTTACAACTCATGAATCGGAAGACACTTGGACCTAATTTTGTTATGTTCCAAAATAAACTCAACCAAAAAAGAGCACGATGTAAAATAATGTCCTTGCAACGTTAAACATAAAAGAAAACGAAACAACCTACAGGTATTTGTCTCGCTTCAAGGGCATTCTAGGGGAATGGTGATAATTGTGTTTAAAGGGTGTGTGAGGCACTGTCCATCAAAACTTGTAATTCGAAGCCGACGCTTCAACACTTGATGCGGTTCTGTTACCGGATCGACAGATGAGGAGGGAGTTGGCGATAGTAGAGGCTTTTTCTACTCTACGAAGCGGTAACAATATTTGGGGTTCAATTCAATGTCGGGACGCTTCCAACGATTGACGAATCTCGCGTACGCCCCATACGTTAAGGTTATAATATTTTATTTGTGAGCCCCATACTTTTTTATAGACAAAAAGTAACCATTATTGCGTTTTAAATTGTGATTAATTTTTAACTATTCAAATTTGATTATGCCATGGAGATGATCTAACAAAAACAATTAATTGGAAAGGTTTAGAATTGCTCGACTTTTGGTTTGTGTCACAATTTTAAACTCATATATATAGTTCTTTTAATGTTGTTTTCACTCTTTCAACAAGTTCAAATTAGATTATAACTTGGAGACTCTTTAAGAAAAACTTTTAATTGGAGAGATTTAGAATTGCTCCTTCATTGGTCGGTATCTTGCAACTTGCAAGCTGTCAAAATTTTAAACTAACTTTGTTTTCAAACTCTTTGAATTAGTTCCTGGGGATCGGATTCAATTGATCATAATGTACAAATTCCATGGGTTTGTATTAGCTCAATCACCTAAAGGATTCTGACAGAGCATGCCTGGTTTCGTTTGAGGAATAAATGTTATATGCTTAGTATAAAGTTTAATAGAATTGATATATCTTATCTGATAAATACGCATACTGACAATTATTTTATAAGATATAAATAATTTTCAAGCTATAATCTAATCTCTATATGTTCAGGCATTCTTTTTCACAAAATACATGTTTTTATCATAATTATTTGTAAGAAGCTCACATGCATCACGTAAAGTTTTCAATATCCACAGATTAATTGCTACAAATTTTGCAAATAATATTATGTAGATTTGATCTCTTTAAAAGTAATTCAATTTCATTATGAGCATGATGAAAAACTAATTCATGCTCATAAAGTCAGGGTAGTTGAGTATCTTGGGACATAAAATTGCCTCCGATTAAAAAAAACACAAGTTCAATCCCATTCAAATAATGCGGAATTGGAACCAAATAACATCAGTTTCACAGTCCTAATAAAATGACATGAAAAATGAGAAAACTACTCTAGGCACGTAGAAAATTAATCTGCATAAAATGGTAAAATGACTGCAAAGATGATAAAATGGTTCTGCCATGTAGCCGTGAAGTTGGGATAATCATGTACTTAGTTTTGAAATGTGAATAATAATTATGAGGGTCATTTTTGTAAACAGAATGACAGGCTAGATTTAATGGTATTCGAACGGGTCAAAATGGGGCCTGCTATTGCCCTCATATCTCAATTTGGGGGCATGGCATTCATTTGGATATCTAATTATATTTTGAATGTGACGATGAGATTACCACAGCCATTGCTTAGCACACAAACTCGGAGATTCAAGTCCATAAAAAGTTGAAGCATAAAAGAGTCAAAAACAAATATACAAGTTAACCACAATAATATCTCCCTAGATATTTTGCATGCTACTAGTTTTCAATCAATACATACAAGTGCAAGCCGCACCATCATCATCATCATCATCATCAGTTATGTCATCATCACCACCAAGCTCAACCAGATTTGAACAGAAGTACTGCTTTCGTATCCAAATAGAAGTAAACAAAGTGGTTTGTCTCATGAGTCACATAAGAACCTACACAGTAAAACCAAGAAAAGAAAAATGTATAATCAACTTTATCTATAAGGGTGCGTTTGATTGACATGGAAAATAATTGTTAGACTCGTGTTTTTCCCTTGTAGTACCTTGATTGCGAAGAGTTTATATAAGAGCAACCACTATTCAAGTAATAAGTGCTCCATCTCAAACCTCATTTTTATTGGAAAATATTTCTTATCTACCCATCAAAGAATTGATTTCCATGGAAAATAAAAAAAGTACGACCAAAAACTCGTATCTTTTTCCGCTCATTTTCCAACTTCTCATACAAATGACCAACATAATTATTAAAAAAAAAAAAAGTCAGCCTGTTAATGATACATTCGACTGGCTAATTTTGTCTAATCTTGCTCCTTTTCCTTGTGTAAGTGGAGTATAATCAAAACTCCAAATTATTAAGTTAAATCTCTGGTCAAATATGTATTAATAATAATTAATTGCATTACAAGAGAGTCGCAATTTATTAATAGCTGGGGTCAGAAAAACCATAGCTCTGCAAGGCAACTATTAAGAATTACCAGTAATAAAAAGCAAATCTAAAAGAAAAATGAGAAATATAATAACAGGCAGAGATTTGTTCTCTTCCATGATTCACGTTCCTAGGGCCGATGCACCATCCTGACCCTCTTCAAAACTGCTCCTCAAGCTATAAAGGGGCGGGCCTTCATCGTCGGGAAGCATTTGTCAAATGATGCTGGCTACTAGCAAATCTAGCTTCTTTATCATTCACAACCTCTGGCTCACCCCCGTCAGGAAGGAGAAGACCAGGCTTCTTTTTGGGGCAGTTCACAGCTATAAAACCGAAGCCTCCATAATCGAAACACTTGAATGCAGTAGGGGTGACTTCACTTGGTTCAGATGGAGGCGGGACTTGTGAACAGCATTTATAGGAGCGTCCTTTCATGATTTGCAGGATTAATGCAGCCTTCATTTATTTGTTCTTTTTGTCCCAAGACTGGATAGGGGCTTTCCATTAAGTTCTCGTTGCTAAACTTTAGCATACCCTTGTAGCTTTGTACTAACCACACACATTTAAACGCCATCTCCCCTGAGTCCAACCAATCACAAATGCATGCTCTTATATTCAAACACCATCTCCCGAGTCCAACCAATCACAAATGCATGCCCTTATATTCAAACAACACCTCCACAAAGCCCAACCAATCTCAAATGCATCGATATTCATATGACCATCAAAGTTGGGAATGTCCTCACCATTATCCCCACGCATGCTTTCTTCCAGTGATCATTCGGGTTAAGTTATTTGGGTCATCCATACCAAGACTTTCCATAGAGCGCACCTTCTATAGGAGCATCAATATGGCCATCACTTTTTTTGGTGAAATGTAATGATATTAACACCAAAGAGAGGCCTAAGCCCAAATTCAAACAAAGGACAACCCAAAGCTCCCAACCCAACACCGGAACAAACCGGTTAAATACAATCAGAAAAACAATCCAAAACCCAAGCCCAAACAAACAAAGAAAATGATGGAAATTATAGCTATTTTAATATTTTCTTGTATTTTTAGTACTTTTTGTTATTTTGTACTTGTTAGATATTTTGCAATTTAGTGATGTATAGGTACTTGTTAATTCTAGAACATTCTAGAAGCATCTAACAAGTGGGAGAACATCTAATTGGTTAGTTAGTCACAACTACTTGTGCAAGTGGACCCACTTGTAGATTTTATAAAATGGCTCTAGAACCTCCCCTACACAACTATTATACCCACGTATGGCATCATTTGTAGAGATCTTTCATTCTTGAATACAAGACATTTTTAGATTATCTCTCTAAAATTTGTTGTTTATTTTGTTTTGGGCCTTTGACGTGTAGTTTATGTCAAATTGGTATCAGAGCGAGGTGTCGTTCCCCGATTTGGTGTATTGATTATCAAGAAGATCGTACGCTATACTTTCAATGGCCTCAAAGAAATCAAACCACAATGAAGATTTTCTTGCCCAACAAGTTACCCAACAATCCCAACAAATCGCCGAATTAAACCAAAATTTTAAAACCCTCTTCCGCCTCATCACCAAAATGCCACCACCTACTGCCATAGTTGTCAAAATCTTACGATTTGCGATTCGCGATTCGAATCTTACGATTCGATTCGATTCTGACATAAAACGATTCGAATCGAGTTGAGAATCGCAAATGTCTAAAGAATCGAACTGAATCGGCAATTCACGATTCGAATCTTCCGATTCGGGTCCGATTCCCGATTCGGGTCCGATTCAACTTTTTTTTTTCGCGATTTTTTTTACCTTATAACCATGCTTGTGTTTTAATAAAACAAATTAAAAAAAAAAAAAAACAACAAAAGATACCGTTAAGATACTGAGTTTTTGAGAAAAACATGTTCTCTTGGCTCGGTTATTTTCAGCCGACTTTTCGTGTCTATTCTCTTGGCCGAGTGTCTTCTATCTTTTGCTTTTTTTTTTTGTTATAAAACTTTTGTATTTGTTATAAAATCTTTGAAGGTATATTTGTTTTGTTGCTTTAAATTAATATGAACGTTGTTTTAAATTAATATTGTTTTATAGTTAATCTTAGCATATGTTTTATTGTTTTAAATTAATATGGTTTACTATGTTAAATTAATATTGTTGTAATTTTGTAGGCTGTTTTAAATTAATATTGTTAATCTTAGTAGGTAGGCCTATTTAAAATTTTTGAAAGTATTTGTTTTACAGTTTTACTGTTTTAAATTAACCTTGGTATTTATTTTATTGTTTTAAATTAATATGTAGGATGTTTTAAATTAATATGTAGGATGTTTTAAATTATATTTTTATTTTTTACATTTTTAATCTTAAAATGAATGAGAACATGTGCTACGGTTAATTTTTGTGATATATTTTGGTATATTATCATGTGCTACGATTAGTTTTTTGTCATACTACGCTGAATTACCAATTCTATAGTGTTAAATCCCATTTACTTATGTTTTACTACGTTTTTTCATTTGGTTCCGATTCGACCGATTCGATTCACAATTCGCGATTTGGGGGGTAAACGATTCACGATAAGATTCGCGATTTGACAACTATGCCTACTGCCACACTCGACCACCGGAACCATTCTCCCCCGTCGGAAACACCTTAACCACCCCCAGCCGAAATTCAGCACCCCTCCGCCATCCAGATATTACCACAAAAATCGGGAGCAGAACCTGGGCGGCTGCCCTGAACCTCCTGAAAAATAATCTCTGCCTCGCAAATCCCACCCACCTCGGAAAATCAGATCCCACCGGAAAAACGAGATACTCGAAAACCCAAAGTGCTATCCTACCCCAAATCAAAGCCCTAGATCCCAAATCAACCCACAAACCAATTCAACCTAACCCCTTGAATTTCTTGCCTATTTTTTTGGAGTTTCTTGCAAGTAGGTACGCGAGTCACGTACGAGGTCGCCTCCCGTTTCAAGTAGAAGAATTTATGGAAGGAGGCCTAGTCGCGTTACTGTTTACCCTTCACGCTCGAGATAAGCTTTTCGAAGCCGTGGAGAATGATGGAAATTAGGACTATTTTAAAAAAAAATGTATTTTTAGAACTTTTTGTTACTTTGTACTTTGTTAGATATTTTGCACTTCAGTAATGTACAGGTACTTGTTAGTTCTAGAACATTCTAGAAACATCCAATAAGTGGAAGTACATCTAATTGGTTAGTTAGTTACCACCACTTGTGCAAGCGGACCCACTGGTAGATAATTGTAGAATGGCTCTAGAACCATTCTTGAATACAAGACATCTTTACATTATCTCTCTAAATTTTGTTTGTTTTGTTTTGGATCTTTGACGTGTAATTTACGTCGAAAAATACAAACAAAACACAAACACACTCATCCGCTTGACACAAGTGGAGAACACCTGTCAGCTAAACAAACAAACCAACACCACACATCAACAAAACTGCCCGAAATACGTAAGAAAAACACAGCATACAACATCTGTCAATCACAACCATCACACACCACAGAAAAAACTCAATCGTCCAAACCAAAATTCAGAGCTGAAAGAACACCATCCTCAACCAAGCGACCCCAACAACCATAACCAAAACCAAACAATCAAACCATATGATTCCTCAACATCAACTAAGGCCAACAACATAAAACCCAGCCCACCACAGCAACAACCCAAAAAGCACAGCTCCAATAGACCTCCATTGAACTCCCAGCATCAAACAACGAAAGCTGAACCCCAACAAAGAACCAAGACAAGATTACAAACCAGAGATCCCATTCAAGCCTGCATATGATAAGAAAACACACATGCAAGGCGAGAAAGATCAATAATCACAAACAGGCCGAAAAATTCCAAAGCTCCTAGAACCAAAACATCAAAAGGTAGATCAAACCCACTACTTCATCTGAACAGACCTGCGAAGATACCATACCCACAACAAAAGCAGAGATGAAGCAACAATACTCACAATCAAGGAGTCATCAGAAGAAGGCTCAACAGTCGAAAAAACTCCAAATCAAATCAACATGCAGAACATAATATCAATACTCCAAACAAAGCTGGACTACGAAGGGGACACACCCACAACATGCAAAATGAAAAATTAACAACTCACAACCAAGGAACCACCAGAAGAAGCCTCAACATGCAAAGTACCCAAGGACATAACAATCTCCCACTCCTTTCTAACACTCCTTTCTAACACATAACAATCTTCTAACAATCTCCTTTCTAACACTCCTTTCTAAATTATACCCAAGGACATAACAATCTCCCAGTTTTCTTCATTCCTTCTGATTTTAACCCAATTATAAGTAGCATTTTGTATCAATATGGCCATCACAGATGCCCATAAGGCGAACGAGGCTGTTTGCAAGGTAAAGGGGTTGATTGTTGCGGTGGTACTCTCTCAGTGATGGACAAATTTTCCAACGAGATACTCGGACATCTTTTTCACCCTATCAAGGCGGTGATTGTCCACCGTTGGTTATGGGTCTTGACCGATATTTCCAAGTTGCAACTACTATAGACACTCTACATACCCAGAGCTACGTAGCTCAATACCCACTAGATGTATACATTAAGCGGAATATGAACAAAACATTCGACCTTTAATTACAATTCTCTCCGAATTTTTATTGATGGTAGAATTGCTATTTATTTGTAACTGAGTCTTAGAAGAACGCAACCTCAAGGCAACTAATAGATGACATATTAACCTGATGTGAACGCAGCGGTATGTTTACATACACTCGCAAAAAAGTAGTAGTAGTAAAAATAACCCTAACATATTCCAATTTGCTCAATAATTGTTCCTACAACATGTGAGGCTACGTGGTATTTATAAGCCCCAAAAAGTTGGTGGGCACCAAGCGGAATATGAAACAAAACATTCAACCCTTAATTTACAATTCTCTCCGAATTTTTATTGATGGTAGAATTGCCATTTATTTATAACTGAGTCATATAAGAACGCAACCTCAAGGCAACTAATAGATGACAAATTAACCTGATGTAAACGCAACGGTATGTTTACATACACTCGCTAAAAGAGGAAATAATAAAACTAACCCTAACGTATTCTAATTTGCTCAATAATTTCTCCTACAACATGTGAGGCTACATGGGTATTTATAAGCCCCCAAAAGTTGGTGGGCAAGCTAAGTATGACATAAGCTATGATGCCATGAGCCTAATGACATAACCCATGACACCTAACTAACCTATTCTAAATTATTTCCACTATTCTAGAATATTTCCACTATTCTAGAATAATTTCAGAGCAATACTCATTTATCTAATGATAAAGCAATAAAAAATCAAGTGACTATAATTAAAATTTTCTGTAATCTTCGCCTCGATTCCCTGCACATGCCACCCACTCACACATCATTCTCCCCTCCTTTTATAAAGCCCGTACCCGAGCTTTAGGGGTGAATTGGTGCCAATCATGCCAAAGAAATAGATATTTGGAATTTTGGTGTTCTCCTCTCTTGTTCCAGATATTTTGTGACCAATATTTTAGTCCCGCATATTAATTTGCTAACAAAATGAGAACGGGAAGCAACACCAAAATTATCCACACCAATGAAGTCAATAATTGGGTAATTAGAACCCAACCCAAATGATGTTTCCTTAAAACGGGGCCCAAATTAGCAAAGACCCAGTTGGCAGCTCCTTTAAAACTAACAGCACATTCTGTGTGAACAAATAATAATGGCCCAGCTCTAAATTCAGATCCAAATAAGTCTAATAGAGCCAAAGGCCAGTTGGGTGGGCTGACTTGATGGGCCCAAATGCGAGTAGGCTTAACCATATTAAAACAACAGCGCAATTCCGCATTACATCCATGCAGCTGTAAAACATTGAATTCAACCCCAACATCCATATTGAATTTGGCCTGCCAACCCAAACATGGCTTTAGGGTTTTCACAGCAAGCCTTAGCCGCTGCCACCTCTTCCTACATGATCTCTTTATTTCCGTCAACATCGCTGGCTTTCTTTCCTCGTTTGTCAATCCTAGTTGTGTGTAATCACCAGCAATGGCGACTTCTTTGGCAAGCCCCGTAACCGTTTTCCTGCTTAGCACTCCAGCGCAACTCCCACGCATGTTCTCCCCATGATCATCGCCGAGACGACCTCCTCCGACTTCATCTCAACCTCACCCATCATCTCTTCCACTAATGACGACCTCTGGTGAGTTCAGTACCCCACTCTTGATTCCGACACCCGCACAGCTGATTTCGAGGGTCGAAGGAGGTATTCCTTCCAGTCGAGCCCTAGATCAACTCGCCTCCTCACCCGTGCCCCTCTCCTTGTCAATTGTCTTGCTGTTGTGAATGATGGTGGCCATTTCCATGGGCAAGTTAGCAAAAGTTAGGGTTTTTTAACCATTGATGATGAGTAACACCTTGCCATTTGAAATGGTAACATTGCCGGAAGCTAAGGAGAGAGTCGAATGGGTTATCAACTTCAATCGAATTTCCTCCTTTTTCATTTTTAGATTCTTCTTCTTTAGAACTGTCGGATTCTTCATCCTTCGACGCGAACAACAATGAAAAAGGTGGAGGGCAGTGTCTAAGTGGCTTTACTGAAATCCCGAGCTCGCTCTTCCGTGACTGAGCTCCTTCGTGGTTGTGGGGCAGAATCTAGCAGTTGTAAACGCTCACAATCACAGAGATTTGATCAATTTGCCCAAACCCGACTGCATTTGGAACATTAATATGCCAAGTCACTCTCCCACGCGATCGGTTGTTCCAAATTGAAGTCATAACTTGAACCTTGGCTCCGTACACCAATTCGTATGAACATACAGGAAGAGTGATATCACTCTAACACCAATTTGATTAAACGTAGAGGAATGTTTACACACAAAAAGCAAGAGACGAACCCGGGCGGCATCTCACTTGCCACCCCAACATTTTCCTCTTTTCTTTTTGAATTTTTTTTACTGCAGACGGCAAGTGAGAGTCCCGCCCCAACTTTATCCTAATTTTTTTTATTGGTTGGGCAGCACAAGCCTTGCCCGGAGAGTAAATCACCAAACGTCATGGTTTGCCCCCATTCTAAAATGGGTTTAACGTATTTTGGCCATGTAAAAGGGCCAAACGCTTGGAGATGGTCTAAAGCTTATTATGTTATGTTAGTGTGATATAATACTTGTAACATACTTACAATGTAGGCTTTGGTCCATGTTCATCTTTACCAGTACTGCACAGTTTTATACTTTGCACACTACATAATATATAAATATATACATTTTTCTTTATAATTTCTTTAGCCAACACAGTGCATTAGTATGTCTATTAACACTGGAAAAATGTATTCAAAGTTTTTACAATATAATAAACATATCCATACATTTTTCAATATCAATGCATATTCGCAATATATCTGTAATTATTGTTCCAGTATGTTGTTTCTCAGCAATATTTACAACCTCGATGCCAGGTCACCTAGTCCGCTGTATCCTTGCTGCAATAGGTTGCTTCTCAAATATTTTACACAGAATCCCCCACAACTAAAAAAACTAATCATTATAATAAATAAGCAAACCAATAAACAATAGAGCAAATGAAGAAGAATGAAGTGGACACACTAAAAAAATGTCTAAATCAGCTTTAGCAACTTAATTGTAAATATTAATTATTCAGTATATATTGATTAATGATTGAAAATAAATGTCCAAAAAAATTATCTTCATTTTGTATGGAAAATGAGCTTGTAAACATAAATGAGTTGTAAACATTTTTATTTTGTACAAAAGATCTTTTAACATTTATTTTCTATAAAAAATGAATTTTTAAAACATAAGTGACTGTTTATATTTTTTTATTTTGTACAAAAAAATTAAACTTTTTTACATAAGTGAGCTCAGAGGTGTAAACATTTTTTATTTTCTATATATAAAAAAAAGATATTCATTTTTTAACAAAATAATTAACTTTTTTCTTTTCCAAAAAATTGAACTTTTAAACACAGCTGTAACATATTTTATTTTGTACTAAAAACTGAAAAACCTTTTAAACAAGCTAAAGTGTTGCAGATGTCACACAGCAATATCTCCCATGTATACAGTTATAACCCACAAAATACCCTCAGTTTTACAGCTGTGTCCGTAACACACAATATTACCCTCTTTAAGTTTTACAGCTGTAACACGCGGAAATAACTTGTAAGCCATAAAGACAAAACATAGGAACTTGCTGCATTGCTGGTGCCGACAGAGAGAAGGAATGTTAACCCCCAAAAAAATTGTGCCGATGAGAAATAAAATAAATAAAAAATTAAATAAAATAAAAATGATCGATCAGAAGTGTTAATTGATCGAGAGAGAAGAAAGAGGTAAGCTACGGTTTCTTTCATTTCTTTTTTAGTTTTTTCTTTTCATTTACTAATCGCCTCGCCTCAACCAGCCTTGAGGTGGTGCGCCTCGAGTGATTTTTAAAACATTGTTGACCGGTTTAGTAACATAGGTACAATACACGATCACGTGTGTTTAATGGCACAGCCCTAGTTGTCAAAATCTTACGATTCGCGATTCGATTCATACGATTCGATTCGATTCACATACTAACATGGTTCAAAGTATCGGCCGAGTTGACTCGGTATCGGCCGAGTCAACTCGGAATCGGAGGGCACCGATCCGATACCGAGAGACGTTTCAAAAAAAACACTGAATCGGCCGAGACAGCCGCGATATCGCCCGAGACAACCGATTCCGAGACGCCTCGCCGCGATATCGGCCAAGACAACCGATTCAAACGATATTGTCAAATTTTGTTTTATCTTTTGATAGAACTTTTATCTTTTACCATATTTCTTCGTTGTTGAAAATATATTGTAACATTTACAGAATGGTATTACTTTTTCAAAAGTATTAACATTAATTTTTTAAAACATAAAACTCTTTTTTTTTTAAATGACTCTACTAAAAAAAATTTATAAATCTTTTAAAAAGTAGTACTCTTTGTTTTTTTAAAAATGACTACTAAAACTCTTTTTTCAAAGAAATGTTATTTTTTTACAAAAAATATTCAAATCTTTTACAAAAAATATATATAATGTACATTTATGTTTGTAAAAAATGTACATTTCTATACAAATATTATTTTGTACGTTTTTTTGTAAAAATGTAAAAAAATGTACATTTTTGTTTAAAAAAAATGTACATATTTGTAAAAAAATATATATTTGTACATATTTGTAAAAACAGTGTACATATTTGTAAAAAAATATATATTTTTGTTAAAAAAAATGTACATTTTTGTAAAAATGTCTTTTTGTACGTTTTTGTAAAAATGTACATTTTTGAAATTTTTTGTAAAAAATGTTCTTTTGTACGTTTTTATAAAAATGCAAAAAACAATATACATATTTGTTAAAAAAAATGTACATTTTTGTAAAAATGTTCTTTTGTACGTTTTTGTAAAAATGTAAAAAAATGTACAATGTTGTTAAAAAATGTACATTTTTGTAACAATGTTCTTTTGTACGTTTTTGTAAAAATGTAAAAAAATATACATTGTTGTTAAAACAAAATGTATATTTTTGTTTTTCAATATTATTATTGGTTTACTATGCAATATTGAATCTGACAACTCTGCCGCGCTTCAGTATAACCAATTCTACAATGCAATGCATATTGAATGATGGGTTTGAATGTATCTCATTGGTCCACATTGTTAATCTTATTTTTTTTTAATTTTCTATATTTTTTCCGGAATTTTTTGCGCTCTCTAAATAGCGTATCGCCCGATACCGCGACCGATACCGCGACCGAGTTGAAAATCGGGTGTCCGATACCGATACCGATACCGAGACTTTGAACCATGCATACTAATCAATACGAATTGGGAATAGATACGGATGGGTTCCAAAAATTAGGTTGAATCGGCCGATTCGGGGCCTGAATCGTGAATCGCACCGATTCACGATTTAGGTGTGATTCACGTTTCTCGAAGAATATTAGGTATTTTCAACCAACTTGAAGCTTGTGCCGTTTTTCGTTCCTTTTAAGACAATCCTAAAAAATGTTTTATTATTAAAATAATATTAAGTAGTTAGCACAAACTTAAGTTACCCTTTGCGAAAGAGAGAGCGACCGAAACACATACCAGAACGAAACCTAAACTGCGATCACTTTTCTTCTTCTCTTGTAACCTGATCGAAGCTACGATTTGCTCTATTTTGTGTTGTGATAACTTTTTTCTTCTCTTCTAACCTGTTTGAAGCTGATCGAGAGAGGGAGGTAGCTTTGCATTCAATTGAAGCTAACAAATCTTGTGTGAGGATTTTATAAGTTATATTATATGGTATTGTTATTAAAATATATTTTTTATAGTCGTATGTTTAATCTTTATTTGTGACATTATATTGTATAATATATTATTGTGTTTAAATTTGAATATTGTAGGTGGTGCTATTGTTAGAGTTTGGTCATAATTTGGACATGGAAGTTCATTTTGTTGGTTATATTTTAATGAAATCATGTCTTATAATTGGTTTAAGTTCATAATATGTTTTATTACATATTCTTAAAGTGTTTTCTTTGCATTTATATATATTTCCTACATATTTTACGTTTATACTGAATTTTACGATTCATTTCACGGTTCACGATTCATAAAATTTCCGATTCACGATTTGACAACTATAGGCACAGCTCGCATCTCTATATCGCAAATTCCCATGTATCGCAAGTGTATCATCGCGTATAGAGATACGGTTTGCGATACAAGTTAAATTATTCAAGTTGAGTTTTTTCTAACCCGCTATCAGAAAACCTCTAATTCCGAGCTCTTTTGGGTTTATAATTGTAAATCTCTTGTGCAACCCACCGCTTACACTGTCCCTTTGTGTCAGTACGGGTCAAAATGTAAAAGTTTGTACTCCATGCCCGATATATGTTAAAAACTTGTTTCCAAATATTTAAGAAGGAAAACGACAAAAAGACAAGGATAATCGAGAAGGTGATCACTATATTGAAGAGGAAAAAATCAACAAAAAATTGGATAAATAGAGGGGAACTTTGGATGGTTGTTACTAAAGGTAAGGGAAAATGTGGATTTGTTAAACAAAGGACTATAAATGATATGATAACAAAGAGAGACCCGGCCTTTGGAGACATTTGTCAATTTACCTATGTAAATGGTTTGGCTTTTAATTTAGTAAAAACCTCTTGCTCATTAAGATGGTAAAATTAATTAGTGGGTATGGTAAGAGGAGGAAAAGGAGCTTAATAGAAGGAACTAGAACTTGAAGATGAAAAAAAAATGGATATATTTTGTTTACGACCAGGTGGAATATGTTTAGATAGGAACGTGATGATAGAAAGATTGCATTACTAGTTACGACCTTATTATTATATTTTTGCTATAAAAACTGTGGCTTGTGCGAAAATTAAAAGTTAAAGATGTAATGTTGATTCTTTACCATAGTAAATAAAATTGAATGTCCATCTTGTTAAACGTATTCTATTTTTACTTTCCTGGCTTCTTGCCACAAAGGAAACGCCTTATCGTCAAGCAATGTAATCACGTCATAAAATTGGTTTTGAACCATAATATGTTGTATAATTAATTACAATTTATAAAATTATTAAATTTTACTAATGTTTTGTGTGTTTTATTGTATCTTATACGATACACGATAGATGAAAATTAGGATTTTCAATATGCTATACGTATCCCAATTTGACAACTATGCTCGTCGATTCTATCCCTCAAATATTCCACGAGAGGGCCACGGCAATACCGTGAGAGGGGGGCAAAAAAGCCTGACCTTCAACTGCACGATTGAGCATGGACAGGTTGACGATCGGGAACCTATTACCATGGAGATCGCCTAGCAGGGAATTGATGTTGCCTTAGGCATTTTGTTGTTTGAATATGCTAGATGAGGTTGCCTGGAGCCTTGCAATGACCAGCCAAGGCCTGGATGTTGAAGGAGAAGCCCTTCTTAAGGTTCAGTACGATAAATCATAAGGGAAGGGGAAACAATTGGATGGGTTGGCCCTCACCGAAGATCATCCACCAGACCTGTTTCTCCACCTAAACCCCACCCACAATCACATTCAGCGATATGATCCCTCAGATCCTCGGAATAGAAAAAAGAATGTGGATTCAACACCTCACCCCACACTCCAAGGATGATTTGGATGAGCCGGTGACCAAGCATGTGAACTCTTTCACTCCAAAGCCGCAAAAGTCTCCTATTACTAGGCGGTTGGTGCATGAAGACAATCAACAACCCTCGCCAGAGGAGTGAAGCCATGAGACCCGTCCCCATGATGGGAGGCATACTGTAAATCTCTTTTTTGTTCCGACTAAACTTTGCCTTGTTTTCTATGCAAAACGAATAACATATATGGATGAATGCCCTTTTCAGTCCTTGGCTCTGGAACGTCCTTCGATAGTTAGTGGAAGATTGTGTGTTGGTGATTATAAAGCTTGTAGTCCTTGTGCAGTGGACCTAATCTATGTCTCCACCAATAACGGTGTTGAGGAACATGCCTTGGAGAACATGGGAGGATGGCAAGGGAACGTGAGTTGCATGTAGAGAGCCTTGCAAAGACACGTAAGAGTGTATGTTCCTCTTTTTGATGGACATATGAACTGCAACACCTTCATTGATTAGCTCAACTCTATTGAGTAAATCTTTATTAAAAGTGACCAAATATGTGAAATTGCTAGCCACCAAACTACAAGGGTATTCAAAGGTTTGGTGGAATAAGTCGGTTATAGAGGCAAAGCTAGAGGATGAAAAGCCTATACATTGTTGACCTGATATGAAGGAACCGTTGTGTCAGGCATTCATTCCTCAATATCATCAGAGAGATCTCTTTATTGAGTCACTACCAGAGCACCCAGAGCAGTTTTGATTCTTGTGTACAAAAGGCAGAGCTGAGAGAAAGCACCGGAAGTATGTCGGGAGATTGCAGGAACACATTCTAATAAATTTAAGTATGCGAGATATTCCTACTTTGGGGATGGCAATTGAATGTGCCCTGACCTAAAGATTGAGGACTATTTACGTTTAAACAGCACAGGCGCTGGCAGAATTCCAGTAGATTTTATAATATCAGCACACACATATATACATATATACACAACACAAGAAAAAAATAGAAATGAGGAAATAAATCATACATGAAATAAGAGTGAAGTGAAGTAAGGTTCTAATTTTAATCCCAGATCCATAGCATTCCAAAACAGAGAAGAGACATTAATCCAAGCAATGAATCAAAAAACGAAATAAAAACAATTATAATAAATCTGATGTGAAAAGAGTAAGGAAATTTACCGAAGTTTTTGCCAACGATACAATGCCAAGTGGGGCCATACTTGTTGTCGAACTCCTTCTTTATATGCTCTGCTACATCCTTCTCTACACCGTTCTTCTCAAACGCCTGTATTTACAAATACATACATGTAATAAGTGTTAAGACGCAGATACATAAATAGATAGAGAAGAGAAAGAATGAATACGGTAATGGCAATTTGTACGGCTTCCGTTTGCATGTCGTCCTTCATATCGGCACTCTTGATGGTAACTTTTTTACCTCCAAAAGGGGCGGAGGAGGCGATTCTTTTAGGCTCTTCACTCATTTCTGTCTGGAGGTGTGATTGATTTTGATTTTGATTTTGGGAAAGAAGAAGAGTAGAGAAGTAAGAACGGGAGGAATAAGGGTGGTTGAGTGTTGTGTGGTCTTTCTTCCCGATTTCTTTCTTACTCAGGTCAGGTGAGAAAGGGACTTTTTATTTACTGCCTACGGACTACACTTTTACTCCTAGGTAGTAGCTTGTACGTTTCAGAACGCTACATATTTACCACATGGATACGTACGCAATAAATATTACCACGCCATCTACTTTATTTTATTGAGAGGATGGCAGTCACATTTGGCTCTTTCAGGGAAACGGATTGATGCATCCAAAGATTCAGTACATAACAGGAAACTTGGTCGGTTCATGTGAGATTTGTCGAGGTAAAAATGTTTCGGGATTGAATTTAACCCTAATTTTTTTTTTTTGGTTTTTATCACGAGGTATTTAGATTAATTTGCGCGCATCTCGATTAATTTTCGTTTGTGATTTTCGTTTGTCAAACATTATTTTGACAGTTCCGGAAGTCGAACTAGGGACAAATCCAGTCGATCCAAAATCTGTCCAAAAAGCAGTCTTATATAACTGGGCGAAGACGCTTGATCATTTAACCCTAACTATTCTTATTATTTAGAGGAGGAGGAGGACAAGTTGTTGTCGTTTTATAATCACTAGCAAAATAAAACGTGGTTTCGAAATCGGAACAAGAGCTGGAGCTAAAGTTAGAGACGTTTGAAGTAAGATGGATCCGAAATGCAAGTTCCGATGGATAATATTTTCCAATCCGTCCAACGCAATTACCACTACACCACAGAAAAAGCATTTGAAGTGGAACAAGTATTTTTAAGGTGTTTAGTTTTAATTTATGATAAGTTGTTCTGTTTAAGATAATAGAAATTTATTAATAAAAGGCGTTGGAGTGAAATTTGTTTAGTTACAGAATTGATTAAATAAACTGCTATAGGAAAGATTCCATATTTGAAACCAAATCACAATTGAAAAATCTACAATAACATTATTGGCTATCTCTTCCTTGGCTTCAAAAATAAACGTAAAAAATAAACGTAAGAAATTTGTAATACCTCGGACATTCAATAAATATATAAATTTGAAAAATTAAATAAAATTAGAGTAGTTAAATGATTTAATCATTTTGTTGTGATAAATTAATTATTAAGATAAATTGTTTGAGTATGTTCATTTTGTATTTCTTGTATGTTTCTTCTTACAAATTAAACTAATAGTTTTTATGGAATGAATAATTTGACATATTGTAAATAAAAATAGAACATATTAGTTGTGCCTAAAAATATGGTTGGGTTTAATTGGATTTTGGGGCTTATATAAGGGCCCAAATGAGGTAAAATCAATGGGAGAGTGTGCCCATGGGTTTGGTAACCCATTGGGGTAAGTTTGGACATGTTAAATTTAGGTTTTAAAGTTCATAAGCCAAATAAAAATAGGTTTAATGAAAGTTATGGGAATTAAAATATAAATGGAATGTAAGAATAACCCTAATCTCATTTATCATATCTACAAACCCTAAAACTAACTCTCGAGTGGAATACGATTCCGTAAGATTTAGTCACGGTCCTACTAATGGTGTCAAACTATGTGCTCAACAAGCCCATGATCCAGTACTCGCAGAATTGGTTCTCTTTTATTGAATGTGTGAGCAACATTCTCCCACATGACCATTTTTTTTATTTTCATCATTAATGGAATCCTCTGACATATTTGTCCACGCTTAACAAATCAGGTGTCTTCATCTTCTAAAAAAATTCTTTCGGTGCCTCCCCTTTTGTGTTTGTCTATGGGGTGTTTATTGCATTGCTTGGATATCGGTATCTTCAAATTGATCTTGTTGGTGGGAAGGCAAGTTTTTCATTAAGAGTTTTGAAGAGGTTGAAGAAGTAAGCAAAGTTGTGAACAATAGTTAGGGGTTTGAGGATGAAATTAGAGGTGAAAATGATAAACTTATGTGGTAATTATACAATGTGACAAAACTAGTTGTTAAAGAGCGTTGAAAAGGGTAATAAGTCATGCGACAATCCAACTACCTCAGGTGCCTCGGACATGCGATATACAAATGCCACGAGAGTGCCAAACCTACCCAATGTTTTGGAGTAAACAAGCATATTGTGGAGAGAAATATGGCTTTGGAGCATTTAGGTAGAGAAAAATGCTTCAATGCTTTAGAGATGTTTGTATGTGGTATTAAAGCCTTATAGTTATATGAGGGGTATGTTCTATACTGATACCACAATATATCTTTAACAAGATATGGTTGTGCTTATATTATATACTATATGTTTACATAACACCAATGTACTGTTGATTTGTGTTAAATATTGCATTTTACCCCTACAACTATGTAATTTTGCAATCCCATACTCGTTAAACTCATATTTTATACTCGTTTACTGCATAACCTTAATCGCTTGTGCAAGATTTATTTGAGTATTTATAGGGTTTACGATGTTAATGGTGAAGTCTAGAAACAAACAGGGCAAGTAACAGTCATTTAGACACCCTCGGGGCAAAATAGTAAATTCAGATGACTAATTTCGGACACGAACTATTCGTAAAAGTTGTCAACCTCAAGCCAAGGAACTATTGGGTTCAAACAGCATGTCAATCCGATCTCAAACAAATAAATTATGACCGTGCAAAGTTTGATACCAAAAGAAAGTTAAAGTCAAAGCCTCGAGTTAAACCTGAAGTCAGACCCCGTAATCCTAACACTGTTAAAATATTATCAGCCTCGAAATATGGGTCACGACGGTTCTTGTGGTGCATTGGTTGGAGGTCGTGTGAAGAAGTTAGGCGTTTTAGGGGTTTAATTGTAATTATTGAAATCTAGACTTAATTAGGGGTTATACGTTTATGGGTGTATTGTGTTTATTAAATTAATGGTTGGCTCAGTGGTAGGGGCGTCTTTTGGCTTGTGGTGAGGTCTTGAGTTTGAAAATCCTTGCCCCATTTTATTTGTTTCTCTTGTTTAATCCTATGGCCCAAGATGTGCCACGTGGACGGTCAGGATGGCCCCACTTAGCACCTCAGACCGTTTTTCTTTTTCCCCTCAGTGTCTTGCACGCCTTCACCCTTGCCCAGCCGACACATGCCCAGGTGAGTGACCCAGCGCTGCTTCCTTTGGCCTTTTTGCACATGTCCCTGCAAGTGTCTTTTTCTATTCAGTTTAAATTCTTTTAAAAGCCCTAGATACATTTCAGCCCATCATTTTTTGTTCTCGTCTTTCTAAAAGAGCTCCCATACGATTTTCAATTAAACAAAAGAAAGGGATTGTTCCATTCCCTTTTAAAATCAATTAACCCATCATATGCTCTTACCCCCATTTGCCTTCTTTATAAATGGAGATTAAAACAGTGCCTTATTTTTTTCTCCCATTTTTGCCCAGAGACGCCATGAGCCTTTTTCCCTTATTTATTTATTCCCTTTGGCCCTATTCCTTTTGCACTTTCCAGATTGCTCTTCCACGAGATTTCGCTACAAAAAAATGTTGTGCACTTTCATAAGCTTTGCTTGAAACGACAAAAAGTACATGATTAGTAAAATAAGTAAATTAAAAAATTATAACGTAATTAATAAAAAGTAAACTATCGGATTACTTACAATCATGGTCGCGACGCTCTGGGACACCTCTTTATCCTTCCCCTTCTTCATCCGAAGAGCCACATAAGTATCGAGCCTATGTGGCCTACCCCCAGGGCCACTCTCTGTCCCCTGAAATAAAATAAAATAAAATTAGTATCGGCCCTGCAAAGTAAAATAATGCAGATTAATATATTTGTGTAGTTATAGAAAAATTAAATGTTACCATCATCCTATGCTCCACCTCGGCATAAGACGTCCGGCCGGAGTAGTGCACATCCGTCTTTTTTGCCCGATTTTCCCTCCCCAATTGGTGAGATGCCAATTGTTGCTCCCCGATCTCATTGTCAATGAACTTTTGCCATTGTACCAATGAGATCGGCTCCTTCGGCGGGACGGATTCACGCATTCGGATAATGGACTCTCGTGTCTTCCCATAGTACCGGGTCCGCATATTTTTCTTCCACGTCTTGTGTTGCTCCCTCAACTGCTCCAAGACGAAATCGCGTAGCTTTGGATCCAGGCTGAATTGTTCTTGTCCAACAAATACAATGTTATTTGAGGATAAATATAAATATAAAATGAAATTGAAATCGAAATCAAAATCAAAATCTAAATTGAAATTGAAATTGAAATTGAAATATTCGTATAAATATAAATATAAATACATTACCTGTAGTGCCACCCAAACAGCTAACTTGAGCTCATATGGCACCTCCTTCCAATTCATGTACCCCAGACCGATGATTATCTTTACCAGCTCGAGGGATCTTGCTAATAGCCACGACTTGTTCTCGATGGCCATCCCCAATTTGCCATATTTGGGGAGCCTAGGGGCCGAGGAGCCCTCGTCGCCTCCGCTACCACCGAGTCGAGACGACATCATCATAACCAGCATCATCATCCTCGCCTTAATACCTGAAGGAGACATTTGCTGTAAAAAAATGTTATTAGTACAAATCAAAATAAATTAGAAGAAGACATGCAAATATGTACAATTACTACAAATAAAAATGAATTGTTACTGTTAAACACCTCAATTCTGAATTCCAAAACAACAGCATCTAACTCATAATATGTACAATTACTAAAAATTTGAAACATCCCCACCCCCACCCCTAATGCCCACACACACGCACACTACACAAGAGTGAAAATGATAAAGTGCAAATCAATTAAAAGCATTAAAAATGGATGTTTCGGTACAAATTAGAATATTTATTATAAATTAAAAAATTGTTTAAAATTCGGGTTATCATAAAAAATGGATTGATATTCGGTAGGAGCATCCAAGTCATCCACACTACTATTTAGGCGCTTTGGCGCGTGTTGGACAATTGACCACGGCTCGTTGTTGATATACTCCGAGTAAAACACTTGGTTAACCTTTTGAAATGCATAAACAAACGGCTCATGGCTCACGTGGTCGTTACTCTTCAACTTGGGCAAGTCAACCATGATCAAATTGATGACAGGATCAACTTTACAAGCATTTTTATCCTCAACTCTTACCCAGTCACGGTAAAATACAACCTCTTTGAAGCTTATATAATCCAATTCAAATATATTTTGGATTACACCATAGTAAGTCATTTCAGCTTCAACGAAATTTTTATCTTTTGCGCTCGCTCGAAAGAAAGTAAGAGCCTTGTATGAAATGCCCGAGTTCTGTACATTTTTACTTTCCCCGTACACTTTAGCGCCGAAAACGTAACCGTTCAATCGATACTTTTTGTACTCTTGTGCCACGAACAAGGGTCCAGTGGCTAGACGAGCAAGCCTTGATGTCGCATCACCCGTCTTTAAGAGCTGAGAATATAGATAAATTAATTATATTAGTTATAAAATTTGAGTGTAATATAACGTTATATAACGTCCATTTTCATTATAATTACCTCTTGTGTCAACCACAGCCTAAATTCGTTGTCTGATTGTACCATTATTTTTCGTCTTTTATTGTTCTCACGGGCTTCATATTTTCTGCATATTACAAAATTAATCATGTATAAAATAATCTAAAATAATGTTAAACGTTATAATAATCGAAACTTACTTTTTCCATTCTTCGAAATATTCGTGTGTGTCAAATAGATAACGAGCCACTTGTTCATATTGCAAACTCGTTAATTTCACTTCGTTTTTCCATCACATGACCACTATCATCGACGAACTCATCAGTTTCATTTAATTATGTCTTATTTATATTCGATTTTTAAATTTCAAATTCAAATTCAACTTATAATAGAAATTTCTATTTCCTCCATCTCCTCTAAAGGGTGAGTGGTCCTATCCCATTCAAGACCGCATTTTTCTGTAATATACTTAACAGCTCATGCACATTGTTACGATTTGAGAAAAATTCAGCAGCATATCCCCGTAGTTCTCCAAGTACACGACATAGATTGGCAAGTGTGAGTGTTATTTCAATTGATCAATTGAAATAACAGTCACACTTGTCAATCTAGTATGTACCTAGAGAACATTAGGATACGACTGCTGAACTTCCTCTAAAAGTAACAACTTTAAGCCACTAAAAATATTATACAGAAATTATGCAGTCCCAAACTGTGACAATTCGGATATAATTATGATAAATTATATTTAAATCATGCTTATCTTATGTGATATGGATAATTTGTTATTAGTATATCGAATGCTAAGTGATTATGTTTAGTCTAATCCTACTTTCATAAATCGTGAAATGTCGAGTTATATACGAACACAAAATTTTGTTATTTTCGATAGAAATATTCCTGTTTAAGACTAATTTTGACCCTTATAACATTACAAGTGACTTGAGGTGAAAACCAGATAGTTGTATACATGTGAGTTAGGGTAGTAACACAACAAACGGTGCATCAAACAGATGTTCGAGTAAGAAGTTAGGCCGAATTTACGAACAAGGGGCAAATCTGTCCATTCCCTTTAAGTGAAAAATTGTCTTTTAGTAAACCAAGTGGTTTAATTTGATTGGATGGAAAGGAGGCATGCCTTGGCCGACTTAAAACTCTTCTTCTAAGCTATTTCTTCAGCAAATAAAACCCTAGGTTAAGTTTTGGAGAGTTTTTGCTTGAGGAAAGAGAAAGTGGAAGTTTAAGGAAGAAAATATTTCAAGAAAAGCTAGGAAAATCCCAAAAAAAACCTTAAAGTGTTTCCAAGGTAACAATCTTGTATTACACTTATTTCAAAGTATATAAATCGTGAATTATTGATAAAAATTCTATTATCCTTTGTGATAATATGTATTGGTTCCTATGTGAGATAAGTGGTGTTTATAAGTCATATTGCTTTGTATTAAAACCCCGTGTATTCAAACTTGTATATCTATTTGTGTGCTTACTGGAATTCAGAAATTCCAATTGGATATGAAAGTAAACTCATATATTCATACCATATCCGAAAATTAGAATTTAACTCCTTGCGGTTAGGCCTTAGTGATGGTTACAAGTTGGTATATAGTTGTTGTTTGTATATTTCATTTCGATATGCCCTGAGTTTGGTCAAGCTTTTGAGATAGCAAATGAAGTCAAAAAATTATGAAACTTTAATTCTGTACTATTCAGCTGAACATGGGATGAAAATCATGGAAATTTATGTTGGAGAAAAATTATGAAAATTCTTGGAAGTTGAAGGAACAATAGAGGAGCTTGTAGGGCACATTTCTTGTGTTGTAAAGAAATGGTCATAACTTACTCTAGGAAGCTTGAAAAATTACACCGTCACTTGTAAGGGAAAGTATATTTAGATATGTTTTCATATTGATAAGCTTGGACACCTGTATGTGTACTATTTTATGAATATGAGATGGTTAAGTATAGAGGACAATAATTTGACGCCATACTAGATACCCCATGAAAGAATGTTTTTATCTTCTCTTTCCAAAGAGTATTTTGAGTACATGTTTCATGTGTATATGCATTCAGAAGTATACTTTTATGTTTACTTAATTTTAGTTATAAATTCCTTACGAGGTATTCCTATGGTTGAATGTTCATAACCTTATCAACATATATACCATTGTTTCGTCTTTACACATGTTTCATGGAATGTGACTTGAGTAGAATTATATTGTTGTTGTATAGTCATTGAAAGTTACATAGATATATTAAGATAATACTTATGATTGAGATTCAGTACTGATTTAGTTGGATTAACAGATGTAAGGTCAAATCAACCAAGTTCAGCCCCACCCGAGGGAAACAAGAATACATAGTTGACCACCCAAGGTGAGTGTACTTACTGAGTTGATTATGGATATGATGTGTATGTATTATATATTGAGATGATATGGCTTATTAAAAGTCATGAGATGTTGAGATGTTATGACTTATTAAAAGTCAAGATATGTTGAGATGTTATCACTTTATGAAAGTCAAGATATGTTGAATTGCTATGGAATTCAGGAGATGTTAGGTTATTAAAACCTATAGAGATGATTATTGCCTACGGGTCGGAGATGTGGGGTTTATTAACTTCGGATATGTATATGGCCTAATTTGGCCCAGAGATGGATATATTTATATGTTGAGATGTTAATATAATACTTTTACTATATAGAGATGTAGTACATTCACTGAGTTTTTAAACTCATGGTTTTACATGTTTACATTTTCAGGTTTTGAAGCTGCCACTGCCAAGTCTAGGATGCTGAGTGAATAGTAGTATTGTCTCGTCAGTTTATTTTGTACATTGTACTAGTTGTAATTAAGTTAAATGGTATGGGAGTTTTGTTTAAATTATGTCTCCTTAAAACGATTGTATTTTTAATATTCCGCATTTTAACCTTGAAGTTATTTTAATGTGTATTACCAAATAAATAATAAGTGTGGTTTGTGAACTATTGAGTTAATTATATCCTAATGGGGTTAGGGTGTGACAACTTGGTATCAGAGCTTTAGGTTTTTATATTATCGGGTTAGAGAGTCTAGATGTGGCAGTGGCAGAAATAGTGTGGTGTGGGTCATTTATATTAACTTGTGAGAAATACTAACAATTATGTTAGAAATAAATGTTGTATTCTTGTTTCTATAATTGTGGTTTATGACATATAGTAAGCTATGGAAGGAGCAAATGTTCATGAGAGGGTGGATGAGGAGTATTCAAATACAGTAAACCAACAAAATCCAAATAATGTAGAGGGGGCTCCTAAACAACTTACAGATATGCAGAAAATGGCTCGTGCCATGACTTTAATGGCAGAACAACAAAACATGTTTATGACGCAAATAGCAGAACAGCAAGCCAAGTACTTGAAGGAGCATACTTTGGCCCGAAGAGAAAGGGAAATACAACGAGAGGAAAAAAATACTCTGTACGAGAAGTTTATCAAATTGAACCCCCCAGCATTCTCAGGTTCTGTGGATCCTTTAGAAGTTGAGGCTTGGGTTAGAGACACGAAAACTATCTTCGTGGTGATGAATGTACCTGGTGCGCAGAAGGTAATTTTGGCTACTTTCATGTTAAAGGGCAAAGCTAAATATTGGTGGGAGTCTTCCAGACATTTATTGTTTACTCCGGAGGGAGGTGAGGTAATTACTTGGGATTCCTTTATTAAAGTCTTATATGAAAAGTATTTTCCTCGCATGTATCGGAAGTAAAAAGAGAGAGAATTTTTATCATTGACTCAGGGGAATATGTCGGTCAGGGAGTATGAAACTAAATTCACATCTTTGTCTTTATTTTCATTACGTTTCTTACACAATGAGGAGGATAAATGCACCAGATTTCAGGATGGGTTAAATTTGGTTATCAAGTCTAGACTCACTGCACTTGAAATGGTAGATTATACTTCATTAGTTAACAAAGCTATGATGGTTGAAGGAGATGTTAATAATGCAATAAGGAATAGGGAACAAAGGGGAAAGAGGAGTAGATTTGATCCATCTCAGCAAAAGGAAGGCAATATAGAATACTCAAAACAGTGGAGTCAAAGATTTCAGCGCGGTAGAGGGTCTAAAAATTTTGTTCAGAATAGGACACCAAGCAGTTTTAGGAGTGAAGGATCGATGGGTCAACAAAATAGACAACAGGAGAATGACAATGGGAAGTCTAAGTCTGTTACATGTTATTTTTGCAAAGCTGAGGGCCATACCAGTCCAGATTGTCCCAAGTTAAAGGGGGTAGAGTGTTATCACTGTCATCAAATTGGTCATACCAAAAAGAACTGTCCTATGCTACAGGGGGGATTCAATCAGCTACTACTAGTCTAGGTTCATCACCTGGAGTTATCGGGAGAAGAGGAGGTAGAGGACAGTCTAATGGTTCCAGGGCTCCGGGAAGAATATTTGCTATGACTTTACAGGATGCTCAGGCTACTCCAGAGGTGGTGACAGGTACATTTTCTATCATTAACAAACCTGCTTACGTGCTTATTGATCCAGGTTCTACTCATTCATTTATAGCACTATCATTTACCATGCATTTGGGTAGACCATGTTCTTATCTATATTGTGGTTTATATATTTCTACACCTATGGGGGATGTGATATTAGTGGAGCGTGTGTATAAAAATTATGTATTGTATGTGGGGGAGAGGGAGTTGACCATTGATTTAATTCCACTAGATATTCGAGATTTTGATATTATCTTGGGTATGGATTGGTTATCTTCCTACCATACATCGATTGACTGTTTTCGCAAGGAGGTTACATTTAATATGCCGGGGGAGGAAGAATTCAAATTTACTGGGGAAAGAAATGTGGTTCCAAACTGTCTTATTTCTGCCCTTCGGGCGAGGAAATTGTTAAATAAGGATTGCCAAGGATTTTTAGCATATATTGTGGATACATATAGGGAATTGTAAAAATTATAAGATATCCCAGTAGTTAAGGATTTTGCAGATGTGTTCCGAGACGAATTACCAGGATTGCCACCTAACAGAGAGGTAGAGTTTACTATCGATTTAGTGCCTGGTACAACTCCAGTTTCTATTTCCCCATAGAGAATGGCACCTGTGGAACTAAAGGAGTTAAAGGTTCAACTGCAAGATTTGCTAGATAGAGGTTTTATTCGACCCAGTGTATCACTATGGGGTGCTCCGGTATTATTTGTGAAAAAGAAAGACGGCACCATGCGACTTTGCATTAATTATCGGCAGTTGAACAAGGTAACTAATCGAAATAAATATCCATTGCCTCGTATTGATGATTTGTTTGATCAATTACAGGGTGCTAAAGTGTTTTCAAAAATTGATTTGAGATCGGGTTATCATCAATTAAGGGTGAGAGATTGTGACATTTCTAAGACAGCTTTTCGTTCTCGCTATGGTCATTATGAATTTTTGGTAATGCCATTTGGTTTAACAAATGTTCCTGCAGTGTTTATGGATTTAATGAATAGGGTATTTCATCCTTTCGTAGATTCATTTGTGATTGTATTTATCGATGATGTTTTGATATACTCACCTAGCCAAGAGGAACATAAGAAGCATCTAAGAGTTGTATTGTAAGTTTTGCGAGATAGTCAATTTTTTGCTAAGTTTAGCAAATGTGAGTTTTGGTTAAATTACGTAGTATTTCTGGGGCATGTTATTTCAGGAGATGGAATTTATGTTGACCCTAAGAAGGTAGAGGCAATTGTGCAATGGGAGAGACCAAGAAATGTAACGGAGATAAGGAGTTTTCTAGGATTGGCTGGATATTATAGAAGATTCATAAAGGGGTTTTCATCTATAGCCTTACCATTGACTAAATTAACCCGAAAAGAAGTGAAATTTTTGTGGAGTGATGAATGTTGCACAACTTTGAAAAGTTGAAAAATAGGCTAGTATCAGCTCCAGTTCTCACTGTTCCATCCAGTAGAGAAGGTTTTGTGATTTATACTGACGCTTCACATCATGGTCTGGGTTATGTTTTCATGCAACGTGGAAAGGTAATTTCTTATTCATCTAGACAGTTGAAGATGCATGAACGTAATTATCCTACACATGATTTAGAACTTGCGGCTATTGTTTTTGCCTTAAAATTATGGAGACATCATTTATATGGAGAGACATGTGAAATTTTTACTGACCATCAAAGTTTGAAGTACTTATTTACACATAGAGACTTGAATTTGAGGCAGAGGCATTGGATAGAGCTGATTAAAGACTATGACTGTACCATTCATCATCATCCTAGTAAGGCCAATGTAGTAGCAGATGCTTTGAGTTAAAAATCATCGGGGATTCTAGGTTGCATACGGTGTGCACGTGTGGGAAATATCCTTAACTTGGCATCGATGGGTATTGAATTAAGTTTTTCAAAAAGGGGAGGCTTATTAGCACATGTCATAGTGAGACCTTTATTAGCAGAACGCATAAGAAATTTTCAAGTCAGTGATCCATTCATTAAGAAGAAGAAACAAGATGTCCTGGATGGTAAAGAGAGTGACTTTGAGATTAAGAATGATGAATCGTTGTGTTATAAAAATAGGATTTGTGTACCGAATGATCCACCCTTAAAGAAGGATGTATTAGAAGAGGCACATAGTTCTATTTACTCTATGCATCCGAGAGGTACCAAAATGTATAGAGATTTGAAAGAGTATTACTGGTGGAACAATATGAAACGTGAGATTGCCAAATTTGTTGCTAAATGTTTAGTATGTCAACAAGTGAAAGCGGAGCATCAGAAGCCGACAGGATTATTGCAGTCATTGCCTATTCCGGAATGGAAGTGGGAACATATAACGATGGATTTTGTTGTAGGATTGCCACGATCACCAAAGGGGCATGATTCTATCTGGGTGATTGTGGATCGATTGACGAAGTCGGTGCATTTTCTTCCAGTTAAGACCATCTACATTATTGACAAGTATGCAAGTATGTACGTTGATGAGATTATCCGTTTACATGGGGCACCAGTGTCAATTGTATCAGATAGAGATCCAGCGTTCACTTCTAAGTTTTAGCCTCGTTTATAGAATGCCATGGGTACAAGTTTGAAGTTCAGCACTGCATTTCATCCACAAACCGATGGGCAATCTGAAAGGACGATTCAAATATTAGAAGACATGTTACGAGCTTGTGTATTTGACTTCAAGGGTAGTTGGGATGATCATTTGCCATTGATGGAATTCTCCTATAATAATAGTTATCAGTCCACCATTGGTATGGCTCCGTATGAAGCTTTATATGGGAGGAGATGTAGAACGCCTTTGTGTTGGGATGAAGTAGGCGAAAGGAAACTTTTGGGTCCTGAATTAATAGATATGACAACAGAAAAGAATAAAATGATTCGGGAACGGATAAAGATAGCGCAAAGCAGACATAAATTTTATGCAGATAAGAGGAAGTATCCATTGGAATTTAAAAGGGGGATTTTGTATTCCTACTTATTTCACAATGGAAAGGCGTTATGAGATTTGGGTAGAAGGGGAAACTAAGTCCAAGATACATTGGACCATATGAGGCGTTGGTAAGAATTGGGAACCTGGCATATAGACTAACATTACCTCCAGATTTATCTCGTTTACATGATGTATTTCACGTATCTATGCTTCGTAAGTATTTGGCAGATCCATCTCATCAGTTGAAAACTCAACCAATTGAACTGAAGGAAGACTTATCGTACATCGAGGAACCAATTAAAATTATTGATCGTAAGGAGCAAGTATTGAGAAATAAAGTTATTCCCTTAGTTAAAGTTATGTGGATGAGCCATGGTATTAAAGAAGTAACTTGGGAAATGGAGGATAGCATGAAGAAACAGTATCCCCATTTATTTGGTAAGTGAACTTCATATTAAATTTCGGGTATGAAATTTTCTAAGGGGGGGAGGTTGTGACAACCCAGATATAATTATGATAAATTATATTTAAATCATGATTATCTTATATGATATGGATAATTTGTTATTAGTATATCGAATGCTAAGTGATTATGTTTAGTCTAATCCTACTTTCATAAATCGTGAAATGTCGAGTTATGTACGAACACAAAATTTTGTTATTTTCGATAGAATATTATTGTTTAAGACTAGTTTTGACCCTTATAACATTACAAATGACTTGAGGTGAAAACTATATAGTTGTAGACATGTGAGTTAGGGTAGTAACACAACAAACGGTGCATCAAACGGATGTTCGAGTAAGAAGTTAGGCCGAATTTACGAACAAGGGGCAAATCTGTCCATTCCCTTTAAGTGAAAAATTGTCTTTTAGTAAACCAAGTGGTTTAATTTGATTGGATGGAAAGGAGGCATGCCTTAGCCGACTTAAAACTCTTCTTTTAAGCTATTTATTCAGCAAATAAAACCCTAGGTTAAGTTTTGGAGAGTTTTTGCCCGAGGAAAGAGAAAGTGGAAGTTTAAGGAAGAAAAGATTTCAAGAAAAGCTAGGAAAATCCCAAGAAAATCCTTAAAGTGTTTCTAAGGTAATATTATGTGTTAATATTGTTTTAATCTTGTATTATACTTATTTCAAAGTATATAAATCGTGAATTATTGATAAAAATTCTATTATCCTTTGTGATAATATGTATTGGTTCCTATGTGAGATAAGTGGTGTTTATAAGTCATATTGCTTTGTATTAAAACCCCGTGTATTCAAACTTGTATATATCTTTGTGTTCTTATTGGAATTCAAAAATTCCAATTGGATATGAAATTAGACTCATATATTCATATCATATCCGAAAATTAGAATATAACTCCTTGCGGTTAGGCCTTAGTGATGGTTGCAAGTTGGTATATAGTTGTTGTTTGTATATTTCATTTCGGTATGCCTTGAGTTTGGTCAAGCTTTTGAGATAGCAAATGAAGTCAAAAAAATTATGAAACTTTATTTCTGTACTATTTAGCTGAACATGGGCTGAAAATCATGGAAATTTATGTTGGAGAAAAATTATGAAAATTCTTGGAAGTTGAAGGAACAATAGAGGAGTTTGTACGACAGATTTCTTGTGTTGTAAAGAAATGGTCATAACTTGCTCTAGGAAGCTTGAAAAATTACACCATCACTTGTAACGGAAAGTATATTCAAATATGTTTTCATATTGATAAGTTTGGACACCTGTATGTGTACTATTTATGAATACGGGATGGTTAAGTATAGAGGACAATAATTTGACGCCATACTAGATACCCCATGAAAGAATGTTTTTATCTTCTCTTTCCAAAGAGTATTTTGAGTACATGTTTCATGTGTATATGCATTCAGAAGTATACTTTTATGTTTACTTGATTTTAGTTATAAATTCCTTACGAGGTATTCCTATGGTTGAATGTTCATAACCTTATCAAAATATATACCATTGTTTCGTCTTTACACATGTTTCATGGAATGTGACTTAAGTGGAATTAAATTGTTGTTGTCTAGTCATTGAAAGTTACATAGATATATTAAGATAATACTTATGATTGAGATTCAGTACTAATTTAGTTGGATTAACAGGTGTAAGGTCAAATCAACCAAGTTCAGCCCCACCCGAGGGAAACAAGAATACATAGTTGACAACCCAAGGTGAGTGTACTTACTGAGTTGATTATGGATATGATGTGTATGTATTATATATTGAGATGATATGGCTTATTAAAATTCATGAGTTGTTGAGATGTTATGACTTATTAAAAGTCAAGAGATGTTGAGATGTTGTGACTTTATAAAAGTCAAGATATGTTGAATTGCTATGCAGTTATGGAGATGTTAGGTATTAAAACCTATAGAGATGATTATTGCCTACGGGCAGGAGATGTGGGGTTTATTAACTCCGGATATGTATATGGCCTAATTTGGCCCAGAGATGGATATATTTATATGTTGAGATGTTAATATAGTACTTTTACTCTATAGAGATGTAGTACATTCACTGAGTTTTTAAACTCATGGTTTTATATGTTTACATTTTCAGGTTTTGAAGCTGCCACTGCCAAGTCTAGGATGTTGAGTGAATAGTAGTATTGTCTCTTCAGTTTGTTTTGTACATTGTATTAGTCGTAATTAAGTTAAATGGTATGGGAGTTTTGTTTAAATTATGTCTCCTTAAAACGATTGTATTTTTAGTATTCCGCATTTTAACCTTGAAGTTGTTTTAATGTGTATTACCAAATAAATAAATAAATAATAAGTGTGGTTTGTGAACTATTGAGTTAATTATATCCTAATGGGGTTAGAGGGTGACACAAACTGTCCAAATGGGACAATTCAAGAGATCTCATTACAGGGATAATGACTCTCGAACGGGTCTAAGGGTTATTGAAGGCGTACGCATAAGAACTAGAAGGCTAGTATCTCTGCGCACTATATATAATTTCTAGTATGTTTCATTTAATTATCATACTATATATTTTGTTCGATATACAAAGTAATTTTTAAAAAAAGTTGAAAAATCTCACCCCCTTATGGACAATAATCCAGTGGTTATGCCACTTTTAAAATTAACCAACCCAACATCGATCCATTATAATCCAACCGCAATGTCAACAACAAATGTTTATCCCGTACTCCTTCTAATTCATCTACTCAATTAATTATTTTCATCAATTAAACTAACAATTAAAGTATATAATTATTAATTTACTAATTTACAATGAGGGGCAATCCTACTTTCATAATCAATCATATATTAATTTACTAAAAAAATTAATAATCAATCAATTCATTTACAAGGGACACTACTTGAATATGAGGGAAAATATCTAACAAAACCAATCAAAATTTAATAAAAAAAATTAACAAGCCCCACCCCCGCCCCATTTCCCCTTTCCCCACCCCCTCCCCACGCACACACACACACACACGCACGCAGCCCCACCCCCCGCATCATTTCCCCCTCCTGCACATACGCATAAACACGCACATACACGCACACTACACACACATATACACACGCACGCAACCCCCCTCCCCCCCACCCCCATCCCTGCCCCCTACCCCTCCCCCCCCACCCTACCCCACCCCCTTCCCCCACCACACACACACAAACAGCCCCACCCTTTCCCTCACCACACACACACACAACCCCACCCCCTCCCCACCCACTACACACACACGCACACACAACCCCACCCCCCACCCACCACACACACGCACACACACATACACATACACACGCGCGCATATATATACACACACACACACACATATATATATATATATATATATATATAAATGGAAGAGAGAGAGAGAGAGAGAGAGCAGCGTAGAGAGAGAGAAAAAAGGAGGGAAGAAATCGGTGAGGAAAAAAGGAGGGGAACGGGTTTTTTGCTGTAAAATTTGTCACGGACATGTCACGGTCCTTGACCGTGATAATATTATAAGGATTGTCACGGTCGATGACCGTGACAAGTGCATTTGATACGGACTTGTCACGGTCATTGACCGTTACAAGCCTTTGTCACGGCCATTGACCGTGACAAAAAACGCATGTTTTTTTGTCACGATCAATGACCGTGATAAGGCTAGCCGTTGAAAGGGTGCCAATTTGCCCATTTTGGTGTAGTGATCATTGCACAATGGAGTGACAATATTCGCTACTTAAATTTCTTTAGTTATTTAAATATGTTAGTTTATTCAAAAGATTATTTGGTTTGTTTAAACATCTTCACTTTTATCCAACTGCTAAGATTTTCCATTTTCTGATTACACGTAAAAAAAAATTGTATTATTTCAAGCCATATAGATTAGACACATGGGGAGAGATATATTGTGTTTCATATAGAACTTTGAGCCAAGGTCCATTTGGACAATTAGATTTTTTATTCAACTTGATCCCTTCTTAGACCTAGATAAATTCGCATCCATATTATATTGATTTATTTATATCACCTATTCATGAGGGAAATTCCTAACATATATCAATCGAACGTCAGACGTGATGCATAAGGACTCCCGTTGGGGAGTATAATGGTCCAAAACACTTGCCTCGTTGCCAGAAGTCATTCATATTCATCCCCCGCATCCGAGTGGGCGGAGGAACTAGCCATCGGCAGTAGGACCAAGGATTGACTCAATTTGCTAGGAGTCCAAAAAGTGTGGAACTAGTAATAAAATGCCAGAAGCACCACTAGGTACATTTTTACAACCATCCATATTCCAAGGGCCATTCCCTCACCTAATGGGAAGACATAACTATATGTGATACATCTGTGGTAGCCACATGGCCGTCCACGTTCGCAAAGCTGAAAGTTAGCGGATTATGGGGTGAATAACGTATAAGGCTAATATACAAAGGTGTAAGAGAAGAGATTGAAAAAATAAGATTTTTGGCAATAACTTTCTAACCACATTTGCTCAGTTATATAATATGATCTCCCTTCACTTTAACTTGTGGGCCTAGATCATCAGGACGAACCATTTATATTTAGTGTTTGTTATTTAAATGTTCTTCTTATTTACTAATATACAAATCTAAGGTGTTATTTTTCACTCCAACACCTAAAAGTGTACCTAACTTCGATTTTGTCGTTTAAGATAATTATACCCCTTATATAATCCTTATTTACTAACATACCATGCACCCTATTAATTTGCACCCCCCCCCCCCCTTTAATCAAATTAATGTGTATATTTCCAACTCCATAACACACCACACCACACCTCTCCCTCTCAATTGATTTGTCTTCCTACATTTACACATTTCTCTTTTAAAAATACTAATGACAATCCATATCTCAAACATCATGCTTCGTCGCCCCTGTGTTAATGGCTACTTTAAGGCCCCCATTAACTCCAATTTTACTCATTACCTTCCTCGATCGTGCAAAAGTATGTGTGACTGTGTAAAAGTAAATATATGTTTGTACGGGTGTGTATATGTGCGTGTGTGAGTATATAAGGGACTTCATGTATATATAGGAATTCATTTATTTATATATTCAATTATCACGAATAATTTCCTTTTTAGTTTTAGTATTGATTTGTGCGAGTGTGTGTGTGTGTGTATATATGTGCGATTATGTCAAAGTACACACATGTGCATATGTGAGTATACATGTGTGTATATCTGTATATATGTGTGAAATTGCATGTGTGTGTGTGTGTGTGTGCATATATATATATATAGGAGAAGGCTCACCTACATCATGCTCTATACATCATCCATGCATCACGCTTAATTACAGGCCCTAAAAAACTTTTTTTTTTTCAAATTTTATATTTTTTACTTGAAATTAACCTTCTAATCAACCCATATGCAAAAAATTAGGTCAAAATACATTTGTAACTATTTTTAAAAAATCCACAAAAACTGCTAAAAATACCTTATTTATAAGGGTCTGCGCCAGCAGTTTTTTGTGGATTTTTTAAAAATAGCTACAAAATGTATTTTGACCTAATTTTTTTCATATGTGTTGATTGGAAGGTTAATTTCAAGGAAAAAATATAAAATTTGAAAAAAAGGTTTTCTAGGGCCTAGAATTAGGTGTGATGTATGGTGTGATGTCTAGTGCATGATGTAGGTGAGCCTTCCTCTCTCTCTCTCTCTCTCTCTCTCTCTCTCTCTCTCTGTATATATATATATATATATATATATGTGTGTGTGTGTGTGTGTGTGTGTGTGTGTGTGTAAAAGTGTGTGTATATGTGCGCATGTGAGTATATGAGGGACTTCATGTATATACAGGAATTCATGTATTTATATATTCATTTATCACAAATCATTTTCTTTTTAATTTTAGTGTTGATTTGTGTGAGTATAAGTGTATATATATATGTGTGTGTGTGCGATTGTGTTAAAGTTCATATGTGTGTCCGTGTTATACGTGTGCGCCTGTGAGTATATATGTGTATGTGTGTGCGTATATACGTGTATGGGTATATGTGTATGAGTATATGCGTATTCCTAATCTTCCCATTACATCCCCAAAATTTAACATAACTCATCAAGAGTATAATTAATTACAAGGGGTGTAATCATTTCCAATTTTCATGTCGGTTCAAACTCTTGGCTTATGGTTTTTTTCAACATATTTTGGCTTTTTCCATTAACTAAATTTTAACACTCTTAGATGACACCTACCTAAAAATATGAGAATTTCCAAAACGGATGTAATCACTTTATCAATGCTTTTGAAAATGGTCATTTTTTAACTCCTTCATAGTAAGAAACACACAAAATATCACATATGGACTAACGAAACACCAATAAGATCTCAAGGATTTGATTATGATCAAATTAGGCGCTATAAGTAAGATCAACATAATAAACATCATGTACAGCAAGTTATATGCATGCGCAAGTAGTGTGAAATCAAATACCATAGATCTCAACAAGTTTATAATCATGATTTATCAAATAAATTTCAACTAACAATTGAATTAATCAAGCAATGTCTATCAAATGGTTTAGAATTCAATTTTTAATCATCATTTAAGTTAAATCAATCATCAAATCGCCATGAATCAAAAACTTAAACACATGTATCATAAAAAGAATAAACATAAATTATTTTTGGATTTTTTAATAAGAATGATGCATGAATATTTATAAAATCATGTTTAAAAAATAAAACAATGCATATAATTGAAATGCATATGGAATTCACATATGCATACAAATCTCACTAAGAATATGACAAATAAACCAATTGAGCTCTCTCACCCATATTGACTTGTTCCCCCACAAATCAAGAATAAACTAGGAATGGGAACCTATGAAACCTAGTCATACTAAGCAAACTACCTACCTAGGTAGAGATGGATGTTGCATCCGTCTGATAAATGGAATACTCATATTTAACCTCTATTATCTTAACCTTATTTTGATTTCCTATAACATCAGCCTTGACTCTAAGTGAATTCCTAGGCAATTCATTAACAACTTTTGAAATCCATCTCTCATCAACCTAGGATTATTACGCCTAGTGCTTGAAATTTGAGCATATTGTATAGGTTCAGGTCTAAGAAATTCTCTTTTAGTCTCACCTCTCTCATGCACTAGGAAATTAATTTTTTGCATCAACTCACCAACTCAACTTCTAAGCTCATCAATAGGATCCCTCTGGTACACTTTCTTCATATTATTCATACAAGCTTGATTTGTGTGGCCTTGAATTTTATAAAAAGATACATTTCTTTTCACGACATTCTTCGCATTCCTCATCATCTCTTTTCTCTCACGTTGAGCTTTTAATCCAACTTTTCCAAGTCTTTTCCTTTTTAAACAAAAACTCACAACATGATTTATCTTAACACAAAATGAACATCCACACTATTTTTCACAAACTCAGATTTAGGTTCAATCTCTTTCTTTTACAGCATAGGAGTTTGTACCTTATACTCCTTTTGAGCATTTGAACTTCCATCATTCAATGTTTTTCAAACTTTTTTCTTAAGCATTAAATCATTGAAACCAATCCCATGATTGTTAGATTTTGGTTAAGCATTACTTAACGAAATGCTATCAATTTTATTTGTTCTATCATAAACTTTATTTTTCAAATGATTTACATACTCAAGTTCAAGTTTTAACTTTTCAATGTCAAATTTTGGAATTGAATTTTCAAGCTCATTCTCTCCTTTTTTTCTTTCAAAATAAATGCATTTTGTGTTTCCAAAGACTCACATTGCTTCGACAAAACTCAATAACTTTTTTTAAGGTCAAAACACTTTAATTAAACCTTTTCAATATTTTATTCTTACTTATCAAGTTCATTTTTTAAAACTTTCATTTTGTTTAAAAAGTTGAGATTTGATTCTCTAAGCTTTATAGATTCTTCATAAATCTCATTAAAACCCTTTTAAAAGTCATTTTCATCACCATCGATATCATTCACATCTTCATCATTAACCTCATTATCATCTTCGCCATCACAAGATGAGGAATCACTAAGCAACCTATTTCTAGAGGTTTTAATCTTATACATCTGCACCACACTCTCATGTTTATTCACCATGAAAACAAACTTTCTTTCAGTTTCTTTCAAAAACGAGGAATTAATTTCTTTAAATCATGTGATGAACATTCACTCAAAGAATCAACTTGAGAACAAGATGACTTGATTTTTCAAACTTTTGAACATGTTAAATTCATTTTGCAAGGACTCAAATCTCTTCTCAAGTTCACTTTTAGAATTTTCACAAATAAGTTATTCTTTCACCTTTTCAACCTTGAGTTTTTTAAATTAAGTCTTAAAGAACAGTTTAGTTTTCTCAAATCTGAATTTTATTCTCTCAAGGAATAGATATCTTCAAATAACTCACCCTTCTCTTTTTCAAACACTTTTATCTTTTGATTAGCAAGTTGACTGTTCATTTCAAACTCTTTAAAAGCTTTTTTTTCTTGTCCATAAAGTTTAACTTGATTAACTAATTTACATTCACCTTTTTATTCATTTTGAGAAGTTAAGCATTCAACACATTTTTGTTTTGACTCGAGAATTTGACATTTTCAATTTCATCACGTTATCAAAATCAATAGATTTTAATATATTTAGAGAATGAGATGATTTCACTTCATTCTTGTCAAATTGAGCTTTCAATTGATCTAACCTTTCACCTTGACTCGAAATCATAGATATATCATCACAAGAATTATTACTAGAAGGAAAATCAAAGTCTAATATCATAGTACCCATAGTGACGACAAGTAAACGACAAGCAGACTAGGCCAGTGAGCAAGAGCATAATAAATACACAACAAGATCAACTCAAGCACGTTAATGCTATCTAAATGACCATTTGGCTTTGATACCAATTGAAAGAGCGTGTTATGTGCAAAAAGTAAACAACAACAAACATAGAGGGGGTGAATAGGTTTGAAGTCATCTTATGACCAATTTTTTATTCCACCTTCAAGTTACTCAACACATGTTTTACCATTTTTATTATTCAATGACAAGATTAACACACATAATGGTGTAATTAGGTGAATATAGATGAACAAAAATATATCTAACACCCCTAAGTCAATTTTAGTTCAATTTACTAGATTCAATTAAGATGTAAGTGATGTGTGCGATCAAATGTGTGCATACAAGAATTAATCATTTACAATCAACTATAAGAAGGATTTATGAGCACCCCCCCCCCCCCCCCCACACACACACACTTAAGGGTAAAAAAACTCTATGCACTTAGATATTTATTTCTACTTGAAAATAAATTTTACAAAGTCAGTAAGGTACACTACAAAAAGAAAAGGCCTCTTTATGACTGTTAAAACTATCATAAAAAGCCTTTTTATGACTCTTTTTTTAGGTAAAATCAGTCATAAGTTTGGCTGTCATAATTGATACGAGTAAAAACTGTCATATTAGGTGTATATTATATATGACTGTTTTTTTTAAAACCGTCATTAAACCACCAAAAAACTGGCATATATGATATAAAAACTATCATATATGTTATAAAACTGTCACGACAAATTATTTTATACATTGAAAATTGTCATGTATGATTACAAAAACAGTCTTAAAAACCATTTATATATATAAAAAACATCATGTAAAATATTTCATATCATGATGATTTAGTATAAACTGTCATAAAAAATAGTAGAATGTAAAAAAAATATTCAAATCATGTTTGAGAACTAAACCAAAATACGAATCAAAAGCTGTTATTCCAAATTCAATGTTACAACAGATACATCATAGCCAAATAAGTTCCTCCGTAGTAATATTCAAACAAAATACTACAATAAATTAAATTGAGCTAACACATCAACCAAATTTAATTGCCTATAAAAAGTAAGTGTCTCTCCGTATTAATAATCACTTTATACTTTTAGTAAAAAATGCGTTGAATTCCTCTTTTTATATTCACGATCGTGTTGTCCGACAATGATACTCCTTTCACATGCCTTCCTCCTGCATAAGTTCAAAACAACATATATAAATATCTCGTGCAATGTAAAACACAATATATGAATTCGAGTTTTTTCAAAGTATTGAGTCATGTAATTCAAGTCAAAAAGATTTTTTATATAACATAAATAATTTAAAAAATTTGGACCGAGTTTCCTCTATTTATAGGACTATCCGCCTTGTTTAAGAAATTAAAAAAAACTCCAACAACAATATTCAAAGTGACCCAATTTATCAAACAAATTCAGATATTGTTTGAGATGTGACAAAGAAAAGTCGCTAACCTGTATATTGATACACGTGTATACATTTATATCGGTCCACATTTACATTTATAACAGAAACATATTCAATCCATGACACCTTACAGTCATTATAATAACTTTCTAAATCGAGATGGTGAACAACAAGTATTTGTGCTTCCAAAATAAGATATTTTTTAAGGTTTTTATGAACTAACATTTGATCTTTAGTCGTCAGCGCCGGTATAATTGTTGTGGAGTTGAGGTGCGCCAAATATGATGTCCCGGCCATTTCCATTTTTGTTGAGGCTATGTTTCTGTTGAGGTGCGCCCGGATCTATATCGAACCCGAGTTGAGTTTCCAAGGAGTAGCAATGTTTTGGATCCAAGTGGCCAGCCACTTACGCATATCGAAAGTAATAGGATAAAGCCCTGCATTGCCTTCTCTGCATTGCCTAGGCCTTCTGCTCATCTTGTTCAAGTTATTGGGAATCCAACTCAAGTTACATTTGGACATGGTTTTGTTCAGCTATGCAGCAATAACACCAAAATAAAGCAAATATTGATAGTGGTGTTATAGAGGACAATTTCTAATAATCAAGAATAGAAGACATAACTACCTAAACTGCGTTAAGAACATTAGAATGATAAACACCAATAGGAGATGCGGGGTAAGTGCTGTACTGCTTGTGATTATAGTAGCGGAATAAGAAAATATAATGAGAATTCAATCGTATATCAAGATTTCATGCAAGTAAAAAATGATATCGCTATAAATTTCAAAGATGTAGACAATAGTTCACTACTCATTGATTTTTCTCTTAACTCGTACAATCCATGTGTAACTGCTAACACTTCTTACATTATAAGCATATCATATCCATAGTGGTCAAAATCGTACTACTCACCTTGGTACCTTCCCAGATACCTAACAACATTAGGATGACGGCATCGCTCTAGTATCTCGATTTCGCCACAAATTTCTTCATATCCTTCCTCCTAATTATACAAATCATTTCCAAATAAGGATTAGTTCCATTTTTTCGCCAAAAAAAATTAGAAGATGGTGGTTGAAATATCAAACATACCCCTTCACTTAACGATATCACTTTGATAACAATCATCTCATAAGTTCTTAAATCTCGAGCTTTGTAAACAAACCCATACGAACCTTTCCCTGCCATTTCCCAAAAACCAAATCTATCAAAAACTTTACAATTAAGATGTAATATAATTAAGATTAATAAGAAGATAAAAAAACGTGATTAAAGATCCAATATGGAGACAAAATTGCTAAATGGATTGATATAAATCAGAATGAAAAGTGGAATGACTACTTTACAAAATCAAGAACCCCCTCTCGTGTGGAACCCAAACATACTGACTAAAAATGTATAACACCACCCCTGTTATTTGACTTAGTGTAGTTCTCATATACAATTCATGCTATTTATAAATAGAATCCATTAGGCTTAGACTAGTCCTTATTGCATTTAAAATTCAAACTCTCTTTGTATTTCTCTCAATTAGTTATAATCACCACTGTATATATGATATGAATGACAATATGTAACTCAGTGAGTGAGTTGCCCCCGAGTGTCCAACTTTTTTTAAAACTATATATGGAGGGTATCTTGACTCTAATCTCATAATTGTCTTAAATGATAACAATAAACAAGTATATAGCCCAATCTCATAATTGTCTTAAATGATAACAAACGTCTCTCATATAACTCTGCAGTTCCTGGTTTTAAACATCTTTTAATGTACCAAAGCTTACAACTATCTAATGGGAACATTATTTTGACTCATTGATTTCTTGTTCCAGCACAGTACGTGATATCCTACGCTCCACTATAAAGAAGTCAAATCATATGAGCTAACAGGAATCACCAAGGAACCTGGACCACGTTGATGTGAGTGCCGACCTTGATCCATAAAATGCAATTTTGATTCGGTGATTGCTAAGCTACCTTTTAAATTAAAAATAGAAAAGCATAGCTGTGATATACGTAATCCAGTTAAAACTACTAGGTGTACCGTGTTACGTTTGGACACGGTTCTCGTCAGCTATGCAGCAACACCAAAATCACATGCTCATATTGCCAACACAATCGCACCAGATGTATAAATCAGTATACTACTATAAGAAAAATAACTATAGTATGTCAACTTCACATTTTCCAAAATAAGAGCAAAACATGTCATTTTGTCATCCCTTCCCCAATTAAGGATAAAGAAAGAAGAGCACATGACTTAACTTTTTGAGATGATGGAGAAACCTAATGGCTATGACGATAAACCCTGCGCCAATGAAATAAAGGTTCACAAAAAAATTATATAAAGCACAAAAATAATTTGTAAATTTAACAATAAGTGAAGGCCAGTACCCAGGGTCGATCCCCATTGATTGAGGGAGTAAACCTTAGAGATAACAATTATGATATTCTAGGTTATCTGATTTAATTAACACATTTAAGGATCAAATAACCAAAATAAGGGAAAGGAAGAGAGGGTCGCCGTATCATTTATTTATTCTTTTTACAGTTTTGCTAAAATTATGCACAAGCAGAAAGAAATGTAGGGAGCGTTTCCTTCATATCAAAACATGAGAGAAGGTTATACATTTTATATAGTCCTCATTTAATATAGAATTTTATGTAACAGTTGTAAAAGGCTTTCATTTTAGTAACCAATCAGATTCAAGGGTACCTGCAGTGCTTCTTTACAAATATATGTTATTTGGTATTCCTCTAAAGGCTCGTCCGTGACAAGCATCAAGTCAGCAACACTTTCGCCCCCAAAGTACTCCATTACAATCTGCAGACAAAATTTGAAAACTCACATCTTCAGTGAAATAAAAAAATGTGACTAATAAATACGCATTCGAAGGTAAAGAAAAAAACTAAACATATATACTAAAGAAATCACATTATTATAATAAATATAACATATAATAAAAAGGTAAGCATGAAAGGTGGTTATTTCGTCTGTACCCATAGGTACTCTTCACCTTGGTAGATTCCCAGATACCTAACAACATTAGGATAATTGCATCGCTCCAGCATCTCGATTTCGCCACGAATTCTTCATATCCCTCATGATTATACAAATCATTTCAAAGTAAGGATCAGTTCCATTTGTCCACCAAAAAGAAGAGAGTGATTGAAATATCAAACATACCCCTTTATTCAATGATATCACTTTGATATCAACCATCTCATAAGTTCTTCAATCTCGAGCTTTGTAAACAAACCCATACAAACCTTTACCTGCCATTTCCCAAAACCCAAATCTATCAAAAGCTTTCATTCACACTCATAAACCCATACAAACCTTTCACAATTTTCTTGTTAATTTATGAAAAGATTGTAATTTTTCGTTATCCCATTATTTTATGAGATACAATCAACTATTGAGCACCTAAAACTAACTAACATTTCATTTCCCTATTGAAGATCTTGTCCTCTAGCTGGTTAATGCATATAACATTATTCATCAAAATAGAGATAATCTAACAAATATTCAGAATTTTCATTAATGTTTGGATTATTGTATGTGAGGAGTATAAATTTCCATAGATCTAAACCCCAAAAGTCATCATAAAGTCATACTAAGGGGTCGTTTGTTTTTACCTCTTAAGTCTGAATCTCAATCATTCAGACTTAAGAGGTATCAAAAAATGTTTGTTTTTTTAAATGATTAAGAGGTTAACGGTCATATTTGCCTCTTAATGATTAAGAGGTAGAGTTAGGTCTGAAGTCTGAATCTGAAGTCTGAATCAGTCTAAATACATTCATTCAGAAGTATATTCAGACGTAAAAACAAACACATTTTTCAGATTCAGATTCAGTCTTCAGATTTCAGATTCAGACTTCAGATTCAGATAAAAAAACAAACGCAACCTAAATGTTTGGGAAAGTAGCGTGAAAATAAGGACATTAAGCCATTGCTTATGCCCTGAATAACGGCGTCGGGATGCCAGGATCCCTAAATCATGTTCAGCAATATGCATACGCTATGTACATCCTTGAATTGATTATTCACTTATTCTAATTTGTTAAGTGTACCTTTCCAAATGGTGAAACAAGTTGTTGAAGTGCCGCAATTCGTTCACCAACCTTATATTTCGTTCCCATCACTAGAAAGAATATGTGCATTCATATATTAGAATACATTTGACAAAAGTATATATACTAAGCAACAAGCATGTCATTGTCATAGTAAAATAATTTCCATTTCATGAAATAAAATTCAAGTTGAGTTACCTTTACAATATCTTAAATGCTTATATTTCCTACTCGTTGAAAAAGAATCATTTTGTGACACCCCGACTAATTAAATACCAGGTAGCTACTCCTTTATTCAAATTAAAACAAAATGTCAAGTTGGTTTAGTTCATAGCATCACTGTCGAAAATATTTTTAAAGAATTACTAGCCACCTAATATTTAAAAAAGTGAGTTGTCAAATTTTATTAAATTAAATTAACATGCAATCCATCGAATATTTATTAACTAATGATAACACAATTACATCACAGTCACAACAGAATATAAATGGAATAATAAATGATCCTGGAGTAACACTCCTCAGAATAGTCCCAAATACTGAATGAAACCAAATACAACGTCTGAATAATAAATGAATTTAACTCCAAAACCGAAAGGAAACTGAGTATGATAAAACTGTCTCTAAAAGAAATGGGGCGACATGCCCTAACAACTGATTAAGTCTGAAGTGAAATCAATATAGAAAGTGGAGGCGTCTATCATCAAGATCCTGTAACTTCCACAGAAGCTACAACACGTCACTGAAATGGAACTCCTAAGCTTGGCATCCCTGTGGCTGGACACCTAAAAGGTTTTTCAAGAAAAATAGATTTAAAAGCAAACGGGTTAGAGCCCGATGTGAAAACAGTTTAAAATAAAGCAAGTGTTCAATTACATTAAACAATGAATATTAAGTACATGTTAGTTCCGTGCTCTCACATGAGTTCTCACCTCTCAACTAATGTGCACGCCTAACGTATATCCATAACCCCTCCTAGTTATGCCGCTAACTAACTAGTATATACCGCAACCTGTCCTCATATGATAATGTAGGGGTTTGTTCAAGACATTTCAATCTAACTTATGTGAATCTACCTTTTCATTTCTCAGATTAATTGATATTAGATCTTATATGAAATTCTCATTTCTAACTTTACTCAGAGTGTCGCAAATATTCACACACATTAACTAGGAGTCTGTTATCGTCACCAATATATAAATTCCAACATAATTAAATAATTAGGGCACCCCTAGGCTAAGCTTCGGTGCACGCATACTCTGCTATCGAATCTCGGTACATCACGTACATAAGGACTACGTATTCCGAATCTCTCAGGAATCGTTTTTAATAAGCAAAATTACACATATTGGGGGCGAACATAGTTCACATACCCATGGGTCACGCACATACCTACGCTCCCATGGTCAGCTGACTTATCAACTCACAAATAAGTCATTCACAGCCTATGTCCTTAAGGTACCAATCTAAATCCCCCCGTAGGCACACAAAGATTAGATGGCCTTGTTCCGAAAGACGACCTCCCATGATAGCAAGTATGGTAGGTATGTCATACACATATAAATCCATATACTAAGCATTCACACAACTTAGATAATTTATAATATTATTAAAGGTATGTTCTCAATCCCTATACCATTAATCCAATTAGTACATTTTTATACTTCCAGATAGTTATATAATATAGTCCACCGACACATCTCACGTCGTGGTTTCAAGTACTTAAAACCTAACTCATAAAGGTTACTAAGTCTCCTATTATTCCCACACTTTAAATCCAACACTCTTAGGGTCCATATTTCTGCCACTAACCTTATATTATCAACTATATAGATTTTACTCATTTAATCACAGTCTTTAATAGTACCTCACTCGTCGAACCTTATTAGGTCTAACACAACTCCCAAATTTAATTCTAATAATAATCCGTGTCTCATATACATGCCTACTGGTCCTCCTTAAATTTAAAAGTGTTCATAAGGTCCCCACCAATAATTATCTAGGGTCGAAATTGCTAAAATTCAATAAGGGGAAAAATATCACAATTTCTGGGAAGGTCGATCGATCGACCTTGAATGTCGATCGATCGATGGTGGTCGATCGATCGATCTCACCAGATAAGGCTACGGACTGCTTCGTTTTTCAGTCCTAGATTTGTCCCAAAACTCCATTACAAGGTATGAAATTCTAAACTAAGGATATAGGATCATTATACTACCTAAATACAATATTTTTAACGTTCCAAAACCATTAAATCATCAACAATTCACCTTATATGGATCAAATCTTCATAAGAACCCTAGTTTTCTATTTTCTTCAAGAATCAAGATATTTCTCTTCTTAAATCCATTTTTAATTCATCAAGGGTTATATTTTGGTTACCGAATTTCGTCCAGAACTAATCTACATGCAATTTTCTATCCAAGATTTATAGATCTACCTCAAATTTCATGGGTTTTTATCATCTTTCAAGACAAAAATTAATTTCTACACTAACATGGAAGATATATTCGCTGAAAACTAATGGAATTAAATCGCTTGCCTTAAGTTTGATGTTCAGAATCGTTGATGGTGTCCGAGGGATGTTTCTTTCCTTCTTTCCGGTCACAATTCCGTCAAGATTTGGTGGTGGTTGGTGGTGGCTAGGGTTTGGAAACCTCCTGCAACTTCTCCTCTAACTCACGTAGACCACTCTTTGTTTTTGGTTGATAATGGCCCTAATGGCCTTTCCAATAATAAATAAATAAACACTAAAATTCGTGGGTCTTATTTCCTTAAATTTTAAAATGACCAAAATACCCTCTCGGAGTGCCGATTTGGCCTAAAAATTCCTCGGGGCCCAAACTAAACCCCGACTAATGTTTTCTGACTATCTCAACCCCTCCGAACACGTTGGCGCACTCAAAATGACCATACGGATGATTAAATTATAATTTACTTTTTAATCTAATTAAATTGATTCCTGACGTGACTGACACGCGTGTCCCGACTTAATTTCCCAAATTGTCGTATTTATGACTCGCGACAATTTTAATATTATCAATAATCATATATTACCATATAAATTCAGTAATACTCAATATTATCATCATAATCAAATACCAACTCAAGTCTCGCTAGTATTTAAATCCGGATTAATTTTCAATTAATTCCTATTTAATTTAATTAATCCAATTAAATAAAATCAATCAAATTACAGGGTATTACACCTTTATCCTGGAACACCTCCCCAACTGAAATGCTTCTATCGCCTACTAGGTTAATTGAACAATCGTTCTTTACTTCTTTAAAAGACTCAGAGAGCCAAATTGATTAAAACAAAAGAAAGGTTACAAGCAGACAAAAAAACCCAAAAAGAGAAAAAGAAAAGAAATCCTGGAGCCTTATAATGACGGCTACAAGTAAATAAAATGTTATATTGTGTACCAGTCCCAACAAGGTTGATCACACTACCACTAATAAAATAAATAGCAAAGAAAAAAAAAGTTCTTTTAAAATGCTATAGCCATGAATAAAATAATGAAAGCAAGTAAAAACTATGCCAATCCAACAGAGGGAAATGGTCTACAAGATAACCGAGCAGTGACAAGTTTTCATGTCCAAATTAGTCAAAGTAGACAAAATAAATCGAAAGACAACAGTACAAGACATGAGGGGGATGGGAACTTATGAAAAAAAGCAAAGGCCATTGTTGGCAATGATCTAATAGAGTAAATTCAGTGAGCAAACATCAAACACATGGAGCAAACAACAAACAACACACAACAAACATTAGATGGCATTTCTCAATGGTTATGGCATAATAAAACTAAATGGTTATGGATCAACTATGATCTAGGGCCTAAAAGAACAATATTATACCTTGTAAAATAGTGTCGACATCCCATAGCTCCAAATCATAAAATACAAGCCTGAATGAACTCAATGAACTTGTGTTGAAGTTCTTTGATCTCATGAGTTCGATATGACTCCTTCCTAATAAACTCTTTCATCTAAATAAGAAAATGAAGTTGCAATAAGTTTTTAGCACATCTAAATAATGTGGAAATAAAATAGTATTAAAGGGAATTTCACCTTCATTTTAATATATTTAGATGGATCTTCCAACAGATATCTTATGAACTTCAACACATAAAAACCGCATACAACTTTCTCTCGTTGTTTTGGGGCCTAAGAATAAAAAAGTTAGTATATTCTCATGCCCAATATGAAACTACATAATTTTAGTATGTTGCACGCACATCTAATTACCTTGACATTCTCATATTCTGGTAGTGACCGTTTTCCCTTAATTGCTAAAAAAGCTCTGATTCCACTTCAACATACGGAAATATTAAGATTATGTGAAAAGATATCAATATTTCTATAAACACTTATTAAGACTACTTACATGTATAGAGTTTAAGTTCTAAGTTTGGTTCCCCGTGTAAAGAATCGATCCAAAACTCATTATTGGACATGAAGTCGATCACAATCACAGCCTAATGATGATGGCATGTGATTAATTAATCGTGACCCAATCAATCCAAAACACATTGTTGGAGTAACAATTTTTGACTTGATATCACCAAGACAACCCAATTATGATGACATGTGATTAATTAATCATTCTCGTTTAAAATTTATTGATGCTCGCAAATTATATTTTCAACCCAAGCAACACATGAAATTCGACACGAAATTATATTTTAAATGTATTGGTGCTCACATGAAATTTCACAACAACCAGTGACAACATTACTAAATTAACTCCAACTGTCTCAACAAAATTAAAGCAACCAATCACTAAAAATTTAAGATCATCATTTTGTTTACATACTAATATGCTCTTAAAAGCTAGGAACTTAATAGTTTTTTCGAACAAACAGAGTCAAGCTTAAACTAAAAATGAAGTAAATCCAAAAATAAATAATCTAAAGTTTCATAAAAAACTAAAATCAAAATTTTTACAGTGAATGTCATTTTTATGTGTGTGCGTCTATGTGTGTGTTCTTGCCTCTACGTGTGTGGGTGTGTGTTTGTGCCTCTGCTTGTGTGTGTTCATGCATCTGCGCGCGCGCGTGTGTGAGAGAGAGAGGAGGTAGGGGGAGAGTACCTAATTTCGTGGTTACGGTTGGTTTCGTGGGAAGGAGACGTGTGAGAGTGACGATTAGGTTAGAGGTGACTTTTGGGGGTAAGTTTTGACGATTTGGGGGGGGGGGGGGGGGGATTTTCTGCCTTTTTTTCCTTATAGAGATACGTGCTCTCTCAATTTTTTGAGAGCAAAAGTAGTCATATATGTTCTCTTACCAAATACACATAATGAAGTTCAATTAAAAGAGTCATAATATGTACCATTTAACATAACTGTTGTATTTAAGTTGTCATGTAAATAATAAATATGTTATGATAATTTATAACTAATATGTCATATAAATAATATTATTATACTTTTAGCGATATTTTGTATAAAATTATCGTAAAGTTAATTTTTAAAGTTTCATAAAAAGGTATTTTTCTTGTAGTGGTACCTCTCACACAATCCCCATCATGTAGTCACCTATGAACCTTTTAACTTTTTCCCGTAGTCAATGAGATTTGCTACGAGCTCAACGTCGCTAATGAAGAAGTCTATTATCTTTCTTGGAATCGCACCACGCTCTAAATTCTCCAATAATCCAAAGTTCCTCCTATTTCAGATCTAGGAGTGATACATCATAGTAATTCTTAAAAATTAGATTGAATTAATCGAGGTTAGTGTATATATCTGAAATAAAACATCTTTAATCTCTCTCAAAGACATTAATCAATTATAGATCTAGGTTTTATCAAATTTGGAGGGAACAACTGAAATTGAAAAAAAAAAGCAAAGGTAAAATTCTCTTAATGTCAAAAATTCTCTCAGAGAGGTGTTTAAGTTATGAGGTTTTCAAATACTTAGAATTATAAGGGAACTAGGGCCTATTTATAGAATTTTCCAAAATCTGATGCCGTCGTGCACACGGTTAGATCTGACCATGCGCACGATCACAAACACCATGGAATTGGGACCTTGGCCATGTGCACAGTTACAAAATGGTGTCGTACAAATGCCACTGTCCGCATGGGCTCAATATGGAGTCGTGCAAATGGTTAAGGCTGCACTATTGTAAAAACACCTTAACTTTTTCAAAACAAGTATCAAACTCCCAAAATCATTCTCAAAGAACTCTAAGATATTTTAAAACATTTCAATCATTTATTCCATCAATTTTAAAAGCCCTTATTCAAATTTAAAAATATTTTGCATGCGTGTGTATTTTTAGCCATAATCAATTCAAAATCTACAAAAAGAATATAGTCTTCACTTCAATGTGAATGCATGGCAACGAAAGTCTTCAATCAGCAGCATTACGTGATCTTCAGTCTTCAATATTCAAGGTTCATCTAACCTAATCAATACCGCCCTTCACTCATAACGAATCAAGTCTATGTGACTTGATAGACACAATGTTTTTATACGAAAGATAGCCAATTTATATATAATATAAATGTTTAGATTTTCAATTTGCAGACTGAGTTATTGAGACTCGTACATGTATGGAAAGAAATTAACTATGTTTATGCTTATTTTCATTTTTGTTTAATGTTTAAGCTTGAGATGGGAGTTGTTGAAACTAAGCCACAAATAGAAATTAGTTTGATTATAGTTTGCCATAATCTTCTATTCGTAATATGGTAGTTTTGATTTAGGTAATCCACATAAGCCCTTTCATAATTGAAATTCTTAATTACTTTTCAAACACGTGCTTAAATTTCTTTAGTTTTTAGATTTGTAATCATCTTTAATATTCTTAACATTGATGTTCAAGAATGTAATATAAAAAGGACTTAAAGTAATTACATATAAATCAAACATTACGAATTTAAGTATGTATAATCAAATAAACAGGCTCCAGGTCTCTACCATTTGCTTTAAAAAGTCATATTCTCGAGCCTACCTTTACGTGTTATTGAGAGAATGTTTCCCCCATTTTATTTTCCCCATTTTATATTTATAAATATATTTAATTTATTCACCCACTATTAATAATTTTATTTTCCATTGCTATGTTTTTCTCCCTCTTTTTATTAGTATATTATTTTTTGAAGGAATACTTTTAAATTGGTTGACTTAAATCCTTGTTATTCTTATGTGTTTATCCATCGGCTAGGGATTAAAGGATCGTGCTAAGGTATTATAATTTTTGTAGATGACTTTCATAACCTTTACGGGGCCTTATGGACTCATCCTTAAAAACAGTTAAGTCGATAAGGGTTTCAAAATATTCAGAGGTGTTTTGGGTAAGCTTATATATTTGTAAGGAATTGTGAATAAGAGGTCTAAGGTCTCTATGTTATTGTTGAGGTTTACTTAGATGATTCATACCTTATACACTTATATATAGGTTTTACTCAGGGAGTGGGGACCTTTATCGAGCTTTATTGGACTTGTGGGGAAGAGTTTGTTTGGTTAAGGTCTCTGGAGTGACCTTATAACCTTTTGCCTTTACTAAGTTCTAGAGATATCTTCATAGGTCACGGATGAGATATGGAATCATTAGTAATAACCCCTTATTTCCCTTTCCATTTTGTGGAAAGAGGAATATAAACAAGGCTTAAGTGAAGGACATATAGGCAATTGTAGTCTTAAATGCTGTAAATGAGCTAATGTGATATCGATTTACACAAATTCACAAATTCTAATTTTAAACTTATTTAATTGGAGTCAATTTTTATCCAATTTATTTAATCCCTAAACATGCATTTAAGTGTTTAAATCATGCCATTACAAAATTGCTAATTCGTAGATTTCGGGAAAAAAAAATCGAAGGGAAAAACCTTTTATTTCACTATGCAAAAGTAAATTGCAACTTACATACACAATGAAATCTGCAATGAATATTCGCAGACACTCACATAGACCTCAGCCTAGAGTCAGTAATGGATCAAACACAGTGAACCCATAAGAACACGCAGCTTTATCTTCAGCCAGGAACACCCGCAAGCACTCTAAATAACACACAACCATTGTTAGCTATAGATTTACCCTCTCTACAAGAGAAACTTTAACAATATCGTATCTTGGGTTCCAAAACAATTCACTAAAGCTATTGGGATTTTTGTGAATTGAAAAATAAATTTTCAAACCCTTAAAGAAGAAGACAAAATAATTCTAAAGTTTGTTGTTTTCGTGTATGGAAAAAACTCAGGTCTTCTTTAAGAAGAAGGACTCATTTAATCGTTTATTTATAAAAAATCTAAATCGTTGTTGTCGCTATAACGAGATCAGCATGTCACTTAAAGGGACTTCGTGCCACATATCAAACGAGGTAAAAAAACCAAAATAATGTGATGTCATTTGATAAAATACTTCAAGCGAGCTTTGAGCAAGGTATCACGCGAGATTCGCTGTCACTTGAAGAGGTCGTTTGAACGACTTTGTCATGTCGTTTGAACGGCATAGACATGTCATTTGAACGACATTAGTGTAAAATAAATTTTATAAAAACTCTGCCTCAGGACTTAGAAAAATAATTTTGACGAAAATTGATGCCTGAGCTGTTTAAAAACATTTTAGAAAAATTATGCCAACACTTTAAATTAACCATTAAGGGACTTTGAACACAAACTTACCAAAATCTATCTTGTAGAGGCTTCTTTGTTGAAGAATGTTGATATTCGGATCCGTCTTGATACATGAATGGACTTGAACTTTTCTTCGATGGTTTTAGCGGTATACGACATACTCTAATGTAAACAAACTCTGTAAATATGTCCTTACAAATCTCCCCCTATGTCTTTGACGGTAGAAAATAAAAATATCTAAACTATCAAATCAAACATCCTATACAAATCTAAAACCTTCCCATGAACCCAAAACTGAAAAGGTACTTAAAATGTAAGTCTTAAACTTTCTTTAAAAATCTCCAACTTCAAAACTCCAACTTATCTTTGTCATCATTAGGGTGTGTAAAATAAGATCATCAAAATTTGCTCCTACACACATGAGATAAGAAATAATACCTTCGTGATGTATCGAGTTTGAAAGGAGATAAACATAAATCAAAACAAATATATAAAATCTCAAATCTCCCCCATAATAGAAACTGCCCCATTAAATCATAATTCGTTCTCCCCCTTTTTATTTGTCCGAAATAGACAAGGAAAATAATAAACAAACATGGAGTGTCATGACAAACAAAACAAATCAAATACGATCATCAGGGATAAACTTGAAAGCTTCCACAAACTATTTTTTATTTTTCAATTTTTTTCACACAAAAATGTAAAAATAATTTTACAAAAATCACACAGCATGAATTTACACTAAGATAACCAAAGCATGGTAACGAAATAAATGGGTGTGAAAAAATTCGATAGAAAAATCAATGCAATAAAACATAACATATGTGCACGATGAATACGGATACTCCTATCCTAGGGTCAATAAATGTTAAATTTATATGACATCGACTCAATCTAATCAACACATCAAAGTCAAAAATAATTTCCACATCAATAACGTCTAAAACTATTTAATGTTTTTTCAAGACTTTATCAGGACGTGAGAACCCGTCATTTCATTCCAACCATTCTCCCTCATAAATAATAAATATTTTATTTGTTATAATGATGTGATCTAAACCTAATGCCCCCCTTTTGGCATATTTATCTTTTTATTGCCTTAATTTTTTTATTATGGCTCTTTTCAAATAGTGGCTTTCACAGCGTGATTATTATTCACTCACAGCCCTTTCCTGTGTTCCCTCATAATTTTTTTTCATATTTTAAATAAATCCTTACGAGTAATAGTTCTTATATGCCAACTTTCATTGTCAAGTTTTATCGCATTTGGTTCGTTTTAAAGACAGGATTGAGATGGAAACACTTCGACCAACATGTGATAGACAAGTACAATAATCAAACAAATACATGCAAGTGTGCATTAAAGGATACTAAGAGTCAAACATGTAGCTAGTAATCTCAAATTACATTTTAATGACTCCAAACATTATAAAGCACAAAAATGAAATGATGATGCATATCAAAGCACTATCAAATAGTCACACGGATATGGAATGATGTTATGACTCAGTCATCATAAATGTTCATTCACAAACAGTGTAAAATAAAAAAAAAAATCTTTTTATCTTTTTTCAAATAAAATTATCAAAATAAAATCTTTTTGGCTGTTTTCAAAATTTTCTCAAAAAAATAGAAAATCTTTTTGTATTTTTCCAAAGTTTTACAAAAATGAAAACATTTTTGGTTTTTTCAAAAAATATATCAAACAAGAAAAATATAAATACAAAAATGGTACACACTAGCAATAGACATAAAATATCATCATGAAAATCATCCTATGCTAGCAAACAAGTCTAAACCTCAACCGTTAGGTGCGGTGGAGTTTTCCAAAGATGGTGACATCCTATGAAAAATATCCATCAAGTCATGTGAAGTTTTGATAAAAAACTTTACTTTCTCCCTAATACGTGCAAACTCTCTTATGTAATCATCCAGAGCATCATGTGTGGGTGAGTGTGTGGAAACATATGGCAAAACTCTATGTGGCACACTACCCAACTTAAAAAAAATCCCTACGGGGTCCTGTCTTCTTGCAGTGGGTGAAAACATACACGTGCCAGGAACACTTCTCTCAAAACGTCTACAACGTACTCTCTTATCCGATATGGGATGCCTAGGTGGGTTAGGTTGAGATCCATATGGATAAATCACAAACTCGAGAACTGACTCGGGTGCAATATGGGAAGTGGACGCGCCGTCACGACCTATTCCTAATCGCTCAACATTACCTAAAGAGAGACCGAGGAGCATCTTTATTACCTTCTTAGATGTGTCCTCTAAAGTGACCTTTACTTCTAGGACACGTTCAAGATCTCTTTCTAATTGTGACATACAGGATATAAGTTCACTATTTTCTCGACCTACGAAGATCAACTGCTCACTCAAACCTTCACCTTCTCGAGTTGACTCGTTAATGCCTCAAATTCCCTCAAAACCTCTATCTCTCTCTATCCAAATCTAACACCTTAAGACCGAATTCCTTATTCAACTTCTTCGTCTTTAAGCTCTCGGCGTATAAATATCTAAACGCTATTTGGATCTCACTTTTGCCTTCACTCTCAAACTCGCTTTCACCCACAGTGGAAACACTCAAATCATCATCCTCGAGGGTCTCACGTGCACAAGTATACTCATCATCATGGGACAAACTAGGTGTGATCACGTGACTAGCTAAAAAGGCTACACACATCCATGTGAAGATTCATCCCTGGAATCCTTCACCTATTCCTCACTATTGCTAAGAGTAGTTGGCATTTCAATCTTCTTTCCCTTTCTCTTAAGCCTAGTGGGGCACTCAAACGCTTTATGCCTCTTTCCCTCACATTCGAAACATCTCTATTATTCATCTTTTCCTCTCTTTCTATTTTTATTTCTCACCACTCTCTTTGGCCTCATCTTTCTTTTTATTTTTCTCAAAAAATATTTTGTTGGAAGAAGTTTCTTTGGAAAACTTTAGAAACTTTTTTAAAAAATTTGCAAGCATGGCCACATGATAAAAATCAAAATCGCCCTCAGACTCGGACTCACAAACTTTTGCTTTTTTTTTTCTTCTCTCTTGGACACTTTCTCACTCTTCCTAAACTGGGCTCTAAGTGTTATCCCTCAATCCTTAGGCTTGACAGTGTCAAGAAACATGTCAATTTCATATGTCTGGAGGTCTCCTACCAGTTCTTTTAACTTAAAGATTGCTTAAATTTCTTAAGAAATTCAAAACAGTCACTTTCGGAATGAAACGTTTTGTCAACGATCTCAAAATCTTTTTAACCACTCGTGCATCAGAAATGTGCTCACCAAGATTGAAACTAGTGTTGACAATATGAGACAAATGTGCATAAAAGTCATCAAAACACTCAGACTCAAGCATGGTAATTGTTTAAAATTGAGTGGTTAAATTTTGTAATTTAAACTCTTTGACCGCATTCGTGCCTTCATGGGTAAGTTGTAAAACATCCCACGCTTATTTTGACGTAGTGAACGTCATGATACGACGAAACTCATTAGGGGTGATGGCTCCAGAAATTTCACTTAGCCCACGAGAATTAAAAGTGCTCCATTTAAACTCATCCAGAGTCCAGTCAATCATAGGTTTAAGATTAGTGACATTATTCGCGGTGATAGTGGGAGGAGTCCACCCTCTTTCACAAGCAACCCAAACTTGTTTAGTGATGACCTTTAAAAGAGATTTTATACGGGCTTTTCAATAGGCATAATTAGACCCGTTAAAACTGAAATTGATTGTATAAGTTTTCATTCGGAAACATTACGAAATTTTAAAATCAGATTTAAAAAAATCAATATCACAAAAAATTTGCACTACGGGATCTACAGAGTAAATTGGTGCAACAGGTTCTTATACCAATTTTGGTGATTCCTTCTTCATATGTTTAACCATTCCTACAAGGTTATCTCTCTCTCCCTCAATAAATGCAAATTTTTTCCTCAGAGTCTTCTAAGGTGCCTCATAATCAACAATCAAAACACTATCCTCTTTGGCACAAACACAAATCCTAGAATTTTTAAAGTCCTCTAATTATTTTTCTTACAATAGGACTCTATCATCAGTCTCATTTTTGGACAATTTTAAAGCATTAAAGTCATAGTCCAAAGAAACAAATTTCTCATGATAAAAATTTGATTTTGAACCGTTTGTAAAAGATCCATATCGAATTTAAAACAACAGTTTTCTTTTTCCAAAACTTTAATTCTTTTCGTAACCATCAAACTCAAATTATTTAGATCGTCAAAACTATGATTTGTGCCCTCAAAGAGGTGTGATCACTTGAAAAGCTCTGATACTAATTTTTAAAAGTGCTAAGATCGCTTGCAAAGCTCTGATGTCAATTTGTAAATGTTCTAATGTGCAAATTCTCAAATTCTAATTTTAAACTTATTGAATTGGAGTCAATTTTTATCCAAATTATTTTATCCCTAAACATTCATCTATGTGTTTAAATCATGCCATCACAAAATTTCTAATTCGCATATTTCAGAAAAAAAAAACAAAGGGAAAAACCTTTTATTTCACTATGCAAAAGTAAATCACAACTTACTTACACAATGAAATTTGCAATGAATATCCGCAAACACTCACATAGACCTACGCCTAGAGTCAAAAATGGATCAATCGTAGTGAACCCACAAGAACACGCAGCTCTGTCTTCAACCAGGAACGCCCACAAGCACTCCCAATGACACGCAACCTTTGTCAGTCGTAGATTTACCCTTTCTATAAGAGAAACTTCAATAAGATCGTATCTTGGGTTCCCAAACAATTCACTAAAGCTATTAGGATTTTTGTGAATTGAAAAACAAATGTTTAAGCCCTTAAATAAGAAGACAAAATAGTTATGCAGTTTGCAGTTTTTGTATATGGAAAAAACTCGGGTCTTCTTCAAGAAAAGGGTCTCATTTAATCAGATATTTATAAGAAATCAGAGTTGGTGTTGTCGCTCGAACGAGATCAGCATGTCGTTCGAACGACATGTGATCTCGCTTGAAAGGACTTCGCGTGACAAATCAAATGAGGTAAACAAAACCAAAATAACGTGATGTCATTTGATAAAATACTTCAAGTGAGCTTTAAGTGAGGTATCACGCGAGATTCGTTGTCGCTTGAAGAGGTCGTTTGAACGACTTTTTCCTATCATTTGAACGACATAGACATGTCATTTGAACGACATCAACGTAAAATAAATTTTATAAAAACTCTGCCTCAGGACTTAGAAAAAATATTTTTGATGAAAAATGATGCCTCAGCTATTTAAAAACATTTTAGAAAAATTATCCCAACACTTTAAATGAACCATTAAGGGACTTTAAACACAACCTTACCAATCTTGCAGAGGCCTCTTTGTTGAGTAATGTTGATATTCGGATCCGTCTTGATACATGAATGGACTTGAACTTTTCTTCGATGGTTGTAGCGGTATACGACATTATCTAATGTAAATAGACTATGTAAAATCTGTCCTTACAAATGCCATTATTACATAAATATGTTCGGAAGAAAAAATATTAATCGCCACATGTGAGGGACAAATGAGTCTTTGTGTGTTCAGTGAGGAGTAGGCATATTGTAAGAGTCACACAATAGTCTGGAGTCTGTAGATATGGGTGTTCGCATAAGTGTTTCCTCACAACTCACTTTGTTTTTATCACAAAACTCTCAAGCAATCTTTAACCTTTCATTCCTTTTCTCTTCCTTTTCAAATCTTACTCTTATTCTTACTTATTTATGGAGAACTTCCAAACTGTTAACTAGGATATAACTAAGGTGTGTCCCCTTTCTGCAATTGCAACAAGGGCTGATACTTTATTTTTTTTGTATAAAAGAGGGTGTAGCGAGACCTACTTTATCAAGTGTACTAAAATATTTTCTTCCTCAAACCTATATTATTGAGGGGATAAGGATGCTCTATCACCACCCATTTCTTCAACTAGGTCCCCTTGCACCATTGTTATATAGTATGGGGTTCCTAGATACCCAGACTTTGTTAGTGGAACTAAAAGTAGCTCTTGTATCTTTGAATATTATATTGATATCAAATGGATTTATTATGTTCCATATATCATGAAGATAAGGGCTGAAAGACCTCAATAAAGGTCATGATCCCGATTAAGGGTCATGTTTGCTTCAATTAAGTCTTATTGGCCTTTGGGGTCAAGTTTCCCCTGGTTAAACCCGTTTATAATGTGTTAAAGTACATTGGCATATCTACACTCAAATGGACACCAGGGACTTGAACCATTTGGTCATTTTTGTGGTGACCTTTAAAGAGTCGAGCAAAGTTAAGCATTACCTAATCCCAACTCAGTTCCTTAGTTTCTATTATACGACAAAATGAATAGGTCTTTGGTATTTAACTTTTGAGGATTCAAATCATTAATTTGAAAATAATGGTCAAAACACCCCCAAAACTGGATGAACTATTATTTCTTGGTCTTTAGGGACTATAATATGCTTATATGAGAGAAAGATCAAGAGTATCACGGGGTTATCACCGCGTGGTGTAAAGCTCAAGGCCTATTATGATCGTTCTTAATTATGATTTTTTATTTCTATTGACGGAGTTAATTTTTAAACCTGTTAACCTTTTCCTTGTGAAAATATTACATATATAATTGTGGATGAAGCTCAAAGGGTTGAGGTAGCTTTTTCCTTGACACCGATTCATTTTGAGATCTTTGTCACTCCTAATCGCTTATTAACAAATAAGTTTGACCATGATACTAAAAGGTGAGATCCTTCTTTAATAACTCGAATTTTCATTATTGGACAAAATTGTAATTATAATAAAGTAATGTTATTGATTACATGTGTGTAGCATTTAATTGTGTATTTTTTGTATAATCACACTAATTATTTAACATTGGTTAAATTAATTAATATCAGGGTGAATATGTAATTAATCTAGTAATGTTAAAAGTACTTTGAAAATTTGGAGAATAGTTTTAAAGTATAAATATATTAATTTGGTATAGTTACGTTGAGAAGTTTTAAAGTTAAGAGCCTGAAATGTAAAGTAAATAAAATTAAAGTGTAAATTTAATAAAAGGATGATTTTTAAAGAAACTGTCATGTGGATTATAAACAAATTAGTAGTTAAATTTGTATTAGTTATATAAGAAAGGAATTAATTTGATTATATAGTTAGTTAGCATTAGTAGCTATTATTAGTATATAAGGAAGTACATAGAGAATTGAGGAAGAAGGACGATACCTACAGCAGAGTGAGGGAGGCTAGCCGCGTTAGTGGAAAAGCCAAGCCACAGAGGCAGTTGTTCCTACCACAATGGTGGTTCATGTAGTCCGAGAAGTTGGGGAGCCACAAGAGAGGTAGGGTTAAGTCACGAGGGCGTGTTCTAGGTCATGGTTATGGTAGGTTTAAGCCGCAATTGTGGATGATTCTCAGAGAGTCCGACAGAGTTTAGTAACAGTGTTGCATTATCAAAACCTTGTGGTTTAAACCTCTTCCTTTTGAAGAAATTGTCCCATAAAATCAAACCATGGGCCATTTCCTCTCAGCAAATTTTAAACCAGCTTGTTGTGTTGTTAGCCATTAAGTAGTTCAACCCATGTTCTTTATGATAATTATTCCATCTTCTCATTAACTCCATTCGACATTTTGTATACTTATACATAACAATGTTTAACCCTCCCCTGCTATAAAATACCTACCATAACACTGTATTCTTCACCACTTTTATTGTAAACAAAATATATCCATGAGTGAGCATATCAACTTTGAGTGTTCTTGCTAGGTTACTTTAAAGTTTTGTTTGGGTTATTTTGGAATATCATTTGGAGCACGCTGAGAGTATTTTTAGGAGAACTTTAAGGAGTATTTTCAAAGAGTATTTCTAAGATTTAATGGATCTTATTTTCTACACCATTTCAAAGTATTTCTCTTCATTTGAGGTAGGGTTTATAATAAGTATGTTTATAAATAAATATGCAACACGTTTATATAAATATTTATATATAGGCATGTCTTATCATCACGCAACCTATATTTAAGTAAATATTATATTATTTCAAGTGGGGAAAGTATGTTGTAAAAATTATTATTTTATGTGGGAAAACATCAAGCATGTCTTTCATTGTGTTGGGACAATATGTACATTGTTAAAAATTTATGCTTTTAAGAAAATATTATTAGGATAATTTCATAATGCATTTCATATTTAGGTTTTGTCAAATGCTAAAATGTTATAAAGATGAGTATGAGTATTATTAAACATGTAGGTTGGGTTGGGGTAATATACCAAATAATGAACACAAATATGAGTTTAATATTATCAATTCGGATTATATAATATAAGTTGATAAGATAGTAAAACAACCCCTAAAGTTTGGTATATTACAAAACATAACTATAAACGGAAAAAATCTCGATCTAAAAGCTCTGATACCAATTTGTAAATGCAAATAATTGCAAGGGTGATTTCAAACAAAAATTACAATACCAATTTTAAATGCGGAAGCTAATTTTAAATAAATTTTATCTTTTTATCCTAATCATACATCTATGGTGATAAAACAGATAAATCAAACAGGTAAAATATGACAAGGCCAAGTTTCAGGAAAAAAACCAAAGGAAAAAACTTTTTATTCGCTTAGAAATTTACAAGAGAGTCGACTTATAAACTACTTGATATCCCCCACAAGTATAACACGATATTCTTCAAAAATTTCTAAGAAACAACAACTATGATCCTCGCAAGAATCACACGACTGCATTCCTCCGTTAGCCTCAACCTTCATCTTTAACCGTGAGTCCCCGCAGGTATCACAAGTCAGCAATGGAGATCCTCTCCACCAAGGTGTATGCAATAGATAAAAAACTTTATAGGGTTATAAGCTAATTCATAAGAAAAATATTCAAGGAACTTTTGTTGTGAATTAAACAAGTGTTTTTCAACTCAAAAAGTGAAGAACGTTTGTATCAGATATGCAGATACGTTTTCATAAAAGTATTAAATAGCTGAATTAAAAAACAAGTATTTACACAAAACTTAAGGCGACACGTCGTTCGAACGGGATCAACAAGTCGTTCTAACGACATAGACATGTCATTAAAAGGAGATGCAATATCGCTACTAACGACCTAAATAAAACCAAACCAGTAGCATATCGTTTGATCCAACATCAATCCAAATATCAAATGAGGGATTTAACAACCTTGCGATGTAATTTGAACGACATAAACAAAAAAAAATTATTTTTAAAAACTCTGCCTACAGTAAACTCAATAAGCATATTTTTGAAAAATTAAGTTCCAAACTGATTTTGAAAATAGAAAAAAAATCCTTTTCGAAATAAAAAGCCCTGTTCATTTTTTTTATAAAAAATAAACATCCTAAATATAATTTCGTTAATCAATTCAAACTCTAAATTGTTTAATACCTCATCGGGATGTTGGGAAGTCTTCAAACTTGGAGATGCTTGAGTTCGGTTCATTTTTACGGTGCGTGACGATTTGTAATAGGATACGCCAAACTAGCCTAAAGATATACTATGAACAATCCTAGAAAAATTGTTTCGACAATAACCTAAAGTTGTGAAACGATAAAATCACCCCTAAAAATTTAAAGTTTATAGAGTAGTCCTTATAGTTACTGTGACACTCCGTATATTTTTAATATACAGGTTGATCAAGTCTAATTATTAAATTATAAAGGTTGTTAAAGTAATTAAATACCATTCTCAGCATGAAGAGATCAAACCATATATATTTAAACTAAAATGATTTTTTTTATGACAACACAATTGATATAAGAAACATACTTCATTATCTTATATTTAATGTACTTGATATTATTACAAGCACTCAATACACTAGGAGATATGTAACTAGAAACACTTCATCCAAGTAACCATGCAATCATCCCATGAAATACAATGAATCCCTCAACTAAGAAACTAAAGAACATAACCCAAGATAATGAATATCACAAGATTAACTTAAAGCTTATCAAAACCATTGATCAAAAGACTCACGATATGTTCAAACATCAAAAATTAAAAGAAGCAAGTTCCAACACATCCCATAACCTTTTGTGATCCTACTCATGCAAGAACTACATCAAACAAGTCATGTAATCCCTTAATTGATGATTCAATCAAGTTAAAGAATTTATCAAAAGCCCTGATACTTATTACTTTATTTTTTTGTACTTTAGGAACCATTATACAAAAGTAAAGTAATGTGTTTCAACGTTGTTCCTACCACCCCCTAGACCTTTCCCAAAGCATGGACCCAAACCAAACAAGTTTAGACTAAAACTCTTGAGGTTTTTAGTCGACTAAAGTTTAAGGTTTAGTCGACTAAAACTCCTAGGAAATAGTTTAGCCAATTAAACTATTTCCATCTAAATAAAACTTTAAAAAAGCCAACTGAAGGAGTTTTAGTCGATAAAAAGTCCACTTTTAGTCGACTAAAAGTGCCAGGTTTTCAAGCTTCAACTCTAGTAAAATCCTCATAACTTCTATCCAAAAATCCTAGCCTTTCCTAAATGATTACTAAACTTTCTACCCATTTTTGATTACCTCCTACCTCATCCTAAAACTATAAATAAAACCCTCTATAACCATTCTAAAGAACACAAACTAGCAATACCAATCCTCTTGAGTAAAGTTCCATCTTCTAGTTTATGTCCTTATGTTTCTATAGAGAAATTAAGAAAACCCATTTGAGAACTTCAAACCCTAAGCCTCCATTAGAGCTAGAGATTCAATAAAACCCACTTTAACCTAAATTTTCATCCCCAATTCATTTTTAGCAAACTTACAAGCCCAATACCCACTTGTGCTAAAGATTTACCAAAAAATCCATTTTGAGTTATATACTTGTGATACTTGTTTACTCATCTTTTTAGAGAGAGAGAGAGAGAGTAAACTCATTACTTCATTATTTTAGTAAATACACTGGGCTTTACATTTCAGTTATGTATATTATTTTTGTGACCCATCGTTAAGATTCACTATATCTTCTCGGTCGATAGTGTGATTGTTTGGAGTAGTCAAGGAATTTAAAGACTTTGGGATATTGCGTGGATACCGCTTAGGCAAGGATAATTTTAGCATCTTATTGGTTGCGGTTTGCAAGGTAATATTCCTTGTATGATTTTAGTTCCATCGTAAGTGAACCAGAGATAGTGGAGTTCTCGAGTACCATCTCGAGCGTGTGGACGTAGGCAAAGTCCAAACACGATTAAAATATCATTTTGAAAAGTTCCATCTATCCCCCTCTCTTAACTGCTTATATTTATTGTTGATTAATTTATTGCTTATAAGTAGATCTATCATATTTCAATTAAATATTACATCGAAGTTAAGAAAGATTTAAAATTTGCCACTAAACTCATTTATCCAATTCCCCCCCCCCCTATTTGGTATATTTTCGGGCCAATAATTGGTATCAGAGCCTAAACTATAGATACTTATTTTTTTAAAGTATATTTTTGAGTATAAATATCGAAATGGCACTTGTACCCAATGTCTTCATTGCACATGGACAGCAAACAAACCGATACACATTTTTTTTATGGAACTAACTATGGTTTTTGGAAAAATAGAATGCAATGGTTGATTCAAGCCCATGACTATGAAACATGGAGATATATAGTTAATGGTCCATATGTGCCTATGAAAATTGTCGATAATATTTTCACAGAAGATGATTTTAGAAAAATTCAAATTAATTCCCAAGCAGTAAACACTCTTATATGCTCAATTTCTATGAATGGATATAATAAGGTTGTGACACCCCATATATTTTTAATAATTGGGTTGATTAAGTTTGTTTATTAAAATTATACAGGTTGCCTAAACAATTAAATATCATCCTTAGCATGTACATGAACCAATGAATGAAGATAAATAAAGGTGAAGTACGATATGAGAAATCCTCAAATAAAAATATATAATAAATAAGAGTTAATTACATTATCGATCAAATAGAATTGATACACACATTTATCTCCAATTAAATTTATTTTTTATAACTAAGTATAATTATGAAAAATAAAGTAAATCTAGCATCTCTTAAAATAAATGAATTAATCTAAAATTAGGTACGGTATGTTATAACCCCTACATATTCAAATCTCGATGATTAATGGAATGAAAGACTTAGGGCTTGAATAAGAGAAATAGATCGGGTATACATGAACACATGCAACAATACAATGGGTCAGACCCACCACAATAAAATAATAGTTGCGCGCTCGAGTAGTAAAACTATCAATCATGAAAGTAAATTATAAACTCTACATTTATTAGATTAACTATTATCCGTATAAATTTAGTATTTATACATATACAAATGCGTCTTTCTATTTGTCTTTATCAAGTATACCAAACACATGTCTCGAAGTTGAATAATGAAACATTATTTGTTAATGCATAATCGACCCATAATGTGTAGCCTAAAATTATCCAAATGGTTTCTTTAATCCGTTCATCATTACATTTCCCCCTTACAAATAAAGTCAAGACGTATATCCAATCCACAAAGTCTAACTCAATATTTCATTTACGTCTAAATCGTTTATAATATTACAATTCTTAATCATTATATTTTAAAACCCCAAAATTTTCCATTTGAGTAGAATTCACTACGTCAAGGGGCACTTCTAAAATTTATCATATAAGCCCTTAAATGTAACTATAATACAAACTTTACTCGATCCGTGTGCATGGTACAAAATCTTATCATTGCGCACACTACCGTTTGCACGGTAAAAATAATTTCGTTAGCACGACCCATTCTCAAGGTAAAAACTATGTCCGATCGCACGGTTCATGGAAACCAAAGTCACCCAAAAATAACTCCGTGCACCCCCTGTCCCAAGCCCATAATTCAAATCATGATTTTATTCTTAACATAAAGTTCTATGCCACAATACCCCTAATTATGGTCTAAATTTTTTGTTAAAGTCAACCCATACTTACTAATTTCACTTTCTCATATATACTTATGAGTTTTTAATATATAATTCCATAAGTGCTATATTAAAATTCAAAGGGATTTTTGCAATTACATGTAAATGAATAGTCAACCATATGATTCCATTCAAATCTGAACATCTAAAAGGAATATACAATTCTCTACCTGATTTCACTAAGTTTAGCTAAACATGAAGTTTCAATAACTGGTAAACTAATCTATACATAAAATTTCAAGAATTGGGTTTATTCCTTTATTTCTCAAAAATAACAATTTTTTCATATATCAAATAGCCCTAATTATTTCTACACCATTTTTATAATTTATAAAAACTAGTTTAGATATAAATCACTATTTGCACCATGAGAGGAGAGAATAGAATAAAATTATATTGCCTTGAATGATAAATAAAATTTCTAAAAGAAAGAAAAGATAAACCTTTTAGAAATTCTCTTGCAATTGCTCTTCAAATTTCCCAATTTGTGTAGAGAAGCTCCCAATGATGTTGAAAATAATCTTCTTGAGAAATAGTTAAAATGTTCTTACAAGATGTCCCCAAACTATTTTACTTTTGTAATTAGGTAGATGATTTTTCAAAATCAAGTTTAGTACAAGTTTATAACTGTAGGATTTCTTGCTAGAATAAAAGTACGTATTTTATATGAAGTTTGGAAGCTGGATTGTGAATTTAGAAGGCTTTAGGTTCTTATATTAGTTCTCCTTAAACCTAGGTTTCTCTCCAAGTATTCTCCAATTACCTTATTAACCTCATCCATCCAATTAATCACTATATTAATCCTCTTCAAACCAAACTTTCTATCCTAGTATGCTCTAATTATCTTATTGACCTCATCCACCCAACTAATTACTTAACTTAATTTTCAAAAATAATTTAAAATACTTATTTAAATTCAATCGTAACTAAATATTTTAAATTTTATTTGTAAGGACATTATTTTTGTAAAAACCCTCGCTTTGAGGTCCTATTTTATATTTAATTTGCTAGATATAGTAATTAGATATAAAAATGTTGGTATGTGGAGTAAGTACTAATCTAGTGAAGAAAAGTTAATATTTATTATGATGTTGCATATTTACCGTAAGTATAGGTGAATATTGCTATGTTCTGTTTTGTAATGTCATAAGATTTAAAATGACATTTGGCTTAAAATGAAATCGGAACCTAAAATGAATTATAAAATTTCCAAATGATAATTTGGAGGGCGTAGTTAGTCCCGGGAGGCTCAAGATAGTCAAATTATGTGCCATATGGTATTTCGAGGTTCCGGGCACTTTTGACTGGTTGTAGCTTAAATGAGTAGTTGCGTATTAATTTATCGCGTATTGATCACTAAGCTGGAATTTTAAGCCTAAGCCACGATTTATGTTTTGATTAAGTCACTATTCCCCTAATTAAATTTGTAAACCTAGAGAAAGAAAGAGAAAGGAAGAGAACTTGTCGAGAAAGTGAGAGATTGAAGCTTTGGTGATTGTTCTTGCATACAACTTCATCAAAATCTGAACTTGCAAACTTGAGGCAAGTTATTTACTTGCTATTTTATGATTTAAGTAGAGTAATTAGCATTGATAGTTATGGTTATGTATGGTTTATGGAAGTTAGGGTTTTTATTTTGATTTATGGGCTTTAGATCTTTAGAAGTTGAATTGATATGATTTTGAGGTAAATTATGGTTGGATGATGTATTTATGATCAGTTGGTAGAATTAAAGGATAGGGATTTGAGTTGGTTGAAGTTGAGTAGAATTTGGAGTCCAAGACTCCATAGACAAAACTTGGAATTTCTGCAGAACCGAATCTATTCGGCCTGGCCGAATCGATTCGTTGAGAGACAGTTTCCAAGCCTGGGTCGTCCGAATCGGTTCGGCTCCTCCGAATCGATTCGGCACGTCCGAATCGATTCTCCTTTAAGAACCCAAATCGATTTGGCTAGTCCGAATCGATTCGGAAAGCCTGCACTTTTCCTTTGTTTTTCTTTTTGAATTTGACCCCTTTCTTTAGGATTATGACCTAGGACCCTTCTTGTAAGAAGTAAACATAGGATTCTAGAGCTTTAGTTGAGTTTGGTCGTTACCCTATAGTTGAATGGGATCACTTGGGGTTAATTCAGGGGTACTTAAAGTGATGTTTAGGTATCACTTCTCATTTGGTAAATTAGTTGAATTTTAGAGTTCTAAGCCCATATGTGGAGATTTTAGAAGCCCTTTTTGAGGTATATAAAACCTTGGGACTTATGAGACTTTGGGGAATTGTTTGGAGAATACTTCGGGACTTAAATATATGATGAAATTGAATAAGAAATATTCAAAGATGATGGTTTCAAATAAAATGAAACACATGTGATTAATGGTAATGAAAATGAGATTTAAATTGGTAAATGTTAATTTACTTAAACACACCTCTCTAAATGCTATCATAAGGGAAGCTCACGCATGAGGTGATGTCCCCTGACTAGTGAATGCAGGCTGACTATAGTCCTCGGCCATATGCGGGGTTTGTATATGTTTTTTTGCGCTAGTGATGTAATTCCGGGTGTGGTTATGACTCACTCGCAGGCATATGGACACTTCCCGACGTGCATTAGGTGCCCAGGTTGTCTTGTATAGATAGGTCCTGGAAGATGATAGTCATTTAGGGGGGCGTCCAGTGGGGAAACTCGGAGGGGCAGTCTTAGAAACGTTATATGTATAAGAATATAACCTTTCTAACTCAAGTGGGACTTGAGATATATGAATTTCAATAAGAAATGAGATGGTAATTATATTCCTGCTAAGGAATGGAAAACGGAAAGATATGATGGAAATTGTATTCCTAGTAAGGAATGGAAAATGATAAGATATGAGAAGAAGTGAGATTTAATTTTAATTCTCTTGCTTAATTAATAACTGTAAGAAACATTTAAACTGCATTATCATATTTGATGATTAGGTTGTTAGATTCTCATCCACATAACTCATGATACATTGTCCATATATATCATGCTTCTTATTCTTCTGGGAATCATATATAAACCGGACATTGACCCGTTCATTTTTATGTTGTGCATGTTATTGCATTCGCTCAGGTGCTCCTCCGCAAGGGCGCACGTTGTGATATTCCTATTCCTATACGTTTGACGAGCCATGAGATTTTGAGGATTATCATGGGATATGTTGTTAGACGCCTTCATTTCTCAAATTCTAGATATGACCGGGTGTTTCACTCGGGCGGGTGGCCCAACTTTTGTACTTGATTAATGAATGTACTATGTAAATTATTGAACTTTTGTAATACATTGAATGTAACTGTGGATCGACAGATTATTCGATCCTCTTATTGCATGGTTGTTTCCATATTAATATATGTTCTTTTGGAATTCCACTTTCTTATCGGATTGGGTTGTTTAATTTATTTCTTAACTCGTAATCAAACTAAAAATTTTGACAACTTGCTTTCTGATTTATTGGGTGGTTTTCCCGTATACCTATTCTATTGTTATGATGCTGAGGATGATCACCATCCATGATTCCGTTATGTTGAGGTATCGGGCTGGCCACCCCTTATTTCGGATGGCGGGTTGTCACAGATGGTATCAGAGCATCAGGTTCTAGAGTCTTTAGGATTTATGTGGACTTGTCACGTTCTACCGTAGCGTTCTTTGATATAGAGCCTAATGTTAGGACTGCTTTGTTGCTTATGTTTACCATCTTCTGCAAGATAGATTATTTTAGATTGTATTCTAACTCTATTGTTCTCCATCTCAGATGCCGCCTAAGAGATGTCGCCCAGCGAGACGGAATAGGATTGTAGAAGAGGAAGTTGGACCTCCACCGCCGCCATAAGGAACATTTAATGCTGCGGATGTGGCGAATATAGTGGCTCAAGCCGTTATTGCGACCATGACAGCAGTGGCTCAACAAGTGCCACAGGCTCAACAAAGAGCGCCAGATGCCCAAGTTCCTATGGGACCTTCCCCGTGGGAGAGAGCTAGGGAATCTTTTCTAAAGGGTCAGCCCCCAGAATTTGACGGTTCGGATGTTATAAAAGCAAATCAGTGGAAGAAAGATATTCAACGCCATCTACGTATGGTGGAATGTGGTGAGGACAAGAAGCAAGTCCTTGCTACTTTTAAACTTATTGGAGCCGCATTACACTGGTGGGAGTCCGTGACTACGCCAGAACAGAGGGACACAATGTCGATTTCTGAATTCTGGGTTTTGTTCGATCAAGAGTACTTTCCTCCCTCAATTCAAGGGGAGATGATAAGGAGGTTACAAAACCTTATGCAAGGGGAGAGGTCGGTGGCTGAATATGAAGAGGAGTTCACCCGGTTAGCAAGTTTTGTACCGGATGAAGTGACTCCCGAGGAAAGGAAAGTTTCGAAGTTTATGAGAGGGTTGAACTGGAGAATCCGGCAACACTTGCTGGGTAATCCGTCTTTACAAACTTTTGGTGAAGTAATGAATGCAGTTTTACTATATTGCCAAGAGCATAGACTATTTGTGCAAAGTGGCAAGAGGGCCATGGTAGCGGGGCAAGTGGGAAGGCCTGGGGGTATCGGGATTGGAGGAGGAGCTTTTCCCTCGTCCCAACCTTTAGGCAGTAAATAGAAAGAAAGGGATCCCCAGCAGGGGGACTTGTCAAAGAGGCAGCATTCTGGTGGGTTTAATTCGGGGAACCATAAAATAGGCACGGTCAAGGTGCCCCACAACAACAAGCAGGCTGTGGTGGTCAGGGAGGTAGAGGCCAGCAGGGCCATGGTGTAAATCAGTTTAGAAATAATCGTGGTCAAAATGCCAAAAATATGATAGGTCGGTGTTTCCAATGCGGAGAAGCGGGTCACTATAAGAAGGAGTATCCTCAGTCGATTGGGGGACAGTTTCCTAGAGATCCGTAGCATCCGTATGTTCAGTTCCCTCCACAGGTGCCTAACCCAATTGTTCCTCCACAGCAGGGTCAGTTACAGTATGGTAGGGTCTATCATATACAGGATGCTATGCTTCCACCAGCTCCGTCGGCACCGCCAGCCATTGAGGGTAAGTTCCTTATTCAGGGATATATGGGTCGCATTTTATTTGATACTGGTGCAACACATTCATTCATTTCTAGGAGCTTTGCTCAAACCACAGAGTTGATAAAGTCTGCTGAGAGTACTTTTACTAGTGTGGAGTCCTCTATGGGTGATGGTTCACTCATCTTCCTTGTTTGTAAAAATATAGGAATTACTATTGGTAATTTATGCTTTGAGGCCGATTTACTCGTCCTGGACATGGTCGGGTATGATGTGATTTTGGGTATGGATTGTCTTATAAAGTATCATGCTATAGTAAATTGCTACGGGAAGAGTATAGTCTTCACCGTTCCGGGACAGGAAATGTTCCTGGTAGTTTTACCTCGTTTAGAGGGGAGTACTAGTACTTATCTGTATTGTATTGCCGAGGAGACTTCTAAGGATGTAGTTATTTCCTTGGATTCTATTCCGGTTGTGAAAGATTTTGAGGATGTTTTTCTGGAAATACCAAGTTTGCCTCCTGGCCGTGAGATTGAGTTTGTGATCGATTTAGCGCCGGGAACGAGGCCTATTGCTAGGGCTCCATATCGAATGGATCCTATTAAAATGAGGGAGCTAAGAGATCAAATTCAGAAGCTGTTGGAGCAGGGATTCATTAGGCGTATCACATCGCCATGGGGTGCTCCAGTGTTGTTTGTTAAGAAAAGAGATGGCTCTCTCCGGTTATGTGTGGACTATAGAGAGTTAAATAAGGTCACCATCCAGAATAAATATCCTTTGCCTCATATCGATGACTTGTTTGATAAACTTCGAGGAGCGTTGTACTTCTCAAAAATCGATTTGAGGATGGGGTATCACTAGTTGAGGATACGGGAGGAGGATATATCCAAGACTGCTTTTCTGACAAGGTACGGGTCCTATGAATTTTTGGTTATGCCCTTTGGACTAACCAATGCCCCCGCTGTATTTATGGATCTCATGAATATAGTATTTTGGGATTTCCTGGACCAATTTGTTATTGTGTTCATTGATGACATTTTAGTCTATTCTCGAACGAAATCTGATCATGCTATGCATTTAAGGTTGGTCCGACAAAGACTGAGAGATCACCAATTATATGCCAAGTTCGAGAAGTGTGGCTTTTGGTTACAGGAGGTACAGTTTTTGGGTTATGTGGTGACGTCCCATGGTGTATCGGTGGATCCGAGCAAGGTGGTTGCGGTGAGGGAGTGGGGTCAGCCCATGACACCTATCAAGGTTCGCAGTTTTTTGGGTTTGACGGGTTATTACCGTCAGTTCATTAAGGGTTTCTCTAAGATCGCTAGCCCTTTGACCAATTTGACCCGGAAGGGAGTGAGATTCGTTTGGGATAGTTCTTGCCAGGCTGTATTTGATGAGCTTAAAGATAAATTGACTTCGGCTCCGGTCCTTGCATTGCCAAAGCTGGCATTGGAATATCTAGTCTTCACCGATGCATCTCTTCAAGGATTAGGAGGTGTACTTCAGCAAGAGAGACGGGCTATCGCTTATGCTTCTCGCAAGTTAAATCCCCATGAAAGAAACTATCCGGTGCATGACTTAGAACTTGCTGCCATTATCTTTGCCTTGAAGATATGGAGGCATTACCTATTGGGAGAGAATTTTAGTCTCTTCACGGACCATAAATTGCTGCAATATTTATTTTCACAAAAGGATTTGAATATGCGACAGCGCCGATGGTTGGAGTTCATGAAAGATTATCAATTTGATATTCGTTATCATCCGGGCAAGGCAAACGTTGTAGCGGATGCCTTGAGTAGGAAGCCCGAGGGAGAGTTAGCTGATGTTTGGAAAGCTAAATGGAAGGAACTCAGTCGGGAGGATACGGTGGTGAGGGAATTCATGTCGGTGATGACCGTTACTCCTACCAATGTGGCAAGGGTGGTAAAAGCCCAAGGAAGGGATAAGGGGTGTCAAGACCATATTCGATGATTTCTGTCCGAGGGAGCGGATTCCTACTCAATTAGTTCTGAGGGTGGATTACGCTTCCATGGAAGACTCATTGTTCCGGAGGAAGGAGATTTGAGATGGGCGGTGATGGTTGAATCTCACGGATCTAAGTTTACGGTACATCCTGGCGGGGATAAGATGTATCAAGACATGCGCCGTCAATACTGGTGGCCTGGTATGAAACGGGATATTTTCGAGTTCGTGTCCCAATGTACTACTTGTCAGTTGGTCAAGATCGATCATCAACGATAGACAGGTCTGTTGCAACCGTTAGAGATCCCGGTGTGGAAATGGGAAAGCATATCGATGGATTTTATCACGGGGTTGCCAAGATCACAAAGTGGTGATGATTCCATTTGGGTGATTGTCGACTGTTTGACTAAGTCGGCACACTTCCTACCCGTGCGGACTGATTATGACACTGCTCGGTATGCCCGATTATTCATCAAGGAGGTGGTGAGACTCCATGGGGTGCCTTTGAATATAGTTTCCGACCGAGATAAAATCTTTGTTTCCCACTTCTGGCGGAGTTTCCAAGAAGAGATGGGGACCGAATTGAGGTTAAGCACTTCATATCATCCTCAAACAGATGGCCAAACTGAAAGGGTAAACCAAATGTTGGAGGATATGCTTCGCATGTGTATGCTTGACTTCAAAGGTGGTTGGGAACAATATCTCCCATTGGTTGAGTTTGCTTATAACAACTCTCACCAATTTACTATTGGAATGGCACCTTATGAAGCTTTGTATGGAAGTCCTTGTAGATCGCCCGCTTGTTGGATGGAGGTGGGTGATAATAAATTTCTTGGACCTGAAATGATCCAAGATACTTCTTCAAAAATAGAACTCATTCGGAATCGCATTCGAATAGCCCAAGACCGTCAAAAGAGCTATGCCGATGCAGGTCTATGACATATGGAATTGGAGATTGGGGACCAAGTGTTGGTTCGAGTGTCACCCATGAAAGGCATCAAGCGGTTCGGTAAGAAGAGGAAGCTTGCGCCACGTTTTGTGGGACCTTTTCCAGTCATTGCGAAAGTGGGTCCAGTGGCATACCAACTTGCTTTACCTGAACCATTGCAACAAATTCATGATGTATTCCATGTTTCCTCTCTAAAGAAGTATAGGAGGTGCAAAGGTGCTCTTTGGCACATCCCTTTCGAGGATATTGATTTACAACCCGACGTTTCATATGAAGAACAATCGGTTGCTATTCTAGAACATGGGGAGCGTAAATTGAGATCGCGAGTGTTCCCCTTGGTGCGAGTTCAATGGAGTCACCATAACGCCAAGGAATCAACATGGGAGCACGAGGATGACATGCGAGAAAAGTATCCGCATCTCTTTATACAAGGTACGCCTGAATTTTGGGGATAAAATTCCCTCATAAGGGGGGAGTATGTAACAACCCTCGCTTTTGAGGTCCTATTTTATATTTAATGATATAGTAATTAGATATAAAAATGTTGGTATGTGGAGTAAGTATTAATCTAGTGTAGAAAAGTTAATATTTATTATGATGTTGCATATTTACCGTAAGTATAGGTGAATATTGTTATGTTGTGTTTTGTAATGTCATAAGATTTAAAATGACATTTAGCTTAAAATGAAACCGGAACCTAAAATGAATTATAAAATTTCCAAATGATAATTTGGAGGGCGTAGTTAGTTCCGGGAGATTCGAGATAGTCAAATTATGTGCCATATGGTATTTCGAGGTTCCGGGCACTTTTGACTAGTTGTAGCTTAAATGAGTAGTTGCGTATTATTTTATCTCGTATTGATCACTAAGCTGGAATTTTAAGCCTAAGCCACGATTTATGTTTTGATTAAGTCACTATTCCCCTAATTGAATTTGTAAACCTAGAGAAAGAAAGAGAAAGGAAGAGAACTTGTGGAGAAAGTGAGAGATTGAAGCTTTGGTGATTGTTCTTGCATACAACTTCATCAAAATCTGAACTAGCAAACTTGAGGCAAGTTATCTACTTACTATTTTATGATTTAAGTAGAGTAATTAGCATTGATAGTTGTCGTTATGTATGGTTTATGGAAGTTAGGGTTTTTATTTGATTTATGGGCGTTAGTTCCTTGGAAGTTGAATTGATATGATTTTGAGGTAAATTATGGTTGGATGATGTATTTATGATCAGTTGGTAGCATTAAAGGATAGGGATTTGAGTTGGTTGAAGTTGGGTAGAATTTGGAGTCCAAGATTCCATAGACAAAACTTGGAATTTTTGCAGAACCGAATCGATTCGGCCTGGCCGAATCGATTCGCTGAGAGACAGTTTCCAAGCCTGGGTCGTCCGAATCAGTTCGACTCGTCTGAATCGATTCGGAAATTATGCAGAAACTCATTTTTCCTGACCGAATCGATTCGTCTAGTCCGAATCGATTCGCCTTTAAGAACCCAAATCGATTCGGCTAGTCCGAATCGATTCGGAAAGCCTGCACTTTTCCTTTATTTTTCTTTTTGAATTTGACCCCTTTCTTTAGGATTATGACCTAGGACCCTTCTTGTAAGAAGTAAACATAGGATTCTAGAGCCTTAGTTGAGTTTAGTCGTTACCCTATAGTTGAATGGGATCACTTGGGGTTAATTCAGGGGTACTTAAAGTGATGTTTAGGTATCACTTCTCATTTGGTAAATTAGTTGAATTTTAGAGTTCTAAGCCCATATGTGGAGATTTTAGAAGCCCTTTTTGAGGTATATAACACCTTGGGACTTATGAGACTTTGGGGAATTGTTTGGAGAATACTTCGGGTCTTAAATATATGATGAAATTGAATAAGAAATATTCAAAGATGATGGTTTCAAATAAAATGAAACACATGTGATTAATGGTAATGAAAATGAGATTTAAATTGGTAAATGTTAATTTACTTAAACACACCTCTCTAAATGCTATCATAAGGGAAGCTCGCGCATGAGGTGATGTCCCCTGACTAGTGAATGCAGGTTGACTATAGTCCTCGGCCATATGCGAGGTTTGTATATGTTTTTTTGCGCTAGTGAGGTAATTTCGGGTGTGGTTATGACTCACTCGCAGGCATATGGCCACTTCCCGACGTGCATTAGGTGCCCAGGTTGTCTTGTATAGATAGGAACTGGAAGATGATAGTCATTTAGGGGGGCTCCCAGTGGGGTAACTCGGAGGGGCGGTCTTAGAAACGTTATATGTATAAGAATATAACCTTTCTAACTCAAGTGGGACTTGAGATATATGAATTGCCATAATAAATGAGATCGTAATTATATTCCTGCTAAGGAATGGAAAACAGAAAGATATGATGGAAATTATATTCCTAGTAAGGAATGGAAAATGATAAGATATGAGAAGAAATGAGATTTAATTTTAATTCTCTTGCTTAATTAATAACTGTTAGAAACATTTAAACTGCATTATCATATTTGATGATTAGGTTGTTAGATTCTCATCCACATCACTCATGATACATTGTCCATATCTAGCATGCTTCTTATTCTTCTGGGAATCATCATTTTCTATGTTGTGCATGTTATTGCATCCGCTCAGGTGCTCCTCCGCAAGGGCGCCCGTTGTGATATTCCTATTCCTATACGTTTGACGAGCCATGATATTTTGCGGATTATCATGGGATATGTTGTTAGATGCCTTCATTTCTCAAATTCTATATATGATCGGGTCTTTCACTCGGGCGGGTGGCCCAACTTTTGTACTTGATTAATGAATGTACTATGTAAATTATTGAACTTTTGCAATACATTGAATGTAACTGTGGATCGACAGATTATTCGATCCTCTTATTGCATGGTTATTTCCGTATTAATATATGTTCTTTTGGAATTCCACTTTCTTAACGGATTGGGTTGTTTAATTTATTTCTTAACTCGTAATCAAACTAAAATTTTTGACAACCTGCTTTCTGATTTATTGGGTGGTTTTCCCGTATACCAATTCTATTGTTATGATGCTGAGGATGATCACCATCCATGATTCCGTTATGTTGAGGTATCGGGCTGGCCACCCCTTATTTCGGATGGCGGGTTGTCACAATTTTATTGTTCAGCTTACATGTGAGTATGTCATATAGCGCTACAATAGTGGAATAAATATTCAAGATTATTCAAGCATCGAGACGGATCCGAATAGCAAAGTTCTTCAACATTCAAGCCTCCGCGAGATTAATTTTGGTAAGGTTGTGTTTAAGTACCTTAACATTTCACTTCGAGTGTTGGGATATTTTTTACAATATATTTTCTGAGTGTTAGTGCGGAGTTTTTAGTCAAAAGTTTTTTAAAAAAATTTTGAGGCAAAATATTTTTCTGGGAAAATAAAAAATTAATTTTTATTTAGTCTCGTTCAAGCGAGATGCACAGTTGTTCGAGCGACATGACATCTCGCGCGAAGCTTCTGTTCGAGCGATAGCCTATTTCGTTCGAGCGACATCTTTGTTTCGTTTGAGCGACGTGTCGCCATAAATTGTTTATATAAAGCGTGTTAAACAACTTCGTTTTTGTTAGGAAGACCTGACGTTTTAGTTTCTGTAAAAACTGCAAATCGGCAGTACACTTTGTCTTCTTCATTTAGGGTTTAATCCTTTTTATTTTCAATTTTCAAAATATCCCAATCTTTATGTGAATTGTTTTGGAACCCAAGATAAAACTTTGTTGTAGTTTTTCTCTTGTAGAGAGGGTAAATCTACGGTTGACGACTGCGTGTCGATTGGCAGTGCTCGAGGGTAATCCTGACCTGATTTGTAATGCGTGTTCGTATGGACTGTTGCGGTTGTTCTATTTTTGACTCAAGACTGCGTGTCTTTGTGGATTCTTGCGAGAGTTTATTGCAGATTTCATTGTAATTATTGTAAGTTTCGATTTACGTCTTTATAGTGAAATAAAGGTTTTGCCCGAAAGGAATTTTTTCTAAAATCTGTGAGTTAGCAATTTTATTTATTATGGTTTGACACACACACACACACACACGTAGTTTCTTATTTAGGGGCTGAATTAACTTGGTTTGATTTTTTGTCACCGATTAAATAAGGTTAAATTGAAAACTTGCGAATCGAGTGATCCTTGTTTTCCTTAAAAGTGTGTGATATTTATTTTTTTGAAAAATCTGTTTTGTGAAAAATCATAATTTTTCAATGGAGCACTTAAATCGGATGCCCCCTTTGATGACGCGAGTCACAGTTTTGATGATTTAAATAGTTTGAATTTGACGTTTGCCAAAAGAATTAATTTTTTGGTAAAAGAAAATTGTCGTTTTAAATCCACTATGGATCTTTTGCAAAAAGTACAAAATCAAAGTGATTTTAATCATGAAAATTTTGTGTCTTTGGATCATGACTTTAATGCGTTAAAATTGTCCAAAAAGGAGAGTGATGATAGAGTCCTAGTTTTAGAAAAAGAATTGGAGGACTTTAAAAATTCTAGGATTTGTATTTGTGCCAAAGTGGATAAAAATATTTTACTCAATGAGTTTGTGGCACATGGGGAGACTCTTAGGGATAAGTGTGCCAATTTTAAAAACGAACGTGATAACCTTCTAGGAGTTATTGAAAATTTAGAGAAGGAGTCCCTAAAATTAGAAGAGTCTAATTCTTTGCTTGAGTAAAAATTTTGGAGATAAAAAATAATTTGATAGACTCGAGTAGTGTTGGTAGCAATGGTAGTGGCTCGTCGTGTTCTCATGTTTCAAGTGTTAAAGCCAAGACCATTATTTATTTTAGAGGGTCAATCAATTCCAAGGACGTTAGAAAAGGTTACCACATAGTTGTCGTTCCACCCATTTACACATGTTCATATTATGGTAGGAAAGGTCACCTTAGGCGTTTTTGTTTCGATCTTCGAAAAGGTCCTAGGAAGTTGAAATCTAGTGTTCCCTTGGTTCCCAAAACTCCTGTGCATCGTTACACACCTATTTGGGTTATGAAATCACTTTAAAGGCACTAGATGTTAGACTAGTTGATTTTCAGTTGCTTGCACATGATTCTTCTCTTGCTATATCATATAGATGATTGTGTTCGCATATTTTTCATACGCTAGTTGTGCTTCATGTTATATGTTTGGTAGTGTTATGACATGTGTACGTTTTGTATTAGATTTCTATTTTTGATAAAAATTTTAAAAAATACATAAAGATTTTATTTTGATAAAATTTTTGTCAAATGTAAAAAGAATTTTGTAGTTTGTTTTGCACCGTATATGAATGGACATTTAGGATGATCGGGTCACAATTTCATTCCATATCCATGTGACGATTTGATAGTGTTCTGATATGTGTCATCATTTCATTTTTGTGCTTTAAGATGTTTGGAGTCATTGAGATGTGATTAGTTGCTATTACCAACATGTTTGACTCATGAGTTCCTTTAATGAACATTTACACATATTTGTTTGATTATTGTACTTGTTTATCTCATATTGGTCTAAGTGTTGCCATCTCAATTATGTCTTTAAAACGAACCATATGCGATAAAACTTGACAATGAAAGTAGTGTATGTAAGAACCGTTTACCATGAGAGTTAAATTTTAACAAAATATGATGAGTGAAACAGGGGAAAAAGGCTCTGAGAGTACAAAATTAACTCGCCGTGAAAGCCACCATGTTAAAAGAGGGGAGCCCGAAAAAATTTAAAGGTAATAAAAAGATAAATATGCCAAAAAGGGGGCACTTTAAAAGAAAAATAAATGATTATTATTTATGAGGGAGTTTGGATGTAAAGTAATGAAAAACGGGTATGCACGTCCTGACAGCGTCATGAAAAATCATTTCATAGTTTTAGACGTTATTGGTGTGGGAATCATTCTTGACTTTGATATGTTGATGAATTGAGTCGACGTCATTTAAATTCAACACTTTTCGACACCTAAGGATGATTTTGAGATTTATTCGTTAGGAGTACACATGTTCATCATGCACACATGTTATGTTTGATTGCTTTGATTTGCCTATCGAATATGTTCACACTCATTCATTCCGTTTCCATGATTTGGCTGTCTTAGTGTAAATTCAAGGTGTGATTTTTGTAAAATTATTTTTACATTTTTTGTATGAAAAATTGAAAAAAAAAATAGTTTGTGAAAGCTTTTGAGTTACCCTTTGCATGAGCGTAGTTTGATCCATGTTTTCTATGCATATTTTTCGTGACAACTCCATGTTTATTTTGTTTATTCATTTCCTTGTTTGTTCCGGACAAATAAAAAGGGGAGAACGAATTATGGAGGAGTTTTTGCATTATGGGGAATATTTGACTATTGATTGATTTATTCTTATATCATTTCAAACTCGATGCGTCACGAAGGTATTTTCTTTGTCTCACGTGTGTAGGTACAAAAATTGAAGATCATTATTTTGCACACCGTGATGAGAAAAGTTTAAAGATTTAAAGATTTGAAGTTGAAGATTTTGAAGAAAAGTTTGATACTTACAACTTTGATACCTTTTCAGTTTTGGGTTCATGGGAGGGTATTAGATTTGTATTGGCATTTTGATTTTATAATTCAGATGTTTTTAGTTTGTACGGAGATAGCCACAGGGAGAGATTTGTAAGGACATTATTTTATTATCCGGCTTACATGTGAATATGTTGTATACCGCTAGAACCGTCGAAGGAATATTCAAGATTGTTTAAGCATTGAGACGAATCCGAATATCAAAGTTCTTCAATATTCAAGCATCTGTGAGATTAAATTTGGTAAGGTTGTATTTAAGTACCTTAGCATTTCACTTAGAGTGTTGGGATACTTTTTACAAAATATTTTCTCAGTGTGGGAGCGGAGTTTTTCGTCAAAAGTTTTTTTTAAAAGTTTTGAGGCGGAATATTTTTCTGGGAAAGTAAAAAATTAATTTTTATTTAATCTCGTTCGAGCGAGATGCACAGTCTTTCGAGCGACATGAGATCTCGCACGAAGCTTCCATTCGAGCGACGCGCCGTCATAAATTTTTTAGACAAAGCGTGTTAAACAGCTTCATTTTCGTTAAGAAGATCCAACATTTTAGTTTTTGCAAATACTGCAAATTGACATGTCGTTCTGACTGAGTCCCATGGCTTTAGGTTCACGTTACATCCCGATGGGGATAGAATGTACCAATATATAAGGAGCCAATATAGGTGGACAGGGATGAAGTGAGACATCGCAGAGTTTGTCTCAAAGTGTGCCACCTGTCATCTTGTCAAGGTGGACCACCAGAAGCCTTTAAGGATGTTGCAGCCGCTTGAGATTCCTGTATGGAAGTGGAGATCATCTCGATGGATTTCATTACAGGATTGCCGACATCATAGAGGGGTCACGATTCCATAAGGGTGATAGTGAATCGGTTGACCAAGGTAGCCCATTTGTTGTCGACTTGTACAGACTTTGGGAGGATGCAGTATGCGCGACTCTTCATAGTGGAGATAGTCAAGTTGCATATGGTGCCGATCAACATAGTATTAGACGGAGATAAGATATTTGTATCGCATTTATGGCAGAGTTTTCAGGAGGCTATGGGTACAGAGTTGAGGTTGATCACCGCATATCATCCACAGATGGACAGGTAGACAGAGAGGGTAAATCAAATGCCTTAGTACATACTGAGGATATATATTCTAGACTTTGGGGGAGGTCGGGAGCAATACCGTCCATTGGTAGAGTTTGCGTATAACAACTCGCACTAATTCACTATTGGCATGGACCCATTTGAGGCACTTTATGGGAGACCTTATTGTTCACCCGCTTCTTGGTTAGAGGTGGGGGACAACAAGCTACTGGGGCCGGAGATGATTCAAGACACGTCCATCAAGATTGAGTTGATTCGGGGACGTATTCATATAACCCAGAACAGAAAAAAGAGTTATGCTGATGCGAATAGGATGCATGTAGAGTTGGAGGTCGGAGACCAGGTATTAATGCGGGTGTCCCCCATGAAAGGGGTGATAAGGATGGACAAAATGGGGAAATTAGCACCAAGGTACGTGGGCCCCTTCCCTATTATTGAGAGAGTAGGGCCGATAGCTTATCGATTGGGTTTGTCGGATAACCTTCAGTGGATACATAACGTATTTCATGTGGCATCGCTGTAGAAATATCGGAGGAATCCGAGGGCTTTGTGACACGTCCCACTTGAATAAATTGACTTGCAGCCCGATATCTCATATGAGGAGAGACCAATAGCTATCTTATATCACAGTGAGTGCAAGTTACAGTCTAAGATGGAACCACTAATTAGAGTTCAGTCGGGACATGACAATGCCAATGAGTCTACATGGGAGCGGGAGGATGACATGTGAGAACAGTATCCAGAGTTATTCATCGCAGGTACGACCTAATTTCGAGGACGAAATTCCCTTGTAAGGGGAGAAGTATGTAACACCTTATATTTTTGGGACTTTTACTAATTAATTAATTCGTTAAATATTAAATTACTTGTGTGTCGTAATTTAATTGGATTAATTATTTTTATATTATTTAAATATTAATGCGGTGTGTAGACAATTAATATTTATGGAATTAAATGTTACCGAGTAAATAGTAATAATTTGATATATGAATATTAACTTTTAGTAATATAATTCGGACAACAATTATGAGTGTACGGTTGAGTCCGGATGGGTCGAAATAGTTGGAAAAGAGTGCCCGGGGTAGTAAAGGGTTTTTGGGACATTTTTAGGCACATTTGAGGCCACATAAAGGTGTTTGGGTCCTTTTATTAAAGCCCATAAGACTAAAAACGAAATTAACCCATTTAACCATAAAAGTGAGAGGGTGTGAGAGACATAACTCATCTTAGAAACCCTAAACACATAGAGACAAAAGAAGGTGCAATTTGAGAAGAGCTTAGGATCCCAAATCCAGGATTAGTGTGGACAAATCTTCAATAAACCCATCATCTTCAACAAAGATTCAGACCCTACAAATCCAAAAAGTCAAGTGGTTTAACTTGCTTATGATTTAATTTGCATTTCCTGTTCATATCATGGTGGGTGTGGATTTAATGAGATGTTAGGGTTAGTTCTTGAATTGAATTTGGGGTTTTAATAATTTTCGATTTATATATTTGTAGAGGATATAAAAACGTGATTCATAAGTCCCCGATCTGTATAGATTTTGTATTTAGATTGAGGATTTTAAATGGGTGGATTTTGTGTAATTTTTGGAGGGTTTTAATGGGGAATTCTGGACAAAAAGTGGAGCTGTGAAACAACAATTAAATTCACTTGACTTAAATATGAAGAGCATTCATGCATTTTAATTGTTACAATTAAATTCACTTTCTTAATATTTTCAATTTTTTTTGGGTTCTAACCCTTGGTATAAAATATTTTCAAAAACTTTTAGGTGTCCTACGACCGAGGCACCAGGCTTGATTCCTTTTCAGGGTACGTAGCTGCGGTACAGGTGGGTGCTGCAGGATTTGCATTAGACGCTTACATCATTCTCTTCTAGATTGGGATATTCCCAGATGTACTTCAAGCATGTTGCTCATGACAATTGTACTTTTCATTTTGGTTCAGATTGTATTGGTTATACTTTGCATGTATTGGATTTATGTTGGGTTGCTTGTATCTAGTCGATGTTTTTCGGCTAACACTTATTCTAGACATTTGTAGCATGATTCAGACTCTATTAAATTGTGTTGGTTATATTTGGGTTCTTGCTGTACTTGTTGGTTCGGGTTAATTCATAAGATAAAATTTGACACCTGCTTAATTAAAGATTAGGGAGTAATAATAAATGTTGCGACAGTGATGCTAAGAATGAACCATATGGACATCTTGATTTAATTTGATTAAGGCTTGATCAAGCGAAATTTAATTAAGCGGGGTGTCACAGATGGTATCAAAGCATCAGGTTCAAGTGTCCTAAGGATCTGTACGACTTACTTTAGTTTATGCATTGCGTTCTTTGGTATAAAGACCTATTATTAGGACTATTGACTCATATTTATGATTATTAGTTAACGTACTTCCGCTATTTTAATATTTTTATTAATCGTGAACTAATACAGCTCGTTTTACATTTCAGATACCACCCAGGAGAGGTAGACACGCGAGGGCCACCACCAGGGGCAGAGAGGGAGAGGCCCCTCAGGAGCCCGATATTCCACAGCCACCGCCCCCAGGGATTCGAGTCCACAGATCAGGTAGTTGGTATTGTGGCCCAGGCAATCAATGTCGCTAATGGCAGCTATGGCAGCCTATTTCCCTCAGTCTCAGCCACAGTAACCTATGGCTCCAGTAGTGCTGGCCCACCCGGGGTCGTCTGAGTGGCGGCGTGTCAGGGAGGCCTTTCAGAAAGGCCATCCCCCAGAGTTTTAGGTAGGTGCAAATTTGATATTAGCCTATTAGTGGAGGAGGGATATGCAGCGATATTTGCGCACGGTCGATTGTAGTGAGGTTCAGAGACAGATGCTGGCGACTTTTAGGATGACTGAGGCCATCTTACACTGGTGGAATCGACGATCACTATTGGAGAAAGAGATTAGATGACTATCGCGGAGTTCTAGGCGCGGTTCGACCGCAAGTACTTTCCTCTAGCCGTCGAGATTGAGATGAGGAGGAGGTTTCAGAAGGTGATTCTGGGTGAGCGTTCCATATCAGAGCAGTTCACCTGTTTGGCTAATCTAGTGCCAGACGAGGTGAGCAACAAGGAGAGGAAGAAAGAAAAGTTCATGGATGGTTTGGCCTAGAGGATAAAGAAACACTTGACTAGGAACCCTACTTTAGTGACCTATATAGATGTGGTCAATGTTGCTTTGCTTTATTTTCAAGATCATCACTTCCATCTGAAGGGAAGCAAGAGGATTGGTGAGCCGAACCAGTCGGGGAAGGCGAATTGGGGTGCTATTAGCGGAGCATAGAAGAGGCAGGATACCCACTAGGGAAATCCTGCTAAGAAATTTCAGTTTGGAGAAAAGGGGTTCAGGTGGGGCCATCAGGGCTCGAATTAGCAGCAGGTTACTCAGGGTCGCCAGGGCCAAGAGAACAATGGTGGAGGCCAGTAGGGCCAACACCCAGGACAATCTCGTCAGGGCCAGTATCAGGGAGATCTTTATAGGCGCTGCTACATTTGCAACCAACCAGGCCCCTTGAGGAGGGATTTTCCATAGAGAGGTAGGGGCCAACAACAAGGTGCCACGCAGGGACAACAGGTGCAGAGACCTCCAGCAGCACTAGCCCCACCAGCTCCACAGCAACAGGGATGGGAGTGTGTATAACGTCCCAGATGTCCCGATTCCGCCAGCACCTAAGGCGCCTCCAGCAGTTGAGGGTACGTTTCCTATTTATGGACATGAGGGTAGAATTATTTTTAATATTGGTGCATCGCATTCATTTATTGGGACCAGATTTGCTAGAGTCGTTGGGTTATTGGATATGGCCGATAATCTCCTTATGTGTGTAGAGTCACCGATGGGGGGTGGGTCACTTATACACTCGATCTGTAGAGGGGTAGATATTGTGATTGGGGGATTATCTCTAGCAGCGGACCTCTTAGTGTTAGATATGGAGGGATATGATGTTATCCTACACAAGGACTGGTTAGTAGGGTACATGGCGATGGTGGATTGTTTTGAGAGAACCATAGTATTTTCCATTCCAGGACAGGAGATGTTTTAGTGGCGACGCCTCTTCCCAAGGGAGGATCGCGCACCCACTTATACTATATCAAGCAAGATACCTCACAGGAGGTGGTGGTTCCGATAAACATGATTCCAGTCGTGAGGGACTTTGAAGATGTATTCCAGGACATATCGGGGTTACCACCCAGTTGAGATATTGAGTTCTTCATTGATCTAGCATCGGGTACTAGACCGATTGCCCAAGCACCTTATCGCATGGCCCCTTTAGTGATGCATGAGTTGAGAGAGTAAATTCAGCAGTTTTTGGGCTAGGTCTTCATTCGACAGAGTACATCATCGTGGGGTGTTCCCGTGCTGTTTGTAAACAAGAAGTATGGCTCGCTCCATTTGTGTGTAGACTATAGGGAGCTAAATAAGGTCACAATACAAAATAAATATCCGTTGCCTAGGATCGATGACTTGTGTGACCAGTTGAGAGGGGCGGCGTACTTCTCCAAAATTGATTTGAGATCAGGGTATCATCAGTTACGGATTCGGGAGGATGACGTTCCTAAAACTGCTTTTCTATCGCAGTATGGCTCTTATGAGTTTTGGGTGATGCCATTCGGGCTCACCAATGCGTCGGAAGTGTTCATGGACCTCATGAACCGAGTTCTTAGAGAGTTCCTCAACTAGTGAGTTATAGTGTTTACAGACGATATTTTGGTCTACTCACGCACGGAGGAGGATCACGCTGAGCACCACCATACGGTTCTGCAGACATTACGGGATCACCAACTATATGCTAAGTTTGAGAAGTGCGAGTTTTGGCTACGGGAGGTGAAGTTCCGGGGCCATATTATTTCAGATAGGGGTATTGTTGTGGATCCAAGCAAGGTATCGGTGGTGAGGGAGTGGGGAGAGACCACGATACTGATCGAGATTCGTAGCTTTTTTGGGTTAGCCGGATATTATCACCGCTTCATTAAGGGGTTCTCCAAGATTGCAGGACCGTTGACGAATTTGACTCGCAAAGGGGTGCCATTTGTGTGGAGTGACCAGTACTTTCTTTACCTAAGGCAGTATTGGAGTACCAGGTCTATACAGATGCATCCTTGCAGGCACTTGGGGGTGTACTGTTGCAGGAGGATAAGGCTACAACTTATGAGTCTCGAAAGCCTAAGCCCCACGAAAGGAATTACCCCACCCACGACCTGGAGTTGGTACCAGTTATTTTTATTTGAGAATATGGACGCACTACCTTCTGGGAGAGAGGTTCACATTATTCACGGATCACAAGTCACTTCAGTATCTCTTAACAAATAAGGATCTGAACATGAGGCAGAGGCGGTGGCTAGAATTTGTGAAGGATTACCAGTTTGATATCCAATATCATCTTGGTAAGGCTAACGTGGTGGCAGATGCGTTGAGTCGGTGACCCACGAAGGACTTGGCAAAGTCTGGAAAGCGAAGTAGAGAAAACTTCGACGCGACGACGAGGTCGATAGGGCATGTATGGGAGTTCTAGAGATCACGCTCGAGATTGTTATGCGGGTGGTGAGAGCTCAGGCAAAGGATCCATTTTGCCAAGAAAAGGTGAGGGAGTTACTGCCAGAGGGAACAAAGACCTACTCCATCAGCTCAGAGGGAGGGCTACGCTTTAATGGGAGGTTGGTTGTGCCCAAGAAAGAGGATTTGAGACAGGCCGTTCTAACTGAGTCCCATGTCTCTAGGTTTGCGATACATCTCGGTGGGGATAAGATGTACCAAGATATGAAGAGGTAATACTGGTGGACGGGGATAAAGTGAGACATCGCAGAGTTTGTCTCAAAGTGTGAAACTTGTCAGCTTATGAAGGTGGACCACCAGAATCCTTCAGGGATGTTGTATCCGCTTGAGATTCCGGTATGGAAGTGGGAGAGCATCTCGATGCATTTTATTACGGTATTGTCGACATCATAGAGGGGTCACGATTCCATATGGGTGATAGTGGATAAATTAACCAAGGTAGCCCATTTCTTGTCGATTCGTATAGACTTTGAGACGATGCAATATACGCGACTACTCATACCGGAGATAGTCAAATTGCATGGGGTTCCTATTAACATAGTGTCCGACAGAGATAATATATTTGTATCGCACTTCTAGCAGAGTTTTCAGGAGGCTATGGGCACGGAGTTGAGGTTGAGCACTGCATATCACCCATAGACGGACGATCAGATGGAGAAGTTAATCAGATGCTTGAGGACACGCTGAGGATGTGAATTCTAGTCTTTGGGGTAGGTTGGGAGCAATACCTTCCATTGGTAGAGTTTGCGTATAACAACTCAAACTAATCACTATTGGAATGGCCCCATTTGAGGCACTTTATGGGAGACCTTCTCGTTCACCCACTTGTTGGTTAGAGGTGGGGGACAATAAGATATTGGGGTCGGAGATGATTCAGGACACGTCCACCCGGATTAAGTTGATTCGGGGACGTATTCGTATAACCCATGACATGCAAAAGAGCTATGCTGATGCGAATGTAAGGCATGTAGAGTTGGAGGTCGGAGACCAGGTATTAGTGCGGGTGTCCCCCATGAAATGGGGTGATGAGGTTCGGTAAAAAGGGGAAATTAGCACCAAGGTACATGGTCCCCTTCCCTATTATTGAGAGAGTAGGTCCGGTAGCTTATCGATTGGGTTTGCCGGATAACCTTCAGCGGATACACGAAGAATTTCATATGGCATCGCTGAAGAAATATCGAAGGAGTCTGAGGTATTTGTGGCACGTCCCACTTGAAAAAATTGACGTCCAGCCCAATATCTCATATGAGGAGAGACCAGTAGCTATCTTTGATCACAGTGAGCGCAAGTCATGGTCTAAGGTGGTACGACTAGTTAGAGTTTAGTGGGGACATCACAGTGCCGACGAGTCTACGTGGTAGCGGGAGGATGACATGCGAGAGCAGTATCCAGAGTTATTCACCGTAGGTACGACCTAATTTCAGAGACGAAGTTCCCTTGTGAGGGGGAAGTATGTAACACCTCGTATTTTTGGGACTTTTACTAATTAATTAATTCGTTAAATATTCAATTACTTGTGTGTCGTAATTTGATTGGATTAATTATTTTTATATTATTTAAATATTAACCCGGTGTGTAGACGATTAATATTTATGAAATTAAATGTTACCGAGTAAATAGTAATAAGTTGATATATGAATATTAACTTTTAGTAAAATAATTTAGACGGCGATTCTGAGTGTACGGTTCAGTCCGGATGGGTCTAAATAGTTGGAAAAGAGTGTCTGGGGGTAGTAAAGGGTTTGGGGGATCTTTTTAGGCAGATTTAAGGCCACATAAAGGTGTTTGGGTCCTTTTATTAAAGCCCATAAGACTAAAAACGAAATTAACCCATTTAACCATAAAAGTGAGAGGGTGTGAGAGACATAACTCATCTTAGAAACCCTAAACACATAGAGACAAAAGAAGGTGCAATTTGAGAAGAGCTTAGGATCCCAAATCCAGGATTAGTGTGGACAAATCTTCAATAAACCCATCATCTTCAACAAAGATTCAGACCCTACAAATCCAAAAAGTCAAATGGTTTAACTTGCTTATGATTTAATTTGCATTTCCTGTTCATATCATGGTGGGTGTGTATTTAATGAGATGTTAGGGTTAGTTCTTGAATTGAATTTGGGGTTTTAATAATTTTCGATTTATATATTTGTAGAGGATATAAAAACGTGATTCATAAGTCCCCGATCTGTATAGATTTTGTATTTAGATTGAGGATTTTAAATGGGTGGATTTTGTGTAATTTTTGGAGGGTTTTAATGGGCAATTCTGGACAAAAAGTGGAGCTGTGAAACAACAATGGCAGATGGGTTTTCTGGGTCAGATTGAGGAGAGAGAGAACTAGGGTCGTTCAAACGACCTGGTATCTTGTTCGTACGATGACCAAAGTCATTCAAACGATAGGCCAAGTCGTTCGAATGACGTCGTCTGATAGCTTCTACTCCTCCATTGTTTCATCCTTGGATGTTCAATTCTTGGAGAAGGTTCACTGTTTGGGTAGATTTGGTAATTGGGCGAAAAATAGGGTTTTGAATTTGTGGGAATTATTCATGTATAATTGTGGTGTAAATCCAAAAAGGAAGTTAAGGTTTAATTTAAGAGAATTATGAACCTTAAATTAACAAGTATGTAAAACTTATTAGGAAGATTTTTGAATAAATTGGGATGTTTTATTTTCGTCCAAGTGAGAGAGTCCGTGTATGTTTGGTTGTGTGACACCTCGGTAATAAATTACTTAATGTGTGATTAATTGAATCTTGGATCGGAACATAAATACTGGGCATTTTAGGCTAGTATTATGGTAGCCTGGATTTAATTAAATGTATATACGCGGTGATGTGTAGTATGTATATATATATTTGTATTAATTTTAAATATTTATGTGAATAATATTTATAGGAAAGCATACCCCTCTAGTGCTATCATAGGAGGTTGCACGATGTGGGTGAATTCCCTTGCTTGAGGAGCATGGCGAGTATAGTCCCCATGTCATATCGTTCGAATTCAAGAATGGGACGCTTTGGGTATGATTCGGTCTCATTTCAGGGGAAACTATGACTGCCTCCAATGCGTTTGTTTATTTTTATGATTCGGGGAGCTAACCATGTCAGGGGTACTGGTGGATGAGTATAACTGGAAATGATAACATTTTAGAGAGCATCCGGTGAGTGCCTAATCGGAGGATGGTTATATATTTACTACATGTGCGTGAATGTTGTAAATAGTTGATACATATATATTTATAGCGAGATTAAGTATATATATGGGGAAAATATACGTTGTGAATTGTATTAATGTTGTATAACTTGTGAGGATGTTATATGGTTCAAATGGGATAAGTCAAAGTGATTAGCAACTTATACATTATTGAAATAAAGACTTACTCGGGTTAGAGTAACATGAGAAGTAAGAACTATATGACAACTAGTGACAGGGTGGATAGCTAGATGGGCTATATAGAAAGACAGTAGGTGTGCACATTAGTTAAGGGGTGAGGTGGTCCTTAAGATAGTGCGACACTAACTTAAATATGAAGAGCATTCATACATTTTAATTGTTGCAATTAAATTCACTTGCTAAATATTTTCAAAATGTTTTGGGTTCTAACCCTTGCTATAAAATATTTTCAAAACCTTTTAGGTGTCCTACCACCTGGGCGCCAAGCTTGATTCCTTTTCAGGGTACGCAGCTGCGGTACAGGTGGGTGGTGCAGGATTTGCATTAGACGCTTACATCATTATCTTATAGATAGGGATAGTCCCAGATGTACTTCGAGCATGTTGCTCATGACTAGGGCTGTTTTTTTTTTTCGAACATTCCGATTTTTTCGATATCCGATATGATATTTTCCGATTTTGGAACGTATAAAAGGTTTTCGATTTCCGATTTTCCGATTTCCAATTTTTTCGAAAAAAATTGGATCAAAAATTGGAAATAATTCTGAATTTCCGATTTTCCAATTTTTTCGATCCGATTTTTCCGAAACAATGCCGATCTGATTTTTTCGAATTATTTTTTATTTTTTTCGAAATATTTTTTGATATCTAATTTTTCCAATTTTTAAACATTCTCATGTGTCCCACATCGGCTAGGAGAGGAAGAGAGGCCCCAAAATGTCCTCTATAAAAGGAGAATATCCCTCTATCCTTTACACAAATGAAAAAAATGGTTAAATCCTTATATATTTACATGTTGGGTTAAATCTTTTTTTTTATTTCTTTAAAATGAGAATTTTGAGTAATCGAAAATCCTATATTAATTTTTTTTAAATTTTGGAATTTCCAAAATTTCTGAATTTTTAGTATACTTTTGAATTTTCGATTTTTTTCCGATTTTCCGATTTTTTCGAATTCGGAAACTTTTTTGATTTTTTGAAAAAATTGGATAGGAAATCGGAACAAATATTTTATTTTCGAAAAAATCAAAATTTTTTCCGAAGGGTCATTTTTCGATCCGATTCAGCCGAAACACAGCCCTACTCATGACAATTGTACTCTTCATTTTGGTTCTGCTTGTATAGGCTATACTTTGCATGTATTGGATTTATGTTGGGTTGCTTGTATCTAGTTGATGTTTTCGGCTAACACTTATTCTAGACATTTGTAGAATGATTCAGACTCTATTATATTGTGTTGGTTATATTTGGGTTCTTGTTTTACTTGTTGGTTCGGGTTAATTCATAATATAAAATTTGGCACCGGCTTAATTAAAGATTAGGTGGTTAGTAATAATAAATGTTGCGACAGTGATACTAAGAATGAACCATATGAAAATCCTGATTTAATTTGATTAGGGCCTGATCAACCGGAATTTAATTAAGCGGGGTGCCACAATAATATCAACTAATCAACCCCCTACTTCCAATTCCAACAACGTAAGCTCAGAACCAACATAAGTTTACATACAAATTTGTATTCTCAAAGAATGTATACGTCCATTCATTAAATTTTTGAGTTCTAATCATATGCATATAAGATAAATTTTCAAAGTTCCACGTAAGATTTCATAATACGTTACTTGGTATGTACTCAAGTAGGATTTGTATGAATTTCCAAACAATCAAACTGTACCAAGGGACATTTAATATCTTAATGGTAATCATATTTCACTAACACCCTTAAAAGGTTCAGCATAAATTTTTCCGTTTTGGACCCCTCACACCCGTTTGCTTACTACGGGTATTTTCATTTTATTATTTGATTGATATTAGGGTCATATCCCCACCATACCATCTTTATATATCGAATACTCAACCTAGTCAATAAGTCTTAATATAACTATCCAATTATACCATAACCAAATGAGTTCTCAATTCATTCATGTATCGAAACAAAGTTTGAGAAAACGTATATAAAAATAGTATTCATATGAATTGCCCACAACTAACTGGGTTACAACATCATTAAAATTAATTAGTATTAAAATTTCACAGATCTAATCATAATCATAATTATATTTTACATTTTAATTCTCAAAAGAATCATAAGGTGGGTATTTTAAATTATTATCTCATTAACATACTACTCATATTGTCATTACTAGTTCTAACAATCTACTTTGTATACCGATTTCTTAGGCATTATTACTTTTCAGGGATCTAAAGTTTAAACAAACACTATCACGGGGATAATTAGGTTCGTCTTACCCAATTCGATCTTTAATTTCTTTTAGATAAATTCATATATAGATTTAAACAATATCTAAATCATTTATATATTAGTGTATGGTATTCTTACCTTGAATTTATTTCTCAAGTGAATTTACTTTTCTAAAATTTACTAGCTCGATTCTCAAAAGATTTCCCACAAAAAAGTGCCTAAAGGCCACAAACTTTAAGAATTTACTTATGCCCATAAGTAGGTTTGAATAAACCTTAAAATTTTTTAAAACGTATGTTATGTTTTGGCCCTTATTCTTTCTTCCTTCACGTCACTATTTTTTTCTTAAACCCCCATAGTAAATGCTCTAATAACTGAGCCACCACACTCATAGTGATTATATATCGACTAACTCATAGAATGGCTTGAAAGTCGTTGATATTTACCCATAATAATAGGACAAAACTTGAGTGCCCATACACTCTAAACAAAATCTAGTGGTTATAATACGTGTAATCATGAGTAATAACACTCACCCATAAAATATCATGTTGGACTTAAGAATGCACTACACAAACTGAACTAGTTATGTCTGGGCTCTAAGAGAAACAATCTTATTTAAACTACAAGCGATACTATATCCTCCGGTACCTCCTCAACTATAGATAGCTAGGAATTTCCAAGCATCTTATGGGCCTGCAAAACTAGAGTCAGAGGTCCAATGGGGGAAAACCCATTCTTTTTTACCTTTAGCCTTGAGGCAGTTATTCCCATTGAGGTTGAGATACCCACACAAAGGATAGCTCAGTTCGAACCATAAGCTAATGTTGAGGGGCTTAAGAGGTCCTTTGATGAACTGAAAGAAAGGCACAAAGATACACTAATCAGGAAGGCTACTTACAAGAAAAGGACAACCTTTTACTTTAATTAAACAAAATTGCCATAAAGAATTCAAAGTAAGGGACTTGGTCTTGAGAGAGGTCACCACCGCCATTAAAAATCCAAGTGAAGGAAAGATGGGACCCAAATGGGAAGTCCTTTATGTAGTCAAGATAACAAGGCCATGTTGTTATTACCAAAAAATATAGAGGGATACAAACTTCCACACCCCTAGAATGTAGAACATCTCAAGAAATATGTAATACCTTGTATTTTTGATGATTTTTAAATGGGATTAATTTAAATTAAAAGGGGAAATTAATCCGGATTAAAGATGAATATTAAATAGCGTGACGAGGATTAATATTTCTTTGTATGAATTATATTGAATATTCCCTAGTGAACAAGTAATACACTATTATTAATGCATTATAATTGTCGTGAGTGAGAAATATGAAAGTTACAGTAATTTAGTCGGGACGCGTGTGTTAGTCGTGTCGGGACTTAAATGATGGGATAAAAAGGTAAATTGAAAATGGTTCATCCAAATGGTCATTTCGTGCACCAAAGTGTCTGGAATGGTCGAAATAGTCAGAAAAATATATTCGTGTATATGTATAGGGTCTCGGGTCATTTTTAGGTCGACCCGACAAGTGAAAAGTTAATTTTTGACCTTTGGATTTCCAACCTATGAAAAGATACGAGAATAGCTACTTTAAAACCAAATCTTTGTCTAATCAAATGGGGAATTAAAAAATTAAAGTGAGAGGGAAACAAAGGAGAGAAAGCGTGAGAGCTTTTATAGGAAAGTGAAGAGTTTCTCAAGGAGGTGAAGGGTCTTAGAGGAGGAGCAACACCTAGAGCCACCTTGCACCACCACCATACACTGTCGGAATTTAGGAAGAAAATGGAGGAGGAATGTAACACCCCCTACTTTTGTGCATTTATTATTTAATTAATTCGGGAATTCAAAATTACTTGTGTGCCGTAATTTTAATTGAATTAATTATGGCAATTTATATTTAAATATTAATCGGAGAATGAATGGTTAATATTTAGGGAATTTATTTACTAAGAGAATAGTAATAATTTATTTAGATCATTTCGGGTATTAATGACGGGGTACGCACTTCTCTCAGTCGGGAGTCGGTATAGACTAAATTGGGTGTGCGATAAAGATTTTTTATAAATTAATTCGGATGCCAATTCGAAGTGTACGTTCGAGTCTGGATGGACCGAGATAGTCAAAAAAGTGTACCAAGGGGTAGTAAACGGGCCACGGGGCTTTTTTAAGCATAGCCGGGCACACACGGGGGCATTTAGGTCACTTGGGCTTGGTCCATTAGGCAAAAAACGGGATTTAGCCTAATTAAGCAATTATAAGAAATAAGGTAACGACTGAATTGAGTTTAGAAAAAGACTTAGTGGATTAGGAAACCCTAATAGCAGTTAAAGGCAAATTTGGGGATCAAAGGAGAGCCAAAACAAAGGAGTCATCTTCAACCTTGGGCATTCACAACTCCAAAATCAGACTCTACGAACCCTAAGGCAAGTGGTTAACTTGCTGTAGAATTTAAGTTGTATTTCAATTCATATTCATGTGATGTGAGTAATCAAAGAAATTCGTTTTGGGATTTAAAGGGGTATAAACATGGGGTTTTGTAAACCATAAATCTGATTTCTAAATTGAATAGAAATTCGTGCATAATCTGAGTTTTGTATTTGTATCTGGTAAGATGTGTAAACTCGGATGAACTAGAAATGAATTGGGGATACGGTATTGATGTTTAAATGGGTTAAAGATTAAATTGGATTTTTTCCCAAATTAGTGAAAACAGTAGAGAAAGTAAATTAATTGAGGTTTTTGAACTTTGTGGGGGTTCCTTATAAGGGTTTTGATATATACTGTCGATGGGAAGGCTTGGTTTTCATTGTAGAAGAAATTAGGGTTTTAAGATATTCGTCCATGGATGAAACAGGCAACTCGGAGAAGACGAGGACCTGATCGATCGATCGATCGAAGCTGGACCATTGATCGATCGATGGTTCGAAAATTTTGACAGTTCGCCCAGTTATGATATTAAAGGGAAATTTAATAAAAATTCTCGCATTCCTTATTTATTGAGAAATTAATACATGAGTTTAAATCTAATTGATTGTGAATAAAATTAATTAGGATTTGAGGGAGACTTTGTGTGGCACATCATGATTAAAATTAATTGGGATTTAGAGGAAATTATGTGTGACACAGTACGGTTAAATTATGGAAATTATGTTCAAAAAGATTCAATACGGATTGAGGGGACAAGTCCAGGGATATTGGTTGAGCGATACCGAGACGTAAATTTTATTTAGGTGAAGGCTAAATAATTTAGAGTCGGGAATTTAGACTCGGGTGTTGTTTTATTTCGGGCCGCGAGAGTAAGTCCGAATATATTGGTTGGGGCGATACCAAAAGAAATTTAATGTGAAAATTAATTAATAATTAGAGTTGGACCATAAACTCATAATAAATTGAATAGGCTTGTGTCACGGACTTAGTACACGGTGTAGCCGGAATATTTTATATATATATATAAATATATATATATATATATATATATATATATATATATATATATATATATATATATATATATATATATATATATATATATATATATATATATATATATATATATATACAGTGTGTGATAGTATATATATATATGGTGTGTACATTAATATCAGTGGTTAGATATTATTATATACTCTAGTGCTATAGAGGGAGGTTGCGCGTAGTGGATGAATCCCCTAGCTTGAGGAGTAGGGCGAGTATATTCCCAGGTCATACCGTCCGTTATATGGGTGAGGGGCATCTCGCTTTCAGGGAAGGAATATGACCGCCTCCATTTATATGTTTTTCACCAAGTTAGTGAGCGATTCTGACTTGGGTAACTAGATTATGTGAACATACCTAGTGGGATAGCACTTTAGAAAATTCACATCCGGAGAGTTATTACTCGGGAGGATGTTATTTACAAATAATTATTTCAACATGTTTGTGAATGTTGTAATATGGATAAAAGTATATAATAAGGTAAATCATTATATACGGGAAAAATTTATACAGGCTGTGAATTGTATTACATATAATGGATGTGAAAATTATATGAGTTTAAAAAGAGAAATGATTAATTAAGTTAATGTTGAAGATAACTTAGAAATCATAATTGTGGCGCAATCGGTTAAAGTAGGGTGGTTACAAGGGGTTATATAAATTATCTAGTCAGGAGATAAATAACTAGGTAAATTTAATTAAGGCGTTAGTAGTGCACATTAGAAGAGGGGTGAGGATGTCCTCAAGGGAGTGCGGCACTAACTAAAATATGGAGAGCATGCATATTTACTTATTACTGCAAGTTAATCATTTGCTAAATGTTTTTCAAATGTTTTGGGTACCAACCGTTGCTATAAAAACTTTTTAAAAACCTTTTAGGTGTCCAGCCACAGGGACGCCAGGGTTGACTCAAATTCAGGGATCCGTTGCTGCAGCATATGTGGATGTTGCAGGAGTTTGATAGATGCCTCATTCTTTCATTTATAGTATAGAGACTTCTTATCAGTTATTTTGAGCATGTTGCTCACAGTTCATTTAGTTTTTGTCAGACCTGTTGAGATTGATTACTTGTCTTTACTTTTGTTGGATTTTGAGCCGATGGTTTATTCGGTTAGTTAATTAATTGTGAATGGTTGTTTCAGTTAATTGTGATTATTATGTTATTTTTGTTTCTGCATGAGTTTTTCATTTAAGTTAATGAAAGATAAAACTTGGCACCAGTCTAATTTTCTCACTTAGGTGGTTAGCAATTAAAAAGGGTGATAGTGATGCTAAGAATGAACCAACTGAGAAACATGTTCTAACTTAATTTAGGAATGATCACCCAGGTTAATTAGGCGGGGTGTCACAGATGGTATCAGAGCATCAGGTTCCAGTGTCCTTAGGATCTGTGCGGCTTACTACGTTTCAGCGTAGCGTTCGGTTGTTATAGAGCCCTATTATTAGGACTGTTGATTCATTTTTCCGCTTATGAGATATCGTATTTCTTCTATGAACATTTTTGTGTAAATTGTGTACTTATACAATTCAATCTATTTTAGATGCCACCGAAGAGACAGAGAGCGGAGAGGGATGAGGCTAGGGATGAGGTCAGGGAGGCTCATCAGGAGCCACAGGTACCGCCACCCCCACCCCCACCCGAGTTGATCTCCACTACTCAGGTGGCAGTGAGAGTGGCCCAGGCGGTCGAGATAGCGATGCGAGCTATGACAACTCATTTTCCATAGCCCCAGGCACCGCCTCCAGTGGCACCTGCAGTTCAGGCTCCAGTGGGGCCACCGTCTTGGTAGCGAGTTAGGGAGACCTTTCAGAAGGGTCACCCAGCTGAGTTTCGGGGTAGCACCGATGTAGGAGAGGCTTGTGACTGGAAGAAGAACATTCAGCGTCATCTGGGCATGCTGGAATGTACCGATGTGCAGAAACAAATGCTTACTACCTTTCGTCTGTCAGGGGCAGCCTTACAGTGGTGGGAGTCAGTTACCACCGTTGATGAGCGGGATTTGATGACGATAACAGAATTCTGGGTGCGATTTGACCGTAAATACTTTCCACCAGCGGTAGAGGCGGAGATGAGGAAGAAGTTCAGTGATTTAGTACAGGGTGACCGGTCAGTGGAAGACTATGAGGAAGAGTTCACCCGTTTGGAAAACTTTGTGCCAAATAAGGTGAGCGATGAGGAGCGAAAGAAGTCGAGGTTCATGGATTGCTTGGCCTGGAGGATCAGGCAGCAATTGATTGGGAATCCAGCATTGGTGACTTATAAAGTTGTCATTAATACCGTCCTTGTACATTGTCAGGATCATCGCTTCCATGCGAAGGGGAGCAAGAAAGAAGGGGAGCCGAGCCAGCAGGGCAAGGCAGTTACTAGTGGTGACACGAGTGGTACTCAGCAGCAGACTCGCAGTCAACAAGGGAATTAGGCTAAGAAATATAGGCCTGGTGGGTTCCGACCGGGAGGACAGGGGTTCAGGCAGGGGAAGCAGGGCCCAAATCAGCAGCACCAGGTTCCTCAGGGCCGTCAGGGCCAAGGGAATAATGGGGGAGGCTAGCAGGGCCAGCCGCGTCAGGGCCAACAGGGCTAACGACAGGGGGGACGGTCAGAAATGTTATTTTGTATATGGCCAGCCAGGACACTTCAAGAGGGAGTGCCCGCAGAGGGGAAGAGGTCATCAGCAGGGGGCCCAACAGGGGCAACAGGGGTAGATGCCGCCAGCAACACCAGCTCCACCCTCCCCACCACAACAGGGGAAAATTCACTACGAGCGTGTGTATAACGTTCGGGATGTTCCCAATCCTCCAGCACAGCAAGCACCGCCAATAGTTGAGGGTATGTTTCTCATTCATGGTTATGAGGGTAGTATTCTTTTTGACACGGGAGCATCGCATTCATTCATTAAATCTAATTTTGCTAAACGGGTCGGATTACTAGAGACCACATGTAGTCTTCGGATGTGTGTAGAGTCGCCAATAGGCAGCGGGGCTTCGATTCACTCGATTTATCGGGGGGTGGATATTTTGAATGGGAGGCTTAGTTTAGCAGCGAACCTCTTAGTGTTAGATATGGAAGGGTACGATTTCATCCTGGGTATGGATTGGTTGGCCGATTATCGGGCGACGGTGGATTGTTATGAGAGGACTATCGTGTTCTCCATTTCAGGACAGGAGATGTTCTTGATAGCAATGCCGTTACCTGAGGCAGGGTCACGAACGCACTTGTATTATATCGAGGAGGAAACCTCACAGGAGGTGGAAATTTCGTTGGACTCAATCCTAGTAGTGAGGGACTTTGAGGATGTGTTCCAGGAAATACCAGGGTTACCACTCAGCAGGGAAATCAAATTTGTAATCGATTTAGCACCGGGGACGAGGCCAATTGCTCGAGCCCCATACCGTATGGCCCCTTTAGAGATGCGTGAGTTGAGAGAACGGATTCAGCAGCTTATGGGCCAGGGTTTCATTCGGCGGAGTACATCGCCGTGCGGTGCACCGCTGTTATTTGTAAAGAAGCGAGATGGTTCACTCCGCTTGTTCGTGGATTATTGGGAGCTGAACAAGGTGACGATACGGAATAAGTATCCATTGCCTAGGATTGATGATTTATTTGACCAGTTGAGAGGGGCGTCTTACTTCTCCAAGGTCGACTTGAGGTCAGGGTATCATCAACTGCGTATCCGAGAGGAGGATATTCTTAAGACCGCTTTCCTGTCACAGTATGGATCATATGAGTCTAGGGTGATGGCATTCGGGCTCACCAATGCACCAGCAGTGTTCATGGACCACATGAACAGGATTTTCAGGGACTTTCTCGATCAGTTTGTCATCGTGTTCATTGATGACATCATGATTTACTCGCGCACCGAGGAGGAGCATGCAGAGCATCTACGTATGGTTTTACAGACATTGCGGAATCACCGACTCTATGCCAAATTCGAGAAGTGTGGATTTTGGCTACGAGATGTACAGTTTCTTGGCCACGTGGTGTCAGACCGATGTATTACGATAGATCCGAGTAAGGTGTCAGTGGTGAGGGAGTGGGGGCAGCCCACGACACCGACCGAGGTGCACAGTTTTCTGGGATTGGCCAGTTATTACAGGCGGTTCATCAAAGGATTTTTAAAGATTGCGGGGTCTTTGACGAATCTGACTCGAAAAGGGGTACCTTTCACTTGGAGTGATCATTGTCAATTAGTTTTCGACGAGCTAAAGGACAAGTTGACATCAGCACTCGTACTTGCTTTGCCAAAGGAAGAACTAGAGTATCGGGTTTACACTGACGCATCCTTACAGGGACTTGGGGGTGTGCTTCAACAGGAGGAAAGGGCTATAGCATATGCGTACAAGAAGTTAAAGCCCCATGGGAGGAATTATCCCACTCACGACCTGGAGCTAGCGGCGATCGTTTTTGCCTTGAGGATATGGAGACATTACCTTCTAGGAGAGCAGTTCACTTTATTCACGGATCACAAGTCACTTCAGTATCTCTTCACACAGAAGGATATGAATATGAGGCAGAGGCGGTGGCTAGAATTCGTGAAAGGCTACTAATTTGTTATTCACTATCATCCTGGTAAGGCTAATGTGGTAGCAGACGCATTGAGCCGAAGACCAACTGGGGAGATATCAGAAGTCTGGAAAGTGAAGTGGAGAGAGCTTCGATATGAGGATGATGTAGCCAGGGCATGCATGTCAGCATTATCCATCACACCTGAGATCATTATGCGAGTTATGAGGGCTCAGTCAGAGGATCAGATATTCCGGGATAGGGTGAGATAGTTGTTAGCTGAGGGATCAGAGGGTTACTCGATCAGCTCAGAAGGAGGCTTACGCCTTAATGGGAGGTTAATTGTGCTAGAGGATGAGGAGCTGAGGCACTCTGTTATGATAGAGTCCCATGGTTCAAGATTTACGGTACATCTCGGTGGGGATAAGATGTACCAGGATATGAGGAGGCAGTATTAGTGGGCAGGAATGAAACGGGACATAGCAGAATTTGTATCGAAATGTGCCATGTGTCAGCTTGTGAAAGTTGACCATCAGAGACCATCAGGGATGCTACAGCCGCTGGATATTCCCGTGCGGAAGTGGGAGAGCATCTCCATGGACTTTATTATAGGGTTATTTGTATCGCAGAGGGGTCACAATTCCATATGGGTCATTGTGGATCGCTTGACCAAGGTGACCCACTTCCTGCCGGTTCGCACAGACTTTGACATGATGCGCTATGCACAGCTATTCATAGCCGAGATTGTTAAGCTGCATGGGGTACCGATAAATATTGTGTCCCACAGAGATAAAATCTTTGTGGCCCAATTTTGGCAGAGCTTTCAGGAGGCTATGGGCACGGAGTTACGTTTGAGTACAACCTATCACCCACAGACCGACGGGCAGACTGAGAGAGTCAATCAGATGCTGGAAGATATGCTCAGAATGTGCATATTAGACTTTGGGGGAGGTTGGGAGAAATATCTTCCTTTGATCGAGTTCGCGTATAACAACTCTTACCAATTCACGATCAGCATGGCACCGTTCGAGGCACTATACGGGAGACCTTATCGTTCACCCACTTATTGGTTAGAGGTGGGGAACAACACGCTATTGGAGCCAAAGATTGTTCAAGAGACGTCTGCCAAGATAGAGTTGATCCGAGGGCGGATTCAGATAGCTCAGGATAGGCAGAAGAGTTACGCTGATGCTTTACGGAGACATGTGGATTTAGAAGTTGGGGACCAGGTATTATTCCGAGTGTCCCTTATGAAAGGGGTGATGAGATTCGGTAAGAAGGGTAAGTTAGCACCGAGGTACGTGGGACCTTTCCCTATTATCGAGAGAGTGGGACCAGTAGCTTATAGGCTGGGATTTCCAGAGCACCTTCAGCGGATACACGACGTGTGCCATGTGGCATCGCTGAAGAAATATCGCAGGAGCGAGAGGGACTTCTGGCACATTCCACTCGAGGAAATTAATTTATAGCCAGACATCTCATATGAGGAGAGACCGGTGGCTATTCTGGACCGTAGTGAGCGGAAGTTACGATACAAGGTTTTTCCACTAGTTAGAGTACAGTGGGGTCATCACAACGTTGATGAGTCCACCTGGGAGCGGGAGAAGGATATGCGAGAACAATATCCAAAGCTTTTCACTACAGGTACGACCTAATTTTGAGGACGAAATTCCTTTGTAAGGGGGGAAGTATGTAACACCCCGTATTTTTGTGCATTTAATATTTAATTAATTCGAGAATTCAAAATTACTTGTGTGTCGTAATTTTAATTGAATTAATTATGGCAATTTATATTTAAATATTAATCGGGGAATGAATGGTTAATATTTAGGTAATTTATTTACTAAGAGAATAGTAATAATTTATTTACGTCATTTCGGGTATTAATGACGGGGTACGCACTTATCTCAGTCGGGAGTCGGTATAGACTAAATTGGGTGTGTGATAAAGATTTTTCATAAATTAATTCGAATGCCAATTCTAAGTGTACGGTTGAGTCCAGATGGACCGAGATAGTCGAAAAAGTGTACCCGGGGGTAGTAAACGGGTCACGGGGCATTTTAAAGCATAGTCGGGCCCATACGGGGGCATTTGGGTAACTTAGGCTTGGCCCATTATTCAAAAAAGGGATTTAGCCTAATTAAGCAATTATAAGAAATAAGGGAATGGCTGAATTGAGTTTAGAAAAAGACTTAGTGGATTAGGAAACCCTAATAGCAGCTAAAGACAAATTTGGGGATCAAAGGAGAGCCAAAACAAATGAGTCATCTTCAACCTTGGGCATTCACAACTCCAAAATCAGACTCTACGAACCCTAAGGCAAGTGGTTAACTTGCTGTAGCATTTAAGTTGTATTTCAATTCATATTCATGTGATGTGAGCAATCAAAGAAATTCGTTTTGGGATTTAAAGGGGTATAAACATGGGGTTTTGTAAACCATGAATCTGATTTCTAAATTGAGTAGAAATTCTTGTATAATATGAGTTTTGTATTTGTATCTGGTAAGATGTGTAAACCCGGATGAACTAGAAACGAATTGGGGATACGGTATTGATATTTAAATGGGTTAAAGATTAAATTGGATTTTTCCCCAAATTAGTGAAAACAGTAGAGAAAGTAAATTAATTGAAGTTTTTTAACTTTGTGGGGGTTCCTTATAAGGTTTTTGATATATACTGTCGATGGGAAGGCTTGGTTTTCATTGTAGAAGAAATTAGGGTTTTGAGATATTCGTCCATGGCTGAAACAGGCAACTCGGAGAAGACGAGGACCTGATCGATCGATCGATCGAAGGTGGACCATCGATCGATCGATGGTTCGAAAATTTTGACAGTTCGCCCAATTATTATATTAAAGGAAAATTTAATAAAAATTCTCCCATGGCTTATTTATTGAAAAACTAATACATGAGTTTAAATCTAATTGATTGTGAATAAAATTAATTAGGATTTGAGGGAGACTTTGTGTGGCACATCATGATTAAAATTAATTGGGATTTGGAAGAAATTATGTGTGACACACTAGGGTTAAATTTTGGAAATTATGTTAAAAAAGATTCAATACGGATTCAGGACACAAGTCCGGGGATATTGGTTAAGCGATACCGAGACGTAAATTTTATTTAGGTGAAGGCTAAATAATTTAGAGTCGGGAATTTAGACTCGGGTGTTGTTTTATTTCGGGCCGCGAGAGTAAGTTCGAATATATTGGTTGGGGCGATACCAAAAGAAATTTAATGTGCAAATTAATTAATAATTAGAGTTGTACCATAAACTCATAATAAATTGAATAGGCTTGTGTCACGGACTTAGTACACGGTGTAGCCGGGATATTTTATATTTATATATATATATATACATACGATGTGTGATAGTATATATATATATATGGTGTGTACATTAATATCAATGGTTAGATATTATTATATACTCTAGTGCTATAGGGGGAGGTTGCGCGTAGTGGATGAATCCCCTAGCTTGAGGAGTAGGGCGAGTATATTTACAGGTCATAGCGTCCGTTATATGGGTTAGGGGCATCTCGCTTTCAGGGAAGGAATATGACCGCCTCCATTTATATGTTTTTCACCAAGTTAGTGAGCGATTCTGACTTAGGTAACTAGGTTATGTGAACATACCTAGTGGGATAGCACTTTAGAAAATTCACATCCGGAGAGTTAATACTCGGGAGGATGTTATTTACTAATAATTATTTCAACATGTTTGTGAATGTTGTAATATGGATATAAGTATATAATAAGGTAAATCATTATATACGGGAAAAATTTATACAGGCTGTGAATTGTATTACATATAATGGACGTGAAAATTATATGAGTTTAAAAAGAGAAATGATTAATTAAGTTAATGTTGAAGATAACTTAAAAATCATAATTGTGGCGCACTCGGTTAAAGTAGGGTGGTTACAAAGGGTTATATAAATTATCTAGTCAGGAGATAAATAACTAGGTAAATTTAATTAAGGCGTTAGTAGTGAACATTAGAAGAGGGGTGAGGATGTCCTCAAGGGAGTGCGACACTAACTAAAATATGGAGAGCATGCATATTTACTTATTACTGCAAGTTAATCATTTGCTAAATGTTTTTCAAATGTTTTGGGTACTAACCCTTGCTATAAAAACTTTTTAAAATCCTTTTAGGTGTCCAGCCACATGGACGCCAGGGTTGACTCAAATTCAGGGATCCGTTGCTGTAGCATATCTGGATGTTGCGGGAGTTTGATAGATGCCTCATTCTTTCATTTCTAGTATAGAGACTTCTTATCGGTTATTTCGAGCATGTTGCTCACAGTTCATTTAGTTTTTGTCAGACCTGTTGAGATTGATTACTTGTCTTTACTTTTATTGGATTTTGAGCCGATGGTTTATTCGGTTAGTTAATTAATTGTGAATGGTTGTTTTAGTTAATTGTGATTATTATGTTATTTTTGTTTCCACATGAGTTTTTCATTTAAGTTAATGAAAGATAAAACTTGGCACCAGTCTAATTTTCTCACTTAGGTGGTTAGTAATTAAAAAGGGCGATAGTGATGCTAAGAATGAACCAACTGAGAAACCTGTTCTAACTTAATTTAGGACTAATTACCCGGGGTTAATTAGGCGGGGTGTCACTAGGAACTCACATCATCTTCTTCAAAGGAAATTCAGAATCATCCTAAGAGTCAATTTGTTTAAACTTGTTTAATTATGAGTTTGTTGAAACATATGATAGATTCTAGGATGTTTGGATAAAAAAAAATACCATGTTTAGGAAGTTTTGATTTGAGATAATATTAATTGGGATTATAGAACTCATTATTAGGATTATATATTTTATTGATGATTTCGAAATTTGAGAAAATCATGTGATTCGATTGGAGATTAAATAAGTGAACTCGTACGAATTCGAAAGTCAAGCGCATGTGAAATCGTTTTAGAAAAAGAAGAACATCTTATGATGATTTTAGGTATGTTTTGAGGGGGAAATTAGTAGTGTGTGTGCACGCGAGTTCTTGTATAAAATCATATTTTGAACAACTTTGTACTTTTAAGTTTCCTCAAAATCGGATCAGAAAATCCTCAAATCATCATTTTATATTTCTGGGCAGAATGTAACTTTACATGAAAAAGGATTACTGGGAATTAAAATATAATTTGGTCTTGTTCTAATGATTCTGGGTTTTGGACCAGTACGTACAGGTTGAGGGTAGCTACTGAAATAATTAATAAATTATATATATCCCTTCGATTAACAAGAGATGTTAGGAATAATGGGAAATGGGAATAAAATATGAATTATTAGTTTGTGGGATAAACTTGAAATATACTTTATGTATGTATAGGATGAGTGCATGCATATATTATGTTGATTGTGATATTATGTGTATTAACATATCGATACTGCTTGCTATCACGGGAGGTCTTATAAAGGGGACAGCCTTATCCTGATGAGCCTATCGGGGGGATTTTAGATTGGTGCCTCAGAATGTAGAACCTAGGTACGGGCTAACAGTGAAAACGTTAGTGTTGACGGTCATATGGGTGCATAGGTATGTGCGTATCCCATAGGCCTAGAACTATGTTTGCCTCCAACTTTATATGAATTATTTTTATATGGTTCGAGAGTGATTTCGAACCGGTAGTCCTTTATTTAGTACGTGATGTATCGGGACCTGATAGCAGAGTACGCATGCATCGCAGCTCAGCCTAGGGTGCATTATTAGTATATATATTAGAAGATTAATAAATATATATGCTTGTGATTTCCCCTACTGTGTGTGACTAGTAGATGAGAAAGATAATGATATCTAAAGTAATTTACGTATGTGGAACCTGAAATAACAAATGACAAACCTATCCTTGACTAATCGATAATAAGAATTCGATAACGTATTATATGGGTAATACGGGCGGTCCTAACGAGTTAGTTGATATAGTAGGAGACTTGTTTCAGACTAGTTAGGTGAGATAGAATAACTAGGATGGGATAGAAAGATTTGTTAAGTGTACACATTAGTTGAGAGGTAAGGATCTCAGATGAGGGCACGTAAATCTAACATGTATACAACATCTGCTAATTTCGCATTTTAAACACTTGCTAAAATTTTAAACTGTTTTACTTGGGTTCTGACCTATTTCTTCCAAATCTATTCTCTTTTTGTAAAAATATTTTAGGTGCCCAACCACAGGGACACCAGGCTTAGGAGTTCCTATCATTTGACGTGCTGCAGCTGCTGTGGAAGTTGCAGGATCTCAGTAGTAGACGCCTCCACATATATTATTGCTTCCTTATGAGACACTCAGTTCAGTCGTGCATGTTTCCCATCCTCAGTTAGATATCGTTTCAAAGATATTATTATTTCCATTTCATTACTACATCTTAGATAGATTACACTTATGGATTATTGTATTTGGATTCCCAACTGGAAGCGTTTATTCCAGTCATATTGATTATTCAGTCACTTTATTCTATTTGAGATTGGTTGTTAAATATTTTAGGTTTAAACTAATTGTTCATCTGGTTGCATGCTAATTTAAAAAGATAAAATTTGACATCATGTTTTTGAATACTAGGTGGTTAGTAAATATTAAAAAGTTTTCGACAGTGATGCTAAGAATGAACAAACTGGATATTATGTTTTAATTTAATAAAGGACTGATCACCCGGAATTTAATTAGGCGGGGTGTCACAAAATACTTCCAATGAAGTACTCTATTATTGAAATGAAATGAAAAGAACCTTGTTCCTACCAATGTTGTCTCAGTACAGTGTTTTATATTAGTTACAAGGCTTGAATCTTTGCCTCCAAGTTTAACCTAAGGTCTGAGTACCCAACGCCTATTATAAGGCTTAGATCCTTGACTCTAGGTCATTCGCCCCCATTGGATCTAAGGCATTCTTTCTTATCTCCTAAGGTCTTAAACGCCCCTGAAAGAGATGTAAGGCATTCATACTTGGCTCGAATAGACAGTCCAAAGGTTTAATGAAAAAAAAAACTAATGAAATTACCAAGGCTTCCATACCTGATTCCACCTAAGTTAGATAAAGTCTAACAACCCATAATGGCCAACCTATACGCACATATCGTACCAATTTTTTTTTTCAAAAGACAATAATGCAAAAAATGCAGAAAACCTAGCAACCATCTCTCAAAACTATTTCAACCTTCATTTTAAAATATTTTTTGGGGGTCAAGCATTTAAAAAAGATGAAAAATCCCTTAAAACCCACGGTGAAAAAATGCAAGACTGGGAAAAAAATTCCACTCTCAAAATATTTTGGGGGGCTAAGTGTTAATGTGCAAAAATATTTTTAGACTTTTGTGACACCCTGTACAATAAAATATCGGGCGATCAGTCCTTTATTAAATTAAAATCGAATTCTCATTTGGTTCATTCTTAGCGTCACTATCGAAAACCATATTGATTACTAATCACCTAATAGTTAATTAAGAATTCATGCCTAATAATAAATGTCTAAAATGATACTGAATAATAAATGACTTGTTGAATAAACCATCGACTATAAAATCCAAAACCAAAATATCCAACAACCAATAATAAATCTCAATGCAAAATTTGAACTGAAATATTCTGAGTAAGTCTTGAAGGCAACACGCCAAAACAAAAATACTGAGATAAGATTCATAATTTAGGAATTAAATAAAAGAAACATTTACTCCAACTCCTACAGGAATCCAAATATGCCGCAGTTGCATATCCCTGGAATAGATAGTCAGGTCTGGCGTCCCTGTGGCTGGACACCTAAAAGGTTTTGAAAATATTTACAGCAAGGGTTAGAACTCAAAATATTTTGAAAATATTTAGCAAGTGATTGATGTTGCAGTAAATAAAATTGCATGAATTCTCTTCATATTTAAGTTAGTGCCCCACTCCCTTGAGACCATTCTCACCCCTCATTTAAAGATCACACTTAACACTTCTTCGAAACCCTCCCAATGTACTACCTCGTCGAACTAGCCTTATTATGCATACTTACCGACATCCTACTCTAGCCAAAGTATTCTTACTAGTTTCATAAGTGATTTATCTCATTAACATAATTAATCATCTTTAATTAAGTGTATATAATATTCTCAGTTTTAGGCATTTTTCCCCGGATAATATTTTACTATTCCGCCTGCATGGCCCATACAATACGGTACCAAATTTTAAATTCCTTATTATTTATTTAGTGTCACCAACTAATTATAAAGTTCTCACATACTGAAATTAATTTAGATATCACTATCTACAATGTCTACTAAAACACCCGTAAAAGAATAAAGCACACGTATATAGACATTTACATCACTATCATAATATATACGTATATGGAATCCCTAGGTGGAGATCTACGATGCGGGAATACTTTGCTATCAAGTCCTGGTACATCACGTACTAAATAAGGACATTGGTTCGGATATCACCCTCGAACCAAAAATCAAATCACACATACTGGAGGCGAACATAGTTCGAAGCCTTTGGGATACGCACATACCTAACGCAACCAAATGACTAGTCACAACCTTATTTTCACAAGAGGTGCTCAATTCCGAAGTTCTATGTTCCTAGGTACAAGTAAATATACCCCCAATGGGCTCATTAGGATAAGACTGTCCACAACACGAAACCTCCGTCATAGCAAGTAGCCTAGGTATGTCTACACATAATCAATCGACCAATAGGTAATCACACAACCTATGTATACATATGTATATAGCATCAATATAGGTATACTCTCAACCTATAGTATATGTCTCATACGTAGTATATATATAGCACCTGAATATCCTATGTATTTTTAATTGACTATTAAACTACTCATCGCATTTTCCCCCACTATTGGAAAAGTCCTAGCCACTCCATTATATTATTTTAGTAGTTAAAATACGATGCGCAAACACCTCCACTCTATCCGTTATTTACGTCCCATGGATTTTATTTTCCTTACTTTATTAATAAAAATCAATCACTAATTAATTTTCACCTTGTAATAACTTCCTTCGCACATTCCCCCTTCTCATTGAGGTAAATAAGCCAATACCATATTTTCAGCAAGTTCCCTATATCTTAACTTTAACAATTTACATTGGAACCCTCCATTTTCAACCTTAAAAATTCCCTCGGAAAAATAAACCCCCCAAACCAGTTCAGCTTGACTCCCGAAGTTCGCCTTACCTGGGCGCGACTCTTCTTCCTCGTAATGCTGTTTCCACCATTATTAAACCCTTAAGCTTTTATTCATCAAACCCAGAACTCGAACAATCTTCCCATCATATTTCTACTCTCCAAATAAGTTCTAAACATCATAATGATCATCAAACATCATAAATTTATATCTTTCCCCAATATTTCCCAAATTGAGTTTATAACAGTTTACAAAAATCTCATCCTAGATTCAATTCTATCAATCCCAATTACACGAGTTCAACTACTGTATTTCGAATAAAAATCATATACAAACAATCTTATATAATAATCTATCATTAATTGAATAATTAATCTACACGATTTAATCCAATTATCAAAAACCCAATTTCATATCAACACCCTCCCGAAGATGGATTTTCAATTACACCACTACGATATGAATCGATTATCATAAATTTATATTGAAAGAAAATTTTTCCACTTGCCTCTATTGATTTGAAGGGTCTGATCCTTTGACGTAGATGAAGATTTGACGAAGAACACCATCAATCCTTCTTGGTTTTCTCCCTCTTTTCCTCTCTGCAACTCTAGGGTTTTCTAAGTGAGTTATGTATGCTCATAATTCCTTCACTTTGATTAAATAATGCTAATCCCATTTTTAGACTAATGGGCCAAGCCCAAGTGACCCGAACACCCCCGTGTGAGCTCGGCTATGCCTAAAAATGTCTAGAGACCCAATTACTACCCCCGGGGTACTCTTTTCCTACTATCTCGACCTATTCGGAATAAACCATGACCTTTGAATTATCATCCAAGTTACTCTTTACAACTTTTCTTATTTCTCTTCAAAATATGTTCCACGTGAAAATAAATATCAACTTGAATTAATAAATATAAATCACCGAATTAGATAATTTCTTCAAATTAAAATAAATTCTTGAAATTAAATGAATTCTCCAAATCACATATTTAATTAAATTTCTATATCTTCAGAAATACGGGGTGTTACAACTTTCTTTTTTAAAAACGAAGGTTCAAAGTCCCAAACCAAAAGGCCACCATTCAAGTGGACTATAGCTCAGAGGTCTTAGGACCCATTGTGGACTTCAAAATGTTAAACTTCTAAGACATTCATCCTTAGTTAGTAAAGTTCAGAGGTCTTAGGTTTTGGACTTAAAATTTTAAAAAACTATGGCTTTCATCCTTATTTATTTAAGTTCAGAGGTTTTGGGACCCTTAGTGGAATATTTTAAACTTCTAAGGATTTCATCCTTACTAAGTTAAGTTCAGAGTACTTAAGACCCTTAGTGGAACTTCATATTTTAAATTTCTATTGGTTTTATCCTCAGTTAGTTGAATTTTAAGGTCTTAGGACCCCCAAGTGGAACTTTGTTTTAAGGCTTTCATCCTTAGAAAAACATGTTACAAAGGTCTTATTACCGTTTTATGGAACAACTTTTCAAATATTTAAAAGACTATTGCCTTTGCTTAATTATAAATCTAAGGTCCTCAGACCTTTTGCAAATTTATTTTTTGACTTCCATTCTCAATTTTTTTGTTGGATGTGTGTGGGGTGGGGGTGGGTGGGTGGGACTAAGCCTTTATGTATAATTTTTTATGAGATACTCAGTCATGAGAAGTGCAAGGTATAGACTCCTAAAGCTTTTATGATTCTGAGGTCTTATGACCCATAATGGAATATTAATTTTAACCCCCAAAGGCTTCAACATTTATGTAGCAAAGCTATATGTATATTCAGATCTACCTCAGAAGAGATTTTACGTAGTTTCGTTGCTTTACCAATACATCTGGGTGGGGGGGGGGGGGGGATAAGGGGGATATCACATACCTCAGACAAATGCAAGCAAAAGAAATTATTCCTTAGCAAAGAAAAATAAAAGAAATATCAACAAAGAATAAGTCAAAAACAAACGTTTTGTGTCAAAGAAAAACAAAAGAAGTAGCAATAAAGAAGAAGTCAAAAGTTTCAAAACCAAACCACTGTCATTAAAGATATAAGAGTTATTGGTGTTATAACAGTGACCTAATGCCAAAAGCAAAAAAAACATTAAAAAGCCTTTTTAAGGCTAGGGATTCACATTGGGTTCGTTCACAAATCTCAAATTCCTTAATAGGGGGATTGGCACAGTTAGAGGAGCAGAGGATTCATTATTGGCCTATTATTTTATAGCTTTCAGAACAAAAATCTCAATAGCTTCACGCTCAATGCTGCTCTCACTATCAAATTTATCTTCATAGATTGGGGGTCTTCGAGAAATAGACTATGTATGTTAATATTTAGGAAAAACATATGGACCTTGGCCATGAAGGCTTTAAATCGTAAAGAATAATTCCGAAAGAGAAACTTCTGAGAGGCTTCAGAGTAATAATAGGCATCCAACTGACTCTTCATCAAACAATTAATTCTCCCTTGAAGCTTAACATATTTTACTTGAAGTCCAGAATACTTTTCTTGTAGTTTTTAGCCTTCAAACATTAAGAGGTATATTCTCACATTTAGGTCTAATATGAATCCTTGAGGAGATCCATGTCCTCAACCGAATGAAGAAGCTTGTTATTGACACCATGAAGTGAAGAATTTCATATTGGAGAGTTTTCACGACCTCAACATTAGCCTTCTTAGCCTTAGTCAAGGAGTCATGAAAAGCAGCGAGCAAAGAAGAACTATCCCTGATGGTCTTCTCATTTAAAAGTCGAGTATGTTCTATAGAATTAATTTGGGACCTCGGGTCTTCCTGCTCATCCTCAAGAGCAGTAATCTCTAATTGCTGATCGTAGATTGCCTCGTGAAGCTCTATCTTGGCTATATTCCACTGATCTGCCATGGACAAGGCTTTCTTCCGTGTCCTCTACCCCTCAATGACATTAGACATGATGGTATCTGTCAAATACTAGGACTGCAAATACAAGGCAAAAGGTATGATAAGGAGGCATGTTAAAAAAAACACTGAAGAAAATAAACAAGTGTGAAATTACCTTTCCCAGTATATGGACCAGCTCCTCCAAATTGACCGAGACCCTCCTACCCCTAAGCGTAGGCACCATATCAAAACTATTGGTTTTGGTCATCAGTGTCGAGTCCTCCACTATAAATTCATAAGACTTCAACCCCTATGAAGAAGAGGGTCTATAGTATTTATCCTCCTTCGGAGAACCTCAACCCTCTTTACACTCCTTAGTTAGTCAACTAGGTTAGTCGGAGACATCAGAAGCCCCGACCTTGCCCCCTTTTTTAAAGGGGACACCATAACTTCCTTCCCTTTACAATGGGGATCACTTTACTCTTTCTTTAAAACTGTTGAGACCAGGGGCTGCAAGTCCCATTTAATAGAAGGAGCACTTTGGTTTGACCCAAAGGTCATGCCTTTCCTCAAAGATATTTTGAACAAGGGCAAGAGTTTAATAGTTGTCTCTAACAAGAAGTTTCTACTTGATTTAAACCTCATATCAAGATTATTCACCAACTTCATGGAGGGTGCCAAAATGTTCACTATTGTGTTGAACTTGATTTGGATCTCTTTTTTTTTCATGGAGAGTGGAATAAAGGTTTTGATTAGAATGAAGCCGAGCCATCCTCTTCTACTCACATTCATCTACTGAAATAAAAAGAATACATAATTAATAAATGAGGTAAAAATAAAGTGTAAATATGGGAAAAGATAAGAGGCCAGGGCGCTTACTTGTAGAGCAATCAGAGTCCAAGACAACCACCCCCTATGCAGTGGGAAAAACCTCCTCAATGCTAAGAAGAAGCTCAACCCATCGTTTGGCCTTGTCTTCTTCGCCTTAGTAAGCCTCATGTACCTTAGATATCTTAACTAAAATAACCTTTCATTTCCTATGTACCGAGAAAATGGATCAACCCCACTGAATTTCTGACCACCATCTTTAGGGCCTTAGGCTCCCCTTTAAAAGCTATGACCTCGGGCAGAGGCCCAAGGACGTTTCTATAAAGTTGATTAGTGGATACCAATATATTGAAAGGAAGACAGTCCATCTTTAGGTTCGCTCTTAGTCTTTCATCTTCCTCCGTTCTGAGGTCAGTTGACACTACAAAGAAAAAAAAGTTAGTAAAGCTCCAATTAGAGGTCGAAAGATAAACACGTAGATAAATGAGGTCCTACCCACAGTCGGAGGGTTACACCAGATAGTAGAACAGTCGATCTTCCCCACTGGGTCAAGAGTGGCCCAGGATCCACCAACAAAGAGAAGATTCTCTCCTTTTATTACTTAAGGGCATTGTTCTCGTCCTTTAGAAAGACGACCAAAGCCTTAGGCACGAAATACTTCAACCCTTTGTCTTTAGACTTACTCTTCTCTTGGATTCTATATAGTTTGAAGAACTGATCTAGGGTGACATCATGTTGCCCCCAATGGACTCCTGGTAAGCCAAGACTATGGACATCAAAGGGTCTTCAATCATTCACCATCAACCAATAAGGGGATACCCCTATAGACTTCGAAATTTCCACCACAAGCAGAGACGGTGGAAACCTAGATCCATAATGAAGACAATATTCATTAAAAAAGACAAACTTCGAGACCAAAAACATTCCCTTTCATCAGGAAATTTGAGAGATAAGATAATTACTGAACCAAGCGGTGGGGATTTCAAACTAGCCCAATGGGATCATTTATAGCCATCCATGGTATGGCACACCACTGTTAGCCTTCTCAAACACTCAATGTAATCTCCTTCCCAATGTAATATCATAATGGTAAGAATCTTGGTGGTTTTTTTATACAACTACCTCTTGCAAATATGAATAAGGGGCTACTAATGATACCACATTTAAATATTGGAATTTCAAAGGTTCACAACCACATCATCTTCACCCATGAAAGAGAAGAGGTAAGGTCCAATAAAGACCTCTGGTAAAACCTTAGCTAAGCCTTCAAGACCACAGTTTCCTTGAAGAAGGGACCACAGTAGAACCATAGGACTAAACCACCTCACTATAGTCCCATAATGCTCAGTTGACCCAACTTAGAGACCTCAGTACCAGTGTCTCTTAGTCTCAAACATGCACAATAGACCTTAGTATGATGAGAATTGGTCTCTAAAGGTCCAATGACCCCTTATTCAAGGAAATATTATTGTAACGCACCACAGGCCCACCCAAGGAGGAACCTCAGCCATTTCTAGACCTTTCAGATGTCATGCTAAGCTCCTACAACTTATTTGGTAGGCAGGTAGAAAGGATAGTCACTATTCTACCTACCACCACCACTCACTCCCACCATCATTGATGATTTCCATTCGTATTAAATTCTCCCATCAAATACCTTACACCACTGCAAGCATTTCTCCCACACTCCACCTTGATACAGTAATCGTCAGACCTTGAGAGCCCCCAACCATGCTATAGCAGTCCACTCATTTTCTCTCCAAGATAATGCATACATATACGGGGGGCTTATAAATGGAAAAAGGACATTTGGTATCATCGAATAAAGCATAACAAGAGGAAAATAGATCAAACAAATATACATTCATTATAATACACATTATCATCCCACTATTGGAAATAAATAGTTGGAGTTCAGGACATTTCCAACTTCGTACATATTATATGCCATGTTGAGTCCTAAGCTAAGACTGAGGAACCCTTAGATAATTACATCAGTTACTTCCTAAGGACCTCCGGACTAGTAACGAAGATTGTCGATACTTTAAACTTTCTTGGCCAAAGCCCAAAAGGAATCTAGATTGTAAAAAAATACTTTATAATATATTAATATATGGATAAACACCCTTTATAGTGTACATATGATCCTTAGTTGAGGTCTGAACCACTTTATATACTTGTTTATTACTTTGACACATCTCCTCACTAACCTGTCTAAGTTCTTCTGGGGGAAACTATTCGTTTGAGGTCTCAAATGATTTAAATAATCACCAAATGGATCGATAGAAAATAACTGTAAACTAAGATAATAAATACAAATGTCACTCACCTTTATCCTCATGATGATGAGCTCCTTGGCTCATGTGTTGGAACCTCCATTAAGGGTGTACATCTTTATAGTGCATAAGTTTTCCAACAATGCCTTATAATTTTTCTCCATGTCATCCTAGCTCAAATACTTTGGCTTGGACATTTTATCATGGTCCTACTAGTCATTAGCATTGTTAGACAATATCGCATCGACAAGTTAGTTACACCAAGTAGAGGTTTATGTGGTGTAAATGGATATCAACTCTTATCGAGAATTAGCTTTCAGATCTTGGATGTTAACTAGAACTTGGTAACTAGAATCATGAATGTTTTTTATTGGTTTGAAAGTAATTGTGGGTTAGATAGTTGGTTCACCTGAGCAACAACAAACTGTAACACCCCATATGTTTGGAAATATTTAAATTACACGTGTCGCAGTAATTTAATTAAATTGAAAAATAAAGTGAATTGAATAAATATTAATTAGCGAGAAATGGAGTAATATTTATGTGTTATTATAATTACTTGTATGATATTATATTTACTTTTGTGATAAGTAAATGAAATTGTATTATTTTATAGTTGTCATAAGTGGGTAAAAGCGACGGGTCGACCGAATCTTATTTGGGATGCATAGGTGGGGTCGTATTGGGAATAAGATGGTAAATTGTTTATAGGTGGTGCAGATGGTAATTTTGAGTGCACAGATGATCCTAGATAGGTCGAGATAGTCATAATTAGATACCCGGGGATTGTAATCGGGTTCTGGGAACTTTTTAAGCTATACGGGACTTATACTGGGGTATTCGAGTCATTCTAATGTTATTAGTTAACCTAATTTCGGGATTAGAGTATTTAAATAAGAGGTTAGGAGCTTTTGGGAAGACACTTTACATTATCAAACCCTTAAGAGAGGAATTTGAGACAAAAGGGGAGGAAACGCGAAAACAACCAAAGGAGGCCAAATTGGAAAGGATCTTTGAAGAATTTCTAGGCCTCACTCAATATACAAGGAGGATTAAGAGTTTTCTTCATACCTATGGTAAGTGAATGACTTGCTTAATATTATTTGTATAGCTATTTATGTCATATAATTGGTAAATTATAAACCAGTTTTGGGGTGGGATTAACGTGTAAATGGGTTTTGAGGAAAGTGAAATTAATGATGATTCCTTACGATCTTGTTGGAATAAATTCCACTTGAAAAGTAATTTCTTGCTAGAGAAACCTGAAAATTAAAAAGATATATTATTCTTGAATAGAAAAATATAAAATTTAATAAAAATAATGTTATCTTGAATGGTTCATGTGAGAATTAAAGAAACCTTGAAATTGTATTAAGAAAATTGATGAATCTGATGGAGATTTTAACCTTAATTCACACACATGTCATTTTACTTTTACATTGAATTCGATTACTGGCCATATATGAAAACAAAGGTATTGATCTTATATTTCTAATGATATTTGAATAAAGTCATTTGGACTTATATAAAGGGAGTAATAGCCGTTCTAGTAACAGGGGTTTAATCTGTCAGAAAATATGATTTTTGCGAATTTTGACATCATTTTAAAAGAATGCCATTTTATTTTGGCATTGAATTAGATTAAAATTCATAGAAGAAAAGAAATTTATTGATCTTATCTTTCCAATGAGCTTTGAATCAGGTCATTTGGACTTCTATAGAAGGAGTAATAGCCGTTTTAGTAACAAGTGGTTAATATGCCAGAATATTAAAGTTGTGCAAGTTTGTGACCTTAAGAGTTCTAATGGACTAAGGTCTTTTATATTTTTACCTATTTAAAGGTAGATCATGGGAGAAAATTTTAAAACTCATGTTAACTTATTCCCAAGAGACTTGGGATGTGTTGTAAGCTAACTAGAGATGGGTTCCATGTAAGGAAATACGAGACTAAGCGAGTAAATGATCATGAGTGGGAACCGGGAAATTAGATAAGGATTTCGAGATGGATAGGCTAAGTGCTAGGGTAGAATAACATATTGGTGAGAAATGTGAAGTTAGAGAATTAATAATAATTAAGTGAATATTTGATATTTAGGAGTCGGGAATAGACTTGGGACATTTAGGCTGGTGCTTCGGGTAAGAGGCACGGATTAGTTGGATTATATGATTGTATATATATACAGGTATAGGAAAAGTATATATATGATGAATAATATCTGTGTGTGTGATATTTATGTGAAATAAACCCCTCTAGTGCTATCAGTGAAGTTTACGCATTGTGGGTGATCGATCCCAGGTCATAGCTCCATGTATATACTTTGTGTGATTGATATTCGAAGTGAGATAATTTGAGGTATAGTTATGACTCACTGTCGAAGGACTATGACCGTCTCCAATACGTTTACAATTTTATCGAGTCGGTGTGAGACTCTAACCTCCAGTAATCAGGATGAGGTGAGGATGTCCTGGAAGATGATAGCATTCTAGAGACCCCGCATACGCGACATATGTATGTTTTTTACCATATATTATTACGTATGTGTATGTGTAGACAAATATACTAGTTAAAATATTAAGTGTGAACTATTTAAATAGTTAGAGACAGTTACAGGAAATAAAATAATAAATATATAATTAAGAAATATAATGGTTAAGCGAACGTGATAACTAATCTTATAAAAATACGTGGGATAAGGTAACGTGTGAAACCTCGGATGTTATGAGACTAGTTAGGCGGGTAACATAGATACGTGGTTAAAATGCATACGTTAGGTGCGAACTATAGTTGAGGGGTGAGTATTGTCTCATGTGATTGCACTACCAGTTTTAATATGGAAAACTTCTTTGCATTATCATTACCTCATTTTATTTACTTTCTAAATATTTTTAAAAGGTTTTGGGCTCTAACCCTCATCAAATATTTTCAACAACTTTTAGGGGTCCAGCCACAGAAACGCCAAGGATGATTCCTCTCTCTAGGGATATGTAACTGCAGTTGATGTGGAGGCTTGCAGGATTTGGAGTGGCTTCTTATATCATTTCTATCATAAATTAGATTCCATTAAAGATATTGTTGGGTATACCGTCCCTTCTATCATACATTCAGTCTATTTTGTTCCATGTGGACAATTGTATTAGATTACTGGTAACCGATGGTTTATTTGGTACTTGATTTTTTATTCTCACATTTACATTTCTTTATTGGTGTGATTATTTATATTGTTCACTATGAATGGGTTTATGTGGAGTGGTTTATTTTTGTATTATAATTAAAGATTAAAATTTGACACAATTTGTTAAACTAATAGGTGGTTAGTAATTAATCGAATTTTGACAGTGATGCTAGGAATGAGCCATATGAGACTCTCGTTTTATTTTTGTAGAGGGCTGGCCACCCATTATTTTAATAGACGTGGTGTTATAGATGGTATCAGAGCATCAAGTTCTAGTGTCTTTAGGATTCGTGCGACTTACTATATTTTCAGCATTACTTTTCTTTGATGTAAAGCCCTATGCTTACGGTTGTTGATTCATATTGAGATTTAAGTTCTTCTTCTATTGCATATGGTTGAAGGGAATCATATATGAGATTGGTTAGGCTTCGTATATCGAACGATATACTATGACCAACGAGGGGTATTGGGAGGATTGCAGGAGTAGAAGCTCAGCCAGACCCACAGAGTATTCAGGGGACAGTGACCGCAGCAGAGGTCCCCGTTGTTCTTGCTCAGGCAGTTAATGTTGCGATGACCACTAGGGCACAAAAGTTTCCCCAAGTACCGCCACAAAAGATGGTGGAAACAATTCAGACTCACCCAATGCAATCGGTATGGGAGAGAGTCAGAGGGGCTTTTCATAAGGGTTATCCATAAGAGTTCGGGAAAAGTGCAGACGTTTTTTAATTATCCATTGTAAGGAGAACATCCAAAGGCAATTACGTATGGTGGGTATGCAGTGACACTTATGATTAAATTTTGGGCATTTTTTAGCTCATAAGAGTAGTGTGGTAGTGATGGGAATTAGTCACTACATCTGAGGAGAGATACCATGAATATCGAGTAATTTAGGGTGTGGTTTGACCGTAAATCCTTTCATCTGTTGTTTAAACGGAGAGGCAAAGGAAATTTCAGTAGTTATTATAGGAGGTTCGGGCAGTTGGTAAACATGAGGAATAATTTTCTTGTTTAGAAAACTTCGTACCCAACGAGGTGGATACGGAGGAGAAAAAGGGGTCGTTATGTTGATGATGGACTCATGGGTAGATACGCAAACATTAGTGGGGAAATTAGTCTTAGATAACTTACGCTGATATCGTTAATGCCGTACTTTTGCAAGGGCAATATCAATGCTTTCATGTGAAGGGGGCTAAAAGATTGGAGACTCTAGTCAGTAGCACAAGACTGGATATAATCGTTGCTAGTGGGGCTTTACATGGGGAAATAACCAATGAAAGGACCCGTTTAAAAGATTCAAATCAAGGGGATTCTGACTGAGTGAATGTAGAATCGGACAGGGCCATCAGGGAAAGAACCATGTTCCACAGGGACATCGAAGCCAAGAGAACAACTGGTGTAGCCATCAGGGCTGAGGCTACCAAGATCAGAGAGTAAGGCAGCCTCGTAATGGCTAGTTGGGCAAGGTGACCAGTTGGGGAAACAATTACAGCAGTTATTGGGACAGTTCAAACACGAGTATTACATCCAGGAACCAATTGAGCATCCATTACCATAGGCGGTTGGAGGTACGATTTTTTTATCCTTAGTTAAATGGGGTAAGTTTTACGTGACACAGGCGCGTCACCATATTTTGGTTAGCACTAGATTCGCGCGTGAGCCGGGTTTAGTGGATTTATTGTTAGTATCACTATTGTGTATATATATATATTTACCATTGGGTAGTGAGGCCCTCTTTAGCTCCATCTACAGGGGACTGGGTGTGGACACTGAGATGATATAGTTTTGTGTATTTACTCATTTTAGAGAGATGCGATATGCGAGTATGATGTTATCCTAAATATTGGCTAATTAATGATGGTTTTAACGATGGTGGACTGTTACAGTAAGGCTATCATGGTCGCTATTCTGGGGTAAGAGACATCGTTTTGTGACATTTCACTTGAAAGAGGGTCAAGCCTGTATATATATTATATGGTATAGAAGACTTCAGAGAGTATATTTGTCTTGTTATATTTGATCCTGGTGCGTAGGGACTTTTACTGATGAGATTCAAGGTATATTGGATTTATCGTCGAGCGTTGAGATTTAGCATGTTATTGATTTAGCGCTGGGGACTTAGTGACAGTGAGAGCACTGCATTGTATGACTCCTTTAGTGATGTGGGAGTGGACGATTTGACTTATATATCTGGGGATAGGATTTTGGGTGTCCCGGTTATGTGCTTTGGGTCCACGGATCTAGATGACCAACAATGCTAGGTAATTATGTATTAGGGGGTTCCTTGTTTGGATTTTGCTTGAGAGACATACCACACATGAACCTTAGTGAGAGTCGAGAGTTGGGAGATGTGTGGTTATTAAGTCTAATACTTTAATTATTGCACGTGTATGTGGATAAAAATGTGAGTTGAGAGTTATTTTATGATTTAAGGTCGGTGGAGCTGGGTAGTGTTGTGTAGGAAGCATTATGGATGGTTTGCAACACTAGTGGATCGATGGGGAAATATCAAGAATAATTAAGTTGCAATTAGTAGGCTAATTGAGTATACCCTTACTGTGTAGTCACGCCTAGTATGTAAGGCCCAGTTTGATATAAATATGTAATAATCGGGATTTTCAAAACCGATCCTAATCACCTATAATCACTGTTTCAACCCTTATAAATTATTCAAATTCAAAAGGCTTCTAAAGAAGAAAGAAACTATACTTAATGCCCTAAAACTTTACTAAATTGACCTAGAGCCCCTAAATTTTTAATAATTATAAAACAGCCACTGAAAACTTCAAAGCAACATAACTTGACTTATACTTCACTCCTAAACCTCAACTTTACATTAAATTAATCTTTTAGACTTCAAAATGATAATTTTAGCCCTTGAAACTTTTTAAAATTATAAAATTACCCTTATACTATATTAAAAGTACACTTTTAAGGCTATAAGTGCATATATATGACCAACCAAGGACAAAACACCAAAGTTTTATTAGTTTCATAAAACTCCCTCTCCAAATAAGCTCCCACATCAGCACAAACAACTAAGAATCACATGTGTACAACATGCACACATGTGAGGAATAAAACCTTGGTTTGAAAACCTTACAATATCAGTTCAAATCAACCTTTCTTTTCCACTAATGAACTCCCCCATTCCTATACTATAAATACCCTACGAAATCCTCAGTTAAAACTCACTTAAACAAAAGTTTTAAAACTTGAAATTGTCACTCCAAAAGAGTACTATATGATTTTATGTACTATATTCATTTATTTTTGTTTCAATTGTTTTCTGTGTTGTTGTAACGCTAGAATAGATTAAAACGGTAGGAAATTTTATGTTGAATACAAGCTCTAGGTGAAAATTATGAAGTTTCCACAATTCAAGCTTGAGCTTCAATGTTGAACTCCCAGTGTCACTAAAAACTCAGGTTTAAATCTTTGAATGTCTTCATTAAAATCTCAGGAACTCAAATGTAATGATCAAATGCAATGAATGTGCCTAATAAGCTCGAATCAATTGAAAGTGTATTTTGAACTAGAAAACTACAAATCTTAAATTCTCCCTGTAGAATCCATCTCAACCTTTGAAATCAAAATCAAATTACTCCTACATATAGCAAAAAATAAACTATCTTCATAAGAATCCCTCCCATATCCTTAAAATCCACAAATGTTAGGTCAAATTTTCAGTAAAACACACAGTTGTGGAACTTCAGATATACTGCATCTCAATCCACAAAACCTATCTATTTGGATTCCTTATGGAAAAATGGTTGAGTTTGTTAAGAAATCATCAAATGGTTTAGAAATAAAGGAGTTATTGAAGGTAAAAAATCAGAAAACCTAAAGTCAACTATCGAGGGGACGAAGATGAACCTTTTGACCAGAAACCTTGACCTAGCGCATGGCCAATCAAAATTTTCTGAATCTTTTTCCATATTTTTAATTTAGTTTTATGGTCAAAATGACATAAGGTAAGGCCATGTTTGGATCAACCTAGCCTAAGTTAAGGAAAAATGAGGTTTTTACTTAGAAATATTTTTCCTAAATTGCAATTTGACCCCTCCTGACTTTTATAACTTTTGAATTTGATCACTAAACTTTGTCCGTGAATACTTCAAAATATTTTGAGACAAAAAGTCTCTTGCACCAAAGTTCAAATATGAACTTAGGTTCAGTATTTTAACGTCTCAAAGTATTTATAATTAATCCCCCAGAACTTTAAAAGATATAATTTTTTATATAAACTTACTCACCTAATCCCAAATATTTATACACCCAAACGTAGTACACGGAGAATCAAATACCATCTCCTCTCGATATCCTCTTGTGATATATAAAGCCATACGATATACCGAATAAGTAGGTTTTCCTACCTTTTTATAGTATACTTTGCGTATTGAACATACTGCTATTGATATCACTGTGTGATAACTTCTATTTACACTTAGTATGTGCATGTTATAATACTGCCTTACTACATATTTTATTAAATATAATCGGTATTTGAATTCGAATATGGATAAATTCAACCCTTTTCACCTAATAACTGATATCATGTACACTATTGATTGAGTTTACCCCTGCACTTTTGTGCAAATATTTATATTATAAGCATCAGTATTAATTAGGAACTAGGCTGACGTCTTATCACAAGGAACTTTCAACTTGGCCTAATGGTATCAGATGATTGAGAGCATGGATTTGTTGCTACATATGTATGAGTGCTACTTTACTTGTGTGCCTAGCCGATTATTTTTCTCCAAAAGTTTTGGGTTAATTATTATTATTTTGGTTTTACTGATGGCCTAATTATTTTTATACCCCTTTGTGAAATGGTAAGTATGGAATTATTAGTTCAAAGATCCTTGATTTTCTTTACATGATCCTTAATGAACTAATAAGTATGGGATTATAGTTCAAGAGCCTTAATGTTCTTTATAAACTGATAAGTATGGGATTATCAGCTTTATTTGTTTAGAATTGCTAAACACTGATTGTATACACACTCTAACTCTCATATTTATGCATACTTGTTATAGAACTGGTAGAACCTGCTTAGCATATTTGTTCTAATTTCTTTTTCCTCCAGATGAACCCGAAAAAATAGGATAATATCTTTTCCCTTTTAGAGACAGATAGTGGTAACTTATTTGCATACATGACTGTGTGAGAAGAGAATAAGCCAGAAGGGAGCAAAGAGTGGCGCTTTTTGAATTTTTACATTATAGTTTGTACGAAAAATATGTAACTCACCCCTGCGGTGGTACTACCCTATGTATACTAATTTTATAATGAATGAAGTTATTTTATTCCGCCTTAACTTTAATTCATTGCTTTATGTATACTTCTTGTTCATTCATACCAAAAAGTAGGGTGTGCTAATATATGTTATGTTTGGTATAATTGTGCAGATATGCAGGTGATACGAGGTGTATGGGTGCCCTAGTTAGTTGAATTTTCAATATCATTCGCAATGAGAAGACATGAAAATTCATGTGTTAAACGTATACGTATGGGTAAGTTAGAAGAAAAATTGGGAAAGTAAAGTCGACTGAATTTCGTTAAAGGAGGACGATAGTCCGGATGTATACAACATGGATATCTATCACACTTGTGATGAGTTGAATGATAGTGAAGACATAGGCTAGGGATATCTCCTGCCAAGAGAGGATCCGATAGCTTTAGAAAATAGATCGGATGGTACTCAGTCAAATTCTGAGGTTGATTTGCTCATAAATAGGAGGTTGATTTTTTTACTAGGCAAAAAGGACCCAGGAAGTGAGCAACTTTGGAGCAGATGTATGGGTCACAGGTTTTGGTATACTCCGAGAAAATGAGTAAGATGTACCACTTACCGCGGGATGTTGACCGTTTGGATCGGTGTGGAGTGATACGTGGTAAAGTTTTATCCAGGTGTACCACTCTTTAGAGGGAAAAAGATTGGTCCTAGGCAATCGACTAGCATTTTGCAATACTTGGTGATTCCAGTGAAATAATAGGTAGGCAGGTTGATGGAGTTCAGTGTTGGGTTACGAACATCACAGAAAGTGTAATATTTTCTTTGGTTAGTGAAATTATTTGACTTAGGTGGAGAATAATTTTCTAATTTGGGTGAGTTACACTATCGGGCAGTGTGCTTAATATTTCATTGAAGAAGGGAATGAGCCGGCACAAGGTGCTAACCAACACTGTTGTAGATCGAGATAAGATCCTTGTGTCCCGCCTCTGATTGGGTTATCAGAAGGTGGTGGGGATAGAGTTGTGTTTGAGTAGGGAATTTCACTTGTAGACTGATGGATAGATGAGAGGGGTGACTAGAATGTTAAAGAATTCAAAAAATGCGTATTCTAGACATTAACGTAATTAAGAGGAGAAATTACCATTGGTAGAGTTGCGTGTAGCAACTCGTACTAGCTATTATTAAAAAGATATCTTTTGAGACTTGAAATGGAAGGCCTTGTCGTCCGCCTTGTGGTTAGTTAAGGGTGGGGAGATAAAAAGTTCCAGGGGTTGGACGTGATTTAAAGTCAGTCAGTAGGGACTGCGTTAATTGAAGTAATTTTTGTATAGTTTGGGAACATTGTAAGGGTTACGTCATCGTGAATTGAAGAGTTGAGGACTAACGTGAGTAGTCAGAAATTATTGCAGGTGACTCCCATAAAAGCAGTGTAGGATTTGGACAATAAGGAAAGTTGGCATCTAGGGAAGTGGGGCCTTTCTCAAAATTGAGATGATAGAGCTAGTAGAGTTATAGGCTCATCTTTTTGAGGCATTGTTAGCGGATTCATGATAGTTTATCATATCATTGAGTAAAAGAGACCTTAAAAATGACGAAATATATCGATATGAAATTGTTTTAATAAACTTGTTACTAATCTTGGGTTGTAGTGATTAGGCCTTCAGTCGGAATGGTACAACTAGCAGCTGTATAGTGGAGGCACCAAAATAGTATCACGAGTTGACTTTGAATACGTTCGGATACAGTGCTTGTAAGGATTAAATTTTTTTAGTACCAAGCATATCTGAATTTCGGGGACGAAATTCCTTTGCAAGGGGGAGTATGTACCACCCCGTATTTTTGGGAATATTTAAATTACACGTGTTTCAGCAATTTAATTAAAATGAAAAATCAAGTGACTTGAATAAATATTAATTAGCAAGAAATGGAGTAATATTTATGTGTTATTAGAATTACTTTATGATATTATATTTACTTGTATGATAAGTAAATGAAATTGTATTATTTTATAGTATGTCGTAAGTGGATAAAAGCGACGGGTCGATAGAATCTTATTCGGGACGCGTGTGTGGTGTCGTGTTGGGAATAAGACGGTAAAATGATTATATGTGACTCTGATGGTGATTTTGAGTACATGGAGGATCTGGAATGGGCCGAGATAGTCAGAATTAGGTACCCGGGGATTGTAATCAGGTTTCGGAAACTTTTAAAGTTATACGGGTCCTGTACGGGGGTATCTGAGTCATTCTAATGTTATTAGTTAACCTAATTTTGGGATTAGAGTATTTAATAAGAGGTCAAGAGCTTTTGGGCAACCACTTTACCTTATCAAACCCTTAAGAGAGGAATTTGGGAGAAAAGGGGAGGAAACACAAGAACAACCAAAGGAGGCCAAATTAGAGAGGATCTTTGAAGAATTTCTAGGCCTCACTCAATATATAAAGATGATTCAGAGTTTTCTTCATACCAAAGGTAAGTTAATGACTTGCTTAATGTTATTTGTGTATATATTTATGTCATAGAATTGGTAAAATATAAACCAATTTTAGGGTGGGATTAACATGTAAATGGGTTATGAGAAAAGTGAAATGGATGATGATTCCTTATGATCTTGTTAGAATAAATCCCACTTAAAAAGTAATTTCCTACTAGAGAAACCTGAGAGTAAAAAATATATATTTTTCTTGAATGTAAAAATCTAAAATTGAATATAAAAGATGTGATCTCGAATGGTTTATGTGAGAATTAAAGAAATCTTGATATTGAATTCAGAAAATTGATGAATCAGATAGAAAATTTAACGTTAATTCAAACGCATGCCATTTTAGTTTTACTTACAATTAGATTACTAACCATAGATGGAAATGAATTTATTGATCTTAGATTTCTAATGATATTTGAATCCGGTCATTTGAACTTTTGTAGAGGGAGTAATAGCGGTTTTAGTAACAGGTGTTTAATTCGTCAGAATATCATATTTTAGCAAAATTTGACGTCACTTTAAACGCATTTTATTTTTGCTTTGCATTAGATTATGAGCCATATATGAAAATAAAGGTAAGGATCTTAGCTTTCCAATTATTTTTTAATCAGGTCATTTGGACTTATGTAGAGAGAGTAATAGCCATTTTAGTAACATGTGGTTTATATGCCTGAATATTAAAGTTGTGCGAATTTGTGACTTTAAGAGTTTTAATGGAATAAGGATTTTATATTTTTACCTATTTAAAGGGATATCATGGGAGGAACTTTTAGAACTCATGTTAACTTATTCCCAAAAGACTTAGGAAGTATCATAGACTAACCAGGGATGGATTCTATGTAAAGAAATACGAGACTAAGCGAGTAAATGATCATGGGTGGGAACCGGGAAATTATATAAGGATTTAGAGATGGCTAAGCTAAGTGCTAGGGTAGAATATCATGTTGGCTAGAAATATGAAGTTAGAGAATTAATAATAATTAAGTGAATACTTGATATACGGTAGTCGGGAATAGACTCGGGACATTTAGGCTAGTGCTTCGGGGGATAGGCATGAATTAGTCGAATTATGAGATTGTATATATATACGGGTATGGAGACAGTATATATATGAAGAATAATATCCGTGTCTATAATATTTATGTGAAACATACCCCTCTAGTGCTATCAGTAGAGGTTGCGTGATGTGGGTGATCTTCCCTGGTGAAACACAACTGGCTAAGTATCGACCCAGGCCATAGCGTCATGTATATGCTTTGTGTGATTGATATTCGAAGTGAGATAATTTGAGGTATGGTTATGACTTACTATCGAAGGACTATGAACGTCTCCAATAAGTTTGTAATTTTAACGATTCATTGTGAGAGTCCAACATCCGTATTCTGGATGAGGTGAGCATGCCCTAGAAGATGATAGAATTGTAGAGACCCGCATCTAGTGAGTTATTACTCTAAGGGATGGCGATTATACGTGCCATATGTATGTTTCTTATAATATATTATTACGTTATGTGTAGACAAATATACGGGTTAAAATATTAAGTGTGTACTGTTTAAATAGCTAGTGATAGTTATTGGAAATAAAGTAATAAATTTATAATTAAGAAATATATTGGTTAAGCGAAAGTGATAACTAATCTTATAAAAATACATGGGATAAGTGAACATGTGAAACGTAGGATGTTATGGGACTAGTTAGGTGGGTAGCATAACTAAGTGGTTAAAATGCATATGTTACGTGCGAACTATAGTTAAGGGATGTGTATTGTCTCATGTGAGTGTGTTACTAGTTTAAATGCATTTTATTTACTTGCTAAATATTTTTAAAAGATTTTGGGCCCTGATTCGCATAAAATATTTTCCAAAAATTTTAGGTGTCCAGTCACAAGGACATCAATGACGATTCCTCTCTCCAGCGATATGTAGTTGTAGCTCATATGGAGGCTTTTAGGATTTGGAGTAGCTGCTTCTATCAATGCTATCTTAGATTAGGTTCCATTACATACATTGTTCGACATGTCGTCCCTTCTATTAGATGTATTAACATTCAGTCTATTTAGTTCCATTTGGATAATTGTATTAGATTACTGGTAACCGATGGTTTATTCGGTACATGATTTTATTTATTTCCATATTTAGATTTCTTTATTGGTGTGGTTATTTATATTGTTCGCCGTGAATGGGTTTATGTGGAATGGTTTATTTTGGTATTATAATTAAAGATTAACATTTGACACAACTTGTTAAACTAATTGGTGATTAGTAATTAATCAAATTTAAACTGAGATGCTAAGAATGAGCCATATGATACTCTCGTTTTATTTCGGTGGAGGGATCGTCATACATTATTTCAATAGGCTGGGTGTCACACAAACCTTAATAGAGAATTCCTGAAAGTAGCTTTGGTTATCACACCATCGATGGTGCACCTAGATAAATGCAAGTTAAGACCCATAAAGCTGATTCAGTTAAGTTACCATACGAGTTTAATATAATGTTTAAAGTCGAGGAATTTATGAAATATAATCTTTAAAATTGGGCAGATATTTCCCGTTCTTCATTGTCTGCTTAAATGTGTGCGGTTTCCCACACTCTCACTTCCTCACTCTTGATGATAAATTTGTACTCTCAAATTCAGTGACGGTCACATAAGTTTTAGTAGGGTCAAATTTGGGGAAGTTCTTTCTTTACCCTCTGTACCCTCCTTTCAGATATGGACAGGGGCATTTTTCAATCCCTTCCAAAGTTGGATAGTTAGAAACCAATAGAACTTTAAAATATATAAAATAATGCACCAAGTGTAAAGGCCAATGGATCATTTATATTTGTCTTGGAACATATCATACGGATAATGAAAAGGTTGTTAGTTTGATAATTTAGGCTATCCTTTTCCTTGATGAAAATGTACTGATGCCTCTAGTCATGATTAGATAATAGGGTATATGTAAAGAAGCCAATGTATCTTATCAAACTTGTAAAGGTTTTAACAATCCCTCGAAGAAGTGGTAAGAAATTAACAATGGTTAGGGAGCCCTTGTTGCCAAATAGGTTGTGAAAATGAGCCATAGAGCCCATCGAAAGTATCTTGTCATTTAGGATCAATTAAGAAGGGGTGATATATATAACTGATAGGATGTCCCAAATCTGCTTCGACCTTGGGATGTCGAGCCTAGGATGTAAAATTTATTATAGAATCAAACTTACCCTTCTCGTGGGTCGGGGGCATGATCTCTTGTATAAACAAATGAATGGAAAGTTAATGAAGAAAAGTAAGGTTCTAAACCCACACCACAATAATTCCTACATTTACCTGTGAATTTTTTCGTAGCCAACAGTTTATATGTCGTTGCTGATAGTTTTTGGCAACGAAAATTATTTTGTAGCGAGTTTGTGGACAAAGGCCCGTTGCTGAATGTATATGGCCAAGAAATTAACTTTCTTTGCCAATTGTTTAGGTCATTTTCCATGAAATTTTATTCGTGGACAATCATTATATTTAGGCTACAATTTATTTTGTAGCTAATTGTTCAACATTTTGTTACTAAATGTCTTCATTTCGTTGCCAATTCTATTAGTAAACTAGTGTTATAAGATTTTAGCTACAAAATTTGCAAATTGTTTTGTAGCTATTTGTTCAACATTTCATTGCTAAATGTCTTCATTTCGTTGCCAATTCTATCAGTAAACTAGTGTGTTAGAAGCATTTAGCTACGAAATTTGTTCCTTCCCTCAAGATCTATTGGCTACGAAATTTAATTATTGAAGAAATATTCTTAATCATTAATTTTTCAATAATAAACTATCAAATCTTAAACCACACTTTTATTTATCAATTGCATATTCAACTACTAAAACATTTATTTTGGTAACGGGGTATTTCAAAATATATATTTTTTATTTTGAAAATGAATTTGATAGATTAATGTATACCACCAAATTTAAACAAATTACCATCTAAAAAACACATTTGTTAAAATCCACAAAATAATTAAATTATCATAAACAATATCCATATTAAGTTACGTACACATACATTGTCAAGTCACTTAAACACTAGTTAAAGGACGTAGAAGTCCCATATTTCACCCCCTTACAAACGATAAATATCCATGGTGCTAAAAAATAATTTAAACTAGTTAAGGACGTAGAAGTCGCAGATTCCATTTACAAACATCAAATGTTAAAAGTTAATGGCGCCCCAAAAATAATTTTTCATCACGTCAAATCTGCAATTAAGAGAATACAATATTATTAGCTAAGATAAAGTAGGATTTGATTTGTCTTTATCATGAAAAAGTTATAACAATTAGCGAAAGTCGATAATTAAAGAGATAATAATCGATTACGAATGTGAACATTTTAAAGCACGCGAGTAGCAAAATTAAAGGATGTCTAGATTACCATCATTTGGAAGATGAGGAACGTGATGCGATCAATGACTGAATCAACTTGTCGGACTCCGCTTGTCGAGCTAGAATATCATCTAGCATTGCACGTTGAGTCTGCATATCGACATTTTGTTCCACTAACTCTTCTCATTTAATTTTTGCCTCTACCTAACGAGCTTGTAGACGATCCATCAAATCTTCTTGAACTTTCATAGACCTCATAAGTGCTTCTTCCAATTTGGCATTCCTCAATCGCATTATATTAATTCTATAATCCTTTCTTTTGGGACCATACCCAAGACAATTAATATATCCCGGTCTTGTGCCAAGAACTTTATCTGCTATTTCGTCTGAGCTCATCATAGTAACATCCTCAGATATTGATTCAGATTCAATGAGTTTCATCTCATTCTGCATAGAAAATAGAAGAAAAAAGATTACATGATTGGTCAAACTGTCAAGATGTCTACAATTTTTAACTCACTTAAAGACAAAATAATTTAAAATAGTAAAGCATAATGCAGTATGTAAATTTTTTATACCGAAGATAATAATACCAAAGGAATTACAAACCAATGGTGTTTTTTGGTTTGTAATTCAGCAACAACAACGTAAATTCAAAATAAAATTGATAAGATTTACATAGACCGTTTTGGCTTCGGAAGATGTCCACTTTCATCTTTGCAATGCATTTCTTTATAAAACTTAATCCTATTCGGCTCTTGAACATACACCTCTTTACTCCGGTATTAAACAACAAATAATTAATAATTATACTTGTAAAATAAAATTCTCAATTGATACAACAAAACAAGTAGATATATTACCGGTTTATGACGAACCACCATAAATGCTTTTGACCCTTGATTATGCTTTATAATTTGCTTAAACTTGTTTTTCTGATTTACAATACATTGTCTCTGCAGTAATTTTTCAAACATCATAGGTATGCATATTTTAATAAAAAAATATTTACAAGTTATAAGATCAATAATAGTTCAAACCTGATATCTTGGACTTCCATAAAGACCGCATAGACTAAGCCAATTATCCTTTTTCACACTAGTAGGGACATTTTCTCGAGCCTCCTCTATTGATCCATATTTTTTATACACTTCACGATGCTTGCTCCGTTGACTCCTACTTCTCCCTTTAATTATCTCTTCCAAACACTCCTTTGCATGATCATCCGAATCAATGTCGAATCTCTCCTGAAATTTTATGTTGAATCAGTAACTGAAATATCTTATTTCCTCTCATAAATTGAAACAATGTAACAATGTAACAATTTAAAAATAGTGTAATAGCCAAATATAATAGCCAAGTTCAAAGGCTATTTTAACTTCCAATGGCAGCTAAAGTCCCGAATTGTTAAGTGATAGGAAATTTCAGAAATTACTAACTGATAAGAAATTTCAGAAATCAATATATAATAAGAAGTGTTTGGCAGTTAATATGTTTCCTAAACAAGAAGGAGGTCTTGGTATAAGCAACTTGGAATCAGTTATGACACCAGCTAGTATTAAGTTAGCTTTCAATTCACTTTAGCACTCTAAAATCCCTTATAACAACTCAATTTTTGTTTGGAAAATTCTAACTCGATGTGTTCTTATTGAAGAAAGAGTGCAATTAGTGGGAATAAGACTGGCATTAAGGTGTAAATGTTGTTTAAAATCTACAGAATCATTAATACATTAATTCGGAACAGGTCCATTGGCTTCTCTTATATGGAATTATTTTAATGGAGTTATGGGTATTAATTAGTGTCCTGCATCTATTCATGGTTCAATTATCAAATGGTGGTTGCAGTTAGGTAACTCTAAGTTCTTTAATCGGTTCTTCAAAATTATTCCTCTTTCAATATTCTAGGAAATTTGGCTAAGTAGAAATAAAGCAACATTTGAAGAAAAACCAATGCAGCATTTCAATGTAATTGAGAATCTTATTCTTAGAATATCAGATATTAGTAATAAAATGACACGGAAAGGAGGTATCAGAGATTTCAATTAGCAAACTTTGAATATTTTTAACTTAAAGTTAAATATTGAGAAGTATGCAGGTTGTTAGCACTGGGACACTCCTTCTTTAGGCAAGATAAAAGTCAATTGTGCAGGTTCAGTGGAGAATAATGGCCAGTTTGGTGTAGGTTCTATAATAAGAGATGAGTCGGGAAGGTTTTTATGGGCTAAAACTTATTAGAATGACCAAGTTGAAAGGATAGAAGCTCGTATTTAAATCATCAAGGATAGTATCAGGTTCTGTATAGAGAAAAATCATCTTCAAGTTGAGATTAAAACTGAGTCTAAAATCATTTTCAATGGTCTAACTTCAAATCAAAGGAAAATCCCATGGAAATACAGGCAAGATTTTAAGGAAATTGAATTCATTTCTCAACCTCTTCTTCTAACAATCAAGTTTTGTTCTAGTGAAGTGAACAAATTATAACTATAATTCTGTAATTACATATTATAAATGTCCAATCAGTGCTTTTGTACTCTTACTAAATGCTTATTTTTAAATCTGTCAATTGATTAAGGATTCACAGTGGTTAAAAAGAAAAGGAATATGAAGAAATATGTGGCCTCCGCAAATATGGTGACTAGAGCAAAGCAAAGTAACCCAAAATCTTTCGCTTATAACCTATCCCTATGATTAATTTCATTTTCTAGAACATTAGAGGAGTGGGGAACGATGCAATGATTCAAATACTCAAGAAACTCATTAAAACCATAATGTTTCTACAATTTCTATTAGGGAACCAAAACTAGATGAATTTCAACTCAAGGAGTTGTGCTTAAAGATAAATTTCAAAGGGGACTGCTTTAATGCTTCTAGATCTATTTGGGTGTTGCGAAAATATGACTGGGCAGTAGCTTTGGCGTCTGACACTGATCAATAAATATGTTTGGACTTTAACCATTTTTGCATAAGTAGTACAATTAGAGTTACATCTATTTATTCCAAGTGAAACAAAGAAGATAGATACTCTTTGTGGGTTGTTATGCTATCACAATATCAGGAAATCACCATCAAGGATATTGAATTCCCCTTTCTAAAAGAATTAACATACTTCTCTAACATTGCCTACTTCACAGAGTTGGCACTTAATAATGGAGTCGTAATGCTAGGGTTGAGAGATAATGTTATTCTCATTCCTAAGACAACCCCAACTCGGGACGGGACATTTGAATCGAAAGAAATACCGATAGCAAAGTTGAAGAAAATAGAAAGCTAAAGACGACCCCTAGAAAGCATTAGTTATTTGCCTACCTCCCAGAGGCTGCTGAATATGAGAAAGATAATTGTGATTACTCATTTTCAAAATATTTTATTTGATTATTCAGACAAGAATCAATGATAATTCAATACAGAAGATAAGAATAAAAACTATAAAATAAGACATAATTTCCGCATTCTTTATGTCCATCTTTCAATGAATTACCGCCTTATGACTTGTAATTTCAGGAGAGAAAGGAAAGCGCCTCCCCGTTTGGAATTATAGTATAAGTCACTATACGTGGTTGGTGCATTAAAACTGGACTTTGAAGTTAAAAACCATAGTTTGGTCCTATCAGCGACTTGGACAGGCAAGGTAGACAATCTTTCGACCTGTGGCGGCTGATGAGAGTTAAAAAAACTCCAACCAAAATTTTGGCCCCTTAAAATATCTAGATGGAAACAGTTGTTACTTTTTTAAAAAATGAATAGGTGCTATTATATTAGGAAACAATGCCATTTTCACTAAGAAATTACAGACCTATGGTAGTAACAATGCCATTTTCAATAAAAAAATTTTACTTACATTGAGTCTGTCGAACACTTTTGTCCTATCAACTTCATTTAGTTCTTTCCATTTGGTTGACACAAGAATTAGGTTACGAATGATAATCCTGAGCTCATTTGATAATTTATCGGACTGGTCTTTGTCAAGTGGCCTATTTTTCTCCTTCGATATCTCAGTACGCATCTTTTTTCCAGTAATTTTGATCATCTTCTGAATCCCCTTGCCACATGTAGGTACACAGACCTTTTTCATTATGGTAGAATTCGTATTCGCAACTTCAAAAGAAAATAAACAAAATTTGCAGCAAATGAACAATACTGAGAAACATTTAAAAATTATATTTTGTACCTGCATGGCTCGTGGAGGTTTCGAGACTAGTTTGTTGTCTTGATGTCGAGATAAATGCAGATTCTTCATCCATTACATGTTCAGTTGTGGGTTCTATGTGATGTAATACCCCGTATTTTTATGGCTTATAAATTGGGGATTTATGAAATGTAATTGAGATAAATTAATTTAATATTAATTCGAAAATTATTTAAAATATTTGCTAGCGTGACGAGAGTTAGTAATTATTGGGAATTTGTTGAATATTACTAGATGAGTAAAGTAATATATGAGATTGAATTTATTAATATTGTAGCGAGTGAATGACACGACAATTATAGAATTTAAGTCGGGACACGCTTGTGTCGTGTCGGGACTAAATTAATCGAATATAAAGTAATTAAATTATAAGTCACCCGTATGGTCTTTTCAAGTGCGCCGACGTGTCTGGAAGGGTCGAGATAGTCAGAAAAAGGTACCCGGGGGTTTAGTTTGGGTCTCGGGACGTTTTTAGGCCTAACCGGTAATACGGGAGGGCATTTTAGTAATTTTTCTTTTAAAGGCTTAATTATGGACGAAAATTAAAGGGATATATCTGATGGGAGTTAGAGTCTTCGAGGATTAGAATTGGTAGAGTTGCAGAGAGGCTAAGGAAGGGAGAAGGGAGAAGGGAGAAGGGAGAATACCCTAAAGGGGAGAACCACCCTACCTAGACCACCCTTGCCATCTTTCACCACCAACGTGTAGATCGGGAAACGAGGGACGCAACCATACTCGTCAACACCTGAGAATCAGACCTTCATATCTGAGGCAAGTACCTAACTTACTATTTTTCTAGTTAATATTTCACCCATGTTAAAATAGGATTGATAAATATATGTTTTATGGAAGAATTTGATGATTTAGGGAATTTAAATCACATGCTTTAGACGAAATAAGTATATTCTAGAAATCTCATCATATGTTGAGGACTACCCATGAAATTATAATGGTTTAGAAGAGAGAAATCTGGAAAAAGAATTAGAAGATTGGAATTTATAATGAAACTAGGGTTCTTGGTAAATATTATGAATTTGGTCTATAATCCTATACTTTTAATGAAATTCGTACATGCTTTACGTCGGAAATCATGTAGGTAGGTTAATATGACTATTAGTTTGATTGGTTGGGAGTTTGGGACTCAATTATGGAGTTTTGGTTGAGGTTGAAGAAGGAAAACCGTAGTTAACAATGGTAGAATTCGGGATACCTGCTTGATCGATCGATCGACTCAAGAATGTCGATCGATTGATTGATCGATCGATCGACCCCTTTCATCGATCGATCGACCCCTCCTGGAAACTGCAATTTTTTCCCCTTTTTGTTTAATTGGGATAAAATTCTTAGGAACCCTTGAATATCATTTAAAGAATATAATGGGTCATGAAGAGGACCAGTAGGGTCTAAGTATATTCCGTTGAATGAAATTATGTATGGGATGAAACCGTGGGTTAACGGGGGGTTTGTCATGTATTGGAAATCGTTCGCACGTTAGCTACATAATTGAGAGGTTATAAATGACTTAGACCAGTATGTTAGAGAGGGTGTACCTACTGAATTGACCTTTAGGAAGAGAGAATACTTCGAGGGACGAGAAGTAATTGCGAAATGATTAAAATCGAGAATAAAATGAGATGAGTTCTTTATACGTAAAAATTGGGTAAAATTGTATTACGTATGGTTAAAATATTAATATGGTTCGTGGGCGAACCTAATTGGAAAATTAGTATATTTATATATATGACCGAGTGCATGTAGGCCTGTCAATTCAGCCGAGCAGGCCCGAAGCCCGCTTGCTCGACCCGCTAAATTTGGGCTGAGCTTTTATTGAGTTTGAACCGAGCCGAGTTTGAGCCGAGATATTAAGCCCGAATTCAATTTGAGCTGAGAGCGAGCGAAGCGCTTTCAAGCCCGAACTAGGCTCGGCCCGAAACAATATATTTAAATATATATATATATATATATATATACAAATTATTTTATTTTCTATGATATGTAAAAAATATTTTAAAACAAAATAATTTTTATAATTTTATCCTTGTGCAAATAAACTATTGAAAAGAAACTGTTGGACTTGATATTAAAGAAACAAAAATAAGGTGGGTCATTTATTAATTTACTTTACTTAATATTACGAGACTTGTCAATATTAGTGCTGAAATTTGTTTTTTTTAGTGCTGAAATTTGTTAGTTTAGTGCTGAAATGTGATTTTTTTAATGCTGAAATGTCAATATTAGTACTGAAATCTATTTTTTTTAGTGTTAAAATCTATTTTTTTAGTATTGAAATGTGTTTTACTAATGCTAAAATGTCAATATTAATGCTGAATTCTATTTTTTTAGTGCTGAAATTTGTTTTTTATTGCTAAAATCTATTTTTTTATTGCTGAAATATAAATATTTATTACTAAAATAAATAAATATATATTGGAATATTCAATTCGGGCCGGCTCAAATCGGTCCCGAAGCTCTATTTACTTTGTGAACCGAGCTTGAGCCAAGCACTCTCAAGCTCGTTCGGGCCGAGCTTGAGCTTGAGCCAAGTAAATCAAAATCAGACCGAGCTTGATCAACCATAGGCTCGGCTCATAGAGCCTGATTGAGAGGCCTAAGTGCATGTGTATATATCTATATTATATTTGTGTGTAATCATACCCGCGCTACTTGCTATCACGGAGGTTGTCGTGCCGGGACAGTCTTATCTCGATGGGACCTTCATTGGGGGATATTGACTTGTATCCTAGAACATAGGATTCCTTGGTACAGGATATCTGAGAATCATAGTCAGGTGGTCCTAAGAGACATGAGGGGTATGTGCTGACCTCTTAGTGACTTGGAACTATGCTTCGCCTCCATTCTGTGTGTATTATGTTAATAGAGTTCGAAAGTGATTCCGAACTAGTATTTCCAGTAGTACGAGAGACACGGGGACTTGATAGCAAAGTATGCTAGCACCATAGATTTTATGTGGGGTGCCGATAGTATATATATTATAGGAGTGATTAATATATATACGTATATATAGAAATCTTCTACTGTGCGTATAAGTAGTTTAGTATTGAATAAATGCTCCAAATTTTTAGTAAGTATTCGGGAACTTTATAACGGTACTGAGATATCTTAAGTAATGTAAGTAATCATGAAGAGATTTATCTATAAACTAAATATCCTAGCCTTGTGACTTCTCGAAATAAAATTTATGGGAGATAAGTTAGATAGACTTATGAGATTTAGTAGTACGGTAGGCGTGCACACTAGGTGATAGTTCTTCATAATTAGGGCATGTGTCGCTCGATTTCCTATTCCGTTTGGATTTGTCAGAGATTTGTATTTATTTATATTTTCAGTATTCAGTACTCATTTGGGAGTTATTTCATGGCGTGTTGATTATACTTATGGATATTTGACTTGGTTTGAATAAGCTAATTGACATGTTTCTTTTAGATGATTGTATCTTTAACAATTGGTTATCCTTAAGCGGGTTTATATTTAAAAAGGTTTTTACGATGAAATTTATTAATTGAATTAATCATTTAAATTGTTTTGACACTTAGCTTAATTATTTAGGGTGTTTAAATTGGAAATATTTATTTTGCGACGGTGATGCTAAGAATGAACCAATCGTTCACCTTGATTTTAATTTAATAAAGGACTGATCACCCGGTATTTAATTAGGCGGGGTGTCACATGGGAGCCATGGGAGCTGTGGTGTTGTGGGTGTCATGGAATTCGGGTCGCCGTGAGATCCGCGGGTGCCGAGGGAGCCTCATTCATGCTATTTGACCGAAGGCGTCTTCCTGGTGCCATACTAAAAGAGAAAATCAAATCACACATTAATGTAAATTAAAAAATTTAAAGAATATTGTATATACTAGTTGTAAACCCACGAGCTAAAGAAAGTTAAACAATATATTAAAGTTTGGAATCTTAATGTCAATGGTAACATTCACGATAGAGTAGACAAAGCCATAACTGATCTAGAAACAGTTCAGCAGGAAATTGACTATTTGGACAACTCAACTGAGAGATGATAAAGACATGAATGCACAAACTGAAGAAAGTAATAAAACTAAATTCCATTAAAATGTTCAAATGGTATACTATGCATGAAATAAAAATAATCCGGCATAATAAATTCGAAGAATGTAGTTTCCATTAACAAATTCAATCCATATCATTATCATCATCCCCGACCACTATGAGTTCTTTCGCATTTTCACAATATTCATTAAGTGTTTCATCTTCATCATCGACGTCATCAAGGGAAACAATGTCTATTCTTTCGATAGTACTCATTTGTCTATATCTATAATTCCAGCATCAATAGTGTATGCCTCTACATCGTTTCTCTACAACTAGCCAACATCAACTTCTAGAATCTCAAAAGCCTCTGATGAAGCATTTTCTTGGTAAATAAAATCATTTGTTTATGATACATCTGTGTCCATTTCTTCCACCCCAAGATCATACAAGTGTCATTGTTGGAATTCTTGAACAACTTGACAATTTTTTCCCAATTTTGTGTCGTTTGAATAAAAAAAACTTGTTTTACTTGAATGTCTAGCACATAAGGATCACCCTCGTACCACCTACCATTAACATTGATGCTTGTAAAGTGATCATCGATTTGTATTCCTAATTTTTTCTTCTTATCAGCTTCGAACCAATCACACTAAAAAAGGAGGACTCGATTTCCTTTGACATACTCTAACTTAATAATATTGTTCAATACACCATAAAAGTTAATTTCTTCATCATTATGATCTCCTTTAACAACTAAAGCCTTGTTTTGACTTCTTCTGCGATTGTCACGGTCTTTGGTGTGAAATCTAACTCCATTTACTATGCGACTTTTATACTTGTTTGCCTGTATGTTAGGACCACATGCTAATGCATATAGTTGCTCAGTATATTCTGGAGACTTCTTGTCGTACAACATTTTCATCTATTAAAGAAATTTTTTTAATGATATAAGTTAGACAAATTATATTACTTAAAAAATAATTAAATTTAAACATCAATATTATGTTATGATAAATTTTCTTAAACTTACGCATTCTTTAAACCAGCTAGAGAAATTCTTTCGACTTCTCTCTTCTAAATTCAAAGGGCTTTCTTTCTTCAGATCCTCCATATGCTCATTAACAATGGTAATAATTATAACAGTAAGATTCATAGCAGTTGCAAAATTAATATTTATCAAGATTACTTCCTAGTTATTAACTTACTCTATATCTGGAGCCACTTTCTTGCAATTATTCAACGTATACCACTGCATCATTTCCATTTCACTCACTGTGAATAAATTATAAGTACATGACCCAAAAGGGCGTACCTTTTGAGAGAATAAATCCAATCCCTCCTCTTGTTCCTCCCTGTCGTAATTTCTTTCTGGAGGGTTGAGTTTAGTTTCAATCCTGTCAAAGTACATTGAGCAAAATGTTAAACATTTATCAACGGTATAGGCTTTCGCTATAGAACCTTCTGGTCGAGCTTAATTACGCATATAACCATTTAATTGGCCCAAGTACTTATTAGCATTTACAATGACAAAAATTACCTCATATGTAAAAAATAAGTATTTTGACTTAACCCCCACTTTTCTATATCATTTTTGACTTAAAAAATGGGGGTTATGTCGAAATAACCCTAAAAATATGACAATGAATATATTGACATACCTTTTAATAGGATACATCCACCTATATTGCACCTATCCTCCATGCATAGTCTCTCGCGACAAATGAATAGCTAACTGGACCATTATATAAAAAAAAATCCGGTGGATAAATCATTTCTAGTTTGCACAAAATCAGGAAAATGTCTTTATCTAACCTCTTCACTTCTTCTACATTCAGTGTTTTACAACACAAATCTTTGAAAAAATTCCCTAACTCAACTATTACACTATATACTTCCTTGCGCAAATATCCACGACTCCCAATGGGAAATAATCGTCGTAATAGAATATGAAAATCGTGGCTTTTCAACCTCGATACCTTACCATCACCAACGTTCACACACCATGAAATATTCGAAGCATATGCATCTGGAAACTTCACTGATTTCAAGAACCCACAAAAACCTTATTTCTCTTACTTACTAAGTGTATAACATGCAAGCGACATTATATATGTATCCCCATTTCGCTTCAAATGTAATTCCTTCCTTATCTTCATATCCTCCAAATCTTTCCTCGCCTTACACGTGTCTTTTGTTTTCCCCTCAATATTTAACAAAGTTCCCAACACATTATCACAAATATTTTTTTCAATATGCATGACATCAAGGTTATGTCGAAGTTTTAATGTTTTCCAATATGGAAATTAAAAAAATGTTTTTTCTTGTCCAGTTTAACGCTTCAGGTGTACGTTTCCTCTTTTTATTTACCGAATATTTCCCCGGTATATAATCATTGACATGATTCAATTTTTGCAACAAATCATCCCCATTTAAGTCCATGGGCTTTAACCGGAGCTCTTGCTTACCATCATATTTTCTACTCTTCCTCCATATATGGTTGGGATCTAGATATCGATGATGGTCTATATAACATATCTTAATTCTTATTCTTTTCAAAGAAGTATCTTTGTTACATGTAAGACAAGCCATATAACCCTTAGTGATTTAACCAGACAAATTACCATATGCCAAAAAGTCATTTATAGTCCACAAAACTGCCGCATGCATCTGAAAAATCGTTTTGGTGGATGCATCATATGTTTCTACAACAACTTACCATAACTCATTTAACTCATCAATTAATGGTCGTAAATACACATCCATATCCTTACATGGTGCGAGAGGTTCGGGAATAAGTAATGGCATCATAAAAAATGACCCTTTCATACATAACCAAGGCGACAAGTTATGTAATGACCCCACTTTTATGTGCTCATATGTATATAGTTTGTTTTTACACTCATGTGTTACTTACTATCTTATAAATGTTGTATTATTAGATATGTGATGTTAATGGCTATCAATATAACAAACTCCATTTTTAAATATGAAGAATCAATCGTAAATAGGATGAAATCGAAGTCTTATGACATATCTTAAGGTATATAATAAGTTTTGTGGTAGAAAATATAATTTTATGAAACTTTAGGGACTAAAATAAAAATACAAAAAGGGCCATTTTGTAAATAAAATATTTTCAAGGACCTCTAAGAAATATTGAAAATATATAGTGTGAAATTACCAAAATACCCTTCATGTGTGAAATGACCCTTATACCCTTATCATCTTTCCACCACGTGCTGGTCACCTCCACCTTACACATGTCATCTTCAGAGAGAAAGCTAAAACACTTGTCATCATTTGGTGATGTTAGACTGCAAGACCATCCCGGAATGCGACACCCAAACGATGACTTGTCACCGTAATGCTTGATCACCTAGACACATGTCAACACCGTAAGACTTTTGGAAACCTATAAATAGGGCCTTAGGGTTCATTTGAAACTCACACGAATTCCTTGAGAATTATAGTAAGAAAGAGTGATAGAAAGCTTGGGAAATATCTTAAGAAGGAGTTCTATAATTTGGAAGAAAGAATTCATTTCGTAGGTATGATTTTATTTAAATGTTATAATTCATTTTTGTAGTTTTAATTTCGTATTTTATAGCTTTACTTAGTAGTTATGCTGGTAAAATACACTAAAGACTTTACTAATCAAAACTTAAAATTTGGAAATAATCTAAATTGATTTTATTTTCAAAATATGTCAACTTGTTTGAAAAATATATATATACTCTTTTTAAAATGATTTTTGTAAGCAATTGCTCGTATTATGGAATCTCATTTAAGTAATTCCAAAGTCAGTCCCAGTGAAATTCTGTCTAGTTGAGATGGTATTTAAGTGGTGCCCCTGTGACCCTCCATCTCTACTGGGAATAAATCCGGAAATGTTCTGTCTAGATGAGATGGTATTTAAGTGGTGCCCCTGTGACCCTCCATCTCTACTGGGAACCGACTGATTAGGAAGAACTATGAATTGAAATTCTTTAAATGCGATGAATGAATATAAAAAAATTGAGAAAATGGTTTTAGTAACCTTTTTCAGCAAGATATTTTAGGATTAAAACACAATATTTAGAAGTGGGCTTTATTTAGAATACATAATTAAACCTTTATTGTATTTATTAGATTAACGTGTGATCAAAGACTCAATATCTATATTTTCGAGCCTCTATTTTGGGTGAGTACTCTATGTCATTTCTTGCACATTTAAATTATATGATATTATGCAAACTATGTATTTTGTGAAATGCTTTTATTCTCAAAATGCATCTGATACCGATGATAGATTCATTTGTGATATGTTTATATCTCTATATATAGACATACTGATTGAAATGAATATTGAAAATGAGATTGAATATTGAAAATAAGATTCGGCCTAAGGGACCTCTTTACTGACTGACCTTCCCAGCTGGGTTATCGCTGGTGTGCCCTAAATAAGGCGTTGTGACGAACATGTTCGATTGACCCTCAACTACCGGGGTATAATACGGTAGAAGAATACGGTATTAGAGTGTACTTGGCCATTAAAATGATATGATTGAAAGAAAAAGATATCACATTTGAATTATTGCATTCTTCTTATTTCGAGCTATCCAATTGTGATATATATACTATCATTTCAAAATATATATCTATATACTGCAAGTTCCTATCCATATATGTATATGCCTTCTCTTTTGACTTGAATAGGTATCTATATTCTGAAAACCTTGGAATGTCGGGAGATTAAATCTTATTCAGCTTTTAGCTGACGTTGTATAAATAATGATTTTTCAAGAAATAATTATACGGGAGGATGGAGTGTAGAATGACTATGTTGAAGATCTAGCTTGAGGAGCTCTTTTGTTATAATTTTAAATATAACGTTTGTTTTTAGGAGATAGAGCATGTTTGGCTCTTTAGTAATAAGTTTTTAATTTTGGCATAAGTTGTAATCCGTTCATACTTTAATATATACGAAGTTCCCTTTTAGAAAGCTCTGATGACGTAATTCCATTTTTTCAATAGTTTACGATTCATGACCATGTGAATGTATTTCCGTTGCATTTATTTTAAGAAATATTTTAAGTCCATAACATTGAATGCCTTGGTGGCATGTCAAGACACTCATTCCCTACTACTATTGGGTTGGGGTCGTGACAGAGGTGGTATCAGGGTATAGGTTATGAACCCGTAGACTACTGAACATAGGTTTCGAACGTTATAAATTTCGTGTTTCAATCCTTAGGAGATAGTATTAAATATCTGATTTATGTGATAACCTTCCCTATGTGTTATATTATTTATAACTGGTATTTTAGTTTTCAATCTTGATATAGTATAGTAGATCTTACGTTTTGCCATGACTGTAGAAAATGACCAAGAGAAGATCATCTATGGGAACTAGTGATTCGAGTATTGAAGGACTGGAAGGTGCATACAAGGCAATCGAAAGTCTAGCAAAGATTGTGGAGAATCAGGTAAATAATGGAGTACCAAGGAATCCTGAACTAAGTAAATGTACTATTGAACAGTTCAAGAAGTTGATTCCTCCATCTTTTAAAGGTACTCCTAACCCCACTGAAGCATAAAGTTGGGTGATGCAAATAGAAAAGATACTCGATGTTCTTAAGTGTACTGATGAACACAGAGTATCATTTGGAATGTTTATGTTAGAAGGTGAAGCCGAACATTGGTGGAGAATGACTAAGAGAATATACGAGGAAAGGAATAATCCCATAGGTTGGAATGATTTCCTAGTGATATTCTACGAGAAATACTTTCCTGAAACGGTACAAGACCAAAAAGCAGCCGACTTCATGAGTTTAGTTCAAGGAAATATGACGGTTAGTCAATACGAGGCGAAGTTTACCGAGTTATCCCGTTTTGTACCTCATGTTGCGATAACCGATACTTTAAAGGCCAAGAAGTTTGAACGTGGGTTAAGGTTGAACATTCGTAGTCAAATTTCCATCCTGAAGTTGACATCATATACTGACGTGGTGACTAGAGCAACGATAGCTGAGAAGGACAGTGAAGAATATAATCAGATTAGAGAAGGGAAGAGGAGGTTTGGGGAACAAAGAGGAAGGAACCCCAATAATAAACCCTTTAGGACTATACCCAATACAGGGCGACCTTTTGTGAATAAACCCTTTAATGTTGATAGATGCCAACGATGTGGTAATATTCATAGAGGGCAACCATGTTACCTGGAAACAGGAAATTGCTTTGGGTGTGGCCAAAAGGGACATAAAATGAGAGATTGCCCTAACAAAGGGAAGGCGCCAACGAAGACTTTTAATGACAATAAAGATCATGGCAGACAAGGTAGAATTTATAATCTTTCTGATGTAAGGGCTTCTAATGCAGTAGTGTCAGGTATACTTTCTATATGTGCACAGCCTTTTCAAGTTTTAATAGATCCTGGTTCTACCCATTCATTTGTGTCTTTACGTTTTGTTAATCGCTTTCCTAATATTCCCGAACCCTTGAATCATAACATACACGTTTCTACTCCTTCTGGTGATTTATTAATGGGTACATTAGTATATAAATCTTGCCCTATAGATGTCAGTAGTCATAAACTATTTGTCGATTTGATAGTTTTAGACATAAGAGATTTCGAAGTCATTTTGGGGATGGATTGGTTAGCATCATATCATGCTAATGTAGATTTTTTTGAGAAGAGAGTTACTTTCCAAATTCCTAACCAACCAAAATTCAGTTTTGAAGGAACTGGCGTCCTATCTCCCATGTGTATTGTCTCTGCAATGCAAGCCTATAGTTTTCTTAAGAAAGGATGTCAAGGATTTCTTGCAAGTGTTATTGATTTGCAATTGAAGGATCCTAGTTTAGAAGAGATCCCTATAGCAAAACATTTTCCAGATGTTTTTCCGGATGATTTACCCAGTCTACCTCCTAGTAGAGAAATAGAGTTTACGATTGACCTTCTTCCTGGAGCCATACCAATCTCAAAATCACCTTATCGCATGGCACCTTTAGAATTAAGGGAATTAAAAGTTCAATTACAAGATCTATTAGACAAGGGTTTTATTAGACCAAGTATATCCCCTTGGGGTGCTCCGGTGTTATTTGTTAAAAAGAAGGATGGGACGATGAGGTTATGTATAGATTATCGTGAACTGAACAAGGCAACCATTAAGAATAAATACCCCTTACCTCCCATAGATGATTTGTTTAACTAACTACAAGGTGCGCAAGTATTTTCTAAGATTGACCTTAGGTCAGGATATCACCAATTGAAGATTAAGGAAGATGATATTTCGAAATCAGCTTTTCGTACTAGATATGGTCACTATGAATTTCTTGTGATGCCATTTGGACTTACTAATGCACCAGCCGTTTTTATGGATATGATGAATAGAGTGTTTAGTAAATATTTGGATCAATGTGTGGTTGTTTTCATTGATGACATCCTTATTTATTCCAAGAGTATTGAAGAACACGAGAAGCATTTAGAGATAGTATTACAAATCCTTAGGAAGGAGAAATTATATGCAAAATTAAAGAAGTGTGAGTTTTGGTTGCCTAGCGTTTCTTTTCTAGGGCATGTCATTTCCAAAGAGGGACTGTCGATTGATCCTCAAAAGATCGAGGCTATACTAGATTGGCCTAGACCAACTAATGTAACAGAGATTCGTAGTTTCCTTGGATTAGCAGGTTATTATCGAAGATTTGTTGAAGGATTTTCTAGCATTGCCAAACCTCTATCCAGGTTAACACAAAAGAAAGTAAAATATGAATGGTCTGAGGAAGTTGAGAATAGTTTTCAAGAACTTAAGAATCGATTAGTAACTGCCCCAATTTTGACTATTCCTTCAGGGACAGGAGGATTGGTGATTTACAGTGATGCTTCAAAAAATGGTTTGGGATGTGTGCTAATGCAAAATGGGAAAGTAGTAGCTTATGCCTCGAGATAATTAAAACCACATGAACAGAACTATCCAACCCATGACTTAGAATTAGCTGCTATAATTTTTGCTCTTAAGATTTGGAGACACTATTTATGTGGTGAGACTTGTGAGATTTATACCGATCATAAGAGTTTGAAATATATATTTACTCAGAAAGAATTGAACATGAGACAAAGGAGGTGGTTAGAATTGATGAAGGATTATGATTTAAATATTCATTATCACCCAGGGAAAGCAAATATAGTAGCAGATGCTTTAAGTAGGAAGTCTACAACAAATTTAGCATGTCTCATTACAAATCAGGAACCTTTGTTAGCGGATTTGAGAAGTATGGAAATAGATGTACGTATTTATAGCAAAGGAGGAATAATCGCAACCTTACAAGTACAACCCACGTTGATGGAAAGGATCAAAATTGCACAAGTAAATGACCCACAACTGAAGAAGATCAGAGAAGAGGTTATTGAAGGGAAGAGATTTGAATTTGCGATACAGGATGATATATTGAGGTTTGGAAATAGAGTGTGTGTTCCACGTGATGCCCAACTAAAGAGGCAAATTTTGGAGGAAACTCATTGCTCGAGATTTACGTTTCATCCTGGAAATACCAAGATGTATAGAGATCTTCGAGAAGTGTTTTGGTGGAATAATATGAAAAAGGAGATAGCGGAATTTGTATCTCACTGTTTGGTTTGTCAACAAGTAAAAGCTGAACATCAAAAACCATCAGGATTATTACAACCTCTACCTATCCCTGAATGGAAATGGGAACATATTACCATGGATTTTGTGACAGGTTTACCAAGGAGTTCAAATGGTAATGATTCTATTTGGGTAATTATTGATAGGCTAACTAAATCTGCTCATTTTCTTGCCATTAAAATTACCCATTCATTAGAAAAGTTAGCCAAGTTGTATGTGCAGGAAATTATTAGGCTTCATGGAACCCCAATTTCAATTATTTCTGATCGTGACCCTAGATTCGTTTCTCGCTTTTGGAAAAGCCTACAAGCAGCCATGGGAACAAAATTGAATTTCAGCACTGCTTTTCATCCTCAAACAGATGGTCAATCTGAGAGAACCATTCAAATATTAGAGGATATGCTCAGGGCTTGTGTACTTGATTTGAAGGGGAATTGGGATGATCATTTACCATTAGTGGAGTTTTCCTATAATAATAGTCATCAAGCACCTATTCAAATGGCTCCATATGAAGCACTATACGGTAGAAGGTGTCGTTCTCCTGCATGTTGGGTAGAAGTTGGAGAAAGAAAACTATTGGGACCAGAATTAATTCAGATCACAACAGAGAAAGTTAAATTAATACAAGCCCAACTTCGAATTGCTCAAAGCCGTCAAAAGAGTTATTTTGACAATCGACACCGACAGTTAGAATTTCAATAAGGAGATTATGTGTTCTTACGAGTATCGCCTTCAAAGGGAGTAATACGATTCGGGAAGAAAGGGAAGTTGAGCCCAAGATACATAGGACCTTTTGAAATCCTTGAAAAGATAGGAGCTGTTGCGTATAGAATAGCCTTACCACCTGAACTCTCTAGTGTACATAATGTGTTTCACGTATCAATGGTAAAGAAATATGTCCCAGATCCAACACATATCTTAAGTCACAAACCTCTTCAAGTTAGAGAAGACTTGTCATACATTGAGCATCCGGTAGAAATTTTGGACCATAAAGATCAAATATTACGGACCAAGATAATTCCACTGGTCAAAGTATTATGGCGAAATCATTCAGTTGAAGAAGCAACGTGGGAGCGGGAAGATGAAATAAAGGAGAGATATCCATACTTGTTTGTAAATTAATATGAGTCAAGTTTGGGGACCAAAATTTTCATAAGGAGGGTAGGATGTAATGACCCCACTTTTATGTGCTCATATGTATATAGTTTGTTTTTACACTCATGTGTTACTTACTATCTTATAAATGTTGTATTATTAGATATGTGATGTTATTGGCTATCAATATAACAAACTCCATTTTTAAATATGAAGAATCAATCGTAAATAGGATGAAATCGAAGTCTTATGACATATCTTAAGGTATATAATAAGTTTTGTGGTAGAAAATATAATTTTATGAAACTTTAGGGACTAAAATAAAAATACAAAAAGGGCCATTTTGTAAATAAAATATTTTCAAGGACCTCTAAGAAATATTGAAAATATATAGTGTGAAATTACCAAAATACCCTTCATGTGTGAAATGACCCTTATACCCTTATCATCTTTCCACCACGTGCTGGTCACCTGCACCTTACACATGTCATCTTCAGAGGGAAAGCTAAAACACTTGTCATCATTTGGTGATGTTAGACGGTAAGACCACCCCGGAATGCGACACCCAAACGATGACTTGTCACCGTAATGCTTGATCACCTAGACACATGTCAACACCGTAAGACTTTTGGAAACCTATAAATAGGGCCTTAGGGTTCATTTGAAACTCACACCAATTCCTTGAGAATTATAGTAAGAAAGAGTGATAGAAAGCTTGGGAAATATCTTAAGAATGAGTTCTATAATTTCTAAGAAAGAATTCATTTCGTAGGTATGATTTTATTTAAATGTTATAATTCATTTTTGTAGTTTTAATTTCGTATTTTATAGCTTTTACTTAGTAGTTATGCTGGTAAAATACACTAAAGACTTTACTAATCAAAACTTAAAATTTGGAAATAATCTAAATTGATTTTATTTTCAAAATATGTCAACTTGTTTGAAAAATATATATATACTCTTTTTAAAATGATTTTTGTAAGCAATTGCTCGTATTATGGAATCTCATTTAAGTAATTCCAAAGTCAGTCCCGGTGAAATTCTGTCTAGTTGAGATGGTATTTAAGTGGTGCCCCTGTGACCCTCCATCTCTACTGGGAATAAATCCGGAAATGTTCTGTCTATATGAGATGGTATTTAAGTGGTGCCCCTGTGACCCTCCATCTCTACTGGGAACCGACTGATTAGGAAGAACTATGAATTGAAATTCTTTAAATGCGATGAAAGAATATAAAAAAATTGAGAAAATGGTTTTATTAACCTTTTTCAGCAAGATATTTTAGGATTAAAACACAATATTTAGAATTGGGCTTTATTTAGAATACATAATTAAACCTTTATTGTATTTATTAGATTAACGTGTGATCCAAGACTCAATATCTATATTTTCGAGCCTCTATTTTAGGTGAGTACTCTATGTCATTTCTTGCACATTTAAATTATATGATATTATGCAAACTATGTATTTTGTGAAATGCTTTTATTCTCAAAATGCATCTGATACCGATGATAGATTCATTTGTGATATGTTTATATCTCTATATATAGACATACTGGTTGAAATGAATATTGAAAATGAGATTGAATATTGAAAATAAGATTCGGCCTAAGGGACCTCTTTACTGACTGACCTTCCCAGCTGGGTTATCGCTGGTGTGCCCTAATAAGGCGTTGTGACGAACATGTTCGATTGACCCTCAACTACCGGGGTATAATACGGTAGAAGAATACGGTATTAGAGTGTACTTGGCCATTAAAATGATATGATTGAAAGAAAAAGATATCACATTTGAATTATTGCATTCTTCTTATTCCGAGCTATCCAATTGTGATATATATACTATCATTTCAAAATATATATCTATATACTGCAAGTTCCTATCCATATATGTATATGCCTTCTCTTTTGACTTGAATAGGTATCTATATTCTGAAAACCTTGGAATGTCGGGAGATTAAATCTTATTCAGCTTTTAGCTGACGTTGTATAAATAACGATTTTTCAGGAAATAATTAGACGGGAGGATGGAGTGTAGAATGACTATGTTGAAGATCTAGCTTGAGGAGCTCTTTTGTTATAATTTTAAATATAACGTTTGTTTTTAGGAGATAGAGCATGTTTGGCTCTTTAGTAATAAGTTTTTAATTTTGGCATAAGTTGTAATCCGTTCATACTTTAATATATACGAAGTTCCCTTTTAGAAAGCTCTGATGATGTAATTCCATTTTTTCAATAGTTTACGATTCATGACCATGCGAATGTATTTCCGTTGCATTTATTTTAAGAAATATTTTAAGTCCATAACATTGAATGCCTTGGTGGCATGTCAAGACACTCATTCCCTACTACTATTGGGTTGGGGTCGTGACAAGTTATATGTCATATGTATGACTGACCACATGCTATATGAGTTGTGCATGTCACCAAAGGGTTAAAACCATCACTTCCTAGGCCAAGCCTTACATTACGAGGGTATTGAGAAAATCACTCGTGCTTCGCATCAAAATCTTTTCATGCACTAGAATTTGTAGGATGTCTCAATACATTATCTTTGACACATTTTTCTTTATGCCACTTCATATCATCAGTCATTTTTCTCGACATAAATAGTCTTTGGAGTTTTGGCTTTAGTGGAAAGTAACGAAGTATTTTGTGAGGAATACATTTATCCCTGTCATCATTAACCTTCCATATAGACTCTCCACATATTGGACAATGATGTTTATTTTCAATCTCCTTAAAAAACAAATAACAATCATTTTTTCATGCATTAATCGATACGTATCCTAATCCCAAGCCACACAATATGCTTCTCGCCTCATAATCTGACTTTAGAAGCGTATCTCTCACCTTAGGGAAAAGATTCTTTTAATAGTTAGAGCAACATCTTGAGTTATTTATTACTCCAGTGATTGATCACTTTCAAGTGGAGCAACTTCACGAGAAAAGATAGTGTAAAGAATTTTGTGCAACCAGGATATAATTCACGCTTTGCATCTTTCAATAATTTGTGAAAATTTGTCTATTCCCCGACACCAAGTTGCCTAGGAGTATTACCAGTTTCAAACTCTTCAGCTAGACCACCATGAAAGAAAAACCCTTTCTGCATGTCTTCCAACACTTCTTGCATCTCATCCCCTTCTTTATCTTCATTATCAATCCAACCATTGACATCATCATTGTCATCATTGAAATCATCATGAACTATATAATTAGAACATTCCCCGTGATATATCCATTGCGTGTAGGTGGTACATATATTTTTTAAGAAGTTATGATTTTCTACTTCATCAATACTTCTGAGATCGATGTTAAGACAATTACAACATGGGCACCTAATGTAACTGTCGGGTCCCATATCATTCTTTGCAAATCAAATGAATGATCTAACACCGAAGACATACTTTTCACAAAATGTATTTGTTTCTTGCATCCAATTCTTATCCATCTAGTTCACATATAAAATCAAAGACACTAAAATGTTAGTTTATTGTTTAATATAATATTTTTGTTGTTTAAGATTCTAGAGCATAAGACAATATATTAATTCATAACCACTAATCAATATCTATAAAATAGAGGATATGAGGGCAACCCTCAAGTCAAAACACAACATATCTAATTAGGTTCCAACTATATAGATCTAAGTCCCCTAATCAATGAAAAAGCAACACACAACATTAACAATTCAACAAGGGTTTCGTCAATCTTACAAAATTTTTCCTACATATATACACTACCTATTGGCAAGCGCGCTACATATGCGGTGCACAGCAAGTTAAAGAACTAGAAAGAAATTATTTAAAACAAGTGGGATCTAGTAATGTAATAAACAAAGTCGTAGTAAATACCTTGAAATTATAATCCACAATTTGAGGGTACAAGTCATTGGAACAAATAAATTACATATTATTGTTACAAAATAGGCACTAAAAATGGTTTAGTACATTAATTTATATAATTAAGTAAATTAAATATGTTTATCACATATAACCTAGACAATAGGCATGGAAATGAGAGAAATTCTCATTTTGCAACATATATTAAATGTACTACAAATGTTTCGTAAAAACAATAATATGTATTATAACGGCCTATAGATAAAAATGTAAGTAATCAAAATCATTTTGACTCTATAATATATATTAATTTTTCTAAAAGCATGGCTCTAAACGTATAAGAATGTAAAATATCATGTTGATAGATTTCAAAGAGCATGTAAAAAGAAACTTTGAATTTACAGATTTTGATAACAAGGTCAAAATTCATGTCTATATCTAAAACAAAAAAAGTACAAAGTTATGCACCAATAAATTTAACATAAAGAAGATATTATCAAGATCCTAGTATAAAACATGATTGAAATATGAATGAGGTGGGGGTTATCACAAAAAATCAACACACACAACAAGAATAAATTAATACACACGAATAAGAAAAACTCAGCTCACGCGAACAAAAAAAAATCCATACAAATTTATTTCTAGATTTATTTAAAGATTAAATCCTTAAAATTGATTTCAAGATTAAATAAGATTAAATCCATAGAAGTATGTCAAATAAGATTTGCTGTGTGAAAATAACCCAAAACCCACTTAAAAAAATGATTATATCTTTCAAACCCTTAGAGATTGTAAAAATTTTCCGGAATATAGAGAAATCTGAGATATAGAGTACTTGATTGAGAGATGGAAAGAGACATAGAGAGATCTAAGTATGAATTTCAGATGGAGATCAGATGGCGATCAAATAGAGATCCGGCGGCCAAAAATTTCAATTTGCGGGTTCGTAGGTCTCTCAAACGTCTTGGAGGGATTTGTGAAAACTGAAATTGTTATCGCGTGTGAGTTTTGGGATATGAAAAAATATTACCTTTTGACTACAAAATGAAATCGTTGCCCAATAACTTGCATATTAAGCCACGAAATATTTTTCGTTGTAAAAACAACATATTAATTACTACGAATTATTTCAGTGCAAATGACACTACTTTCGTTGCTAAATAATTTGCACTTACACTTAAGCGCGTGAAGACATTGGCGCCAATCCTTTGGGATCTATTGTCAACGAAATTTGAAAGTTTCATTGCTAAAGATAATGTTTTTAGCCACGGAATTAATTTTGTAGCAGATGTTGATATTTAGCCACGATTTTTTTTTTGTAGATAAGAAAATCACAAGTAAATGTAAGTTTTGTTGTAGTGCCAATCGGTGACCATGTCCTTAGATAATAGACTAATATCCTCGTGAGGGCCCATAAGACCGTTATAGACATTTGTCTTAATGGTCGGGGGAGGGATATGCACAATTAGTTCAGGTCTCGAATATGCTTGGGTTGATTGGAGGGACCTAAAAGAAGCCCTATAAGTAGAAGACTCCCATTCATTAAGCTATGGACCAAATGCATCTACGACTTCAACCATTATGGCAGGATGTTCCTAGCTCTAATGACCCTTTTCAAGAAGTTCATCTTCTTTAAGACAAGCGTAGCTAATCCTGTGACCAAATAGCTGTAAAAAAGGAAGTCATGACAATTAACTCAGACTAGGATAACATATTGTTAAAATAATGGAAAGCATACTCCTTAATCCCAGTGAAACAGGGAATGAGTTCAAACTATCGAAATCCAGGGTGAAAAACTAGAACTAAATGATGTCGAGAATAGGGAGTATTAAGAATGGAGATTAAAATGATGGAAGAATTCCAAAAGGTTTGATGATAGGGTTTGATCCAATTAGAGGGTCAAGACGAAGGAAAATTGGTTGGGGAAGATGATGCACGGTTTGCTCTCTCTACAAGTGGAAAAAGCCATTTTTTCTCTATATAATGAATGGTAAAAGATAACTCCACCTCTAAAAATGTTTTGTGAAATGATAAGACAAGTAAACGATGGATTAAGTTGAAATATGAATGTTCAACTTGAATAATCTGGATTGGTTGAGGATCAAGCAGCCCACGGGTAAGTATTATGCATAATGCGAGATCTAATAAAAGGTTTGCCTATGAGAAACCTAAGGAACCGATGCATTGAATGAAAATAATAATTAGACATAGAAATCAAATGTTGTCAATGAGTGATAATCATTGAAAATGATCCAGTTACCCCTTTACTTAATGAATCCCTTTAGATCCGATTAAAGAATTCAAAAAGATTAAGGGCAGTTGGTGAGTGGATTTCCACCCCTCGTTGGCCGAGCGCTAAAGGTCAAGGTGGATGGACAATCAATGCCTGAAAGGGTGTACAAAATTTATACATTAATAATGATATAAAGGAATGTTTGGGCTTATGAACAAGTACGCGTGGGTTTTGACCCAGTCTCCTAGGAAACTAAGAAGATCAAAACAGATAGTATAATATCAACCTACTATGCATACAGTTTCTATATAGGGATGTAAGAAGAAAGAAGCTTCCCCACCACGTAAAGAAGAAGGCCAACTGCCTAACTTGTCTAACCTGCCTAACCAACATGTGCACGACCATGCTCAATAAATTATATCTTGACATTTAACGGTTTAGGGTAGTGTATGACGACTATATGAGAAGTATACATATACAATTGTGTATTTGTGTAAATTGTAAGGCTTGATGAAACCAAAAAAAATTGCCATGTATAGTATCCAACTAAACTAATACAATATCCCCCGTACCTATACCCCATGGAAATAAGTCAAGGTTGGACTGTACCATATACATCTGATGTCTTTAGCCTTTACGTTATTACTGTCTTGCATATAAGTTCAATGTGTTAATTTTTAATTTAACAGATTGCGATATCTAGTTTATGATAATATAGTAACTCAAATAATTGAGGGTCCACCCACACAATAATATATGCCACGATAATTGTAATTATCGAAAAATGGATTTACTAGAGTAAACCATGCCATCAAAGTCATACACAATAGTCAAAGTATTGAGTAAGCGTAAAAGAAAAATAAAAAGTGATAAATATGAGATTTAGAGTAGTTCGTCCATGAAAATGAACCTACATCCACTTTCGTGTGTATTCTCATTAGATTAATGTAATAGTACAAGTTTGGGGACCTTAGAGGTATACTATAAGACAAAGGTAGGATAAATGCGTAAACATATTAGTTCTGTGCAGTGAAGGCTATGGCCTTATAGTGTAGACTGGAGGGAGTCCGCGATTGTTAATGATTTAGGCTACTAGAGAAGGTGACCGGAGTGTGGACTTTAGTGTAGAGATAATCTGTAGAGAGATGGGTAGAATATTATTACCTAAATCTTGCTTGTCAAATGAGGAGGTGAGGACCTCTAGTAGTTGGTGGGAGTGTCACGTGCATGATGCACGTGACTTATGAATAAGTGTGGATAAGATGAAATCTTTTTAGAAGGTGGACAACTGGCAACCATTGATGACATGTCTGGGTCTGCGGACCAAACATCTAGGGATGTGCTGAGAATGGGGGTCGTGACCTATCAAAGGTATAGTTGTGGCACTTTAATGTAGTTTGAGGTTGTGTATGCAGGAGGTCGTAGTTTTGAATAAATAAAGGGGCAAATGGAGTACAGTTTGTGGTCGGGTAATGTACCAGGTTGTGGTCTTCTTTATAGGTCGAGGCCTTTTATCAACACTCGGGATATCTTTCGTGTGTTTGCGTTAACGCCCGTGCCACCTATCTTATATCTATTGGTTGACATATTTTTTATTTAACAGAAGCCCCATAAGCCACAGTGCTAAGAGGTAAGTGAATTTATGCTACGGCTTTGTTCTTGTCTGTGATGCATTGCCTCCGGGCTGCGGCCTTGCTTATGATGGAAAGCTTGTTGAAGATAACATTTTGTTGGTGTTGAGGTCTTGTTGATGCCGCGACCTTTGACGAGGCGTATAAAATTTTATGATGTTTCAACTTCTGTGACCCCTTATACAAATGCCCGGAGTCCGTGGCCTCGTTACCTATTTCCATTCTTGAAAGAGATATTGATGAGCAAGTTTCAGTAAAAGTGAGTTAATTTCCAGTATTGCTCGGAGGTGATTTTCGGTAATGCTCAGAGGTGATTTTCGGTGACTCTTTTCTTCATTTTAGGTTAATTTCTCTTATTTTCTCTTGATATTTCTTCATTGATTCTTCTGTATTTACCCTTGCTTTAATAACTTTTGTTTCCATGCTTTGATCTTTACAACTAAGCTCTAAAATCATTTAAAATGTATAAAGGGTTGGATTTCAGTTTTCTAGATTTAGGTTTGGATTGAACCCGATTGGGTAATACCATGTATTTTAGGTTAAAGGTTGGATTTGATAGGTTTTTTGGGACGTTGAATGTCGATTGATGTGGATTCATCTACATTATTTGGCATAAATATTCCATATTTATCCCCTTAATTTTGATATTTTTATAGTGTCGTACAATTTATTTAGCCCAAATTTATTTTATATTTATGCTACTACCCACTTTGGCGAGTATTTTGTTGTTTGTGCATTTCTATCATGTTTTAAAGGTAATTCGTGCAAGTGGATGTGAGAGAAAAAGACGAAAAGGTAAAAGAATAGGAAGAAACGAAAGTCAAGGGAAATTTCATAATTTTTTAGCTGGAACCCAGAGGAGGATCCAACTGAAAATTAAAGACCTTAAAGTCATGAGTACATTGGAAGAAACGACACCTTGATCTGAGCCACGGTTAGAAAGTTAAGTCTGTTTGAAGTTGAGAAGAAAATCCGATGCCAAAGTTATAATTAATAGCAAAACAAGCACACAGGGCAGCCTTAGGCAGAGAATTGAATCAACCGATTCGTTACCCTATGCAAACCAATTTGCTTAATGGTTTCGGTTCGATATGGGTTCGCTCAATTGGTTCGATCCAAGACGGGAATTTTATTTTTTTCCTATCCTTTAGCTAGAAGAGTTTGAGTTTATATGGACTTCTCAAAACGACTTTTAACCTTTGTAAACACGTATTGGGAGTTATTATTCATCATTATCATTCATTGTAAGGCATAAAAAGAGGAAGGACTTCTTAGATCAACATTTACATACTTTTGCACTCCAAATTCAATAGAAGATCATAGTTTTTTCGTAATTTCATTCAAGCTTGATTCTCATCGCATGACTTATTTTCTTCAGCATTGGTGACTTTAATTTCCAGTATATTTATTATTATTTCTTCATAATGTCTATGTGAAATTCAATAATATCATGTGTAGGTATTATGATCTTGTATGGCTAGATTTTTAGAGAATTGGGGAACATGAACCAAACCAAAGTGTGGATGTTAGATTATAAAATTCGACGTAATCATATACGTAATTATTAGGGTTTGATACTTTTATCAAGACTAATATTGTAGGTCTAACTCCGTTTATCATAGGCAACCGGAGTTTTTGAGGATATGATATACGTGTCAATAATTTTGTCATTCACGTTAATATAATTATTTACTAAATATTGTACTAAGTAATATTCTCACACATTTTGTGCTTTAATTTAATTAATATTTTCTTTTAATTAATTATATAATTATCAAGAATTTTGTATCTAACAAAAATACCTATAGTTTGGGGGATTGGATCCTGACTCCTCTTTTTTCCAAATAGTTTTCAAAATCAAAATTATAGTTTCTTCCTTTCTTTTAAATTACATTGCACTTGTTAGTTAAGTCTTCTTAGTTAAGTAAAATTTTCCACAATCAAATACTCTTTTCTTTTTCTTTCAAGAGTGGTGTTGGTACCAAATTTAGTCTGCTGACATGGCTCAATTGAGTGAAGACACGTGGCAATTGGCATAGCAACAACAAACACTTTCGAACAACACCTTGACTCCGAGGAACCATACTGCAACGAGGAACTCTGCTTCCCCGATCAACTCAGACGCTCCGACCTACAAGAACTCTCCGAGGAACTTTTGAGTACCGAGGAACTTAGGCGGTCCGAGCAGCTTAGGCGGTCCGAGCTGCACCTCGAACAAAGCATTAATAGCAGGATAACCAACAGTTTGACTGTGCATTAAATGCTTTTTATTATCATACAGATGTATACACTTAAGGGGCATTTAATGTATTACCCTTTCACATTACAGCCTTAGGGCTATAAATACGTTATATAATCCTAATTGTAGGGGGACCGGAATTTCTTGAGAAAACTTGTAATCGAGAATTCCCAAACAGTCAGCAATAACAGAAACAGTGGACGTTGGCCATTCTTATAAGGCTGAACCACTTTAAAAGTTCTTTGTCTCATTTTATTTATCTGTGATAAAATAATTAGATATAATCTAATTTTTTACATCAACAGATTGGCGCCGTCTGTGGGAAACGACTAGTAATATCATTTTTCATCAAAAAAAATTCATCACAAATGGCTGATATTTCAGAACCCAGCAATCGAAACGCTGGAAGCCCTCCAAATCCATCTGCTCCGCCCAATATTCCAGATCTGGCTGGAATAATGACAAATCTGGCCCAGGGCCAGACAGTCATGCAAGAAACTATGCGACAACTCATACGAACCCTCCATGGCGGTGCACCAACCCATTCAGAATCGCGAAGTATTTAAAGAAATACCCGTTTACCTTCTTCGCGTACTAGGCGTACCGATTCAAATCGTACTCAGGAGTCTGAAGATTTTTCTTATCAACCTGGACGAACTTCGTCGGTACGAGCCACAGATACTTAACAACGTATCACTCTCTCTCCAGAAAGGACCAGTGCACTAGAAAAATTAAGCAGAGTATCTCCTTTTGATCGATTAGGTCCTAGGAGGAGCAAAAGTCCTCCTAGAGCCGCATCGAGGAGTTTTCAACGACCATCAGATTTAAGGGAGGGATCTGCCCAGTCGCGACCAGCTGCTCATCAAGATAGATCTCAGGAAGCCACATCAACGCGATCAGTTGCTCGAACCAACGGGTCCGAGGAAGGAAACGATGCGTGGAAAGGCTCTATTCAGAGGCTGGAGGATAGATTAGGGGAAATGGCTAAAGCCAAGAACCCTCTACAACGAACTTTTGTTCAAGGAACACCATTTGTCCCGGCCATTGTAGATTTTCCAACACCATCAAAGTTCAAAGCACCTGTTGTGACCCCCAAATATGATGGAAAGACCGACCCTGTCCTTCATATAGAACAATACCAAGCTGCAGCCGACATCTATGCTGTTCCAGATGAGATGAGATGCAGAGCATTCTCGGTAACTCTTACCGGATCTGCTCAAATATGGTATAATAATCTTCCTCGGGGTAAGATCTCAACCTTTTTTTAACTGGCCGAGTTATTCATTGGGAATTTCTGTTTTGGGGCAAAGCCAGTTAAACGAGTAACGCATTTGTTAAGTGTTAGATAAAAAGCTGGTGAAAGTACCAGAGATTATATAACTCGTTTTAATAACGAGAAACTCGAAGTCATTGATTATGAGGAAAAGACAGCGATTACCGCCTTGATGAGTGGACTACTGCCCAACAAGTTGTACTACACTTTGTCCAAAGATCCACCTAGAACCATGTCAGATCTGATGGGAAAAGTAGCCAAGATTATGAATGCCGAGGAGGCTATGGTTGCGAAGAAGAATATAGATGACAAAGAAACCAAGGTGGAAGGTGATAAAGCTAAGAAGAAAGAGCATAAGAACAATGGTAATGACAAACACTCAAAAACAAGGTCGTCATGGGAAGTATTGAAGAAATTTGATAATTATACTCCTTTGAAGAAAGACATCAACCATGTTCTAGAAAAAATCAAGAACAACGAGGAATTAAACTGGCCAGAGAAAATGAAGACAGGCCCTGACAGGAGGAATAAGGCAAAATATTGCGAGTTTCACAAAGATCATGGCCATATGACCAAAAATTACATAGCTTTTCAGAATGAGATCGAAACACTCATCAGACGAGGAAAACTGGCAAAATATGTTGATCGGAGGAATGATAGAAGAAACAACGACTGAACAAGAGAGAGGTCTAGATCTCCTCGTTGAGGAGAGGAGAACAAGAAAAGAGACCATGAAATTGATCCAGAAGACGACCCCGATCTTCCTAAGAGACCAAGGCAGCCAGAACGTGAGGTATTTTCAATACGCTTTGGGTCACTTGATTGTAATGTTATTACAGGTGGAGATACAGGAGGAGGAGACCTTACTGCATAGAGAAAAGCTTACCTCTGTAAGGCTCAAGCTTGCTCATACATTCAACGAATAAATCTAGCTGAGGAGGATCGCCCGAGAAAGGTAAACAAAGAGAAATTGGTCATTGGTTTCTCAAAGAACGACCTCGTCGGTGTTCTATATCCTCATGATGACCCCTTGGTGATCAAAATGAGGATGAAGGAAGTGATGATTTCAAGAGTACTGGTAGATAATGGTAGCTCGGCAGACATCATGTTCTACTCATGCTTCGACAGTTTAAATCTAAAACTATCCCAACTGGAGCCTTATCACAGACCCCTCTTGGGTTTTTCTGGTGAGAAAGTTTTTCCACTTGGGACGATCAAGTAGGATATATTCATCGGTACATGGACTGCTTGTCGAACAGAAAGAATACGCTTCTTCGTGATGGATAAGAATGTTCAATCATCATACAATATCATCATGGGAAGAGTAGGATTGAAGAAGTTCGAGGTTGTACCATCTACGGTACATCAATGCCTGAAATTTCCAACAAATTTTGGAGTAGGAGTTGTGAAAGGTGATCAGAAAGTAGCTCGGGAATGCTATTATTCATCCGCCGAGCAAGAGGAACTGGAGGAATCAAGGAAAAATACCACTACCTATCAAGTGGCTTGATTGTGGTCGTAGCCTTTGAATGAAATGACACTTATAGATAATACTCTACATACCTAAATGGTATATTTTCCCCAAAGTATTTGGATTACACTCTATGGACCTCTAATGCAATCTTATCCAATGGATTCAGATAACATTTTACGAACCTGAGGGATAAAAGGAAAATTATTTTTTAAGTCATTCGAATGGTCATTTCGAGTGCACTGTTGAGTTCAGAAGAGTAAAAATAGGCAGAAAAGTCTGCCCGGGGGTTTGATTTAGGTCTCGGGTCGATCGGGAACCAAAAGGACACCCATGAGGGGTACTTTGGTCATTTTATTTGGGAAGTGAATAGTAACTACGAAAATGGGGTATTATTATATAAGTGAAGATATTAGAGAACTTAGGTTCATTCACCTAAAAACAAATGAAAGGCCCTTTAGGAGAGTGAGAGGTTTTTCCAAGGAGAGGAAGAGGTTTTGAGAGCAAACCAAGGGACAACCACCTTGCACCACTACCGAAAAAGTGATTGGAAAAGATGAGGGGACATCCTACACATATTTCTCCAAAGGATCAGACCTACATGTTAAGGCAAGTGTAATTCTTATTCTAATTAGTGAGTAAAATATCCGTGTTAGAATAGGATTAATATTTACCCATGAGAATTGTAAAATTGGGCATGAAATGATGAATAAATTAATTAATGTGATAGGTATTGCATGTAGTTGAGAAATCCACATGTTGAGGTTATCTGATTGATGATTTGAATTGTAAATCACGAAATTATATTCTGGATTTTATGAAGAACATAAATGGTGAATATAGAATTTGAGGATTTTAAGGATTATATTGATTTAGATAAAAACCCTTCTTGAAAGTAAGGAATTATGTGTTATAATCACCCATAAACATGTATAAATGATGTTGAGATAATTGGTATTCATTAGAATATATTCCATGTGGGTTTGTGTGTAAGAAAATGGAGAAAAACGCAAAAAACTGAGGTTGGGGACGAACTGCTAAAACGTTGAACGAACTGGGAAGTCATTTGAAGTCGTTCGAACGAGACATAACGTCGTTAGAATGAGATTCTATGTCATTTGAACGAGAATTCAGGGACTTCCAACGAGATTTCAGAAATCCTATTTTAGCCCAGAAAATTTTGGAAATTCGTATTTTGGCCCACAGTAGGTTCTGAATAATTTTTGGTACATTAACAAAGAATGAGAGGCTTGGGTTAATGTTGCGAAATTAAATATTGAATTAAGAAAAGAATTATGTGAGTGATAACTACATAATACAATACGATAATGAGATTGAATCGTAATTAACAAGTACGAGTAGTATTCGAGAAATACAACGGGTACTTTGGGCAGGATAAATTCTTAATATGAGACATAGGTCGAGTGTGTACCTATTATTATATAGGTTGAGTATATATATATTGTTTAATGATTTATGTGTATGACATTCCTAGCCTACTTGATATCGATGGGAGGTTTGCGTATTGAGGGAAGTCATATCCTGATGAGCCTTATGGAGGATTTTTGACTTGTCGCCTCATAATATAAGACTTAGGTTGCATTAGGCCCATCATGCTATTAATTTGCATTAGGCCCATCATGCTATTAATTCACGTACTCTATAGTCATTTCTTTTATGGCATGTTGCCAAAGGATTCGTGTCATTTCCATTCTATCTCAAGAGTAGGAATCTAGTGTTGAGCTATTTTGGGATCAATGTCGGGCATGTCAATCTAAGACCATACGAAGACATCTACGAACTCTTTTAGCAATACTTCAAGTTGAGAGCTCTCATGCTCGTCAAGGATGGTCCCTATCCTAATCTCGTGCAGTTGGATCCTAGAACTGAGATTAATAACAACAGTTTAATCTTCATTAACTTGAACAAGATTATGTTGTTTGTTATTAACCTTATTTAGATCACTTAAGAATAGTTCATTTACAAAATCATCATCATCAAGAGTTTGATTGGAATGAAGACAATTAATGTAAGGCACAACAAGATACTCAAAATATTTGTTTATTTTATTGATAGGAAAAATAACATTGAGAACCTCGTCAAAAGAGGTCTCTATTACATCAAAGGAAGAAGAAACAACAAAAGAAAAAATGGGATAAACGTTTGGGTTGGGTTGAGTTGAGTTTTGGTAGGTGGAACTAGTATAGCATGCTAGTTGAGAAAAGGTGTGTCAGTAGCTTTGATCAGGAGGGATGGATTAGATGATGTAGCCCCTAAGTGGATCATGCAGAGTGCTAGCCCTAGTGCTTGTAAGTTGAAGGAACCTCCGGAGTCACTTTCTTAGGAATCTCCGACATTGGCTACGGTCTTCTTAGTGAGCGTTTGCATGTGATGCTGGGACTCTTGGCCCATGAATACCTGTCTTGGAAAAAAATCTCCATTCCAGGTTTTATCTTCTTATCCACGTGGTCGTACCAAGGTTTAGGAAGGACACAGAAAGGGGAAATCCCCACCCTCTTCAATGAATCTTCCATTCAGGGAATCTCTTGAGATGGTCTTAACACATTATAGTCTTCTCTTTAGTTGAGGCTGGAGAATCATCATGAGCTCTTCTACTAACGGCTGATAGCCCAGTCCACAAGGAGGAAAGGATTTCTTTCGCACAATGGGTTCGAGTATCCCTTGTTATTTTCACCCCAGCCCCAGTCCAGACATGAAGTGCATATTCTTGAACATCTGGATCACGTTGACGTTGCCATGGGGGTCATACTCGGGATAAACCCTGTATTTGAAATCATCCCCTACTAGGAGTAGAAGTGGATAAACTCAAAAATTAAATAGGAGCATATCATTTGACCCATGCTCTATCTCAAGTATTATATTGTTGGTGCTATCCTCATTGGTACAGTCTTCGTCTCCCAAGAGGGTAATGACATGCCCATTAGCGAAGAACTTCATTTTCAGATGAAGGGAAGAAGAAACACCCTTGATACTATGGAGCCATGATTGTCTAAGCAACAAATTAAAATAAGCTAGGATGTCGATGACTTGGAATTCTACGACAGGATTTACAAGGCCAACCCCTATTAAAAGCTTTACGGATCCCATCACTTCTCGATGAGTATTATCGTAGGCCCTTACAGCGACAGAGGTTGGAGCAAGGTCGCTCACTTTTAGTCCCAAACAAATGAGGGTTCTCAGTGGGCAAACATTCAGAGCAGATCCATTATCAACAAGAGAGAGCGGGGCAGTCTTTCCCATGAATTTAACAGAGATATTGAGAGCATAATTGTAGTTTAGCCCGATCTTGGGGATTTCCTCTTCAGAGAAAGAGAGCATTCCTGTAGAGGTCAGAGATCCAACCAGATTCACTATTTCTTCTGGCGTGGTAGACGGAGGGACTGTAGACTCAATGAGTAGCTTGATCAAAGCATTTTTATGCAGCTAGGAAGACATAAAGAGTCCCCACATAGTGATGTTATCTTGGGTATTTTTCAACTGATCGAGGACCTTGCTCTCCTCGAGTGTCATTTTTGGCATAGGAAGATTCTCAACACCCTTCCCTTTATCACTTGCTGATGGCAGGGGGTTTGAAACTTGGTAATATTTCCCTGACCTAGTCATATAGTTCACAAAAGAGGGGAAAAACTTAAACTCTATTTCCTTATAGATCTCGGGTTGTTCAACCACCCTATTGATCTTTCCTAGCAGCTCCTCGAATGATATCATCCCATATATATCGACTACCAAGCTAGTCCTTTCTAAACTTTTCTCCTCATCTAAATCATCGAATTCATCTCCTCATCCGGTGCCATAAAAAGTCAATACACTTCACAACTTCAATGGCTTCTTCATATAAATCCTCCCATTCGATGGGGAAGTGTAGAGGTGAAGGGACCAGGCATCCTTATAGTTTCAGAGCATCTAACAGTTCGGACATGCTGCTAATATCATCAGTTTTTTGAAATAAATCTGCCATGATCTGGATGATATCATCTAGACTGACTTCATCGGGAGGTACTGCCCAACTATCTGATTCTCGGGCCCATTTTTGTGCTTCCAAGAAGAGCATACTGCAGCTTTGGGAATCGATGATCATTTGGGAGGGCAATTTTAGCCCGAACTCAAGGATTTGTTCAGTATTTTTGATAATTCCATACTTCCATCTTTAGAACAGGTACGGACAATGATCCATGCTCTGGTAAGGAGTGATGGAGCCTATTCGACGAGGTTGGCAGGGTGTAGGAGGATATATGGGCAAGTTTAGAGAGGTTTATGAGAGTACATTGGTATGATTAGGGAGTGGATTGTGAGTAGTGTTTGGCTTAGGATTGGTTGGTGGGGCGATGACACACCAGTCGATCAGACCTTGGATCATGTTTCGAAGGTGAAAATATTAGTCGGTGGTATGGCCAGCAGTTTGATGGAAGTCACAGTGGGCATCTGGTTTGAAGTTTTTGGGAAGCGGGTTTGGTAACGGGCGAGGATCCAATGGCTTGATAATGTTTCAGCTTAGGAGGGCCTAGTAAACTTTAGATAGGGGAGCATGGAGCTCGGTGTATACCTTTGAGATTGGAACATGGTGGATTTTTGTTTCCCATAAAGTGGCTGGTTGAGAAATTTTGTTAATGGTTGAGACTGCAGCACTAACTGGCTTATCATACTTCTTGGGAGTAAACTGTCCAGAAACATTCTTTGGTTCAACTTTCATCTTGACAAAACCTTCTTCAATCTCCAATCCTACTTCTCGGAGAGCTCTAAAATGAGGGTAGTATTGTCCTCCCATCGTCGCTTGGACATGGGGTAAAAAGTTATTCTTTACGATATTGACTTGCTCCTCCTCAGAAGGTCGGTTGGTCATGGTGGTAACTTTTTCTTTCCACCTTGCTATGAAGGTGATAATCGATTCCCCAGGGTTCTATTTGAGCAGCTTTAAATTCGACGGATGACTTCCAACTTGTATTGTGACATGAATTCCTGGGCCACATCTTCCCAACTACGAATTCTGGACTCTTCGAGAGATAAGAACCAGCGAAGGGTGTTGTCCTTCCAATTTTGCTGAAACATTTGGGCCATTATTTCTTCGAAAGCCCCTAGGAGATTCATGGATTGGTGATAACTACGAAGATGAGAATTCAGAGGTCCGATACCTTTGAACTTCTCGATGTTGGGCATCTTGAACTTTTCTGGCAACCTCGTTGTGGGTATAGTCCATGTAGTTTCTCGAGATCCTGACTTGGTTAAACTTCTTGGTTAGCAACTTGAGATCATCTTTGACATTGTTTAATTCCTCCTCTTTCGAATCAAAGGTCATGGCTAAGTTATCCCCAGGCTGGGTGAGATTCGTCAAAGGAAGCTGGGTAGGCAGCGACCCATTAGCAGGAGGAGCATGTTGATAATCCTCGGGAACCCAAATAGACTCAGGTGCAGGAGGACCCATTACGCAAGGGAAGAGAACCTCGGTCTCTTCGGGAATAGGGACCCGATTTCGTTATATTTCACGGACCTCAGCTTGCAGGCTGTCAATCTTGGCAGTGAGCTAAGTTAAGATTGTCATTAGATTTGGCTGCACAATCGGTACTTGATTTGTGTTCTCCGTGGAAAGCGAATGAATTTCGTACTCAGAGGAAGTGAGGGGACTGACGGAGCTCCAGGGCAGTTATAGTAAAGATCGAAGCTAATAGGGAGCCAGGACAAGGGTATGCGATCGACCTGAGAAAGAGGAAAATCGAATTTATTTTTAAAAGAGAAGAGGGAAAAACTGTTATTTTGAAAAGGAGGGAAAATGTTTTGACATTTTGGAAAAGATGAAGGAAAAAATGTTTTGGAGAAAGAGGAGGAAAAATATTTTTGGTACGAGAAAGGGGAGAATATTTTTGGTATTATTTCTTTTTTGATAAAGAAGAAAGAAATGTTTTTGATATTTTAGTTAGAAAAGAGGGAAAAGATGAGAGACGGGACTCAACATGATTATTATGTTTATTATGTTCTCACTTGTATTAGGTTTACCTAAATGCAAAAAGAAATGCCAGATGAGACTCGAGCCTAAAAAATTGAGTTTGAAAAATACGTAAAAATATGGTTGGACTTGTTACCAGGCTCATGGGCAGGGTCCCATTTTAAAAATTACGAGAAAATTTGGGCGTCATGCCGACTCGTCATTCCAACAGAGTTTCAGGTTGATACCGGCGATAAAATATAAGTGTCCTAGGTCTGACATCTATATGAGGGTATGCATTTGTTGGGTTAATTGGAAAGGGTTCCCTCCTTTGGCATGACTTCCACGATATATGTCTTGCTTTCGAGGGCAATCGATACGTGTGGACAAGCCATTTGATATACCTGAGAGTACGTGAATTGCCTCACAATATACCTTATTGGGACAGTACGTGTGAAAGCAAATTCGATATACTCAACGTACGTGAACAAGTTCCCTACGATATACCTCCCGTCATGACTTCAGTCAAGCGGTACGATGCGGGGGGGGGGGGGGGGGACCGTTCGATATACGTCGAAGGTGCTTGGCCAATGGAAGGTGAGAGCTATATCGCTTAGGCTAACTGTAACCTGCCTGACCAACGCCCATCACGAAGTGACCCTCCAGTTACGAGACAAAATTTGGTCAATAGCAATGCTCTTTGGTGATGTGGAGTGCAAAATTGCATGATTATTTGATTAGTATATTATGGAGATAGTATCTTTATTGATGAGCATCATGCTAAGCAGGGGATCATGTACGAGTATATAATGTAAATATATGTGAGAGCGAGTGATGTGCGACTATCCACAAGTGAGTGTGTGGTAGTGAACCTAAGAATGGATCATCTACAAATGTGAGTGTGTGTTAGTGACACCTAAGCATGGATTTCTAAGTGATGTATGAAACATGGGGATATAAGTGATCCAGGTGCACATGGTGTGAAGTATACATAGAGAATTTCTACGAGTGTGTGAGTGAGTTGTTATATAAGTATGAGGTATATACGTGCAAGAAATAATAGAAGAGTAAAAGGGAACATACAAGTATGTGCATACGCACACAAGCAAAAAAAACACCCATGAAAATAGAGTTATCCCTCTTATGAGAGTCCCCAGCAGAGTCGCCACTGTGGCCATTCCGATTCGAGCTTGTGCTTCTCGGAGAGGTCTCGCGTCCCGCTCGGGGACGCTTCGGCCGTCGTCGGTGGGGGTTAAATGTAAGGAGATAGAGTCGCCGGTCTATTTTGCTCAAAACAGACAAAAGAACATGTCGCCACCTCGAGAGGACAACATCAAAGACAAACTGATGTGTACGAAACCAATAGTTAGGAGGGTTCGGGGGCTAAGTTATGGAATGGAAAAGTGTTAGGAGCCCATCCCGCCCTTTCGGTCTCTCATGGGCTTATGTTATTGTTTTCCTTTATTTCTCTGTGAAATGTGTGTGCGTATATATATAATGGAGATGGGAATCACTCAACTCATATCATGGAAAAGATAGAGTGAAATCCAGAGGAATATTCCCAAAGATAATATATATATATAATATGATTTATACGCTTATCACGATATTGACCACTATGGAGAAATGACAATATAAGTCGGATGAAGCGCTAACAAAGAATTACAAAGATATAATAATGCAAGAATATGATGAAATATAGGAATATAGATTTTATGAAAATTGGAAAATCGAAAGTTGGACTCAAGTCTCGGGTTTTAATCTGAAACGCCTACGTAGCCGATAAAGGCATCAAAGTCCACGTAGTTCGCATGCGGCATGAGGTCGGGCTTTTACCCCATAGATTCGAAAGAGATTTTATTATAAAAAGTGTGTGTGGAAAAAGAGTTTTAGTTTTGGAAAAGTGTGAAAGATGAATGCGTTCGGAATTTATGGGTATAACCCTCTTTTTTTTTTGGGTTTTTTGTAGAAAATAAAGTATGTGCAATATACTTGTAAAAATGTAGAGATTAACATGTATGAATTAAGGTAAGAACTAGATTATGAATCTAATGTAACTAATGCAAAAATAAGAAATTTAAAGAGATAAGGGAAGGATTTGGACCTTCTTTGAATAATGAGAGGTTGTCCTTGATTTTGGATGAACTCCCTTGATGCTTGATATGAATATTGAATGAGATCTTGCCAAATTAGGTATGAAAAGGAGGGTAAGTGAACTTGGATAAAATTTCACATAAGGGAACTTCATTGATTGAGAGAATGTTGCTGAGATCAGTGATACTGATGGATCTGAGTTGTAGGTGTGCTTTGGAGTGAGGTCATGCCCTCCATTTATAGGGTCAGGGTGTTGTTGATCGGTATCACCCTGGTCCTGCCAATCATCAGGTAACCCTAGGCACACTACTAATAGGCAGGGTCTGGGACCTGCCAATTGGCAGTCTCGTGTAGATTTCCCTGGGAAAATGGTTGTAGATCGTAATTCATTGATCTGAATCACACATGGGGCATACCATTAGAAAGGTAATTTAAATACCTTCAAGAGTACTTGGGTCCATTCCCGGGTTCAGGAGTTAGCTTCGGGTTCAATGTGGCTCAGAAGCGCACCTCGGTCCTTTGGACGAGAGATCGTCAGACGAAAAAGGATCGTTCGTCTGAACGGTAAGTCAGAATCGTGCACATGGCAGACCATTGGAAAGGTTAGGAGATATACTTCGACATTCCAAAGAGTTTTTCTCTTTTCGAGCATTTGACCTTGGTTAATCGGGGCTCGAAAGTGCCTGATGACCTGTCGGTGTCAAATGGGTCATTCGTTCGTACGGTAAGTCAGAATCGCTCACGGGGTGGACCGTTGGAAAGGGGTATTCTGTTCCCTTTGAAAATTCATTCAGTCTCAATCGAGCTAAAGAGTTGACTTTGGCCAAACGGAGTCTGGGAGCTTTTGGTGGCTCTATATCAGTTTTCGAGAGAAAATGGATCGTTCATCTGAACGCTTATGCCATTTCGTGCACGGGGCGGACCGTTTGAAAGGGGTTTCAGTGCTTTTCGAAGATTTAAAGACCTTTCGCTCTGACGGTGAAGTTGATTTGGGTCAAATGGGGTTTGGGAGCTCCCCATGGCCTCTTGATCGGTACTCGAAATATGACCTAGGGTTTGTGGTGAATTGGGGAGGTACTAGGGACCTGAGGAGAGACTTGGGGGGTCCTAAAATGTGGTGTCCACAGTTTTGAATATTTCGTGTTATCAAATAGGAATAGAAATTTGTTATCTATTAATGAAGTTTTCATTAAAATAAATATATACTATATATATTAAAAATAACTTAAAGATTGTCATGTAAAAGTAAAATGCAATTTGAGCCACTCTTCCCCTATGTATGTAAAAATATATATTTCATTTTATCAAAAACTCCAAATACTTGGATATTTTCATTCACAGTGTAAAGAAAAACTCTTAAATAAAACCATATTCACATTCTTAGGAAATGATGAACTATATAACAGAACCATTAATAACATAACTAAGCATCAAGGGCAAAAGCTATGGGTAGAACTGATCTACCCCATACCCATTGTACACCTTTTATGTTGGCGTCCTAAACAACACAATAGCGGAATACTTTACCAACCCTCGTTATCATAAACCCTCCATTTAATTTTTTACTATATAAAAAATAAAAACATATTTTAGTTGAATACTTTTCTCTTAGGTTTGTTTTGTGTTGCTAGTTTTTCTTCAAAATCGTAAATATCAAAAAGTCACAAATCAAGTATACAGATCTAACACATTCATGTATTCAACTAATAAAAAACTCACAATAAACCAAATTGAGGACATTGAGTGGGACTGGGATTTCTTGATGTTTGACGAAGTAGTAAGGGTTTATGGGTACTCAAAGTAGTCAAGGTTTGAGAGAGAGAGGGGCCTTGTAAGGTCGAAATAATTAGTGATCTTATATCACTTATGAATGCGAAAGCCAATTTTTAAACGTATCTTATCTTTTTATCCTAAACATGCATCTACGTGATAAAATAAATAAATCAAACCAAGCAAAAAACTCGAGCCACATTTCAGGAAAAAACCCCTTTCAGGTAAAAACCTTTTATTCCCTTAGAAATATATAAGATAGTCGACTTACAAACTACTTGATAACCGCCACAAGAATAAAACGCTAATCTTTAAAAATCTCTAATGAACAACTATGATACTCGTAAGGATCACGTGATCGCAATCCTCCATCAGCCTCAATCTTTGTCTTCAGCTGTGAGTCCCCACATGTTTCACAAGTCAGCCATGGAGATCCTCTCCACAAGATCTATGCAAAGATACAAAACTGTCTAGGGTTTAAATAATTCACAAGAATAATATTCAAGGATGTTTTGTTGTGAACTAAACAAGTGTTTTTCAACACAAAAAAATGAAGAATTTTCGCAAAAGTAATGCATAAACGAGCTTGGCAAAAATCTTAAATGTTCTGAATACGAAACATGTATTTATACAAAATTTAAGGCGAAAAATCGTTCGAACGATAATGCAGAGTCGTTCAAATGAGATGTTAATCTCATTCAAACGAGATCCGATCTCGCTTCTAACGACGTAGAAAAAATAAAAACAAAAGGCTTCGTTTGTTGTTCGTTTGAACACATGCTTCGAAGGACCTTGGTATGTCATTCGAATGATATGGGGCTGTCGTTTGAATGAACCAAACAAAAATTAAAATACGGCCTACAATATACACAGAAAATATATTTTCGAAAATAAAAAGTTCTTGTTCGTTTTTTATAATAATATAAACATCCCAAAATATAGTTTCGTAAATTAATTCAAACTTTAAATTATTTTATAACTCATCAGGATGTCGGGAAGTCTTCAAACTTGGAGGTGATTGAGTTCGGTTCGTCTTAACGACGCATGACGATTTGTAGTAGAATATGCCAAACTAGTTTAAAGCTATGTTATGAGAAATCCTTTAAAAAATATTCTTACATGCCTCGTACCTGTGAGGGTTCTTGGGTATTTAATGTTCCGTTCTTTTCATTTCTTTCGATCATTAATTACTTTTAACCACATGCATGATGCATTTAATGAAACAAAAATGATATATAAGCCAACTAATTATAGTCTTACTATTTATGACGTCAAGCCAAATTTTTAACGCGTTGTTAATGGCACATAAAACAATTCCCCCATAAAGCATGTGAATAGAGTAGCCTAGAACAAAAATCTATAATTAAAATACTAATCTATTAAAAAATAAAATAAGATATTAAGAGGACAAACTTTAACGGCATGATCAAGGAGTAGGCGTGAGTAAGCAGGGTCACGTACCCTGAAAATGATGGAAGAAATGACTAAAGCAGCAGCGGTATCACTGACCACCTCAAACCTCGGGTGGTTCCTATCCACCTTGTACGCAGTCCTCAACGTATCCATATCCTCAGGCCTCTCCCAAAAGTTATAATCCAAAAACGAATCATCCACTTGGACTTAAATATTGTTAGGTACCGCCGTAGCCTTTAAAAGATAGTTGGTGGAATTGTGTCAAAAAATAAATTCCACCATTTTTGGAACTAACATGCCCCCCGATCCATTTATTGCTTCAGACCCAAACTTATAATCGTCCTTAATGCAATCAACTTCCTTATCCTATTTGATACATCCAAAGTTGAATAATATACATCTTTTGATGTGTAGTATGAGAGAGAGAGAGAATAAAAACATAACAAAAACCCATAAACCAATTATCTTTCAGGCAGGTACACCAACCGGAGCAATATGAAGAACTTCATGGCTCGAACAGTTCAACCTTAAACATAAAAAAAAATCAAAAACATATAAGAAACCTTACACATCCGAACCACTTCGGGCTTAACTAAAAAGAGACGAAAAAATGCTTTTCTTTTTACATATTCAACCAAACAAAAACCTGCAACCACCATTCCCACTTAAACCTAAATCCACAACACCCATTCCCACTTAAACCTGCAAATTCAACCAAACAAAACAAAAACAAAAACTAACCTTAATCGAGAAAAAAGTCAGAGAGTGTCAGAGGATAAGATAATGGAAAAATAGAGGAGAAGGGGGGGGGGGGGTTACAAGCGGTTGATCCACAACCCACTTATGTTTGAATTAAAAGTCTTGAACAATGACGGTGACTGATTCTTGGGTTTAGTTGAATTTGAGGGTTTGAGCTTGGTATTTTTTTGTGGTGTAAATCGGTTTTTAATTGGGTATTGCTTTGATTTGAGAGAACTGATGAGTAGGTTTAATGCATTGGTGGTGATGCTTTGTGTTCTCCATCTATCTGATGTGTAGATGATATATTCAAATTAAAGTAACTTCAGCGAGTAGCGCATATCCTTTTCTAAGTAAAATTTGACAGATTTTCTTATAGGTGTATGGTATGGAAGAATGAGTGGGAGCCAAATATGGTTGCATAATAAACCATTAGATACCAACGCTAAAATTCAATTTGAACTGCCAGTTAGGGAAGACTAAAATCCTCTCCTCCTTTATATATATATAGACACATATATACACACACGTTCATAAACCTAAAAAAGCAGTTATTCTACAATCTTTCACCTAGAATATCTGTTGGTTGTTCAACCTTTTCACAATCTTCTCGTAACCTTTTTTTCCCTATCAAATATGAGTTTCAAAGATTTAATATTTATTCCAAATTTTGAAACTAAGATCCATTTGTTATTTTTGAATTTATTCCTTTCTTTTTTTCTCAAAATTTTCCTTTATTTTTTTTACATTTATGATATTTTTTTATTTTTCCTAATTTTTAAAATGTTTTTAATTAATAATTGTGCATGACCAATATCTTTAATAATTGACTAAGGGTCCGTTTGATAGAAAACTGGAAAAATGCAAATGATTCTAAGGCATTTGATTCTATGGAAAACAATTCAACGGAAAATAAATATTTTTTAACACGTGTCCATTTGATAAAAGTTGGAAAATCATCAATTTTCCTTATTTTCTATCAGACACACAAGCTGGAAAATAGATATAAATGTGAAAATTTTATTTACGAAAGATATATATATATATATACTGTAAGGACATTCTTGTTCGTTATCAATTTGTATGTCGTATACAACTACATTATCAAAGAATTTCAAGTTCACATTCACATCAAGACGGATCTGAATAATCAAGGTTCTTCAATATTTAAGCCTCTGCGGGATTGACTTTGGTAAGGTTTTGTATTAGAGTACCTTAATAATACACTTAGAGTATTGGGATATTTTTCACAAAATATTTTCTAAGTGTTGGAGCGAAGCTTTAAATATTTTTCTTCAAGCAATGCAATTTTGGAGTTTTTAAGGCGGCGCATTTATCGAGAAAAAGAGAAGAAAATAATTTAAAAAACAGAAGTCGTTCGAACGACATCGTTTGTCGCTCAAACGAGACCTGCTGTCGCGCGATACTTCAAACGATATCGTCTCTCGTTCGAACGACACCACCGCCTTAAGTCTTCTATAAATTGGACTTTACAACTCCGTTTTTCATAAGAAATCTTTCACGTTTTTCATTCTGCAAACACTGCATATCAGCAGAAGACTTTTCACTTCTTCATTTAAGGCTTAAAACCCTTTTTGATTTCAATTCACAAAATTCCAATATCTTTATGTGAATTGTTTTGGAAGCCGAAGAACTACCATGCTATTGTTCAACCTCCGTGGAGAAGGCATCTCCATACCTTGTGATTTCTGAAGGGAAGTCACTGCTGATCAGCGGATACCAAACGTAGATCTTTGCATGTGGACGACTTGGATTGCGGGCTGAGGCTTAGCTTTGAAGGTTTGACGAAGACACCGTGCATTTCACTTGTGGGCGATTGTCAGGTTGTATGTAAGTTAATAGTTTTGTGAACTTTTCAAAGTGTTAAAAAGATTTTACCCGAAAGGAATTTTTTCCTGAATCTGTCGTCTTTATTTTACAGGCATGATTTGATTGATTTGATTGAACACTTAGATGCATGCATAGGGGTTGAATAAAATTGAATTTGTTTGTTCAAATTTAAACACCTAATTAAATAAGTGTGTTTGAATCCATACAGAATTGTGAACTCGATTGATATTGCACACATCATTTTACATATAATATATATTTTTTTAAATAATTCATATATATATATGAAATATACACAATATATGAAATATACATATATATAAAATATACATAGTATACATATATATTAAAACATAAAAAATATATATATATTTACAAATTAATGAACAATATATATTTATGAAATATATAGAGTTTTAAAAAATGATTTTAAGTGATTTGCCACTTAAATGTGGCAAACAAAAACTTAACCCCCCACCCCAATGGATTGGTTTCCACCATAAGGCGACAAATTGTTCTTAAGGGATGTTGTACATGAAAAACAAATTTCAAGACAAATTAAGGCTATCAAATAGCTCAAAAGCTGAAAATTTTCAAAATTTTCTAATTTTTTTGAATTTGTCTTAGAATTGTAAGGCTATTAAACGGATTCTTATGAGAAAATGTATCGAACATAAAAAGACAATAAAAAAAATATACCAATCTCAAAAGAGATAATTATGAACATATTTGGAGCAAAAGAAATACAAAAGTGTTTGTTGCCTTTGCATAACCATTTATCTATCGGCCCGACGCTAAGGCTGTGTTTGACTGACATTGAAAAATTTTCCATGCAAAATTGTTGTTTTAGCTCATGTTTTTCCTTTGTAGTACATTGATTGCGAATACTTCATATAAGAACAACACTCATTCACATAACAAGTGCTCCATTTCAAACCTCATTTTTAGTGAAAAAATATTTCTTATCCAGCCATCAAAGTAGGGGACGATGCACATTAGGACTAATTAGGGGCAGCTGCTTCAATTCAAATTTGATTATTTTAGGGTTAGTCCAGTCAATTGGGTATAGAGCCAACGCCTCTCTCTCCAGTAATCTCAGTTCTCCCTTTCCCACTGCCCAACTCCAGGTACAATTCTCCATTTCCAGATCTATAAAACCTTACTTTTATATCTTTTTTTTTAATTTTATTTTACACTACTTATTTATTGGTACTTTTAGGTGTTGAATATTAATTGGTTCTAGAAGAAACCAGATGGGGACAATGAGGTACTTGTTCATATGTTCTCCAACCCTACTTTTTGAATTTTGTATGTTCATAGACTCTTAGAAATGATTGATTTTTAGTAAATCTGGTTGAGCTTTCTATTTCTCTTAATTAACACGTTTTTTTATATCATATATTATAAGTGATCAATTTGTATAAAATAAGGATGATGAGGTACTTGTTCATATGTTCTCCATCCCTACTTTTTGAATTTTGTATGTTCATAGAATCTTAGAAATGATTGATTTCTAGTAAATCTAGTTGAGCTTTCTATTTCTCTTAATGGATACATTTTTTTATATCATATATTATAAGTGATCAATTTTTATAAAATAAGACAAGTAAAAATACCCCATGGCAGAGTTTTGTAGATATTCAATAGTGTCTTCATCAAACTCTTTATGTTCCATCAGGTGTTCTTGGGTTGAACCTTATTGGGGCCAGTTAAGTTAACTCATTTTCGTACTTCATATTACGCAAAATTAAATTGTTATCGCAACTAAAATTTGGGTATTCAGAATATTTATTAAGTGTTGTTTATTTTTTGAAATTAATTAGGTATTGTTAATAATGATGGAGAGTAGTTGTTTGGGCATTATAAATCTATAATTTGTATAAAACTCAAAATAATTAAAAAAAATCGCCTCGGGAGCTCTCGCCCTCGAACTCCCGACGCCACTCGAAACTTTTGCCCCTTGATAAAAAATCCTGGATCTACCACTGCATCAAAAAAGTAGTTTCTATGGAAAATAGAAAAAGTAAGATAAAAAACTCATATATTTCTATTCATCTTTCAACTTCTCACCTAAATAAATTATTTTTCATATTTGTAATCAAACGTACCTTAAAACCAGGCTCAGTCGTCATGGGTTTATTAGGCTAAGGTTGGGCCGACCCAAAGGCGAACGACCATCCTAATCCTAACTGGGCACACAATAATTGAAAGAGATGACATTGTGATGTGTGAAGTTTTAACATCGGGACTATCACCCTCATCCTTACCTCTAACGTCACACTATTCCTCACCCCTAGGAACAGTGATGCCAAATTACAGCCAATTACAACAAGACACCTTAATTACTAAACATTATTATCTCATTTATTATTGGCATGTGACCACACAAATTTTACCACTATGTGTACCTTGTTGTCATAGGCTTATCATCTGCAACTTGCCGTTTGAGGAAACACGATTGTTATGGGTGTGAACTTGAGAAATGTGTGTAATAAGTAATAGTCGGTCGCATGAGAAACAGTGGGATGCACGCGTGATACATGCAAGAATTAGAGATAGCTTTTAAACGTCACCAACGCCAATGTGAAACTAAACAATACAGTTGGCCCACGACTCCCTCTTCAATAAATACCCAACAAGCAAATCTCATCATCCATTACTATTCTATTGTTATTACAATCACAATACTACACTAAACAAAGCTCTGATAGCATTCGTGAGATAAAAAATGGGGAGAACAATGATAGAGATTTGAGTTGACTGGGTGGCTGTCATCACCATCATCAACCCACCCGCCAATTCTCTCTCCCTCGGTACTCACTCCTTTCCTTTCTTTATTTCATTTTTCTAAATTACGGTTAATTATATTTTTACCACCTAGATGTATAATTTAATCTAAACACAGTGGATTGAAGTGATTTTGGGTTTGGTGGTAACAGTGGCTGATCCAGGGATTAGGTGTAGGTGTGTAATTAAGGAAAATTTCAAATCTCAGGGAAAAAGGAGAACTTGATATGTAATTAAGTTGGTTAAGGGAGATTAAAGGCTTAAGTGAGGGACTTATTCACCCGAGTTCCATGGCAAAATATTTTGTTGTTTGATAACTATAGGAAGCGATTTCATGTCGTTGTTACTCGAGCTAAGTTGAATGAAATGGAAGAGCAACGAATTAATCATTATATGAATGAAACCCCTCCGCATATCAAAATTAAATAACATTTACGATAAATAGCTACACTCGAGGGTGATAAAGTTATTAACTTGGGCCCTGTTTGTTACACAAATTGTTTGATTATATAAATTGGTTTATATGGAATCATTGATTGTAAATGATTTGAATTTCATTTTATACAATGTTTGGTAATCTTGTTGGAAATTAATATTAAGTGTCGAAATTAATTATTTAATTTCAATTATATTAAATTTCGAATTTATGAATTTTCCAATTATGTGGTCTTGATAAATATCAGATAATTAATGAGGAACGTGATAAATATGAATATTAGAAGATTGGGTCAATCTTATCCGTCAATCACATGATGGTTAGTGGCATTAGTGGGAGACTTGAAATAGAGTCCCACATTGACTAGGATTCTGGCCCTCTACCCCTTATAAGTAGAGGAGCCCTACACGGGTTATCTCATAACACACTATTTCTGAGGTGGGAGAGAAATTCCGAGATTCCATTTTAGTGTAATTTTTCCAAGAAGGGAGATTAATGGAGCAATTAATCAAGACTGATCAATGCATTGGATCAAGGTAAGTTTTATTTTATATCGTTTAGACGTATTTTGTGAAAACATGAAGATCTATGATCCTTTTACTAAGAATAATTGTATGCTAAAGTTTAATCACATTAATGCGTTCGTGATTAATATTACGGTGTTCTTAAGAATGATTTTACATGTGGTATCAGAGATAAAGTTTAGGATCTCATGATTTTTCTTATTGATGTTCATCTATAATGAAATATGTGCCTGAGACTTCTTGGGACATTTTTATTTATGTCATTAAATCTGCTTATGCTTGAGATTTTCTATGATGTTTTAATTTATGTCATCGAATTTGCTCTTAAAGTATGTCTAAGACTTTCTGTGACACTTTTCTTCTGTCGCCAATACTCACGGGTTAGAATGAAAGGTCAAAACTTTCTCGGAATTTTACAAAACTGACATGGTTGACTGGAAACGTCGAAATAAACAAAACTCATTGTAAATAATGGGAACCACCTTACTTTTATGTTTTGACGTCGTTAAGACCCTTAAAATTACGTTTTTGCCATTTTTGGTAATAATATTGATGTCAATATCTCACTCCAGAAACATGATTTTTGAATTACGCAAATTGTTTTGAGATCCTGGAGTAATTATCTACATCCCTGTGGTGCTAACTCAAATTTTCTATTTTTGGCAAAAATTACGATTTTTTTCCAAATATTATGTATTTTTTTCCCCACGGGGGATGTTTTTTTATGTTCATGGTTGTTCTAATATTCATGTTATGTATTATTTAGTATTGATGAAAGATTTCAATAAAAAATTTTGAATATTAAATGTATGATTATGTGTTTGACAATAACATTTCGATATATTAGGTTATTGTGCATAATCTATATTCGGTAGCCCAAAGGTCCTAATGTAATTATGAATTGATGTTTCGACAATAATATTTATATGATGTTGGATGGGGAAGACATGAAAGTGATTTAATCTATAATTGTAAATATTAGATTATTGTGTATGCGTTTATATTTGGACCATTAATTATACATTAAGTTTTGAGTGTAATATTTTTGGGGGCATCGATTTTACATAAATAATGTTTATGACTTCCAGAAAAAATATTTTTGAATTCCGTTGAATATTTGAGATTCTGGAGTAATTTTCTACAGTTCCATGATGCTAACTCATTTTTTTTGGAAAAAAATTAAGTTTTTCCATATTTCATGTATGTTTTTATCTAGAACTGTGATAAAACCTTGCTTTAATGATCATTTTTTTAGTTGAATATTCATGCCAAACACAGGCCAACATATTTCATATGGTAGGATATTAGACTTGCGTTATTGTTAATATTCATATTTTGATGAGTCTCGTGCCAAACATAGGCCAATATTTCATATTGTTGAATATTATGATATTCGTGTTTTAATGAGTCTCGTGCCAAACACATGCCAACGATTCATGCGGATGAAAATAAGAATTATTGTTTATTCTAATGCTAGTACTCCCATTAAGTTGAATTAAATGCCAACGATTTCTTGATGTTTGACGAAGTAGTAAGGGTTTATGGGTACTCAAAGTAGTCAAGGTTTGAGAGAGGGGTCTTGTAAGGTCGAAATAATTAGTGCTCTTATATCACTTGGAAATGCGAAAGCTAATTTTTAAACAGATCTTATCTTTTTATCCTAAACATGCATCTACGTGATAAAATAAATAAATCAAACCAAGAAAACAACTCAGGCCACGTTTCAGAAAAAAAAACCTTTCAGGTAAAACCCTTTTATTCACTTAAAAATCTACAAGATAGTCGACATACAAACTACTTGATAACCACCACAAGAATAAAGCGCTAATCTTCACAAATCTCTAATGAACAACTATGATCCTCGCAAGGATCACGTGATCGCAATCCTCCATCAGCCTCAACCTTTGTCTTCAGCTGTGAGTCCCCACATGTATCACAAGTCAGCCATGGGGATCCTCTCCACAAGGTTTATGCAAAGATACAAAACTGTCTAGGGTTTAAATAATTCACAAGAATAATATTCAAGGATGTTTTGTTGTGAATTAAACAAGTGTTTTTCAACACAAAAAATGAAGAATTTTCGCACAAGTAAGGCATAAACGAGCTTGGCAAAAATCTTAAACGTTCTGAATACGAAACAGGTATTTATACAAAATTTAAGGCGTCGCTTCGTTCGAACAATAATGCAGAGTCGTTCAAATGAGAAGTTGATCTCGTTCAAACGATATCCGATCTCGCTTCTAACGACGTAGCAAAAATCAAAACAAAAGGCTCCGCTTGCTATTCATTTGAACACATGCTTCGAAGGACCTTGGTATGTCATTCGAACGACATGGGATGTCATTTGAACGAACCAAACAAAAATTAAAATACCGCCTACAATATACACAGAAAATATATTTTCGAAAATAAAAAGTTCTTGTTCATTTTTTATAAAAATATAAACACCCCAAAATATAATTTCATAAATTAATTCAAACTTTAAATTATTTTATAACTCATCGGGATGTCGAAAAGTCTTCAAACTTGTAGATGATTGAGTTCGGTTCGTCTTAACGGTGCGTGACGATTTGTAACGGAATATGCCAAACTAGTCTAAAGCTATGTTATGAGCAATCCTACAAAAATTATTCTTACATGTCTCGTACCTGTGAGGGTTTTTCGTTCTTTTCATTTCTTTCGATCATTAATTACTTTTAACCACATGCATGATGCATTTAATGAAACAAAAATGATATATAAGCCAACTAATTATAGTCTTACTATTTATGACGTCAAGCTAAATTTTTAACGCGTTGTTAATGGCACATAAAATAATTCCCCCATAAAGCATGTGAATAGAGTAGCCTAGAACAAAAATCTACAATTAAAATACTAATCTATTAAAAAATAAAATAAGATATTAAGAGGACAAACTTTAACGGCATGATCAAGGAGTAGGCGTGAGTAAGCAGGGTCACGTACCCTAAAAATGAAGGAAGCAACGACCAAAGCAGCAGCGGTATCACTGACCACCTCAAACCCCGGGTGGTTCCTATCCACATTGTACGCAGTCCTCAACGTATCCATATCCTCAGGCCTCTCCCAATAGTTATAATCCAAAAACGAATCACCCACTTGGACTTAAATATTGTTAGGTACCGCCGTAGCCTTTAAAAGATAGTTAGTGGAATTGTGTCAAAAAATAAATTCCACCGTTTTTGGAACTAACATGCCCCCCGATCCATTTATTGCTTCAGACCCAAACTTATAATCGTCCTTAATGCAATCAACTTCCTTATCCTATTTGATACATCCAAAGTTGAAAAATATACATCTTTTGATGTGTAGCATGAGAGAGAGAGAGAGAGAGAGAGAGAGAGAATAAAAACATAACAAAAACCCATAAACCAATTATCTTTCAGGCAGGTACACCAACCGGAGAAATATGGAGAACTTCATGGCTCGAAGAGTTCAACCTTAAACATAAAAAAAAAAATCAAAAACCTATAAGAAACCTTACACATCCGAACCACTTCGGGCTTAACTAAAACAGACGAAAAAATGCTTTTCTTTTTACATATTCAACCAAACAAAAACCTGCAACCACCATTCCCACTTAAACCTAAATCCACAACACCCATTCCCACTTAAACCTGCAAATTCAACCAAACAAAACAAAAACAAAAACTAACCTTAATCGAGAAAAAAGTCAGAGAGTGTCAGAGGATAAGATAATGGAAAAATAGAGGAGAAGGGGGGGGGGGGTACAAGCGGTTGATCCACAACCCACTTATGTTTGAATTAAAAGTCTTGAACAATGACGGTGACTGATTCTTGGGTGTAGTTGAATTTGAGGTTTTGAGCTTGGTATTTTTTTGTGGTGTAAATGGGTTTTTAATTGGGTATTGCTTTGATTTGAGAGAACTGATGAGTAGGTTTAATGCATTGGTGGTGATGCTTTGTGTTCTCCATCTATCTGATGTGTAGATGATATATTCAAATTGAAGTAACTTCATCGAGTAGCGCATATCCTTTTCTACGTAAAAGTTGACAGATTTTTTTATGGGTGTATGGTATGGCAGAATGAGTGGGAGCCAAATATGGTTGCATAATAAACCATTAGATACCAACGCTTAAATTCAATTTGAACCTCCAGTTGGGGAAGACTAAAATCCTCTCCTCCTTTATATATATAGACACATAAATACACACACGTTCATAAACCTAAAAAAGCAGTTATTCTACAATCTTTCACCTAGAATATCTGTTGGTTGTTCAACCTTTTCACAATCTTCTCGTAACCTTTTTTTCCCTTTCAAATATGAGTTTCAAAGATTTAATATTTATTCCAAATTTTGAAACTAGGATCCATTTGTTATTTTTGAATTTATTCCTTTCTTTTTTCTCAAAATTTTCCTTTATTTTTTTTACATTTATGATATTTTTTTATTTTTCCTAATTTTTAAAATGTTTTTAATTAATAATTGTGCATGACCAATATCTCTAATAATTGGCTAAGGGTCCGTTTGATAGAAAACTAAAAAAATGCAAATGATTCCAAGGCATTTGATTCTATGGCAAACAATTCTAAGGTAAATAAATATTTTTCAACCCGTGTCCATTTGATAAAAGTTGGAAAATCATCATTTTTTCACATTTTCTATCAAACACACAAGTTGGAAAATAGATATAAATGTAAAAAATTTGTTTACGGAATATATATATATATATATATATATATATATATATATATATATAATGTAAGGACATTCTTGTTTGTTATCAATTTGTATGTCGTATACCGCTACATCATCAAAGAAGTTCAAGTTCACATTCACATCAAGACGGATCTGAATAATCAAGGTTCTTCAACATTCAAGCCTCTGCGGGATTGACTTGGGTTAGGTTTTGTATTTGCGTACCTTAATAATACATTTAGAGTATTGGGATATTTTTTACAAAATATTTTCTAAGTGTTGGAGCGAAGGTTTATATATTTTTCTTCAAGAAATATTATTTTCGGAGTTTTTAAGGCGGCGCATTTATCGAGAAAAAGAGAAGAAAATAATTTAAAAAACAAATGTCGTTCGAATGACATCGTTTGTCGCTCAAACGAGACCCGCTGTCGCGCGATACTTCAAACGACATCGTCTCTCGTTCGAACGACACCACCGCCTTAAGTCTTTTATAAATTGGACTTTGCAACTCCGTTTTTCATAAGAAGTCTTTCACGTTTTTCATTCTGCAAACACTTCATATCAGCATAAGACTTTTGGCTTCTTCATTTAAGGCTTAAAACCCTTTTTGATTTCAATTCACAAAATTCTAATATTTTTATGTGAATTGTTTTGGAACCCGAAGAACTACCGTGCTATTGTTCAACCTCTGTGGAGAAGGCATCTCCATACCTTGTGATTTCCGGAAGGAAGTCACTGTTGATCGGCGAATACCGAACATAGATCTCTGTGTGTGGACGACTTGGACTGCGGGCTGAGGCATAGCTTTGAAGGTTTGACGAAGACATCGTGCGTTACACTTATGGTCGATTGTCAGGTTGTATGTAAGTTAATGGTCTTGTAATCTTTTCAAAGTGTTAAAAAGGTTTTACCCGGAAGGGATTTTTTCCTGAATCTGTCGTCTTTATTTTACAGGCATGATTTGATTGAACACTTATATGGATGCATAGGGGTTGAATAAAATTGAATTTGTTTGTTTAAATTTAGACACCTAATTAAATAAGTGTGTTTGAATCCATAGAGAATTGCAAACTCGATTGACATTGCACACATCATTTTACGTATATATATATATATATATATATATATATATATATATATATATATATATATATATATATATATATATATATACGAAATACACATATATATAAAATATACATAGTATACATATATATTAAAATATACAATATATATATATATATTTACAAATTTATGAACAATATATATTTATGAAATATATAGAGTTTAAAAAAAAATTGATTTTAAGTGATTTGCCACTTAAATGTAGCAAACAAAAACTTGACCCCCACTCCAATGTATTGATTTCCACCATAAGGTGGCAAATTGTGCTTAAGGGATGTTGTATATGAAAAACAAATTTCAAGACAAATTAAGGATATCAAATAGCTCAAAAGCTGAAAATTTTCAAAATTTTCAATTTTTTTTTTAATTTGTCTTCGAATTGGAAGGCTATCAAACGAATTCTTTTGAAAAAATGTATCAAACTTAAAAAGACAATAAAAAATATACCAATCTCAAAAGAGATAATTATGAACATATTTGGAGCAAAAGAAATACAAAAGTATTTGTTGCTTTTGCATAACCATTTATCTATCGGCCCGACTCTAAGGTTGTGTTTGATTGACATTGAAAATTTTCCATATAAAATTGTTGTTTTGGCTCATGTTTTTCCTTTGTAGTACATTGATTGCGAATACTTCATATAAGAGCAACACTCATTCACATAACAAGTGATCCATTTCAAACCTCATTTTTAGTGAATTTTTTTTTCTTATCCAGCCATCAAAGTAGGGGCGGATGCACATTAGGACTGATTGGGGGCAACTGCCTCAATTCAAATTTGATTTTTTAGGGTTAGTTCAGTCAATTGGGTATAGAGCCAACGCCTCTCTCTCCAAATATCTCAATTCTCCCTTTCCCACTGTCCAACTCCTGGTACAATTCTCCATTTCCAGATCTATAAAATCTTACTTTTATATCTTTTTTTAAATTTTATTTTTAACTACTTATTTGTTGGTATTTTTAGGTGTTGAATATTAATTGGTTCTAGAAGAAACCAGATGGGGACAATAAGGTACTTGTTCGTATGTTCTCCAACCCTACTTTTTGAATTTTGTATGTTCATAGACTCTTAGAATTGATTGATTTTTAGTAAATCTGGTTGAGCTTTCTATTTCTCTTAATTGACACATTTTTTTATATCATATATTATAAGTGATCAATTTGTATAAAATAGGGACGATGAGGTACTTGTTCATATGTTCTCCAACCCTACTTTTTGAATTTTGTATGTTCATAGACTCTTAGAAATGATTGACTTCTAGTAAATCGGGTTGAGCTTTCTATTTCTCTTAATTGATATATTTTTTATATCATATATTATAAGTGATCAATTTTTATAAAATAAGACAAGTAAAAATACCCCATGGTAGAGTTTTGTAGATATTCAATAGGGTCTGCATCAAACTCTTTCTGTTCCATCAGGTGTGTTTGGGTTGAACCTTATTAGTGCTGGTTGAGTTAACTTATTTTCGTACTTCATATTAGGCAAAATTAAATTGTTATCACCAGTTAAATTTGGGTATTGAGAATATTTATCAAGCATTGTTTATTTTTTGAAATTAATTAGGAATTGTTAATAATGATCGAGAGTAGTTGTTTGGGCATTACAAATCTATAATTTGTATAAAACTCAAAATAACTAAAAAAAAACCCGAACCCCCAGCACCACTCGAAATTTTTGCCCCCCTTTGATAAAAAATCCTGAATCTACCACTGCATTATATTTCTAATAATTTTTCAAATTATCACCTAAATAAATTAGGGGCTTTAATGGTCTAGTCCTTGGACTAGCAATTTTGGACAAAAAAACCAGGCCCAACAAATTTTAAACGATTAGGTCCAACATATAAATACCCCGAAATTAAAAGGGGCTTTAACGGCCTAGTCCTTGGACTAGCAATTTTGGACAAAAAAACCAGGCCCAACAAATTTTAAACGATTAGGTCCAACATATAAATACCCCGAAATTAAAACAAACACGCACTATTCAGAAAACGAAGCGCCATTCAGAAAACGAAGCGCCAAAAACATTGTATTCTCTCTTGTATCAATCGTACCGTCTCTTCGATCAAAACCCCAAGACGATTCTATTTCTCAATCAAATTTTGATCAACAACAACATATAAATACTCCTGATCGAAGCTCTAGAAACTCTGTTCGATCAAAACCCTAACTCTCTTCAATCAAAACCCTAACTCTCTTCAATCAAAACCTAATCGTTGAAGTTCTACATTTTACATTCTAAATCAAATTCTTCCAAATGGCACTAACAAGTATGTATACATTCTCTTATCACCTTTTTGTCCTTGTGTATTTTGTGTTCTCATATGTATAAATTTGTAGACATATGGACTGATGAAATCACATTCTTCTTTTTCATGCGTATTATTCATCATATATTTAGAATGTATTCATCATATGGACTGATGAAATCAAACATTGTATTCATCATATGGATTGGAATATGTACATGTACAAGCCCTGTGTTGCGTGTACTATGTGTATTTTGCGTGTACTTTTATAAAGTACACGCAAAATTAACAGAGTACACGCACATTGAAAATGAATTTCTCAATTCATTATGCGTGTACTTTTATGTTTTATACGTGTACTCTATAGAATATCTACATGTACAAGCCCTGTGTTGCGTGTACTATGTGTATTTTGCGTGTACTTTTATAAAGTACACGCAAAATACACATAGTACACGCACATTGAAATTGTATTTCTCAATTCATTATGCGTGTACTTTTATGTTTTATACGTGTACTCTATAGAATATTAATTTCAAATCCATATTTCATCAATCCTATGTTATTTTGGTCCGCGCCAGCGGCATTTGATTTATTTTCCATGAGTTTTTAAGAAGTATTATTATTTTGTTAATATTTAAGAGTGTTTTTTGTCCAATAGCCAACTGCATTTGAATCCAATGTCCATGTACACGAACATTGAAATTCAATTTGTTCAATCCAGTGTCCATGTACTAATGTGTATTATGAGTGTACTATTTTGTATTGTTGTGTTATTGTTTAGGAATCGTACGATCAAGCATGTTCAACTACAAAACTGCTGCTTGCACGTTCGAAGATCTTAACAATACAAAACCTTTCACATTGACAGTGAATAGTACTAATGAAGACGAAATTCATTTTCTCCTTCGCATTAACGATAGAGCTAAAAGGTTACTTGGTTTCTACTACTACTATGAAGACATTTACTGCACTTTTGATGTGGAACAACTTCAAGTAACTGAATCGAAAGCGAAGGATTTAGCTAAACGAATTGAGCAGTATTGCTTAAGGGGTTTTGATAATGTTGGAGCTTTTAGCATTCAACTATTGTATCACTTCTTTACTGAATATGTTAGGAGTAGAGAATCTTGTTTTTTCACTTGTCGAACAACCTTTGTTAGGTATTACCATGAAACTGACGATATATATTATCGCCTTTAGCATGTATTTTGATGAGACTTGTATAAATTGTTTGTGAGAATATTGCATGTACTTTTGTTAAATACGCTTGTATTTTATTGTTTTAGTCTATTTTTTATTCTAATTCGCATGTATTTTATTTTTTGTACATATAATTATAGGTTAGTAATTTAAATTTTGTTTATAGATCAATATAATGGGGATGAAGATGAAACCAAGAAGAGGAAAGAAACAAAAAAAGAGCAGTTCTGATGATAGTTCTTCATCCAGTTCCAGTTCCAGTTCTAGTGTGGCATTGAAAGCTAAACGTCCTGCAAAGAAGAATGACCAATATCGGTCAAATATTGTTAGCTTTCTCCATGATTTGCATCAGATTAAAGATAAAATAAACAATAGCCATATTGAACTTCTTAAGAAGACTCCATTTTGGGAGCTTTTCAATGCCTACTACAGTGAGAAAGTAGTAGAAGTGGACCACAAGAAGACGGATCAAAATATTTTATCAATTATCGAGCTGTGCAATACGGAAACCAAAAGTTTCCGTATGAAGAGCAGTATTCCAATAATGCCAATAGATATAAGTGAAATGTTTGGCATACCCCTGGTGGAGGGTTTAAAATCAATAGAACTGAAAAAGGGACCGAATACTGCTAAAAAATCTGGATTACAAGCACGATACTTCTTAAAAAGAATAGGAAAGTCAGAAATTTTGAATGGTTTGAAGAAATCAGTTGAATTGGAGACAGATGAAGGAATTGCTGATTTTGTTAAAATTGTGTGTCTCCACTTCTTGAACACGTTATTTTTCTCCAACTCAAACTTTACCCTTGGAGAATTTTGGTTGAAATACATTGAAAATATTGAGGAAATGAATAAATATGATTGGGCATCTGCTGTGCATGAGTTTCTGATACATCCACTTGACAAATCAGCAAGTTCAAAACCTAGCACAGTTACTGGATGTGTCATTTTCCTACTGGTGAGCAAAAAAACATTTTGATATCAAAATTTACATAGCAATACTCACGTGTAGTTTCAAAATACACGTGAATTTTTCACGTGTATTTTGAAAATACACGTGAAAATAAACGTGTATTTTCAAAATACACTTGAAAATAAACGTGTATTATCAAAATACACGTGAAAAATTCACGTGTATTTTAAAAGTACACGTTTATTTTAACGTGTATTTTCAAAATACACGTGAATTTTTCACGTGTATTTTGATAATACACGTTTATTTTCACGTGTATTTTGAAAGTACACTTGATATTCCTGATATTTCAAAATTTACATACCAATACTTACCTGTACTTTGAAAATATTACGTGTATTTTCAAAATACATGTGATATTTTCTCTTGTTCTTTCAAAATACAATTGATATTTAACGTGTATTTTGAAAATACACGTCTTATATCACGTTTATTTTGAAAATACACGCTAAATATCAATTGTATTTTGAAAATACACGTCTTATATCATGTGAAAGGACACTTGTATTTTACAAAGTACACGTGTACTATGTTTTTTAAATATAACCAGTGTACTCTCAAAATACTCTTGTTATATCTTCTGTCAAGTACACGTATTAAATTCATTTTGTTTTTTGTATGATCTCAGTATTGGACATGTGAGAAATTTGAAATCATTTCTCCTGTTGAAGAATATAAAGAAAATACTCTAAAATTCCTGAAGTGGAAGTTGTCGTCTTTGAAACAATGGTTTGTGAAGAATGACATCGCAACAACAACTTTGAAGCAGGCTACAAGTAAACCAGCTTCTAAGGACTGTCCTGTACAAAAGGAATCTCAGTTTGAAGGGCCAAGTTACTCTTTGAACATATCTACAGAAAGTCCTATACATGATGATTCATCATCAAACAATGTTGCTGAAGATATTGATGATAATGAGTTTTCACATGGTTGGAATATTCCCCTTAAAAACATTGTGACTCCAAAGAAAAAGAAGGGAAAATATCAACCAAAGGTTAATTTGGAGGAACAAATTGTTGTTTTGAAAAGGGAGTTGTTGGAAAAAAATAACCAACTATCTAAAGCAGTTGTAGACATTAATGTTGCACTTGATAAGGTGACCTCTTTGGAGGTGGAGAGTGCCATTTTGAATGTACAGTTGCAGGTAGATCATGATTCACTTTTTGAAGCCCATGAGGAAGTGAAGAACTTAAAGGTGGAGAATTCCAACCTTTTGAAGGAAAAAGAGTTATTAAATAAGTTGGAGGTAGAAAATGCCCAACTAGTTGAGTTAAACAATTCTTTAAAAGAAAAGCTTGATCAAGTCACAATGAGTGACTCAGATAGAATTAAAGAATTGGATGAATCATTTAAAAAACAGGCAGAATCAACACGAATTTTGGAACAAAAGAATGGATATCTGTCTCTGACTAATGAAGATCTAAAAAGAAAGTATGATGATACATTGCAACAATGGAAATATGCTAACTTAGAAAAGATGACTTAGAGGCAGAATCTTGAGGAGTCAGAGTGGAAAAGAACTCAACAGGTACTTTTGAATGCAGAGTACACGCAGTTTTCCTCTAAAGTACACGCAGTTTTTCTAAAGTACACGTTCAAAGTACACGCAGTTTTCTCAAAGTACACGCAGTTTTCTCAAAGTACACGCAGTTTTCTCAAAGTACACGCAGTTTTATTTCATAATATTTTAATGCAGTTTTATTTGATATTAGATATAATAAAGACTACATACATTATTTTATTAAAAATAATGCATTGTTTAAAATGTAACATTTTTTTTGTATTACAGGAAAACAATAATAAAATCCTTAATGACGAAATTTCGGAGTTGAAGAAAATGCTTGAAGAATCATAATTGAAAAAAGCTGACCAGGTATCTATAAAATACAATAGATATTTATTACACGCTACACTTTCTTAATTTTATTATAAATTTTAGGTATATTATAAATTTTATAAAGTACACGTATTTTATAATACACGCGTGTACTTTATAAAATACACGCACTTTTATATAATACACGCGTGTATTATATAAAATACACGTAAGTGAAAATCAATCATTTTTTCAAAAAATGCTAACAATCCAACATTCCTTGTTAAATATATCAGGAAAACATTAATAAACAACTCCTTGACGAAATTTCGAGTTTAAAGATTGAATTAGCCTCAAAGAAAGTTGAGGGCAGCCCCAAAATATCCAAAAGCAAAGGACCTCTTACTAGAGGTCAGATGAAAATAAAAGCTGACGGCGAAACAGAAAAGCTTGAACCAATGAAGAAACTAAAAGAGTCAAAGCTTAGAAAAGGCCCTACAACAATAGCTGAAAAAATGAAGGAAACTCGCGTCAAGCTTGAAGCAATCGAAGCATATAAATATCTCGATGAAGCTTCGAAGAAAAAGATTGAAGAGTTTATTAAAATTGCTGAGCCAGGGTAAAGTTTATTGTTTTATGATTTATCACTTCGCTAATTTATATTTTTTTTGGTGCAAAAGAATAAGGTTAATATTATTATACTATTGTTTTATTGATTATATAAAATGCAGGGAGTTTATTTTCCAAGGGATGGTTTCGTATGTCCCATGGGAAGATTTACTTGAAGTCCTCAAAAATCAAGAAATTTCAAGCCAAGTATGTAGTCCAAATATTAGACATCCATTAAATTTCAACATTATTATTTCCTCACCATTTTATATTGTGTGAAACAGATAATACTTGCCTTTTGCGAAGTATTGAGATTAAAATTGTCAGAGGAAGGGCTCTCCTACTCACACACTTTTTCTGATTATTGTTGGGTAAGTACAAATAAAATGAAAGTTTTGATAAACAATATTTCAGTTTTTCTTATTAACACTTGTCTATAATTTTTATTCAGATAGAAGCTTGTAAAACAAACGGAGTCAATAAGAAGGGGGAATTATACAAGGATTTATTTGAATACTTAGGCAGTTGTAATAATTTGTTCATTGTACTTAGACATAGTATAGGACATTTCACATTATTTGTGATATACACTAAAGAAAATAAAAGTGGTCCACATGGATCCCCTCCGACCGAATGACACGGAAAAGAACACAACATTCTTCGATGATGCAAAAAAATTGGTCAGTGCCTAAACTTAATTAGTAATGTTACTCGTACTTATATTATACACTTGTACACGTGCATTATATAATGCGTGTACTTTGTATTAGTTGTACATAATTACATAGATTATCAAAGTAGACGCATCATATTTTAAAATACACGTGAAATGAACCAATACAAGTTACGTGTACTTTAATATTATGCGTGTACTTTTAACTCATTAGGCAAAGTAGACGCATCATATATAATAAAATACACGTGATATTTTAAAATAAAATATGCGTGTACTTTAATATTATGCGTGTACTTTTAACACATTAGGCAAAGTACACCCATCATATTTTAAAATACACGTGATATGAAAAAATAAAATATGCGTGTACTTTTATATTATGGGTGTACTTTTCACTCTTTCATCTTCATATACTCTTTTATTTGTATACACTAAATATTTGTCTTCTTAACAGTTTTCTGTCTTCTAAAAATCACTGTCCGAATTGAAGACTAAAGCAGAAACAATGAAAAACAATGGTTACAAAATTAAGAGGAAATTTGAGGAAGGCACCCCAAATGAGTTTACAATGGATGATGATCCATTGACAGAGCAAGAAAGAAGGACTGTAGATTTCTTGTTGCAAAGTGATCTCAAATTTGAACTAATAAGAGATCACGAATGCCCTAAACAATATAATGGGTAAGAAAAACTTCATTTCTAAAAATTACTAATTTGTATCCTTTCAAAAAATTTCATCACATCATTCTAATTTTTATATTTGTTTTATTGTAATTTCAGGGTTGACTGTGGGGTGTTCTGCATGTACTATATTGAGCAAATAAGCAGAAACAAAGAAATGCAAAAATTCTTTCAAGACCCTGACATGCTTAAACAAAGAGCATATGTACTCAGGGAAATTCTTCTGTCAAAATATTTCTTCCCTCGAAATGGGAAAAAACATCTATAAATTGTGATTCAAATTCAAAACATATATTTGTAATTTGTTTTGTGTTATATTGGTTATTGTTTACAATATTTATTACACCAAAATGGTTTTTTCCAACTCAAACTTCACCCTTGGAGAATTTTGGTTGAAATACATTGAAAATATTGAGGAAATGAATAAATATGATTGGGCATCTGCTGTGCATGAGTTTCTGATACATTCACTTGACAAATCAGCAAGTTCAAAACCTAGCACAGTTACTGGATGTGTCATTTTGATATTTCAAAATTTACATAGCAATACTCACGTGTAGTTTCAAAATACACGTGAAAATAAACGTGTATTTTCAAAATACACTTGAAAATAAACGTGTATTATCAAAATACACGTGAAAAATTCACGTGTATTTTGAAAGTACACGTTTATTTTAACGTGTATTTTCAAAATACACGTGTATTTTGAAAGTACACTTGATATTCCTGATATTTCAAAATTTACATACCAATACTTACCTGTACTTTGAAAATATTACGTGTATTTTCAAAATACATGTGATATTTTGGTATGTAAATACATGTATATTTACATACCAAAATGGTTTTTTCCCGCTGGCGCGGACCACAATCCACGTAAGGTTTAGACAAACAAACAATGCATCTGATTGTTATGAAACAATGTAAAATTAGTTTTCACGAAAAATACAAGTCATAATTACTAAGTACAATTAATTATCCAAAGTACACGCATTTTCACTAAAGTACACGCAGTGGTTAATATAATTATTATTTATTATTTTAATTGAAAACTACTTCGAAGAATTCATTAAGGACACAATAACCAAAATCAATTTATTAAGCTCAACTACTCATTTCCCAACTACTTCTGGTCAAGAAATAAATAACTTTCACTTTTTCCTATAAAAGAGTAATATTTGTTCCTTTCTTAACCATTACATCTAGGGTAAAGATTACATAATGGCTATTCCAGCAGAAAACTTGCGAGAAACTCTTGAGAGAGATGAAAGAAATAAAAAAAAATAAGGCAAATTGAGGAAAATATTTCCTCATATGAAACTGCCTTTGAGCAGTTTCAAACATATGTGAGGGAAGGCTATTCTAGACTTCCACCCAATCCCATAGATTTATTTTATGTGGATGAGGACCCTCCTCAAACACATGAAGAACTCATTTATTTCTATACACAAGAAGTTCCCCTGAAAATCGCAAAGCTGAAGGAGAAGAAGGCTCTCCATGAAGGCCTTGTAGCTGTCATAGAAGAAGAAATTCGACACTGGTCGAATTTCATTGACTCTCTCCCTGACACCCTGGATGCCTTTGACAAACATCCCTACTAGAAGCCCTGTTTAGTTTTTTCAGTTTTCTTTATTTGAAAAATTGTACTTTATTTTTTTGTTTTTAATAAAAATTTTATTTCTTTCATGAATGTGTTCTGAGTTATTTCATACACCCAATATAGTAAAGTACACGTGAACCCTTATAAACATGATCACGTGTTTTGTTAAAAATTTTAACATTTATAGCATTTCATAAAAAAAAATTATATAAATGCGTGTACTCTATATATTACACGTGTACAATACAAAGTACACGTGTAATATATAAAGTACACGCCTATTGAAATAGTGGTATAATAATGCGTGTACTCAAGACATTATATAAATGCGTGTACTCTATATATTACACGTGTACTTTATAAAGTACATGCATAGTCTATAAAGTACAAGCATATTGAAATCTCTATCTCTATATACTCTAAAATGCAAAACAGGGCATTTATTATGCTTTGCAATTAGCCTATCCACGTGGCACATCATTTATTGATAATTATTACTGACAAGTGGCATTGGGTAATTATTACTCAACTATCTTAAAGGTGTCTCTATTTGTGAATCTGTCTCTTTGATTTCCAACGAACTCAGTTACGCTTTTCAAGTATTTGACTTCCTCAAAAGTGACAACTCTTCATTTCCAACGTACTTCTCTCTCCCTCTTTTCATCCCTCTTTGTAATGAAAAATAAAGTGGAATGGTTCCACGTCTCACTACCCTATGGCCATTGATTTAATCACAATAAACATTAAGAAGAATTTTTTTACAATTAACATTGATGTTGGTCCAATTTATAATAGAAAATGTAGTTATTTAATCATCGAGCATTAGAAACATATGTACTACATAGTGAATTATATTGTTGTAATGGTTTTTCGAAATGATATTTTTTTAAATTATAATATTTTATATCACCACATGTTGTAATTAAATAACTACAAGTTGTATTTTTAATTAAAACCTCGCTCTTCAATGCAAATGTAAATAAGAAGGATATTTTTGTTACAAATTTTTTAGATATATTTTTTCTTATGTTTCGTACATTGCGCCTCTCTCGCGCATTGCGCGGGCTTACAACTAGTACTTGTATAATAATAACTCTGGCGCGGACCATAATACCCATAGGAGTTTAAGAATATGAGTGACCCAAATATCTTTTATAAAGTGCAAGCAGATTGTAATGTCAAAAACTATTTTCGAAATTGTACATGCATTTATATACGTCAACTTGATAAAATTACATGCAGAATACATAAAATACACGTATATTGAATTAGATTTTTGTCATATCAATATGCGTGTAGTTTTCTAAAACATGCATGTACAACTATATTTAAATGCGTGTACTTTAATTATCAATGCGTGTACTTCATAAAGTACACACACATTTCATCAAGTACACGCACATTATATTTATATTATGCGTGTACTTCATGCATGTACATTAAGTAAAGTACACGCATGCTTTTATAAAGTACACGTATATTGAATTAGATTTTTGTCATATCAATATGCGTGTAGTTTTCTAAAACATGCATGTACAATTATATTTAAATGCGTGTACTTTAATTATCAATGCGTGTACTTCATAAAGTACACGCACATTTCATCAAGTACACGCACATTATATTTATATTATGCGTGTACTTCATGCATGTACATTAAGTAAAGTACACGCATGCTTTTATAAAGTACACGCATATTGAACTGACCATCCACAACTGCTAAATGGGACCAATTATGAATATAAAAGTCAAATGGGATTAGGACAAACAAAACTTTCACAAATGGGACTATTGCTAAAATACCTAAAATTTCTTTGGACATCAAAATGCGCGTGTACTGTACATAACATGCGTATACAAAGGTAAAGTACACGTGAACACAAGGAATAATGATCATGTATATTTTATGAAAAATATGTGTACAGCAACACACAAAAAAAACTGATATATGAGACTTAAAAATAAATTACATTCATTTATGTGAAACAAATGGTTTATTAATTAATTTATTCAATCAAATGGTTAAAATGAATGAATTCAACAATTTTAAAAATAGTCAAATGGGTTCCTTACAAGTAGACCTGTAATGACCCGTTTTACTACACCTCGAGCAAGTAACTTCCCTTACTGTGATCTCACCAGAAGACTTTATTCTCTTATTTCTTGGCCTGCCTGTCGGTCTCTTAGTCATTGGTGGAAGGATAGATGGATTTTCAGGAATAGGAATATTTAAGGAAATCAAATCAGGAAGAGGAACTATAGGTATCGAGTATAATTTTCTGTAGAAAGATACCTTATAGTACTCCTCAATATAATCATAAATACTGGTCCCTTTCCTCCGCACAACACAAACAGCATGAGAACATGGAAAACATCTAATCTGCCAACTCTTACAAGAACAAGTCCTTTCTCCTAAGTCAACTGTTGCTCGCACTTCTGAATGAACTTCAAATACATTTTGACTTGAGCGACTAATAGTCCAATGTCGGCTTTTATTCCAATTTTCATTCAGTAACTTTTGAAAAAAATGACATAGCTCATTTGCCCAAGTGTCAGACTCAACAAGTTTGTTTGCATTGAAATTCATAATCTTCACTCTCAATTTATCAAGCATATTCATTACTGGTAAATGCCTTTCCTCCAATATCCATGAATTGAATGACTCCGCAACACTAGATGCCATGTCACCATACCGTTTACCAGGGAAATATGCACAGGACCAATTCTCGGGAGGCAAACTATCAATGAAATCGGCAATAGCAGCTCCTCCTTCCTTCTTCAATGCTTCAATATTCTTGTGAAATACATCTACTGAGACAGCATATGCACAAGACAAAAAATCTTTAACAATTTTCTTTCGAAATCCAGCACAATTCCCACGAATTTTCTTTTTTATATTCCCTTGTAAATGATGTATACAGTAGGAATGTGCAGACAACGGGAAGGCCCTCGAAACAGCTTCAAGTAATCCATTGTTTCGATCTGATATAAATGTTATGTTTCGATATTGCTCAACTACTGCACTATGCAAATTGACTAGAAACCACATCCAGTTATCTTCAGTTTCGGAATCAACAACAACATATGCAACAGGAAAAAGTCCTGAAATTTAAAAATATATTAAAATTAAAATAAATAACATATCCATGTACAATACTTTGTATATTGATGCTGCTGGCGCAGACCCTAAAACACATGGGAAATATATTGTGTTTAATCTAAATTGTTTGTAAATAACAAGACAAAGCATAAAAATGTACCGTACACATGATAAAATGCACGTTTACTCATCAATCTTTTGCTTGGCTTTATTATTAACAAGACTAACATCAACATACACGCATAAAAATGTAAAGTACAGGTGAACTAAACAAAAACATTCAAAGGTACTTTACATTTTTAACATTTACTTTGCTTTATTATTTCTAAATAACAACACCTATCATCAAAGTACACGCATAAAAATGAAAAGTACACGTGAAATAAAGAAAAACATTCACGTGTACTTGACATGTAAAATGCGTGTACTTTAGTTTGTATTCAACATAACATCATCATCAAAGTACACGCATAAAAATGAAAAGTACACGTGAAATTAAGAAAAACATTCACGTGTAGTTGACATGTAAAATGCGTGTACTTTACTTATTACTACACATAAAGTCATCATTATCAAAGTACACGCATAAAAATGAAAAGTACACGTGACATTAACAAAAATATTCACGTGTACTTTACATGCACTATGCGTGTACTTTACTTAGTATTACACATAATAAGACATATCATGACAATACACGTAGAAAAATGAAAAGTACACGTGAACTAAAACAAAGACCTTCAAAGGTATTTTATATTTTTATGCTTGTATTTTGATGTTATGGAATGGAACAAACAAAATTTCAATGCAATACACAAAATAAAATATTTAAAATTCATTTACCATTGTTCCCATTCCTTGCAGTAGCTGATAGTATTGTTCCACGGTAACGGCTCTTCAAAAAGGCACCATCAAGAAATAAAACAGGTCTGCAGTATTGAAATCCATAAATACATCCTCTAAACATTACAAATATTCTCTTGAATTTTTTACTCTCATGTTCCACGTCAAGGATGCAATGCGACCCAGGATTATACTGCAATAGAAGGTCACGATAATTATTCATTAATGCATAAGAAACCTTTTCATCACCATGTATATCTACAGCAGCCATCTCTTTCGCACGCCATGCATGTTGATAAGCTATATAAAGACCATAATTCTTCTTCATATCTCTAACTACATCAATTGGTCTCAATAGCGGGTTATCTCTAAGATCATCAGCTACCAATGTTGAAACCAACTTGGAGGCTATCATTTTGGCTGACGGACTACGAAAGACACCTCTACATGTATGCTCATTATTCATTGAACGTATGTAAAAGTATCCATTTATTGTAGATAATGAAGCATGAATTCTCCATATGCAATTCTTAGTAGTCTTTTTAGAGCATTCAGCCGTCACTCGAGTTTTATCATTCTTCAAATACACATACTTGAACCCAACCTCAACGGCATACTTTCGCAATTTATCCCGAAATTCCACTACACCTCCTTCAAAACACTGCTGCTCATGACTTATATAAGTCTTCCAATCATTCGAAAGATAGACTTTCGACTTACTTGACTCCACACCTCCAAGATAAAAGTCATTTTCAATGCAACTATTAAAATCATTTTTAGTGCCTGATGATAAAGACTCTAACCTCTGTGTATTTGTATCACCACTGTCAACCCTCTCAGACTTTGTATTACTGTAGTCAACCCCTTCAAAAATTCGATTAGAGCAGTCAACCCGTTCATCTCTTGTATTACATGGAAATGGTAATGAATCAATGACATATATCCAAATGAAATTAGCTTTCACGATCAATTGGGACCGCAACATACAACAAACATCGTTGTCACAAACCAACATGAACCGACATTCATCACCAAATGAATACCTCAATGAAAAACTCCCACTTCTCAAATTAGTAAACTTAATACACAACTCATTGCATATGAAATCTAATGAGCTATCTTCAAATATTTCAATACAAGCCATATTATCCAAATAACAACACCTTGCTATTACACTACTTACCATAATGTCCTGCAGTAAAACAGAGACGAAAAACATTTACTTCAAGGTCAACAATTCTAAAAATGTGTGCAATAATTTAATGCATGAAATATAAAAATATTTATTTATAATTAATATAAACTTACAGGCACTTTTTAAAAACCTATACAGGAAGCAATAAACCACAAACATATTATCAAATATCAATCACGTGTACTTTATAAACATTGCGTGTACTTTGAAAACTGATATCGAACTGGTTGTTTCCGTTGGCGCGGACCTATATCAATAAGTGATTCAATACCAAATGAAAATCAAGGACTCTTAAAATTAGAATGAAACATCAATAATATTCATTCAGCACATTCAACTAAGAATTACAAATATTGATAAATATAACTTATTTATTAAGAATCCAAACATAAATGCATAAAAAACACAAATTAAAAACATATACATATATAACGTATAAAAAGCTATTCAATCACATGAATGAATATTACAATGAGTCTCTTGAATTAAAACAAAGGACATATACTTATTGTAATCGATCGAAAATAGAAAAATCAACTGCTGATAAAGATAAACTTACAAATGATAGAGCCAAGTGATACAGGTAGAATCGAATAAGAACACTGTAATCGATTATAGGACAGACGATCAAAGCATAAGATTGATGTTATTTTCGATTTCGGAGAATAGTCGTTAGTTGCAGAGAAAACTCCAATAGCCGATTAGGTTTATGATTTTTTTAAATTGGGGGTATTTATATGTTGGACCTAATCGTTTAAAATTTAGTTCACCGGTTTTTTTGTCTAAAATTGTTAGTCCAAGGACTAGACCGTAAAAACCTAAATAAATTATTTTTCATACCTATGGGCAAGGTTCTAAAAAACGCGGGGCGTGATTGAGGCGTGGAGGCCAAGCCTTAAGCCTTTGAAGCCTAGGGGGGCCTAGGCGTAAAAAGGCGTGAAAAGGCGTTTAGGCATTCTTAATATATTTTAATATTTTTTAATCATAACAAGGCTATTAAAATACAAAAATTGCACATATCATAAAAATATGTCTGAATATATGCAAATTAAAATACTATTTGATTATTTTGAATGAGATAATGGTCCGGTTTGTAAAGAAATTCTTTAAAAGGTGACATCGTTTCACTAAAGTATTGTTGTTTTTAGAAAAAAATGCGCCTTAAGGGTTTTACCAAGAATAAGACGTGAAAAGCGTAAGGGCGTTTCTCCCAAGCCTTAAGTCTAGGCATGCCTAGGCGGATTTTTTAGAACAATGCCTATGGGTCATGTGAGGAGCTGAGGCTCAGTCGTCATGGGTTTATTAGGCTAAGGTTGGGCCGGCCCAAAGGAGAACGGCCATCCTAATCCTAGCCGAGCACACAATAATTGAAAGAGATGACATTGTGATGTGTGAAGTTTTAACATCGGGACTATCACCCTCATCCTTACCTCTAACGTCACACTATTCCTCTCCCCTAGGAACAGCGATGCCAAATTACAGCCAATTACATCAAGACCCCTTAATTACTAAACATTATTACCTCATTTATTTATTGGCCTGTGACCACACAAATTTTACCACACTGTGTACCTTGTTGTCATAGACTTATCATCTGTAACTTGCCGTTTGAGGAAACACGATTGTTACGGTTGTGGACTTGAGAAATGTGTGTAATAAGTAATAGTCAGTCGCATGAGAAACAGTGGGATGCACGCGCGATACATGCAAGCATTAGAGATAGCTTTTAAACGTCACCAACGCCAATGTGAAACGAAACAATACAGTCGGCCCACGACTCCCTCTTCAATAAATACCCAACAAACAAATCCCATCATCCACTACTCTTCCATTGTTATAACAATCACAATACTACACTAAACAAAGCTCTGATAGCATTCGTGAGAGAATAAATGGGGAGAACAACGATAGAGGTTGGAGCTGATGGGGTGGCTGTCATCACCATCATTAACCCACCCGTCAATTCTCTCTCCCTTGACGGTACTCACTCGTTTCCTTTCTTTATTTCATTTTTCTAAATTACGGTTAATTATATTTTTACCACCTGGATCTACAATTTATGAGAAACACACTGAATTGAAGTGATTTTCGGTTTGGTGGTAACAGTGGCTGATCTGGGGATTAGGTGTAGGTGTGTAATTAAGGAAAATTTCAAATATCAGGGAAAAGGGTCACTTGATATTAATTAAGCTGGTTAAGGGAAATCAAAGGCTTAAGTGAGGGACTTATTCACCCGAGTTCCATGGCAAAATATTTTGTTGTTTGCTAACTATAGGAAGCGATTTCATGTCGTTGTTACTCGGGCTAAGTTGAATGAAATGGAGGATGATAGAGTTATTCACTTGCCCCATTTGGTTGCACAAATTGTTTGATTATGTAAATTGGTTCATTCTAAATCAGTCGATTGTAAATGAGTTAAATTTCATTTTATACAATGTTTGGTAATCTGCATGTTAAGGTTTTATGAGAAAAAAGATAAAAATAAATTAAGAGAGAGGGAGAGGGAGAGGGAGAGGGGGAGGGAAGGAGAGAGAGGAACATGTATTTTATGTGACTCCGGTTTCAAATGAATGCATTTCAGTTTTTTCGTGGAGTGATTCAATTTTAGATTTTACTCATGAGCTAAAATGAGGCAATTAATAAATCATTTTATGAATGAAATCAAACACAATGAATGGGTCAATTTGTAAATGGGCCAATTTATTAATGAGCGAATTTATAATTTTGGGATGACAAAACGGGGCCTTAAAGTGAAGGAATATTTCCTAGTCGTGGGGGCAACACAAGGGAGAGGAAGCAAAACAATAGCAACCACGCCACCAAAAGCTAGTGGGATGCCTTCCACAACTCTTAAATGTTTTGAATGTGGAGCACTTTGGACACTGAGTTCCAATTGTCCCAATTGTCCTAAGAAGAAACGACATCCGGTTATTAAAATTGATAATACTAAAGGAAGAAATGCAAAAACGGTGAAAGTTGAGACGTGTTGGTTGACAAAAAATCCAAATCTCTATGGGTGAGGGTGGACCGCCACTCTAAGCTCAACACGAACTTCACTTTGTTGGGGGAGTGATGTGTCGGGTGCAGGTATGAAATCAGATTTTAGTTTTAAGGGGGGCCAAAAACTTGTGAATTTTTTTTTCTCAACCGCAACAAAAGAAATGTATTTTAAAAGTTAAAATAACTATCGATCTATAAAATGTGAAAACATGTTTAAAACCTTACAGCTGAAACATTCTAAACAACTAACATATCAAGAATTTATCATATTGAATGTTTCCACATACTATATAACACTTGGAATTATACATTTTTGGCAATTAAGTAAAATTATATAAATTAAATCTGAATTACTACCTTAAACTTGAATAAATGTCAATGTCATGATAGTAGTATCTTATGTTGTTGTAAGAAATCAATTTCTCCATGTTTGTAGTTTGACATCTCAATAATTTTACTATGTATATGATTCTTTTTTCCGCATGTTACAATATGTATTCCTCATCAATACTTTGGGAATTATATATTAAAATTTTTTCAGTTGAAAAACTAATTTATATTTTCTGGATAATAATTTGTGTATTTAAACTAATATTTCTTTAAACATACAAATTGTCTCGGTGTGGATTTTTGTACAATTTATTGAAAGTCACAGAAAAAATTTGTATATTTATATATGGGTAAAATGCTAAATAAGAAAGCTAAATAGTTTTAGTGCAGGGAATTAGAGATATATGACTTTTCAAAATGGTTTTGAACGTGGTTATAGGAGACCCAATCTCATGGGTATTTGGGTGCGGACCACTTTAGGCTGGTAAATAGTAAATACCATCTTTTAAAGGGAGGATATATAGATTAAGTGGAATAAGAAGTTGGACAAAGATAATGTCTCCAACAATTCCGATAGAGTAGAAACAAAAAAACTCTATAATTTATATACTATTAAAGCATAAATTTGGGCATGGCCACCCTCTGCCTTGTGGTAGTTTCGTCATTGGTCGTGTGACCCAAGGAATGATCCAAGTGAAGCGAAGGCGGGAGGCGATTAGGCAATATAGAAATTTTGGCGATTCTGGTAGTAGATGATTAATAGAAGAATAGTCTTAGCTTATGGTTGAGCTTCACTTTGTCGGGAGAGTGATATGTCGGAATGATCCTAGTGAAGGGGGGGTGGGAGGTGGTTAGTCAAAATAGGAATTATGAGTGATTCTGGTAGTAGATTATTAAGATTATTAACAGAAGAATAGTCTTTCTTTATTTTTCTTGTTGGTCAAGAGTTATTAAAGACCTAGTTTTATAAATTAGAGGCCTAACCATCTCTTGTTATTCACTATATCATTAATGATATTTTCTGATTGAGAACCTCTTATATGTTGCATATTACCTACAAACCTATCACGTATGACGTATATATCTAAAGACCGTAGACGTATGCATTGCAAGGGATTTTTTTTGTTCTCGTGTGTAAATAGGGAGAGAAATTTCGGATGAGTAAAATGGTCTCACTGATTGAAACTGAATTGTTTCAAGGAGAAAGACGCTTTAAAAGCTTGAACAAGTTGTCTTCATTTATCACAATTTGAAGGTTTTAAGAATATTAGTATGAGAATATAATGGGCATTAAATATTTGTGTATTTCATGAAGTCAAAAAATTAATAACATTATTAGTTGTTATAAATTTTCTAATTGAAGATTGATAAGAGAAGATGTTATGACTATAACATGGAGTCTTTTGTTCATTTCACGAAGGAAACAATAGCAGTTTTTATTAATTGTTGAATAACCCAATGGAAGAAAATCTTTATGATACCACAAAATAGTAAGAGGTAGTTAAGTTGTGGCTAATGTAACTAGTACAGGCCATTATACTGTATTGAATATGACCATCTCTCTTTGATATGCTTGCTTTGCAAAAGGAGACTTTAATGAGATAGGCCTTCAATGAGGTTAGAAAGGGTAACTCCTACAACTTGATACATATGGCACGTTTCATATAGTAGTTGGACATATTGATAGCCTGTTTTCGTTAGACACTTCAGAAAGGTCCCACTGGTTCTTACTATAATGTCACAAATGAGAAGACTCTGCTCCTTTGTTATGGATTCTTTGAAAAAAAGTGAGAGTAGCCTGAAGAAATTAAATGGAAAATGAAAATAAAGCTATTAATATAGTTGATTCATCCGTATTGGTCTACGATGTACATGAGCTCATAGGCCATAGTGCACCCCTGTCACTAATGAGAGGTTATGGGGTCGGAGCTCCACGTGAGGAGATTCACCGTGTACTTGGAAAAGTGTTTGCACTTTCCTTGGTTCCTTTTGTGGAAAGATTCTCTACAATTGGGACCAATGCATACGCGACAGCTTGGCAGACTCGTAGCGAAAGCAAGTCATCATCGCGGTGACACGAGGCGACAATGTTTAAAAAAGCGCCCGAGGCGTACGCCTCGAGGCGCGCCTCGAGTCGAGGCGAGGGAAAAACGCCTCGAGGCTTAAGCCTCAGGCCATAAAATAGAGGCTTACGCCTCAATGCGCCTCGAGGCTTACGCCTCGATGCGCCTCACGCCTTTTTGCTGAGGCGCGAAAAAAAAAAAAAAAAAAAAAAAAATCTTTCATCACAAAGTCTGTTTTTTTAAAGGTTAAAATTCTTCATTTTTCTAAAATTGCACCTAACTTAAAAAAATGTTGTTTTAATCTACTAACTCTTATTCTTTTTTTATTTTAGTTTAGTTTTAAAGTTGCACTTAATTTTGTTTTTCTTTACTAATTTGTTTGAAATAAGTGTATAAATTTGTTTGAGACTATATTTTGTTACAAATATATAGTTTGTTTGAAATAAATGTACAAAATTAACTTCAATATGACTTTTTTTTAAAAGGTTTCAATTTTTTGGTTTTCAACTTATATTAATATGTTTTCTTTAACTTATACTAATATATTTTAAAGGTTGCTGTTTTTTTTAATAAACTTGGGTTAATATGTTTTATTATTTTTTTAATAAAGTTGCTATTTTTTTAATCTTAGCTTGAAAATCAATGTTTTTTTTAATAAATTTGCTTGTTAAGTTGCATTGATTAATTTATTGTCATATTATAAAAGAACCAATATGTGAATGAAGCTAAAAAAATGATTTTGCCAATACGATTTTGCATTGATTAATTTATTGTCATATTTAAAATAACCAATATGTTCAAATTGATTTTCTTTTTCTAAAAAGTTATATTGGGGGGAACAAAAAAATGTCAAACTATATGAGAAAGCCCTCAAGGATGTTTTTTTTGTAGTTTTATTTTATATTTCTTTGTTATTTTATTTTTATGGTTTTATTAGTATTTTTTAAATATTATTTTGCTCTTTTTTTTTTTCTTTTCGGTGAGGCTTACGCCTCAAGCGCCTCGAGGCTTACGCCTCGCCTCGCCGCGACTAAAACGCCTCGCCTCGCCTCGCCTTTCGCCTTTTTAAACATTGCGAGGCGATAGAATGTGTAGGTTGTAACAATTTGTTTGAGGGAAGAGACTTGAACCTTCCCTTATTTAAAAATATATATAAGAAAGAAATGCATATATTTGTGCTACGTTTTGATGTTTGGTAGTGGGTGTTTCTATATATAAGAATAAGCTCATGCTAGAATAATGTAATACCAAGAGTGTAAATAATAGGTATTGCTATAGAATTCGAGTCTTTGTAGTGCGCGGAGCAGAATTTCACAAACTATCTCGTCTTATTATCAGTTGGCGTTTCTTCGAAGTTATTGTCTTGCTCGTTAGTTGATTCCAACATTGCGTTTCATTGAGGACTCAGAAAAAAGTCGACACTTCCCTGACATTTTTTTCCGTGGTCAGCGTTGATGCTGCCATGAGTATACTTGCGCATAAATTGATGCTGTGTGATTTTTTGGATGGAGTTTGGTCATATATTGTTCAAGTTTGTTTACTTGCTGGTTTTTTGTTATGCCATTGTTTGAATCAATGTAAATTACTTTTTCCTTCTTCATCTGTTTGTAATCGTTGTTGGTTTCCTCAAAATTTTGGTTGTTCTTATCAAATTACAAATGCAGAGATGTGCACTAATTCATGTGGGGTGTAATTGGATTGCACCCCCTTTCCCCTGGAAGCCCTTAGTGCAATTTTTACTTGGGGTGCATTTGATTACAAAGTTAAAAAAAACAATAATTGAAAAGCAGTTCATTTTTATGAGAAGTTAGAAAGTGCTGAAAGAAAATGAGTTGTTGCTTTATCATATGCTCTTACTTTTTTTTTTGGTGGAATTCTGTTTTCTGGGGGTGGGTAAGAAATGTTTTCCATATAAAATATGAGGAGAAGATTGAACATGTGGCACCTCGAGGGATACTGTTCTCATAGAATATATTGTGATCAAGCACCACAAGTAAAACTAGTTTATTTATCATGGAAAAAGTGGCGCCAATCAAAACACCCTCATTGGAAAAAAGGCTGTTAATTGTTTTGCTATGCATGACTTGTTACAGCCGGAAACATTGTTGCGTAGGCTTTTAAATTTTTTCATCTTCAGTATCTCTTCATTTTTAGCGTATGCTGGATTTTTAATTCTTCCGGATTGATCGTATGAATCATTACTCTCTCTCTCTCCCCCCAGTATTAAACAGCTTGAAAGAGAGTTATGACCAGGCCTTACAAAGAGATGATGTGAAGGCAATTGTTGTTACGGGTAAAATTTTAACAGACTCTAGCTTATTTATTATTTTGTTGTGCATTTGAGATGACTCAGATAAAGCTAATACATTATGTTTCTAGAGCAGGCGCAAAAGGAAAATTTTCTGGTGGTTTTGATATTAGTGCATTTGGTGGAATCCAGGGAGGAAAGAGTATGTATTGTTTTTACGTGTCTCACATCCTTGTACTCTCCACCACCACTCTTTGCTAAATTTCAACTTATATTTTTTAATCACAGCCCCAGCACCCAAACCTGGCTTTGTATCAGTGGAGATTCTTTCTGACACATTGGAAGGTAAATTATTGCTGGATTTATGCCCCTATTCAGTTTTTATTTTTTATTTTTATTTTTTAATTTCATGTCTTACATGGTTTTACCCTTTTTTTTTAAATAATTTTTTTTCCATTGGGTGTGTCTGCAATTTAGCTGCGAGAAAACCTTCAGTTGCTGCTATTGATGGCCTTGCCTTAGGTGGAGGATTAGAGGTTGCAATGGTATGTGCTGCTTCGTGTTTTGGTGAAGAAACTTCTTAATTGAACTTCTTATGACCGTATCACCCTTTCTTTTCAGGCTTGCCATGCACGCATATCTACTTCCAATGCACAACTGGGCTTACCTGAACTGCAGCTCGGTGTAATTCCTGGATTTGGAGGTACGGCTATGTTTGAATTTAATCATAGTGTAGATTATAATTCTTTGAGAGAAGTCTAATGTTATAGTGGATTTTATTATCATATATTAATTTGGATTGAATAGTTTCTCTTCGCAACGATAACCACTTCTGTATTTAATTATTAAATATGTAGGGATTCCACTTCATAGTTGTTATGCCTACTATCTAATTTATCAAATAGTACAAAAATACTAATAATAATAATTACAGAAATAATAAAACGAAATTATAGAAAATAAGAGATACTTACTTGGTACAGTAGAAATAAATTACAGAAACAGGAAATAATAGAATCCGAGCCCTGTGTAAAGTGTCCTTAAGACAATTTTAATTCCCCTCCATAGTGCTTTAGGGTCTGAATTAATGTCTCCCAAGATAGAACACAGATTTAACGAATCAAGACAGGAAGCACAACAATGAATTGATTCCGGCAAACTCAAATTATGTGTCTTTTACTCAAATCATGAACAGGACAGATAAAGATGAAATGCAAGAACATTTTTTCTAGAATGCAAGAGAGGGAAAATTAATTTCGTGTTTTACACATGAGGAAGGCTGATGCATATATAGGTTCTTGGTTGGTTGTTCAGACAGTCAACAATTATAAACGGTTGTAACTGTTGGGCCAACCAACTTCTTAACTGCCCAAACAGATTTTAATTTGGGTTAAAATCCGGTCCAGAAAGTTTAATTAATTGGCAAAAGGGATTTTTTTATAAGTCCAAGTCCGAACCGAGCCGACCGGACGGCCTGTGCGCGTCTGGGCTTTTGGCCCAAGCCCAACACTTGCATAATGTAGGCCATAGGCATCCAAGCCTTAGTGCACATTTAGGGTTTTATTAACTCTTCAAATTCCCACTATTCTTCCTATGTGGGACAGGAGTAATACACACCCAATTTATTAAATATTCATTGCTAATTGGTCACTTTAAGCTAATATTTCTCATTAATTACTTAATGGTTTTGGACAAATATATATACTACGTTATACTCCTCATGGAGAATACATTTGAGCGTGGTCCTGACGGAATCGGAATGTGGGTCCCACATTAAAATGAGGTCAAAGATGCTCATTTGCTGTCCAAAAATTTATTGCATCGGGAGAAGTAGTCTAGTGGCCTTGAATTTTCCTTAGTGATATATTATTGGATTTACTTGGTTAATCAGTAGACTATACATCCTTGAACTATCGACCGTTTATGTAAAACTAGACAACAATATTCACACAATAATTCTTCAACACAGTTGGTTCTCATGTTTATGTTCATTTTGGCCATGAACACCACTTGGTTCCGTGATTATATTAGAGAATTTGCCTTTCGTTATTCTCATAGAAGTAGCCCCCTTCTTACTCACGTCGGTGATATCCATAAGAAGTATTATGCTATATCCCATTTAGACGTACTAAGATATGAATGTCATTAAAAGCGTAACTTATCCTAACTTCGCGGTATATGTGCACTGTCTCATCTTTGGAATGGATATGATTAAATATACCTCAGTGCGTACTGAATACAATGTAGTTCGGTTTGCCCATTGAACCTAGATCTTAGGATCTCCAGTCAACTAGGTTGGGTCGGCACTATATTGATTCTCAATTATTTTATAGGCTTTAGACCCATTCCTCTTGATGATCTTTCAACTTGCTCTCGATTTAAACCTTTGGCAAGTAGATTCGCTATATTATTTTTTGACTTTACATAGTTAATTGAGATAATTCCATTTGAGAGAAGTTATCTAACGGTATTATGTCTACGATGAATATGTCGTGACTTTCCGTTATACAAGTGACTCTGTGCTCGTCCAATCGCTGATTGACTATCACAATGTATACATATTGCGGGCACAGGTTTTGACCAATTTGGAACATCCTCAAAGAACTTTCAAAGCCATTCAACTTATTCTCCAGCTTTATACCTTCAAGTACGGCTGGATATCTCGAATAATGCAATCCATAATATTGACTATATTTTAGATAACATAAAATTCTCAAAATTGTCTTCGAGTGATCTCTCCTTGGATTACTTGTATGTTGACTTGGCTTACTTATTGAATATGCTATGTCCGGTCGAGTGCAATTCATGACACGAGAGTACTCTAATTGAGATATGCTATCACCATTATTTCTCGCTAGATGTAAATTTACATCTCAACTCAACTCAACAAAGCCTTTTCCCAATTATTTTAGGTAGATGTAAATTTACATCTACCAAAAAAATTTAATTCCGAATATAACATCAGCTACACTTGGGTCTTTTATGTCAAAACGATTATTCAACATACGTTTAGTAGTTTTGACAATGTCAATGTTACTACCATGATTAGCATATCAGCTACATAGAGACATACAATGACATATCCATTGTGAGTACTTTTGCAATAAACACATTTATCACACTCATTAATTTTGAAACCATTTGATAACATAACATTATCAAACTTTTCATGCCATTGCTTCGGTGCTTGTTTTAATTCATAAAGTGACTTTACAAGCTTACATACTTTCCTTTCTTGTACAGGAGCAATGAACCCTTCGGGTTGCTCCATATAGATTTCCTCATCTAACCCACCATTCAAGAAAGCTGTTTTCACATCCATTATGTATTTTATTTAATGTCCGTTTAGCGGCTATTGCTATCAACATTCGAATCGAGGTGATTCTTGTCACGGGTGAGTATGTATCGAAGTAATCCAACCCTTCTTTTTGTCTATATCCTTTAGCAACAAGTCTTTCTCTATACTTATCAATTGATCCATCAACTTTCATCTTCTTTTTGAAGATCCATTTATAACCTAAAGGTTTTGAACCTGGTGGTAAATTCACGAGTTCCCATGTATGATTTTTCATTATGGATTCAATTTCACTATTAATTGCTTCTTTCCAATTTGAAGCATCGGGTGAAGATATAGCTTCTTTGTACGTTTGAGGATTATTTTTTAACAAATATGTTAGAAAAGCAGGACCGAAAGAAGTGGACGTTTTTGTCCTTTTGCTATGTTTTGGTTCATCTGTTAAAGATTCTCAGTCTTTGGATTGATGATTACTACTAAATGTACCATCATGTGTCCTTTTAGTAGGAATAGATTCTCAGGTCATGCTATACGGAAATTCATTTTCAAAAAATGAAGCATCCCTCGATTGAATAATTGTATTAATATGAATATCCGGAATCTCGGATTTACAAACTAAAAACCGATATGCACTGTTGTTATTCGCATAATCAATGAAAACACAATTAGCGGTTTTTGGTCCTATTTTGACCTTTTCATGATTCAAAGTATCGACCGAGTTGACTCGGGAGTTAACTCAGTATCAGCCGAGTCAACTAGGAATTGGAGGGTGGCGATACGATATCGAGAGACGTTTAAAACAAGACTGAATCGTGTTGTCTCGCCGAGATATCGACTGAGACAACCGATTCCGAGACGTCTCGCTGCAATATCGGCCGAGACAACCGATTCAAACGCTGAGAAAAAAAGTTTTATACAAAAATGCTGAGAAAATTGTTGCGACATTATATATTTTCCCGAGTGACATGAATTTTTTTTTTGCGTCATTATTATGACATTGTGACATTATCTTTTATTTTTTGATAGAATTTTAATCTTTTACCATATTTCTTTGTTGTTAAAAATATATTGTAACATTTACAGAAACACCACCTATATAAGTTCGTACACATAACATATATATGCAAAATAATTTTACACACTAAGATTAAATTAAACAATTGCAATAAAATTAAAATGTCAGTAATATAATACTAATAACATTCACCGTACATACAAATATTTGAACTTGGAACAAAATATCCTATCAATATATAATGTCACATAATGATGTCCAAAAATGAAAGAGACAAAGATTAGGGGAAAAAAGAATCTCCACAAGTCTAGTCTCGTCCATGAAGGTCAAACATCCTCTTCCACTTGCATAATTTAAAATTAACAATTAGTTATTAATACATAATTATTTAGAGATTTTAAGTAGTTAAAAATTAAAATTAAAATTAGTGCATTAGCAATATACCAAGTCTGCTGCGCGTTGATATAACTAATTGTACAATGCAATGCATATTAAATGATGGCTTGAATGTATCCGAATGGCTCACATTGTTAATATTATTTTTTTGAAATTTTCTATATTTCTTCCAGAATTTTTTGCGCTCTCTAAATAGCATATCTTTGCGTATCGCCCGATATCGCGACCGAGTTGAAAATCGGTTGTCCGATACCGGGACCGATACCGAGACTTTGAACCATGACCTTTTTAGGTTTAGGAACCATCACTTTGGCTAAGCACCCCCACACTCGTAAATATTTATAGCAAGGTCTTCGACCTTTCCATAATTCATAAGGTGTTTTTTTGAGTTTTCTTGTGAGGCTTCCCCCCCACAAGTTTTGTGGAGCTCCAGAACTTATTAACATAGAGTTCATCATTTCTTTCAATGTACGGTTTTTGCGTTTCGCAATATTGCTAGATTGAGGTGAGTAAGAAGCAGTAGTTTGGTGAATAATTCCATATTCGAAACAAAATTCCTCAAAAGGAGATTTATATTCGCCACTTTTATCACTCCTAATAGCATTTATCTTTTTGCTAAGTTGCTTCTCAACTTCATTTTTGTATTGTTTAAATACATGTCTTTACTACGTAACAAATAAACGTTGCAATATTTTGTGCAATCGTCAATTAAAGTAATAAAATACTCTTATCCTCCTCTAGTTTGTAAAAACTTTAAATCACAAATATCAGTGTGAATTAAGTCTAAGGGTTCACTAATTCTTTCAACAAAATGAAAAGGTAATCTAGCCAATTTAGATTCCACACATATATCACATTTATGATTTTTGTCAATGTTGAGAAGGGCAATTGCTATATTTTGGGACTTCAGCTATATATTCAGTATGATCTCGACTTGAGAGAGATATCGACCTTTCGGAAGGCGGTAGATTACCCTACCAAGCTTGAGGCCTATCACATGGCACCAGCAGCTCCTCCAGCTTCCCGAGCTCCACCTCCATTAGTTTCTGCTTTCACTCCTCCTCAGTATCGACATCGGTCTCTTTTACCACTATTCCAGCCACCACTACTTCCGCAGCGCCACATTCGGGTCCTCTTACATTTTGGTGCTATAATTGTGGCAACGTTAAACGTCGAGCTTCAGAGTGCTCTCTCCCACGCCGACGTGCCCTTTTAGCGATGGAGCATCCACTGAAGTATCTTGATGCGTCCGAGGAGCTTCCCAACATGCTTTGATTACTGTTTTGGAATTCCTCTTTGAATTAGTGGACGAACTCTTTTTGTGGGGAAGAGAGTGATGAGAATTCCATGTTATTTTCCTTTTATTTATATTTTCTATTATTCTATTTTAGTTCTTTTATTCCTTTTAATTGGTCTTCAAGCATGTTTGGGACTAATTAGGTATCCTTTTGTTAATAGTTGTCCTTTATAGTCATTTTAGCAATTACTTGGCTACCAAGTAATTCCCTCTTTATAAATACTCTTGTACTCCTCAGATGATGATAGTTTTGATCTTGAATATGAGAAATTCTTTGTTTCTCTCTCTATAAGTTGGTGTTTGTTTTAGTTTTTGGTCATTGACGTGTAGTTTGCGTCAAAGGGTGAGCTCATTGCAGTTAGAGATAGATGTGCAGTCCCATGCTGAGATTGTGGGGTTTAGAGAGAGGAAGCTGCCATAAACATACCTAGGCTTGCCCCTTGGTGCAATACATAAGTCTAATATCAGTGTTAAAAGAAATGTTGGAAAGTTAAAAGAAATGTTGGTATGGTGAGAAGGGGCATATCTTGCGAAAGGAGGGAGGTTGACTCTTGATGAGAGTACGTTGGTCAGCCTTCGCACTTATTTTCTATCCAACTTGTCCCTCCCAACTTCTATTAGGAAGAGGTTGGAAAAGTGCATGGACGACTTCCTTTAGAAGAAATGTGAAGAGGATCTAAAGTACGTATGTGAGGTGGGAATAGGTGTGCAATCCGTTCAGTTATTTTGGGGAGCAGGAATGAAGGGTTGGGTGGGGTAGCACTGTGATGAAGGATTTGAATTGTTTGAAGTCTCCTGATGTGATGAATGGTTGTAGAGGTTTTCCTGGAGGAGGAATAATTGCGGATGAGCAGGGCCGACGCGGAGAATTGGGGTGCCAAGACGAACTGTCGAAATGAAGCCTTTTGATTTTATTTTAATTTATGACAAAATATAATAATTTATTATCATAATAAAAAAGGGCAAACTTAGTCAGTGGGGGATTAGATGTACGCAACCTTACCCCCGCATATGCATGCAGAGAGGTTGTTTCCATAATTCAAACGTGTAACCTCCATATCACGATGGAGGAACCTTACCGTTGCTCCAGGTTCACCCCTTATTTATTATTATGGTAAAATTTAAAATTCTATACATTTTCATCCCCAAATGCAAGTGTGTGTTAGAATTTAAATTGAGTATATTATATAAAAACAAATGTGCGCAGTCGGAAAAGAGAGAAATATATCATTTTGGAGATTTTGATGTAAGGTTTAGACTAGTTTAATTTTAATTAACTAATGTAAAAAATAATCATAATGAAATCTAAAACTCAAATTTTAAATATCTTGTGACTTTAAAATGTGGCATTAAAAGTAATTTTCTAGTTAGTTGTCTTGCTTTCCGTACACTTGTGGACCAACTGTGACTTATTCTATGCAAAATAAAATAACATAATGTAACTCCTTGGGATTGAACAAGGGATCTCATGCTTCTCTAAAATGTATGTGAACAATTGGGCAACTAACATTATTGTTCAAGTAATTACACGGATTTAAAATAAAGGTATATAGAAAAATATTATTTTAAAAACTCGGGGCCCCTATAATTGATCAATATTTTGGGGGCCCGAGGCGGCCGCCTCTCACGCCTCTCCTTACGGCCGGCCCTGTGAATGAGTGTTGTTCGGGCTTTGGGAAGGACTTGAACGGGTAGAGTTTGGATCAAAGTGAAGCATGTCTTATGGAGTCGGGCTGCGGAAACATATCACAGGGGCCTGGTCAGGTTTTAGCATACATTTCTCGTCTAGGGTGGAGGCAAGGCAAGTTTTTTGGCGAGATTAGTGGTATGGTGACTTTTGCTGATGAATAGATTCCTTCACCTATTTTGGTTACCGGTGAATTAGGGGACTTGTATGGCTGACTGTGGGGGCTTGGAGTTGGAGGAGGTTGAGGCATTCTTAATGAGCTGGGTCTAGTGGAGGGAGGGACTCTTTTATGGTGGAGGGGAAGTATTAAGGGTTCCTTTTCAATGAAGGCGATTTACTCCTCTTTAATTGGTTCACATTTTCTCTCATTTCCTTGGGAAGTATGGATTACGAGAGCTCCCTTGAAAGTGACGTTGCTAGACGGATTATTTTTGACGATAAATAACTTGATTCGAAGACGAAGGTTCCTTGTGAATTGGTGTTGCTTGAATAGAAAGGACGTCGAGTTGGTGGCTCAACTTATTGTGAGATATTCAGAGGCCTTTGGGCCTCGCCTTGGGTTGTGCCAAGATCTGTTAAGGAACTGCTGGAGTGTTAAAAGGACATTATGGTTCGAAACAACAAGCGTGATACATGGGGGCTGCTCCGCTTTGCCTCAAGTGGTCGGTTTGGATTGGAGGGAAGATGGTAGATGCTCTGAGAATATGGAATTTTTGTTTCGCAAAATTCAGTCCTAAACTCCTATATACTGTTTACGTCGTATTTATGGTCGCTTCTTTGTTTTTTTAAACAGTAATATTTGTGGTTGCTTCTTTGTTTTCTTTTGTAGAGTTTTTAAGAGGTTTTCGATTACGGGATTCATTTTTACACTTCCCTTTTGCTGGGTTCTCTTCCGCCTTTTGATTTGCCTCCTTAAGGAAGCATTGTTTTGCTCTCTGTAGAATATCTTATGCTGATTAACTGTTTTGTCCCATCACATTGCCTTCAAATGAAACACTAGACATCACATTAAAAGTGCATGTCGGTATTGTTCCTGTGACATTTGAACAGTACTCGATGCTTGCTCCTTATTTATCCTACTTTCTATATCATGTTCTTTGATTATCCCAGGAACGCAACGGCTTCCACGCCTTGTCGGCTTGTCTAAGTCCCTTGAAATGATGCTGGTATGCTGTTTCTTGGTTTTGCATTTTCTTGCTCCTAATATTAAGCAATTTCAAACATTTAGTAATTCTTCGTGTTTTAAATTAAAGTCCCTCTCTCTCTTTGATAGACGTCAAAGCCGGTCAAAGGAGAGGAAGCTCTTAGTTTGGGCCTTGTGGATTCGATAGCCTCACCGGATGATTTAGTAAACACAGCTCGTCGATGGGCATTGGATATATTGGAGCGCAGAAGACCATGGGTTGCTAGTCTTTACAAGACTGACAAGTTAGAGCCTCTTGGTGATGCTAGGGAAATACTAAACTTTGCCAGGGCCCAGGCCCGTAAACAGGCCCCTAATCTCAAACACCCAATAGTTTGCATAGATGTTGTTGAAGAGGGTATAGTTTCTGGTCCCCGTGCTGGGCTTTGGAAGGTTCATATCTGGCTTTGAGTTCTCTATTGCTTTTGTTCATATCGCCCTTAACAATAACAACTGAGGACATCACTATTAATTTTTTTATTGGCAGGAAGCTGAAGCATTCCAAGGTCTTCTACATTCAGATACTTGCAAGAGCTTGGTTCACATCTTCTTTGCACAACGTGGAACCACAAAGGTTGAATGAAGTTAATATTGCTATAGATTAGAATAATTGGTCAATTATTTATATCAGAGTAGAATCTTACAAATTATCTTTCGTTTGATAATTTGGATGACAACTTCCAACCCTCCCTTTGGGCCAAGGATATTTGGTATTTCAGAGAGCTTTGTCGTTATCCATAAATACAAAATAAATCCCATAAAAAAACATAATTCACTATTATTTTTATTGTCAAATTACCCCCATTATTTTTAACATGAATTAAATGAAATTGGCACTTTCCGTATGCTTGATGTCAAACCCTAGACGCACATATAATGAGGAAAAAAATAGCACGAGGTTCAGCTATTTTTTTTATATGTTTAAAAATGATATAAGACATCCAATTCATCAGAAATTGCTTGCTAGATTAAGTAACTGTTGATGTCTTGAGCATAAAAAAGTAAAATTAGTATCAATAAACAAATTTACGAGTTACACACGTTCATCTTTTTATATTTTATTAAATCTCCCAACTCCAGTTTGATGGGACCACATCAACGTCTTCACTTAGTCTCAATCAACTTCCACAACTTCTTGAAGCAATATACATTTTACAATATACAGAATGAGTTAGTTAATATAAATAACTAAATATTCATAATGATTAACAGGAAAATATGTATCTTCATTCTGTTGCAATCTCCTTTTCCTTCAACTAGAAAACATTAAACATTACACGCATCCATCAATGTGAGTTCTAAAGTTAAAATGGGATCTTCTTTCTAAGTGGTCAGTTATTTCATCACTGGTTTCTGTGTTTGATAAAGAAATGGGATTGTAGGACTAGCTGAGATTGGATGTGATCAAATTATTGCCGATGTTGAGAATCCTAAGTGTTCCTTTTCTCTTTATTTGTCCCAATCTCGTATTTTATGGTCTGCGTGGCGATAGGCTTCGCTTCTATGACTGCTTTCCCAGCCGTTGCAAACACTGAGCGAGAACGGTAAGGGGCGCACAAGCAATGTCGTTGCGCGGGGATGCGGTTCCTGGGGCAAACAAAGCCGTCCTGCCATACCAGATTAGGAATGCGAAGGCCTTTCCTTCTGAAAGGAGACCGGGGAAAGAAAGAGCTTGTTAACCTTCTTCTTTTTGACTGGAGAACTCGATGTGAATCTTGCTCTACCACCCCTTTCTTTAAAAATAAAGAACTCTAGTGAATGGCTAAGAGGAACTGCCTCTGGTATTTCAGTTTTGACATGGCCTTGATCTTCTGGTGACCCAACCCAACCCAGTAATGTTAGCCTTACCCAATCCCTTTTCCAACCAAGGATACTGAGTCTGTATAGCTATGACTAAAAAACCTACTTGTGACATATCAAAAGGCGCTATTCGATAATGTCGGATCCCCCCACCAATCTGAGAGAACATTCAAATATCTGTCCCTACATTCATTCGTGAAGGTACTCCTAATGGGTTGAAGACCATATCAACAGGTCTTCCATCTTGCAAATAAGGCATATCTTGTCTAGGCAAAATTTTTGAGATGATACCTTGTTTCCATGGCTTCCAGCTACTTTATCGCTTACATTAATTTCACGTTTCTGTGAAATATATACACGAATCGTTTCTGGATTGTAACTCGAACTCCACTTTTTTGGATCCATCTCACATCAATAATCCGACCCCTACCCCCTATAGGTAGTTTTAGACAAGTTTCTTTTGAAGTAGATACTTGACTGCCAAGTATGGCTCGTAACAATCTATTTTCCGGGGCATGCGGCGATTATTTCACCATTTGGGGCGTTCCCTCTAATGGAGCATTTCAAACTAAAAGTTGTAAAGAACTCAATGAGGTATTTCACGTGTTTGTTTTCCTCCTCATTCCCCCCTTGCACAAATTGCTTTTTATGGTTCACAAGATACAATGAAGTATTGTGAGATATGCATATGCAGCTTGAAAAAGTTACAATCTTCGGATACTTGCCGTTGAGGTTTATATCATACCATATTGTATCGTTTATTGGAAGATGCTGACAACCATGGATTTACTAATTCAATCACAAACAGGTTCCGGGGATTACCGATCTTGGTTTGACTCCAAGACGTATAAATAAGGTTGCTATTCTTGGAGGAGGATTGATGGGCTCTGGGATAGCGACAGCATTGATTCTTAGTAATTATCCTGTGATCCTCAAAGAAGTTAATGATAAGTTCCTGCAGGCTGGGATAGGCAGAATTAAAGGTGAGATCCAGTGTCTTTTATTGAGATTATTGCTTGTACTGAGTGACTTTGTGAAAAGGTTTGCGACTTATATGATTTTACACAGCCAATTTGCAAAGCCGTGTCAAGAAAGGGAAAATGACACAACAAAGGTTTGAAAAAACTCTATCCCTGCTCAAGGGTGCTCTTGACTATGAAAGCTTTAGAGATGTAGACATGGTGATAGAGGTAACGCACAATGCATACAAGTTTACTTTACCTTTTTGCTCTGTCTCTTTCTCTCTCTCCCCCCTCTATTTCTCAAGTCATTGTGTTCTTAATGTTCATAACAGGCTGTTATTGAGAATGTCTCTTTGAAACAACAAATCTTTGCGGATCTTGAAAAGTATTGCCCTTCACATTGCATACTTGCGAGTAACACTTCCACAATTGACTTGAACCTAATTGGCGAGAGGACCAAGTCTCAAGATCGAATTATTGGAGCTCACTTTTTCAGGTAATACCTCGTGTTTATTTGTCATTATTTTTCCTTGTATTGTTCATTAAATAATTAAAAAAAACTGGTTTACGGTTGTGATGCAGTCCTGCTCATGTCATGCCACTTTTGGAAATTGTTCGTACTCACAAGACATCCCCCCAAGCAATTGTCGACTTACTGGATGTGGGGAAAAAGATTAAAAAAACACCGGTTGTGGTTGGAAATTGCACTGGTTTTGCTGTCAACAGGATGTTCTTCCCTTACACACAAGCTGCTATTTTGCTTGCTGAACGTGGTACTGATGTCTATCAGATCGATAAGGCTATTACCAAATTTGGAATGCCAATGGGCCCATTCAGGTACGTTAATACATTATGTCATTTCTTGGTGGTGTTTCAATCTCGATGTTGGTTGTTGATTGTTGCTTATATTATTATTATTATTATTATTTGACATTTGACCGACTTTTTTTCTGCATGCAGATTGTGTGACCTAGTTGGTTTCGGTGTTGCAATCGCAACTGGCATACAATTTGTTGAGAATTTTCCTGAGAGAACTTACAAGTCGATGCTAATCCCAATGATGCAAGAGGACAAGAGAGCTGGTAGGATTCTTTCTGTTCTAAACGTCAGCGTGCTATTAATACTCTCTCAGCTCATTTATGAGCTATTGATATGAATCATGATCCGGATCATAAACTTAAGGCTTTTGTATCAGGTGAAACTACTCACAAAGGATTTTATGTCTACAACGATAAGCGTAGGGCAAACCCAGATCCAGAAGTAAAGAAATATATTGAGAAGTCAAGAAACATTTCTGGTGTCACCGTTGACCCTAAGGTCTCTCTCTCTCTCTCTCTGCAATAATGTATAATCTTGTATATATAAAAAACAAATTTTTAGTGTGTTAACATTATGAAGTTTATGAACAAAAGTAAGACCATCTCAAGTCCAAAAGGGTTGAATATAAGGCTTGCACCCCTCCAACACATATTGTAAAATGGATTAAATCAATCTTTTTGGCATATTTTGAGCCAAAATGCCCAGAAACATGGTAACTTAGACTGGCAATCTAACACAGGCCGCATTTTGAAGTGCTGCGCTAGTGTCTTGCCTTATATTTTGGTATGGCTGTTGGTGGTGCATCAGCATCCCGCACCTAGTCATGGATGGATTCCACCTACCCCAATCCATTTCTATTTTGCTTAAACCGACATTTTGCACTACACATATATTTTACCTTACGTGGTAGGGCAAATTCCCAAAACGGTTGGAGATGATCTTATTACCATACTTTTTCACCCTCACTAAATTGTGGATTACAATTGGACCCAGTTGACGAAGTTAGCAGACAAGGATATTGTGGAGATGATATTCTTTCCAGTGGTGAATGAGGCTTGCCGAGTATTTGCTGAAGGCATTGCGGTAAAAGCAGCTGATCTGGACATTGCTGCTGTTATGGGCATGGGGTTCCCACCTTACAGGTAGGTGGTGTTATCTTTTTAAGGGCATTCCCTCCAAAACTCTCAAGTATCTAACGCATTATTTGTTTTTTTGTTTTTTTTTTTAATTTTGAATCAGGGGAGGAATCATGTTCTGGGCAGATTTGCTTGGATCCAAATACATTTGTTCAAGATTGGAGGAGTGGACTAATATGTATGGTGAATTCTTCAAACCCTGTGCCTTCTTGTCTGAAAGAGCAGCTAAGGGGGCTCCCCTGGTGAGGATTCCAAAACTCATTTATTATCTATCTATCTATCTATCTATCTATATATATATAGAGAGAGAGAGGCATGATCAGGGACTACTTAAACACCATTCTATATAGACCAATTTTTAAAAAATAGTAATTAATTTATTTCAAATTGATTTTTTTTGTAGGGTATCTGAACATTTACTTCCAAAAAGGGTATCTAAACATTTACCTCCAAAAATAGTTGAGCAGTTTGAAAACTGACATATATTGACCTTTTGTTTTTAAAATTAAAAAAAATCATTTTGAGCCAATTTTTTGGTATCCTGAAATGCTTTAAATATTCCACAGAAAAACAACAACTAAAAATAAGTTTTTTTACAATTTTTAAAAAACTGGTCCTCGTGGAGGGGTCCTTAAGTTTGTCCGCAATGCATCCGGGATATATATATATGCATTTCTCTCTATTTTATGATATCCAAACATTGTAGTTTGTGGTAATTATTTTCAGCAAAGTATAGCTTTACAATTAAATTGAGAACTCTAAATTAGCTAAAAATAATCTAATCCCAAATGGGGCTTTAGACCGGTGATTTTTGCATTGCTGAAGCCTTGCCTTGTGATGTTAATTGCAGAGTTCTCCACTGGAGCAAGCGAAGTCTCGCATGTAAAGACCTGACTTGGCGGTTTCATTGTTCACCCAACTTAGAGTTTTCCGTTGTATTTCTCTCGTTGCTTTTGATATTTCGTTGTGCTTTCCATTTTCCCTTATACTGGTTTAAGTCTCAAGAAGAGCTAAATAATAATATGATGAGACTAGAAAGTTGAGAATAATAATTATGATTGATAAGCGATAACACATCTTAGATAAGAAAAAAGTAATGATTGTAATTAGACAAGCATTGTAATGTGGGTGCTAAGGGTGCCTATTTTTTAGGGTATTTTTGTTTACACCCATCGTTTCATTTTATACACCCCTGCATGAATTTTTAACGGTAAAAAAATTAAGTCTTTCAAATTCTATTCTACACCCCCCCTCTCCTTTTTCGATCAGGACTGAAAATTGCAGAATCATTAGACGAGTCCTAAACAACAATGATAACATCAAATATATATAACGAAACGAATGAGTTAAATGGGGGAGTCCCATATCTTTGAGTAAATAATACTTCAGCAAAAGTTTATCTCCTTTCATCGTTGACATCTACCCCAAAATCCCATAGAAAAACAACTCTCTTTGCAACATATTTCCATCAATAAGCCCATCTCTGTCAAACACACTAAATCTTCTTTTAATTCAACAAAAGTAAGTTAAACAACTCGTTGGAAATAAATCTTTCTTCCAATGGGAAAAATACTAAAATAACAAAGTTTTAGACTTCATTGTATAGACCTATAACTTCTTCGATCAACTCTCTCTCTAAAATTTTTTCTCTCTGCGATTTCTGTCCTGCTCACCTAGGTTTCAATGACCTAGTATGAGAAGATCCAATTGAATCAGAGCTCCTCCTGATGATTTCTTCGTTGAGGATTTTGTTGGAGATAAGTGGGAAGTTATGCGTAGATCAAAACACGGGTGAAGTTAACCGGGCGAAATCAGACTTGGAGAAATTTCAACTCTCGATTGTAGCAAATCATGATTTTGGCCTGGAAAAAAGAGGAAGCACCATTAGCAAAGTGATAGCAGAAAAATTAACACTTAAAGAGGTAAGGATCCTTGATGAAACCATTGAACCTAAAGCTGTTGATCAGAGAAAAATTATGGAATACAGCAATATGGTAAATAATCAGTCATATGATAGCGTAATTGAAGAGAATACAAACATCGAAAATTGTAATGAAGAGTTTATTGGAGGAAATGTTTAAAAAACTATTGGATTTGAGAAGTTGGAAACTAATAATAGGTCTGATCATACTATGGATAATAGGAGAAGGAACTGGGCTGGAATTGTTGCCCCTAACAGGGACAAAACTGTTGGTAATAAACTTAGGTTTATTCTAGCAGCTACTGATAAGGATGGGAGGAAATGTGTCAATATTGTTATGGAGGAAGAAATAAATAGATGGGAGAATGCAATTGTGGCTTATGTTCTTGGGACTAAAGTTGCTTTTGGTGCCATGAAAGGATATGTTAAAAGGAAGTGGTCTCAATTTGGGTGTAAAGATGTATATCTGCTGTGTTTATTATTACTTTTGACAATATGGAAGCCAAAACAAATGTGATTGAGTAGGGACCTTGGTCTTTTGATAATAAACCTCTAATAGTGAAACCTTGGAGTATGGATGTGAGTTTGGAGAAAGAGGGAATGTCATATCTTCCAGTGTGGATAAGATTACCAGGTCTGAAACTTCATTTGTGGGCTGAAGAAGTGTTAAATAAAATTGTGAGTATTATTGGTAACCCACTATTTACTGATAGAATGACAGCTAGGAGGGAGAGGTTAACCTATGCAAGGGTTTGTGTAGAAATTAATGTTACTAGTGAATTACCTGATGTTATTGCAATATATGGATTAAATGGGGAATTAATTAGGCAAAATGTTGAATATGAGTGGCTTCCTGCCAAATGCAATGTATGCAAAATGTTTGGGCATAAGGAGGATAACTGTAAAGCAACTAAAAAGTTTCAGCATAAGTGGGTTAAAGTCCAAAACACAGTGATGAATAAAAAGGAGGAGCAAGCTAATTTTGAAGAAGGAAGTACAAGTATGGAATCAAAGAAAGAGGGAGAGGAAGATTTAATGGAAAATGTGGGTACTATAACTGTTCAACCAGTGATAATTAATGATGATAAAAGCAGGATAGGCAGTACTCTAAAAACAGGGAAGGTAGATGATACTAAAGAAGTTATTCATGAGAAAGAAGTTGTAGTGGATAAAATTAACCAAGCCATCAAAGAGTTGAAGGGAAAGGATAATGTAGGAGCTATTTCTTTGGAGAATAACTTTGATGTTCTTCATGACGATGAGGATACTGAAAATTTAGTTACTAATAATAGTACCAACATTGATGAGTTAGTAGGGGAAAGTTACAGAGAGGAGCTGTTAAACAAAGAGAGAGAGAATAGCAAGCCCATCCTTAGAAATAAAATGTTGAAGAGTCCTTATCAAAGGAATAAAAAAGGAGGGAGGGGGGAAAACAAATAGATGATTAATATAACCATATGGAATATTAGTGGATGAAATGCTCCCCACAAACAAAGAGAAGTGAACCAGTTTATTGAGGATAATAATATTAGTTTGATGTGCTTAGTAGAGATTAAAGTTAGAAGGAGGAATATAAAAAGTGTTTATAATGGATGTTTAGAAACTGGAATTTGGCGCATAATAATCCTGTAAGTGGAGTGGGTAGAGTTTGGATTGCTTGGGACCCAAATGTGTTCAATATTCAAGAACTTAGTAGTATGAATCAAGCCTTGTTTGCTCAGGTTAATTTTGTTGATTGTGATAAGTATTTTGTTTTTACTCGGGTTTATGGTACTAATGAGAGACTTGGTAGAGGTAATCTTTGGGAATATCTTGATGATAAAGCTGGAATTTATAATAATAGGCCTTGGATTATTGCAGGAGATTTTAATGTTGTTAGAAACAATAATGAAAGAATTGGAGGTGTAGGTATTGATTGGGGAGAGGTTGAGGATTTTAATAATTGTATTAACAAAGTAATGCTTAAAGATATGTATCCTAAGGGTTGCTGGTTTACTTTGCTGGTTTACTTGGCAAAATGGGAGAGAAGGGGTTGAGAATATCCAAAGTAGAATTGATGGAGTTTTATACAATGATAGTTGGTTAAATGCTTTTGATCAATGGGATATGTTTGCTGATCTTCCTGGGATTTCTGATCATAGTCCTCTAATCTTTGCTTTACAGATTGAAAAAGAGAGGATTAATAGGCCATATAAGTTTTTTGATTTCTGGATGAAAAACAAAGAATTTAAAGAAATTCTGATGAATGGATGGAATTGTATAATTGATGGTAGTATGATGTATAATATTGCCAAAAGATTGAAGATGCTTAAGGGTGATTTTAAAAAGCTTAATAAGAAAGTTTACTCTTAACATTTATCTAAGAGTTGCAGATAAGAAGGAGTTTAGAGATATTAAACAAAGATTGGTTATGGATATGGGGAATAGTGAGCTAATGAGAGAGAATAATAAATGCAGAATGGAGTATCTGGAGTTGAGAGGTTTAGAAGAAGATTTCTACAGACAAAGATCAAGAATTCAATGGATTGATGTTGGAGACAAGAATACTAGCTTCTTTCACAGGAAGGTTAAAGGGCATATAACTAGAAATAAAATTTTATCTATTAAAGATGAGGATGGGAATTTGGTTAAGGGTCATTCAAATGTGCATAAAGAAGCCACAAAATTCTTTACTAGTTTACTGGGATCCAGATCTGGAGAGTATTCTAGTGTGAAAGAAAGACTTAAGAAGTATTAGAAGTATTAGAAAGAGTTGGTTGAAAGATGATCAAAAACTGGTGTTAAAAAGTCAGGTGACATTTTTTCAGAAAAATTGGGATGTGGTAGGGGAGGATGTAACTACAACAGTCTCATCTTTTTTCAGGCATGGTAGGATTTTAAAAGAGTGGAATAATTCTCTTGTTTGTCTCATTCCTAAAGTCTCTAGCCCTAATTCATTCTATGAAGGATTTCAGACTTATTTCTTGTTGTTGCAACTATACTTACAAAATTATTTCAAAGATTATTGTGAGGAGATTGAAGATGATTATTCCAGAGCTTGTCAATAATAGGCAGTCTGCTTTTGTTCATGGAAGACATAGTGCAGATAATATTATTTTAATACAAGAGATTGTTAGAGGGTATCATAAAAATAAAGGGGTTCCTAGATGTGCAATGAAAATTGATATCATGAAAGCTTACGATAGTGTTCAGTGGGGGTTTTGTGAGAGATATGCTTGAAGTTATGGATTTTCTATGTTGTGGGGTGGATTATGGAGTGTATTCAGTCTACTAGCTTCTCTATCAGTGTTAATGGAGGAGTTAATGGTTAGTTCAAAGGTACTAATGGGCTGAGACAAGGGGATCCTTTATCCCCTTACCTTTTTCTAATTGTTATGGGAGGATTTTCATGGTTACTTGATAATGCTATTGATAACAGTAATTTCAAGTATCATCCTAATTGTGATCATTTAAAGTTGTCCCGTGTTATGTTTGTTGATGACCTGTTCATTGTTTCAAGTGCTGATTCTGAGTCTTTAAAAGTGGTTGATGAGGTGTTGAAGTATTTTCAGAATATGTTAGGATTGGGGCCTAGTAAACCTAAATGTGAGATGTTTTTTGTTGGAGTTGATGATGATCTGATGAAGGAGTTGGGTGAGTTAATGGGTATGAATATTGGTATGATTCCAGTTAAATATCTAGGTATTCCTTTAATACATGGTTCAAAGTCTCGGTATCGGACACCCGATTTTCAACTCGGTCGCGGTATCGGGCGATACGCAAAGATACGCTATTTAGAGAGCGCAAAAAATTCCGAAAAAAATATAGAAAATTTTAAAAAAATAAGATTAACAAAGTGGACCAATGATGTACATTTAAACCCATCATTCAATATGCATTGCATTGTAGAACTGGTTATACTGAACCGCGGCAGAGTTGTCAGATTCAATATTGCATAGTAAACCAATAATAATATTGAAAACAATCTAATGTCACATAAGCTTAGATAAAAAGTTTGTATGGAAGATAAATAGGAATGATTACAATGTTTCATGTCACATAAGCGAAGTTTTGTATGGATGAGAGACCATGTGCTCCAATTCCTCTCACAACCCGAAGATGAGCATGTTTGACTCAGTACTTTGATAACAATGCGCCTAAGATTGGGTGCATCATCACCGTAATTTTTTCACCACTCAGCTGGAAGAGAAGATTTGACTGCTTGCTTGGTAAGATCTGAGTCAAACTCCCCTCTCCTATCCGTAAAGAGTTTAACCTAAAAGGCTAACAAATCAATTTAGAAACAATACATATATGAAATAAATATAACTCGATGGAAACAAATGTGATACCTCATTTATTGCCAAAGCTTGTTTTTGTACGTCTGGCTCTAGTCTTTTGATGACCTCTTTTAGTCCGGCTCTTATTTCGGGATGGTTTGAAAAATTGGATGAATACTGAAACACCGGATTTAAGAAATATCCCGCGGCATGCAAGTGTCGGTGCAATTGTCTCTCCCATCTTCCATCGATCACCTGCCAATACTTCTTCCAGTTTTTAACACTCGCCTGGATTGCTAGTTTTGCTTTATCCACCCCTTCGTAAATGATAGAGAGTGTAGGCTTTTTATCTTGATCTACTATCTTCAAAAGCAATACTAAGGGCTCCATAATCTTGGCAACTTCGGCAGCCCGTTGCTAGAATCGATCTGCCAGAATTAAATCCGACACTTTAGTGGCCGCACTCCTTCGGGTCCTCTCACGGTTGAATTCACGCCATTCATTCGTGGTACACATTCGCTTCAACTCAGACTGATAGCGAATGAGACTCTCAAGGGCAATAAACTCGGTAGCAAATCTCGTAATGACTGGTCTTAGCAACTCCCTACCTCTGGTATAATCCTTCATTAAATTCACAACTTTTTGACTGTTATATATGAACGAGGTAATTGATTTGGCATCATTCAATACCGACTTGATTGACTTCATATTTCCAATTTCCTCGAGCATCAAGTCAAGACAGTGTGCTGCACAAGGTGACCAAAATAAATGTCTCCTATTCGCCATCAATAACGCGCCAGCTGCCTTAAAATTTGGCTCGTTATCAGTGACAATATGTACGACGTGAGCCTCACCAATTTCCTCCACAACTTTATCCATAAGGGAAAAAATATAATCCGCCGACTTGATTTTGTTAGTTGTGTCAACAGAAGTGTGAAATATCATATTACGATCACAGTATACCATGAAGTTTATGATAGGGTTCTTCGTCCTTGAACTCCACCCGTCACACATGATTGTACAACCATACTCGGGCCATTTCTCCTTTAGAGTTGCTATGTATTTTTCCACCTCTTCTACCTCCTCATCCAAGTAAACACCTCCAATCTGATAACCACTAGGGCCTTTAATCCCTGGACCCGCCGTAGTAATCGTATCAATCATATGTTGATAGGCAGGTCCACTATCAGCAGCATGAAACGGGATGGCATTAAAGTGAAAGAACTTGCTAATGGCCTTCCCAACCTTCCTTACTCCATCTGTAGAGAACATGGATTTGACAGTTTTCTGACTAGACTTCCTCGACCTAAACATGGAAGGGTCAATTCCTTGAGCAGGCAATTCAACCCCCTGTCTCAATGACCACGATCGTGACACGTGTGGTCGCTTAAGCCCAGATGTGGATGGTCTTGCCCCGGAAACTGAATGTCTATGTTGTTCTCCTGCCATTCTCCGACTTTCTTTCATAGCAGCTTTCAACTGTGCTAATTCTAAACGGGTGATATCATCTTCATCACCGTCATCACTATCTTCACTGGCATCATCTTCATGATAGTATTTTGTTTGCTCTCGCAAATTCTCTACTTGTTTCTCCTTCTTCCTCTTCTCAAGGGCCTGTTGCTTCATACCATCTGCTAGAATTTTTTTAATCTTAGTTGCTATCTCCCGAGGTACATGACGACAAGGTTCGACATTCCCTTGTACACCTGCCAAGTGTTCTTTTAGTCTTGTAACACCACCACTACAAACCTTGCCACAATAATTGCAAGCAATCTTCCTCTTATCTCCACCAATAGCAGTTCCATGTTCCCATCCAATATCTAATTTTGGAGCCATTCTACAAAATAATATTAAAAAAATAGAGTTAAAAAAATGACATGTTCAAGATTTTTTGTAACATTGTTTGAAAATAGAGTTCAAAAATAGAGTTAAAAGATTTTTTACAACATTTAATAATTGTAAAAGATTTTTTGCAACATTTAATATTTTTATTAATATTGTGTAAAATTTTCTTTAAAACACAACCAAAAAACATCGGAAATACCTAAATATTTTTTTGTAACATTTAAAAAAATTACATTTTTATAACATTTAACAGTTTTATGGCATGTTTAAGTATTATCTACCAACACAACTTTTTTTAAAAAGCTAACAACATTTTTTATTATTGATCCATATTTTTTTTTGAAAATATTTGAATAATTTTTTATAAAAAAATAACATTTCTTATAACATTTTTGTAACATTTGTTTTTATAAAATAACAATATCTAGTCTACAAAATAACATCCAAAAAATAGAGTTAAAAATGGCATGTTCAAGTATTATCTACCAACACAACTTTTATTAAAAAGCAAACAACATTTTTTATAATTGATCCATATTTTTTTCGAAAATATTTGAATAATTTTTTACAATATCTAGTTTTGGAGCCATTCTACAAAATAACATCCAAAAAATAGAGTTAAAAAATGGAATGTTCAAGTATTATCTACCAACACAACTTTAAAAAAAAAAATTACTCTACTAAAAAATTAACATTTGCATCTTTTTTTTTTTGAAGTACAGTTATATTTTTTAAAAACACTAAAAAATTGGTCAAATGGGTGTTTGAGCGATTTTTTGAAACAAAATAAAAATGTTTGAATTAAATGGGTATTAAAAAATAACATTTCTTTGAAAAAATATTTTTTTAGCAGGAGTTGACATTTTTTATAACATTTTTTTTGAAAAAATAACATTTATAAAAAAAAACATTTTTTTTGAAAAAAAAACATTTTTTTTTGCAACGTTTAGGATAAGCAACATGTTTTTGTAACACAACCACCTAAACACCTAAATACCCAAGCACTTAAACATTTTTTTTTAACTTACAGCACTTACAGCACTACTTTTTTAACTTACAGCACTACCTAAATACCCAACCACGCTACTTTTTTAACTCACAGCACTTACATCACTTAAACATACAACCCTTCTCAAACCAAAAAACAAAACCCACGCTACTTTTTTAGGTTTAAAGAGCCCTTCTCAAACCAAAAAACAAAGCCCTTCTCAAACACAACATTGGAGAGAGAGAGAGAGAGATTCTTGCCTGAAAAAACAAGGGCTACGTTGCTTCTGTCTCCGGCGAAAATTGGGCTTCTTCTCCGGCAAGAATCAAGGGTTTTATGGGCTATGGGCTATGGTAAAGAAGATGTGGCTTCCTTTATAGCCAAAAGTTGTTGTTTTTTAGCAACTCGTGACCCAGACTTGTCTCCTCCTCTCAATCAGCGGTAAAAGGTTAGTAAATTGAAGATTCTTTGAATTATTTTTCACTTTTTTGTCCATTCGTCACTTTTTCTCTTTAATCATTCATGTATCGCCCGAGTTTCTTTTTCTCGACTGATATCTCGGCGAGTTAACTCGGATCGGCCGATATATCGGCTAGTTTAACCGATATCAAACGATTCTATGTTTTTTTCGTTTCGTGATGCGGAATCGTATCGTGGCTTGCCGATTCCGAGTCAACTCGGCCGATTCCGAGTTGACTCGGCCGGTACTTTGAACCATGCTTTAATATCAACAAGGCTTAAAGTGACTGATTGTATGAATTTGGTTGAAAAACTGCTTTAAAAATTAAAAGTTGGACTACCAAAAGCCTATCTTATGCCGGTAGAGTTCAATTGGTTATTTATGTCTTAAGGAGTATTCAAATCTATTGGATTAATATTTTTGTTCTTCCTAAAGGTGTTATTAAGGAAATTGATGATATCTTAAGGAGATTTATTTGGAGTGGTAGTGAGTTAAAGAAATTTGGTGCTAAAGTGGCTTGGAAAGATATTTGTGTGCCTTTAGAAGGAGGGTTGGGGATTAAAGATTTGTATTGTTGGAATAAAGCCTGTATGCTGAGACATATTTGGGATATTGCGAGTAGAAAGGAATCTCTTTGGGTTAAATGGATCCATAGTGTGAAATTGAAGCAAGAAAGTTTTTGGAAGGTAAAATTGAATAAGGATTGTTCTTGGACATGGAGGAAAATGTGTAAAATAAGGGAGGAGACTAGAAAATTTATAAAATACAAAATTGGTAATGGGTTAAATACTTTTTCTGGGTGGATGATTGGCATGAACAAGGGCCTTTGTGTGAAGTGCATGGTAATAGAATCATTTATGATGCTGCTAGTAATGTGCCGGCAAAAGCTGCGAAGTTTATAGTGAATGATGCTTGGGTTTTTCCTAATCCTATAACTGCTGCTCTTAATAGCCTCTATGATACCAATGTTAAGCTTATGAGTGATAAAGATGATTGGACTTCATGGAAAATTTCTAAAAATGGTTACTACAATTGTAAAAATACCTACAATGCCATTAGAGGCAGAAGGGATAAAGTGGAATGGTATAACGCAGCCTGGTTCAAAAGAAGAATTATGTGCCTTTTTATTATGGATGATATGCAAAGATGGTCTCAGAAATAGAGATAAGTTGAAAAATTGGGGTGTTATTGATTCTGATGGATGTGTCTTATGCAATAATAGTATTGAATCAGTCCAACATTTGTTCTTTGAATGTGTCTATTCCGAATATGTTTGGGGAGAAGTTTTGAAGCTATGTAACAATATGAAGACCTGTGTTAATATTAAGGAGGAAATCAGAATCCTAAGCAGAATGGGTGTACGTTTCAAGTCAAATATTATGAAGTCAGCTATGTCTACTGTGGTTTACTGTATATGGAAGGAAAGAAACTCTAGAATTTTCAAAAATCAGTTTGAAGATAGATGGAAGGTCCTTAATAATTCGATGAGAATGGTTCAAGAGGCTACTATTAGATGGGGAAAAATTATCAGAAATCAAGAGAATTGGGAAATTGTTAAGAATCTAGGAATAAATGAAAATATTCTTGAAGAGAGATTGTGGAAATTTGATACCTTGGTGGATTTTGTTTATGGTTACTTTGGCCTGTTGCTTCCTTTACCTTGCATGCTGCAGGATATGTTAGTTTGATTTGCTGTTTGGATGTTTGCATGTCCCCACTGTGGGCTTGTATGGCTGAGGATAGAGGGGAGTTGAGTTTTTGATGCTATTTTTCAGCTTCCTCCATGGCTGTCCTTTCTCTGACTGTTGGTGGTATTGGTTTGGGCTGGCTAGTTCCCTTGGGTGTGTTTGTACTTCGTCCATGGCTAATTTAGCATCCAGATTCTGGTTTGAGCGTGAGATGGTTTGGATGCTCTGGTTATGGTTTACTCGTCTGTCTACGACTAGTGTGGGGTTGGAGATTGCCTTATTTTGTTCTTGAGGGTGATTATGTTGGTTGGTTTGAGAGACCAAGCTTGTTCTTCAGTTGAGATGTTTGATTTGCTGGATTGTTTATTTGTTGGAGCTGTGAGTTGGGAGTGAAGTTGTTTGTTGGTTTGTGGGTTTCGTGTCTAAGGTGTTGGTTTTCTTGGTTTAGTTGTGGTTTTGTTTAGCCGGTTGTTTTGTTTGATTGTTTTGGCTGTTGTGTTGATGCGTGGTAGACAACTGTCTTGTGTGGAGTTGAGTAGGTATTAGTTGGTCTGTGTTTGTTTGTTTTTGTTCCTGGGCCTTGTAGTATTTATTTGTTTTGGGCTTGTTTGTGCTTGAGTTTATTTTATTCGGTTTGTTCTGACGTTAGTTTTGGGAGCTGTTGCTGCCTTTAGTTTGTTTTCTTTGGGCTTTTGGCCTTTTTGGTTTAATTAATTACATTTTACCAAAAAAAAAAAAAAAACTAAAATATCCCATCACAATTTCTTAGCTGAAAATTTATTGAAATCTTAAAAGAAGTCTTAAAAGGAAACCATATCACTCCTGGTATGGTAAACATCCGATATTTCCAGTATCATTTGAGTTTGATGGTGTGATTTGTGTTTTTGGTTGGTTTATGCCCATTTTGCTCTCCCTTCCAAATACTTCTTTCCCTCAAGACAACTCTCTCAAGGAATTCGCTCAAATTTTACACAAATTTTAATCAAACTATTTACTATAGTTCGAGTTATCATAACTAGGGATTTTCACCATAATTCAAAATTGTAGTTATTGTTAGCGTCATTTACACTCTAACTTAAATGAAAATAGTCATAATAATTTGTTTAAAGTAATTTTTACAAAATATATCCATTTTCTTTTTTTTTTAAATGTGGAAAAGCTTAACTTTGAAAATAGAGTTTTACATTTGTTCATCATTAGGGCTCGAAGAAGAAGATTTTTGGGTGATTATCTCGAATCAAAGTTATTTAAAAAAAAAACTATTCATACGAGGTGATTATGCTGAATGAAACGTATTTATTCAGATTGATTGTGATGAATGAAATGTATGAATATTTTTTTGTTGAAAAAGTTTCATATACCGAATTAAACGAATATACTCGGGGTAATTATATCGAATTAAACACGTATATTGCATACCATAATTTGGTTCGGGCAAGTATAACAAATGTTGGGTTTTTACTTGGTTTGGGATATCGAATCATTGGGTTATCAACTAGGGTTTTGTACGCAAGGGTTTATTGATTGTTGAGGGTTTTTAACCTACGAGGGGTAATAATCGTTCTTCGCATAAAAAACTAATACATTATTATTGTTCAATATATTTTTCATAGGTTTAATATGTTGTATATTTTTCATAGGTTTAACAATTTATGTTATATATATTTATTTTATAATCAATAATAAATATATTTTGATAACTACCATCCTACTTGTATGGTGTTGAATGATGATTTGATGAAGATCTTTGAAGCTTTAAAGTTTTAGATAATGGAAGTTTAAAAGTTAAGAGGTTTAAAGAGAAGTAAGGAATGTTCACAAATGAAAATTTTAAATAGTTGGGTGTCCTTTGCTGGTATTATGAAGTGAGAAGTGAAAGTATGTGGTATTATGTAGCAACTTTTATCTATTGGTATTATGGAGTAAAAAATGTACTGTCTTTAGCGCCTACCTTTGTAATATTATCAAATTAAAATCTTGAGCGAAATAAATTATTATTAGGGACATGTATAGATTAAATATACACTATTCGTTACAAATTAGTAGTTTTTCTTTTAATTTTAGTACGTCCCAAACTGTATATAAAATTAGAGAAGATTATAATCCAAAAAATACTCATGAAACAACAAAAGGTAGTTTTGCTTTTTTATTTTAGTACGTCTCAAATAGTATATATAATTAGAGAAGATTATAATCCAAAAAATACTCTTGAAAGAACAAAGATGCTCCCATGTCTTGAATTTGAAGTATTCACAATTTTAGGAGGATAAATTTGAATTTTTTTCTTACAATGTTAGGACTTTCAAATGCTGACCGTTAAAAATGACCATCCAGATTTCATCGCATCCTTGTAATTGGGACTTGATCATACCATCATACTTCATAAATTACGCATCCACCTCAATCACGCCTTGCACATGACTCGAGGCCGCCTTTGTGATTGACCTAGGGATGTTTGGTAACCTTGCTTGATAGCATCTCTAATGATTATGTACTTATTATGTGTAAATAATGCCATGGAAAATGCAAAAAAAGTTTGGCAAATGAGGGATTTGTTTACTTTTGTGTGCATTGGATAAGCACAATTTGCCTCTTAAATGGATCCATAATTTTCATGCTCACCTATGATTTGCCATTTTTTGGTGGCAAAATTTGCTCACCTCAAACTCAAGGAAAATTTTGCCACCCTAAATTTGCCAACTTTCTTTTTTTATATTGTTAAAATCAATGGTTTCTTTCATAACAAAAACTGTTTTATAAAAAAAATGACAAAAATCGTACATTTTAATAAAAAAATTGTTTCATAAAAATGTTTATTAAAAAAATTATGTTGTTTTTTAAATAAAATGTTTTATATAAAAAAATTTATTATATATATATATAGGGGTAGAGAGAGAGAGAGAGGCCGTCTCAGGTGCACAGACTTTTTACGTTGTGGACTCCGCGTGGACCATTTTTTTTAAATAGTAAAAAAATGTATTTTTTGATAAACTTCCATAGTGAGGAGATCATCTCCAAATTTTTTCATTAAAAAATTCAAACATAAAGTGGGTGAGATGATCACCAAAAGTTTCAACGGTCGAAACTTCATATTTACATATCATCTCATCTCACCCACTTTTTGATGAAAAAATTTGGAGATGATCTCCTCACTATGAAAATCATATCCATGAAGTTTCATAAAAAAATTCATTCTTTTACTATTTAAAGAAACAATATATATATATATATATATATATATATATATATATATATATATATATATAGTAAAAACTATTTTTTTTATATAAAAAAGTTTTAACTATTTTAAAAACTATTTTGTTTTAAAAACATATAAATCTGTTTTATAAAATAACTATTATGTTTAAAAAAAAGCTATTTTATAAAGCCAAAATTGTTTTATAAACAAAATTGTTTTTTATGTAAAAAAAGGTTTTATATAAGAAAAACTGCACATTTTAAACTATTTTACAATAATTTATAAAAGTGTTTTTATTATTAAATAGTTTAACTTTTTTTTTTGTTTATATAAAAACAGTTTTATGTTTTTTAAAAACATCAAAATTAGACAAATCCTAAATGCAACGAATGAAAAAAAACTGTTTTTATATAAAATTATATTAATCCTACGAAAGGATTTGAAACCTGAAAAATTTAAGCTATCAAACAAAAAGGTTTGGAAAATTACAAGATTTGCTATGGAAAAATTTGTCATGACAAATTTTGTGATAGAGAATGTTTCCTCACTTGAATGGACACTAAGTGAGTTACACAAAAGTTATATAACATTATATTTTTCTCTCTAATGGTTCCTTTTAAATATTTGTATTAATTAAATTGAATGGCCTTAGCCCAAATGCAATATCCGCTCACTTAGTATTAGGTTGACCCTGTTAGAGATTTAAGAGAGGCTAACCCTAATTAGGTTTAAGATTATAACATCAGTATAAATATGTGCCTTTATGGCTAATATGAAGAGCGATAAAAATATCAAGCCCTTCTCCTTCTTACATTTCTCTTTATTCTCTAGGGTTATCCCCTAGAACCCTAGGTCTTGTGACATTGATATTTGGGACAACTCTAATAGTCAACCAATTGTCCTCGCTGAGATTGAAAGTACGAATTAGAGGAATTCTCGTATGTAGGCATATCAACAACTCTTTACGTTCCTGAGTATTCTTTCGGATTGAGGTACGTCCTAAACCCATTATATATGATCCAATATTCATATATTTTAACAATTTGTATGAATAATAATTTAATATTAACATTCAGTAGATAACGAACGAGTATCGTAGTGGTGATGTAGTTTAAAAAGAAAAGAGTATGAATGACAGACTATATATCTTTACATTAGAAAAATCGTTCACACCCCTATTAAAAATGCCTCGAGATGATGAAGTATGGAAGTAATATATATATATATATATATATATATATATATATATATATATATATATATAAATTAAGGAACAGGTGATAGGCGTATCAACAACTCTTTACGTTCCTGAGTATTCTTGCGCATTAAGGTACGTCCTAAACCCATTATGTGTGATCCGATATGCATATATTTTAACAATTTGTATGAATAATAATTTAATATTAACATTCAACAGATAACGAACGAGTATCGTAGTGGCGATATGGTTTAAAAGGAAAAGAGTACGAGTGAGAGACTATATATTTTTACATTGGAAAAACTGTTCACGCTCTATTGAAAATGCCTCGAGATGATGAATTATGGCGGTACTACTATATATACTATATAATAAGGAGTAGGTGTCTTTTACTATTCCAAACGATCCAATGCTTTTGCTTTGTCCAACTACTATAATCTAAGGGTCTCGCATTGTACCATGTCATAAGATGAGACTTTATGACATAGATTAATTAGTGGATACCCACCTGAACCCCTAAACCCTACCTGTCTCCCTCTCACTCCTCCTTCGCCTCCTCTGCCTCTGCCTCCAGCTCCCACACCCCGTTCCAACGCTGCCTCCCTCCCACGCCCTTATCCCTCACGCGCTGAGCTCCAACATTGCCACAACACAAAGTCTCCCACGCCGTCAACCCTCCCATGCTGAGATCTTATATGTAATCTCTCTCTCTCTTACATACACATGCCCCCTAATTTCTTTATTGACCAATTATATTTTGTTCATTTCTTATGTAGATCTGAAATATGGTTTTATCCCCCCCTAACAGAGAACAACAGTTGAGTATGTGTACAATTTTTTGTTCTATATATTTGAATTAGTTTTTACATAAGGGTTTCTTTTATTTACTTTTCAAGATTTAACCATGGATTCATGGGTATTCAAGCAAGATTTTCCACTCTCCAACCAATTCTAGCAACCAATAGGTATTTTTCAGATCTTGAATTTTTTAAATCTTAAATTTTTTGGGGTTATTTTTTATATCTTAATTTTTTTGTGTTTTTCGTTCAAACTTTTTTATAGGGTTCTTCATTATGGATTATGGAGCATCAACAGCTGGAGTTTAATTTTTTTGGCTTGACCAGAGGTAAATATATCCATCGTTTTTCTTTTTAGGGATATTTGGAGTTTAAATCGATTTTAGTTATCGGTGATTCAAATTTTAGGTCTCATTTGTTAGTTTATTTTATTTTTTACGTACTAATTTGGGGCCTCTGCAATTTCGGGTGTCAAGATATCTCAGGAATGACATCTATTATTTGTTTTTCAACTTTTACTCAATGACATGTAGGTTTAAAGTTTTCAACTATTTCATGATAAGAAAATGATATGTAGGTGGCCTTGACGCTATGATGTTAAAGCGACACTTAGAGAGGTATTATACATCTGATTTCGGTCTTTGTATGTAACATGATATATTTGTGACATTTTTCATCATTGTGAACTGTTTTCGGATTATATATAAACTTTTTCCTAAAAAATATTCAATTATATCTTAGTACTAACATTAGTCCCTACTTTTACTTATTTAATAATTCATTTTCAATTTTTAACTAATTGTGTGTTTCTTTTCTTGATATCTCAACTTTAACACCTCAATTCCCATCTTCCTCTTATTGTCTTTATCAAACATCAATTAAGCATGTTGGCTACCATTTCTATGTTTTTCAAATAATAATACAACATAATTTTAGATCAAATTATTATCGTTTCTTCCTCATTATAATAAATGTTTTTAATTTTTTTTTATATAGGTTGGGGCATTACTGATGCTACAAAACTTCTTTGAATTGTAAATGGTTACACTAGGTACATGTAGAATTTTTTTTATTTACTTCTTTTAATTGTAACTTATATATCTATTAGATTAATGGATGTTAATTGTAACTTATGTATAAATTAGACTTTTTTAATCTAACTGTTGATATTTTCCTAGTTGATGTATCTCTTATCCACGTGATGTGACCCATGGAGAATTTTTTTCTTACTAAATGTATTCTGTTGTGTTTAGTTGATATATAAACTATTATCAGGGAGGCTTGTCAAGATTCCACATGATTATATATTATGGTAGTTACATGCTTGGAGTTGCTCCTTTGGCACTCAAATTAAAGGTGCATATTTATAAAACTTTGTTTATATAATGAGTCACTGTCAATATTAAGGCGATTAATCCCAATATGATTGGGAACAACAATGACAATTGTGGAATAGACAATTGTGGAATAGACAACTTTTATTCAGATGTGGGGGGAGGAGGAGTACGAGGGGAATGGGGTTTTAAAATTAGGGTGTTTTATGTTTTTCTGAGTTGTTCACCTTGTTAATTTCAAATTTCCGCGAAACCTTTTTCTTATCGTACACCAAAACAACTTCTAAACTTGAAGCTCACAAATCCCATTTATATTTTTCTTATGATTTTATATATTTTGAAATACAGTTATACCACATGATTCGTTTACATTTTAGGTTTGTTTAAGAGCCAGGATTGCCAAATTGACGTTCATTATGATGTAATGTTTACGAAGTTACTTAATGTACGATACTATATTGCCTTTATACTATTTTATTCTTTAAAAACAATGTAATGTTTTCATTTTACGCCATTTCACCACAATATGACTTCTTCGTACACTATTTATAATTCTTATACATGTTAGTCCATAGTTGATTTAGGTTTGTTATGACAGTTGGGTTTGTTGAATTCAAAGATGATAGTTTAATATCTGTCCGGATTTATCGAATTTATTATTCTATGGGAATTTTTTTTGTCTCAAGTGTAATCATCTAAATACTTTGAAGCTTTTGGTTATTTTTTCAGAACATTATGCAAGGATAGAGTAAAGAGGGAAGGAATAAATTGAGAGAACACTAAAAATAGATAAATAAAGGAAAGATGCAAGTCGTTTGCATTTTTATTAAAAGTTATATTTTTTCTTATTTGGATGCCTCATTTTTTTTTATATTAAGGTTGTTTTGTTCTCGAACTACGCAGTTGGTTTTACATTGGTTTACATATTTTTTTGGTTTGTAATATAATGAATCTTCCTTTTATTTATTTTTGAATCATTTTGTTCTTAGCATAATAGTTTTGCACAATCAACATAATGAACATATTTTTACCTTGATGGGGTTATTTTTAATGTTATCACTAATGTTCCTCTTCCTTTTACTTACTGTGGATAGTGTGCTTAGTGATTACACAACATGTGTGTGTGCGTGTGTATTATATTATTTCATATAAAGCTTTTATTAACACTTATCACTTTTTGTTGATTGCTTATTTACTTTCGTTATGTTGGTAGGCTTTGGCTTTGAACGAGCCTTTAAGAGGGGATTATTATGAACAATGTAATGGACATAATTTGATGTTGCATGTTTGACACAAATGTGATACACAACTGATATGTAGGTGGCCTTGACGCTATGATGTTAAAGTGACGCTTGAAGAGGTATTATACATCTGATTTCGGTCTTTGTATGCAACATGATATATTTGTGACCCTTTTCATCATTGTGAACCTTTTTCGGATTATATATAAACTTTTTCCTAGAAAATATTCAATTATATCTTAGTACTAACATTAGTGCTTGCTTTTACTTATTTAATAATTCATTTTTAATTTTTAACTAATTGTGTGTTTCTTTTCTTGATATCTCAGCTTTAACACCTCAATTCCCATCTTCCTCTTATTGTCTTTATCAAACATCAATTAAGCATGTTGGCTATCAGTTCTATGTTTTTCAAATAATAATAGAACAATTTTAGATCAAATTATTATCGTTTCTTCCTCATTATAATAAATGTTTTTAATTTTTTTATATAGGTTGGGGCATTATTGATGCTACAAAACTTCTTTGAATTGTAAATGGTTACACTAGGTACATGTAGAGTTTTTTTTATTTACTTCTTTTAATTGTAATTATATATCTATTAGATTAATGGTTGTTAATTGCAACTTATGTATCATTTAGACTTTTTTAATCTAACTGTTGATATTTTCCAAGTTAATGTATCTGTTACCCACGTGATGTGAACCGTGGAGAATTTTTTTCCTACTAAATGTATTTTGTTGTGCTTAGTTGATATATAAACTATTATCATGGAGGCTTGTCAAGATTCCACATGATTATATATTATGGTAGTTACATGCTTGGAGTTTCTCCTTTGGCACTCAAATTAAAGGTGCATAATATAATGAGTCACCGTCAATATTAAGGCGATTAATCCCAATATGATTGGGAACAACAATGACAATTGTGGAATAGACAACTTTTATTCAGATGTGGGGGGAGGAGGAGTATGAGGGGAATGGGGTTTTAAAATTAGGGTGTTTTATGTTTTTCTGAGTTGTTCACCTTGTTAATTTCAAATTTCTGCGAAACCTTTTTCTTATCTTACACCAAAACAACTTCTAAACCTGAAGCTCACAACTCCCATTTATATTTTTCTTATGATTTTATATATTTTGAAATACAGTTATACCACATGATTCGTTTACATTTTAGGTTTGTTTAAGAGACGGGATTGTCAAATTGATGTTCATTATAATGTAATGTTTATGAAGTTACTTAATGTAGGATACTATATTGTCTTTATACTATTTTTTTCATTAAAAACTATGTAATGTTTTCATTTTATGCCATTTCACCACAATATGACTTCTTCGCACACTATTTATAATTCTTATACATGTTAGTTCATAGTTGATTTAGGTTTGTTATGACAGTTGGGTTTGTTGAATTCAAAGATGATAGTTTAATATCTGTCCAGATTTATCGAATTTATTATTCAATGGGAATTTTTTTTTGTCTCAAGTGTAATTATGTAATACTTTGATATTTCTTGTTATTTTTTCAGAACATTATGCAAGGATAGAGTAAAGAGGGAAGGAAGAAATTGAGAGAAGACAAAAAAGAGAGAAATAAAGGAAAGATGCAAGTCGTTTGCATATTTCTGAAAAGTTTTATTTTTTCCTATTTGGATGCCTGTTTCTTTTTTATATTTGGGTTGTTTTGTTCTCGAACTACGCAGTTGATTTTACATTGGTTTAAATTTTTTTTTGTTTGTAATATAATGAATCTTCTTTTTAGTTATTTTTGAATCCTTTTGTTCTTTGCATAATAGTTTTGCACAATCAACATAATGAACATATTTTTACCTTGATGGGGTTATTTTTAATGTTATCACTAATGTTCCTCTTCCTTTTACTTACTGTGGATAGTGTGCTTAGTGATTACACAACATGTGTGTGTGCGTGTGTATTATATTCTTTCATATAAAGCTTTTATTAACACTTATCACTTTTTGTTGATTGCTTATTTACTTTCGTTATGTTGGTAGGCTTTGGCTTTGAACGAGCCTTTAAGAGGGGATTATTATGAACAATGTAATGGACATAATTTGATGTTGCATGTTTGACACAAATGTGATACACAACTGATATGTAGGTGGCCTTGACGCTATGATGTTAAAGTGACGCTTGAAGAGGTATTATACATCTGATTTCGGTCTTTGTATGCAACATGATATATTTGTGACCCTTTTCATCATTGTGAACCTTTTTCGGATTATATATAAACTTTTTCCTAGAAAATATTCAATTATATCTTAGTACTAACATTAGTGCTTGCTTTTACTTATTTAATAATTCATTTTTAATTTTTAAGTAATTCTAGATATCTCAACTTTAACACCTCAACTCCCATCTTCCTCTTATTGTCTTTATCAAACATCAATTAAGCATGTTGGCTATGAGTTCTATGTTTTTCAAATAATAATAGAGCATAATTTTAGATCAAATTATTGTCGTTTCTTCCTCATTATAATAAATGTTTTTAATTTTTTTTAATACAGGTTGGGGCATTATTGATGCTACAAAATTTGTTTGAATTGTAAATGGTTACACTAGGTACATATATAATTTTTTTTATTTACTTCTTTTAATGGTAACTTATATATCTTTTAGATTAATGGTTCTTAATTGCAACTTATGTATCAATTAGACTTTTTTAATCTAATTGTTGATATTTTCCTAGTTAATGTATCTCTTACCCACGTGATGTGACCCATGGAGAATCTTTTTCTTACTAAATGTATTATGTTGTGTTTAGTTGATATATAAACTATTATCATCGAGGCTTGTCAAGATTCCACATGATTATATATTATGGTAGTTACATGCTTGGAGTTGCTCCTTTGGCACTCAAATTAAAGGTGCATAATATAATGAGTCACTGCCAATATTAAGGCGATTAATCCCAATATGATTAGGAACAACAATGACAATTGTGTAATAGACAACTTTTATTCAGATGTGGGGGGAGGAGGAGTACGAGGGGAATGGGGTTTTAAAATTAGGGTGTTTTATGTTTTTCTGAGTTGTTCACCTTGTTAATTTCAAATTTCTGCGAAACCTTTTTCTTATCTTACACCAAAACAACTTCTAAACTTGAAGCTCACAACTCCCATTTATATTTTTCTTATGATTTTATATATTTTTTGAAATACATTTATACCACATGATTTGTTTACATTTTAGGTTTGTTTAAGAGACGAGATTGCCAAATTGATGTTCTTTATAATGTAATGTTTACGAAGTTACTTAATGTAGGATACCATATTGCCTTTATACTATTTTTTTCATTAAAAACTATGTAATGTTTTCATTTTACGCCATTTCACCACAGTATGGTTTCTTTGCACACTATTTATAATTCTTATACATGTTAGTCCATAGCTGATTTAGGTTTGTTATGACAGTTGGGTTTGTTGAATTTAAAGATGAAAGTTTAATATTTGTCCAGATTTATCGAATTTATTATTCTTTGGGATTTTTTTTGTCTCAAGTGTAATCATGTAATACTTTGATACTTTTGGTTATTTTTTCAGAACATTATGCAAGGATAGAGTAAAGAGGGAAGGAAGAAATTGAGAGGAGACTAAAAATAGAGAAAGAAAGGAAAGATGCAAGTCGTTTGCATTTTTATGAAAAGTTATATTTTTTCTTATTTGGATGCCTGATTTTTTTTTTATATTTAGGTTGTTTTGTTTTCGAACTACGCAGTTGGTTTTACATTGGTTTAAATTTTTTTTGGTCTGTAATATAATGAATCTTCCTTTTATTTATGTCTGAATCCTTTTGTTCTTAGCATAATAGTTTTGCACAATCAACATAATGAACATATTTTTACCTTGATGGGGTTATTTTTAATGTTATCACTAATGTTCCTCTTCCTTTTACTTACTGTGGATAATGTGCTTAGTGATTACACAACATGTATGTGTGCGTGTGCATTATATGCTTCCATATAAAGCTTTTATTAACATTTATCACTTTTGGTTGATTGCTTATTTACTTTCGTTATGTTGGTAGGCTTTGGCTTTGAATGAGCCTTTAACAGGGGATTATTATGAACAATGTAATGGGCAGAATTTGATGTTGTATATTTGACACAAATGTGATACACAACTGATATGTAGGTGGCCTTGACGCTATGATGTTAAAGTGACGCTTAAAGAGGTATTATACATCTGATTTCAGTCTTTGTATGCAACATGATATATTTGTGACCGTTTTCATCATTGTGAACTTTTTTCGGATTATATATAAACTTTTTCCTAGAAAATATTCAATTATATCTTAGTACTAACATTAGTGCTTGCTTTTACTTATTTAATAATTCATCTTCAATTTTTAACTAATAGTGTGTTTCTTTTCTTGATATCTCAACTTTAACACCTCAATTCCCATCTTCCTCTTATTGTCTTTATCAAACATCAATTAAGCATGTTGGCTATCAGTTCTATGTTTTTCAAATAATAATAGAACACAATTTTAGATCAAATTATTATCGTTTCTTCCTTATTATAATAAATGTTTTTAATTTTTTTTTATATAGGTTAGGGCATTACTGATGCTACAAAACTTCTTTGAATTGTAAATGGTTACACTAGGTACATGTAGAATTTTTTTTAATTACTTATTTTAATTGTAACTTATGTATCTATTAGATTAATGGTTGTTAACTGTAACTTATGTATCAATTAGACTTTTTTAATCTAACTGTTGATATTTTCCAAGTTAATGTATCTCTTACCCACGTGATGTGACCCATGGAGAATTTTTTTCTTACTAAATGTATTCTGTTGTGTTTAGTTGATATATAAACTATTTTCATGGAGGCTTGTTAAGATTCCACATGATTATATATTATGGTAGTTACATGCTTGGAGTTGCTCCTTTGGCACTCAAATTAAAGGTGCATATCTATAAAACTTTGTTTATTTAATGAGTCACTGTCAATATTAAGGCGATTAATCCCAATATGACTGGGAACAACAATGACAATTGTGGAATAGACAACTTTTATTCAGATGTGGGGGGGAGGAGGAGTACGAGGGGAATGGGGTTTTAAAATTAGGTTGTTTTATGTTTTTCTGAGTTATTCACCTTGTTAATTTCAAATTTCCACGAAACCTTTTTCTTATCGTACACCAAAACAACTTCTAAACTTAAAGCTCGCAAATCCCATTTATATTTTTCTTATGATTTTATATATTTTGAAATACAGTTATACCACATGATTCGTTTACATTTTAGGTTTGTTTAAGAGCCTGGATTGCCAAATTGACGTTCATTATGATGTAATGTTTACGAAGTTACTTAATGTACGATACTATATTGCCTTTATACTATTTTATTCATTAAAAACTATGTAATGTTTTCATTTTACGCCATTTCACCACAATATGACTTCTTCGTACACTATTTATAATTCTTATACATGTTAGTCCATAGTTGATTTAGGTTTGTTATGACAGTTGGGTTTGTTGAATTCAAAGATGATAGTTTAATATCTGTCCGGATTTATCGAATTTATTATTCTATGGGAATTTTTTTTGTCTCAAGTGTAATCATCTAAATACTTTGATGCTTTTGGTTATTTTTTCAGAACATTATGCAAGGATAGAGTAAAGAGGGAAGGAATAAATTGATAGAAGACTAAAAAGAGATAAATAAAGGAAAGATGCAAGTCGTTTGCATTTTTATTAAAAGTTATATTTTTTCTTTTTTGGATGCCTCATTTTTTTTTATATTTAGGTTGTTTTGTTCTCGAACTACGAAGTTGGTTTTACATTGGTTTAAATTTTTTTTGGTTTGTAATATAATGAATCTTCCTTTTATTTATTTTTGATTCCTTTTCTTCTTAGCATAATAGTTTTGCACAATCAACATAATGAACATATTTTTCCCTTGACGGGGTTATTTTTAATGTTATCACTAATGTTCCTCTTCCTTTTACTTACTGTGGATAATGTGCTTAGTGATTACACAACATGTGTGTGTGCGTGTGTATTATATGCTTTCATATAAAGCTTTTATTAACACTTATCACTTTTGGTTGATTGCTTATTTACTTTCGTTATGTTGGTAGGCTTTGTCTTTGAACGAGCCTTTAACAGGGGATTATTATGAACAATGCAATGGGCTGAATTTGATGTTGTATGTTGGACACAAATGTGATACCTTGTCTTTCGATTTTCATTCCCCCCTGTATCAACCCGCTTAAAATAATAACGGGTGGCCAACGTTATACTACATTCAATCGGGAATCTTAGATGGCTCAGTCTCAACATCAACTGACATAAAAATAACATATAATGCTAACTACTCGAAACTATTAAAAGCGGGATGTCAAATTTAATAAAACATGCTAAGAACAACAATCTAACCTTATAAATATCTAGCAAAGGTAAAATGCACACAAGTAGCATGATAAATGAAGTGATAGTATAAAATAAAATGAGTATTTAAAAGGAGATATACCCGAATAAGCTGTCGGGTCACAAACAGTACATCATCCATGGGAAGAAATATAAACAACTATAAATAACTCTAAAATATAAACCCGATTTACAACATGAATCCCATCTATATTTACACAAGAATAGGAAAAAACTACAATCTAAATCCCGCAACAGTCCGCACCTGTTATGGATCCCAAGACTCTGAATAGAAAAGCATCCGACATCCATGTGGTAGGACACCTGTAGTAATATATGCATATAGCAGGAGAGAAATATAAATGGGTCAGAGCCCGAGGTGTAAAAGTTTTTAGCAAGTGTGTTAACCGTGCATAATAAATATAAGTGCACTTATTTCATAATTTAAAGTGGAGTCGCACTCTCATGAAACCCCAACTCACCTCTCATCTAATAGCGCGCACCTATTCGCGTCCTGGAATCGTAATTAAGTTACCCCACCCATAAGTACAACCTACCATACAATAGGCATGGCCTATACTTGCAAGACCTTCCATTCTAACATAACCCAAGAATCCTTCCCATTCTAATTACACTTAATTATATTTACACATAAATGCCTTAATAGGCTGTAATGGTTCCAATTTATAACTTAACAGTTATCCATGTTATTACTTCACATATTAACATTAAACTTCAAATTTAGTGTTTATTCTCTAAATAATAGGCACAATTTAATAAGGACGAAACTTCTCTCTACTTTCAACATTGCACTGCGTTTCGTGCGCGGGGCATCTCGCAAAGCGAAATCCAAACAAGGAACCCCCCGATACACTACTCCTTTACCAGGTTGATTGTAGGGATCCATTATACCAACTATACAAATACTACTCCTATAATTTTAGATTACTATATAAGAATAACCTCAAAATCTCCAATAATATCCTTGGGTTGACATAACCGAAATGTTCCTTAAGTGCGATACATCAACCCCCACAATCTAGTACACCATAATCACCCAAGATGTACACCATAGAAATTTCATATCATTTTCACCTATAGGATATAATATATATATATATATATATATATATATATATATATATATATATATATATACAACTATTCATTCTCAGAGCCACGTGTACATAACACATATAATATACAATTTCCATGCCCATAATATAACCGGCTATAGAATGCCAATATACTGCACTATGCTATCATCTTCCAGGGCATCACTCATATACCATCCCGTGGACCAGCGGTGGGACTCAATATCACCCACTTCGTGGCCAACACACACGCACGACGTTAGGGAAGCGGTCATAGTTCCTAACCGGCAATGAGATGAAACATACCCACCACGTCTCATCCCAAAAATAATGTATATCACATAATAACACAATGGACCACTATGACATGGGGAATATCCACACTCTGCTCCTCGAGCCAGGGTGCTCACCCTCATCGCGCAACTTCCCAATGATAGCATGTGCGGGGTATGGTTCACAATATAAGTATATATATCATTCACATACACAATATATATACGTCCATATGATCCCATCATATAATTATACCATCACATACGATTTAGATATTCACAATATGAGTATACACTTATATTCACATCTCTACAGATATATATTCACATATCCATATATATATACACACTATCTCTCGTTCATATGTATAAGATTTATAAACCTGGCCATAAGTATACATAATCCTCAATATGCTAGCCGTCATCCCAAACACATTTAACTTACCTTGATATATGAATACGATCCTTCACTTGAGGCATATTCATCCATTTCTCCTATGATATAAATAATCTTCCAACATAGATATATCTCCAACATTAAGGTTATTACCCAAAGTTTAGTGTAGGTAACAATCACTACACATCTCATCTACATCCAAAAGTACATCAATATCTCTAGTACAAATTTCGACTATTGGTATGCACATAACTAATAGTCTACAAGCCTCAAGCTTAACTCAAATTCATTTCAAGTATTGGAATCCAAATTTTTTTAATTCACACAATCAATAATTTGTAGGCCTCCAGATCGAAACTACATTTATCTCATGATATCATAATGTACATTGGGATACCATAGTTAATCACTCGTTGATATGTATAGACTAGCCTGACAATAAGTATACTCACAACTATTGGTCGGCAATAAGTTAGATTACCCTCACTTTAGAGTACGGTTCAATGTTTCCTAATGAACCCTTAATGTTAACCCGTTTGATTTATTCCTTGAGTTTATCATTACTAAGGACACGAGACCACTACCTCTCCTTGGTCCCAAGCCATATATTAAATAGAATCCTATCACTATAAGGATTCGACACACATATCGACCTACTTTTCCATGCCGTACTCTCACCACTCTTTCAAAGGGTCCTTAACCTTATGTCATAACTAGGCTCACTTATGCCCTCTAAATAGAACTCCCGTTCTCAATGAGATTCCCCACTTTATCGATATGACCCTCTCCAATACATATGTAAATAAGTCCCCAAAATAATTCGATACGTGCCCGCGATCTCATCATGCGAGAAACTTTTACAAAAAATCTCCAAAATATATTTCTTACATCATACAATCATGTCCCAAATCAATAAAACCAACCAAAAATGGTTAGGAATCATTCTAGAGAGAATTCACAAAACAGCCCTGTTTTCGAATCGATTCGGCCTGGCCCGAATCGATTCGGTCTCAAGGGCGAATCGATTCTCTCCAACTGCGAATCGATTTGGTCCAAAGGACCTGGGACTCTGTCTCAAGCTGAATCAATTCACCTTGGGTCCGAATCGATTCGGTCATGCAGACCTGCCACTTTTATCAAAGCCGAATCGATTCGCTTAGGGGGCGAATCGATTCGGGTCTGCAGAACCTTGAATGTCTCTTCTTCTTCATAAAACCCACGAATTTTAAACCCAAAATTTTCACTTCTAACCCTTAAACCTTCATCATAACATGATTCTAAACCAATAATTCAACCTAAATCTGATCCCAACCATCTCTATACCAAACAACCCATAAATAAACATAAATTTCATGATTTAAACCCCAAAATCTAGGTTTTGATATTTTTACCCAAAATCCAATTCTTTTATCCCCAAATTATGAAATGAAATACACAAATGAAATATTTAGCAAGATTAAACACTTGCCTCAGATTTGTAGAGGTTAAATCGTCCCCGGGATCGCGTTTGGGCTGGGATCTCCAAGCTTTTTCTCCTCTCTCTCTTCCTTTATCTTTCTCTTTTTCTCTAAATGAGATGGGCTGAAATCGTAAGCCCTTAAATCCCTTAAAACAATAAACCCAGTTTTAAATGTTAATACACATTTTAAATGACTTGTTTACTCCAATTCGAGTCAAAGTGACTTAAAAATATTTTGAAACCGAAATAAAACCCAATGACAGTCATTTCGACTATCTCGACCCATCCGGAATCAATGGCGCATTCAAAATTATCATTCAGAATGCTTTATAATGTCCTCAATTTTTGGACTTCAATTTCCAAATTTTAAAATTCTCCGATTTAAATAAATTTTATTTCTCCCAAAAATTTAATTCCTCAGTCCCAAAATCATGTGATGTTACATACTTCCCCCCTTACAAAAATTTCGTCTGCAAAATTTAGGTTATGCCTAGGACTTTAATCTCATCTATCCCTTCCATCTACCCTCTAAGTCACTATACCCATATCTCCCAGTTCTCACATCGAACCGTACAGACTTTTGAAATTTAAACTAGCTACCCAGGGCGCCCATACACCCCGTACCCGAGCTCAACTCATAAAAACATAACCTGGATCCATGAGCCTCAAATCGTAATATAACTCTCAATAATTTAGATATAATAGCGAACTTAGTATATATATAGGTTTGAAATTTCCAAGGGTTGAACTCTTCTCAATTCTTGACATTCGCTACATTCATGCGGGGGGAGGTCTCGCAAGAGAAATCCAAACAAGGAACCCTCCCAATACACTACTGTGTAGCTATGTTGGGGATTGAGATCAGTTGGACCAGGATTAAAGTTTTGTAAAATATTTTCAAACCATAAGTATTGCCCGAAGGCCTATATAACAGTATAATATAAAACAATTCCATGCATTTGAACACACAAATCAATTACCTTATGTTCAAGACAGAAGGCCTGAACAAATACAATACTCTAACCAAAACCTAGTTCTCAAAACTAGCACAACTATAAGCTAATTTCTCTGCTCAAAATAAATCTACTATACCCTGAACCCCTCAGCTATACGATTCCTTCATATTAATTACATCAACACATTTCCACAAGATAAATTCTTCCCTCATCGGAACAATAAAATTTCCTACCCTAGCCTGAGTAGAAAACAATAACCTTAATAATTCACACTCCCGAAAATCAATAGAGCAACTCTCTACTAGCTCATTACAAGACGGTCTGATATCCCAAAAGATGTCGTACCAAGACCACACTTGATCACTCCTTCCCAAGGCCTAATTCTCCTCAAAGAAATATCCTCCCTATAAATTCTTCCTAACTATTTTGAAGGACAAACGCCATTGCGACTTCTAATGACTCGTTCGGCCCTAATTAACGAACCCAAGTCTCTAAATTTCTCACTCCCTTATTACTCGACCACCGATAGGACACCCTGAATTACCGCTAGAGTTCTCTTTCTTATCTCTGCCTGAATCGAAGAAAATAAATACCTCTAGTTAAAACGTACCCAAAATCCATTACGGGTATTGCATCTCCCATCTTATCCCTCCCTGGACGACATATTCTAGGTGACGTCTGAAACGAAATCAACTGTTGTCAGAACGTCAGTCGAGTGAGTACACCGCGCAGAAGAAGAAAAACGCAGTGAACACAATAATCCTAATAGTAGGGTTCTAAATCAAGAACGCTAACGAAAGAACACAGAAAACCCGCATAGATCCTAAAGACTCTAGAACCTGATTCTCTAATACCATCTGTAACAACCCGCTTAAAATAATAACGGGTGGCCAACCCTATACTACATTAAATCAGGAATCTCAGATGGCTCAGTCTCAACATCAACTGACATAACAATAATATATAAGGCTAACTACCCGAAACAATTCAAAGCGGGATGTCAAATTTAATAAAACATGCCAAGAACAACAACCTAACCTTATAAATATCTAGCAAAGGTAAAATTCACACAAGTACCATGATAAATGAAGTGCTAGAATAAAATGAAATGAGTATATACAAGGAGATATACCCGAATAAGTTGTCGGGTCACAGACAGTACATCATCCATGGGAAGAAATATAAACAACTATAAATAACTCTAAAGTATAAACCCGATTTACAACATGAATCCTATCTAGATTTAGACAAGAATGGGAAGCGACTACAATCTAAATCCTGTAACAGTCCACACCTGTTATGGCGCCCAAGACTCTGGATAAAAAAGCATCCGACAACCATGCGGTAGGACACCTGTAGTAATTTATACATATAGGAGGAGAGAAATATAAGCGGGTCAGAGCCCGAGGTGTAAAAGTGTTTAGCAAGTGTGTTAACCGTTCATAATAAATATAACTGCACTTATTTCATAATTTAAAGTGGAGTCGCACTCTCGTGAAACCCCAACTCACCTCTCATCTAATAGCGCGCACCTATTTGCATCCCGGAATCTTACTTAAGTTACCCCACCCATAAGGACAACCTACCATACAATAGGCACGACCTATACTCGCAAGACCTGTCATTCTAACAAAACCCAAGAATCCTTCCCATTCCAATTACACTTAATTATATTTACACATAAATGCCTTACTAGGCTGTAATGGCTCCAATTTATAACTTAACAGTTATCCATGTTATTACTTCTCATATTAACATTAAACTTCAAATTTAGAGTTTATTCTCTAAATAACAGGCACAATTTAATAAGGATGAAACTTCTATCTACTCTCAACATTGCACTGCGTTTCGTGCGTGGGGCGTCTCGCAAAGCGAAATCCAAATAAGGAACCCCCCCGATACACTACTCCTTGACCAGGTTGATTGTAGGGATCCATTATGCCAACTACACAAATACTACTCCTATAATTTTATATTACTATCTAAGAATAACCTCAAAATCTCCAATTATATCCTTGGGTTGTCATAACCGAAATGTTCCTTAAGTGCGATACATCAACCCCCACAATCTAGTACACCATAATCACCCAAGATGTACACCATAGAAATTTCATTTCCTTTTCACCTATAGGATATAATAAATAAATAAATATATATATATATATATATATATATATATATATATATATATATATACTCTAAACATATTTATATACAACTATTCATTCTCATAGCCACGTGTACAGATATATACAACTATTCATTCTCATATACACTTATATTCATATCTCTACAGATATATATTCACATATCCATATATATATAAACACTATCTCTCCTTCATATGTATAAGATTTATAAACCCGGCCATAAGTATACATAATCCTCAATATCCTAGCCGTCGTCCCAAACACATTTAACTTACCTCGATATATGAATACGATCCTTCACTTGAGGCATATTCATCCATTTCTTCTATGATATAAATAATCTTCCAACATAGATATATCTCCAACATTAAGGTTATCACCCAAAGTTTAGTGTAGGTAACAATCACTACACATATCATCTATATCCGAAAGTATATCAACATCTCTAGTATAAATTTTGACTATTGGTATGCACATAACTAATAGTCTACAAGCCTCAAACTTAACTTAAATTCATTTCAAGTATTGGAATCCCATTTTTTTTTATTCACACAATCAATAATTTATAGGCCTCAAGCTCTAAACTACATTTATCTCATGATCTCATAATGTACATTGGGATACCACAGTTAATCACTCGCTGATATGTATAGACTAGCCTGGCGATAAGTATACTCACAACTATTGGTCGGCAATAAGTTAGATTACCCTCACTTTAGAGTACGGTTCAATGTTTCCTAATGAACCCTTAACGTTAATCCGTTTGATTTATTCCGTGAGTTTATCATTACTAAGGACACAAGACCACTACCTCTCCTTGGTCCCAAGCCATATATTAAATAGAATCCTATCACTATAAGGATTCGACACACATATCAGCCTACTTTTCCGTGCCGTACTCTTACCACTCTTTCAAAGGGTCCTTAACCTTACGTCATAACTAGGCTCACTTATGCCCTCTAAATAGAACTCCCGTTCTCAATGAGATTCCCCACTTTATCGATATGACCCTCTCCAATACATATGTAAATAAGTCCCCAAAATAATTCGATACGTGCCCGCGATCTCATCATGCGAGAAACTTTTACAAAAAATCTCCAAAATATATTTCTTACATCATACAATCATGTCCCAAATCAATAAACCCAACCAAAAAGGGTTAGGAATCATTCTAGAGAGAATTCACAAAACAGTCTTGTTTCCGAATCGATTTGATCTCAAGGGCGAATCGATTTGCTCCAACTACGAATCGTTTCGGTCCAAAGGGCCTGGGACTCTGTCTCAAGCCGAATCGATTCGCCTTGGGTCCAAATCAATTCGGTCATGCAGACCTGCCACTTTTATCAATGCCGAATCGATTCTCTTAGGGGGCGAATCGATTCGGGTCTGCAGAACCTTGAAGGTCTCTTCTTCTTCTTCTTCTTCTTCATAAAACCCACGAATTTTAAACCCTAAATTTTCACTTCTAACCCTTAAACCTTCATCATAACATGATTCTAAACCAATAATTCAACACAAATCTGATCCCAACCATCTCTACACCAAACAACCCATAAATAAACATAAATTTCAAGATTTAAACCCCAAAATCTAGGTTTTAATATTAATACCCAAAATATAATTCTTTTATTCGAAAATTATGAAATGAAATACACAAATGAAATATTTAGCAAGATTAAACACTTGCCTCAGATTTGTAGAGGTTAAATTGTCCCCCGGATCGTGTTTGGGCCGCGATCTCCAAGCTTTTTCTCCTCTCTCTCTTGCTTTCTCTTTCTCTCTTTCTCTAAATGAGATGGGCTGAAATCGTAAGCCCTTAAATCCCTTAAAACAATAAACCCAGTTTTAAATGTTAATACACACTTTAAATGACCCGTTTACTTCAATTCGAGTCAAAGTGACTTGAAAATATTCCGAAACCGAAATAAAACCCAATGATAGTCATTTTGACTATCTTAACCCATCCGCAATCAATGGAGCATTCAAAATTATCATTCAGAATGCTTTATAACGTCCTCAATTTTTGGACTTCAATTTCCAAATTTTAAAATTCTCCGATTTAAATAAATTTTATTTCTCCCAAAAATTTAATTTCTCAGTCCCAAAATCATGGGGTGTTACACCCCCCCCCCCCCCAACACACACACACATTATTACTTTGTAGAATGGGAAGGCTTGGAGTTCATCTCTACAACAGTGGAACTATATCTTAATATTTTTAGTATGTCATTACCACTGTGTAAATTATTTTGTTTTACTAATACCTATGAGTTCATTTATATAGTTTTGAACTTAATTTTACCGTTCGAAGGTGGCGCCTATTTTTGAAAAGACTCTGTTGATGGTTGCAACAGATGTGACTATCTCACCATTAAATTGATCTAATTACATTTTAAAATATTGTCCTAATATCCAAGAGTTTTGTCTCATACTTTTAATCATTGAAATTTGTAACAACCCCCCCAAACCCCCTAAATTGACTCCTTTTAGTGTTTTGATTTGGTGTATTTAACTACCCTATTGTGTGGAATTTTTGACATAACATATGTAGTATCATATAGATACTTTGATCTTTGGGTATTTTCAAAGCAAAATTTTCATTGTGAATTATGTACATACTTCGCTTCCACCTTTGAATGTATAGAGTATAATTCAAACTAAGTTATGATATTCTCCGATTTTAAGGAGCACGTGTCTTTTACTATTCCAAATGATCCAACGGTTGTGCTTTGTCCAACTACTATTATCTAAGGGTCTCACATTGTTCCATGTCATAAGATGAGACTTATAACATGGAAAAATTAGAGGATAGGCACTTGAACCCCCAAACCCTACCCATCTCCCTCATTCTACCCTCACTTATCTGTCACCTCCCTCCCCTATTCTCTCCCTCTCAATCATCCATCGCCTCCTTTGCCTACCTTCTTCCTCCGCCTCCTATGCCCTGCTTTAATTCTACCGCCCTCCTACACCCTCATCCCTCCCACGCTGAGCTCCTATAGGTAATACCTCCATCTCTCCCTCTGTTACACACACACACACACACGTCCCCTAATGTCTTGATCTACCGATTACTTTTTGTTCATTTCTTAAGTAGATCTTAAATATGGTTTTCGCCCACCACTTACGGAGAACAATGGTTGAGTATATGTGCAATTTTGCGTTCTATATCTTTGAATTATTTTTCATATTAGGGTTTCTTTTATTTGATTTTCATGATTTAACCATGTATTTAGAGGTATTTATTCAATATCTCCCACTCTCCAACCAGTGCTAGCAACCACCAGGTATTCTTTAGATCTTGATTTTTTTGGAGTTATTTTTTAGATCTTGAGTTTTTTGGGATTTTTCGTTCAGAATAATTTTTTCTATAGAGTTCTTCATTTCAAATTTATGGAGCATCAACAATTAGTGTTTAATTTTTTAGCTTAACCATAAAAAAATATATCCATCGTTTTCATTTTTTGGGGATATTTTGAGTTTAAATTGGTTTTGGTTATTTCTGATTCAAATTTTAGGTCTCATAGTTTATTTTGTTTTTAGGTACTAATTTGGTGCCTTTACATTTTTGTGGTGTTAAGATATCTTAAGAATGACATCTACAATTTGTGTTTCAACTTTTACCCAATGACATATGGGTTTAATGTTTTCATCTAGGCTTTCATGATGTGAAAATGATATGCAGGTGGCCTTGACGCTATGATGTTAAAGTGGCACTGATTGAGATATTGTACATTTGATTTCAGTCTTTATATGCAACATGATACATTTATGACCTTTTTCATCATTTTGAACTTTTTTCAGACTATATATTAGCTTTTTCGTAGAAAATATTCAATTGTATCTTGGTACCAACACTAATGCTTGTTTCTACTTATTTACTTATTTATTTATTCATTTTCAGTTTTGAAGTAATTGTGTATTTCTTTTCTTGATATCTCAACTTTAACACCTAAATCCCATCTTCCTCTTATTTTCTTTATCAAACATTAATTAAACATGTTGGCTACCAGTTCTATGTTTTTCCAAATAACAATAAAACATAATTTTAGATCAAATTAATGTCATTTCTTCCTCATTATAATACATGTTTTAATTTTTTTTATGTAGGTTAGGGCATTACTGATGCTACAAAACTTCTTTGAATTGTAAATGGTTACACTAGGTTCATGAAAAGAAAAGTTTTTATTTACTTCTTTTAATTGTAAATTTATATCTATTGGATTAGCGGTTGTGAACTGTAACTTATATATCTATTTGAGACTTTTTTTAATCTAACTCTTAATATTTTCCAAGCTAATGTATCTCTTACCCACGTGATGTGATCCATGAAGAATTTTTTTCTCACTAAATGTATTCTGTTGTGTTTAGTTGATATATAAACTAGTCTTATGGAGGCTTTCCAGGATGTCATATGATCATATATTGTGGTAGTTACAAGTTCAGAGTTGTTCCTTTGCACTCAAATTAAAGGTGCATACTTATAGGACTTTGTTTATACAATGAGTCACGGCCAATATTCAGGTGATTGTTCCCAATATGATTGGGAACGACAATGACAATTATGGAATATACAACTTTTATTTGGAGGTGGGGGGAGGAGGAGTGCGGTGTTTTATGTTCTTATTTGTGCAGTTTGTTAAATTCAAATTTTTACTAAACATTTTTCTTATCTTACACCAAAATAACTTTAAAACTTAAAGCTCACAACTCCCATTTTATATGCTTATTATGATTTTATTTATTTTGAAACTCAATTAGATGGCATGATTCTTCTACAATTCAGGTTGGTTTAATAGATGCCTTTGCCAAATTGATGTTTATTATGATGAAATGTTTATGAAGTTGCACAATGTATGATACTATACTATCTTTATATCATTTTTGCATAAAAAATATGTAATCTTTTCATTTTTTTCCATTACACCATAATGTGATTTTGTCATTCCCTATTTATTATTCTTATACACTTGGCTCCATAGTTGATTTAGTTTTTCATGACGATTGGGTTTACAATTTTGTTGGTTTGTAGTAGAATGAAACTTCCTTTTATTTTTTTGACTCCTTTTGTTCTTAGCATAATAGACCCGCCTAATCCACATAATGAACATATTTTGCCTTTGACATTATGTTTAATGTGATCACTAATGTTCCTCTTCCTTTTACTTATTATGTATAATGTGCTTGGTATTTACACAACCCGTGTGTGTGTGTGTGTGTGTGTGTATGTGCGTGTGCGTGCGTGTGCGTGCGCGTGTGTATAGTGCGCTGCTATATTAAGCTTTTATTTGCACTTATCTTTTTTGGCTGATTGCTTATCTGTTTTCAGTATATTGGTAGGCTTTGGATTTGAACGAGTCTTTAGCAGGGGATTATTACAAACAATATAATGGGCAAAATTCAATGTTGTATGTTTAACACAAATGTGATACTTTATCTTTGGATTTACATTTTCCCCTCGTATTGTTAATTTGAAGAATGGGCGGGCTTAGTGCTTGACTCTACAACAGTGGAATATTACTTCATTTTAATCTTTTTGGTACCCCGTTACCAATGTGTAATTTATTTTGTTTTATTGATACCTATGAGTTTTTATATAGTTTAAACTTAATTTCCCATTTAAAAGTGACGCCTACTTATGAAAAGACCCCTTTGATGATTACATTGGATTTGACTATCTCACCATTAAATTTCTATAACTATGTTTTAAAATATTTCCTTAAGTTCCACGAGTTTTGTTTCATCCTTTTAGTCATTGAAAGTTGTAATTATCCCAACAAAACTCTAAATAGACTCCTTTTAGTTTTCTGAGTCGGTCTAGTTGAACCACCATGTTATGTGGCATTTTTGGCATCACATATGCAGTATTATATAAATATTGTGATCTTCGTGTATTTTTAAAACAAAATTTTCATTGTGAATAATGTACATACTTCGCTTCCACCTTTGGAGGTATAGAGTATAATTCAAATTAAGTTATGATGTTCCCCAATTTTAAATTTACATTGCTTGATATTCTTTATCATATGCATTTTTGTTGATTTCTAACTTTACATACTTTCTCTTATATCATCCTCTCTAAATAATTGTTTTTTTTTGTTAATTACTTTTAGCGTCTTTAGTTGTTACTATTTAATAATTATAACTAACTATGTTTTCAATTTTGTATTAAATAGCTCTTTGTAAACTAAGGAAAATCATTATATTGAAACATGTGGGATGACCTCAATGTGATAATTATTGATGACAAATTAAATATTTTGGGGCATTTTTCTGCTCAAGTTGCCAATAGTGGTTTGTTGTGTACTCATATTTGGGGTCTAATTCTGAATATTAATAAATAGATGATGTGGTTTATATGAGGCCCCAACTGATTATTAGTATGTTATTGTTAGGAGTATTTTTTATTTGTCAAATAGGGTGGATAGTCCAATAAGCAAATGAAACTCTGCCAATTTTTTAAAATTGCTTACAATTATTTGTATTGTAAAATAAACTTTTTGACTTCAATTATACATGGTTAAATACTTTGAAAATTTCCCTCCGCGCCTTCAAGCACGGGCATTCCGATAGTATACTTATATAGGTTAACATACTTCGGAGCACATTTTTTTTACTTTCTTATAATATATATAATTTTGCATTAAAACGTTATTACACAACTATTAAAAATGGGTGGAGATGATACATTATATTTTTAAATAGAGTCTCGTAAATGGTCTATAATAGAGAAGGTGATTAATTATGAAGAATATTGTACATCATTATAATGACCTGATGGAATATGAAAAATATAGAGTTTTAAGTGATAACTGAGGAAAAAAATTGAGATCTTTATCAAATGGTCCCTTGAAATAACTTAGTTTTTTACTCCAAAAGGTCCCTTGAAAAAACTTTGGGTCATTTGACCTCCATAGTTATGTCGTATATCATTTTGGGTAACATCACTTTGTGTATCATTTCACTTTTTACAACGCATTTTGATCGTATCTAATGTAAAGATTTTGGGTCATCATAGGAATAACGCTTAAATGTATTATGTAAACATGACTTATTTGTCTCTCTCCCCAAAATATCTCATAATTTCTAATATAAGTTCTCTCTCATGTGCTTTACAATGCAACAGACGCACCATGCAATCTTACAAGAAACTCAGATGTCTAATAGGCAACACAACAGAGCCATTATGGTAAATTACAAATTAATTCATAAATCTATATTGTTTAAATATTAATGTAATGTGAGGCAATTGTTAAGTCTTGAAAAAAATACCGCATGTCAAGTTTACTTAAAAAATAAAATAAATTAAAACTCCTTAATCTTGAACCAGATTTAAAAATATTTTTTTAAGAAATGTTAAAAAGACATTTATGATAAGTTACTCCCTCCCCCCCTCCCTCTCTCTCTCTCTCTCACACACACACACACACACACACACACACACACACTCTTAAATTCCCTCTAGCCAACTCTTAACGAAACCCTAATTGGCTAGCCATCGCCGCTTTTCACGTCGTATCCCTCCCATATGCACATGTATTTATCCCTATATCTCCCTCTCCCAATGACGTCAACCCTTAATCCAACAAGGACCTATATAAATGAGTACAATTTTTTTGACCCACTATAAAAGTGGGTCACCATTTTTTTAACAAAAAGTTTAACCTTTGGTCGTAAGAAGTTATGAGGTGTAGGTATACTTGACTTTAATCTTAAGGAATATAATGATTTAGCCTTAACTCCACTTCAATTTTTGAAGCCATGTGAACCTTAACCTAAAATTGCCTAATTCGTAAGTTAATTTGGGAAAATATCACAATGCCTTGACCAAAATAAATAGGGTTATGCCTACTACCAATATTAGAGAACACATAAAATTAAAAAAATGAAAATTTACTTGACAAATCAGAAAAATAAACCAAAGGAAAATATCTAGGTACAACAAGTGAAGAACTAGAAGAAAATGTCTCTTTTCAGTATTAAAAGATAGGTTACTTATAGTTCAAACAACAAAAAGAAAAATACATCTAGGGAAATTAGTCAACCTTTCCAACATCATCTCCAACTTTATTAGAGGTCCGAGGAAGTTCCTGTTGACTTCAAACCATAAGGACCCCCTTCTCAAATGCCTCATCAACATCTTTGTATTCTTATTTTTTCCTTTCTTCTTTTTAATTCTTAGCGAGAATTAACTATAAGAAGTCTGAAAATATCAAGCTCAAGGAATATGGAAAAAAACTTTGGCCTTAGAGTCAGTAGAGTCAATAATATATCAACCACTTATGATGGTATGACATGCCTCAGAGTGATTATAGAGGTCCGAAAAAGCCTCATTGAGGTAGAGTCTATTCAAATCATACCATGGTCTGTGATATCTTGTCAAAGGTCGGTACATCCTTAACATCTCATTCATGCAACCTCACACTACACCAAAAATAAAAATGGATACAGTTAATAGATTACGATCAAAACTCATGACCAGAAGGTCAAGGTTCAAACTCGTGACCTCTTACTATTTACTGTAACCAAATAAGTGACCAGGGTTAAGGGTCGCTTTATTAAGGGTATGGTAATGGTCTAAAGTCGTGACCAACGGGGTCACGGTCAACGTGATTCACTCGTGACCGAAGATCATTTGGTCATAATGGTGGTCACAATCGTGACCTTTGACCCACCAATGACCACTTACCATGACCAAGGGTATTTTAGAACCAAAATTCCCTCCATTTTTGTTACAAAAATGGTCACGGATAATAACCGTGACCCAACGATGAGAATTATCAGTGAACGTTGGTCACGGGCATTAACTGTGATTCCAAAACCTATTTTAATATGGTCATGTTATGATGGTCATGGTCCGTAATTATGACCCAAAGACTATTTAATATTGGTCACCGTTAGGGTCACGGGCAAAAAATGTGACCCGTTTTAAGGTACAAATTAAGTCAGAACCCTACATTTTATTTCTCTCTTGCCCCCGAAAATTAGAACTCTCTACCTCTCTATCTCTCAACGAAACCCTCTTCCTTCGACGATTCCTCTCTTTCCACACAAGGTATTCCTTTTATTTATTTAATATATTGTGTTCTCTGTGTGTTTGTGTGTGTGTTGCGCATATTTTTTTTTGTGTTCAGTGTGTGCGTATATATGTTGTTCAGTGCGTGTGTGTATATGTGTTCTGTGTGTGTGTGTATTGATATTCAAAAAATTTATTAGTTGTTGTATTGTATTAAAAAAATGAAATTATATGAAATTGGTTGTTGTTCTTCATTTTATTATACTATTTTTTTTTCACATAATGAATATATTTCATACTTTGAATTTTTTAACATGATGAATAATTTTTAATTATATATTTTAGTCCTTATAATGCACAACAACGAATTTATATGTACATCACATGTTCTATATTGAAACATGACTTATTTATTGTTAGAAATTGTATATGAAACCCTTAATGCAGAATTGTATATGAAAATTCATTTTTCTATAATCATGTTCTTGAATATTAATCAAGTAGACATTTTAGAAGGAGTACGGGATAATCTTGTATTGTATTGTTGGGTTGATTGTTGTTGGGTTATTGGGTTGATGGTTTGATATGGATGATGGATACTTAAAATGCTCACTCTATTAATTCTTTATAATAAATCTTTAATTAATTATTTGTCTTAACGATGACCTTGTCATAACAATTAAAACGCTCACTCTATTAATTCTTCACCCCCCCTTAGTATTAAATTTAAAATGAACTTAAATTAGGATTAATTAGAGCCATAATTTGTTGTGCCTTCACCCTTAAGACTCATATTAACCCCATTCTATATATATTTTCTTACGATTGCGCTAGTCTTCTAGCACCAGCCTGGATATAACTGCAATTTTAGAGTTAACATTGAAGATGCTATATTTGCCTCCTCATCCCTCAAAACTCTCTCTCTCTCTATCTCTCTCTCTCTCTCTCACACACACACACAAAAAAAAAGGATCCTCAATTGGATTACAACCAATATAACCTTGTCAAACTAGAAACAATTGATGAATTTTATTTGAAATAACAATTACAAGTGTAATTCACATCGACCTAGTTATAGTTTTATGTATGAGTATTACTAAATAAACCCATTCTTAGAATGAACTACTGAATGTGTTTTAATATATTGCACTGTTGTGTTAGTCACTTAATGTACAATGCATTTAAAAACCATTTGGTATTAGAAATTTATTAAGTGTAGGTGTGTGTATATATAATATTAATGTATATATTCTTTATATATCTACTTAGCTTTTCTTTTATTTTTTATTGAAGAAAAAAATCCATACCAAAACTTTCAAGCAAGTATACTTAGGCTTGAAAACATGCCATTGAAGGGAAAATATATAAAATAACTCCCAAATGGCGTCGCTAGAGGCACAAATAACTCACATGGGACCAACATAATACGTAACAACTAATTGCGTAGTCACGGGACTCCCAGTTCAAGAACATGATAAAAACTTGCAAGTAGGTAGACTTAGGTTTAAAAACATGCCGTTGAAGGGCAAAAATGCAAATCAGTCCCCAAACAGCCCCGTGAGAGGCACAAACACCTTGCACGGGACCAATATAATATGTAGCAATTGACTGCATATTTACGAGATCCCCTGTTTAAGAACATGATCAAAACTTGCAAGTAGATAGACTTATGCTAGAAAACATGCCATTGAAGGGAAAAAAATACAAAGCAACCCCTAAACTACCCTGCGAGCGATACAAATACCTCGCACGGACCAACGTAATACTTGGCAACTGACCACGTAATCAAGGGACTCTTGGTTCAAGAACATGACCAAAATTTACAAGTAGGAAGACTTAGGCTTTAAAACATGTTGTTGAAGGATGAAAATGCAAAACATCCCCCAAACGGCCCTGCGAGAGGCACAAATATCTCACACGGGACAAATGTAATATGAAGAACTGACCGTGTATTCACGGGACTTACGATTTTAGAACGTGACAAAAACTTGCAAGTAGGTAGACTTAGGCTTGAAAACATGCTGTTAAAATGTGAGAATGCAAAGCAGCCCCTAAACGGTCCTGCGAGAGGCACAAACAGCTCACACGGGACCAACGTAACAAGTAGCAACTGACCGCGTAGTCATGGGACTACTGGGTCGAGAACATGACCAAAACTTGTAAGTAGGTAGACTTAGACTTGAAAACATGCCATTGAAGGGCATAACAACCCCCAAATGCCCCCAGAGAGGCACGGACGCCTCTCACTGGACCAAAGTAATATGTAGCAACTGGCCATGTAATCATGAGACTCTCGATTTAAGAACATGACCAAAACCTTAGATTCAAATTATGGGTTAGTCCCCCACCTTGTTAATCTTATGAACTACGTGGACTTTGATGTTATTTTTAGCTACATAGGCGTTCCAAAGTTATTTTTGAAATTCAAGTCCTTTGTTAGTTACCACTTGGGACATTTTTAAAGTTTTGTTTGTAGGCCTCAACGAAGAAGGAATATTTGGAACATATTCACGTAAGCATTCCTTGTATTTATATTTCTGTTGTACATATTCACACAAACATGCATTATGTTTTATTTTTTGTTGTACCTATTCATGCGTTGTATTTTATTACATATTCATGCAAACCTGCATTAGTTAACTTGTGTTGTATCATTACATATTCACACAAGCATGAGTGTGTTAACTTATATATTGGTGAAATATTAAATTTCTAAAAATGTAAACATGTTTAAAAAATGTACAGGTTTCTTTGGGATGTAGAGAAATAAATTTATTTTTTAATATTTTTTAATTGGTCAAGGTAAAAAATCGTGACCTTTAAATATTTTTTTAAAATTAACAGTGACGTCCATCATGAGGTGGTCACGGTTAAACGCCTTGACCCACGTTATCAGCTCTTGGGTCACGACCTATGACCATGACTAGTCGTGGTAGGGTGGTCACAGGTCTAGATTACGACCCAGATTATCCCCTATGGGTCACGGGTACAGACCGTGGTCGGCAATGGTAGTGTGGTCCCGGGTCTGGATCGTGACCCATGTACCCTCCTATGGGTCACGGGTACGAATCGTGACCCCTTTTTTGTCATGCTTAATGTTGTAACGGGAAATGACTGTGACCCATGAGGGTGGTCATGGGTTAAAACCGTGACAATTGGCGATATTTGGTTTACTATCAAACTTAGGAATGCATGCAAGCATCAAAGTAAAGCTTCTTAGAAAAATCTGATGGGATGGTATAAAGAACTCTCATTGTTTTACCAACCCCCACTCACACACAAAATTTTGTTATTGATCATTAAATGGCATTTAATGCACTCAACCACCACCACTACCTTGTTCCAACTCCTTTCTCTAACATTGCACATCCATACTATAGCGACAAAGATCAATCACAACCGCCTATACCGCAAACATCCACTACACCAAAACTAACAATCTCGCACGGTTTAAAATTATGCCAGATCAAATCTGGCATGGTTTTGAACTGTGCCAAAATTAGGTGTTCCAAAATGGCTATTTTTTTCTGGCACAGTTTAAAAGTGTGCCAGATTTGACCAAACAGGAACACTTCTAGCACACTTTTGGCACACTTTATAACTATGCCATATTGAGTACATTTTGGTACTCCTTTGGCACAGTTCAAAACCGTGACAAAATTTGATACACTTTTGGCACAGTTTTGAACTGTGAGTTTCTTCTATTTTCTTGACATTCTAAAACCTGCTAATATAAAACCTGCGTAATGTAAAGCCCAAATGGCCATAAATATAACAATAAAATTACAAAAGTCCGCACGACCATAAAAGCTAACAATAAAACTATAAAAGCCCGCACGACCATAACACAAAAAATAGAATCCTGAATATTAACGACATTAAATAAATTATCCCCTTATTGTAAACCATTGACTTCGTGTGCTCCACGTGTATAAAAGCTAGCGACAAAATGTTATCCTGCAAAAAATTAAGATACAAAAAGGAGATGATATTAGTAACCGAGTAATTAAAAAACAATATTATTCAAGCTGAAAATTTGCATATACGAATTAAATTATTATTATATTCTCAAATCAGAATTCTTGTGACTACGTGGTCAGTTCCTACGAGTTACATTAGTCCCATGCGAGGTGTTAGTGCCTCTTACGAGGCCGTTTGGGGGCTGGTTTGAGTTTTCACCCTCAAACGACATGTTTTTAAGAATAATATAAATATTTTTAAATTATCATCATATTCTCAAATCGAGAGACCCGCGACTACGTGATTAGTTCCTACAAGTTACATTGGTCCCATGCGAGGTGTTCGTGCCTCTTACGAGGCCGTTTGGGGGCTGGTTTGGGTTTTCACCCTTTAATGGTTTATTTTTAAGCCTAATCTAGATATTTTTAAATTACTGTCATATTCTCAAACCGAGAGACCCACGACTACGCGATAAATTTCTACGAGTTACAATTGTCCCGTGCGAGGTGTTCGTGCCTCTTACGGAGCCATTTGGGGTCTAGTTTAGGTTTTCACCTAGTAACGACATGTTTTTTTCCATTAGTATTATGAATTTCTACCCCGTCTATTAGATTTTTCATGCTCTTTCCAAACTAACGTACATTTGTTAATGCATACATCATACTTAACATAATGCATACCAAGATCTCTAAGCGTGTTTTTCATTTTTGTATAACTAGTTGTCAAGCTGTTCCCTTCAGGAAGTGGTTCATTTAACAATCTAAGAATTCCATCTATAGCACCATCCGATAAATTGAATTGTGTTTTCAAATCATTTAACTTTATAAGAGCATACATTATGGTATGGCGCAAAGAACCAGTAGCTGGGTGCCATGGCTCCTGTGCGAGTTGATATAAATGATCATACTTCTTGCCTTTGTATTTATGTGTGTGCGAATCATTGGGAACCTCAAAAGTTTTTTTTTTTTTTTTTGGGGGGGGGGGGGGGGGGGCTTCCTCATTGCCTACACAATTAGGTTCACTAGGCTCTGCTTCACCCATAAACATCTCACAAGCATCATTCACAAGATCATTCAAAATTGGAATATTGTGCACATCAACGTGTTCTGTCGGTGTCACAGATTGAGGTGGTTGTTGGACTTGATCAACAACTAATGTCTCACCATTAAAATGCCATAAGGTATAGTTCATGTCCATACCATAGGTCATTAAATGAATAAATATATCATATATAACAACATGTTCTTTCCCATTTCGACAATGTCTAGAGGGACATGAATGTTTAGCATTCGAACTATTATTATGCACAAAATGTAGAAACTATAACACCCCATCTCTATACGTACCAGTCTCGATATTTTTCTCATTTATCCACTATTTTTTGATTCCCGATGACATCCTGATAACATTAAAGAACACACATTATAAAATAAACGCTTACTATAAATATATTTAAGTTTGTATTCAAGTGTAAATATGTATATATTTTAACTCCTATATTTCCTCCATCTCCTCTATCGGGTAAGGGTCCTATACCATTCGAAAATGCATATTTTGTATTGTTCATAATGTCTCATGCCATGTCCTAATCTGGAATTTTTTTCCAGCATCTCCCTACAGTTCTTCAAGTACACAACTTAAATTAAGAGTGTTCATGCGTTACTTAAGTTTTTCAACCAAGAAAACACAAAACACTACATCAATCTAGTATGCACCCAAAGATATACCACCGAATTTTCCAAAATAGGACATGAATAAACGTTATGTACAATACAAACTTTTGCATTCCAAACTGTCCAAAAATGGGACAATTCAAGAGTTCTCACCACAGTCATAGTGAGACCGCTTGAACGGGTCTAAGTTTTTTCTACATGTGTAACATTATTATTGAATGTTTAACATTAATGTCTACTTACTATTTAAATAGTTTTTTTTTGCTTTTTCTTAAATTTTCAACACAAAATCTCATTTATCCATTTAATTACTGGGGGTGTCTACTTACTATTTCAATTTGTTATTTTTATATTATTATTGAATGTTTAGCTCTTAATTTTTCTTACAAATCCATAACCTATACGAATTAGAACAAATATGCATTTTAAATAGAAGGGTAAGAACATAAAAACATAGATTACCACTAAAAGATCCAAATCTCCATCCAATAACCAATGATTTATTTATTTTCATTATCAACATTTAATTTGTACAAAAAAATCACACATTAAAAAAAACACAATAAATATTTTAAAATGTATATATAAAACCCTAAAAATGAAAAGCATGAATCAAATCACAGATTGCATAAACTCTATGATCAAATCTGATACCTAAATTAGGTTTAAAAAAAATACAGATGCTTTTAACAATTACCCGATTGGGATGAGTGGAGTGAGAGAGATGCGAGCAGAGATAAATAGAGCTAAGAGGAGATAGTGCAAGCACGCTGACTGGAGAAAGAGAGAGCTGGCTAGAGAGAGAGAGAGGGCTGGCCGGAGAGAGAATGAGCTAAATCGAGAGCGGGAATGTGGAGAGAGAGAGCGAGCCGAGAATGGGAAACATATAATGTTTCTATAATGTTTTTTTGGGTATTATATATTTTAGTAAGTGTACTCAATTTTGGCACACTTTAAAAGAGTGCCAAATTTTGGCGCTGTTTTAAAGTGTGCCAAATTGCCATTAAACCGTGCCAAAATTTGACACAGTTTTAAACTGTGCCAGATTTTTAATATCAGGGTGTGCCAAATTGATGTTTTTAGTGTAGTGATCACTTCTCACTAGTCCCAACCAATTATCTATTTAAGAAGAACTTGGCGGAAGGTTATAGGGATCCATATTCAATTTATCTTGGTGTAATAATAAGTATAACATTTATACCTAACATTAACAAAAGAGTTAGGACTACTTCCAACTCAGATATTGTATCATGAGCACCATATTTGGGTGACTTAGATTTATTTCACTCTTGTGAGTCCAGAGCAAGAAATAAGTACTTAGATAAAACATCAAGTTACTTTGCAAGGGATGTTTGGTCATTAAAAAGACCTAAAACATTCCTCGTGACCTTAGACAAAGCCTAAGGTTGGGTACATCTGTATTATTAACCACTACATTGAGTATACAAAAGAGAATCACCTTAACAATTGATGTAGGTACATTATCAGACATACTTCACCACCACATATCCTAGTGTCATCATTATTTTATTTTAAAATCACCTCCTCCTACATATAGGAGGCATATTTGAGGAGGCTGAGGTCTAAATTAATTTCAACACTATCAATTAATGAGTGTTAAAACCCAAATAACCATTTTATTTTATTTTTGAGGTAAAAGTTTCATTTCGTTAAAAAGGTTTTTGTAGAGGATTTGATTTTAATTTTATATTTCACTTTGTTATTTTAGAAATTTTAAGTTGGTTCAATTATGTCTTTACACAATAAATTTCACCATTTTTGCACCTCGTTCATTGAACGTTTTTTTGGCAGAAATAAAATTGAACTTTCATTTTGTTGTCATTAGGCTGACACTGTTAAAGTAACACTAATGAAAATATGACATGGAACTTAATTCTTTGACTTGGATATAAAGTGGCAATAAAATTTTGATTTTGTGGAGGCTAAAATGACATAAAATCGAAAGACTCTACAAGTACCCACTTAATTGGTTTGGAAAACAAAATCAAACGTCATCTTCTTCCTTATAAGAACCCTAAATTTAATTAAACCCAGAATCTATTCAAGAATCATCTTCATTAGTAAAAACCATAAAATATAATGAATCCCATAATCTAATCTAACATAATTAATTTTTTATATACATTATGACACCCCATAAAATTCATAATTATGTTGATAAATTCTAAATATTAAATTTACAAGGTCAAACAATTAATAACATTTTAAGCATGATCGAGATATACAATAACCATATGAATAACGATAATGCTAAATATTACAATGATAAATAAATAATACAAAACTAATACCATTCAACCATAATAAGATAGGATCCAACCCCTGTAATGTAATAATCCATAATATCCAATTCTGAATGAAATTAGCAGAAATAAATAAATCCCACAGAACTCTATGACTCGGGAAGGAATACTGAAAAAAATAATATAATGTTTGAATAAATGGATATAAAGGAATGCAAAAATATAAAAGAGCTACACGCTTGACATTTACATCCTAGGATTGACGAAAAGGTAATGATGCTGAAAAAACTCCCTTAATGAAGGTAGCTCAAGTCTGTAGCATCTATGACCTAGGACTTGTAAAAAGAGTTACACAGAGAGGATTAAACCCAACAAATCTATAGTTTATAAAAATATCATTATATTTTGGACGCACTAATAAAAATATATCTTACTCCGATATTAAATCAATTAAAGTTATTCCAACCCAAACGACCTATAAACATGCTAGGTAATCCCAATCGTGAAAGGTATGTATTTTCTCTAATTCTATCTTTCCATTAAGTATTCCTTACTTTAATATTATTGAGTTATTATTTCATATATTTGTAATACCCCGCATTTTTACTGATTTTAATTATGGATTACTTGAATTAAAATGGGAAATTAATTGGTAATTAATCCAGATTTATATACTAGCGAGACGAGAGTTAGTATTTATCTATGATAATTATGTTGAATATTATTTAGTGAGAATAGTATTATGTGATTAAGGATTTATAAAATTGTCGCCAGTGAAAGGCACGACATTTGCGGTAGTTAACTTGGGATGCGGGTGTTAGTCGTGTCGGGACCCAATTTAATGGATTTAAAAACTAATTTATTTTTAAGTCACCCAAATGGTCATTTTGAGTGCTCCAACTTGTACGAAAGAGTTGAGATAGTCAGAAAAGTCTACCGGGGGTTTAGTTTGGGACCCAAGGCAGTTTTAGGCCAAACCGGCAACCCGGGAGGGTATTTAGGGCATTTTAAATTTTAGAGTATTTAGACCCACGAAATTCCTAAGGCTATATCAGATGCTAGGTTAGGCCATTAGGATTTTATCAAACATAAAATCCAAGGAAGCCATTAGAGGAGGAAGGAGAAAGAATTCTCAAGCCTAGAACCACCATCTCTACATCTTTTGTACCGCCGTCACCACCAATGCGTAGATCGAAAAGAGAGGATCGCCCCTATATACCCTTCTCCAAAGGATCAAAGCTTCCATTTAAGGCAAGTGATTTAACTTGTTATGATTCAGAAAATATATTATCCATGGTAGTTTAGAATTGGAGACTAAACTTGAAATATTGATAATTTCATGAATTGGGAGAATTTAATCCTGCATATGGGTAGGTTTTGCATGTAGTTGATCTTTTGATATGTAGGGATAGTGAAATCAATATCCATGTATATAAATTCATGAATTAATGTTGAGATATTCGATGTTCTTGAAGAAAAATTGAAGAACAAGGGTTTTTATGAAAAATACATAATTTGAACCAAAGTAATTATGCCCCATGATGATTTGATGATTCCGAGACATTAGAAATTATGTATTTATATTGGTGTAACCTTTAGTATAAGTATTTGGGAGTTTGGAACATTAAAATAGAGGATTGTAGGTTTAAAATTGAAGAAACTCGTAGTCAATAATATGCAGAATCGCAACCATACCTGATGGATCGATCGATCGACCATGAATATCGATCGATCAACCATTTCCTTCAATCGATCGACTCATCCTGAATTTGTGTTATATTTTCCTTTTACAGTTTAACCCAATCCCAACTTTTAAGAATTATTGGAGGGATTTATCTGAACATAATGGGACTTAGGGTAGGTTAGTAGGGTTGTAATTAAGCCCATATTATTAACTTCGTTTGGAATTTGATGATATACTTACGAGTGTTCGCCGAGTAAATTACGGTTAGAGATGAGGTAAACTAAGATTTAAATTGGATAAATGATAGCGTAAGACTAGTGATAGTAATAAAGGAACCTTAAACTTTTGAAATAACCTTAGAGATAAATGGGAGACCTAGTAGCCTCTTATTATAGGTTTAGGTATTCAAATTTATATGATGAGAGTTGTCGCATTAAACAAATATTACGTAGGATATTCGGGATGTAAATTATACTACTTATGAGACTTATAATATGGGACGTGCGAATGCCTATATTAATTTTATTAATACTTAGGTTGTTTGATTTCCTAATGCATCGATGATTTTGTGTATGACATACCTACCATACTTTCTATCATGGGAGGTTTTAGAAAGGGGACAGTCTTGTCTTTGTGTGCCTTCGAGGGGGGGGGGGGGGGGGACTTTAGATTGGCACCCCAAAACATAGAACTGTGAAGGGCTCATCGGTGAGTTGATAAGTCAACTGACTATGGGAGCATAGGTATGTGCATGATCCATAGGTATATAAACTATGTTCGCCTCCAATATGTGTGATTTGTATTGATAGGGTTCTTGAGTGACTCGGAACTCGTAATCCTTATGTACGTGATGTATCGAGATTGGATAGCAGAGTATGCATGCACCACAGCTCAACCTAGGGGTGTCATATTTGTATATATGTACTGAGAGTGATATATATATATATATATATATATATATATATATATATATATATATATATATATATATATATACTTGATATTGTTCTACTTTGTTGCTTGGTAGATGAGTTAGAATGAGACTTATAGAATAATGTAAACTTGTAGGAATTCAAATGAGTATGAAGTTACTTGAAATTGATTAATAAATATTGGTAATATATGGTATTCCATGTCATTTGGGTAATATGGGTGGTTCATTATAGTAATCCATATAGACAAAGACTTGGTACCGACAAGATAGGTGGGTAGCGTAGCTAGGATGGGTAGTAAATCTGTGTTAGGCGTACACAATAGTTGAGGGGTGAGAATCTAAAATGAGAGCACGTGACTAATATGTATATGATATTTACTATTTACTGAAATTTAAACACTTGCTGTTTTAAACTATTTCCAAATCGGGCTCTAATCGGTTTCCTTCCAAATTTGTTTTATCTTTTTGTAAAAACCTTTTAGGTTCCCAGTAACAAGGGCGCCAAGCATAGGAGTTCCATTTTATTGACGTGCTGTTGCTGTTGTGGAAGTTACAGGACCTCGGTGTTAGCCGCCTCCACCATCTATCTTTGAATCTTACAGAGTTATCAGTTAGGGCATGTCAGCCATTTTCATTTAGGGATAGCAGTTTCAAACTTTCATTTTCATTTCAATTGTTGGATTTATTTAGTTATTCAGACTTTAGTATTGGGATTATTTGACATTGAGACTATTTTGGAGTGTTACTCCAGACTTAGTTATTTCTTTATGTTAATTATTCCTTTGAGATTGTTTATGTGAGTGTTGAATGGTTGGTTATTCATTACTCGGTAGTAAGTTAATTTAATTAATAAAATTTGGCATCTCACTTTTTAAATATTAGGTGGCTAGTAACTAAGTAAATGTTTTTGACAGTGATGCTAAGACTGAACCAACTTGATATTCTGTATTAATTTAATAAAGGAGTAGCCATCCGATATTTAATTAGACGGGGTGTTATAATATTCATCTCTATTATATAAACATAATGTGTAAGATAATAGTAAATCGCATAATTCAGAATCCACATGAGTATATCCAACCCACATCCGATCACATAAGGTCATATACTACCCGCAACCAAATTACGAAGGCCTTCACTTATATTTTTGGGGATCACTCGTGCCACTACTAGTTATAGTTATAGGATGTCTCAACCCTATAGCACCAAAGAAAAAACAATGGGAAATCATTATGTCATCACACCTGACGTATAACCCCATACCCTAGGTTATACGAGAGAATCAAGACCCATTGTATCAACTCGAGAGATATGTGCCTTAGAACATAGGATAGGGGTAATAATACCTAGGTAGAACCCGTGCGCTCATCAGGATACCATGCGTGATCATGTCATATGCAGCTCGTCAATCATTACTAGTAGGTCACCCATGAACAAATAGACACTCATGTATATTCATATATTCCAGAAAATAGCATATGTTTTCATGTTTTACTCGACGTTTAACATTAAACAACCATTTAGGCCATAATCTGAACTCCAAGGTTCCCAAAAATAGGTAATGTACCCAAGCTATTGTTATAAATATTAATATAAATTTACTCCTAAAGTCTTGGAGTTAATATTTTAATTATAATGCTTAAATGTTCTAAATTCACCCAAATTTGGCCAAGCCTACAGGACTGAATCAATCCACCCCCAAGCCAAATCGTTTTGATCTTGGTCCTGATCGATCCATTGAGTCTGTGTTGGTGAGTTCATCCCAAGTTTAACAATGGCGTATGTAAACCCCTCAAATTCACCCTAAAGCCTCTAAACATCAACCGAAACCCATCCTCCAAAAATATACGCTATGGATTAATATTTACAACAAGTTTATCTAAGAATGAAAGTGACTCTAAAAAAATTAAAGGTTCAAATTTATATATTAATAATCTAAACTTAACTTCATCTTATTCATTCAAATGCATTAAAATTAACCTACGATTTCAAGTCATTTATCAAATTAACATAAGGCTTTTGTACATCACAAATCTCATGTTTTCATTAACAAAACACAAAGTTTATTACATCAATTTGTTCATTCAATCAAATAAGTTCATGAGTTCATCAACTAGTTAAATTAAGGCTCATAACTTGATTAAATTAATTACGAAATTAATTTAATTACTAAATAAATTAGTTATATAATCTTTCTTACAAAATTTAATACATAATTATTATCATAGCAAAAATCCAATGCTATTTCTAGAAAATGTAAACTTACCTCGAAGAGGATTATTGAAATCAACCATTCAAACCACCAATCACCAAAGCTAGGGTTTTTATCTTCTTCATCTTTAGCTTCTAGGGTTCTCAAAAGTGTTTATGAGTTTTAGGACTACACCAGAAGGCTAATTTTATAACGGATTTGTTTTTCTATTTGTAATGGATTTTATCCATTGGAATTTTTTTAATGGTTAAAAATTGTACAAATCAAATATAACCATTGTAATATATCACTAATCATTTCAAAATATCATTAAAATGAAGAAAAAACTAAAAAGAAAACATAGAGGGTCGAGCGGGATTTATTCTCCCCAATTCCTAAACCATTCAACCATTCCCTCTGCCTCTTACCCTCCCTCTTTCACCCACAACATCTCTACCCGTCGGTTGCTGCCAGTGATGGATGTTACTAAAAACACGTGCCCTCTGGCAATGTCTGGACAGTCCAAGTTACTATTATCACCGACGGTGGGTTAACGACAAGCAAAGATGGGTGTTGTCGTCTCTGGCTTCGATAGCTCCTCTGACATGGACTGGACCGTCGTCCATCTCTCTTATACTCTTGTTGTTCCCTATTTCTTTTATATATTCTTGTTATTTATGGTGTAACCATATAATATTTATTCTGGTTGTTACTTAATGAGAATGAAGCTGGTTTATTATGCATAGCTTTGTTATTTTCATATATTGGATTTCATTTTTGGTTAGGGTTTTCAGATTGTATAGGAAAATGATAACATGTTAGTCTTATGATTTGATTTTGGTTCTTTCCAGTCATTATGTTAGTTTTTTTAATTCAACCTTTTTAAAAAAAAAATGAATCTGGTTTCTTATGATGATTAAATTAATAAACTTTCGTTCTTTTGAGGATAATTTTGTACGGACAAACACCTTAACTGAAGAGATATTTCATGTTTTTATATTATATGTATATATCAATCTATGTATTTTGCTTTATGAGGATATTTTTAAAGATATGCTTTTTCCTTTGAGGATGATATCTAGAACTTTTATTCTTTCGAGAATATCTATGAGTAATATTTATGGAGACTTGAACCGAGGGGGGTCTACTATATTTTTTAGTACATTTTTATACACCCATAAAAACTTTTACCACAACCATTTGATTATTAATTAAAACTTTTGAAAATATGTAGTAGAGAATTTTGTTTCTTATTAGATTCTAAAGTTCATTTGAGAGACATTTGTGAAAAAGGAAAATCTTTGGTCGAAAATCTTTCCAGTTTTAAATAATTTTGTATAGGTTTGTTTGTTTGGGATGAAAGGCTTTGTCTATGTTGAGATTCTTATATGTAGTAGTTGTATTGGTTAGTCAGTAGACAACTTTTCCCACCACTTTATTTTTCTTTTTATAATGTTTTGAATTTCAATCTTTAGTGCCAATTTGGTTGGACTCTTTAGTCTCATATGCAATATTACAAATCTTTAACTTTTGACTAGCTTAAGGTTAAAAGATTACACAAAAATCTGCAATTTTATACCTAAAGGTCAAATTAAACGAGAAATTATAATGATTACAATGTAGTGGGTGTAAGCTCTAAACTGAGTGAACCATAACATAAAATCTATGCCTAACCCCCGATCATGGTAATCAATTATGGCCAAGGGATAGTTGACCGTGAATTTTATTTGATCACTAGAATTACTTACTTAATTGTAAGAACTATTGTTTGATTTCATTATGGATTTTATTCACCCAATTGTATAATAGTTGGACATATTTTTGTTAAACACAACATAAGATAATAGATTGATTTATCTTTGTGGGGTATGATTTGGAAATAGGACAAGAGATAGAAAACAATCAGACCCTTAATCAAGTTTGGATATCTAACTTTAGGATTTTTTTCTTTATTAAAATGTAGGCAAGCTTTTTTTACTCTTTTATCACTGCTTCTATTGTCTTGTATGAAAAACCCTCTACTAGTTCACTATATATTGATGTAATTATTATGAGTTTGTTAAAATATACCTCTATTTTTGTTGTTCAACTAGAATTAATATTTAGGTTTTCTCATTTGGCTTATGTAGTTTTTGCAGGGTTGGATATATTTGTTTTGATTCGGATTTTACATTTCTTAGTTTTCGGTCCCAAGATCTAATTAAGGAGTATGATAAATGTTTTAAGTTCATATTTCCTATCACTATATTTCTGGTCCAATCTTGTTCCCTGTTTGGACATTTCTCATTATAATTCTGGTATGTTAAAGGTAACTTCCAAGGATATTGATGATCCAGTTAAGCTCTGTAATGTATTTCTCACCACATTTCTGACTTATTTATGGGTCATGAATCCTGAATCGACTTAGGTTTTTAAGATTTTCTACGAATTATATATATTATGTTCATTGGATGTATCAAGATATAATTTTATATTATTTTATAGATGACTGAGGGTGTTGTTCTCGTCAGTTAGCTACCACTGAGAGGAGCTTCAATTTTTAACTATTTATGTGCATGTATGCCTCTAATTAATTCTTATATTAGTTTTGGTTTATTATGTTAAAATAAGTACATAAGTTAAACACTTGGAAGTTGAAGACACAGCCCCAATTCGTAAGATATAGAGATCTAATTTAAATTAGAAAAACTCGTATGCTCATCTTCTTATGAGTTTTTAATAATTACGACTTTCTTCGTCACTTTTAGAAAATAACTCAGTATACTCTCATGCCCATGTTACTTCAAGTGGGTGATAGTAATGCCGAATTTAGTTATATTTCATTGGATACGTTGATGCAAATTTTATCCGGGAGATATAACTAAATGTGCTTCAAAGGACTTGTGGAAGATTCGTTTATCTCATTGTGACTAGTAACTCTGATTGTGATCTTGGAAGAGGTAAATACTGCTGGTTGCATTTTTTTCTCAATGCTATATGTGGGGACCAATTTCATTCTCAGTCCACGAGAGTAGATGACCCGGCCCAATAAATTTAACAAGTTGCCCGACCCAAATCATGGGAATATGCTGCGAGTATGGGTAGTCCACACCACCCCAAAACCAAGTCAATCCCCTATAATCTCGTAGAGATATTTAAGGATTCATGGATCATCATGGACGTCATGGAGTTACTTAATCAACTGAAATTCTACATCTATAAATTGTAACCCCTGGCCCGGGGCATAGTGGCATGTAACTCAACAAATTGAGAGATACTTAATAAAATAGTAGAACTTTCCGTGGACGTAGGCAAGTTGCCTAACTACATACATAGTTGTGTTGTGTGTGCGATTATATGTTTTCTTGTTCGATTGTGATTGTTCTTCGTAGATCCTTAATTGTGATATTTTTTTATACCACAATTAGCGCCGTATGTGGGAACGACTGTTATTCGTACGAGAACAATTACAAACTAAAAGCCCTCAATGTCTCACCATAGTAGCAACATCCCTAAAGCCGACGGTGTTTAGGAAGAACCTGCCCCTTTCAGGGTGAGGTTTGAAATTCACTAACCGAATCCAAGGCTTGGCTAGCAAAGGTATCATTCTGAAGAGAGTCATGTACCACCAAGGTCCACGCAGATTTCCAGGTTGGGCAATGCCTATGTGGTCAGACTTCGAAAAAAAGAAGAAGGCACGCGTCGCCAAGAAGAGGATAATGCTTTCCTAAAAAGGCGACTGGAAATAATGGAGAGAGATTTCCACAGTATTACAATACGATGCTATGACCGGAATCTTAGCCCTTAGATGAGTGAATTTATAGTCGTGGAAGGAGCCCCAGACACGACCAAGGGAAAATTGAGAGGAACAGGTCAGAGAATAGTCGACCAGAACAACTACAGCCAGTTCGATGTCGTGGGAGTCTTGGTCGACAGAGTGATGAAATCAGGAGCTTGGTCCATAGGGAGATGGATCAAGACCCAGTCCATCGAGGAGCCAGATCCACATGAGAGCTATACAGAAGAGATCTTAACACTCAAATGAAGTCCCATTTTTCAAGGGAAATAGAAGAAAAGGACCCCCCTAAGAAATTTGCAATCCCTAGATTTAAGATCTATGACGGAAAAAATGACCCTATCGATCATGTACGACAGTACAGGCAGGACATTACCTTATAGAACCACAACGATGCGTTGATGTGTTGCATCTTCCCTTCCAGTCTGCATGATGTGCTGCATAAGTGGTTCAAGAGGCTGCCACATAGGTCTATCAGGATCTTTAAGGCTCTAGCTGAATTATTCATAGCTCGTTTTATAACCAGCAACTCCCACCCCAAGCGGATGGATACTCTGCTCACAATGAAGAAAAAACCACACGAGAACCTCAGGGAATATGCCAAGAGGTACGGGAGATTTTTAACAAAATTGAGGACTTCTCGGAGCAGGTTACCGTAGCATCCTTCAAGATCGGACTGCCAAGCACTTCTTTATTGCACCAATTCTTAACTAAGAAGGAGACTAATTCCATCGACGATCTGATGGATCATATTGAAAAATATGCCAAAGTCAAAGATGTAATCCATCTTAATGTCGGGGATAATGGTCGTACAGAGACGAACAAAGGGACAGAGAAAAATGATTCCCAGAAGAAAGGAAACAAGAATGGGGGCAAGAATGGCTCGAAAAAAGGCAAAAAGAATGACCCTTCAAAAGTGTTCCAGGCTGTTAACATAGTCTTCAAGGAATCGATATACAAAATCCTCACCAAGATCAAGGAAGAGCCATTTGTCAAATCGCCCAAGAAGATGAGAGGAGATCTAACGAAGCGCATTAATGCACTAACGTGTGCATTCCATAAAGAAGGCGGTCAGATGACTGAATACTATAAAGAACTCAAGTCTCATCTCAAGGAGCTAGCGCAGGCTGGTCATGTCAACGAGTTCATAGATAAGAAGGAAGATAAGGTCGCAACCAATGGTGACCAGAATTCGAACAACATCCTTAAGGACGAGATGGGCCACGAGTTCGCAGTAATTCATGGGGCATCAGACCTCAAGAAAGTATAAGGAAACACTGTTCAGATTGAAGTTAAAAAGCTTACCACCGTTATGCAAGATTTCAAATAGACCCCGCCAAGACTCAGGTCGGGAAGTGTCGGCGACCAGAAAATGTCGACTATAATAAGCACATTATGTTTACAGAAGATGATTTAGTTGGGGTAAGAACCCGACATCATGATGCATTGGTCATCACACTCAGAATAGCTAATTGAGACATTAACAGGTTGCTCATCGACCAAGGTAGATCTTTTGAAGTGATGTATGTAGACTTGTTCCACAAATTAAAATTCAATATCTCCGACCTCAAAGAGGCCACCATTCCATTGGTTGGATTTACAGAAAAGATAACCATGCTGCTGGGCAAGATAGTCCTGCCAGTCAGGATGGGAAGTATTACAAAGATAATCGAGTTTCTGGTAGTAGATATCGAATCCCCCTATCACGCCATCCTGGGTAGAGGCTGGCTCCATGCTATAAAGGCCTTACCATCCTCATATCATCAAAAACTCAAGTGCGTTACAGATAGGGGTGGTCGAGATTCGTAGTGATCAAGCTATGGCTAGAAAATGCTTCATTATAGCCATCCTCCCCAAGCATGAGAAGAAAAAAGATAAGAGGAAAGTCTAAGAGGAAGCCCAAGAAGGGGTATTGCTTAAAATAATAATTACAGTACGGTCGACCAGGGGTGGAGGAAACTAGGCTCCACCCCACAAGTAGGGTCTTAGAAGACCTGAAAGAAATTACAACTGAAGGCAAATTTCCTGAAAGGAAATTTCTGATCGGTACCTCTCTCACCGATAGAGAAAAGAAGGAATTAACCACGTTCTTACAGAGAAATCTGAATGTTTTTGTTTGGGAACCGTACGAGCAGCCTGGGATAGACCACATTAATACATGCCATCGACTGAACGTCAATCCAACTTTCAAACCATTCACTCAGAAGGCTTGCAGATAGCCCCATAAAAGTTTAAGGCAGTAGAGAAATAGGTAGGAAAATTACTGGATACAGGTTTTATTCGAGAAGTTCAGTTCCCAAATGGATATCCAACCCAATCGTCGTACCCAAAAGCAATGGAAGCTGGAAAGAATGCAGGAGTGACTTATCATTGACTGGTCACCAGGATGTTCAATAAAAAAATGGGAGAAATAATGGAGGTATACATCGACGACATGCTCATCAAGAGTAAACTCAAGGGAAACCATCTCTCAGACCTAGCAGGAACCTCTGAGATCCTCAGGAAATACCAGATGAAACTTAATGCTAACAAGTGTTTATTCGACGTCCATCCAGGAAAGTTCTTAGGATACCTGGTCAGCAAAATAGGGATTGAAGCAAACCCCGACCATATCGACACCATCAAAAAATTCTAGCCCCTTCAGATGATTAGAGATGTCCAGAAGCTTACCAGCATGCTCACTGCACTTAACCGCTTCATCTCTAAGTCTTCGGAGCACTGTCAGTAATTCTTCCAACTATTGAAGAAAAATAAGGGCCTAGTATGGAACGACGATTGCTCCAAAGACCTTGAAAAACTCAAGTCTTACCTCAGTAAGCCACTCTTTCTAGTGATTCCAAAAGAAAGTGACCCCATATACCTCTATCTTGCCGTATCAGACCATGCTATAAGCTCCGCCTTGGTATGCGATAAGGAATGAGTCCAACACCCAGTCTACTACGTCAGCAAGACGCTTCTGGATGCTGAGCAACATTATTTTCCCCTAAAAAAGCTCGCCCATGCCTTAGTGGTAGCCTAGAGGAAGCTAAAGCAATACTTTGAGGCTCATTCCATCATCGTGATCACATCACATCCCCTCAAAGTTGTTCTAAGGAAAGTTGATCTCTCTAACAGACTATCAAAGTGGTCGGTAGATCTTGGAAGATTCGATATCCACTTTCAACCAAGAATAACAATTAAGGGGCAATTCTAGCAGAATTTATTGCTGAGTTCACGGGGAATCAGCCTACTGCCCAGTTAGAAATTGAGCAGCTAATAGAAGAGGAAGAAAAATTCTTCGACTGGACCCTTTATGTTGACAAAGCCTCTAACTCCAGGGGGTAGGAGTAGGCATTGTATTGGTTACCCTAAAGAAGACTATGCTCGAATAATGGATCAGGCTAGGATTTGAATCCTCCACAACAAAGTGAAATATGAAGTGCTGATCTCCGGCCTGTGCAAAGCACAATTGCTAGGGGAAAAATACTTTCAGGTATTTGGCGATTCAAAGCTAGTGTCCAAGCAGATAAGTGGATACTTCAACACCAAGGATGAGAGAATGGCAACTTACCTTGTTGTTGTAAGGGGAATTATGGAAAACTTTAATAGAGTTAATGTTCAGCAGTTCCCCGGGGGAAGAACAGTCACGCCGACGCCCTAGAAACTCTAAGCTCCACCATTGACTCTGGTTTAAGGAGAACCATTCAGATGCAATTCCTCACGCAACCAAACATCAATCAGTCAGTCATAGATCAAGTCCTCCATATAGAGAAGACACCCAGCTAGATGGATCCCATCATGACTTATCTACGGAGCGACACACTTCCAGGCGAGGAGAGATCGACGCACCAGATAAAAGTCAAGGTTGCTCACTTTCACTTATCTCCTGAATGAAAACTCTACAAAAAGTCTTTCACTGGCCCCTACCTCCAGTGCATTCACCCAGAAGATGTCGAGCAGGTTCTTAGTGAACTTCATGAAGGAATTTGTGGGAGTCATGCAGGAGGAAGATCACTGGCTTTTTGAGCGATCAAAGAAGGATACTGGTGGCCATACATGCAGAAGGATGCTGGAATTTACATTCGCAAGTGTGAAAAGTGCCAAAAGCACTCCCCTATGGTCCACCAGCCAGCGAGTGACCTCATGTCATTGACCAACCCATGGCCTTTCACCCAATGGGGCTTAGATATTGTAGGGCCTTTTCCTATCGCATCTGGAAATTACAAATACCTGTTGGTCGGCACTAACTACTTCACCAAATAGGTAGAGGAAGAACCACTCACAAACATCCGAGACTTTGATATGATGAGGTTCATATAGAAGAACATCATCACCTGCATTAGGACACTAAGAACTATCATTATTGATAATGTCACGCAGTTCAAAAATGGCTTCTTTCAAGGTTTTTACGACGAGCATGACATCAAGCACCATTTTAGTTCTGTAGTGTATCCACAGAGCAGCGTACAAACTAAATCTTCCAATAAGACAATGATCGATGGACTAAAAAAGGTCTAAAAAGATCTAAAGGTGCCTGGGTAGATGAACTACCCCTTATTTTATGGGCTTATCGTACAACTCCTAGGAGAGCAACGGGAGAAACTCCCTTCATGCTCGCCTATGGAATGAAGGCAATCATCCCATTGGAAGAAGGACTCCCTACTATGAAAACCACTTTGGTTAACCAAGTCCTCAACGATGAAGCACTACTCAGGGAACTTGACTTAGCTGATGAGCGACGAGAACTGTCACTAGTTAAGTTGGCATCTTACCAACAATAACTGGCCAAATAATACAACCCAAAAGTCAATTCGAGGAAAATTTTAATAGGGGATTACGTCCTGAGGAAAGTCCTCTGTAGTGCTGTAAGACCATCAGACGGTAAACTGGGACCAAATTGGGAGGGACCTTTCAAGATAATAAGGGATGACCTACAAGGAGCACATCATTTGGAAATACTGAAGGGCAGGGAGATACCAAAGGCCTAGAATGCAACCAACCTTAAGAAGTTCTACTTCTAAACTTCTATACCTTTTGTTTTTCAGCATCATTAGTTTAGGCAAATTTTCATTTACAAACTAATGTTGCCTTTTATTTATCATTTTTATCAATAAAGTTCAATTGGCCCGCACATTCTAAGCATCTTGGTTGTTTAATAATCAAATCCCAAGATGCATCTTTTTTAAGCAGTATACTCCCCTAAAAAAAAAACAAAGTTCCAAGATTTGCAGGAAGATGATAAACTAGCTCCAGTCAAGGAATAAAGCTCCTATGGTTATAATAGTGTGTTGAACTTATGCCACTCAAAGCTAAAATATGTGAAGCAAGGTTTATAATTAAACTTCCTCAGGACTTTGTTGAAAACACTATTGGCCTCTTGAGTCGCTTCGACAATAATAAATGACCTATAGGGGATCCTTAGGCAATAAAGCCAACTCAAGGTTGGTCGCCAACTTAGGTTGGTTGAAAAATCCTGTTCGGGCGGATGTCCCATTAACGAGGTACATTATCGCCATCGCCCTACTTAGGCCTAAGGAAGTGTGATGACATAACCTAAAAGGTAAAGTGGACAAAATGATATGGCTAAGGCATATTGGACTGGGAGAATGTTCAAACACGAGATAAAAAAACTCAACATCATTTAGTCGGTTAAAAAGCCCAAAATGATTAAAAAGTTTTTGTATTAATCATTCGTACTATGATCAGATCTATCAAGTACTTTTTTTGGTCAAACATTGATGACAAGTAATTAATAAATAAGATTAACACATGTTTAGTCAGCAAATGCTCAAGACATAAATAATCAGCTGTATCTGTCATTAAAAATAATATGATTACATTTACATCCAAAGACTAAGAAATACTTACAGACCTACGATGGCCCAGCACAACGAGCAAGGTAGTATGATAATCGAGATCTCCGACCATCATCAGGATGAGGAAATAAGTCTGATTCAATGCCCTCTGGGAATAGCTCTAGAAGCTGAGCAAAAATAGCATCTATTAGGATCCAACGGTCATCCCTTGAGAAGGGATTTCGTAGAATAGATGAACGAACGGTCTGATATTTATACCACAGGACGGATTCCTTAGGAAATTTCAATTCCTTAAGAATGTCATCCATCCCCTAGAAAAAGCAAGTTCTTCGATTTGTTTTAGTCTTGATGGGGTATCTGTCCAACCTTGATCATAACCATCAACCCAGACCTGCCGAGGACCCTTTCAAAATAAATGTCTTAATCATGTGACATCCATCTGGAGACCAGCAACAATCACATAAGCTCACCGAACGTCTTCTTTTAGCTTGACAATATCCCTCATAGAAGCTTGATTGTCAGTTTGAGCAACTATAGAAGACGATGAAGATCCTCACGGTACCAAAGAAGGACCCGATGGAGTGTTTTCTCTGAGATAAGAAATTTCTCTTCTTAGAGCATCATTTTCTCTTTATAATAGCTCCCCCACCTGATTGATTTCAGACGCATCCAGAAGTTTTTCTTTAAAGGCGTCCATCTCCTTCTGCATAGAGACACCAATTCCCTTTATCTCCCTGAGCCTATCCTTGAGCTTAGTGACTACCTCAGATTAATCTTTGTAATCCTAGTTTCTAACCTTCAGGGAAATATTAATCCTTACAAAAGCTCGATGCTCATGAGCGCTAATGTTCGAACCAAGAATCTGGCCTAGATGGGAGTTAGCAGGAATATAATCCTTTAAATCAATGAGCTACAACCAATCAAACAAGCAACAAAGGTAACAAGAATCAATAATGAAACAAAAAGTTTTCTTTTCATTTAATCAAAAGGCACAAGCCAGTACAAATGAAAGGAAGAATAAAAAATACAACAGATGAACAAAAATAAGAATAAAGTCTAAATTCCTAGGAGGCCTCAACCTGGTCAGACGCGGAGGCTGTAACACCCCGTGTTTTTATTAATTAATTTAATTAATTAATTAGAATATTTGAAGAAATAAAACTTTGGATTTAATGGTTTTTGATAATTAAACATGTTGTTTTTTATATTTGAGTAGTAAATTCTCAACCATAATTAAATTGGACTTATAATAAAATGTTAGAATGATTTTTAGTATATTTTAACAAACAGGTAGATTTTTTGTGGAATTTTATTTTTTTTAAGTGTAAAGGAGATTTTTTTAAAGTTTTTATTTGATTGTTGGGGTCGTTCAAACGACAGCGTATGTCGTTCGAAGGACAACTGTCAGTCGTTCGAAGGACAACTGTCAGTCGTTCGAACGACATCTAAGGCGGTGACTTAATTAGAGCCCTAATTGTATTTTAACTCTTAAACCCTTTAAATACCAAACTGATACGGGGCTGGGACTTTTAAAACACTTTTCTCTCAAACTTTTCTCATGTAAGGTTCTCAAAACATATTTCCTCTCATCTTCAACCCCTAGCCCAACTTTTAGCAAGTTTTAACTCAAGAATTGAAGTTTCAATTGGTGTTTTCTCAAGAGGAGTTCAATCGTCTACTCAGATTTTTATCCAACTAATTTCAGGCATGAATACTCTATTCCTTTGCTTTAGTATTATGCATTTTAAGTGTCACCTAAACCCTTAATCACATGTTTTTGATTAAAAACAATTAGCAACTTAATTAGAGAAAGCAAAAACTAACTTTTTGGGGTTGTTTTGATAAAACTTTTTAATATGATTTAATCCTTGAAACCCTTAGGTGTGTAGGTTAGATTTTTGGGTGTTTATGGTTTTGGGTGTAGGCTCTCATGTAGAATTTTATGTGGGTATACTTATATAGTTTTTGGGATGCGCTCACACTTTTAATAAGTTGCGAAATTATAAAAGAAAATGCTTATGTCATATTGAAATTATTGCATGTTAATTAATTTAACACGTTTGGAATCAAAGACGATATTACTTTGTGATTATATGGTCAGGTTGTGTTCTGATTTGTGTTATTGTGTGTATTATTATTATTATTCACCTTTTCCATCGCGGGGACGAGGGGCGTTTGGGTAGTATATTGCTCACCTTGTTTATAGGATGCTTACTAGGTATGGGACTAGTGGGTAGGCCTTGCTTATAATTTATGCTTGCTAGGTATGGGACTAGTTAGTGTAAATTTGTGGGGATTTTGATATTCCGGTGGTGGGCTGATTTTTTATGTTTTAGTTATCGTCGCGTTAGCCTAGGCATGAGACTCCGATGTATTTTATATTGGGAATTCATCTTATACGTAGGATATGACGTATATGTACTTTGGAGACCCTTAGGTATGGGACTAAGGGATATTTTGAGGGTCTCACATCGATTAAAAAGGGTGGGGTAATTTTGTGAATTGTGGAATTGAGAATGAGAATTAATGCCTAAGAAAAAACGGACACTAAAATTTGTGGCGACATAATGTGTTAGTGACCGACAGTTTAAACGGGTCAGCTTGGGTGATTTATGTCGTGTCGTGTGTGGAATCTTGTCATATTGCGGGAGATCGACAATTTAAAAGTATTCGGCTGGATATTGACAAGGGGAAGTGTGAGACTTTGGTGGATTACCACCCGGAGTGGGAGGACATCCATAATAAAAAGTGAGAACCATAATAAAATTTGGGTTAATTTAATTAAATTAACGCTTTGGGGCTGCAGGATAAATAAAATGATATTGGTGTGTTTTATCAAAAATCTTTGGGGTTTGGTTAGCGATTTATATTTTTGCGTTTAATTATCTTCGTAATTAAAATATTCTATTGTGATATTTCTTTCGTATAATGCTACTATCTATATTCATGGTTCCTATATGAGGGGAGTAGTGTGTATTCATGCTCGGGGCTCTGACCTCGTGCATTGACTAACTTTTTCAGGATAAGTTTTGGAGAAGCTGTATAGAATTATTTGAAGATTTTCTTGGAGTTGCAGTTGGAGTTTCTCTACCTTATGTGTATTGGTTTAGTTTAGTTTTCCATTCCTCCGTATTTACTTTGAGACACAGTTTATGGTTTTGTTTGGTCCATTAGGTTCCAAAGTTATTATGGGTTTTATTCATATTTCTTTATGGATTTAGTTGGAGATTATTCAGTTTTATATTATGGGAGATTGGATTTAATTGGAGTTTTAGCATGTTATGGATCTTTTATCATTCAGTTTTTATTATCATTTGGAATTGATTCAAATATTTGTCTTGTGGATTGATGTTATTATGTGTCATATCTATCTCATGCTAAGAATGATATATTATTTCATTTGTGCCTGACTTAGTTTTGGTGGCGGCCGATGCTTGAATTAGGCGGGGTGTGACAGAGGCCCCCTACCCCTTATCAGTAGCTTGGTCGATGGGGACCTCACCTTCCCCAGCAGCTAGGGTAGGTCCTCTAGCTAGAATAATGACCCCTTCTGTATTGTCTGATGCATCTCCCATAATAGGAGTAATGGGCTTCAGGTTATCCTGAGCATCAGGTTGAGGAAATGGAGATACCTAAAAAGGATTACGATTGGGATGATGCTGGGCGAAAACGGGGGAGTCAGCAGCAACCCTAACAGTAGTCAAGGATTTATCCCATCCTTTTTTGAAGCATGCTCGCCAAAGATAATCAATCTGGAGCACAGCGTCATCGTACACCACCTCCTATCCTTCATTATACCCGCTCTCTCGAACAGTCGTTGTTTCCTCCTCCAGTTGCTCCACCTTCACAACCAATCCCTTATTCGCCTCTGCCACTGCCAACTTGTCTGCGTTTAGGACATTATAGGCTTCTCGAAGGTAAAAAATATCCTTAGTAGACTTCTCCCTCTCCTTGTCAAAGGAAGCCTTCGTATCAGCCAGAGCCTTCTCGAAAGACTTTAGAGCTTTGTCCAGCTCTGAGTTTGAAAATCGACAGCTCTGCTCCACCATAAATCAACATAGTATAGTCGGAGACAAGCTATAAAATAGAAGAAACATAGGTTAAGCATGCAATGTTAGAGAAAAATGAAGAACAAGAAGTATATATAAAGGAGTACTCACCATAGCAAGCCCTTGGGAAGATTTAAGGGATAACTGGTCCCCCCATGCTCGATGATCGCTCACGGTCGGCCGTGAGCACTCCTTTCTCCAGCAGCAAAGGGGCAAGTTGAGGAGCAGCAAACACTGAGGCCCCCTCAACAAAAACAAAAAAATAACTATCAAGGCATTTGAGTCTTGTGCCCTTATCTTTTTTCCTTTTCTCTTCTCTCTCTCTCTCTCTCTCTCTCTCTCTCTCTCTCTATCTATCTCTTCTCCTCCTCTTATCTCTTCTTTCTCTCCACCTCCTTCTCCCGAACCACCACCTTAGAATTACCCATAGATTCTCCAGCCATTTTCTTAAGGAACTTCATTGTATTGGACAAAAGATCATCATCATCATCATCATCATCATCATCATCATCGTCGTCATCTTAGATCAAGTTTCTTCTCCTTGAAGGGTCCATCTCTTCCTTGCTGGACTCCTCTTCCCAACTCCCACTTTCACCACTTCCCTCCACGTCGCCTTCTACTACATCCTCTCCCGAGCTACTTTATTCCTCGTCCTCTACCTCAATGGGTTTTTGTAATACCCCGTATTTTTATGATATTTATTTTATGGGATTAATTTAATTAAATGCGTATTAATTGGAAATTAATCCGGATTAAAAATACTAGCGAGATGCGAGTTGGTATTTCATTATATGTGCATATATGATTATATATGAATTTTGAATTATGAAATTTGTCGTGAGATTGAAATACGGAAATTTGAAAATTTTGTTGAGACGCGTGTGACAGTCGCGTCATGGTATATAATTATGATAATTAAAAAGTGAATTTTATTTCTATTATCCGTATGGCCGTTTTGAGTGAGCCAACGCGTCTGGAAGGGTCGAAATAGTCAGAAAACACTAGCCGAGGGTTTGGTTTGGGTCCCGGGGTATTTCTAGGCCATAACGGCAACGTATAAGGGTAGTTTGGTAATTTTGAATTTTGGGGAATTAAAACCTACGAAAATTGGGAATTAATATCTGATTTGGCATTAACCCACTAATCCCACTAATACCCAAATAGGCTACGGAAGTTATTGAAACTTGTTCCAAAAGAATTTCTAAAGCACAAACCCTAGCCACCATTAACTTTGGAGAAGAAAGCTTGTAGAGAGAGAGGAGAGGAGAAATCTGCAGAGAGAGAGAGAACCATCCATCAATTCGTCATCAAATCCAGAGTTACCCTTAAGGCAAGTGATTTAATTTCATTTTTATAGAGAATGTTTCTTCCATGTGTAGGAATTGATAAAAATATGATTTGTTCTTGGAAGTTAATGAAAAACCCATTAAATTGGAAATAGAAATTACATTCTTGATGAGGAAATTGCATGTAGATTTGTAGTTGATGATTATTCTGATGATATCACAATTGGTATGAAACCAAAAAACGGATTTAATTAGGCTCCTTGATGATTTATAAATTCTAGGGTTCATGTGTTTGAAATTTGGGAAAAATATGTAGAGATTCGATATTTGAATGATGTTAGGAGGAAGTAACACCCCCAAACATGTTAATATGTGACCTAAGGATATTTAGGGACGATTAGGAACCTTAAACAATCGTTGGAGTAATGTTTGGATGAGATTTGAGGTGTAGAGGGATGGGAAAAACGAAAATAAGAAATCTGGGCTCGAATCTGGCCGCTCGTTAGAAGACCTGCCCAGGTCGTTCGAACGAACTCGTTCGAACGAGTTGACCATTGACTTCTAACGAGGTTGAAGTTCGTTCGATAACTTCGTTCGAATGAGACCTCGTTAGATAGGCCAGTTCGTTCGAACGAACTCTCGTTCGAACAACCTCGTTCGAACGAGACGTCGAACGAGTTGACAGCTTAGGCTTTTTAGCCTGTTTTGATACCGAGTGCCCCGTAACCTTGTGTATAAGTAGAGATAGCTTTCCCTTGATGATTAAGTGATATATTTGGGATGATTGGGATATAATGAGGAGTCAAACCTAGAAGTGTAGTTTGAACCTAAGGGAATATAGGAATTAGGACGTGAGAGTCTATTACGATGTGCGAACTAATGACGGCCTAATTTATTATATTAACTGGGGAACATATAAAGTGAGTAGTATTATATGTCGGTACGAGAATGAGAATTACACCACCAATATATATTATGGTGATTACTAAGATGTGTGAATACTTAGTATATGTATTGATTTTATGTGTATGACATACCTACCATACTTGCTATCACGGGAGGTTTGCGTTCGCTTAGGGCCCTCTAATCCTTGTGTTACCCGGATTTAGACTGGTTACCTCGATGAACATAGGTCAGAGAAGGACTTATTGGGATGTTAATAAGTCTGCTGATCGTGGGAGCGCAGGTATGTGCGTGACCCATGTGATGTGACTGTGTTCGCCTCCATTGTTTGTGATGTTTTTATCTGAACGATTCCTGAGAGATTCGGAATGCGTGATCCTTATGTACGTGATGTACCAGGATGGATAGCAGAGTATGTGTGCACCGCAGATTAGTCTCGGGGTGCTTGTATTGTATATTTATGATGTGAATAATATACACTTAATTAATGGGAACTTTCATGTTAATATTGTGAATAAAATTATGGAATTGTTTTGAGAAAACATAACGGGTTAACCGATAGTGAAATGTATTACATATTGAGAATCTGAGTTTGAGTAAAGCCCTGTATTTATTTGATAACGCTAGAATGTATTATGGGAATCGAGTAGTAAGGGGTAGAACTTATTACATTTTGGTTAGATATGGATGTCTTATAGATGGGTACGGTACGTTAGGAGTGCACATGTAGTCGAGAGGTGAGAATTTCATGTGAGTGCACGTCCTAACATGTATTTTGCATTTAATGTTTTAATGTTATTAAAACACTTGCTGTTTTCAAAATGTTTTACACTTTCGGGCTCTGACCCATTTGCTTTCAAATCTATTTTTGTAAAAACCATTTTAGGTGCCCAGCCACAAGGACACCATGCATAGGATTCTCATTCAGGTGACGAGTTGTAGCTGATTGTGGAAGTTACAGGACTTTGTTTGTAGACGCTTCATCTATCTTGACTCGATATTCATTAGTTATCAGTTGTAGGGCATGTCGCCCATTTCTTTTAGAGATATTTCATTTATTTCAGTTATTCAGACCTTTGGCATGTAATTATTCAGGATTCAGACTTGTCATTTTACTTTCAGTTGTGGGATTGTTGTGAGGAGTTTTCCTCCGGATTTATATTTATGTTGTTAGTTATTCATTACTTCATTATAGTGAATGGTTGTTATTATTTCATTATTCTTTTACTGCATGTTAATCAGACTTAACTTAAAATTTGGCACTTGCTTTTAAATACTAGGTGGTTAGTAATTATAAAAATGTTTTCGACAGTGATGCTATTAACTGAACCAACTTGGCATTTTGAATTAATTTAATAAAGGAGTAGCTACCCGGTATTTAATTAGTCGGGGTGTCACAGGTGGTATCAGAGCATCAGGTTCTAGTGTCCATTAGGATCTGTACGGCTTATTATGTTTCCGCTGAGCTTTCTTTGATGTAGAGCCCTATATCTTAGGACTGTTGTATTCTCTTATTTATGCTACGTTCTTCAGCTATTTTAAGTTTATAACTGCGAACTTATAAACTTCATTCTTATTTCAGATGCCTCCACGACGTGCACAACGGGTTCCCAGGAATTCAACGCCAGAACCACAGCCCGCACCAGTTCAGGGCACGATGAATGCCGCCGAGGTTGCAGCCATTGTGGCCCAGGTGGTAAATGCCGCACTAGCAGTAGTTCAGCAGGCACCAGCTCAGGCGCCAGGAGCCGCGCCAGTTCAGGCTCATGCATTCCCGTCTGCTTGGGAACGTGTACGTGATGCTTTTCAGAAAGCACACCCCCCGGAGTTGGCAGGTAGCTCCGATGTGGTAGTTTCGAGTCAGTGGAGGAAGGACACCCAGCGACACCTGAGGATGTACGAGTGCACTGAGGTTCAGAAGCAGTTACTAGCTACCTTTAAGCTAGTGGGGTCTGCACTGCAGTGGTGGGAGTCTATTACCACCGTAGAGGAGAGGGATACTCTCACTATTCAGGAGTTTTGGGTGCGGTTTGACCGCAAGTACTTTCCGTCGGCTGTTCACACAGAGATGAGGAGGAAGTTGATGAGCCTCAAGCAAGAGGGTAAGACTGTGGCCGAGTATGAGGCTGAATTTACTGATCTTCTGAACATTGTTCCGGATGAGATACCGACGGAGGAGAAGAAGATACAGAAATTTACGGACGGGTTGACCTGGAGGATTCGTCAGCACTTGTTAGGGAACCTCTCGTTAGCCACTTATTCTGATGTGGTTAACGCTGCATTGCTCCATTGTTAGGATCACCGCTTTCACATGGCTGAGGGCAAGCGATCGGGAGAGTCTAGCCATCAGGGCAGGACTGGAGGAAATGGTGCCAGTGGGGCACAATCTGTTCAGGGGCAGAGGCAGGGTGATCAGGGTACCCAGCAGGGAGATCACAAGAGGTTCAGGTCAGGAAATTTCAGGCACGGACAGGGAGGTTTCCGGCAGGGCCATCAGGGTCTGAACGGCCATCAGCACCAGCAGGGTCAGAATGGTCAACAGCAGTTTCAGCAGGGCCAGTGGAGGAATGGTAACGGCCACCAGGGCCGGGGACAGCAGGGACAGAGAGGGGGGAACTTCCCAGGGAAGTGTTTCATTTGTGGAAAGACTGGCCATAAATTCCAGGACTGTCCTGATAGGGGCAGGGCCCCGCAGCAGCAGCAGGGTGCTCGACATGAGCCACAGAGGCCACTTTTTCCGCCAGCCCTTCCAGCTCCAGCCCAGGTGCCAGCTCTTCTAGCAGTTCCTGTGCAGCAGGGACAGTTACAGTATGGACGTGTCTATAACGTCCACCAGGCAGCAGCTCCGCAGGCACCACCCTCGATTGAGGGTACGTTTCCTATCCATGGTACGATGGGTCGGGTTTTGTTTGATACGGGGGCAACACATTGCTTTATAGCTAAACATTTTGCGAAAGCCTTAGGGTTGTTAACTACAGAAGAGAGCACAGTGACGTGTGTAGACTCACCATTGGGGAGTGGGTCACTTATTTTCTTTATATGCCGGGGAGTAGGGGTAGAGATTGGTAGTCTGGTGTTACCTGCAGATATGTTAGTATTAGAGATGACCGAGTATGATGCCATTATTGGTATGGATTGGCTTGTTGCGTACCGAGCCATGATTGACTGTTTCAGTAGGAGTATTATCTTTGCCATTCTCGGGCAGGAGATGTTTTTGGTGGCGATGCCTCGTTCCGAGGGAGGATCGTCCACTCATTTGTACTATATAGAGGATGAGACCTCTAAGGAGGTGGTGATACCACTTGATTCGATTCCGGTTGTTAGAGAGTTTGCCGATGTATTTCAGGATATACCTGGATTACCCCCCAGTCGAGAGATAGACTTTGTCATAGACTTATTGCCAGATACGAGACCTATAGCATGCGCACCGTACCGTATGGCTCCAGCTGAGATGAGGGAGTTACGGGATCAGATTGAGCAGTTGTTGGGTCAGGGGTTTATACGGAGGAGTTCTTCACCGTGGGGTTCCTTTGTGTTGTTTATGAAGAAGAGAGATGGTTCACTGAGATTGTGTGTGGACTACCGAGATTTGAATAAGGTCACGATACAGAATAAGTATCCGTTTCCTCGAATCGATGACTTATTCGACCAGTTGAGAGGAGCTTCTTTCTTCTCAAAGATTGATTTGAGATTGGGATACCATCAGTTGCGTATCAGGGAAGAGGATGTCTCGAAGACTGCGTTCTTATCGAGATATGGATCCTACGAGTTTCGGGTTATGCCTTTTGGTTTGACCAACGCTCCAGCAGTGTTTATGGACTTGATGAATAGAGTGTTCAGGGATTTCCTAGATCAGTTTGTCATTGTCTTCATCGATGATATTCTGGTTTACTCCCAGACAGAGGAGGAGCACGCCGAGCATTTGAGGCAAGTTTTGCAGACACTACGTCAGAACGAGTTGTATGCAAAATATGAGAAATGCGGGTTTTGGCTGAAGGAGGTCCAGTTTTTGGGACATATTATTTCCGACCGGGGAATATCTGTTGATCCGGGGAAGGTATCCGCAGTGAGGGAGTGGGGACAGCCCATGACACCGACAGAGATTCGTAGTTTCTTGGGCCTAGCAGGATACTACAGGAGGTTTATTCGGGGTTTCTCAAAGATAGCAGGTCCTTTGACACATCTGACTTGTAAGGGTGTGCCATTCATCTGGAGTGATGCCTGTCAGTTGGCATTCGATGAATTGAAGGATAAGTTGACCTTAGCACCTGTGTTAGCATTGCCGAGACCGGGAGTTGAGTATCTAGTATACACCGATGCATCCTTACAAGGACTTGGAGGTGTATTGCAGCAGGAGAGTCAGGCCATAGCTTATGCTTCCCGTAAACTAAAGCCTCACGAGAAGAATTACCCCACTCATGGCTTGGAGTTGGCGGCAGTTGTTTTTGCCCTTCGTATTTGGAGACATTACCTTTTGGGGGAGAAGTTTCGATTGTTCACAGACCACAAGTCCCTGCAGTACCTATTCACGCAGAAGGAGTTGAATATGCGGCAGCGAAGGTGGCTTGAGTTTGTAAAGGACTATCAGTTTGACATCCAGTATCACCCGGGAAAGGCTAACGTGGTAGCAAACGCGTTGAGCCATAGGCCAGCAGATGAAGTGGCAGAGGTGTGGAAGGTTAAGTGGAAGGAATTGGGACACCAGGATGCAGTGGCCCGATCATTCATGTCGGTAATGACTGTTACGCCGCAGATTGTCATGAGGGTGGTAAAAGCACAAGCAGATGACTCGTTCTGTTAGGAGCAGATAGTTCAATTACTAGCAGAGGGAGCCGAGTCCTATATCGTTAGCTCAGACGGGGGATTACGCTTCAATGGGAGGTTAGTAGTTCCGGAAGGGGAGGAATTACGGCATGAGATGATGGCCGAGTAGCATGGCTCACGGTTCGCGGTACATCCCGGTGGGGACAAAATGTACCAAGACATGAGACGTCAGTATTGGTGGAGCGGGATGAAGAGAGATATTGCCGAGTTTGTTTCTAAATGCGCCACTTGTCAGCTAGTAAAAGTGGATCATTAGAGACCGGCAGGACTGCTACAGCCGTTGGAGGTCCCGATGTGGATGTGGGAGAGCATATCCATGGACTTTATCATGGGATTGCCTACGTCACAGAGAGGTCACGACTCCATTTGGGTAATTGTGGACAGTTTGACCAAAGTCGCTCATTTTCTACCCGTAAGGACAGACTACACTGCGGGACAGTATGCCCAGTTCTTTATTGCAGAGATAGTGAGACTTCACGGTGTGCCCCTAAATATCGTGTCTGACCGAGACAAGAAATTTGTTTCACGGTTTTGGGAAAGTTTTCAGGAGGCCATGGGCACGGAATTGCGGTTGAGTACGGCGTATCACCCGCAGACCGACGGGAAAACGGAGCGTACAAACCAGATGTTGGAGGACATGCTACGTATGAGTATCATTGATTTTGGGGGTGGATGGGAGCAGTATCTTCCACTGGTAGAGTTTGCTTACAACAACTCCTACCAGTTCACCATTGGCATGGCTCCATTTAAGGCATTGTACGGTAGACCTTGTCGTTCCCCAGCATGTTGGTTGGAGGTGGGGGACAACAAACTACTAGGGCCGGAAGTGATTCAGGATACTTCGGCAAGGATAGAATTGATTCGGAGTCGCATTCGGGTAGCTCAGGATCGGCAGAAGAGCTATGCTGATGCGAAGAGGTTCTTCAGGGAGTTCTAAGTGGGGGACCAGGTTTTGCTCAGAGTATCTCCTATGAAGGGGATTATGCATTTCGGGAAGAAAGGTAAGTTGGCACCGAGATATGTGGGACCATTTCCTATTATTGAGCGGATTGGACCGGTTGCGTATAGGCTTGGGTTACCGGAGCATTTGCATCGGATTCACGATGTGTTTCATATTTCCTCGCTAAGGAAATATCTTAGAGAAGATTTGGCTAATTCTCACATTGCTTTGGAGGACATCGATCTCCAGCCTGATAGCTCCTACGAGGAGGGGCCGATTGCTATTTTGGACCGAAGTGAGCGGAAACTGCGGTCAAAGATAGTCCCGTTAGTGCGTGTTCAGTGGCGACATCATAATGTTGAGGAGTCCACATGGGAGCGCGAGGATGAGATGTGCGAACGTTATCCAGAGTTGTTCTTACCAGGTACTTTCTAGTTCCGAATTTCGGGACGAAATTCAGTTATTAGGGGGGGAAGTATGTAATACCCCGTATTTTTGTGATATTTATTTTATGGGATTAATTTAATTAAATGCGTATTAATTGGAAATTAATCCGGATTAAAAATACTAGCGAGATGCGAGTTGGTATTTCATTATATGTGCATATATGATTATATATGAATTTTGAATTATGAAATTTGTCGTGAGATTGAAATACGGCAATTTGGAAATTTTGTTGAGACGCGTGTGACAGTCGCGTCATGGTATATAATTATGATAATTAAAAAGTGAATTTTATTTCTATTATCCGTATGGCCGTTTTGAGTGCGCCAACGCGTCCGGAAGGGTCTAAATAGTCAGAAAACACTAGCCGGGGGTTTGGTTTGGGTCCCGGGGTATTTCTAGTCCATAACGGCAACGTATAAGGGTAGTTTGGTAATTTTGAATTTTGGGGAATTAAAACCTACGAAAATTGGGAATTAATATCTGATTTGGCATTAACCCACTAATCCCACTAATACCCAAATAGTCTACCGAAGTTATTGAAACTTGTTCCAAAAGAATTTCTAAAGCACAAACTCTAGCCACCATTAACTTTGGAGAAGAAAGCTTGTAGAGAGAGAGGAGAGGAGAAATCTGCAGAGAGAGAGAGAACCATCCATCAATTCATCATCAAATCCAGAGTTACCCTTAAGGCAAGTGATTTAATTTCGTTTTTATAGAGAATGTTTCTTCCATGTGTAGGAATTGATAAAAATCTGATTTGTTTTTGGAAGTTAATGAAAAACCCATTAAATTGGAAATAGAAATTACATTCTTGATGAGGAAATTGCATGTAGATTTGTAGTTGATGATTATTATGATGATATCACAATTATTATGAAACCAAAAAACGGATTTAATTAGGCTCCTTGATGATTTATAAATTCTAGGGTTCATGTGTTTGAAATTTGGGAAAAATATGTAGAGATTCTATATTTGAATGATGTTAGGATGAAGTAACACCCCCAAACATGTTAATATGTGACCTAAGGATGTTTAGGGACGATTAGGAACCTTAAACAATCGATGGAGTAATGTTTGGATGAGATTTGAGGTGTAGAGGGATGGGAAAAACGAAAATAAGAAATGTGGGCTCGAATCTGGCCGCTCATTAGAAGACCTGCCCAGGTCATTCGAACGAGCTTCTAACGAGTTGGCCATTGACTTCTAACGAGGGTGAAGTTCGTTCGATAACTTCGTTCGAACGAGACCTCGTTAGATAGGCCAGTTCGTTCGAACGAACTCTCGTTCGAACAGCCTCGTTCGAACGAGACTTCGAACGAGTTGACAGTTTAGGCTTTTTAGCCTGTTTTGATCCCGAGTGCCCCGTAACCTTGTGTATAAGTAGAGATAGCTTTCCCTTGATGATTAAGTGATATATTTGGGATGATTGGGATATAATGAGGAGTCAAACCTAGAAGTGTAGTTTTAACCTAAGGGAATATAGGAATTAGGACGTGAGAGTCTATTACGATGTGCGAACTAATGACGACCTAATTTATTATATTAACTGGGGAACATATAAAGTGAGTAGTATTATATGTCGGTACGAGAATGAGAAGTACACCACCAATATATATTATGGTGATTACTAAGATGTGTGAATACTTAGTATATGTATTGATTTTATGTGTATGACATACCTACCATACTTGCTATCACGGGAGGTTTGCGTTCGCTTAGGGCCCTCTAATCCTTGTGTTGCCTGGATTTAGACTGGTTACCTCGATGAACATAGGTCAGAGAAGGATTTATTGGGATGTTAATAAGTCTGCTGATCGTGGGAGCGCATGTATGTGCGTGACCCATGTGATGTGACTGTGTTCGCCTCCATTGTTTGTGATGTTTTTATCTGAACGATTCCTGAGAGATTCGGAATGCGTGATCCTTATGTACGTGATGTACCGGGATGGATAGCAGAGTATGTGTGCACCGCAGCTTAGTCTCGGGGTGCTTGTATTGTATATTTATGATGTGAATAATATACACTTAATTAATGGGAACTTTCATGTTAATATTGTGAATAAAATTATGGAATTGTTTTGAGAAAACATAACGGGTTAACCGATAGTGAAATGTATTACATATTGAGAATCTGAGTTTGAGTAAAGCCCTGTATTTATTTGATAACTCTAGAATGTATTATGGGAATCGAGTAGTAAGGGGTAGAACTTATTACGTTTTGGTTAGATATGGATGTCTTATAGATGGGTACGGTACGTTAGGAGTGCACATGTAGTCGAGAGGTGAGAATTTCATGTGAGTGCACGTCCTAACATGTATTTTGCATTTAATGTTTTAATGTTATTAAAACACTTGCTGTTTTCAAAATGTTTTACACTTTCGGGCTCTGACCCATTTGCTTTCAAATCTATTTTTGTAAAAACCATTTTAGGTGCCCAGCCACAAGGACACCATGCATAGGATTCTCATTCAGGTGACGAGCTGTAGCTGATTGTGGAAGTTACAGGACTTTGCTTGTAGACGCTTCATCTATCTTGACTCGATATTCATCAGTTATCAGTTGTAGGGCATGTCGCACATTTCTTTTAGAGATATTTCATTTATTTCAGTTATTCAGACCTTTGGCATGTAATTATTCAGGATTCAGACTTGTCATTTTGCTTTCAGTTGTGGGATTGTTGTGAGGAGTTTTCCTCCGGATTTATATTTATGTTGTTGGTTATTCATTACTTCATTATAGTGAATGGTTGTTATTATTTCATTATTCTTTTACTGCATGTTAATCAGACTTAACTTAAAATTTGGCACTTGCTTTTAAATACTAGGTGGTTAGTAATTATAAAAATGTTTTCGACAGTGATGCTATTAACTGAACCAACTTGACATTTTGAATTAATTTAATAAAGGAGTAGCTACCCGGTATTTAATTAGTCGGGGTGTCACAGTTTTAAAGTACCACCAACACCTTCTTTTGGAACGTCTAGACGAGGGATTACATCTACTGGGAGAGCAATAAAGCTAGAAGTAGTATTCCTATATTCCAATAAGAATACAACAAACTGATGATGTTCCCCCTCAGCAACAGTGTCCCTTTTCCTCCAAGCTTTCAAAGGTTCAGCAACTCGGATCTCACGGGGAGCAGGCTCTTGATTCTTGGTTTTTTGCTATAAAAGAAAAAGACGGAAATATTAGAGGAAAAGTACATAGAGGCAGGTAAATAAATAATAAAATAGATATGGTGATAATAACCTATGTATTCCTCCTCAAAGGTAGGGATTCGAGGTCCCATATACCTTATGCCCCCTGATTGGGGAGGATATTGCTAATTTCTGGCAAAAAAAACCTTCAGACCAATAGTCTTTATGGGATTCAGGTAGATTTACTACCAACACCCTATCAGAACTTCTTGCTTTCAAGTACAAAAGACCCCCACTAGAGTGAGAGAAATAATAACAATAACAGATCTCAACTAATCCTAAGTTGGTGCCATAGAGATGGTTTATCCTATGAACACAATTAAAATCTTCCACACATTTGAAGAACATTGAGTAGGAACTATGTTGAAGTATCGAAAAAAATGTAAAAACAGAGGGTTAGGGGGAAACGTTAAACCCCCTTGGGAAACCAACAAAACGTGAATCCAATGACCTTCTTCTAAATCGCGAATATTTCTGGGGACTGAAGTACACTCTATGTCTACCTAATCAGGAATATTGTAACATTTTCTAAACTCACGCAAAGACTTATTATCAAGCATCGCCATAAGAAAAAACACAAAAACCCTAGCTACACTATAAGAACGTTTCACAGAAGACAAAAACTAGAAGTAGAAGAAGAAAGATGAAACTTAAGAGATAGAGATGAAGCTTGGAAAGCTGAGAAAGTCTTGATTTTGAAGAGCGAACATAAAGAATGAAGCCTGAAAACACAGTATGCGCAAAAACGACCAAAGAGGATAAACTGACGGTTAAGTTTTTGACAAACCAGTTTCAAAAACTCAAATGAAATTTTACACATCTCAAGAAAGATTTGGCACATCAACATCTTATAGAAAGACGAGCGCACCCCTCTTGCTTCAGTAAATTACGAGTATGCCACTATAGACGGTGCCACGTCCTTAGCCACATTTAAAATCCATCGGTCCAAGGAATATCCCAAAGATTTTAGGGGAAATTATGGGGACCAATTTCATTCTCAGCCCACGAGAGTAGCCGACCTGGCCTAACAAATCTAGAAATATTCCGACCCAAATCATGGGAATAAGCTACGAGTATGGGTAGTCCACATAGCCCCAAAACCAAGTCAATCCCCTATAATCTCGTAGGGATATTCAAGGGATTCATGGATCATCATGGACCTTGTGGAGTTACTTGAGCAACTGAAATTCTACATCTATAAATTATAACCCCCGGCTCAGGGCATAGGGGCATGTAACTGAGAAAATTGATAGATACTTAATAACACAATAGACCTCTCTGTGGACGTAGATAAGTTGCCGTACAACGTACATAGTTATGTTGTGTGCGCGATTATATGCTTTCTTGTTTGATTGTGATTGTTCTTCGTAGATCCTTTATTGTGATATTTTTTTATACCACACTATATTTAATTAGTTGTCTAACTAAACCTAATTACTTTTTAATTAATTTCTCAGTGTTATATTATAATAGTAAGATTAGTACTGGGTATAGGCCAAAAAGTGTCAGTTCATAACCTTTGCAATTACCTTTGGTGACAGAAAATAATAATGATCCTCAATACATATAGATTCAGTAATGAATCATTACCATTACAAATGTGATGAAAATTCATGAAAATGTACAGATCCAGCTACCAAAAGCATTAATAGAGTTTGATGGTGATATTACAACCTTGAGTATACTGTATAGATAGGATATATTATGTATATACATGCCTTAAATTTGAATAGGGGTTTGAAAGCTTGGGTTATTTTGTGGAATTTTTAGGGGAAGAAGTTATTTGCCTCCTTATTCTCGTTAAATTCACAAGAAATAATTGCTGTCAAAAGTTAAACGCAACAGTTGAAATTATATAGTTGTTTGTAGCATGTTTAGTTAATGATTTACTTCAAAGGACCTTCTGTTTCTTTAATGATTTACTTCGCAACAGTTGTTTGAAATCTAAGCCTAACAAAAGTAAAGTACAAATTTAATTCTTTATTTGGGACCTATTTTTGGTCAACTCTACTTTTGTCAGGTCAAGAACCAACTTTACCATAACAATACGACATTAATAACTACAACTGAATTCCATCCCAAATCAAACTTCATACAAATGATTTGAAGATTCCATTATTGACATATGTATTGAAAGGGAAACATATTATTACACAAACAATGTCTAACATACACTGTATGATATTGAACATATATGAGAGCTATTCTATCTTTTTTTTGGTAGAAAATATCTGAAAAATGCCATAAGGGTGAGAATTTATCACTTTGTAGTCTTAATATCGTGTGATAATCATTTAGACGGGTATTGTATATCTTGTTATTTAATCATCAACTCATGTTGCTTAGTCATTGTAATTCCTAAACTAATTGATAATATATATTAATCATTTAGAGCAATGTGATTTCCGCGTATATATAAATAAAAAAGAGGTTGAAAACAACATCACATTACTGGATAACAAGACTTGAGTTATTAAACCTTGAGCATCCTCACTACGGTTTTGGCCAAAACAGAATAAAATAAACAAAATTATGCATAGAAGATTCAATAAAAAAAGTATAAACAAATATATTTAAGCAGAACCACTAATTTCTTAGACTTCTTTTCAACGTCGGTCCCAAGACCGAATAAAGGAGGTGGGGAGAGGTTAGAGATTATACTACCATTATTTGCTAGACCTTTTATTTCTCCAAATTTGATAGGTAAGTCTTTTCATTTGTTAGACTAGTCATATACATCACTTGAACTGTAGTTGAGGCATTTGGTTTAGAGCACACATATGGAGAAAAGTAGGTTAAGTTGCAGTAATTGGAAATTAGGGAAATTCCATATATTGGTTTCAAGAAAATATAGCTGTTAAGTTAATATAATTTTATTTGACTTTGTTGTTAGTATGGTATTTTATAATGATACACATTTATAAGAGGTCTGGTTACTATTGTAAATTTGGTAGGTTCCCTAAGAGGTTTGGTTACTCTAAGATATAAAAAAAGTAAAGTCTTGTGTAAAATATTTAAGTAAAGCATTAAGGCTATTTGATGGATGTCCTTCTAGACATGTCAGATATACATGACATTCTATTGTCCTTTCCAATAGGGTCTAGAGTACATTAATACTCAGGAAGTTAGGATAGTTTAATGTTGCTAATTGCTTAAAGTAGTAGAAAATAAAAAGAACATATTATTATTACATGTCTTACAAATTGTGGTCTATGAGGTATACGCGTGAAATTCTCTTTGTTTAAAGTTGAATTCTTCTTAGTACAAGTATGCATAGAATTATGCCATACGTCTCTGATAAATTAATGTTTTCTTGTCAGGTTGAAAATTTGAAGGCAAAACTACTTGAAAAGTTAGATCACTTCCTTGTGGACATTCAATTAAAGTTTAGATATATAACGAGACAATCAACGGATCATGATGAAGTTATTGCTTTTGCTCATGGGGTAAGCTAAAATAGTAGCATATCCACGTTTACTTTTAAATAAAAATTGACTCCATGGAAAATAAAATCCACTTGTGAGAGGATATTTGATTAGGAGATGATCATTTCATTTGTTCTCCCCTCAGGTCTATTGTCTTTCTCTTGAGTAAAATGCTTTTATCTCTTTCAAAAGAACTTGATTGATGTTGATTTTGATGAAAAGTGATTTATTAGCTATGTCTTATCAATGATGTTCTATCTCCTTTATCTATGCTGCTGTTGTGTATGCCCCTTCTCATAAATTGAAATTCGACTCACTAACTGAATGGTTGGGTGTCCTTATTAGAGAAGCTGGATTTCTTATGTGGATAATTCATATTGTTTATATAGTTCACTTTTTTTAAATTACAAATAGAGGGGATTTGTATGTAATAGGGGGTTATATTTGCGGAGAGTTTGATACCCAAAGCTCATGCGTTTAAATTTTATCGAAGCAAAAACATGGGTTCCGATGCGAGTATGGAGGATTATGGATTCAAATACTCAGACGAAGAGCCAGAGGAGAAGATATTGATATCGAGTCACCTAACTTGCTCGAAATTGAAGTGATATCTATTTAACCTCCACAAGGGAATAATCTGGAGCAGATATGTAAAGCTACATGATTCTCCTAAACTCTCTTCATGGAGTAAATTCTGTATCCGACCAGGTCTTTGACCAGGGAATGGGACAATCCTCACTATAACTGGCAGGCCAACCGGGCCATGACCACGATGGGAATAAGTTCCCCTAAAAGCCAGACCAGATCGGGGAAGCATAAAATGAAGGGGGTGGACCTCATGTTCAGTTGAAAAAAATCCAATTAGGAAACTTGGAGCAGTTTACTTCAGCTAAAATAATCTCATGTTCTTATTACAAGAGGGAAAAATATTAGAAGCAACTTAAGTAAAGTTAGCCAATGCAATGTCGGGCCCTTAGTGATGCTGTGATGGCCTGTTAGGGAATAGGAGGCGGAGCCCCTAGAATTCCTGCTAGTTCAGAGTGGCTCCCTGAGGAGCAGTAGGTCTCTATAGCGGTGATGGTGCTAGGGCTTATAGATTGCTGGGAAGGAGAGACGACAATAACGGGGACCTTCCCCTTATCGCGATGTCCAGTCAAGCCTTGGACTACTGCGATTCAGCTTTTGGTTGGCCCGCTAAGGTCCTGGAGGTTGTGCAGGAGGTTCACGACCCATGTATGGGTCAGGCGGCAGCTCAGGTATAGGCGATTTGATGGAATGGGGCTGGTCGCTGTCATTTGTTAAAAAGAATCAAATTTTCCCTAAAAAACTATGAACATGAATCCCATACATACATGTGTGTGGGTGTTTCTTTTTAGTTGGCAATTTGGTGTTGCTCATGTGACCTCCGTTTCTGGAGATTTAACATATACCATTGGTATAACTGCCACATGGGCTAATCCCATTCCTAGTCATATTATAAAAGTATAAGTAACTATTTTTGTCCCCTTTTTTCTCTGTATATTATATTAACAACTACAATGCTCTTTTCTTATGAAATCAAATCTTAGATTTTGACTAATCTATTTTAGAGATATGTTGATAATTACATTTGATATTTTCAGTACATCTAGTAATATATTGAACTTCATATATTGCTCTATTTGTTCTCTCTCCAAGAAAACTCTGTGTCATTTATGGAACCTTCAACCTGCTATATGTTAATTAACAAACGTTTCGCGTACTGTATTGTTTTCATCCTTGTAGTATCTCAATCAATGGTTCAAAATAAAAAATGCTTGTTTCTGGATCTTGTGATGAAACTACACATATATGGGACACCCGTTTTTCTAGTCGAGCAATTTGGACATTTCACGATCACAAAGACACGTTAATTCAATTAAGTTCTTCCCAAATGGAAATATATTTGGTACGGGTTTAGATGATGGAACTTATAGACTATTTGACATTAAAACTGGGTACCATCTCTAAGTGTATAATAAGCATAACGGTGATAATGATGCCCCTTATGTGACTTCCATTGTATTCTCCACATCAGGCCGGCTTCTCTTTGATGGCTACTCCAATGGCGATTGTCATGTATCGAACACTTTATTGGCACATGTATAGAAAGCACTGTGATATTGATTTGAACTGAATTCGTAAATCCCAATTGTAAACTTATTTAATTAGAGTCAATTTATAAAAAATTTAATTCAGTCGTAAAACATGCAACTACGTGAGAGAAATCAAACAATCATAAACAAAAATGCTGACACACAGATTTCAGAAAAAACCCCTTTAGGGTAAAACCTTTTATTTCACTATGAATAATAAATTACAACTTACATACATAACGAAATCCATAATGAATATTATGCTGATACTTATATAGACACATAGCCTAGAGTCAACAATGGAACAACTGCAGTAGCCTACAAGAACACGCAGTTCAATTCAGCCAGGAACACCCACGAGCACTCCCAATCGACACGCAGTTGTAGTTAACCGTAGAGATAACACTCCACGAAGAAATAACTTTGCCAAAGTTGAATCTTGGGTCCCAAAATAATTCACTAAAAGATTGGGATGTTTTGTGAATTGAAAGAAAAAAGGATTAAACCCTTGCTGGTTTGCAGTTTTTGAAATATGAAAAATGTCAGGGCTTCCTAACAAAAACAGAGTCATTTTACACTCTTTATATAGAAAAATTGAGTCGACAGATCGCTCGAACGAGATCAGGCTGTCGCTCGAATGGGGATACACATCGCTTGAACGAGCTTCTCACGATAAGGCAATGTCGCTTGAACGACCTCTTCCTGTCGCTAGAACGACAGTTAAAAAAAATAAATTTTTATTTCGTTAAAAAATTCGCCTCAACACTTAGAAAAAATTCTTTGACGAAAAACAACGCCTCAAGTGTTTGAAAATATTTTTTAAAAAATAGAACAACAATTATAATGAACCATTAAGGTACATGAAAACAACCTTACCAAAATTAATCTGACGGAGGCGTCTTTGTTGAAGAACGTTTATATTTGGATCCGTCTTGATGCATGATTGAACTTGAATAAGTCTTCGACGGTTATAGCAGTATATGACATATAATAATGTAAACAAGATAGTAAAATACAAATCTCTCCTATGTCTATGCTGGTACAGAATAAAAACATCCAAATTATCAAATCAAAATGACTATACAAATCTAATACCCTCCCATGAACCCAAAACTGAAAAGGTATAAAAAGTGCAAGCCTAAAACTTTCTTCAAAAGTCTTCGACATCAAATCTTCAAATCTTTAAGCTTTTCTCATCTAGTTGTGCAAAATAATGATTTTCAATTTTGTACCTACACACATGAGACAAAGCAAATACCTTCATGACGCATCGAGTTTTAAATAAATATAACAATAAATCAATCATTAATAATCAAATCTCCCCCACAATGGAAACTCCCCCATAAAATCATAATTCATTCTCCCCTTTTTTATTTGTCTACAATAGACAAGGAAAAGAATAAGCAAAATAAATATTGAGTGTCACGACAAATATCCTTAAAGGCATCCGCAAACTATTTTTGATTTTTCAATTTTTTCAAGCAAAAATAATTTTAAAAAAATCAGACACCATGAACTTAGATTAAGATAACCAAATCATGGAAACAGAATGAATGGGTGTGAGCATATTCGATAGGCAAATCAATGCAATCAAACATAATAAATGTGCACGATGAATATATGTACTCCTAACGAATTAACATCAAAATTATCCTTAGGGGTAGAAAATGTGAATTTAGATGACATCGTCTTAATCAAATCTACAAATCAAAGTCAGACATGATTTTCACACCAATAATGTCTAAAACTATGTAACACTTTTTTCATGACTTTTCAAGGATGGGCAAACCCGTTTTATATCCCATCCAATCTCCCTCATAAATAATAATGTGTTTTATTTTTCTTCTGAGGTGATGAAACAATATAAATTGGCCCACTTTTGGCATATTTTTCTTTTTATTGCCTTAAAAGTTTTCGGTCTCCTTTCAACCTCTTTGGACCTTGTCTTCTGTCTTTGCGCCATGCATTTTCTAGGTCCGATTTAAACGTTAGCTTAATCGCAAAGTATAAATGATTAACTTGCATAGCCCTTCCCTATTTTAAAAATAAATCACACAAACTCATGACTAATTTTTTTACATGCACTACTTTCATAGTCAAGTTTTATCACATTTGGTACATTTTAAAGATATAATTGAGATGAAAATACATCGACCAACATGTGATAGACACGAACAATAGTCAAATAAATCCGTTCAAGAGTGCAATAAAGGAAATCATGAGTCAAACATGTAGGTAGAAACAACTAATCACACCTCAATCACTCAAATATTGTAAAGCACATAATTGAAATGATGACGCATATCAAAACACTATCAAATCGTCACATGGATATGGAATGAAATTGTGACTAGGTCAACCTAAATGCCCATTCACAAACGATGTAAACAAAATACAAAACTCTTTTTGTCTTTATCCAAAAATTTATCAAAATAAAATCTTTTTGTGTTTTTGTTTTCAATTTTTTCTAAAAAATAGAAATTCTTTTTGCGTTTTTCGAAAAATATATCAAAAAATGGAAAACATAAATACAAACATAGTACATACCAGAAATAGGCATAAAATAGCATCATAAAAGTCATCCTATGCTAGCAAACAAGCTAAATCTCAATCGTTAGGTGTGGTGGAGTTTTCGAAAGGTGGTGACATCCTATGAAAAAATCCATCAAATCATGTGAAGTTTTGATAGAAAATTTAACCTGCTCCCTAATATGTGCAAACTCTCTCATGTAATTATCTAGAGATTCCAAAGTATCATTTGTGGGTGTATGTGTCGTGGTAATGCGTGTAGTAGCAAAATGTGACACATTACCCAACTTAAAGCAAAATTCCTTAAGGTGTCCTTTCTTCTTGCAATGGGAACAAACATACACATGCCTAGGATGACCCCTCTCAAAAATTCTAAGATGTACTGCCTTCTCAGTAATGGGACGGCTACGTGTGTTAGGTTGAGATCCATATGGATCAATCACAAACTCGAGAATCGGCTCGGGTGCAAAGTGGGAAGTGGACGCACCGCCATGACCTTTTCCTAATCTCTCAACATCACCTAAAATGGGATTGAGAACCATCTTTTCAACCTTCTTAGATGCATTCTCTAAAGGGACTTTGACCTCCCAAGCACGTTCGCGATCACTCTCGAGTTGGGATACACGTGTCTCCAGACTAGACACTGTGTTGGTCAAATCACTCTTTTTCGAATCTAAAGCAATTAACTGTTCACTCAAAAAAATCTTCACCTTCTCGAGTAGACTTGCTTTCACCTCAAACACCCTAAAACTCTCAATATCACTCTCCAAATCTCTCACACTAAGACCTAACTCCTTATTCAATTTCTTCATCTTGAAGGTCTAGGCGTACAAATCTCTAAACGCAATCTGGAGCTCACTATCACCCTCACTAGCAGACTCACTCTCACCCTCACTAGACAAACTCAAATCATCCTCCGGGGTCTTGCGTACACAAGTGTCCTCATAGTCATGGGACCAACTAAGTGTTCTCACATGATTAGCTAAAAAGGAAACAAACTTCCCATATGAAGACTCATCCTCGGAATCCTTCACCTCTTCCTCACTATCGCTAAGAGTGGCTAGCATGGAAATTTTCTTACCCTTTTTCTTTATCCTAGTGGGACACTCAAACTCCTTATGCCCTCTATCGTCGTACTCAAAACATATGTCCTCTTCCTCTCTCTCTTTGTCACTCTCTTTCTTACCTCTCTCTTTGGCCTCATCTTTATTTTTCTCAAAAAATCTTTTATTGGAAGAATTTTCTTTGAAAAATTTGAGAAACTTTTTAAATTTTTTTGCAAGCATGGCCATATCAAAATCAACCTCACCCTCACCCTCAGAGTCGGACTCACAAACTTTCACTTTATTTATTTTTATCTCTCTTGGACACTTCCTCTTCCTTCCTAGACTAGGATCTAAGTTCTATCCCTCTATCCTTAGGCTTGATAGTGTTAGGGAACACGTCAATTTTATATGATTGGAGGTCTCCTACCAACTCTTCTAATTTTAAATTGCTCAAATTACCTAAGGAATTCAGAATAGTCACTTTAGGGATAAAACATTTAGGCAACGATCTTAAAATCTTTTTAACCACTCCTGCATAAGGAATTTTCTCATTAAGATTGCTGACACACACATTTCACAAAAAAAAACCTTTGAGGTAAAACCTTTATTTCACTATGAATAATAAATCGCAACTTACATACTCAATGAAATCCACAATGAATATCGCGTAGATACTCACATAGACATGTAGCCTAGAGTCAGCAATGGAACAGCCGCAGCAGCCCACAAGAACACACAATCCAATTCAGCCAGGAACACCCCAATCGACACGCAGTCGTAGTCAGCTGTAGAGAGAACACTTCACAAAGAAATAACTTCGCCAAAGTTGAATCTTGGATTCCAAAACAATTAACTAAATGATTGGGATATTTTGTGAATTGAAAACAAGATGGATTAAACCCTTAAATGAAGAAGACAAAGTATTCTGCTGGTTTGCAGTTTGTGTAGAATGAAAAACATCAGGTCTTCTTAACAAAAACGGAGTCATTTAATACGCTTTATATAGAAAAATTGAGTCGACAGATCGCTCGAGCGAGGACACGTGTTGCTCAAATGAGCTTCGAGTTACAAGGCAATGTCTATTGAGCGACCTCTGCCTATCGCTCGAATGATAGTTAAAAAAAAATTATTTCGTTAAAAAACTCTGCCTCAACACTTAGAAAAAATTCTTTAACGAAAACAACGCCTCAAGTGTTTGAAAATATTTTTAAAAAAATATCCCAACACTTGTAATGAATCATTAAGGTAATAAAACACAACCTTACCAAAATTAATCTCACGGAGGCATCTTTATTGAAGAAGGTTGATATTCGGATCCGTCTTGACGCATGATTGCACTTGAACACGTTTTAGATGGTTATAGCAGTATACGACATACAATAATGTAAACAAGATAGTAAAATAGTATCCTTACATATACATATATACATATGACTATTTCATTGTTGTTACAAGAATCTTCATGCATCCACCTTTATGTTCAGATAAAGGAGCTTGTAGGGCCCTGTCGCTGATGTTATTGGCCCGTGAAGATATTATATATTTTGCGCTGATATATTACCACTTGCACTCGCTGAAAAGATATTTTAATAAGGAGCACACCCTTCAAATTATACTAGAATTTTAAGTACTTACAACTCAATATGAAATAACAAAACCACCAATATGAACAAGCAAACCTAGACTCTGGAGTGACACGAATGTCAATTTATGTGTTTTTATAGGAGGGTAGTGAGACTGGGGTCTATGAATAACTGGCCTACTTGAGCCCTGCTTGCTCAACTAGGCAATATGTACAAGAAAATAGGTGTTAGTGCTTCTATTCTTTTTTCATGATGAGGGGTTGCTTATGGTAGACACCCCATCATCCTAACTTGGTTTTTTGGGAGCTGAGGGGGAAGGACCTTACGGGTCCCTCCTCCCATGTAAGTTTCTGCTGTTGAGGAACCCTAGTAGGGGGGTTCCTTCTCAAACATCATTTTTGCTGTTGAGGAAGCCTTGGGGGGGGGGGGTCCTTCTCAAATGTCATTTCTTCGGGTACCCTTGCAAAGTACCTCTTAACTTGGGCTTTTGCAGGGATCCTAGCGGTGACTCTTCTCAACTTGAGTTTCTGCAGGGACCCTTACGGTGGTCCTTCTCAACTTGGACTTCTGCAGGGACCCTTGCAGTGGCCTTTTCGACTTAAGTTTCTACAGTGACCCTTGCGGTGGCCCTTCTTAAATATTATTTCTGCGGTGACCCGTGCGGTGGCCATTTTGAGCTTGAGTTTCTGCAGTGACCCTTACGGTGGCCCTTCTCAACTTGGACTTATGTAGTGGCCCTTGTGGGGAACTTCTCGAATGTCATTTCTGCAGTGACCCTTTCGGTAGCCCTTCTCAACTTGGACTTCTGCAGTGGCCCTTGCAGGGCACTTCTTAGATGTCATTTCTGTAGTGACCCTTATGATGGACCTTCTCAACTTGGACTTCTGCAGTGGCCCTTGTGGGGAACTTCTCGAATGTCATTTCTACAGTGACCCTTGCGGTGGACCTTCTCAATTTGGACTTCTGTAGTGGCCCTTGCGAGGCACTTCTCGAATGTCATTTCTGTAGTGACCCTTGTGGTGTCCCTTCTCAACTTGGACTTATGCAGTGGCCCTTGTGGGGAACTTTTCTAATCTCATTTCTGCAGTGACCCTTACGGTGGCCCTTCTCAATTTGGACTTCTGTAGTGGCCCTTGTGGGGCACTTCTCGAATTTCATTTCTGCAGTGACCCTTGCGGTGTCACTTCTCAACTTGGACTTATGCAGTGGCCCTTGCGGGGCACTTCTCTAATTTCATTTCTGCAGTGACCCCTGCGGTGGCCCTTCTCAACTTGGACTTCTGCAGTGGCCCTTACGGGGCACTTCTCGAATGTTATTTCTGCAGTGACCCTTGCGGTGGCCCTTCTCAACTTGGACTTCTGCAGTGGCCCTTGCGGGGCACTTCTTAGATGTCATTTCTGCAGTTCTTTCTCTAATATGGAACTTCTACGGTAGAGGGACCTGGGGGTTCCTTCACCAATATGGATTTTCTGCGATTGAGGGACCTGAGGGTTCCCTCAACCTCATATTTTCTGTAAGCTGAAGGGGGGGGGGGTCTTTGAGGGATCCTCACCCACAAATATAGTGGTTAAGCTTGAAACACCCTTCTATATCTACAGTGGAGGGACCCTGGGGGTTCTTTCTCTAATATGTCACTTCTACGGTGGAAAGACCTGGCGGTTCCTTCACCAATATGGATTTTCTACGATCGAGGGACCTGGGGGTTCCCTCAACCTCATATTTTCTGTAATATGAAGGGGGGGGGGGGGGGGTCTTTGAGGGATCCTCACCCACAAATATAGTGGTTAAGCTTGAAACACCCTTCTACATTTCTAATTTTTAGTCATGCTCTCAAATCGGGAGTACCGTGACTATGCGGTCAATTGCTACGTGTTACGTTGGTCCAGTGGGAGCAGTTTGTGCCTTTTGCATGGGAATTTGGAGGATGTTTTCAATTTTCACCCTTTAATGACATGTTTTTAAGCCTAAGTGTAGATATTTAAAATTTTTGATAATGTTCTCAAGTCGGGCATCCCGTGACTACATGATGAGTTTCTACGTGTTACGTTGGTCCCGTGGGAGGTGTTTGTGCCCTTACTGGGGAGTTGGGGGGATGTTTTGCATTTTCACCCATCAACGCAAGCCTAAGTGTAGCTATTTGCAATTTTGGTCATTTTTTAAAACCTAGCATTCTGTGACTACGCGGTCAGTTGCTACCTGTTACATTGGTCCCGTGGGATCTGTTTATGCCCCTTGCGGGGAGCATTTGGTGGCTATTTTTCATTTTAAAGTTTAAGTTTTGCTATTTGTAATTTTTGGTCATGTTTTCAAATCGAGCATCTCATGACTACGTAGTCAGTTGCTATGTGTTAAATTGGTCTTGTGGGAGGTGTTTGTACCTCTTGGGAGCTTGGGGGATGTTTTTCATTTCACCCTTCAACGATTTGTTTTCAAGCCTAAGTGTAGATATTTGTAATTTTTGTTCGTGTTCCCAAACTGGGCATCAAGTGACTACACAGGCAGTGGCTACATGTTATGCTGGTCCCTAGGAGGTGTTTGTACCTCTTGCGAGGTTTTTTGGGGGCTATTTTGTATTTTCACCCTTCAACGACATGTTTTCAAGACTACGTCAAGCTATTTGTAGTTTTCAGTCATGTTCTCAAGCCAAGCATCTCATGACTATATGATCAGTTCCTACATGTTATGTTAGTCCCGTGGGAGGTGTTTGTGCCTCTTGTGGGGGCGTTTGGGGGTTGTTTTATATTTTCACCTTTCAACGGCATGTTTTCAAGCCTATGTGTAGCTATTTCAAATTTTTAGTCATATTCTAAAATTGGTCATCCCGTGACTACGTGATAAGTTACTATGTGTTACATTGATCCCGTGGGAGTGTTTGTGCCTATTGCTGGGCCATTTGAGGGTTATTTTATATTTTCACCCTTCAACGGCTTGTTTTCAAGCCTAAGTGTAGCTATTTATTTTTGGTAATGTTCTGAAACCGAGTATATCGTGCCTAAATGCCAGTTGCTATTTGTTACGTTGGCCTCGTGGGAGGTGTCTGTGCCTCTTGCATGAGCCTTTTGGGCCCCGTTTTGTATTTTCACCCTTTAATGACACGCTTTCAAGCCAAAGGGTAGCTATTTGCAAATTGGGGTAATGTTCTCAATCCAAGATTCCCGTGACTATACGTTTAGTTTCTACATGTTATGTTAGTCCAGTGGGAGGGGCTTATGCCATTTACAGGGGCATTTGGGGGCTATTTTTCATTTTCACCCTTGAACGACTTGTTTTGAAGCCTAAGTGTAGCTATTTGCAATTTTTGGTCATGTTCTCAAACTGGGAATCTCATGACTACGCGTGAGTTGGTACTTGTTATTTTGGTCCGGTGGGAGATGTTTATGCCTCTTATGTGGTCATTTGGGTGTTGTTTTAAGATTTCACCCATCAACTATATGTTTTCAAGCCTAAGTGTTACAATTTGTAATTTTTGGTCATTTACTCAAAACGGGCATCCCGTGACTGCGCAGTCAGTTGCTATGTGTTACATTAGTCTCGTGGGAGGCGTTTATGCCTCTTACGAGGGCTTTTGGTGGCTATTTTGTGCTTTTACCCTTTAACAGTATGTTTTCAGGCCTAAGTCTAGCTGTTTGTAATTTTTGGTCCATGTTCTCAAACCGGGCATTTCGTGAATATACGACCAGTTGCTATGTGTTACATTGGTCCCATTGGAGGTGCTTGTGATTCTTGTGGGGGAGTTTGGGGGCTGAAAGTCTTTGAAGCCTATGTGTAGGTATTTGCAAAAAATGGTCATGTTCTCAAACCAGGTATCCCGTGACGATGCAGTTAGTTACTACGTGTTACGTTGGTCCTATAGGAGGTGTTTGTACCTTTTGCAGGGGCTTTTGGGGGCTGTTTTGCATTTTTACTCGTCAACAGCATGTCTTCAAGCCTAATGGTAGCTATTTTTAATTTGTGTTCATGTTCTCAAGCCCGTGATAATATGATCAATTTGTCACTGTTATGATAGTCCCGTGGGAGGTGTTTGTGCCTCTTACTGGGGCATTTGGGGGTTATTTTGCATTTTCACACTTCAAATGCATGTTTTGATGCCTAAGTGTATCTATTTGCAATTTTTGGTCATGTTCTCAAACCGAGCATCCCATGAATACACTGTCAATTGATACATTTTACACTGATCTTGTGGGAGGTGATTGTTCCTCTTACGGGGGCGTTTTGGGGATATTTTGCATTTTCGCCCTCCAAAAGCATGTTTTCAGTCCTAAGTATAACTATTTATAATTTTTGGTCATGTTCTCAAATAGGGCCTCCCGTGACTACACGGTCAGTTGCTACTTTCTATATTCGTCACATGGGAGGTGTTTGTGCCTCTTAGGGTCATGTGCGAGCTATTTTGCATTTTCACCCTTCAACGACATTCTTTGAATCCTAAGTGTAGGTATTTGTAATATTTGGCCATGTTATCAAACTGGGCATCCCATGACTATGCAGTCAACTGGTACATGTTACGTTGCTCTTGTGGGAGGTGTTTGGGAGCTATTTTGCATTTTCACCTGTTAACGACATGTTTTGAAGCCTAAGGATAGCTATTTGCAATTTTTTTTCATGTTCTCAAGACGAGTGTCCCATGATTGTATGATAAATTTCTACGTATTACGCTGGTCCTATGGGAGGGTTTGTGCCTCTTGCGAGGCCTTTTGGGGGCTGTTTTGCTTCTTCAACCTTCAACGAGATGTTTTCAAGACAAAGTGTAGCTATTTGCAATTTTGGGTCATGTTTCAAATCGAGCATCCCGGGAATATGTGGTCAGTTACAATGTATTACTTTGATCCCGTGGTAGGTGTTTGTGCCTCTTACAGGAACATTTGGGGGTTGTTTTGCATTTTCAAATTTCAATGGCATGTTTTCCAAACTAAGTATAACTATTTGTAATTTTTTTGTCTTGTTATCAAACCGAGCATCCCGTGACTACATGGTGAGTTACTACTTGCTTTGTTGGTCCGTGGGAGGTGTTTGTGCCTCTTATGGGGGCATTTGGGTCTATTTTGTATTTTTACCCTTCAACGACATGTTATCAAGCCTAAATGTAGGTATTTGCAATTTTTGGCCATGTACTAAAACTAGGCATCCCATGACTATACAGTTAGTTGCTACGTGTTATGTTGTTCCCGTGGGAGCTTTTGTTCCTTTTGCTGCGGCATTTGTTGGTTGTTTTGCATTTTCTCCCTTCAATGGCATGTTTTAAGCCCAAGGGTAGCTATTTGCAATTTTTGGTCATTTTCTTAACTTGGGCATTCCATGACTATGCTGTCAGTTGTTACATGTTACGTTTGTCCCATGGGGGGTGTTTTTGCCGCTTGGGGGGGAGTTTGTTTTTGTTTTTCTGCATTTTCACATTGCAACGGAATGTTTTCACGCCAAACTATAGCTATTTGAAATTTGGGTCATGTTCTCAAATTGGGTGTCCTGTGACTACGTGATCAGTTGCTACATGTTACGTTGGTCTCATGGGAGGTTTTTGTGCATCTCGTGGGAGGAATTTGGGGGCTATTTTACATTTTCACCCTTCAATGGCATGTTTCAGACCTAAGCGTAGCTGATATGCCCTAGCCTAGCCTCGTCTGGGTCCAGCTCATACTCGACCCATCCACCCTAGAAAAGCAAGATTATATGAGGAGTCAGTACCCAATGGCCTTGACCTCGTCTCTTACTGTAATACGGTAGTATCCCCGGTAGCTTGAGAGTATGGTAATACTAGTTGAGGTGTAACCCCTATAGGTATGGTGTTAAAGGATAACCCAGAAAATCTTTAATAAACACAAGTAAATGCACAATATTATATTCAATCAATGCTCAGAATGAACTCACAAGACACTCGTATATAACTCAATGATAATAAAGGGAACTTAGAAGTAAATCAGTCAAAGAAAAAGAGAAGTAAGCATCCTAGATACACCTTGGTATGCAACCAACACATAGACAACCTCTGAAAGATCTCTGGCTTAGCTATTAAAAGCTTCACAATAAATGATAATGGTGGGTGAGAAAGAACTCTAGTTTAAAATAACTTCTCTTTGGTATATTCACTATCTAGAGAAATAAATATCTAGAAAGAACTATAGAAAGAGGAATCCCTCTCTCAGAAGTGGTTGAGGCTAATAACTAGCCCCCAAGACTACTCCCGAGATGCCTCAGTTTTTCACATTTGTGAAAGACATCCTTTACGTCACAAATATAAATGCATGATGGGCTAGTCAGTCCTACGTCATAAACATTAAATGCCAAGACATGCCTTTTTCCTAACCACTATGTGTCAGAGGACTATCACCACAGAGGTGGCTCACCAACTGTCTGACAACCCCAAATACCACGATGGCTTACTCAAGTACTGATTGGACAATGCTTAACTGGCTAGTGACATCACCTAAAAGTAGATGTGACATTAGGTAGAGGACTGTTTGGTTCAAAACTCAACATACGGTGGAACTCAAGGCTTCTCCACACAACCTTCCATAATGAAAGGTCTCTCGGTGTTTTACTAGGTGTATCTAAGATGGTCAAGATGAGCCCCAACGAAGCCTCACTTCTCAATTCTCCAAACCAATCCCCTTTGAAGTTCACACGACGAGGTCATTTGATAAAGCATGTAAACTCTCCCAGGCCCTACCAGGCCTAGTCTCTCACGGGTACTGTTTGACCTCACACTGAATAATATTACAATCGTTACATAATTTCAATTAATGTTAACAATTTAACTAAATAACAAACAAGAAGTAAAGCGTGAGCTTTATCGGCCAATCCCCTTGCTGGGCTAGCACGCTAAGCTGCCATGCTGAGCTGTCTCGATGTCTTCATGCTACTTCCTTCACTTAAAGTCTTTTCTATTAATTGGGGAGGCTTATCTCTAATACAAATATTATCTTCAACCTCCCTATATTTGCCCCTTCGTGTAAAGATTTTTTGTGACAACAAGAAATGTATGCACAAAAATGTCTCAATTTGATGAACCTTAAACTTGTGGGGAGAAAATTCTTGCCTCCCTATCTTTGTTGCAAGTTTTGCTTTTTCTCTGCTAAAAAAAAGTAAAATTCTTCCCGATGTACCTGATCCATAGCTCTGCAGATTCTCGGCCTATGGCGAAGGGACATCACTACTTTTTTCTATCGTTACATCGCGTTCGCTCTGCCTTCTCACTAGTGATTGTAATTCTCCCAAAGCATCTGAGGAAGGTGTTGACCCATTCCGGCTGTTCAGAAGTTGAATTCTCCCTTACCTTTACTTCTCCCAAAGTAACCATTAAACCTTAAATTCTCCCCAATTTTTTTTCATTCCATTATTCTTCCTCATTTTATCTTGTTCAAAAAGAAAAATTCTCCCCGATGTACCTGAGCCAGAAGTATCTCCAAAGCCAAACGGGCTTGTGGCGTGGGGCATCGTGAACTTTTTGAACTGCACTGTGTGGAGCATTTTCTGTAATGTTGAGTTTCTCCCCGATGCCTCTTCCACCCGTTTTTATCTCAGTTTGGGTTTTTAGCGTGGGAACCTCTGTTTGATTGAAAACAATTTTGGCGCCAAAACTTAACTTCTCTTGAAAACAACACACCTTTTCCAAAACGTCACTTCATTAATGATGTGAGCCTGGATTTTCATCTATCAAAGCGTGCCTCGAAGTGCCACGTGTCCACTTGCAATTATTTTGATTTCTTGACACGTGCTTTTATGGGAATTCAAATGTCCACTTAATTTCAAATGACTAATTCTCAACACTTAGTCACTTTTTCTATCTTCATCTCTTTGCTTACCTTGATACTTACAGAGATTTTTAAAGAGAGAAAAGATCAAACTTCCATTGTTGCTGCTAGTTTTCTTCTCCTTCATCTTCCTTTTTTAGTCTCTACTTCTCTCAGTCTTTATTTTTTCACCATTTCCAATTCTTTATTTCCTCTCTAAACACTCATCATCTGTAATGGCACCTTCTATCTCTCAAGTTTCCCCTGCCGCTAGTGCTATGCCTGCCACCACCAGTGCTACTACTGCTGCCCCTATGGATGCCACCACCTTAGAGGCTGCTCGCCAAGAATAACTACATTTTTATCGTCAATATCCTTTCTTTGGCAAGTGTGATGACTTCTAGGGTGCTTGTAAGACTTGCACTTTGACTGCCAAGTGTGACCCTTTGCCCTTGGGTGATGAAGATGAGGACTCTACCGTTTGGGGTTACTTTCCCCCAGACGAAACCATGAGGTTCTGTATTGATCGAGGTGACTCCCCCTGCTCCCACATTGATTTCAAAGAACCTCATGGTTCTCCCTCTCTTTTCTCTGATTGAAACTTGTTCATGAAATCCACATAAGCTGATGCCCTCACCAGATTTGGTCTTCATCGTGCCACCTGGTTAGGAGAGTTTACCCTTTTTACACATAACACTACCTTTGAAGTTTTGGCTTCTCGATGGAACATCACAACCCATACCTTCATTGCCTCCTGGGGACAGTTCATCGTTACCCTTGAGGATATTTATGAGCTTCTTGGTCTTGATCCCGTTGGTACTTCTTCCTATCACGACGAGGCCTTGGATGCCGACAAAACAAAGTACTGATCATACTTGGATCAGATTTGCAAGAGGTGTATTGGTCCTTCCAACAACGCTACCTTCACCCCTCTCATTAGATGCTTCTATCGTGCTTTTCCCTTTCAGATTTTGGACCAGGGAAAGGTACACCCCTTGAGCTGTTAGATTATATACCCATCTTTCTCTCCTATTTTATCTTACATGGTAAGCCTAATTACCAACCTCATAGGGATCTCATTAACCTCTCTATCCATTTGACCAGGGAATACAAGCTCCCCTTGGCAGCCATGGCCTTAGGATCCTTTTACTCTTGGCTAGATAGGACTCTCCTAGGCATGGAGCGATCTTTGGGCTGATATAACTTGGCCAATTTTTCCAATGCCATAGTTTTAACGGGCTTCTTATATTGCTATTTTCCCAAGATATCAACCAACTCAATCCCTCTTCAAACTGGCCACACCATCAAGCCCCATTATATTTTTTCATTTCCAAAAAAAGAAAAGTCTTAAGGACATCCTGGGCTTTTTTGATAAAATGAGCCGCTTCATTATGATTCCCTATGGCGAGGAATTTTTCACCCACACTTGGAATTTTTTGGTCCTGCACCCAGGTTGGTTAAACTCATGTGTTAGGATCTTATCATGGAGGACCCCTCATTTGGTGCTGTTTTAACTCTGACTCCTAGCTACCTGACGTCTTATACTGAATGGGGGTACACCTCAGAACACTACAACCCCAACCGTTACAGCCGCTAGTTTGGCTATGATCGAGGGTTCCTCGACTAGTGTTCCAGGAATTTCATATTAGGTCTACCTTTTTTGAGGCTTGTGCCTTCTACACTGCGTCAGCAGCCTCCACCATCTTCTCTATAATCAGCAACCGAGTTACCACCCCTTCTCTTACCCAGAAAGGTGATATTACTTCGGATTTTGTGTTGAAGTACTGGCCACAACAACTGGATAGAATTGAGGAGTTTGTTAAAGGTTCCCCAATTTACCTAGCAGTTTAAACTTTTCTACCCTTAGAGATGGGGTTCAAAGGGAATTCTATCCTCGGGATTGAGTTCCCTCTGAGTCTTACTCCCCAAATTCCTCCTTCGGAGATGCCTGATGGTCCCCACTACTGTACCCCGGACCAAGAAAGCTCCCATGCCCAGGCCACCTACCGAGGGTACTCCTATTGATGTGACTCCTAGAGAGGGGACATAAAAACATACTGCCAAAAAATCCAAGCTTCCAAGGGTGGAACTTCTTCAAAAACAAAACAAAGTCAACATCCTAGCCCAAGTCCCAGGATCCTCTCGATGCATTCCTTATTGCCTCCATTCCATCTAGCATGCCTGCAGAACTAAGTGAGCAAATAAGAGCCAAGTGTCAGGCTTAACCGGAGAGGGTTAAATGGTCATTTCAAGAAGCCACCCCCCGTTCCTCCTGCTAATATTTTCCCTACTATTATCGTAGATCCAACGGAGGGGGTAGCAAAGTGTAGGAAGAGTTACAGATTTCCCTCCACTGTTTGTGTTTTTGGGGCTAGAATGAAGACCTTGGGTACAAAAACCCATAAGAAACGTGCCTACGAGATGCCACCACCATCTGTTGCCCCTCTTCCCTCTATCGTTGAGTCCATTGCTCTAGAAGATAATCTTGATGTTGAGCAGGGTACTGAGAGGACTTTGCCAGTTCCTTTGCCACCTTCTTCATCGATGGTCATATCATCTCATTCCTCTCCTGAGCAAGAGGTAACTTCTTTCTTTCCACACTTAGCTATTCCAGTATAGTGAAGTTCATTTTCTATCCCTTTTAGAAACTTTGTGTAGGATATTGAAGTACAAAGGCCAAGTCCTCCTATGAGCCCCTTCATGGGAGGACTCTTCGGGAGCATTTCAACCGATGCATCCCATCCCCGTTCTCCCATGTACGGGGCTCGCCTACTTATGCCATTCCGCCTCCAGGCTTGCAGAAGAGGCTACCAAGAGGGCTGGTGTTTTTGGGGAAACCATTTGAGCTTCTTCCCAGCCAGAGGAAACTCCTCTGGCTTCTTCTGTGCCATGTTCCCTTTCGATGGTTCCTCTAGAAGTTGTTCCAGTTTCTTTTAGTCCTCTAGAGGTAATAACTTGAATATCACTTGGCTTTATTTTTCCCTATTATTTTTTTTGTTTCGTTGTGGGACTAAGTATTTTTATTGCCCTTCAGGTTATAACTTCCCCTGACATGGCCACATCCCACGCTGGGTCAATTCTGCAGTATTCTCTTATGAGGCCTGCAATTATTCACTCTCCCTTCGTCAACATCACTAAGGTAAGTTTCCCCTCTCATGTTCTCTGCAACTCTTATGTCGTACTATTCATGCCTAACACTACATTGTGTTTGTAACTTTCCCCCGGTTTAAGTCCACCTTCTTCTTCTAGGGTCCCTCATATGGCTCCGTATGACATTACGCCATCTTCCGTGCCATGTGTTGATGCCCCTGTGGGAGGACGAACTGGTGCCTCTATTGCCTACCCTATGATGGCTATAGTACCTTTTCCTGAGGGAGGTGCTTCGCCCATTGTCGAGGTTCCTCTAGCTGGGGGTTCTTTGGGAGCTGAAAGAAAAATTGGGGATTCTTCGCCCAGACCTGCTGCAGTTTATTCAATTGCAGGTGCATCTCCAAAAACCGTTACTCCTCCAGTCATTCATGAGGTATCTTTTTGTTTTCCCCCTTTACTTTGCATAAGTACTTCCATTATGCCTTTGAGGTAACTTTAACAATGAAGAAACATTTATTGAAAATTTTCATCAAACTCCACTTGTTAAGATTTTTTTGCCAAACTCCTCCTATAACAGTGACTTAATAATTAACACCACTTGTTAAGTTTTTTCGTCAAACTTCACCTATAACAGTGACTTAACAATGGAAACCACTTTCTAAGATTTTTCGTCAAACTCCACCTATAACGGTGACTTAACAATGAAAACCACTTGATAAGATTTTTCGTCAAACTCCACCAATAACGGTGACTTAATAATGAAAAACACTTGTTAAGATTTTTCATTAAACTCCACGTATAACGCTGGCTTAACAATGAAAAATGCTTGTTAAAATTTTTCAACAAACTCCACCTATAACGGTGACTTAACAATGAAAACCACTTGTTTAGATTTTTTCCTCAAACTAATTGTTCTTTATCTCTTTTTAGGTAACTAGGAAAACTTCTCCTACCGAAGGGCAAACCCATAGTCCTCCATCGCATGCCTTTTTGCTAGATCAGGAGCTAGCTTCTAGGGACGAGATAAGCTATAATGATCGTGGTTCGACCATAAAATTTCGATATGAGAGTGAATCCAATTGCGTCGTTCCACTTCCTGATACGGCTCCTAAGGAGGTTTTCTTACAGGTCCTTCAGAAGTCTCCTCAGTTCTCTGCCTGCCACCGATCAATCAAAAAATAAATTGGCCACCCATCATTCGAAGACCTTTACCTCCTAGTGCCTTCGGTCAAGCAACGTGATGATGGGATTCAGGCTCCAATGTATGGTGACCATTATTACTAAGGTCGTTAATACTCCCACCTCGGATCTGTTGAGGCTCATTAATCAGCACCTGGGCAATTTGAGGGAGCTGGACAGATACGACATTCAGTTCTCCTGGCTTATCAATCACTTGAAGGCTTTGAAGTCCACCCAGTGTGACACCCCACCTAATTAAATACCGGGAGATCAGTCTTTTATTAAATTAAATCAAAGTATCTGGTTGGTTCATTCTTAGCACAACTTTCGAAGACAATTTTCTTTATTAATCACCTAATAAATAATTAAGCTAAGTGTTAAAACAATTAATTTTAAAGATTAAGTTCCCCGATTATAATTTAATATACGAAACCATTTTCAAGAACATGGATAATAATATTAAAACCAAACCATCCAAGTGAAGTAAACATGCTAGATAGATCAACCAAATAAAATATCCCACATTGCAGGACAAATTAATATTCAAAAGAAATCCCAACTAAAATGGAATAGTGAAATAAATAAAGAGTACAAATCTCCCTGAGCTAAATATAACTGGAAATGGGCGACACATGCCTTACCTAGTAATGACTAAATATGATTCTGAGAAGATAAGGATGAAGTCATCTACTGCAAGGACCTGCAACTCCCACACTAGATGCAACACGTCAATAGTCCAAAGATCTATATATATAAGACTGTTTCGGTGCAGAAACCTCCGTGATAGCAAGTACCGCGGGTATGATTACACATAGATATTCACATACTATATATATGTCCATGCACTCATATATATATATCCACATTATTCAGTTAGGTACACCCACGGCCCATAATATATTCTTACCATACGTTGTCCATAACACCCGAGTCTTACGTATAATTATGTCATTCTTTTATTTTCTCAGTTACTGCAAGTTCTTAAGTACTTCTCGTCTCTCGAAGTATTTCATCTTAATAAGTATAAAATTAGTAGGTATACACTCTCTGCTCTACTGGTCTAAGTTACTCTTAATTCGGAGAAAACTTGATTTAATATACACACGATCTTCTCCCCATTTCATACCCTCGTAACCCCATGGTTGAATCACATATGAATCATATCACCCGAACCTTGCCTACAACCCTACTGGTCTTTCCCAAGTCCTATTATGGTTTTTAAATTATGTATAAGGGTTCCCACAAAGCGACATAGGGTTGATCATTAAGAAAAAGAACAACCTTAAAAATCCAGTAGGGGTCGATCGATTGAAGGGAGGGGGTCGATCGATCGACATTCAAGGTCGATCAATCGATCTCCCAGTTATTTCCCAGATTCTGCATATACTATCCTACAGGTTTCATCACCAAAAATCCTCACAACCTCTATCAATTTTTCCCAAACTCTCAACCAAGCATCACAAATGTTATAGTAACAGGTATAACAATTTCTTACAAAAAATCTTGATTAAATCTATAAGGAATCATCATTACATGGGATTAATTCAAGAAGCTATAACAAACCCTAGTTGATCATATAAATTCCAGAACTTCTTAATCATTACCAGATTTCTTTATCTAAATATCATGCAATTGTCCTTCCTATTCTAACATGGATGTTATATCAACATAAAAACAACAAGATAGATACTTTCCTTAGAGATGGAAGTTTGAATCGTTGATGGTGATGGGTATGGTTTCGTTCCTCGTTCCCCGATCTACGTATTGGTGGTGGAATTGGTGAGGATGGTGTTGCCTAGGTGGTTCTCTCCCTTGGACGCCTTCCCTCTTCTTTCTTGCTTAGCCTCTCTGCAACTCCAAAGTTTCTAACCCTCGAGCAATATCTCTTCCCACCAATATAAACTCTCTATTTTCGTAGGTAATTAAATCCCAAAAATAAAAATTACCAAAATGCCCTCCCGGGATGTCTGTTAGGCCTAAAAATGCCCTGGGACCCAAACTAAACCCCCGGGTAAACTTTTCTGACTATCTCGACCTTTTCGGACACATTGGCGCACTCAAAATGACCATACAGGTGACCTAGAATTAATTTACTTTTTATTCCATTAATTTAGTCCCGACACGACACATGCGCGTCCCGACTTAATTTCTATGATTGTCGTATTATTCACTCGCGGTAATTTTAAATAACTTCAATCTCATATATTACTTTACTCATCCAATAATATTCAACATATAATAACTAACTCTCGTCACGCTAGTAGAAATTCAATTTAAAATCCAAATTAATATTAAATTAAGTTATCCCAATTAGATTTAATTAATCCCATAATTAAAGGCCATAAAAATACGGGGTCTTACATACTTCCCCCTTAATAATGGAATTTCGCCTCGAAATTTGGAAAATAAGTCCTACCTGGTAAAAATATTCTGGATACTGTATCAGTACGCAAAACTAACTTCAGAGTAAGGATCGATAACTATAGCCCCCGCCTCACAGCAAGCTTGTTTAACACTCTTAACACTTTATCAGTTATAGGGTCACACCTTAATAACGACGCTTCACATTGTTCTTCTATCCGATGACATTCAAATGAGCCTATACATCATTGGCCCCCATTATCTCAATATTATTGGGAGGCCGCACGTCACTACGTGTCAACTACTCGTATTTATCTAAACACAAAACTCCCATCTCGAGAGAAACCATACGAACATCTGGCTACTCTTGTCAGCTCTTCGAATCTCAATTTTTGGTGACGTAACTCAAAAGCCACCTAAAATAGTCTATGGTAATTCCACCATAGTCTTTGGACTCTAACTCGACCAATCAAAAATTCTAATTATCCACCACCTCTAAATAACTAGATGGAGAATAGTTAAGGTTCTTCACACAAAACCTCAATAAGAACTTTGTCCATAATAAACAGGTATGAGTGCTTACACACAACTCTACCATTTGGTAATATCTTATCCCAAGTACCGCAATATACTTTACTTACCAGCTATAATTGCTACGAATATGAAATGACCGCAATGAGTCCAAAATTGCATTCATACCACTTCACTAGTCGTTTATCACCTTTCGCCTACTCCTCGGGCTATAGGTGATGCAACCTGCTCAAAATGAAACTTCATCCCCATTTCTTCCTGAAATCTTGTATTAAAGGTGGGATTTAAGGATCTCATTCTAGTTCAGAACAATACCGGGCAAGACCACTTACCGTTGCGATCCTTTTTTTCAAAGAAAGACTGGGGCATACTGTTTAATTGCGATCCTTTTTTTCAAAGAAAGACTGGGGCATAATGTTTAATAGTGTTATACACCCAAAAGAATAACAATTACTTTCTTTTATGTCAACTTGTTCCACACATTCAAAGGGACTCGTGACCTTATCTTGAGGTTGGCAACCCATCAAAGAAATGTACCAAATGAGGTGCCCTCTTCCATTACAGGAATCATCGGGTTGTTACAAAATTCTATGGTTGATCCTCTTGCTCCAACCGATTTCTATCTATGAGTGATGCACGCGGAGACTAATCACTATGTCCCTCTCAACATCGACTTCCACTTGTAATGTCTCACACTAAGTGATACTTAATACTCCCCTTCTTTCCTCTGCGTATACCGAAAGTTCCGACCTGTGCACTTTTCTCCATAATGTGCACTTCTGGACCTTTTATACCTTACTAACATCATCATTCTATCTATGCGCAAGTCGCTCTCAACATTTGACTAGGTAAAAATCCATTCCAATTGTTTTCCATAATAGTTAAATCTTACCCTTCTCAAGGAATACCCCTTTTTAAATGGCTTCCCACATCCTTTCAAGCAAATTCGGGTGTGCTACTTTGATTGCACACATATATGGATTATCTTCCTTCTAACGTGATGCTTAATCCACTCTTCCATTTCTACTTCGTTATATTCGTCCCACTAGCATATATTTCACACATCTATTCCTACGTCCCTTTAACCCAGACGATTCTGATATCACCTAACCAGGATGCCCACACACCCTATAAACCGTGCATACTGGAATAAACATCACATACTATAAACCATGCATACTGGCATAAACATCACATACGCTTCACACATAACACTCAATTCTTTATTACCCCTGCACTCACAACGTGGCTACAACCATTGGGTACTCTCAATTACCCTAGGAATGGAAGTTCTAACTCCTCCTTAACATCGTTCCTCCCTTCAACTCATGGTGATAAAATAAAATTTTCAATGCCTTTTCACCACACAATCGGCTCCACTGACCTTATATCGTAATTTAATCTTCAACTTATAGTTATAACTACATACTTCTACAATGGTCGAGGTACCGGGCTCATAGACGAATGACCAAACATCTCCCTATTTCCATCCTTATGCTAAGTTTCATGCGTGGGATGTCTCACAAAGCGAAATTCAAACCAGGAACCCTCGATATATTACTTCCTAGCATTATCGCTTATCGAAATCCATTAGGCCCTCAGTCCATAACATGTACCCCTATATTCTTGTCTCTCGACATAAAAGTCATATCTCCTTCCTCAATTACATTTAAGCAAATAACGTTTCGCCAATTGCACTATCACTCAACATCGGTGGTAATAACATTTCAGAAACCTTGTACACATACAATCGGGACTCTTGACATCCTGTTCCCAAACATATGAATATAAATCTTAACTCCCATGTCTATAAAGGATAGATATAACAATGTGCTCTTCCTATCACCAAGTTCTGAGCGTTAAATATGATAATGAGTTAAATCTTTCTACTCAATAGTAAACCCAATATACATCGAATCATAATAATAAGGTCCCTACACACCCCGAGATTAAACATTTTGATACCACCATACCCTTAGAAGTCTCTATAATATATTATATAAATACGAGCCTGACCCTTCCATAGGTGAGGCTTCGCTAGAATAAAACATCCGGCACTAGAGAAGTAACCACGATATCCTTGTAATAACTGCCCACTATCATTCTAACCATTACTTATAAAACCATAATCAGGATAGTATCATACTCGTATAACGCATCCCTAAGATGAGTAATCTCAATAAAGTATATAACACTATAAATACACCCCTTCATCCTCTACGGATGACACTAAAGATAATCCCACTATACGAGGGAAAACATTCACATAATAATAACATTATCGATATACCCATAAGCTCGTCTCACCTGCGAATCTAGAAAGAATTAAAATATAGTGACTCGTTCGTGTTACATAAAACATGCCTCATCCTCCGAGGATAAACCTCATATTCCTACCTTGCCAATGGCCCTGGCTTCTTAAATGGTTTCCTGGACATAACACGCGTGTTCGAACCAAACCGAAAACTACATTAACCATTGCCATTGCAAGCACCGTATCCTTATCCCTTAACTCGCTTTGGGAAAAATTAACGCATGTGGTTTTACTCTCCACAAATTCCTCTACACCTAATCCACTTATCTCTTGTTATACTGACCATATTAGGGTTGTCCTTCTCTCAAACTTTGGTAGTCTTGATCCTGATGGCTACCCCTATTATTCCCTTACCTTTGTTGGTCCTAAAGAACATGCTACTAGCTTCAATATCCCTTACTGAATTCACCATCGCTCAGTAAGAATTCATCTATCCGAATTATTTAAATGGGTCCCCTGATGCATCTCCCCTTTGTGGTACTTCACTACCACCGTTTCATCCAGTCTTATTCTCTGACTTAAGTTTTTGATTTTTTTTATATTCCCACACAAAGAAGCATTAACATCTCCATTGACAAAGCACGATATTGTCACCCTTTCGATCGGTCGTCCAACAGAATTCCCTTGAAGTGTTATTAACTTTTCTTACGAATTGATCTCCCACTTGAAATCCTCTCCTCCATGTGTATCTACTTACGTCGATACAAGATTCGTTAAAAATTTAAATTCATTTTTGCAAATGGACCCCTGTCCGGCCCTCCTGTGATGAGTTCAGAAAAATGTTAACATCTTATTCTAAACATGTGATGAAGGAACGTGCGGTCAAATTGTACCTAAGATCCTTCCATTGACACAACATTCCACTACAAAATGTGGTGGTTGACTCCCACCATTATAACTTTGCTTCGATGAGTCAAGAAAGATTTTACCCTAAATTTTCACTTTCGGTTAACCACACTCCTCCCTATGCCCAAGACTTTGGATGTATTACCTTCGTTGGTTAACACACATAATTCTCGCATTCTAGAACTTCCACTGATGACTCTCCTCAATGTTTCGTTTGAATCTCTCCTAGTCCTACCAAGTTGGGTGAGTCTAATTTGGCACCACTTTCGAATATAGTAGCACTTGGAAATCATATGCTGTGCCCTAGTCGTCTTTACAGTCCTGGCTTCTCATGCCATAATAAAGGTGACCTCAACTACGGTCATTATTCTTGAATATACCCTCTAATTGCAACTGAGCTCTGCCTCTTGCTGTCTTCCCAATGGCCCTCATCTGTCATAATTCATTGTTCGAACGTGCCTGAACACAAATAAGATTCACTAATATATATACGTTATAGCAGCAGAGCGAAATCTCACCATAGAAATCACTACACCAAATCTTCCGAATTGTCAAGGTCATTGACCTTGACAAATCCAACTTGTCAAGGTCAATGACCGTGACATTTCGAGGCGAGACAACTTTTTTTGTCACGGTCGTGTCACGTTCGTGTCGCGGTCAATGACCATGGCACGTTTGTCACTGTTTATAACCGTGACAAAGCCGTGACCCTTTTTAAAAAAATTGTCACGGTCAATGGCCGTGACACGTCCGTGACAACATTTTGTCACGGACGTGTCACGATCAATGACCGTGACAATTCTGGGCAGAATTTAAAAAAAATCTGTTGGGCAGTATGGCCACTGCCACTGCCCAGCAGTATATTTGTACCTGTTATAGCAACGTTGTACCTGTTCCAAACATCATATATCCAAACAAACTAAAGATAATTCAAATATATATTCAAAATAGAAATAATATGCATCACGATATAATTCAAATGTAACAACTTAAAACAATTCAATTCAAACTTAAAACAATGTCACTACATGTCTGGTGTATTGTTAAAACTGAGGAGGTGAGTAGGCCACACGACATACTAATTGACGCACCCACTAATATACGTCGTGCCGCATTGTTCGAGCAAACCACAATAGGGATTTCTCCTTCCCGGGTATGACATGCGTGACGAGCACCCTGGACTCCATCTCTTGAAGCGCACGTCCATGAACTATTCCACCCTGGACGATATTCGGGTCCCTCAACCTCCTCCCTATCCACTGTCCATCAAATACGTCCAATATGAACACGCTCGGCCAAACAAGTGTCGACATTGGTCTGTTGAAGGGCGCCAAATAGGGAAGTGGATCATCGAAGTACGAACGTGTCGGTGATGAAGCAGCGAGGTCCACATCCTTATCATCCTGCGCCTCGTCCTCCCGCATCTCCTCCTCTACCGCCTTCTCCTTCCCTTTCCCTTTCCCTTTATGGTCTCCGCCCAACGTACGCTTCATGAATGCGTACATATCTTGGACCATCGCCTCCAAACGGGACAGCTTCGCGTCGTGTGAATCCATCGTTCGAGCCAACCCGGTGTCGCTCGTCTCCAATCCGATGATCCTAGATTTGGCCACCCGCGAGCTCACCCCCCTTGTCCTCCCCTTGCGATCAGAGCCAAGAACTTGGGTGAGTGCATCTGTGGACAAAGATGCCTTGTCGGCATCAGACTGCGACTCATGCACTTCCTTAAGCTTTTCCTGAAACGACAAAAAGCACATGATTAGTAAAATAAGTAAACTAAAAAATTATAACGTAATTAACAAAAATTAAACTGTCGGATTACTTACAATCGTGGCCGTGATGCTCGGGGACACCTCCTTGTCCTTCCCCTTCTTCGTCCGAAGAGCCACATAAGTATCGAGCCTATGTGGCTTACCCCCTGGCCCACTCCCTACCCCCTGAAATAAAATAAAGTAAAGTAAAATTAGTATCGGCCCCGCAAAGTAAAATAATGAAGAATAATATATTTCTGTAGTTATAGAAAAATTAAATCTTACCTGCATCCTATGCTCCACCTCGGCGTAAGAGGTCTGATCGGAGTAGTGCACGTCCGTCTTTTTTGCCCGATTTTCCCTCCCCGATTGGCAAGATGCCAATTGTCGATCCTTGATCTCATTGTCAATGAACTTCTGCCATTGTGCCAATGAGATCGGCTCCTTGGGGGGGGGGGGGACAGATTCACGCCATTGGATAATCGACTCTCGTGTTTTCCCAAAGTACCGTGCCCGCATATTTTTTTTCCACGACTTGAGTTGCTCCCTAATCTGCTCCAACACGGAATCGCGTAGCTTTGGATCCAAGTTGAATTGTTCCTGTCCAACAAATACAATGTTAGTTGCGAATAAATATATATATAAATATAATTATAAATATAAATATGAAATCGAAATTGAAATTGAAATTGAAATATTCATATAAATATAAATATAAATATATTACCTGTAGTGCCGCCCAAACAGCTAACTTGAGCTCATATGGCACCTCCTTCCAACTCATAAACCCCGGGTCGATGACCGTCTTTAGCAGAACGAGGGATCTCGCTAATATCTCCGATTTGTTCTCGACGGTAATCCCATATTTCCCATATTTGGGGAGCCTAGGGGCGGAAGAGCCCTCGTCGCCTCCACTACCACCGACCCCAGACAACATCATCATAAACAACATCATCATCTTCGCCTTAATATCTGAAGGAGACATTTGCTGTAAAAAAATGTTATTAGTACAGATATAATATTTTCAATTTTAAGGACTATTTTCATCACTTAGTGTTCATCTAAGTTCTAGTATAACAAGTTCCCATAAAAATCTTTAATAAAATTCTCATATCTTCTTTCAATTTAAACACACACACAGTAGTGACTGTCTATTTAAAATAATCTCAATGTTAATTTCAGGTATTGAATTTCTACTATTGTTTTGTGCTTTTTATAAATCATACCCCACCCCCACCCCAACATGTTTACGGACTTTCATCACCCGTCATAAATTTTTTGGTCCGTGACTTACTGGCCAGTTGTCTTGGGTCTTTTAGTCCCTTAACATTACTTTAAGAATTTTACCTAATCTAAATACCACATTTTCTTTCTTGTTATACACTTGAACACGTTTTGTTATTTAGTCCTTATTAATTTATCTTTGATGTATTACCAACATCTTTACTTTTATAAACTTTATTTAATTTTCAATTTTAAGGACTATTTTCATCACTTAGTGTTCATCTAAGTTCTAGTATAACAAGTTCCCATAAAAATCTTTAATAAAGTATTATCACAAATATAAACTAAGAGTGATGAAATAACTTTGAGGCATATAAATTAATTGTGACAAAGTAAGATTATGGAAACCCCACTTTTCTTTCTATAACTCCTATTTTATTAAACTTTAAATATAATTAGGGGTGTATAGAAAGAAAAGATAAATAGGAATAAAAACAACATTTTTAAAATATGAAGGGCTCACCAATTTGATCAAATTTTTCAACAACATAGACTAATTAATCTTTATTATAAGACAATTACTACAAATTTATGCGCATCGCCCGAATTCAAAAAGTAATTTAATGACTAAAGTAATACTTTTTTTAACTTTAGTTATTCACCACAAATCTTAAAAAATATTTTATTTTTCATGCTTTTAGCAACTTCGGATGCCATTTTAACCCTTATTGTAGTTTTTTTAGTTTTCATGCTTTTATTTGATGGATATAAAGTCATGTGATTATTTCACCATATAAAGTCAACAAAAAACGCCATATATGGTTTTTTTCTCCATTAGTATACGTATATAGCGATTATTTCACACTTAAATCACATATTAAGCCGACCTTCATTTTTTTATGAAATTTGTAGAAAATTACTTATTTATTTTGAATGAAAATAAATTGTTATCCAATATTTTTGGATATTATTTACATTTACATTTTTGGATATTATTTTTGGATATTATTTACATTTACATTTTTGGATATTATTTTTGGAAATTTATAGAAAATTACTTATTTATTTATATTTTTAACCCCTACCCCCACCCTGCCCCACCCCTACCCCCCACCCTGCCCAACCCCTGCCACCACCCTGCCCCACCCCCCACACACGCACAAATATACACACATACACACATATATATACACACAAACATATATATAAATGGAAGAGAGAAAGAGAGAGAGAGAGCAGCGTCGAGAGAGAGAGAGAGGGAGGGAACGGCGGGAGGGAAAAAAGAAGGGGGAAAGGGTTTTTGCTGGAACCATTGTCACGGTCGTGTCAAGGTCATTGACCGTGACAATTCTTTGTCACGGTCGTGTCAAGGTCAATGACCGTGACATAAAATGCGTGTTTTTTGTCACGGTCAATGACCTTGACAAGGGTGGCCGGCTGAAAGGTGATAATTTTGTCATTTTGGTGTAGTGAATCAACAATCCTAAACATAGGGCTCTATATTAAACAAAGCAACGCTGAAAGCATAATAAGCCGCACCGATCTTAAAGGACTCTAGAACCTGATTCTCTGATACCACATGTGACACCCTACCTAATTAAATACAGGGTGATCAGTCCTTTAAAGTATCCGGTTGGTTCATTCTTAGCACCACTGTCGAAGATAATTTTCTTTAGTAATCACCTAATAAATAATTAAGCTAAGTGTCAAAACAATTAATTTTAAAGATTAAGTTCCCCGATTATACTTTAATATATGAAACCATTTTCATGAACACAGATAATAATATTAAAACCAAACCATCCAAGTGAAGTAAACAGATAGATCAACCAAATAAAATATCCCACATTGCAGGACAAATTAATATTCAAAAGCAATCCATACTAAAATGGAATACTGAAATAAATAAACAGTACAAATATCACTGAGCTAAATATAACTGGAGATGGGCGACACATTCCCTACCTAATAATGACTAAATAGGATTCTGAGAAGACAAGGATGAATTCGTCTACTGCAAGGACCTGCAACTCCCACACTAGCTGCAGCACGTCAATAGTCCAAAGGTCTAAGCCTGACGCCCCTATGTCTGGGCACCTGTAATATATATATATACACACACACACACACAAGAGAAAGAAGAGATAACAGGAAACGGGTCAGAGCCCGAGTGTAAAATAGCTTTTAAAATTGTTTAGCGAGTATATAAAATGCTTACCAGTTGATATTACATACATGTTAGTGCCTCGACACTCACTTGAGAATTCTCACCTCCTAACTAATGTGCACGCCTAACGTACTACTGAATTGTCCCATATAAAGCTGACCCAGTTAACTAGTCTAACCCAATGTCCTCTCACCAATACTGATCCACGTGATCGTATAACTATGATTTATATATGATAACTTTTCTTATGAATTTATCAAGCCATCTATGTACATCTCAATACAGATTTAGGTTCTCAAACACTTAATTTATTAAATATCAATTCTTCACTGTTATCTACTTTCAATCACAGTAGAGGAATTATAGGTATATGTATATATATTTATCACTCATATAATATATATACTAATCGGCACCCCACATAAAATCTATGGTGCTGGAATACTCTGCTATCAAGTCTCCGTATCTCTCGTACAAAGGGAATTACTAGTTCGGAATCACTCTCGAACTGTATTAACACAAAACACACATTATGGAGGCGAAGCATAGTTCCAAGTCTCTAAGAGGTCAGAACATACCCTCATGTCTCTTAGAACCGTCTGACTACCATTCTCGGGTATCCTGTACCAAGGATGCTATGTTCTAGGGTATAAGTCAATATCCCCCATAAAGGTCCAATCGAGATAAGACTGTCCCGACGCGGAAACCTCTGTGATAACAAGTAGCGCGGGTATGATTACATACATATATTCACATACTATATATATATATATATATATATATATATATATATATATATATATATATATATATATGTGAATGCACTCATTTATATATATATTCACATTATTCAGCTAGGTACATCCACGACCCATAATATATTCTAACCATACGTGGCCCATAATGCCCGAGTCCTACGTATAATGATGTCATTATTTTATTTTCTTAGTTATCGCAAGTTCTTAAGTACTTCTCGTCTCTCTAAGTATTTCATCTTCATAAGTATTAAATCGGTAGGTATACACTCTCTACTCTACTGGTCTAAGTCACTCTTAATTCCCAGAAAACTTGATTTGATATACACACGATCTTCTCCCTATTTCAAACCCTCGTAATCCCATGGTTGAATCAGATATTAATCGTATCACCTGAACCTTACCTACAACCCTACTGGTCTTTCCTAAGTCCCATTATGGTATGTACATTATGTATAAGGGTTCCCACAAAGCGGCATAGGCTTAATCATTGAGAGAAAGAACAAGCTTCAAAATCCAGGAGGGGTCGATCGATTGAAGGGAGGGGTCGATTTATCGATCCAGTCGATCGATTGACATTCAAGGTCGATCGATTGTTCTCCCAGTTATTTCCCAGATTCTGCATATACTATCCTAGGGGTTTCATCACCAAAAATCCTCAAAACCTATATCAATTTCGCCCAAACTCCCAACAAAGCATCACAAATGTTATAGTAATAGATATAACAATTTCTAACAAAAAATCTTGATTAAATATACAAGGAATCATCATTACATGGGATCAATTCAAGAAGCTATCATAAACCCTAGATGATCATATAAATTCTAGAACTTCTTAATCATTACCGTATTTCTTTATCTAAATATCATGCAAAATCACGATTATGGTTCTACACATAATAAGGATATCAGCCTCGTATGGTTTCTACTTAAACCTATTAATTCAATTCTTCCAATTTCATGAAATCTCCAAGAAGCATGTAATTGTCCTTCCTATTCTAACATGGATTTTGTATCAACATAAAAACAATAAGATAGATACTTGCCTTAGAGATGGAAGACTGAATCGTTAATGATGATGGGTATGGTTTCGTTCCTCGTTCCCCAATCTACACGTTGGTGGTGGAATTGGTGAGGAAGGTGTTGGCTAGGTGGTTCTCTCCCTTCGAAGCCTTCCCTCCTCTTTCTTCCTTAGCCACTCTGCAACTCCAAAGTTTCTAACCCTTGAGGAATCTTTCTTCCCACATATATAAATTCTCTATTTTCGTATGTAATTAAATCTCAAAAATGGAAATGACCAAAATGCCCTCCCAGGATGCCGATTAGGCCTAAAAATGCCTCAGGACCCAAACTAAATCTCCGGGTACACTTTTTAACTATCTCGACCCTTCCGGACCCATTAGAACACTCAAAAGGACCATACAGGTGACTTATAATTACTTTACTTTTTATTCCATTAATATAGTCCCGACACGACACATGCGCGACCCGACATAATTTCTATGATTGTCGTATTATTCACTCGCGACAATTTTTAATAACTTCAATCTCATATATTACTTTACTAATCCAATAATATTCAACTTATAATTACTAACTCTCATCATGCTAGTAAATATTCAATTTAAAATCCGAATTAATATGAAAATAATTTATCTTAATTAGATTTAATTAATCCCATAATTAAAGGCCATAAAAATATGAGGTATTACACTTAGATGGAAGGGCAGAGAGAACTTTTTGAAAATAATGTGGAGGCCTAACGGGATGAGGAGTCCAATTTAGCAGAGTTGGTCCCTCTGATGTAGGAGGTTGATCTCAAGGTTAAGGCGACCGAAGAATCTTTGCTCAGAGCGATGCAGGAACGCGAGATTCTGGTCGTTGAATGGGCCCAAGCCCATACCAGACTTGAGGGTTCCATCGCTGAACAATAATCATTCCTCATAGCTTCTTCGGTGTTACCTACAGATATCTTTTCTTCCCCATATCTGTGGTTCCTCTTGGGCTGACACCCTCCTTATTTTTTTCTTCATATGTAAACCTTGGGAGTTAGTTCCCAATTTTTTGTAATCGTTACAAGTCATATCAATGAAAAAGGATGCAGTATTTTATTATCATGTGTTGTTCCATTGCAATATCTTTATTCATCGCAAAGTTTAAACTTTCACAATTTTACGAACAACTATTTCTTTTCATCTCATTACAAAAGAAATAACTCATACAATGAATTGCACCATAACAAAAACAACAATTTCTAACTGAGGTTACTAGCCTACACATCTTGAAAGGTTTATCCTCTTCCATTTTAGAAATTAAGCACTAACCTGAATCGTGAGCCTCCTTTATAATGAAAGGTCCCTCCCAATTCGCAGCGAATTTAGGTAATGGGATCCCCAAAATGTGCTTTACCGTTGCCTTTAAGAGTAAATCCCCTTTTAAAAATTTCCTGAGCCTTACCAAGTTATCGTATACCCTTAAGAGTTGCTTCGTGTATATTTGGAAATGTTGCATCGCGTTATCTCTGTACTCATCTAGATCTTCCAACTGTATATGCCTACTTTGAGAGAGCATGCTGCTTCACAAGGCGTATCGAGTAGAGGGGACTTCCAGTCCTACCGACATAATTCCTTTGGCCCTAAACACAAGTGAGAACTGAGTGTACCCTGCATGCTTCCTCTTAGTCATTTGATAGGCCCACAGAACTGCTGGAATCTTATCATCCCATGATCCTGGGAAGTCTTCCAACGTCTTGGCCAAAATGTTGACCAAGGTCTTGTCAGTTGCTTCGGTGTGTCCATTTCCTTTAGGATATGCCACCATTGAGTTATGATGGATGATGGAGTATTTTTCTGTACGCATCGTTACTTCTTTGTTGATAAACGGGGTCCCGTTATCAGAGAGGATAACCTTTGGAATTCCAAACCTGAAAATAATGTACTCCTTGATAAATTTAGCCACCACACATGCAGTTTCTCTCTTGAGTGGTATCGTCTCACCCCACTTGGTAAAACATTCTGTTGCCACGAGTATCCAGATCTTCCCCCTCGAAGATGGGTGTATTTCCACTACTAGGTCAAATGCCTGAGTATGGAATGGGTAAGTAGTGGACAAAGAATGTAAGTCCACCAAAAGGGCACGGATCATGTTTCTATACAGCTGGCACGCCTTGCATTTTCATACAAACTCATCAGAATCCTTCTCCATAGTTGGCCAATAATAACCTAAGGTCATTAGTTAGTCATATAACTTTGCTCCTCTAATCTGAGATGGATCCTGAGATTGCTTCAAAACTTCCTCTGCCTCCTCCTCTGTGACGCAGCTTAATGGTATGTTGAAGTACCATCTTCGATTGAGATGATCCTCTTGGATGTAAAATCGTGGGGCCCTTCGCTTGAATCCAATCAGATCCATTTTTTCTAAAGGAACAACTCCGTTTTTGATAAATTGATGTAAGGCTGCCTCTAGTCTTCTTGAGTTTCAACGAAGTGGCATTCAGCTGCCTAAAAGTAGAGTTGACATTTATCACACCTTCGTTGCAACTCTGTTGTGTCATGTTTCATTGTTGGCCATAAGAATCCCTCCCTTTAAATTCTTATATATAGAGGGTGATAACGTTGCTTTTTGCGTGTCGTTGTTGAAAGCCAAGTTAGTCAAAATCCTCAATTACCTACAAAATATAACAACTCAAGTGTAGAGGTAAGTAAGGGTATCAATCCACTTCCTAGGGAGTAAGCTAGAGACAAACTCAAATGTAGTTCAATTTTTATTTTCTTTTTGTTCTTTTTCACTTTTTCTAATTTTTTTAGCTTTTTCAATATTAAAACAATACGGTGAGGTGATGATTTAAACTAAACTAAACTAAAATGAAAATAACTAACTAGAAAGTAACTAAAATGAAAATTAAAGTCTAAACTAAAAATAAGGGTCCGTTTGGTTGGCATAATTTGCCTAGGCAAATGCCAAAAAGTTGGCAAATATGAAAATTTGTCCACATTTTGGCTGTTTGGTTGCATAATTTGCCTAGGCATTATTTGCCAATGTACAACACCTCCTATGCACAATCTGTGGGCAAATTTTGCTTACCTATTTGAGTGGGAAATATTTGCCCACAAATTTGCCAACTTCTTAAACGATTTTAATGTTTTAAAAAATAATTTAAAAACTGTTTTAAATAATTAAAAAACTGTTATGAATATTTAAAAATTGTTTTGTAATGTTTCAAAAACTGTTTTTAATATTATAAAAAAATGTTAACAAAATGTTTACAATTTTTTTAAAAAATCGTATTAACAAAATATTGTAAAAACTGTTTTTAACATTTTTAAAAACTGTTGTGAATATATTATAAAAACAGTTTTAAAGTTTAAAAAAATAATTTTAAAGACTGTTTTAAATATTTAAAAAAACTGTTATAAATATTTAAAAACTGTTTTGTAATGTTTTGAAAACTGTTTTTAATATTATAAAAAATTGTTAAGAGAATGTTTTACAATTTTTTTGAAAAACCGTAATATAAAAATATTGTAAAACAGTTTTTAACATTTTTAAAAACTGTTTTGGATATATTATAAAAACTGTTTTAAAGTTTTAAAAAACATTTTTTAAAACTGTTTTAAAGAGTTTAAAAAAACTGTTGTGAATGTTTAAAAACTGTTTTGTAATGTTTTGAAAACTTCTTTTAATATTATAAAAAATTGTTAAGAGAATGTTTTACAAATTTGTTGAAAAACCGTAATATAAAAATATTGTAAAACAGTTTTTAACATTTTTAAAAACTGTTTTGGATATATTATAAAAACTGTTTTAAAGTTTTAAAAAACATTTTTTAAAACTGTTTTAAAGAGTTTAAAAAAACTGTTGTGAATGTTTAAAATTTGTTTTGTAATATTTTAAAAACTGTTTTTGATATTATAAAAAGTTATTAAGAGAATGTTTTACAAATTTTTTAACATTTTTGAATATAATATAAAAACTGTAATATAAAAATATTGTAAAAACTATTTTTAGCATTTTTGAATATAATATAAAAATAGTTTTTAAATAAATTAATTGGATTGACTTTAATTTCGCCTAATGTTGTTTGATAGCGTCATCTGAATTTGCCTAGGTAAAATTTGCCTAGGCAAATTTTACCTAGGCAAATTTTTCCATGCCCACGCTTTTACCCACTAACAACCAAACGGAACCTAAGAGATAAGTGAGGTAAATAATTATGAGAACAATCAAAGAGTGGGATTACACCACAAATTTTAGTTATTCTAATTAATTAATTTAATTATTTGAATTCTTCCAAATTAATATCAAAATTACAAACCAACTCTCGTTGCAAGTGTAATTAGAATAGTGATATTTTAGAAAGTTAAGTTTAACACCCCACAACTTTAGAAAATAGATCCACACTCCTTTTAATTAATCACCCGCTAGGGTCGATCAATTAGAATTTATGTCAATCTTATAAAATAAATTTAGAGTTGAAATTCAAGTGATAATACCCCACTTAAGAAACCCCTATCTCTAGTTCGAATCTAAAATGGGTATTATCACTAGAATTTCGATTTTCTCTCGAAAATCATTTACCTTCTCTCGAGGCGTAAATCTAAAGGTGAGGGATAAAATTAACATTCAAAGGGATTTTTCAAGTAATTAAACTAATTAAAATAAAATGACATCAAATAAGGGTTTTACCCCACCACTTGAAAGGGGATTTATCCTAACATGGTATCAAACATAATAAACAAATATTCAATAGGCATTTAATAATAAAGATTAGAGAGAAGAATAATCAAACCAATCTCTTGAATTCAATAAACTTCAATCCTTGAATGAGAAGCATACAAAGCTCCAATTGATAATCCAATTAATTTGAAAATAAATAAACACTCAATTAAATCTCAATCAATATTTAACCTCACAAATATGTATAAAAAAAAGAATAAAACAAAAATATTTACAAATGGTGTTTTTCTCTACAATTCTCTCTCTAGAATTTTCCTATCTAAAAGCTCTCCTTTTATTTGAGGTCTTCATCTTCATTTTATACAAGGCATGGAGCATGGGGGTAAAAATGGGAATTGGCTATGGTGAACATGTGGGAGAGGTGAGAGCACATGTGCATGGGGGTGTGTGAGGTCATGTGGGAAGTGAGGTGAGGAATAAAATCTGATTTGGGAATGAGAGGTTTGGGGGATTTTTTGTGAAGTTGGGTTAGAATTAGTAGTTGAGGCTTTTTAAGGGTATTTGGGTAAATTGGTTTTATGGGAATAAGTTGGGTTTATTGGCACATGTGGGTTATTTGGCTTTGCTAGTTTGTAGCAGGTGGAGAATAAATCGTGTAAGCATTTGGAAATGAAATGGGTATGGTTGGGTTCGGACATGGTACTCGGGTGGAGCAAGGGGTATGGTTCTCCGGGTTTGGGATGGTACCGCCGGACAGAGGTAGGAAGGGAAGGGGCGCCGCCGGAGGTAGGAGTTGTACGCCGACGGATGGGGTGAGGTTGGAGGGTGAGAGGGCTTGAGGGTCAATCTGGAATCGCCGAAAGTGGCAGGGGTTTCGGTTGGCGGCCGTGTCCGTCGCCGGTGGCTGGGCAGGTTGGATGGAGTTGGGATAACTGGGTGTGGCCGGATGTCGCCGGCGGTTGGAGAGAGTAGGGTCACCGGCGGACTGGTGTGGAGAGGTCCGCCCGGCAGGAGGGTTTTATTGTTTGGGGAGTGAGTGGAGGTGTTTTTTTTGGGGGTTTGGTTTGGAGATGGTGTAAGAGAGAAGAGAGAGAATGTGGGGAGAGGTTGAAGAAGATGAACAGTAAAAGGGGGAATTGGTTTTGTGTGTGGTGTAGTGTATGGTAAGTGTGTGAGGGTGAGGGTGTAGGAAAGTAGGGGTGTGGGTGAGTCTGTGTGTGTGTGTTTAATTTGAACTCCTAAAAATGACACTAACTAATTAAAAATAAAACTATTAAAACTAAAAAACTAAAAATCTAAAATAAATAAATAAATTCCTACTAAAAAATAAAATAAAGATTAAATAAAAAATAAAACTGAAAAGAAATAAATAAAAATAAAATCTAATAAAACTTAAAATAAAAATCCTAAAAAGAAAAAATGCAAAATCTAATAAAACTAAAAATACATGAAATCCTAAAAATTCTAATCCTAATAAAATAGAACTAAAACTAAAAACTAATCAAAATACTAAATAAAAGGAAACATAAAAATTGGAAAATAAATCCTAGAAATTCTAAATAAATCTAAAATAAATCCTAAAAATAACAATGACTCAAACTAAAAATATAAAAAGACACAAACTAAACACACACGGGGTTCGGGGTAGGTTTAGGCTAGGCTTTGGCAGGGGTAAGGTTACGGGATTGGGAATTAGCTCCTTGTGAACTGCAAATTGCGTTGAAATAACGCTTTTGACACCGCAACTGCAATTAAGCCTGCATAATGAACAATTAAGCACATACGACCCATATTGTCGAGAATTATCAACTAAAGTACGTCTATTCGGGGTATAAAATGTACAGTTTTGGGTTCTTATCACACCAACCCAAACAGAGTGTTGCTAGTCCTCGAACAATAAGATAGAGAGAAAGAGAAAGAGAAAGATAAGTAACCAAAAGTGTACCACTTTCGCGGGCACTTGCGATTGCACTTGGCATGTGAAACAAGCCGTTAAACCTATAGGTTTCCCTACAGGATGAGTTGTGTCTCGTGAGGGTTTGCAGGGAATACACCCACAAAATTCTAATTTTGCAAAAAAATATTGAAGGGCAGTCAATCTCTTATTAGACATAGAATGATCGAACAATCCATCACAAGAATTTTTTTTCAGAAATACAAGATAGAATGTGTAAAAAGTTTAGCTAAGTAAATACTCAAGGCACATCCTTCCTAGAACTCAACGTGTGTAGTGTGAATCAGTCAAAACCTCATCAAAGTAATTCCTAGATTGCCTTGTCGGAATCAACGCTTCAACTTCAAATCTCACGGATATCTCTCTCTCAAATGAACTCTCGAGATTTGGGTTAGTGGATCGCTCTTGTGTGTGAGGAGGTGAGTAAATGTAATCAAGTTCAAACGTCTCACACACACATATGAAAGAACGAACAATTTGAAAGAAAATGATCTCACGAAAGGAATGCTAATCATTATAGTGAGAACGTCGAGTTATTCACCACGTTGACTTTCATTTGTCCGAAAACCTAGGGGAATATATGGATGATAATGGGTGAGGGTAAAACGAGAAGGGAAGGATATGATGATATGAGGGAGGATGGATGGATGAGTAAAATGATGGATGTATGATGATATGCGAAGGGTAAAAGATGGATGTGAAATGGATGCGAAAGAAGAGTGTATACACTTTAGGCACAATTGTCTTATTTACAAAAGAACTTACTACAAAACTACAAACGCTCTTTATTTTCTTTTTTTTTTCTCTTTTTTTTTTTCTATTTTTTCTATTTTTCTGTTTTTCTCTTTTTTTTTTCTGTTTTTTTCTTTTTTTTTTCTTTTAACTTTTCAAACCAACAATGACATTTGAAATTACACTCTTTTTCTAAAAAATGATGGATGATATATGAATGTGGTGAGGTATGTATATGGATGGTGAGGGGAATATATGAAATATGGGAAAGCATGGGGATGTAATGGGTGAGTGAATGGAAAAGTGAAAGGTGTATGGACGAAAATTTATTATTCGGGACAAATTTCAAGACACGCATTTCTTACAACTCGAAAGTGATGTCATTCTCAGTGATCAAGCCAAAATTGAAGAATGATGAGATCATACAACAATTAAGTGCGGAACCGAACGAAGTTGAATAACCTTGTGACTCGGAGATTGCGTACAACATCTGAAAGGGTGAAATGCCACAAATCTCATGGGCTAAAGTCTTTACTAGTGATCCTTAAGGTTCTCTTGAGAATTGTAGTACTCATCAACACTAAACCGTAGTGACGTGATACGTGCACAAATTTTGTTGAGTCTAGAAATTCATAGTGCAACATGCCTTATTACGTATTACATAGGCTATTTAGAAAAAATATTCTCTAGCTTGATTCCTAGACTTTTGAAAGATGGATGATTGAAAATTCACATCAATGATTGAGATGAAATAAACAGCATGAAATTTTAAAAATCAGGTTTAAAAACTCAAAATTTTTCAAAAGAGGCACGATTTTAATAAAATTCCCCACCCCCCCAAAAAAAGGAACATCGTCCTCGATGCTAAGTAAAATGATTTTTAAAATTGAGAGCATAGGATAGGAAAGATACTACCAGAATGAACCGCTAATGAAGTGAAAAGATATAGCCAATAATAAACCTGAATAAGAAGTGATAAAAAATGTGTACAAGTCTACAAACATGATAAAGCATTGGGTGATGTGAAACACCACCCCCAAACAGGATGAGACTAGTACAAGAAACAACGGGCTGCCTCCCGGTAGCGCTAAGTTTAATGTCTTCAGCCAGACCGATGAAATTTCACCGTAAAGATAAGATCTATGAAAGTGCGGGGCGGCAGAAAAATCAGGTGATGAGAATCACCCCCAAACAAGACTGAAGCGCCAGTCTTGTTGGAAAAAGGCTAAAAGGGTCAATGCACTTGTATGGCAAAGTGCATCACACGATGCAAAGCATCGGTGGACCATGGGCGGGTGGGTACTAAGGTAAGGGTGAGGGAGGCATGGGTGATGAAGCATCGATCACGGGCCTTATTGATCCGGAAGGTGAGGGCAACTAGAGCCCTATAAGCATGGTGGTCTAGTTGGTGAGGAAGGCAATATGGTTTGGTAAGTGGAATGGGAAGTGGCTCATAAAAATCACACGACCGTTCTATGAATGGGCGATGATAATGGTCGTGCCGTGACACACCAGGGAGCTGTCGATGGGAAAAATCAACACCACAAGGAAGCGATGTGCATGGAGGAACAAGCTCGATGTCACGGAAGTTGAGAGTATCATCACAAATACTCTCATGGGTGGTGGATGATGGTTTCAGGTTAGGATCTAAAAATGTGGATGGAAACATGAAATGTGTAAAGTCAAGATCCAAACCAGGTGGTGGGGTGGAAAGGATAATGGGTGGGTCGGGTGGGATAAATGGCGGAGGAAGATGATCCAACTCAAGACTGGGAGACACACACTCCTCATGAGGCGCGAAGTGATCCACAAGGGAACTTGCAGGAGGAAGTGTGGTATCTAAAGATGGAGTGGTCAGCTTCTCCACAAGAGTAGCATCGGTGAATGTGGTGGGTGGGTAAGACAAGGAACCAAGATCAAAGATAGAGGAATCATTAGAAATATTAGGCTCAATGGGAGCCATGCATGGTGGAATAGGATCCAAATCCGGATAGTTAGGAACTATCACCGATTCTATCTCGGGAAAATGGTGAGCACTCGTAGCCGGAGCTAACCTAGGATAAATTGGTTCCTCGGGAACACAAGGGTGAAGCTCGATAGGTGTAGACTCGGGAATTATTTTGGATTCAGCGGGAAAGGGAATGGGAATATGAGCCGCAATGTGGGATTCATATGGACATGGTAGGATTGGATCAAGCTCACTATCAAAAGGTAAGTCAACACAATTATCGACTTGGGACCCAGACCATGGGATGGTCTCAACTTTGAGATTCTCGGGGTGGTAGGATTGGTCACAGTCAAAATCCGTGTCACAAGGGGGCACATCATCATCACACTCGGTGGCAACAATTAGTGGGGCCATGGGAATATACGACTCTCGCTCACACTCCAATTCATTTCACCTTTGTTCAAGCCTTTGGAGAGCTTGAGTTTGAATTGCTTGCTCTTGCTCAAGTATGAACTTTTGCAAGAGGGTTTCGAGAGTGGATGTGGATGAAGGTGTTGGTGGAATGATGGGTGGTGGCGGTGGTGGAGGTGGACACAACTCGCTATAATCGGGACTATATGGAGAATACTCATGTGAAGTGTGTGGGGTGCAGACAAGTTCATCATACACGAAAGGACCGCTTTCGTGATGGATAAATGGTTGATGCACATGGGGTGTGTAGTGAGGGGACTGATCGTGAACAGGTGCACAAGGTTGCCATGACGACAGTTGGAACCTGTGAGGATCCACAACATCGGGTTGGGATACGTATTGCGTGGAAGGGTGATCAGGCCTCCATGAATATCTCGGGTACTCACACAACTCGAAATTAGGTATATCGGGATAATTGGCCGAGGTTGGTTTCGAGACTGTGTCATATGGATACACATGGTTCGTGGTGGGTTTGTATGGATATGACAAGTACGGATGCTCATGGGACATGTGATCGACATAATAACAGTGGGTGAACAACAAAGGATGAGGCGCGGTGACACTTGACACCGAGGGTGATGGAATAGGAGGTGCATGCATGGATGGGTCAAGAGTACCAACGGTACTCGTGAGAGAGGTGAAACGACTAAGAATATCATAAAGAGACGGCTCAGGATCACTCTCACATGTGTCACGTGTCAATGGAAAATGACCAAAATAGTCCCGCAAAGGACGTTCTTCATCCATAAGGAGAGAAATATTTTTTTGGAGTTTTTTCAATTTTTTTTGAAAAGGAAAGAAAATATTTTTTGATTTTTCTTAGAAGGAAAGAAGGAAAATAATTTGGATTTTGTAAAATTGAAAGAAAGAAAATATTTTTGGATTTTTTTATTTTTTTATAAAAATGAAAGAAAATATTTTTGGATTTTTGTAAAAATAAAGGAAGAAAAATATTTTTGGATATTTTTGTTGGAAGAAAAGGTGGGGAAAAAATATGGACTCTTGATTTGGACGAACCAACTAAAATCGACTACTGAAATATGAATTGGACACACACACAAGTCAAGAAGAAATCCTAACTAGCACATAGCCAATTTTTATCTTCAAAATTCGTGAGAGGGTTGTCAAATTTTAATTATGTCCGTGGGCGATAAAAAATTCACGGAATAATATGAGTGATCGCCTTTGCAAAATATTCTCCTATTGGGTTACCTAGTTGATTGATTTTAAATTTAATGATGGCTAGGGTAGAACACAAATGGTAAGCGAGTGAGTCGGGTGATGAAATCCCTTCTCGTGAGTGATCGGGTGTATGTCTTAGTCAATTAATTCATCACACCATTCGAAAATAAATCCGACAATAAAATAAAATAAGAGCACACAAGCACACAAAAGAATTAACTCGCAAACAGGAGAGGCGCGAGTGTTTAGAAATATAACTCCCACGGTTTTTACCCCGTGAGGTGCCGAAAAATTTGAGTCGACCGGGGGGATATAACGCCTATCTCAGTCGTTCCCGGGAGTCCTACTGACCCAAGGTAGAGAGGCTTCTAAATACTCTCCTTTGGACGCCCTCTCTCTACCTTGTCCGGTTTCCCTATCACGCTTGTCTTTAATTATTACAATTTTAAATGGAAAATAAATGGTGTCTCTAAGCACCGCAATACAAGACAAATAATAAAGTCCTAATACAATCCTTCTAATAAAATGCAAAAAAAAAATGAATGAATTACAATATGAAATCCGCTCCGAGTGCTTCACGCTCCCAAGAACGGCAACGGCGCCATTTGATAACGTTGCTTTTTGCGTGTCGTTGTTGAAAGCCAAGTTAGTCAAAATCCTCAATTACCTACAAAATATAACAACTCAAGTGTAGAGGTAAGTAAGGGTATCAATCCACTTCCTAGGGAGTAAGCTAGAGACAAACTCAAATATAGTTCAATTTTTATTTTCTTTTTGTGCTTTTTCACTTTTTCTAATTTTTTTTAGCTTTTTCAATATTAAAACAATAAGGTGAGGTGATGATTTAAACTAAACTAAACTAAAATGAAAATAACTAACTAGAAAGTAACTAAAAAGAAAATTAAAGTCTAAACTAAAAATAAGAGATAAGTGAGGTAAATAATTATGAGAACAATCAAGGAGTGGGATTACACCACAAATTTTAGTTATTCTAATCAATTAATTTAATTATTTTAATTCTCCCAAATTAATATCAAAATTACAAACCAACTCTCGTTGCAAGTGTAATTAGAATAATAATCTTTTAGAAAGTTAAGTTTAACACCCCACAACTCTAAAAAAATAGATCCACACTCCTTTTAATTAATCACCCGCTAGGATCAATCAATTAGAATTTATGTCAATCTTATAAAATAAATTTAGAGTTGAAATTCAAGTGATAATACCCCACTTAAGAAACCCCTATCTCTAGTTCGAATCTAAAATGGATATTATCACTAGAATTTCGAATTTCTCTCGAAAATCATTTACCCTCTCTCGAGCCGTAAATCTAAGGGTGAGGGATCAAAATTAACATTCAAAGGGATTTTTCAAGTAATTAAACTAATTAAAAAAAATAACATCAAATAAGGGTTTTACCCCACCCCTTGAAAGGTGATTTAGCCTAACATGGTATCAAACATAATAAACAAATATTCAATAGGCATTTAATAATAAAGAGTAGAGAGAAGAATAATCAAACCAATCTCTTGAATTCAATAAACTTCAATCCTTGAATGAGAAGCATACAACCCTCCAATTGAGAATCCAATTAATTTGAAAATAAATAAACACTCAATTAAATCTCAATCAATATTTAACCTCACAAATATGTATAAAAAAAGAATAAAACAAAACTATTTACAAATGGTGTTTTTCTCTACAATTCTCTCTCTAGAATTTTCCTATCTAAAAGCTCTCCTTTTATTTGAGATCTTCATCTTCATTTTATACAAGCCATGGGGCATGGGGGTAAAAATGGGAATTGACTATGGTGAACATGTGGGAGAGGTGAGAGCACATGTGCATGGGGGTGTGTGAGGTCATGTGGGAAGTGAGGTGAGAAATAAAATATGATTTGGGAATGAGAGGTTTGGGGGCATTTTTGGGAAGTTGGGATAGAATTAGTAGTTGAGGGTTTTTACGGGTACTTGGGTAAATTGGTTTTAAGGGAATAAGTTGGGTTTATTGGCACATGTGGGTTATTTGGCTTTGTTGGTTTGTAGCAGGTGGAGAATAAATCGAGTAAGCATTTGGAAATGAAATGGGTATGGTTGGGTTCGGACATGGTACTCGGGTGGAGCAAGGGGGTATGGTTCTCCGGGTTTGGGATGGTACCGCCGTACAGAGGTAGGAAGGGAAGTGTCACCGCCGGAGGTAGGAGCTGTACGCCGGCGGCTGGGGTGATGTTGGAGGGTGAGAGGGCTTGAGGGTCGATCTGGAATCGCCGAAAGTGGCAGGGGTTTCGGTTGGCGGCCGTGTCCGTCGACGGTGGCTGGTGGGTTAACAATGCTGGCTGGGCAGGTTGGATGGAGTTGGGACAGCTGGGTGTGGCCGGATGTCGCTGGCGGTTGGAGAGAGTAGGGTCGCCGGCGGACTGGTGTGGAGAGGTCCGACCGGCAGTAGGGTTTTATTATTTGAGGAGAGAGTGGAGTTTTTTTTTTTTGGGTTTGGTTCGGAGATGGTGGAAGAGAGAGGAGAGAGAATGTGGGGAGAGGTTGAAGAAGATGAACAGTAAAAGGGGGGAATTGGTTTTGTGTGTGGTGTGGTGTATGGTAAGTGTGTGAGGGTGAGGGTGTAGGAAAGTAGGGGTGTGGGTGAGTCTTTATGTGTGTGTTTAATTTGAACTCCTAAAAATGACACTAACTAATTAAAAATAAAACTATTAAAATTAAAAAACTAAAAATCTAAAATAAATAAATAAATTCCTACTAAAAAATAAAATAAAGATTAAATAAAAAATAAAACCAAAAAGAAATAAATAAAAATAAAATCTAATAAAACTTAAAATAAAAATCCTAAAAAGAAAAAATGCAAAATCTAATAAAACTAGAAATACATGAAATCCTAAAAATTCTAATCCTAATAAAATAAAACTAAAACTAAAAACTAATCAAAATACTAAATAAAAGGAAATATAAAAATTGGAAAATAAATCCTAGAAATTCTAAATAAATCTAAAATAAATCCTAAAAATAAAAATGAGTCAAACTAAAAATATAAAAAGACACAAACTAAACACACACGGGGTTCGGGGTAGGTTTAGGCTAGGCTTTGGCTCGAGTAAGGTTACGGGATTGGGAATTAGCTCCTTGTGAACTGCAAATTGCCATGAAATAACGCTTTTGACACCGCAACTGCAATTAAGCCTACATAATGAACAATTAAGCACATAAGACCCATATTGTCGAGAATTAGCAACTAAAGTACGTCTATTCGGGGTATAAAATGTACAGTTTTGGGGTGGTTATCACACCAACTCCAAATAGAGCGTTGCTAGTCCTCGAACAATAAGATAGAGAGAAAGAGAAAGATAAGTAACCAAAAGTGTACCACTTTCGCGGCCACTTGCGATTTGACTTGGCATGTGCAACAAGCCGTTAAACCTATAGGTTGCCCTACAGGACGAGTTGTGTCTCGTGAGGGTTTGCAGGGAATACACCCAAAAAATTCTTATTTTACAAAAAATTATTGAAGGGCAGTCAATCTCTTATTAGACATAGAATGATTGAACAATCCATCACAAGATTTTTTTTTCCAGAAATACAAGCTAGAATGTGTAAAAAGTTTAGCTAAGTAAATACTCAAGGCACATCCTTCCTAGAACTCAACGTGTGTAGTGTGAATCAGTCAAAACCTCATCAAAGTAATTCCTAGATTGCCTTGTCGGAATCAACGCTTCAACTTCAAATCTCACGGATATCTCTCTCTCAAATGAACTCTCGAGATTTGGGTTAGTGTATCGCTCTTGTGTGTGAGGAGGTGAGTAAATGTAAGTAAGTTCAAACGTCTCACACACACATAAGAAAGAACGAACAATTTGAAAGAAAATGATCTCATGAAAGGAATGCTAATCACTATAGTGAGAACGTCGAGTTATTCACCACGTTGACTTTCATTTGCCCGAACACCTAGGGGAATATATGGATGATAATGGGTGAGGGGAAAACAAGAAGGGAAGGATATGATGATATGAGGGAGGATGGATGGATGTGTAAAATGATGGATGTATGATGATATGCGAAGGTTAAAAGATGGATGTGAAATGGATGCGAAAGAAGAGTGTATACACTTTAGGCACAATTGTCTTATTTACAAAAGAACTTACTACAAAACTACAAACGCTCTTTGTTTTCTTTTCTTTTTCTCTATTTCGTTTCTATTTTTGCTGTTTTTCTCTTTTTTTCTCTTTTTTTTTTCACTTTTCAAACCAACAATGAAGACATTTACATTTGAAATCACACTCTTTTTCTAAAAAATGATGGATGATATATGAATGTGGTGAGGTATGTATATGGATGGGGAGAAATATATGGATGGTGAGGGGAATATATGAAATATGGAAAAGCATGGGGATGTAATGGGTGAGTGAATGGAAAAGTGAAAGGTGTATGGATGAAAATTTAGTATTCGGGACAAATTTCAAGACATGCGTTTCTTACAACTCGAAAGTGATGTCATTCTCAGCGATCAAGCCAAAATTGAAGAATGACGATATCATACAACAATTAAGTGCGGGCCCAAACGAAGTTGAATCAACTTGTGACTCGGAGATTGCGTACAACAGTCTGAAAGGGTGAAAAGGCATGAATCTCATGGGCTATAGTCTCTACTAGTGATCCTTATGGTTATCTTGAGAATTGTAGTATTCCTCAACTCTAAACCGTAGTGACGTGATACGTGCACAAATTTTGTTGAGTCTAGAAATTCATAGTGCAACACGCCTTATTACGTATTACATAGGCTATTTAGAAAAAATATTCTCTAGCTTGATTCCTAGACTTTTGAAAGATGGATGATTGAAAATTCACATCAATGATTGAGATGAAAGAAACTGCACGACATTTTAAAAATCAGGTTTAAAAACTCAAAATTTTTCAAAGAGGTAGGATTTTGATAAAATTTCCCACCCCCAAACAAAAAGGAACAACGTCATCGATGTTAAGTAAAATGATTTTTAAAATTGAGAGCATAGGATAGGAAAGATAATACCAGAATGAACCGCTAATGAAGATGAAAGATATAGCCAATAATAAACCTGAATAAGAAGTGATAAAAAATGTGTACAAGTCTACAAACATGATAAAGCATTGGGTGATGTGAAACACCACCCCCAAACAGGATGAGACTAGTACAAGAAACAACGGGCTGCCTCCCGGTAGCGCTAAGTTTAATGTCTTCAGCCAGACCGATGAAATCTCACCGTAAAGATAAGATCTATGATAGTAGGGGGTGGCAGAAAAATCGGGTGATGATAATCACCCCCAAACAAGACTGAAGCGCCAGTCTTGTTGGAAAAAGGCTAAAAGGGTCAATGCACTTGTATGGCAAAGTGCATCACATGATGCAAAGCATCGGTGGACCATGGGAGGGTGGGTATTAAGGTAAGGGTGAGGGAGGCATGGGTGATGAAGCATCGATCACGGGCCTTATTGAGCCAGAAGGTGAGGGAAACTAGAGCCCTATAAGCATGGTGCTCTAGTTGGTGAGGAAAGCAATATGGTTTGGTAAGTGGAATAGGAAGGTCTCATAAAAATCACACGACCGTTCTGTGAATGGGCGATGATAATGGTCGCGCCGTGACACACCAGGGAGCTGTCGATGGGAAAAATCAACACCACAAGGAAGTGGTGTGCATGGAGGAACAGGCTCGATGTCACGGAAGTAGAGAGTATCATCATAAATACTCTCATGGGTGGTGGATGATGGTTTGAGGTTAGGATCTAAAAATGTGGATGGAAACATGAAATGTGTAAAGTCAAGATACAAACCAGGTGGTGGGGTGGAAAGGATAATGGGTGGGTCGGGTGGGATAAATGGTGGAGGAAGATGATCCAACTCAAGACTGGGAGACACACACTCCTTATGAGGCGCGGAGTGATCCACAAGGGGACTCGCAGGAGGAAGTGTGGTATCTAAAGATGGAGTGGTCAACTTCTCCACAAGAGTAGCATCGGTGAATGTGGTGGGTGGGTAAGACGAGGCACCAAGATCAAAGATAGAGGAATCACTAGAAATATTAGGCTCAATGGGATCCATGCATGGTGGAATAGGATCCAAATCCGGATAGTTAGGAACTATCACAGATTATATCTTAGGAAAATGGTGAGCACTCTAGCCGGAGGTAACCTAGGATAAATGGGTTCCTCGGGAACACAAGGGTGAATATCGATAGGTGTAGACTCGAGCATTGTTTTGGATTCAGCGGGAAAGGGAATGGGAATATGAACCGCAATGTGGGGTTCATATGGACATGGTAGGATTGGATCAAGCTCACTATCAAAAGGTAAGTCAACACAATTGTCGACTTGGGACGCAGACCATGGGATGGTCTCAACTTCGAGATTCTCGGGGTGGTAGGATTGGTCACACTCAAAATCCGTGTCACAAGGGGACACACCATCATCACACTCGGTGGCAACGATGGGTGGGGCCATGGGAATATCCGACTCTCGCTCACACTCTAATTCATTTCACCTTTGTTCAAGCCTTTGGAGAGCTTGAGTTTGAATTGCTTGCTCTTGCTCAAGTATGAACTTTTGTAAGAGGGTTTCGAGAGTATTGTGGATGAAGGTGTTCGTGGAATGATGGGTGGTGGCGGTGGTGGAGGTGGACACAACTCGCTATAATCGGGACTATATGGAGAATACTCATATGAAGTGTGTGGGGTGCGGCCAAGTTCTTCATACACGAAAGGATCGCTTTCGTGATGGACAAATGGTTGATGCGCATGCGGTGCGTAGTGAGGGGACTGATTGTGAATAGGTGCACAAGGTTGCCATGACGATAGTTGGAACGTGTGAGGATCCACAACATCGGGTTGGGATACGTATTGTGTGGAAGGGTGATCAGGCCTCCACGAATATCTCAGGTACTCACACAACTCGAAATTAGGTATATCGAGATAATTGGCCGAGGTTGGTTTCGAGACAGTGTCATATGGATACACATGGTTCGTGGTGGGCTTGTATGGATATGACAAGTACGGACACTCATGGGACATGTGATCGACATAATAACAGTGGGTGCACAACAAAGGATGAGGCACGGTGACACTTGACACCGAGGGTGATGGAATAGGTGGTGCATGCATGGATAGGTCAAGAGTACCAACGGTACTCGTGAGAGAGGTGAAACGACTAAGAATATCATAAAGAGACGGCTCAGGATAACTCTCACACGTGTCACGTGTCAATGGAAAATGACCAAAATAGTCCCGTAAAGGACGTTATTCGGCCATAAGGAGAGAAATATTTTTTTGGAGTTTTTTCAATTTTTTTCAAAAGGAAAAAAAATATTTTTGGATATTTTTGTTGGAAGAAAAGGTGGGGAAAAATATGGACTCTGGATTTGGACGAACCAACTAAAATCGACTACTGGAAAATGAATTGGACACACAGACAAGTCAAGAAGAAATCCTAACTAGCACATAGCCAATTTTTATCTGCAAAATTTGTGAGAGGGTAGTCAAATTTTAATTAAGTCCGTGGGCGATAAAAAATTGACGGAGAAATATGAGTGATCGCCTTTGCAAAATATTCTCCTATTGGGATACCTAGTTAATTGATTTTAAATTTAATGATGGCTAGGGTAGCACACAAATGGTAAGCGAGTGAGTCGGGTGATGAAATCCCTTCTCGTGAGTGACCGGGTGTAGGTCTTAGTCAATTAATTCATCACACCATTCGAAAATAAATGCGACAATAAAATCAAATAAGAGCACACAAGCACACAAAAGAATTAACTCGCTAACAGGAGAGGCGCGAGTGTTTAGAAATATACCTCCCACGGTTTTTACGCCGTGAGGTGACAAAAAATTTGAGTCGACCGGGGGGAGATAACGCCTATCTCAGTCGTCCCCGGGAGTCCTACCGACCCAAGGTAGAGAGGCTTCTAAATCCTATCCTTTGGACGCCCTCTATCTACCTTGTCCGGTTTCCCTATCACGCTTGTCTTTAATTATTACAATTTTAAATGGAAAATAAATGGTGTCTAAGCACCGCAATACAAACCAAATAATAAAGTCCTAATACAATCCTTCTAATAAAATGCAAAAAAAAATGAATAATTACAATATGAAATCCGCTCCGAGTGCTTCGCGCTCCGAAGAACGGCAACGATGCCAATTGATAACGTTGCTTTTTGCGTGTCGTTGTTGAAAGCCAAGTTAGTCAAAATCCTCAATTACCTACAAAATATAACAACTCAAGTGTAGAGGTAAGTAAGGGTATCAATCCACTTCCTAGGGAGTAAGATAGATAAAAACTCAAATGTAGTTCAATTTTTATTTTCTTTTTGTGCTTTTTCACTTTTTCTATTTTTTTTAGCTTTTTCAATATTAAAACAATAAGGTGAGGTGATGATTTAAACTAAACTAAACTAAAATGAAAATAACTAACTAGAAAGTAACTAAAATGAAAATTAAAGTCTAAACTAAAAATAAGAGATAAGTGAGGTAAATAATTGTGAGAACAATCAAGGAGTGGGATTACACCACAAATTTTAGTTATTCTAATCAATTAATTTAATTATTTGAATTATCCCAAATTAATATCAAAATTACAAACCAACTCTCGTTGCAAGTGTAATTAGAATAGTAATCTTTTAGAAAGTTAAGTTTAACACCCCACAACTCTAGAAAAATAGATCCACACTCCTTTTAATTAATCACCCGCTAGGATCGATCAATTAGAATTTATGTCAATCTTATAAAATAAATTTAGAGCTGAAATTCAAGTGATAATACCCCACTTAAGAAACCCTTATCTCTAGTTCGAATCTAAAATGGGTATTATCACTAGAATTTTGATTTTCTCTCGAAAATCATTTACCCTCTCTCGAGGCGTAAATCTAAGGGTGAGGGATCAAAATTAACATTCAAAGGGATTTTTCAAGTAATTAAACTAATTAAAATAAAATAACATCAAATAAGGGTTTTACCCCACCCCTTGAAAGGGGATTTAGCCTAACATGGCATCAAACATACTAAACAAATATTCAATAGGCATTTAATAATAAAGAGTAGAAAGAAGAATAATCAAACCAATCTCTTGAATTCAATAAACTTCAATCCTTTAATGAGAAGCATACAAGCCTCCAATTGAGAATCCAATTAATTTGAAAATATATAAACACTCAATTAAATCTCAATCAATATTGAACCTCACAAATATGTATAAAAAAAAGAATAAAACAAAACTATTTACAAATGGTGTTTTTCTCTACAAGTCTCTCTCTAGAATTTTCCTATCTAAAAGCTCTCATTTTATTTGAGGTCTTCATCTTCATTTTATACAAGGCATGGAGCATGGGGGTAAAAATGGGAATTGGCTATGGTGAACATGTGGGAGAGGTGAGAGCACATGTGCATGGGGGTGTGTGAGGTCATGTGGGAAGTGAGGTGAGGAATAAAATCTGATTTGGGAATGAGAGGTTTGGGGGCATTTTTGGGATGTTGGGTTAGAATTAGTAGTTGAGGTTTTTTAAGGGTATTTGGGTAAATTGGTTTTAAGGGAATAAGTTGGGTTTATTGGCACATGTGGGTTATTTGTCTTTGTTGGTTTGTAGCAGGTGGAGAATAAATCGTGTAAGCATTTGGAAATGAAATGGGTATGGTTGGGTTCGGACATGGCACTAGGGTGGAGCAAGGGGGTATGGTTCTCCGGGTTTGGGATGGTACCGCCGGACAGAGGTAGGAAGGGAAGGGGCACCGCCGGAGGTAGGAGCTGTACGCCGACGGCTGGGGTGAGGTTGGAGGGTGAGAGGGCTTGAGGGTCGATCTGGAATCGCCGGAAGTGGCAGGGGTTTCAGTTGGCGGCCATGTCCTTCGCCGGTGGCTGGTGGGTTAACGACACTGGCTGGGCAGGTTGGATGGAGTTGGGACAGCTGGGTGTGGCCGGATGTCACCGGCGGTTGGGGTGAGTAGGGTCGCCGGCGGACTGGTGTGGAGAGGTCCGACCGGCAGGAGGGTTTTATTATTTGAGGAGAGAGTGGAGGTTTTTTTTTGGGGGGATTTGGTTTGCAGATGGTGGAAGAGAGAGGAGAGAGAATGTGGTGAGAGGTTGAAGAAGATGAACAGTAAAAGGGGGGAATTGGTTTTGTGTGTGGTGTAGTGTATGGTAAGTGTGTGAGGGTAAGGGTGTAGGAAAGTAGGGGTGTGGGTGAGTCTTTGTGTGTGTGTTTAATTTGAACTCCTAAAAATGACACTAACTAATTAAAAATAAAACAATTAAAACAAAAAAACTAAAAAAAAAAAAAAGTTCCTACTAAAAAATAAAATAAAGATTAAATAAAAAATAAAACTAAAAAGAAATAAATCAAAATAAAATATAATAAAACTTAAAATAAAAATCCTAAAAAGAAAAAAATGAAAAATCTAATGAAACTAAAAATACATGAAATCCTAAAAATTCTAATCCTAATAAAATAAAACTAAAACTAAAAACTAATTAAAATACTAAATAAAAGGAAATATAAAAATTGTAAAATAAATCCTAGAAATTCTAAATAAATCTAAAATAAATCCTAAAAATAAAAATGACTCAAACTAAAAATATAAAAAGACACAAACTAAACACACACGGGGTTCGGGGTAGGTTTAGGCTAGGCTTTGGCTCGGGTAAGGTTACAGGATTGGGAATTAACTCCTTGTGAACTGCAAATTGCCTTGAAATAACACTTTTGACACCGCAACTGCAATTAAGCGTGCATAATGAACAATTAAGCACATGAGACCCATATTGCCAAGAATTAGCAACTAAAGTACGTCTATTCGGGTTATAAAATGTATAGTTTTGGGTGCTTATCAAAGGGATCTCTATTATTTAGCAGTGTTCATCATGTGTCTTCTTTAATCTCCGTTCTGCTTCTTCTGGACCAATGCATCTTGACAACTATCCTCCCACGTTCTTGAAGTATAGGTTTCCATATTTGGCAAAGTATTGTGCTAGATCCTTCAGTTCCATCTTGCCTTCCCCAGACTCCAACTGCTTCCTAATCTCGCCCCTCCAATTCTAATAACTTTCCATTGGTAGGATCGATTGCGCAATCGATGGGGTTGCTCTCCATTGTATCACTACAGTAGTTGCATCTATTTTCATAGCTAATTTCTGAGTAATGGTGTCATAGGCATCAGTATGTCTATTCATCGTTCTGGGATGTCTTCTTATCTTGACTTGATGGAACTGGTTGATCAACCATTGAATGATCGTTCTATAGGGCGCTAGACTAAGGTGCGTCAACGCATATTCCCCGTTCACTTATTGAACCACTAAGTTCCTTTGATGCATAGTGAATGAATGCCCCTTCGGAGGACCTCTAGCAATCCCAGTACCAATTCTTCATACTCTCCTTCATTATTGGAGCATGGGAAATCCGATTTGTAGGAAAGGGAAAATTCTTCCTTCTTTTTAGAAAAGATAATCCATGCCCCTCCTTTCCTTTTCGCCAAAGAACCATCGAACCGAATCATCCATTCCTCAAAGTTGGCATCTAAAAAATTTACATATAAGTCATCTCCCGGAATGCTCTCTCGGGGTTGCTCAAATACACCAGACAGGAAAATCGCCAGTAAATTCGCATATGCTTGGCTCTTGATCGCACGAGGGACAACACATTTTAAACCATACTCTGAAAGGATGAGGAACCACCTAACTTCTCTTCTAATCAAAATGGTTCTCGCTAAAAAAAACTTAATTGGGTCACATCTTTTCACAATGTGAATTGTGAAAGATAGCATGTAATGTCTAAGTTTTTATGCTAAAAATTCCAATGCTAAAAAATGTCTTTTCTGGTCCATGTATGATCTTGCTCAGGCAGTAGACTGGCCTTTCTTATTCATCTACTTCCTACACCAAAAGGGAACCTATGGACTTTGTAGTAGAATAAAGGTAGAGTTGCAACGGTATCCCTGCTCTGGGAGGGCTTATCATTTGTGGAGAAGTGAGCAGCTTCTTCAACTTGCTCAAAGACTACCGGTGAGCTTCCTCCTATTTTAATTTTGTTTCCTTTCACAGTAGTTCCGTCAGTGGGTGAGTTATTTCGGCTAGTCCTGGTACAAGTATCCCAAGGTAGGAGACTTTACCAAGGAAACTCTTTTGCACCGTCATCATTCTTGGACATGGCATATCTATAATTGCTCTTTGCTTGTCCTAGTCCATCTGCACTCCTTGCCGATCAACCATAAAACCAAGAAACTTTCCACTTGTAACACCTAAAGCACACTTCAGAGGGTTCATCTTTAGCTTGTAATTTTAATAATGAATGAATAACTTATTCAAATCATCTAGATGGGACTCCTCTTTCTTTGACTTGATGACGAAATTATCAACAAAAAATTCTAAAAACTTATGGAAAAAGTCATGGAAAATGGCCATCATCGTCCTTTGATACGCTGCCCTAGCATTCTTCAACCCAAAGGGCATCACTTTGAACATGAAGTTGCCCAACGGGGTCTTGAACGCCATATTCTCTTCATCCGTTGGACCCATATTGATCTGGTTATACCCCACATACCCATCCATAAAATTGTACATCTCATGATAGACAGTTGCATCGATTAAGCTATCGATGGAGAGCAAATGGAACTCATCCTTCGAGCAAGCTCTGTTCAAAATTTTAAAGTCCACACATATCCTTATCTGATTCTTATCCTTTTTCCCTACTGGGATAATGCTTGACAGCCAAAGTGGGTGTTTTATCGGTTCGATGAACCCTGCCACTAGAAGTCGTTCCACTTCCTATTTGATCTTCAAGTCCAACTCTGGTTTGTAAGTTCTCATGGCTTGCTTCACTGGTATGGATGAAGGCATAACATTAATCTTGTGGTAATTTACTTCTTCATCTAGCCCCTCCATTTCTGTGTATTTCCATGAAAAAATGTCCATATACTCCTGAATTATCTCCATCAGGGCCCTTCTTTTCTTCCCGCTCAGATCTTTCGAAATGAAGATGGGCCTTGGGTCTTCTCCCTCATCAACTAAGTCCAACAGTTCTAGTTCTTGCACTTGTGGCTTTGGTCGATCTGTCATGTACTTTGATTCTTCTCCTAATTCATCTACAAACTCTTGTATGTTAATGTTGTAAATAATCATACATTGCCACTATTTATCTATCAAGAAGCATTCATATACTGGGTCAGCTTCTTCGTTAGCCTCTATATTAGCTCCTTCGATTGCCCACTCACACCCTCATAGGAGGTAAATCACTCTTCCATCTTCTGTGATTTTCTTCTTACATTGCCTACTTTCCATTACAACCTCCTTCCTCTTTTTCTCTCTCGAAGCCTCTGCTAGCCTTCTCTAAAGAATCCTGCTCATCACACTTTGCCTTTGGATCTCGTGCTCCATCGGATCCATACCGGTCCTCATTATATCTCTAAGCCGTTTTGAGATATTCTGAGGTTTAGGATCAGTACGGTGAACTTCCTCATCCACTTCCTTTCCTCTTGCTCCTTCACTGTCTGACCATTCATAGGCCCCATCTGTTCTCTGATATAGGGAACTCTTGCCCCCTTTATCCTTTTTATCAAGACCCTGGCATCTTACTCTAACTTTTTATAGAAAACTGTATCCACAAGATGAGATTCTTATATGGTAAAGGGATTTATTATTTCCCTTATGACTATTTCAGTCCCCTTCACATTGGCCTTCGCACATTGGTGGTATGTCGAAGGGACTAAGCCATGATTGTGCATGCACACCATTCCTATCAGATGGTGGTATGAAGTAGCAATCTAAATCACATGGAATTTGATGTGCGAAGTGAGATTCCCCATTACAATACCAACGTTCACAAATCCAATTGACTTGGATTATTGGTTCTCATGACCAAAAATAACCAGAGGCATTGGTATCAACATTTCCTCTGAAATATTGGCTATCTAGAAAGAACTGATCGACATGATGTTTATCAATTCTTCCCCATCCATCAAGGCCCTTGCGAAACTCACCACGTTAATACTAAAAGTTATGTACAGGGGCCTGTTATGTGGGAACCTTACATCCCCGTCAACATCACTAAAGGTTACTTCAGTTAAAAACTTCCTTAGCAACCTAGCCATAGGCCCCCTCTGCCTCAATGATGGTATTGTGTTCTTCCATGAAATGTCTAGAATTACTTGCGTTATCTCAAATAGGCTCTCCTTTGGCATCACCACTTGGTCAAAGAACCATGGGAACTTGGGTGACTGTGAAATAGCTTGGTACTCTAACCCTTGGTCTATCTCTTCTCCTTCTAAGTTTTTCACGTTTTCCATATCCCTTTCACTAGCTTCATCATAATCTATCACCACGTTGGCCATCCACCAGATACAGTCCTCCAACGTATCCTCAAATTTTTCTCGTTGGATCTCCAGTCCTCTTGCTTCCCACTAAGCCTCCTCCTCATAAGTAACTACAAGGTTTGCTCCGTGTGTTGGCAGGGGGTGGCGTTTACATTCTCTTGAGGGATCTACAGAGTCCCCGTCTTCATGTGTTTTCTTATGATATTTTTTAGTGTGAAATAGGTTTCTGTTGGATGACCCACCTTTCTATGGATCTGGTAGTATTTGGGATCAGCTCTCGTTACTGTATTTGGTCCCACGACTAGAATGCCATTGGTTTCATAAACCGTTCCCCCTTGGACCATGGCGTTGTAATAACTAACAACCGCTTCCACAGTGCAATGGAGTGGAAGTAGGTCCTCTATGTCCCTATAAAACTTTCTTTGTCCTTTCTCCTCCATCGATGTACCCAATAAATGGGGGTTGGCCACATGCTACGACGGGCTGTATCTGATGCCTAAACATCACAGGCACCAAGATAGGATTTGGCCGAACAACCAGTGATATATTTCTTTCTGCCTTTAGAAAAGTGATGAAAGTTCCTTCGCGTGTTTCGTTAATGAGATGACAAATGTACTCTGGGAGAAAATATTTAGCACAAAGCTACAACAGTTTGGATTCCTTTTCCTCTTCTCTTACATATAGATACCTCTCCCAGAACCTTCAAACATATGCTTCCACTTCCTCCCTCGACCGTTGCTTCTCCCTGCCTAACTGGGTCGATGTGAACTCATCTTTTACCAAAAAGAACTTCTAGAAAAATATCACATGCATTTCCTCCTGTGTTGAGACACTTTTAGGTGCCAAGTGAGAGTACCAGGTGTAAGCCTTGTCGATTAGGGGTTTGGAAAACTCCCTCAACCTAAGATTCTTGTTGTTGTGGTGAGCCCCCAAATGCTCTATGAAGCGTTTGATATGTTCATTCGGGTTCCCCCCCTTTTTTGTGTACTTATCGAGGATGGGAGGAATTTAGTCATTTGGGTAAGGCTCATCATTGAATTCTTGGGGATAAGGAGTATGAAAATCGTCATACACCGATGCTACCTCACTGGATGATTATGAGCAAGCTGCTATCATTTTTAATATCTCATTCTGCATCTCTTTCATCATTTCTTTTGAGGTAGATACTGGTGTTTTCTTGACTGTTGGAGCAATAGGCTGAGGGACTAACGATGGAATACTCGTTGCACCTGTCATACCTTCCACTGGTGGAACGCCAGTCACACCTGGGGTACCCACCGTTGGGATAGGAGTGGGTGTTGTGCTCGTGGGGCCAGTTCTCGTTGGAGCTGAGCTCAATGGGGATATCAGAGCCGCCATTGGTGTTACGAAGGAACTGGGGTGAAATCCACCCAAAACTATTGTAGCAACGGGAGTCTATAAAAACTCAAAGAACTTTCCCATGAGAAGGTCCATCTGTGCTTGCCCCATCCCAGCACTAGTGGAATCTTGCGTTACCCATGGGATGCCTTTTATCGTTTGAACTGGGGGGACCTCTACCTGAGGAACCCCATTCTTGGTAACCTCGGGCTCCCTTGCAGCTTGTTCTTTATTACACTGGATTGCATCAAAATCTATGATATAGTTAACATTATATTAGGCCATACTTTTAGGAGAATACCTCCCTAGAGGAGTCTCCAAATGTAAGAGGGTAGTCCCTTGGCAGCCTGGGAGTATGGTGATACTAGTTGAGGTGTAGTCCTTATAGGTATGGTGATAAAGGATAACCCCAAAACCCTTTAATGAACAAAAGTAAATTCACAATATTATATTCGATCAACACTCAGATGGAACTCACGAGACACTCATGTATAACTCAATGATAAAAAGAGAACTTAGAAGTAACTCAATTAAAGGGAGAGAGAAGTAAGCATCCTAGATACACCTTAGTAGGCAGCCAGCGCATCGACAACCTCTGAAAGATCTCTGATTTATCTATTAAAAGCTTCCCAATAAATGACGATGGTGGGTGAGTAAGAACTCTGGTTTACAATAACTTCTCTCTAGTATATTATCTCCCTCTCTAGTAATAAATCTCTAGAATGAACTCTAGAAAAAGGAACCCCTCTCTCAGAAGTGGTTGAGGCCAATAAATATCCTCCCCCACACTACTCCCTAGATACCTCAGTTCTTCACAGCTCTGAAAGACATCCTTTACATCACAAACATTAAATGCATGATGGGTTAGTCATTCGTACGTCATAAAAATTAAATGCCAAGACATGCCCTTTGCCTAACCACTGTGAGTCAGAGGACTCTCACCACATAGGTATCTCACTAACTGTCTGATAGACCAAAATATCATGGTTGATTACTTAAGTACTTATTGGACAGTGCCTAGCTGGCTATTGACATCCCCTAAAAGTAGATGTAACATTAGGTAGAGGGATGTTTGGTTCAAAACTCAATATACAGTGGAACTCAAGGATGCTCCGCATAAGCTTCCACGATAAAAGGTCTTTTGGTGTTTTACCAAGTGTATCTAAGATGGTTAGGAAGAGCCCCCAATGAAGCCTCACTTGTCAATCCTTTAAACTAAGTCCCTCTGAAGTTCCCACAGCGAGGTCATTCGGTAGAGCATGTAAGCTCTCTCAGGCCTTGATAATCCCGGTCTCTCGCGAGTTCCGTTTGACCTCACACTAAATAATATTACAATCACTACGTCATTTCAATCAATGTTAACAATTTAACTAAATAACAAATAGGAAGTAAAGCGTGAGTTATATCGGTCAATCTCCTTGCTGGGCAGTCATGCTATGCTACACTGAGCTGTCTCGATGTCTTCGTGCTGCTTCCTTCCCTTCAAGTCTCTTCTATTAGCTGGGGAAGCTTATCTCTAAACCAGAGATTATCTTCAGGCTCCCTACACTTACTTTATAGCCGAGACATCCTACCAGTCAACTCTACCTTCTTAACGTCTCATCTTACACATCAGCTTGCCGAGACCTCATCTTGACCTGAAGTTTACTAAACCGAGACCATATGCTCCAGATTGTGTTTGAACAAGACTCTGTGTGTATTATACTGAGCCAAGCTGAGACTTACTTGGATGACCACTTTATCACATGGTATCCAATCATCATAACCCCATGTGGACAGGCAGTGGCAACCTTATCATATCTTCACGTTGGGGAAATATTTTGTCATCATGATCCATATGTATAGATGATAGGTGGATGTTACTCGTTGGTCAATAAAAATATACACATGCCTAGTGTATGCATGGTTTGCACATTGTACCACCCCAATAATATAAATTATTTCCTTATTCTATCTTTAAAAAGACCTTAATTCGAAACCCTACTGAAACTTTGTTAAAATTGCATCATAGAGAGAGAAAGTTGGGTGATCTATATATAAAGGCCATTAGAGCCATTACTTAGTGGAATTCACTCACACACTCATAGTGAAGTAGGCCTAGATGGTTGAACCACTTATATACTCTCCTGTCTTCTCCTTGCCTCATCTCCTTTAACATTCATATATCTGGTTATACTCTATTATTATACTGGATTGAGCTTACATATTTATATTGATTTGGTGATACCATTTCTAGTATCATTAATCTGGCGCCATCTGTGGGAACAAAGTGTATCTTCTTTCTCTTCCTTACTTAGCTTTCGTTCATCGAATTCTTTAGTGGTAATCCAGCTCCGCTCCGGTGGACCTGTATCACAATTGAAAGAGTTCCTGTTGAGGCTCTCAAGATTTAATCCATTTTTTAGCTCTTCCATTACATCGAAGATATGGCCTCCGATCTGCCTCCGAGCATTGATCAAAGCTCTGGCCAAGCCCCACCTCAGTCAGAAATGGCTGAGGTTGTAGTGGCGCTGTGCTCATTGGTAGCCAGTTAGTAAAATATCCAAGAGCAACTTGTCGCATTTAGTCAAAACTTATTGACAAGACCCACCGGTGCTGGATGTGAGATGATAACTCTGACCTCCAGAGAGGGCCGCTTGGATCTAGCAGCCAGGGGACCACCCCAGGCTACGCACAAAGATCTCCCTCCTCAATAAAGACGTAGAGACGTGGCTGACCTTAGGCATTTACACCTATGGAGGTGAGGTCAAGAATACTAGGATAACCATTTTGATGAAGAGGATGATATCGAATGTGGGAGCATTATCGAATTTTTGGAGACAATGTATGTTCGCTTAAGCCCAGTAGAGAATACAGTCAAAGGTCGAGCCTAAACTATCAACCACAGGCATCAGTTTTGGATAGGCTAAGCTGAGGATCAACTTTGATAATTGGGCCGAGGAGGTGATTTGAGAAATGTCTCTCCAGATATCGAAGTATTATTGGTTCCAGGAGGAAAGATAGATGTGATGACCGTAGACCCTCATGAGATCGAGAGATGGAACAAAGTGAGGTCATTAGCCGATAAAAAATGGCTGGCAGGGAGCCCTCGATGTTCCCAGCTGAAAGAGAAGGGGCTAAAGAAAATGTTTTCTGGACGATGGAGAGATAGTAGCTACAGCCGACAGGGATTTATTCTGGAATGTTTTCATAAAAAGGTTAGAGAACAAGATCAGGGATTTATTAAAGAGTCGAGACCCCTTGCAGTGGAGCTATAATTAAGGCTTTCCCTTTGTCATAAAGATTGTAAGTAGTCCATCCCTAGCTAAGTTCAAGCCGTCGATAGTCATGCCAAAGTACAATAGGAGCACTAACTCATCCATTATGTTGAGACGTATCAATCTATAGCCTATATCTACTCGATCTCGAAGAAGATGAGATGTCGAGACTTCTCCAGTACATTAACAGGAGCTCCTCATGTGTGATTCACTTCTCTCCCTAAAAACTCAATTGAAAATTTCAAGCAGTTAGATATGAGAGGTTCATACGTAATTTTTGCTTCAGTGTGAAGCCCATTAAAAAGATGACACACCTCTTGTGTGTTAACTAGGGAAATAATGAGACCTTATGGGAATACATAGGCCGCTTCAATAAGGATAAATTAGCGGCCAAAAACTATGAAGAGTATATTGTTATGACCGCCTTGATGGGAGGGTTGCAAAAAGGGAAGCTCCTCTCGAAGATAATCGAAGATCCTCCCAAAACCATGGCTAAAATCTAGGCTATAGATGGGAAGGTCATGAGTGCAGAGGAGGCAATGGATGATAAGGGTGATGATGATAAGGGAGCAAGTAGTGGAAGTAAGTTTCTAAAGTCAAAAGGAAAACACGATAATAAAAGGTCGGTGGACAACAAGTTCGCTGACTGTACCCCTTTAACTTCCACACCAAAATTATTCTGAATAAGATCAAGAACGATAGGTCCTTGAGATGGCCAAAGAGGCTCAAAGCAAATCCTCATAGGAGGGATAAAAGTAAATGGTGGGAATTTCACCAAGATTATGGCCATACCACTGATAGATGCTTCGCTCTGAAAGACGAGACAGAGAAAATGTTGAAGCAAGGAAAATTGAGAAAGTATGTGGATAAGAACGGTTCAAGGGGTGGATGATATGACACTAAAAAGATAAGAGACGATAGGTGTAAACCTAATGATCCAGTGAATAAGGATGATGATGATTTAGACGATGATGAAGAGGCCGACCTTAACCTCCTGCCAAAAATAACTAATCCCAAGGGTCGGCTGCATTGTATTTCTAATGGTGTGAAAATGATATGTGGAGGTTTGGACGGTGGTGGTAAAGAGGTAGTCGATCATAAATACCATGTTACAGAAGCCAAAGGTCTCCCCAAGCTCGAAGTGGTGCACTCGGCAGCTGTAGACTCGAAGCCAGGTAAGAGAACAAAAGTTGATACGAATACTTTGATAAATGTATTTTTAAAGTTGGATTTCAAAGGGATCCTAGCCCTACATAATGACCCTCTGGTGATCACTACCAGAGTGCATGGTTATGAGTTCCCTAGGATATTGGTCGATGGTGGCAGTTTGGCCGGTGTGATGTTTTGGGATTATTACAATGATCAAGGATTAAGCAAGAATAGACTCATCTCGTATCATCAACCTCTTATTGGATTTAGTGGAGAGAAAGTACAACCACTTGGAATCTATGAAATGGATGTCAGAATGGGGAATTCTTGGATGATATGTCTCACAAGGAAGATCGGTTTATTTATTATGGACGAGAACGCCTATTCAGCATATAACATCATCATGGGAGGAGTGGCCCTTAGAGAGTTTAAGGTTATGCCCTAACCAGTTCACCAAATGGTAAAATTCTCGACTCCTTACAGAGTAGGGGAAGTTTAGGGTGACTAGGTCGAGGCACGTAAATATTACTTCAATTCAATCGAGGAGAGACATGAGCATAAAAGGCCCACCACAACTTACAACATAAACACTCTCGACCCTAGAGATGAGACAAAGTTAAAAAAGGGTGAAACTTCCAAGGAAGTATAATCCATCATCCTCAATGAGGATGAGCGAAAAAAAATTATCCAAGTTGGCAGGGCTCTAAAGAAAGAGATCAAAGAAGAGTTGATTAAATTGCTGAGGAAGAGAAAAAATATCTTTGCTTAGAGTCACAAAGATATGCTGTGAATTGATCCAGAGGTCATCTACCACAAATTGAACATGGACGATAGAGCCAAGCCAGTTAGGCAAAGGCAAAGGGTCTATTCCATAGAGAAATACGAATTTATCAGAGACAAGGTGAAGTAGTTAGAGAAAGATGAGTTCATTAAAGAGGTTATCTACCCAAAGTTGTTAGCTAACGCTATCATTGTTTGAAAAAGCAACAAAAAATGGAGGATGTGTGTTGATTTCATAGACCTAAATAAGGCATGCCCTAAAAACAGCTTCCCTTTGCCGAGAATAAATCAGATGGTTAATGCCACAGTTGGGCATCGATTCATGAGCTTTATGGCTGCCTATTTAGGCTATACTTAGATATTCATGGACCCGACTGATGCCAAGAAGACCTCAGTCATCACTGACAAAGGTACATATTACTATAAGGTAATGCCCTTAGGCCTCAAGAATGTCGGGGCTACATACCAATGACTGGTGAATAAAATGTTCGAGGAACTGATAGGATGACATGCTCACCAAGAGTCTCAAGGCCGAGATGCATGTGGTCGACTTAGAGCCCACTTTCAACACGATGGATAAATATCATATGAAGAATCCTTTAAAGTGTGTCTTTAGAGTCAAATATGGTAAATTTTTGGGTTTTATTGTCAATAAACGGGGGATAGAAGCTAAGCTAGAGAAAATCAAAGCTTTGGTGGAAATAAAGACTCCTAAGACAATCCAGAGGTTAACCGGATGAGTGACAGTGCTGAACAGGTTCATATCCAGGGCTATAGATAAGTGTTTGCCCTTCTTTAAGGTGCTAAGAAAATCCTTCGAGTGGAACGAAGAATGTGAAAGGGACTTTCAGCAATTTAGGGTGTACTTTGGCTCCACACTCTTGTTATGAAGACTTGTTCAAGGGGAAAAGTTGTATTTATAATTGGACATTTTAGAAGCGACCATCAGTGCAACAATTGTGAGAGATGATGAAAGTGTCCAAAATCCAGTCTATTTCAACAATAAGGCTCTTTGAAGGACTGAGCATATGTATCCATTAATAGAGAAATTATCTTATGCTATCATTCATGTATCCAGAAAAATGAGGCCCTACTTTCAAGCACATACAATGGTCGTCCTAATATAATCTCCTCTTAGACAGGTCATCCATAAACCCGAGAAATTAGGTAATATGATGGCCTGGTCTATAGAGTTAGGATAATTTGACATCATCAATCAACCGAGAATGTCCATCAAGAGGCAAGATTTAACTGATTCTATAATCGAGTTCACATGGGACAAGGCTGATGCAGAGGAGATTATTGATCCAGCTAATGAGCCACAAAGGGCATGTCCCTCCTCGTCTGAGGCTAAGACGAGTGCGACCAGAAAGTTGTGGCCAAGAATAAAAAAATAAATATTTATGTTTAATAATGGAGCCTTGTGAGAAAGCAATTTCTCTGGAAAACGTAGTTTGTGGAACCTAATTGTTAATGGTTCCTATTGTGAGGTAGGGAGTGGAGCTAGTTTGATAGTGTCATCTCCAAACAGAACTAATATAGAGTATGCTTTGAGATTCAAGTTCAAGGTATCAAATAATGAATCTGAGTGCGAGGCCCTTATTGTCGGTCTCTCCCTAGCCAAAGTACTGAATGTAAGAATTTTGTTAGTTCACAGTGATTCCAGAGTGGTTGTAAATCAAATTCTATGAGTGTACGAGGCTAAGGATGAAAGGGTGGCAAGTATCTATCCAAGGTAAATGCAATGCAGAAGCACTTCAACGAGTTAAACCTCAAAAGGATCCCTTAGGTGGATAATGTTCGAGTCGATGCCTTAGTGAGATTAGCATCAACAACCACAACTGAGATTAGAAGGTCGGTGCCTATCAAAATTCTACATTGGCCGACCATCAAAGAAGAAGACAACACGATTAAGTTCTTCTTGATCCTTGAGATTAGAGAATCTTGGACAGTCCCTCCCGTCCGATATATTAAAGATGGTGAACTGTCAGACTCAAAGTTGGAACGGAAGATTTATAAGGGTTTTTTTAGATTGCTCATTAAATTTTAGGGCTTAGGACCCTCAAGGCCCTCCCTCTCAACTTCCAGAAAATTTTGGGGCGAGGGACCCTCAAGGACCTCCCCCTTAAGAAATTTAGGGCAATGGACCCTCAAGTACCTCCCCCTCAACTTCCAGAAAATTTTGGGATGAGGGACCCTCAAGGTACTCCTCATCAACCTCCAAAACAATTTGGGTGAGGGACCCTCAAGGCCCTCCTCCTCAATTTCTAAAAAATTTTAGGGAGAGGGACCCTAAGGCCCCTCCCGCTCAACTTCCATAAAAGTTTGGGTTGAGGTACCCTCAAGGACCTACCTCTCAGCTTCCAGAAATTTTTGGGGTGAGGGATCCTCAAAGCCCTCCCCCTCAGTTTCCAGAAAATTTTGGGGCGAGGGACCCTCAAGGCCGTCCCCCTTATCTTACAGAAAATATTGGGCGACGAACCTTCAAGGCCCTCCCCTTGAGCTTCCATGGCCAACTAAAAATGTAAAATATAGTGAAGAAGCCAACAGTAAAGGGCTCCTCTAGCAAATGATCAAAAAAGTATATGTTCTATGGTGAGAATGTCTAACGTAGTGACCCAAAGAACAAAACATGCCAGGATGAGGGAGGGGCTACCATGATCAACCTCTCATTATGAAAAGTCATTCTTTTAATGAACAAAAGTACTAATATTTATTTTCTTATATAGGTAGCCTAGTTGAGCATGCAGGGATCACATAGGCCAGTTGGGATCCCTTGGGAGTTTTGGCTTGGCAGAGGAGGAACAAGGTTTGTTGAGAAAGCTCAACCACTTAGCACTTTATAATTGATAGAATACTATTATAATGACCCTAGGAGTCAAGCAGCACATCACACAACTCACACTTAGTCACAAGTGAAGTGAGAAACCAAAGGACTGCTCACAAGAAATGAACTTTTAAAAAAATGATTTTTAGAAGAGAGGGTCCTCAATCCTCCTCTCAAGGAAAATGATTTTAGAGGAGACGGGTCCTCAAGTCCCCCCCCACAAAGATTAATGGTTTTAGAGGAGGTGGTCCTCGAGGCCTCATCTCTTAAGTTTGCAAAGTTTGTACCACAAGTACCATTTTAAAAGATATTTACCAAATCAGATATTTTGTCTCCATTAGAAGACATATTTGCTTTTTGACTTTGATTTTCACTATGTGTCGTCTGTCAGAGGGGACAGGTGGATGCAGATCCAGTAGGGACAAAAGGTACATTGCATACCTTGTCCCTCTAAGTTTCCCTGTCATGACCCTAACCCAATAGTAGTAGGGAACGAGTGTCTTGACATGCCACCAAGGGATTCAATATTCTGGCTTTAAAACATTTCTTAAAATAAATGCAACATAAATACATTCACATGGTCCTGAATTGTAAACTATTGAAAAATGGAATTACATCATCAGAGCTTTCTAAAAGGAAACTTCATATATATTAAAAGTATCAACGAGTTACAACTTAAGCCAAAATAAGAAAGACTATTACTAGAGATCCAAACATGATTTATCTCATAAAAACGAACATTATATTTAAAAGTATAACAAAAGAGTTCCTCAAGTAAATCTTCAACATAGTCCTTCTTCACTCCATCCTCCAGTCTAGTTATTTCCTAAAAAATCATTATTTATACAACTTCAACTAAAAGATGATAAGATTTAATCTCCCAACAGTCCAAGGTTTTCCGAAAATAGATACCTATTCAAGTCAGAAGAGAAGTCATATACATATATGGACAGGAACTTGTAGTGTATATATATATATATATATCACATTTGGATAGCTCAGAATAACAAGAATGCAACAAATCAAATGTGATATCTTTTTCTTTCAACCATATCATTTTAATGGCAAAGTACACTCTAATACCATGTTCTTCTACCGTATGATACCCCGATAGTAAAGGGTCAATCGAACTTGTTCGTTAAAACTCCTTATTTAGGGCACACTAGCGATAACCCAACTGGGAAGGTCAGTCAGTAAGAGAGGTCCTTTAGGACGAATCTTATTTCCAATATTCAATCTCATTTTCAATACTCATTTCAATCAGTATGTCTATATGGAGAGATATAAACATATCACAAATGAATCAATCATCGGTATCAGATGATTCGTAAGGACATATTTCTCATGTCCGTTATCTTACATTTGTATATGTCATACGCCGCTACTTTTGGCACGTCCCTGCACGACGGCCTAAATCAGAATTCCGGGAATCATGCATGCATCATCTCCATCTAGTGTCCCACATCTGCCTCAACGACTTCACGTTCCATGATTTTAGGCCTGAAATGCAAGTGGTACACAAGAGAAGTCAAAACAGTGAAATAAGGCTTGATATGGAAGTTCAAGGGAATTTTGGTAATTTTACATCCATCATTCGGATGTCCGATCAACTGGAAAGTTGAATGTCTCACCGCAACGAAGATACTGTAAGAAACGACACCTCAATCCAACCTACGGTGAAGAAGTTATGGGTCTTTCAAATTGGAGAAAAATACTTAGAAAAGTCTTGAAAAATTCTAAGTGTTTTAAACCTCCAAACCAACGATTTTCCCCGAACCCAGGCCGAACCTATTCGGGGGGCAAATCGGTTCGCGGGACACCCGAACCGGTTTGGGGTCCCTGTACGCTGGCAAGACTTTTGTGTCTAATGGTGCCACCACTTAAAATATCTTTTTGAAACAAGATGAGTATAATCTGGCCCTAATTCTTCGATGTTTTATTAAAGTTGTTTTGTGAGGTATAAACCTCCCTATAAAATTCACACTTCTCTTCCATTTACACTTGAGCATTTTGGAGAACCTTCAAGAGGTCACTTACACTCCTTTGGAGTATTTTGTGGAGAAGCTGGTATCTTCTTCATTGCTGCCCATTTGGAATTCTTGCGGGAGATTCCAGCCGACGACATCGGAACTGACACCTACAGGTATTTTCTTATGTCACACTTATTTTCATTGTAATCCGTGTAACCATTCTTTACCAATTATAGTGAAAATAATATGGTTTTGCCTTGCGGTGATTTTTACTGATATGTTGTGTCACATGCTATATTTATTTTATTTTGATAAATCATAAAAATGCATGTTCTTAGGATTTAATTGAATAACTGTGCTTAATTAAATAATTCCTTTATTTGAACAAAAGTGCACTCTTCAAATTGGTATCAGAGCCAATTACACAATTATACTGTGTAATTTTCGGCAAATTTTTTCTAAGATATCAATTTTCTGAAAAATTGATTTTTTGAAAAAGGGCGTGTTCAATGGAGAAATTATATAATAAAAAGTCAGTTTTTGACGGGACAAACTATGCTTACTGGAAAGCCCGCATGAAATCTTCCTTAAAAGCCATAGATAAACGTGTTTGGATTTTAGTAGAAAAAGGGTGGACACCTCCCTCCGTCACTGCTAATAACGTGACGAATTTAAAATCTGTGACTGATTTGACTGAAGAAGATTTTAAATAGTCATCTTTTAATTCGAAGGGTTTAAGTGCTATTTCCGGATTCGTCAGTCTTGACGAGTTCCGACGAATTATGAAGTGCTCCACGTCAAAAGAGGTATGGTATGTTTTGTAACTCACCCATGAAGGAACTAATGCTGTAAAAGAATCTAAACTGCAAAATTTAATAACTCATTTCGAAACTATCAGCATGCTTGAGATTGAATGTTTTCATGAATTTTATGCTAGGTTATCTGATATTGTTAACACTAGTTTTAATCTTGGTGAACACATTCCTAATGCTAGAGTTGTTAAAAAAATTCTAAGATCACTTCCTAAGAGTTTTATCCCTAAAGTCACTGTGTTAAATTCTATAGGTAATTTAAACACGCTTGAATTGGAGGAACTTGTAGGAGACTTACAAACTTATGAAATTGATATGTTTCCTAAAACCTTCAAACCGAAAGATAAGGGTATTTCACTTAATGCCCAAGCTAGAAAAAGTGAGGGTTCGGCAAGAAAGAGAGTTGAATCATCTAGAAAAAGAGAGATAGAAATGTCAGATTCTGAGTGTGATTTTGATTTAGATGATTTGGCCCTATTTGCTAAAAATTTCAAGAAAATTCTCAAATTCAAGAAAAATGAAAATTTCAAAGATAAAATGATTTTTGAGAAAAATAAGAAAAATGAAAAAAGTTTTAAATACCCTCCTAAAGATGGTGAGAGATGCTATGAGTGCGACGGTAAGGGACATAGAGCTTTTGAGTGTGCCACTAGACTGAATAGACTTGCAAAAGAAAAAAAATAAAGTTGTCCTAAATGCTACCCTCAGTGACGACAGTGAGGTCGAGTCGGTGGACTCTGGAGACGAGTCACTGCATGAATGTAACTTCACCGCATTCACGGCTAGTCATACATCTAGTGCTCCTCATGACGATGAGGAGAGTGTAATCTTCACGCGCCTACGCTGAGTTATATAATGAGTAATTTAAAACCAAAGAGCGTAACAAAGCGCTTGTTTTTAGGATCACCTCTTTAAAAGAAGATTTAGAAGAAGTGAGAGAGAGAGAATCCTGCACCTGCACTACCTTGAGAGAAAAAGTCTGCCTTTATTGAGAAAAAGAGTTTGTTTAGAGAGAGAGAGAATGGTTTTGAGAAAGAGATAGGGGACTTGACTATTCAAGTGGCTAGTCTTATGAGTGAGATCCATTCCTACATGGAAAATCGGAAGAAACTTGAAGCCCTTGTTACCTAGCTTAATCATGATCTTGAGAGAGCACGGGAAGTCAAGGTACAAATCAAGGACAAATCTGGAAAGATGGGAAAGATGCTCCTCGGCCCCGCTTTAGGTTTTGGTGATAGGCAAGGAATAGGTTATGACGGTGCCACCACATCCCAAATTGCACCTGGACCAATTCCTGAGTTTACTACAACTCCATATGGCCCTCGTCAAAAACCATGTAGGAGTGTTCGACCAAGAAAAACAAACCAAGGTCCGCCTAATACTGTGTTCTTTTGTACTTATTGCAAAATAAATGGCCACCTCAGGGAGTTTTGCTATAGTTTGAGTCGGACATGACGTACTACTGCTCCACCACATCATACTGATGATTTTGCCAATCTGAGAGAGCATGTTGAGTTTTTAGCTGCCACATCACAGAGTTTGATGGAGGAATTCCGACAGATATATTTACCGTCAGTGAATGCTTCTCGCATCCTATCTAAAACCAACAACAACAAGGGTATACAAAAGGTTACCACGTCTTGGGTTCCTAAGAAAGACGAGAATGCCCTTATTGTTCATGTCGCTCTCAAAGCACATAATACCTCACAGTGGTATTTTGATAGTGGTTGCTCCAGATATATGATAGGTGATGTCTCATTTTTTACCCACCTAGAGGATTATAAGGATGGAAGAGTCACCTTTGGAGACGGGAGCAAATCTAGCATTGTAGGACAAGGTACAATGGTGTTACCAGGATTTCCTAAACTAGAAAATGTTTTGTATGCCAAAGGTTTGAAGGAAAATCTTCTCAGCATTAGCCAGCTGTGTGACGATGACTTTGCCGTAAAGTTTGACCAGGACATGTGTAATGTCTATAATCAATCCGGTAAACTTTTAGCTCAAGGGGTGAGGATATAAGATAATTGCTATGGGATTTTGCCCACATCCTCACTTGTCTGCAACAACGCCACGATCACTCCTATGGATTTGTGGCACCAATGTCTAGGTCATGTGAACATAAGAAATTTGACATGTTTATCTAAAAAGAACCTAGTACGTGGCTTACCATCTCTTGGAAAGTCAACTTCCACGGTTTGTGGACCCTGTCAGATGGGAAAACAAATCCGTAGTCCCCACCGGAAGTTGCCTTCCATTACCACCTCCCGTGTTCTTGAGTTAATTCACATGGATCTTATGAGTCTTACTCACATTGAGAGTCTGGATGGTAAGAGGTACATCCTCGTGATGGTAGATGATTTCTCCATATATTTGATTGTTGGTTTTCTGAGAGAGAAATCAGACGTTGTTGAGTTTTTAATGACCAAGTGCCGTGTCCTGCAAAATCAGCACGGAGTCACTATTAACATGATACGTAGTGATAATGGCACTAAATTTAAAGAAGAAAAGGTTTATTTTTACTGTGACAATCTAGGAATCAAACATGAGTTTTCTCTGTGAAGACTCATCAGCAAAATGGGATTGTTGAGAGAAAGAATATAACGATTTAAGAAATGGCTAGATCTATGTTTCTAGGTCGTAAGGTTGCAGAAGATTTTGGGTAGAGGCAGTGTCTACTGCATGCCATACGGTGAATAGGGTCTACTTACATCCACACACACTTAAGACACCTTATGAATTGTGGACTGGCAAGAAACCCAACCTTGCATATTTTCGTATCTTTAGGAGTAAATGCTATATCCTACGGGATAGGGAGCAATTAGGAAAGTTTGACTCCTGAAATGACGAGGGAATATTGCTAGGATATTCATCAAACAGTAGAGCATATCGAGTTTTTAACCTGAAGAGCTCCAAGGTTATGGAGTCAATAAACTTCACTGTGCAAGATGACGAACCTTCTACGTTTATTGATTCTGGCCTTCGATGTGAGGATGAGGACTTTTCTAACAATGATTTACTTGTCCCTCACCCACACTCTGTGGACCCTACTCCTGTGTTAGGGGACACACCTGCTTAGGTTCGAAAGAGTCATACACCTTCTTCCATTATTGGCGATCCCACCTTAGGGGTCAAGACTCGTGCTCAGCTTGAGAACGTTGTTAGTCATTTTTGCTACACGTTACCAGTCGAGCCCAAGAATCACAAAGAAGCACTCAAGGATGAACACTGGATATCTGCTATGCAGGATGAGTTGCTTCAGTTTAAAAATAACAATGTCTGGGAACTAGTCCCCCGACCTAGTGAGACTAATGTGATAGGTACCAAGTGGATTTTGAAGAATAAAATGGATGAAAATGGTACCATAATCAGAAATAAAGCTAGGTTGGTCGCTCAAGGCTACACATAGATTGAGGGTGTAGACTTGGGGAAGACATTTGCTCCTGTTGCGAGGCTTGAGTCTGTCCGCTTACTACTCGCCATCGTATGTCATCTACGCTTCAAGTTATATCAGATGGATGTCAAGAGTGCCTTTCTAAATGGCATTCTACAGGAAGAGGCTTATGTGGTTCAACCAAAAGGGTTTGAAGACCCCATGCACCCGAAACACGTATACTATCTAAGGAAATCCTTGTATGGTTTGAAGCAAGCACCCCGTGATTGGTACAAAAGGCTTACTTCCTATCTCTTAGCCCGTGGCTTTAAGAGAGGGGGAGTTGATATGACGTTGTTCATCAGGAGAGATGACAATGCTATTTTGGTTACCCAGGTCTATGTGGATGACATAGTCTTTGGATGCACATGCTCCCAGCATGCTCACCACTTTGAGAAAGAGATGAAAAGTGAGTTTAAGATGAGCATGGTAAGTGAGCTTACATTCTTCCTTGGTCTCCAGGTTCGTCAGCTAGAGGATGGGATGTTCATCTCTCAATCCAAGTATGCTAGAGACCTAGTGAAGAAATTTGGTTTAGACTCCGCTAAGCATGCTCGTACACCTATGAGTACTTCTATTAAGCTTAGTAAGGAAATTTCAGGCAAGGATGTAGAGCAAACCTTGTATCGGAGTATGATAGGTTGTATTCTCTACTTAACTGCTAGTCTTCCTGACATAGCCTTTAGTGTTGGAGTCTGTGTGCGATATCAGGCGTCCCCGAAAGAGTCACACTTACTTTCTCTAAAACGTATTATCAAATACGTGAGTGGGACTCTCTCATATAGTATTTGGTACTCCCTTGATACCGATGATCGTTTGTCCGCCTATTCAGATAACGATTGGGCCGAGGATGTAGATGGATGTAAGAAAACCTCTGGTGGGTGTTTTTATTTTGTTTCTGCTCTTGTCTCCTGGTTGAGCAAGAAGAAAAACTCCATTTCTTTGTCAACTGCGGAGGCTGAGTACATCGCCGTCGGGAGTTATTGCACGCAACTCTTGTGGATGAAACAAATACTGGAGGATTATGGGATTTCACAGGACACCATGAACATTTCCTGTGATAACACGAGTGCGATACACATATCCCGCAATCCAGTCCAGCATTCATGCATAAAGCACATCAGGATACAAGAGCCCTTTATACGATAACTTGTTGAGGAGAAAGTCGTATCCCTGAGCTACATTCCCACCGACCGTCAGTTAGCTGATATTTTCATGAAACCTTTAGATGCCCTTAAATTCGAGTGTCTTAGGAAGTCTTTAGGGATTTTCACAGTTGACTGAGGGGATGGTTTGTGTCTAGGATATGATGTTTTGTTATGTTTATATCATATGATTCTGATTGCTAGACTGTATCTTGTGTATTATTATTAATTCTTTATTGTTTTTAAAAATGAAAAGATCAAAAAGATTTTGCCCTTTATAAAATTTTTTAGAAAAGAACAAAAAGATTTTATTTTTATAAAAATTTTAGAAAAGAACAAAAAGATTTTCTTTTTATAAAAATCTTAGAAAAAAACAAAAATAGTTTCTTTTTATGTTTGAAAAGAACAAAAAGATTTTTGTATTTGCACCTTTTATGGATGAGCATTTAAGATAGCCAAGTCACAAATTTCATTCCATTTATTCATGTGACTATTTGATAGTGTTTTGCGACAATATATCTTGTCATCTTTGTGCTTTATAATGTTTGGGGTCATTAAGATGTAATTAAGTGTTACTTACTACATGTTTGACTCAGGATTTCCTTTATTGCACACATGCACGGATTTGTTTGATTATTGTACTTGTCTTATCACATGTTGGTTGGGTGTTTTCACTTTAATCCTGTCCTCAAAACGAACCAAGTGTGATAAAACTTGATAAGAAAGGTTTGCATGTAAAAACCGTGTTGTGACATGGTGTGGTATTTTAAAAATAGGGAGGGGCTGCGAAAGGTAATTATCTATCCTTTGTGCAAAATTCACCATTAAAATGGACCTAAAAAATTGAGGAATTTTATTATCTGGAGTCCAAAGAGGTTAAAAGAGCCCGAAAAAATTTAAAGGCATTAAAAAGCATTACATGCAAAATATGGGACATTAGGTTTCACCATCAATTCTCCAAAGTTTGAGAATTTAGTTTATCACCTCTAAAAGAAAATATATATGAGGGAGTTTGGTTCGAAAATTTAAACGGGTTTTCACGTCCTTTAAAATCTTAAAAAAGCGCTAAATAGTTTTGAACGTTATTGGTGTGAAAATCATTTTTACTTTGATTTGTTGATTTGATTAATACGATGTCATCTAATTTCAACAATTTTTACACCTAAGGATACTTTTGATGTTCATTCATTAGGAGTACACGTATGCATCGTGCACATATTCTTGATTGAGTTTATTTACCTATCGCATGTGTTCACACCCCTACATTTACTCTATCATCAACTTGGTTATTTTTGTGTTCTTTCATGGTGTGATTCCTTTTTGTATATTTTGTGTACAAATTTTGAAATATTAAAAAAAAATAGAAGATTCTTTGATTCTTTGTTGTATATTTTGAGTGAAATTTTTTGTAAAATTCAAAAATAGAACATTTTTTGATGCTTTGAAAAATTCAAATAAAAAAGAATTACATTTTTTTGGGTGATATTTTCCATAGTTATACTTCTCATATCTGTCTATTTGAGGACATCATAAAAAGGAGGAGAATGAATTATGGGGGGGGGGGGGGGAGAAAATTTTGGGGGAGAAAATTTTGTTGATTTATGTATGATTTGCTTAAGCTTAATTGATCTTTAACTTATTGCATATCATTATATTTCAAACTGTTGCGTGTCATGGGTATTTTCTTTTGCTCATGTATGTAGGTACAAAGTTGATATCTATTGGATTGCACACCCTGATGAGAAAAGCTTTGGGAGTTTCTGAAGTGTTGAAGATTTGAAGATGTTGATGTCTGCCTGAAGCCATGTCACTTAATATTCTCACTTTGAAGCTTTAATGGGGATATTATTGTATATGTCATTTGTTTTGGGAAGTTTGCATAATTCGTATTTTTTATGTATGTACCGGCACAGACATAGGGGGAGATTTGTAAGGACATATTTCTCATGTCCGTTATCTTACATTTGTATATGTCGTACGCCGCTAATTTTGGCACGTCCTTGCACGATGGCCTAAATCCGAATTCTGGGAATCATGCATTCATCATCTCCATCTAGTGTCCCACATCAGCCTCAACGACTTCACGTTCCATGATTTTAGGCCTGAAATGCAAGTGGTACACAAGAGAAGTCAAAACAGTGAAATAAGGCTTGATATGGAAGTTCAAGGACATTTTGGTAATTGTACAACCACCGTTCGGATGTCCGGTCAACTGGAAAGTTGAATATCTTATCTCAATGAAGATACTGGAAGAAACGACACCTCAATCCGACCTACGATGAAGAAGTTATGGGTATTTGAAATTGGAGAAAAATACTTAGAAAAGTCTTGAAAAATTCTAAGTGTTTTAAACCTCCAAACCAGCGATTTTCCCCGAACCCAGGCCGAACCGGTTCATGGGACACCCGAACCCGAACCGGTTCGAGGTCCCTGTACGCTGGCAAGACTTTTGTGTCTAATGGTGCCACCACTTAAAATCTCTTTTTGAAACAAGATGAGTATAATCTGGCCCTAATTCTTCCATGTTTTATTAAAGCTGTTTTGTGAGCTCTAAACCTCCCTATAAAATTCACACGTCTCTTCCACTTACCCTTGAACATTTTGGAGAACCTTCAAGAGGTCATTTACACTCCTTTGGAGTATTTTGTAGAGAAGTCGGTATCTTCTTCATTGCTTCCCATCTGGAATTCTTGCGGGAGATTTCAGCCGACGACATCGGAACCGACACCTACGGGTATTTTCTTATGTCACACTTATTTTCATTGCAATCCGTGTAACCGTTCTTTACAAATAATAGTGAAAATAATGTAGTTTTGCCCTGCGGGGATTTTTCCAGATATGTTGTGTCACATGCTATATTTATTTTATTTTGATAAATCATATATATGCATGTTCTTAGGATTTAATTGAATAACTGTTTTTAATTAAATAATTCCTTTATTTGAACAAAAGCGCACTCTTCATGCATTTTGAGACTAAAATAAGTTCAAAAATACATAGTTTGCATAATATCATATAATTGAAATGTGCAAGAAATGACATAGAGTATTCACCTAAAATACAGGTTAAAAAATACAGATTTTGAGTCTTGGATCACACGTTAATCTAATAAATACAATAAAGGTTTAATTACATATTCTAAACAATGACCAATTATAAATATTGTGTTGTAATCCTACAATACTTGCTATAAAAGGTTATTAAAAACCATCTCAATTTTTAATATTCATTAATCAAAATTGAATAATTCAATTCATAGTTCTTCCTAATCATCCGGTTGCCAGTAGAGATGGAAGGTCACAGTGGCACAACTTAAATACCATCTTAACTAGACAGAATTTCACCAGGACTCACTTTGGAATTACTTAAATGAGATTCCATAATAATGAGTAATTACTTACAAAAAGTGTATGTATGTTTTCAAACAAGTTTAAATATTTTGAAAATAAAATCAATTTAGATTGTTTCCAAATTTTATATTTTCATTAGTGGAGCCTTTAGTGTAGCATAACTACTAGGTAAAGCTATGAAACACGAAATAAAACTATAAAAATGCATTACAACATTTAAATAAAATCATACATACGAAATGAGTTATTTCTTTAAAATTATAGAACTCCTTCTTAACATATTTCCTAAGCTTTCTATCACTCTTTCTTATTATAATTCTCAAGGAATTGGTGTGAGTTATAAGTGACCCCAAAGGCCCTATTTATATATTTCCAAGGATATTACGGTGTTGACACGTGTCTAATGACTAGGATTTTGAAGTGGTGATTCAACGCCGAGGTGCCGCATTCCGGAGTGGTCTTGCAGTGTTAATATCACCAAATGATGTTAAGTGTTTTAGCTTTCTCTCTAAAGACGACACATGTAAGGTGGAGGTGGTGAACACGAGGTGGAAAGTGTTAAGGGTATACGAGTAAATTTTACACTTGAAGGGTATTTTAGTAATTTCACAATAAGTTATTTTCAAAATTTTCTAAGCAGTCCCTGAAAATATTTTTTTACAAAATGGCCCTTTATATTTGTATTTTAGTCCCTAAAGTTTTATAAAATTATATTTTCTACCCTGAAACTTATTATTTTCTTAGGCTATGTTATAAGACTTCGATTTCATCATATTTATAGTTCATTCGTCATATTTAAAAATGGGGTTTGTTATATTGATAGCCAGTAATACCACATATCTAATAATACAACATTTATAAGATAATAAGTAACACATGATTGTAAAAGAAAACTGTATATGGGCATATAAAAGTGGGGTCATTACATTCCCTCTCATTTTTGGCACCCAAAGTGCCAACTCAGTCCTAGTTCCCAAGTATAAATAGGACCCCTGGGCAAGGTTATAAGGGATATAGAGAAAAAACTCAAAAGCACCGTTACTCTGTCATATTATCATCAGAACACCTAGTATTCTCTCCCCGCTCTCCCTATAAGTGCTAAGTGCTTGTTTTTTCATTCCTTCCTTTACAACCGTCATTCTCAGGAGATCCTTATTCTGAAAGTTGATATTGTTATTTTTGAAGCTTTATATTTATAGGAGGAGGTTCATAAACATTACTCCATTTTTACCAGAAGTGGAAACTTTTAATACCCAATTGCTCTTGAATCCTTAAAGACCTTGAAGGCAGAGTCCCTTAGAGTGGGTCACGCCTCACCCGTTTCAATTTCTTACCAGACCCCAGTCACGCTACCCTCTTACATTTGGTGACTCTGCTGGGGAGGTATCCTCACTTTCATGGACAAAAAAGGTTTTAACGTTTCTAAGCAATTGGTCTTTGAAGACACCCCACCTGGGAATAGAGCTCAAAGTGACCAGACCACCCAAGAGGAGGTGGTGGGGACCGAATCTAGAGTGCCTGGTCCCATGAAGGAAGACCAATACATCAGTAGTTGCTCCATTGACAACTACAACCCCCTCTGGAGGGGCAGCCGCTGTAGCTGCAACACCAACAACAGTAGAGGTGGCTCCATCACGAAAGGAGGTGCTGAAGAAAATAGTTACACCAGTGATGATTCTCGCGGGAGAGAGCAGTGATGCTAGTGGTGGCGCTGACAAAAAAAAGTATGACCGAGTAACCATCTAACTAAGAAAGTGGCGGTGGAGGATCTACCCTCAAAGACATCCAACATGAGAATCTACTCACTCTTAGGATATAAATGCTGTAGAAACCACATTCTAGGACCCCCTAAGTCTCCCCTAAGGTCCCTAGAACCTCCCCATCTCACTGTAAACCTAGGCCGCACTCCGAGTACCGATCTAGTGGCCATAAGGCGCACCCGGGCCCCATTTGACTCTGGTCAACTCTATCGTCTGAGCAAAAGAATTTTGAATATTTGAAGGGATCTGAATACCCTTTCCAACGGTCCACCCCCTGCACAAAACGGCATAACTGTTCGAACGAATGATCAGTTTTCCCCCAAAAATTGATCCAGAGGCCATCGGGCGCTCCCAGGATCCGCTTGACCAAAGTTAACTATTTTGCTAGAACGAGAATGAATGAATCTCCGAAGGGAACTAAATACCTTAACCAATGGTTTGCGTTCTAAGATCATTTTTTTAGAAAAACCTGCACGAAACTGCCAATTGGCAGGTCCAGGTCCAGGTCCAGATCCCTTCCTATCGACACAGTGTTAAGGATCACCTGCCGATAGGCACCCCCTAGGGTAGGCCGATCAACACCCCCTTGAACCTACAATTAGAGGCCATGACCTCACTCCCAAAAGACAACAGATCCATCAACATTAGTGATCTCAGTAACATTCCCTCAAAATCAACGAAGTTTCTCATGTGAAGTTCCATTCAAGCTTACATTCCCATCATTTTCATACCCAATTTGGCAAAATATCCTTCTCTCTCATCAACATTCATCAACACTCAAGGGAGTTCATCCAAGATCAAAGATCAAGCTCAAAAAGAAGGTCCAATTCCTTCCCTCTCTTTTTAAATTCCTTGTTTTTGCATAATATACATTAGATTCATAATCTAGTTCTTACTTTAGTTCATGCACATTAATATATACACTTTTATTAGTATATTGCACATACTTTATTTTCAACAAAAATCCCAAAAACAAATAAAAGAGGGTTATACCCGTAAATTCCGAACGGAATTATCCATCACACCCTTTTCCAAGTCCAAAAAACACATTTTCTACACATACACATATAATAAAATCCCGTTCGATCAGCTAAGTAAATTGTCTTGCTTTATTACTTGTCGAATATGTTCGTTTCCCATGTCTTAACGTTTCACGAGCATTTCATATATATATGCTAGCTGATATTAGTTGATAAAATACATTAATATGTGAGAAAAGACATCACCTAAGAGGAATCCCTACACTCTAGAATAGTTGACTAGTACACCTAAAAGGCTATTCTACAAGAGAGATCCTCAGGTTCAAATAAATAAAAGAATAAACAAGTTATTCATGCGAGGGACATAATTTTATCACAACTTTTCAACATTACTTTAGTATTTGATAGACCTCCTCATGCCTTTTCAAGCAACTGAGGAAAATTTCCCAGAGATCAAAATATGCGTTCTTCAAGTAACACCCAGTTTTGTAGCTAACACACAAACAACAATCTCCACTATTGGAACTAACTTTGGTACAAATTCTCACAAATTCAAAGATGAGAACAAAGTAAAGAAAGGAAATAACCCATCTCATATGTACAAACGATCAAGATTTTTACATAAAATGCATCAGAATTATCCTTGAGGAATAATTCTCCAAGTGAAAAGAAAATAAAAAATAGACAAAGGCTTCTTGTCAATTTGGCCTCCGCTATTTTCTTTCAAATGACTGCTCGCCCCAACGAAAAGTTTTGGAAGACCTGCTCGAATCAAAAGGTTTAAAAGACCTCGTCGTCCAAAATTATCATAACTCAAATTTTTTTGGACTTGCTCAAATCAAATTTTTGCACCAGAAAAAGAAACCAAACCTATTCAAATTAATTTTTGAACTAGAATAAATGAAGCATCTGAGTTACTAACAAAAAATCTCAAGTCAAACTAATTCTCGAGAAAGGATTTTAAGCCAAAAGAACCACAAACATTCCAAATGCGGAAACCCATTTGGGTTACTCGACCAAGAGGCTATCTTGAACACATGATACTTAACCCCAAATGTCTAGCCACTTGATTGGACCAAAAGTGATTCCATCTTGCTTGGATAAAAACAAAAAAAAAAAATATGCAGGACTTGCTCGAACAAAATTATCCCCAAGTTTAAGCCAAAATAGTATTCCACCTGCTAGAGTCAAATAGGCTTGCGACTCATAGACAGTTTCCTCGCCGAAAGCATTACGATTATTGCTGTTGGGATTTTCATCAAGCATCTCATGTTTATGGTTAGGTGAGCTAAAGGGGTCCTCCTGGAGAACACTTGAACACCCAAAAACCAAGAAACCGAGCAATGGATGCAAGCAATAACATCCCAAAATTCTCATTTCCCTAAAAAGAAAAGGGAAGAAAAAAAGTTTTAAAAAAAAGAATACGAGAGAAATGTCATTTAATAATCTCTTCTTCATGAATTCTTACAACAGAAGAATGCGATTTCATACCCAAAATGTCTCGTCAACTCGTCGAGCAAACTCAATAACGATCCAATCGAGTCTGATCACCTCATGCCCGAGCAAACAATTTTAGTGACAACGAGGAATAGGGGTTGAGTAACCACTATGTCGTGGTTTTTGTAGCTTCAAAATCCACTCCAAAGTTTTTTTTTAAGTTGATCCACCATGGACTTCTAGGATACAATGAGAGGAGAGAGAGAGTGTGTTGATGCCCATTTATGAAAATAAATTAGGGGACTCACTCTAATTTCCTACCAGACTCTAGAAGCGTATTTCTTTTATGACATAGTCTACTTTAATTGATATAAAAGAAAAGAAAAAGAAAGAGTGTGCCAAGAAATACATAGATAATTCTCCCCCTTTTGAGTACGAACAAACAGTTTTTAAAAGAACCCTCTCGTCTATTTCAAAGCATTTTATAAAATATTTATTGAAAAAAGGGGTCTCTCACATTAGTTCTGACCCAAGAGAGAGGGGGACTCCCAACATCACCTCACTTATTATTATAAAAGGTAAAGGAATGTCTGAATATAACCCTCCTGCTTCTGTATTATAACAAGGAAGATAAGATCAGAATAATTTTCGGCATGCTCCACTTGTTTAAAACACTAGTATGTATAAGGAATCATTTATCTTTGATCAAGGCAGTTGCTTAACTCGAAAGTATGACTACGAGGGCTCCCAACGCATTTAATACTTGATAGTATTTCTCCACCTACTAAATAGATATGAGAACACCAAAAAAGGGGCATTCATAAAAGGTACGGCAGTTTAGTACTTAAGACTTCAAGGGCATATGAACGCACACAGTATTAGCCTGAAAATAAAGAATCGGGATTATGCAAACGAGCAAGTGCTAAGTATAAATATAAGGTACGCATGTTTTGTGCAAAATAGGCTTGCGAATCCATATCTTCACATTTACCCCCACACCGACGACGTTCGGAGCACCTTTCGAAGATGGGTGCGAGATTGCGGTGCAGTCTTCTCGAGGGATATCTCCCCCCGACCCCGCTCGGGATGGCCATAGTAACCACTCCACTGGGGACTATTTTTAAGAGGGATAAACCCTGTTTGCATGGGTGTTTTATTTTCTTGTATATCCCCCTATTCCTATGTTCCCCTTATTATTCCTTGTATATATATACCTCATGCTTATGCCACTGTTCGAACACTTCCATGTACACTTCACACCACATGCACTTGGGATCACGTATATCTACATGTTGCACACACCACGTAGAAATCCATGCTTAGGTGTCACTAACACACTCCTCTACTTATGTTCATCACACACTCACTTGTAGATAATTACACACCACCCACTTTCACTTATTATTCCTGCTCTACTGTTTATACTTGTACCTTATTCTCGACTGGGCATGATCAAGAAATATACTCTCTCCATAAGATACTAATCAAAGAATCATGCATGATACACACAACATCACAAAAGAGAATTTTTGTTGACCAAATTTTGTCCAGTAACTGGGGAGTCACTTTGTGATGGGCGTTGGTCCGACAGGTCGGAGTTAGCCTAAGCGATATGACTCTCACCTTGTATTGGCCAAGTACCTTCGACGTATATTAAACGGTAACCCTGCATCGTACCGCTTGATCGAAGTCATGACAGGAGGTATATTATAGTGAACTCGCTCACGTACGTCGAGTATATCGAATTCTCTCTCACACATACCATCCCCACGAGGTATATATAGAGAGGCAATTCACGTACACTCAGGTATATCAAATGTCTTGTCCACATGTACCGATTACCCTCAAAACCAAGACGTATATCGTGGAAGTCACGCAAAAGGAGGGAACGCCTTCCAATTAACCCAACAACTTCATACCCACATATAGCTGTCAAGCCTAGTACACACATATTAGATTGCCAGTTTCGACCTGAAACTTTATCAAAATTTCGAGTCGGCATGCCGCCCAAATTTTTGCATGATTTTTAAAAAAAGGGACCCTTCCCTGAGCCTGGTAACAAGTCCAACCCTAGTTTTGACATATGTTACAAACTCAATTTTTCCAGGCTCGGGTCTTGTCCGATAATTCTTTTTTGCATATAGGCAAACTTAATACAAGTTAGAATCTAATAAGCATAATAATCATGCTGAGACTCGTCTATCGTCTTTTTTTCTCTCTTTAAAAAAAAACATTTTAGTCCTCATATTTTCCAAGAATATCAAAAACATTTTTTCCTCATTTTCTAAAAAAATAATAAATTTTCTTCTTTTTTCTCTTTTGAAAATAAATCCCAATTTTTCTCCTTATCAGGTCGATCACTTACCCTTGGCCTGGCTCCCTATTGGCTACGGTCTTCAGCCGAACCGCCTCGAAATTCTGTCAGCCCCCTTACTTCTTTCGAGTCTTAGATTGACCCACCTTTCAAGGAGAATACGGATCAAGTGCTGAATGTACAATCAGATTTGTTGACAGTCCTAGCTCAATATCACTGCCAAAATTGACAACCTTTAAACCGAGGTTGATTAGATGCAAAAAATTGGGTCCTTGTCCTCGAAGAGCTCGATGTCCTTTTTCCCTTGTGCTATGGGTCCGCCTGAATCCAAGCCTATTTAGGTTCCTAAGGAATACCAAAATGCTCCCCGTGTTCCTCCTACTAATGGGCCATCGCCAGCCCATCTTCCTATGTCGAATCTTTCCCCGCCAGGGGCTAACTTACCCGTGGCTGTTGACCCAAAAGAGGAAGAATTAAACAAGATTAAGGAAGACATGAATATTTTGACCAAGTCATACTCTCTGGTAACTACATGCACTACAACCACATGTCTCCCTATCCTAAATCTAGGTTACCGAAAAAATTCAAGATGCTCAATATCGAGAAGTTCGAAGGCAGTGGACCCCCGATCGTTCCTCTTCGTAGCTATACCGAGCCATGCTCTCCTAGGGCTTCTAAAGAAATAATGGCCCAGATGTTCCCGCAGACTTTGAAAGATAATTCTCTTCGTTAGTTCTTATCCCTTGAGGAATCCAAGATTCATAATTGGGAAGATGTTACCCGCGAGTTCTTGTTACAGTACAAGTACAAAGAGGAGCTATAAGTTACCCGCCATGACTTAGAGATACTTAAGAAGAACCGTAGGGAATTAGTCAACAACTTCATGGAAAGGTGGAGAGATAAAATAACTACCATAACCAGTCGGCCTTTCGAAGAAGAACATGTGAGTATCGTAAAGAAGAACTTCCTACCCCATGTCCGAGCATTAATGGGAGGACAGTATTACCCTCACTTCCGAGCCCTCCGAGAAGTAGGAGTTGAGATTGAAGAAAGTCTTTCCAAGACGGAAGTTAAACTGAGGAAAACCTTTGGACAGTTTTCTCTTAGGAAGTTTGAAAAACCTGGTAGTACCACGATTTCAACCATCAATAACATCTCTCAGCCTGTCGCTTCATGGGCACCAGAAAGTCGCTTAAACCTAGTTCGAAAGGAATACACCGAGCTTCACGCTCCTCTCTCCAAAGTCTACTAAGCCCTTTTGAGTCGAAATCTGATCAAACCATTGGACCCATGCCCATTACCAAGCCCACTTTCGAAAAACTTCAAACCAGATGACCATTGTGACTTCAATCAAACAGCTGGCCATACCATCGACTAATGTTTCCATCTTCGAAATGTGATCCAAGGCCTGATTGACCAGGGTGTCATCGCCCCACCAGCTCATGCCAAACCAAACACTACCCATAATCCACTCTCGAATCATGCAAATCCCATCTTCCTAAAAGAAGACTCAGAATTTGAACCATCCACCAAAATAATGCCAAGTAAATCATGAGTCATACCCATATAGTCTCCTAAACCTTTCTAAATATGCCCATATTTCCTCTTACACCCTACCAGCTTTGCTGATCAAGCCTTATCCCTCCTCACCAGAGCATGTATCGCTATCCACACCCGTTCTGGAGGTAAAGATAGGGAACTGTCAGAAGTGATGAACCAACTCTTAGAGTTCGGGATGAAATTTCCCTCCCAGATTACCATCAACTGTCAGAAATTCAGTAGGTTGTTCTTAAAAGCTCAAAAATGGGCCCGAGAGTCAGAAAATTGGGTGGTGCGAACCGATGAAGTCAGTTTAGATGACATGGTTCAGATTATGATATATTTTTTTGATAGGCTGGTGGTATCTGTAGTGTATTCGAGCTACTCGATGCTTTGAAATTACAAGGGTGCCTGGTCCCTTCAGTTATACATTTCCTTCCAAAATAGGAGGAATTATACGAAGAGGCCGTGTAAGTTGTGGAGTGCATTGACTTTGCATGGAAAGACAATATCATTGCCATCGGATGGGGGGACAATTTCAAATATTTAGATGAAGAGAAATATTCAGAGAAGACTAGTTTGATAGCCAACATATGTGGGATGATATCATTTAAGGATCTGCTAGGAGAAACCAACAAGGTGGATGAATAACCCGATATCGATGAAGAAATAAGATTTTTATTGTTACCTCCTTTTGTGAACCACATGACCAGGTCATGAAGACATTACCAAATCCCAAGTCTACAACCATTAGCGAGTGATAAAGGAAAGGGTGCCAAGAATCTCGTTATTCCAAAATGACCCTCGAAGAAAGTAAGGTCCACGATCAACTGAAGAAAACCCAAACCAACATAACTTTATGGGGGATTTTTATATCTTTCCAACTGCACCAAAATGCCCTAATCAAGCTACTCACAGGACCCACATTTCCTCCCTCAACCACGCCAGAAGAAGTAATCAACGTAGTCAGATCCTCGACCTCTACTCGAATTTTCTCATTTTCTGAAGAAGAAATCCCAAAGACTGGTCCCAACCATAATCATGCCCTTAACATCTCTGTCAAAGTAATGGGGAAAACTTCCCCACTCTCTCTTATCGATAATGGATCATTTCTTAATGTTTTCCTGTTGAGGACCCTCAATTATTTGGGATTAAAAGTGAGTGACCTTGCTCCAAACTTTGCTTCCGTACGTGCCTATTATAATACCCGTCGAGAGGTAATGGGATCTATAAAGCTTGAAATAGGGACTGACCCTATTAATCCTATTATTGAATTCCAAGTTATCAACATCCCAACATGTTTCAATCTGCTTCTCAGATGACCGTGGCTCCATAGCATCAAAGGGGTGTCTTCCCTTCATCATAAATTGAAGTTCTTCACCAACGGACATGTTATTATCATCTTGGGAGACAGTGACAACACCAAGAATGCAAGCACCAGTAATACAGTACTTCAAATACAACACATGACAAATGATATGCTTCTGTCAGGTTTTTGGGTTGAACCACTTCTAATCCCAGCAAGGGATAATTTGAAAGACAGGGTTTGTCTGAAATATGACCTCTATGGAAATGTCAATGTAATCCAGATATTCAAGAACATGCACTTCATGTCCGAACTGGGGCTAGGGTGAAGATACCAAGGGATAATTGAATCCATTGTGTTGAAGGAGGTCTTTCTTCCCTGTGGCTTAGGCTATAAGCCATAAGAAGAAGAACTTTGAATGATCCATCAACCTCGACTAAAGAGGAGGTTAGAATACGCCAAAATTGTCTCGAGAGATTCCCTAACTTGAAGATTCATCTGATAGGGTGAAGATTTACCATTTTGCGGCTTGCCTGAACCTTGGTATGACCATGTAGATAAGAAGATGAAACCAGGAATGGAGATCTCCTTTCAAGACAGCTACCCATGGGACGAGAGTTCCCAGCACCATGTATAACCACTCACTAAAGAGACCATAGTTGATACCGGGGATTCTGAGGGAAGTAACTCTGAGGATTCTTTCAATTTATAGACACTGGGGCTAGCGCTACATGATCCACTCAGGGGATGGATTATCAAATCCATCCTGCCTCATCAAAGATGTTGATGCACCTCTTCTCAACTGGCATGCTGCACCTATGGCACCTACTAATGTTCAACCTAACTTTGATGTTTTTCCTATTTCCCCTTCTTTGATTATTCCTCCTAACTCTGATGTAATCGAGACCTCATTTTATGAGGTTCTCAATGCTATTTTTCCTATCAATGAAATGGACGAAGATTTTGAGTATCTTACCGTGCCTTATATTAATTGTCTTGATTCTGATCAAACTCTTGATGATGAGGATTTTGCAAATGAACAATTCTTAACTGATCTCAGTAAGATTAATACTAAACAACATAATTGCATTCAAGTTAATGAAGATGAAATTATTGTTATTAATCTCGGTTCTAGTAGCTCAATACGCGAAATTAGGATAAGTGGCACCGTTAATGAGCATGAGCGCACGCAACTCAAAGAACTACTAAAGGAATTCATGGATGTCTTCACATAGTCCTACGATGATATGCCTGGCATTGACCCTGAGATAGCACAACATGAGATTCCAACACTCTCGGAATGCAAACCGGCCAACCAGAAATTGTGAAAGCTCCTCATCGAATGGTCACTCAAAGTTGAAGAAGAAGTAGTCAAGCAACTGAATGTGGGCTTCATTTGTGCGATCGAATATCCCACGTGGATAGCCAATATCGTACCCGTGCTGAAATCAGGAGGGAAGGTTAGAATCTGTGTAGACTATTGAGGCTTGAAAAAGGCCTCTCCGAAAGATGATTACCCACTACCCAACATCAATATGATTATGGACAATATGACCAGTCACTCTCTCAAGTCATTCATTGACGGGTTTACTGGATATAATCAACTCAAGATTCACCCAGATCACCAAGATAAAACCGCATTCATCACCCCCCGGGAACCTTTTGCTACATTGTCATGACATTTGATTTAAAAAATGCAGGGGCTATCTACTAGAGGTATTCCAGAACCATTCTTCATGATCTTATACACAAGGAAGTTGAGGTTTATGTAGATGATAAGATTATCAAGTACAAGACTAGGGAAGGCCATGTTCCCGCTTTTCGAAAGTTCTCCGAACGACTGTGATAATACCATATGCGGATTAACCCACATAAATGTGTATCAGGCGTTACTAAAGGAAAACTTTTGGTATTCATAGTTAGTGAGAACGGGATAGAAGCAGGTCCTGCCAAGATAAAAGCCATACTTGAGATGCCACCACCTCGAATGGAGAAGGAAGTCCGAGGGTTCCTTGGGAAATTATAGTACATTAGCTGGGTCATCAGCCAATTGACTTCCATCTATGAACCCATCTTCAAACTCCTCTGAAAACACTCAACCAAGGTCTAGAACGAAGCTTACCAAGAAGCCTTTGACCAAATCAATCAACCTAACCCAACCTCCGGTACTCATGCCACCACAGCCTGGTCTTACCTTACTCCTATACCTAACCGTAACCGATACTGCATAGAGGGCTTTGCTTGCCCAATACCTTAAAAAAACCTACAAAGAGAGAGCCATATACTATGTCAGTCGAAAGTTGTACTGTTATGTAGTTAACTACACTACCTTAGAAAAAGCATGATTCACTCTTGTCCGGGTTACCCAAAAGTTGTGGCACTACATGCTCGCCTTCCCCATCAAGCTTGTATCTTGAATGGATCCCATCAAGTAACTACTCGAGAAGCTTGCCCTATTTAGCTAAATGGTCCACTGGTTGATGATCCTAGCCAAATTCGATATTACCTATGTCATACAGAAAGCCATGAAAGGAAGATCCATCTCTGAGTACCTTGCTGACTACCCTAAGGAAGATCCATCTCTGAGTACCTTGCTGTCAGGATTTTTGAGTTCCCTGATGAGAATATCCTTTCTGCCTCCTAAGAAGACCTTCAATGGCAAATGTTCTTTGACGGCGCTACCAACAAAAAGGGGTATGGCATTGGGATACTCCTATTTTCCCCTGATGGCTCTCGCACTCTCGTTGCCATTAAATTGGATTTTCCCTGCACGAACAACTTGATGAATACGAGGTGTACATGGTAGGCATCAAAGTTTCCCTCAAGAGAATATTTCGATACCTCGATGTCTACAGGTATTCAACCCTCATCATCGATCAAGTACTTAGAAAATGTAAAGTCAAGGATGAGAAACTCTTACCCTTCCATGCCCACCTAGAAGATCTCTCTTCCCAATTCCAAGAAATCACCTTTCGATACCTGCCCCGAGTAAGGAATAACCTAGTCGACACCCTTGCTACCTTAGTTTCTATGATTTACATGCCCGACGGAATAACCATGGACCCTTTCCTTGTCAAAAAATAAGATAAACCAACCCACTGCTACCACATTGAGCTTGGCACGGAGGAAGATACCAAGATAGCCGACTGCTGGTACTATGATATTTGGCGCCTCCTTAAACATGGTAGGAATCCCCAAGGATCTGACAATAAAGACCGAGAAACCCTTCCCGGACTGGCTTCCCAGTACATTGTCTACGATAAAGTATTATTTAAGAAAAAATTCGATGGAACCCATTTGCACTGCATCGCATGGGCTGACATTGAAGAAATGATGTAGAAAATCCACACTAAGGAATGAAGACCCCATATGAATGGCCATACACTCGCTAAGAATATCATCCGATAAGGATACTACTGGACTACCATGGTTCAAGATTGCACAACCTACGTTTGAAGATGCCTAAAATGCCAACAATTTTCTAACCTACAACACTTGCCCCACGGGAATTGTACAACATGACTTATCCCTATCTATTCTCCACATGGGGCATTGACATCATAAGGAAAGTTACACTGAAAGCATCCAAAGGGCATGAGTTCATCCTAGTCATCACTGACTACTTTACCAAATGGGTCGAAGGCGAGTCATTCACAATTTTGAATGCCAAGAAAGTGGCCAAGTTCATTAAGTAAAACATCATTTACTGATATGGGGTCCCGCACGAGCTGGTATTAGACAACGGGTTACACTTTAAGGTAGAAGTTACAGAAGTGGTCGATGAGTATGGAATTCAGAGACAAAAATCTTATTCTTATGACCTCAAACCAATGGAGCAGTCAAAGCAGCCAATAAGAACCTTAAATCCATTATCAGTAAGATGATCAAGAGTTGTCAAGATTGGGCCAATAGGATCCCTTACGCCCTTTAGAGCTACCGCACTTCAGTTAGAATATCTACTGGGGCTACCCCTTACTCTCTAGTCCACGACATGGATACAGTCCTAACCATGGAGCTAGAGATCCCTTCGCTACACGTCATGCTTGAAAGCGAAGTCAGTGAGGAAGACTGGCACCAAATTCATCTTGACGAGCTATCCCTCTTTGAAGAAAGAAGGCTAAGAGCTCTATATCACATGAAAGGGTACCATCGCCATATAGTGAGATCATTCAACAAGAGATTCAACAATATGGTGTCCGAGAAGGGGACTTAGCCCTCAAAGAAATAGTAGAGCCCATCTGGCATCCCAGAGGGAAATTCAAGCCCAATTAGAGCATCCCATACATTGTGAAGAAGATCCTACCAGGTAGCACCTCTATGCTCACCAACCTTGATGGTGAAGAAATGGTGCGTCCTATCAACCTAGATCGTCTCAAGAAATTTTACCCCAAGTTCGAAATCTCGGGGCGCTACGACTCTTCTCATCTCCATTTTATTTAAAAAAATCAATCAATCTTCATTTCCCCCTAATCAAAACTACGTGGGGTCTGATCCTCTAAGAATATTTTTCAAAAAGTTTTAAAAACCCTCAGAGGTACGTAGGCAGCTCATCCATTTACATGAGCACGACCCCCTTCTTATTCACAAAATGATATTCTTTTCTTATCCCCGAGAATGACAGTTCATTTTTACATTTCCATTAACAAAATACAAAATTCATCGAGAGGCACAACTAGATAATAAAAGACTTATTTATTTCATTATTTGAAAATTCATTACAAATTACATCGGCGTAGGGAATCAAATGACTTCCCCTGCCAGCCTATTACAAAAGCTCCACAAAATCCTACCCGCAGCTGCCAGAGGAACCAGCCCCATCATCACCCACATCCTGGGGTCCCCAAAATTCCCCTTCCTGAATTGAGTGTTACAAATTCTCCATAGAGAGATAAGTCTAGACTAGCTTGGGGAAAACCACAACACCTCCCTCCATGGTGTCTGATATGGCAAACCACATTTGCCCAATATGCACAACCGGCATCTTGGACACTACCTTCTTCCACAACCACTTCATGTAGTCCCCGAAGACGTGCTAGACCCTACCCACAGATTGTGAGGGACGGGTCGACAGATGATGATTCTCCCACTGACAACCAAGCCTCATGCACATACGCTCTATCATGTCCTCCACATGAAAGAAGTTCAGTGTCCGTCGTGGCATAATTTTCTCGGCACAGCCGTCGCCAGGGAAAGTAGAAAGAGGTCTAGTTAAGGCCAACCAACCGGACATATTGGTACTCCTCGAGTTCTAGAATGGGCAGCAGCTCCCCCCACTAAGGCACTGACCAACTCAAGCCTTGAGCCCCATGCTCTACAAACTAGTTCTCCCAACTCCCAATGTCCAGGCCTACGCTAATAAAATAGCGTGAGAAGAAATTTGGCACCGCCGACAAAGGATACTCAGGTGGGACCTCCATATAAAATCTCTCAAACAGCCATATGAACAGCATTACAGGGCTACCCTTCAGAAAGTCAGAACCACCTTCCCGCCAGGTATCCAGACCATTGAAAGTCTCTGCCAGTATGACCGCCATAGGATTGTGATGGTACGACATCCAAGAAATAATAGTTGCAAGTTGGGGATCCATCAGGATTTCCCCATTTACCGACAATAGTTTTGAAACCAGGCCCAGGATAACGGTCCCAGCATAGCTGACATCACCCACATCCTGCGAATGCATGGACCGTAGCACCGCCGAAAGAGAAACAATTCCTCCCGTAACCAACAGCATGGCTTCCGAAGGCGAGATATGGAGAACTCAAGCCAATAATTCCCTAAAAGAATGGGAAAACTCAGGCAAAGCCGCAACAATGGTGGGATTTATCCCTAGCATGGCAGAAAATTCCTCATAGGTAGGGCAAATTTCATCCAACCAGAAGCGAAAGACATGGTCTTTGGGGTATTAGAATTCTATGGATAGCATCATCATATTTCACTCTATGGGTCGATTACACCACAAAGAGACTCGCCGCATGTTGAAAGCGTCATAGTCAACGTTGTAGGAGCACATTACTTCCAAGGTTTTGAGGTAGTTCGTAAACTCAACACTACTAAGGAGAGACATAATAGAAAAGAAGAAGAAAGTGAGCAAAGAAGGATGTAAAGGAAAAAGGATGTGGAGGTGTGAAGAAAAGATCCATCCACACCCCTATTTATACTTAAAAACTCTCAAGAAAAGAAAAGAAACCCTGCAGAAATCGGAGGAAAACTTGCCCCACTAAGTACCAAGCAATCGAAGAAAGTATAATAAAATCCTTGGGTTGATTAGAATGGACTGATATGCCGATAGGGAGGATAGGGATCATGCCGATCGATAACCCCTATTTTGGGAAAATCCCCTTTTTCCCTTTTTGTCAAAAAACCTGATAAAAACAATTTTTATCTTAAGGGAATTTCGAATTTCCTTATCCTCATGCTTTTACTTATTCCATTAGAAAATAAAATCCTTATCGAATCAATTTTCACATTCTTTTTATGATCTCAACAGCAAAGTAAAAAGAGCATGCACACTAATCACAAAAAAATAAAGAAATTAACAAAAAGAAAAGATTCATTTGCATATATTTTTGTTGTATTACATTGATATCTTGCAGGAAAAATAGAAAAACAATGGGACGCATCTTGAACCTAATTTTTCTTCTCTCTCTCTCTCTCTCTCTCTCTCTCTCTCTCTATCTCTATCTCTATCTTCCTCTCTATTCTTTCTCTCTCTAAGAGCCTACATCCCTACGGCGCATTATCTTCCCCCTGCGGCAAGACGATGTGCCACCACTCCCAAAGCCCGACCCTTCCTCGGACGAGGCAGACGACACCAAACAAGAAGTATCCAAAATTGCATCCTTAATATGGGCAGTCACCGAAGATATCCAATCTCCAATATCCCTCAACCAAGTGGTGGAGACCCGGATGTGCTGCAAAAGAAAACAAAAAAGGGAAAATAAATCAGTCTGAGGCGAAGGAAGAAATCAGGAAATCAAAAGGCAAAGAGGCAAAAACGTATGTCGTAGGTCAAAGGACCTCCTCCATCAAGCCCAAATCCTCTAGGTCCATAGCATTAGGATGGTGCTCCATATGCACCGACCCTCCATCATCTCCCCGAATGTTATAACCAGGCGAATGGAGTCGTACAAAAGGAGCCTATGAAGACGTCGCTGCCACTGATGTCGTCGCATCACCTGCATTGTGGGATTACCCAACCTGGCGACCCGAGCCTACGTGAGGAAGAGGCATCACATCATATATACTGGGGGGGCATCAACTATCTCACCACGAAATCCATGTAGTTTCACACCACTGTTGTGTCGGTATACAATGAATATGGCTCTCCCATCATCGTCGCCACCCGAGCATCCTCTGACATCTCCCACACTCGCCTCATGAACATAGGGGGCTTCTATGGTGGCACCGTAACCTTTTCCTCCACGATTTGTCAGACTACACTCTCCCCGAAGTACCAAGAGTAGCCAAACTCATGCATTAGTAGACTCCGCATCTGCGTATGTATCCCAATCGACCCAGTGTGCTGAATGGCCATCCCCTAAGGATAAAAGGTCACCTGAAAATCCCAGCAAGAGAAAAATATCATTATCAATAAAAAACCATCAAAGGAAAGGACAATCTTCAGATAAAAGAAGGCTTACCCTCTCGCTCGTCAGGCAATTTAAGACATGACGCACCGTCTCCAGAGAGAGAGACTTCTTCAACTGTCGGTTGGACTTTCACCTCTGGTACATCCGACAGAAGTACCCAACAGAGTCATCCTTCAAAGATATCAACTGGGTGTTTAGCCCAATCACCTCATAAAACTACGTCTGCAACAGACACCATTTAAGAAATCAAGAATAAAGCGCATGAAGGAAAATGCGAATGCATAAAGGAAAAAAGCAAAAAATAAAGAATACCGCCTGAAGATACGTGGTTCCAGTAAAAGACTACCGACAACACTAGTTGAATGCATCAAGGGAATAATAAAGGGTCGCCAAAGTCAGGCTCCCCCAATTATAAAGACAGATCTCCGAGAATGCCCTCAAAAATGGCAAAAAACCACAAGTGGACGATGTCGCCACTCGTCACCACCAGAAAACCTACCAACACCAACATAATAAATAAGCGGTCCATTTGATGCACCTGCTACCCGTCGCTCTCATCGATCCTCCTCCTCAACAAAAGCTCCCTCAACAAAGACAAACAGAGAGAGTCCCTAGAAACCACCCTCTCCACATCACCTAATGCTGCTGTCACCGCCTCCGACGTCACCTTCAGTGTCTAATCCACCTCGATTTGCATACCCTCACAATCCAACCCCAGCAACTGCTGCACATCAATGGGAGTCACCGTCATCTTCCCGAAGCGAAAATGGAAGGTGTGGGTAGTCTCCCACCACATCTCCCCTAGAGCACACATAACAACTGTGGAACGGGGAGTCTCGTCCAGAATAGATTCCAGCCTCCCGAAACCGACTGATGACACCATCTAGTGCACCATAGGTGGAAGGTTCTACCAAACATACCTAAGCCCCTTCGTCCCTCGGGCACGTATAGTCGACATGGAGATGTCAGACTGTCAAAGAAATAAAGAAAACCATTGTCAAATTCGAGAAGTAAATCAATCTCGTCAATGAAAAAGGAAAAGAATACCAAAAGTCATCAATACTTACATATCCTCCAGGTTTCACTACCCTAAAAGAACGATGATGCAAGGGCTCACACAGAAGAGTCCGATCATCTACCACCGACTCAAATGAGTTGAATGAGTTCTCGCTTCCCAGTGCAAGGGGAACCTTAGCCCTCCACTCCAACCCTACGCAATCGTTGGAATTAAGCCATGCCATGTGAGTAGCACTACTTGAGAAATCGGCCATTTTGGATGTTAAAACGATTTACAGAAGTTAATTGCAGAAGAAGGGAAGTAAAAAAATTGTGAAAATGAGGAGAACATGTCCCCTTTTTATAAGATGCTAAGGGGAATGCCGAGCGACATCTCCCTGACCCTCCACCTGCTCCAGGAACCCCAAAATATCATGCCACTTCCATTTGGCACCCCTCCATCTATGTTGGTCGGCACCCCCTTTAAATTTTTGCACAAAAAGTCCAAAAAATATACCAAAAAATCCTAAAATTACCAGATTAATTTTAGAAACTTTTTCACCAAGAAAAACATTTTCTTACATCCCCAACGGAATTCCATAAAATAATTCTCCCCAGTAATGTCTCCATAGGACACCCCAAAATTCCAAAAATTCCCCAGGTAAAAACCCTTGGATAATTCCCTCTTTCCCAACGGAACCTAAAATCAAATGCTTCCGTAAATCCTCAGAGAAGGATTACACATCCCCAATAGAGTCCCCAAAGTTCCCAAAGGAAAAATAATCCCACAAAATTGGCTTTGACCCTCAGAATTGGTCACCATATCATAAGCCCTCAGAATTGGCTTTGACCTACAGAATTGGTCACCCCAAATAAGGCCGTAAAATTGGCTTCGACCCACATAATTGGTCAACCTTAACTTCAGCCCACATAATTGGCTTTGACTCGCAGAATTGGTCACCTCTATCTTAAGCCAGCAGAATTGGCTTTGACCCTCCGAATTGGTGACCCCCATCTTAAGCCCTCAGAATTGGCTTTGACCAGTAGAATTGGTCACCCCAAATAAGACCATATAATTGACTTTGACCCGCAAAATTGTTCAACCTTAACTTAAGCTCGTAGAAATTGCTTCGACCCGCAGAATTGGTCGCTTCTACATAAGCCCTCAGAATCGACTTTGACCCGCAGAATTGGTCACCCCTAACTTAAGCCCTCAAAATTGGCTTCGACCCTCAAAATTGTTTTCTTATATCCTACGCCCTTAGAAATTGCTTCGACCCGCTGAATTGGTCACTTCTACTTAAGCCCACAGAATTGGCTTTAACCCGCAAAATCAGTCGCTTCTACTTAAGCCCACAAAATTATCTTCGACCCACAGAATTGGTCGCCACCCTACTCATTCCCTAATTTAAGTCCTTATAATTGGCCGTCCCAAAAATCACATTAGGTCCTCGGCATCGACCTCGACCCTCTGAATCGGCCATCCTCATCCCTTAGGTCCACAGAACCGACCTCTATGATGTGGTGTCTATTCGACGAATATCACTTGTTCCAAACTCCCCCGTCGAGGGGATATTTAGACACCACATTCTAGGACCCCCTAAGTCTCCCCTTAGGTCTCTATCACCTCCCCATCTCACTACAAACCCAAGGCCGTACTCCGAGTACCGGTCTAGAGGCCATCGAGCACCCCCGGGCCTCATTTGACTTCTATCAACTCTATCGTTAGAGCAAAAGATTTTTGAATATTTGAAGGGATCGGAAAACCCTTTCCAACAGTCAGCCCCGTGTGCGAATCAACATAAAGGTTCGTACGAACGAACCATTTTACTATTAAAAATTGATTCGGAGGCCACCAGGCATTCCCGGGTCCCAAATTGACCCCAATCAACTTCACCGTCAGAGTGAAATCTCTTTGAATATTTAAAAATAATTGAAAGCCCTTTGCAACGGTCTGCCCCATGCATGAAATATCATAACCATTCGAACAAACAATCAGGTCTCTCTCGAAAATCGATTCGAAGGCCATCAAGCACTCCCGAGATCCGTTTAACCAAAGTCAACTCTTCAGATAGAATGAGACTTAATGAGTATCTGAAGGGCACTAAATATACTTTCTAACGGTATGCCCCGTGGATGATTCAGATCAACGGTTTGCGTTCTACGATCGTTTTGCCGAAAAAAGCTGCACGAGACTGCCAATTAGCAAGTCCAGATCCCTGCCTATCGGCACAGTGTCAAGGATCAACTTCCAATAGGCACTCCCTTGGGTAGGCCGATCGGCACCCCCCTTGGCCCTATAAATAGAGTCCATGACCTCACTCCTAAAAAACAACATATCCATTAGCATCAGTGATCTCAACAACATTCCCTCGAAATCAGCGAAGTTCCTCATATGAAATTCCATTCAAGCTTACATTCTCATCCTTTTCATACCCAATTTGACAAAATATCCTTCTTTCTCATCAACAGTTATTAACACTCAAGGAATTTCATCCAAGATCAAAGATCAAGCTCCAAAAGAAGGTCCAATTCCTTCCCCCTCTCTTTAAATTCCTTGTTTTTGCATAATATACATTAGATTCATAATCTAGTTCTTACTTTAGTTCATACACATTAATATATACACTTTTATTAGTATATTGCACATACTTTATTTTCAACAAAAATCCCAAAAACAAATAAAAGAGGATTATACCCTTAAATTACGAACGGAATTATCCATCACACCCTTTTCCAAATCCAAAAAACACATTTTCCACACATGCACATATAATAAAATCCCATTCGATCAGCTAAGTAAATTGTCTTGCTTTATTACTTGTCGAATATGTTCATTTCCCATGTTTTAATTTACGTTTCACGAGCATTTCATATATATGCCAGCTGATATTAGTTGATAAAAGACATTAATATATGACAAAAGACATCACCTAAGAGGAATCCCTACACTCTAGAATAGTTGACTAGTACACCAAAAAGGCTATTCTACAAGATAGATCCTCAGGTTCAAATAAATAAAAGAATAAACAAATTATTCATGCGAGGGACATAATTTTATCACAACTTTTCAACATTACTTTAGTATTTGATAGACCTCCTCCTGCCTTTTCAAGCAACTGAGGACAATTTTTCAGAGATCAAAATATGTGTTCTTCAAGTAACACCCAGTTTTGTAGCTAACACACAAACAACAATCTCCATTATTTGAACCAACTTTGGTACAAATTCTCACAAATTCAAATATCAGAACAAAGTAAAGAAAGAAAATAACCCATCTCATATGTACAAAGAATCAAGATTTTTACATAAAATGCATTAGAATTATCCTTGAGGAATAATTATCCAAGTGAAGAGAAAATAAAAAATAGACAAAGGCTTCCTGTCAAGTTGTTCTTCGCCATTTTCGTTCAAATGATTGCTCGCCCCAACCAAAAGTTTTGGAAAACCTGCTCAAATCAAAAGGTTTAAAAGAGCTCCTCGTCCAAAATTATCACGCCTCAAATTTTTTTGGACTTGCTCGAATCAAATTTGCGCACCAAAAAAAGAAACCAAACCTATTCAAATTAATTTTTGAACTAGAATAAATGAAGTATTTAAGTTACTAACAAAAAATCTCAAGTCAAACTAATTCTCGAGAAAGGATTTTAAGCCAAAATAACCACAAACATTCCAAATGCAGAAACCCATTTGGGTTACTCGACCAAGAGGTTATCTTGAACACATGATACTTGACCCCAAATGTCTAGCCACTTGATTGGAACAAAAGTGATTCCATCTTGCTTGTACAAAAAAAAAAATTGTGCAGGACTTGCTCGAATATAATTATCCCCAAGTTTAAGACAAAATAGTATTCCACCTGCTAGAGTCAAATAGGCTTGCGACTCATAGACAGTTTCCTCGCCAAAATCATTACGGTTATTACTGTTGGGATTTTCATCAAGCATCTCATGTGTATGGTTGGGTTAGCTAAAGGGGTCCTCATGCAATAACATCCCAAAATTCTCATTTCGCTAAAAAGAAAAGAGAAGAAAAAAAGTTAAAAAAAAAAGAATAGGAGAGAAATGTCATTAAATAATCTCTTCTTCATGAGCTCTTACAACAGAAGAATGCGATTTCATACCGAACATGTCTCGTCAACTCGTCGAGCAAACTCAATAACGATCCAATCGAGTGTGATCACCTCATGTCTGAGTAACCCATTTAATGACGATGAGGAACAAGGGTTGAGTGACCACTATGCCGTGGTTTTTGTAGCTTCAAAATCCACTCCAAAGTTTTTTTTTAAGTTGATCCACCATGGACTTCTAGGATACAATGAGAGGAGAGAGAGAGTGTGTTGATGCCCATTTATGAAAATAAATTAGGGGACTCACTCTAATTTCCTACCAGACTCTAGAAGCGTATTTCTTTTATGACATAGTCTACTTTAATTGATATAAAAGAAAATAAAATAAAAAGAAAGAGTGTGCCAAGAAATACATAGATAATTCTCCCCCTTTTGAGTAAGGACAAACAATTTTTAAAATAACCCTCTCATCTGTTTCAAAGCAATTTATAAAATATATATTGAAAAAAGGGGTCTCTCACATTAGTTCTGATCCAAGAGAGAGGGAGACTCCCAACATCACCCCACTTATTGTTATGAAAAGTAAAGGAATGTTCGAATATAACCCTCATGTTTTTGTATTATAACAAGGAAGATAAGATTAGATTAGATTAATGTTTGGCATGCTCCACTTGTTTAAAACTCTAGTATGTATAAGGAATCATTTGTCTTTGATCAAGGCAGTTGCTTAACTCGAAAGTAAGACTATGAGGGCTCCCAATGCATTTAATACTTGATAGTATTTCTCCACCTACTAAATAGATATGCGAACACCAAAAAAGGGCTATTCATAAAAGGTACGACAGTTTAGTACTTAAGACTTCAAGGGAACATGAACGCGCACAATATTAACCTGAAAATAAAGAATTAGGATTGTGTAAATGAGCAAGTGCTAAGTATAAATATAAGGTATGCTAGTTTAGAACCTCAGGCTCCAAGGGCACAAGAGCGCTTAAAGTATTGAGAAAGTTACAAGTGTAAATAAATGGTACAACAGTTTACTACCTCAGGCTCCATGGGCATAGGAACGCTCATAGTATTGAGCAAGTGCCAGTGTAAATAAAAGGTAGGAAAATTTAGTACCTCATGCTCCGAGGGAACATGAGCGCTCACAGTATTGATCAAGGGCCAAGTATAAATATATGGTATGAAAGTTTAGTACCTCAGGCTCTGAGGACACATGAGTGCTCACAGTATTGGGCAAGTACCAGGTATAAATAAAAGGTATGATAGTCTAGTACCTTAGGCTCCAAGGGCACATGAGCCCTCACAATATTGATCAAGTTCCAAGTATAAATAATAGGTACGACTATTTAGAACCTCAGGCTCCAAGGGCATACGAGCACGCACAGTATTGAGCAAGTGCTAAGTGTAAATAAAAGTTACGATAGTTTAGTTTCTCAGGCTCCAAGGGCAAATGAGTGCTCACAATATTGAGCAAGTGACAAGTATAAATAAAAGGTACAAAAATTTAGTACCTCAGGCTCCAAGGGCATAGGAGTGATCACAGAATTGAGAAAGTTCCAAGTATAAATAAAATATACGACAATTTAGTACCTCAGGCTCCAAGGGCATATGATCACTCACAGTATTGATCAAGTGCCAAGTATAAATAGAAGGTACGACAGTTTAGTACCTCAGTATCTAAGGGCATAGTATCGCTCACGATATTAACCTGAAAAAAATAAACTGATTAAGTAGACGAGCAAATGCCAAGGATAAATAAAAGGTACACCAAACTAATGTTTTCTCTTTCTTAAGAGAATAGTAGAACCCCTACTACATTAGAAGAGAGTCCATGACATGAAGGTCTTTCCTCATTATGCTTGGGGGAATATCCATCCCAAGGGAAAAGTATATTGAGAAAAAGTCCTTACAAACACAATCGATAAATTTTTTACACCAGACCAACATGAGGTTATCCTCCTAGTAAGTGATAATAAAAAAAATGTATATTATTCCACACAAATTTATAACATAGAGAGCAAGTCCTAACCTCTATTCTAAAAAAAAAAAATTACTTGACCAAAAAATGGAGAAGGGGGTTTACCCCCTCTCTAAACTTGTTATTTTTCTAAGACGAAAAGGTTCCTAAGAAATAAGGACCCCATAGAATAGGGGCAATTTTTAGTATAAGGAACTAAATATGTTCTTTATTTATGACATTTGTGAAATTTTATTCAAAGTTTGTGGGAAGGAGAAAGGCTAACCCCATCTCCTAGTTACTCCATAAGAAATGAATGTGCATAACAAAATACCCCACATTCACACGAGGCTGCGCTAAAAAAAATACCTCACAGTTACACGGTACTGCGCTAAAAAATACCCCACAGTCACACGGGGTTGCACTAAAAAAATACCCCACAGTCATATGGGGGTGCACTAAAAAATACCCCATAATCACACGGGGGTGTGCTAAAAAAAACCCCCACAGTCACACGGGGTTGCACTAAATTCCTTCTCTTGCTTAGCTCATATGTAAGTACCTCGCAGTTAGAGGGGAAACTTCAAAATTTTAACTTGCTCAGCTATCTGGATACGCGAAAGCTTCAAAATTTTAATTTGCTCAACTCATATGCAAGTACCCCACAGTTAGAGGGGTAACTTTGAAAATTTAACTTGCTGAGATTTCATGCAAGTACCCCACAGTTAGAGGGACAACTTCAGAAAGAATAACCTACTCAGCTCATATGCAAGTTCCCCACAGTTAGAGGGGCAACTTTAGAAATAATAACTTGCTCAGCTCATATGCAAGTACCCCACAGTTAGAAGGGAAGCTTCAGAAATAATAACTTGCTCATCTCATATGCAAGTACCCCGCAGTTAGAGGGGAAACTTCAGAAACAATAACTTGCTCCGATCTGATGGAAGTACTCCATAGTTAGAGGGGAAGCTTAAAAAATAATAACTTTCTCAATTCATATGCAAGTACCCCGTAGTTAGAGGAGCAACTTTAAAATAATAACTTACTCCCCTCATATGCAAGTACCCCGTCGTTAGAGGGGTAGCTTCAGAAATGATAATTTTCTCATATATCATGCACGTACCCCACATAATATGGGCCAGTTCTAATTGACAAATGCTAAAAATAAATAGAGCATGTCACAGTTAACAGACATCAACGCAACCTAGAGGCAAAGATAACCCGAGTGTACCTTTTTGCAGTTAGAAATGATAATTTTTGAGAAATAACTAAAAGTAAATCAGGTATGACAGTTTAATACCTAAGGAGTGCACAGTATAACACTCTCAACATGTTTCGCAGAACAAGGAACAATTACCTCACTAACCTGAAAACAAGGAAACAAGGGTGTGATGACAAGCACTGTTGCACAGTAAAAGCTAAAAGAAAAGATGAAGTGGAAAGGAGAAAAGGGTATGATAGTATATTACCTATCTCATAACTACTTACCCAAGATGTTCCACAACTATCGGAATAGTCGCCTCACTTACCTGAAAACATGAAAATAAGGGTGTGATGACGAGCACACTTGCATACTAAAAGCAAGAAGAAAAGGGTAAGTGGAAAGTACATAAGGGCATGATAGTATAATACCTCTCTCACAGATGCTTGCCCAAGATGTTCCATAGATATCGGAACAATCGTCTCACATACTTAAAAACAAGGAAAAGAGGGTGTGATGGCGAGAACACTTGCACAATAAAAGCAAGAAGAAAAAGGGAAGGGGAAAGGATAAATGGGTATGACAGAATAGTACCTATCTCATAGCTGCTTCCCCAGGATGTTCCACAACTTTTGGAACAATCGCAACACTAACCTGAAAATAAGGAACCATAGGTGTGATGGCAAGCACACTTGCACAGTAAAACTAAGTTTGAAAGGTATGATGTACCAAGTGTTTACTTGGATAGTCTCTTCTGAGACACTAGTTAGAGGTCCCATAATGACAATTGGACCTCAACTACACAGACCTTAAATAAAGTGAAAATAGAGAAATGTTAGAAAAAGGATGGCACATATAAGAAAGTGCCTCTTGTGAAGGAACGTATAGTAGACGTGGGGTTGCATCCACAAGATTTGCAACAGGGACCATAGGTAAAGAAGTCTCGTCATTGCCAATCTACGAATGAGGATAGAAATAAGTGTCAACAAAACACTTGCATACTGAAGTAAGAAATATAGAGAAGTCCTAAAAACTAGTGCTTATTGAAAGAGTGCTGCCTACAAAACTAGTAGCAGTAGGGTCCCCAACATCTACAGGCGCCATTTAAGAAGCAACCCTAGGGTCCCTCGATATTGATAAACTAATGACGGCATACAAAGCCTTTTGGTCTGCCCAATGCAAAAGACATTGCACGAGGGGACTATTGTAGAGGGGTACTGACCCACAAAAAAAGTAATTTGTGGAGAGGGAGTCCACTACGAGGGACCCCTCTGCCAAGAGCAAAACCAAAGGAGTGAATGATGGTAAGGGAGTCCACTGTGAGGGACCCCTCTACCAATACCATAGTAAAGGTACGATTGGGCAAGGGAGTCCACTTCGAGTGGCCCCTCTTTAAATACCAACGCAAATAATAGTTTGAGGACGAGGGAGTCCACCACAAGTGGCCCCCTCAGCTAAGATTAAAATAAGAACTAGTTTATGGTGAGGGAGTCCACCATGAGTGACCCCACGACCAAGAGCAATGTTACAAAATGGCTGGTGGTAAGGGGGTCCACCATGACTGGACCCTTAGCTACAATCAATATTAAGCACAGTTTATGCCGAGGAAGTTCACTTCGAGTGACCCCTTTGCTAAAGACAAATACAAAGAAAAAAATCCAGGGCGAGGGAGTCCAAGATAAATAACCCCTCTGCTAAAGACAAACATAGAAACGAGGGGGTTTACCCCAGTGGCTCCCCCTCACTGCATAAATTGTGAACCTAAGGTAAAATGGTATAGGGCGAGTGGACTCACCTCGAGTGGACCATCTACCCAAAATGAATGCAAGAAATGAAAATGACTTAGAACAAGGAAGTCCACCACGAGGGACCCCTCTTTCAAGATCACTACAAAGAGTTATTTTCTGGAATGGGAGTCCACCACGAGGAATCCCTCAGCCCTTCCAAATCAAACAGTGTAATGATGTGGTGGCATTAAACTTTTATATTGTAAGATGAAGTGATTTTTTCATACAAAACCCTTTGGTCTACCCAACACAAAGATTTTTGTACGAGGGGACTAATGTAGGGGGTGTCCAACTGCTATTATAAAATAGCAAAGGGTGAGTGATCCCACTAGAGGGGATTCTACTGCCTAAGTTAGCAAGAAAATATTTAGACTGAGGGGGTCCACCTTGAGTGTCCCTACGACGAGGTGTAATACCTGGACGAGGGTACTCATAACGAGCAACCCTCTACCCAAGATTGAGGCCACAGAAAAGGCTAAGGACGAGGGGCTCACTATGAGCAACCCCTCTCAACAAGATAGAAGGCCATATAAAAAGTCCAAGAACGAGGAGCTCACCTTGAAAAACCCCTCTAAATAAGATAGAAAGCTATACAAAAAGGCCAAGTGCGAGGAGGCTCACCACGAGCAGCCCCACTTACCTAAGAATGAAGGCCAAAGAAAAAGGACAGGGCGAGGGGACTCACCACAAACAACCCGTTTGCCCAAGATGATACCTTGGAAAAGGAGGTCCACCACGAGTGGCGTCATCACTAAAACTTGGGATGAAGTGATAGAGAATTTAATGACCCTAGGGGTAACGATGAAGAAATCCTAGGGTCCTTCGAAAGTGAAGATTGCATTTATGGCGTACAAAGACTTTTGTTCTACTCAACACAAAAGTATTTTCACGAGGGGACTAATGTAGAAGAGTGTTTTAAGATTGCTCATTAAATTTTGGGGAGAGGGACCCTCAAGGTCCTCCTGCTCAACTTCCATAAAATTTTAGGGCAAGCGATCCTTAAGGCCCTCCCTTTCAACTTCCAGAAAAGTTTGGTGCATGGGACCCTCAAGGCCCTTGATAGACTGGGTTTTGCCATGGCGCGAGAGTCACCTACACGTCGGTCATTTTATATTCGGCTCACCTGAACTATAAAAAAAACTAAATTACGACTACACTCAACGGGTGAGTATAGCGGTAAGTCGAGTATCCAAAATCCGCAGAAACGAGTTGCTAGAATTTATAAGGTTTAATATTCCTAAATAAAAGTGTAAAAGATGATTATACAAAAAAAGGGAAAAGATGAATAAAATGGAAATAGTAATCGAGGCAAGGGAAAATAAATCTAGATTAATAAAGTGAGTAAAAACTATAGGTTGAGTCGAATATCCCTCACCCGAGTTAATTAGTATAAAGTGGTTACATGGGTCGATGAGTTATTACAAATGCGTCTCGTTTCAACAGTTAATTAATTCAAAGTTTGTCATGCCCCTAAATTTGCATGAGAGCCTAATACGATTTTGGTATCACCAAATACTCCAGAAATTACGTACGCAAGGTCAAAAGCACGGAACATACATGATATGCCCTGTCAAATCCCCTAGGCATAATAACTAGGACAACGCACCCGAAATAGACCCGTAAACACCATCACCAAAGCAAAGAAACATGTCAACCCTAGGTGAGTTTAATCCGACACAACTTAACTTAAATTAGCTAGAAAGCATGATAAACAACAATAATTAAAGCACCTAATTAAATTACACTACAATTTATCTAAGCAATAAATAAATGGAAAACATGGAAATCTAGGTTACAAAGCTTAAGAACAATAATGGAACTTACATTAATGGAGAAGAAGAAGGAATAGAAAAATTACAAACCCAAAATAGGAAGGAAAATATACGAGAGACAAGCTCTCAAAAACCTAATCTGAACTATCTAAAATGAAAAATATCTCCCAAATAAAAGCCCACAACATTCTATTAATACCCCAAAATAAACCCCAAACAAAACCAAGCCAAAAAACCCAAAATAAGTCAATTTTTGTCCATATCTGATGGGGCCAGTCGACCTCATGTTTGGGACCGGTCGACCGCCTTCTTGAGATTTGCCTTGGGCTGGAGACAACCCACTTTTCCTCTTTGAACCAATTTTGACGCGTTGCACGAAAACGTCTATAACTCCTTCATACGGAATCGAAATGAGGCGTGGTTAGAACCAACTCGAAGCTAATTCAATTATCTACATGATTATGTTTTGAAACCCTCCAAATTATACAGTATGAAATTACCAAAATGCCCTTGAAGTAGAAGAAAATACCAAAACCTTCAAGAAATGGCCATAACTTCCACATATGGAGTCAGAATGATGCACGGTCAGCGGCCACAGAAAGATAATTTGATGATATACATGTTGGTAAGTTCATTATATAAAATATAGTGAGTTTGAAAAGACCAAATTTCCCTTGAAGTAGCTTTAGATAATGGAACTTCTCCGAAATGCAACCGAACCTCACTTTTAGCGTTCCAATACCTACAAACGCATAATTAACCCCTGAAAAACATATATATGTCCAAATTCGAGGTTTTTTGGTTAATGATCATAAATATAGATATTAAGAACGTAAAAATGCTAGAATGCATAAAGATAAAGGGCGCAAATATGCAGTAGTGGTGACGTATCAGCCCTCTGCCTCAACTTCAAGAAATTTTGGGGTGAAGGACCCTCAAGGCCCTCCCCCTGAACTTCAAAAACATTTTGGGGCAAAGTACGCTCATGGCCCTCCCCCTCAACCTCCAAAACATTTCGGGTAAGAGACCCTCAAGGCCCTCCCCCTTAACCCTAAAAAAATATTAGTGCGAGGGACCCTCAAGGCCCTCCCACTCAACTTCTAGAAATTTTTTAGGGAGAAGAACCCTCAATTACCTCACCCTCAACTTCCATACAATCTTGGGCAGGGGACCCTCAAGGCCCTCCCCCCCAGCTTCTAGAAAATCTTGGGTGAGGGACCCTCAAGGCCCTCCCCCTTAGCTTCCATGGCCAGCTAAAAATGTGAAATCTAGTGAGGAAGCCCACAATAAAGGTCTCTTATAGCAAATGATAAAAAAAGTACATGTTCTACGGTGAGAAGTTCTAAAGTAGTGTCCCAAATAACAAAACATGTCAGGATGAAGGGGGGTTACCATGATCAACCTCTCACTGTGAAAAGTCATTCTTTTAATGAACAAAAGTACTAATATTTATTTTCTTGTACAGGGAGCCTAGTTGAGCATGCAGGGAACACATAGGCCAGTTGGGATCTCTTGGGAATTTTGGCTTGGCAGATGAGGAAAAAGGTTTGTTGAGAAAGCTCAACCACTTAGAACTTTAGAATTGAGCGAATACTAGTATAATGACCCTAGGATTCACTCAATACCTCACACAACTCACACTTAGTCACAAGTGAAGTGAGCAACCAAAGGGCTGCTCACAAGAAATGGACTTTTACAAAAATAATTTTTGGAAGAGAGGATCCTTAAGGCCCCTCTCAAGAAAAATGATTTTAAAGGAGAGGGGTACTTAAGCCCCCTCAAGATGAATGGATTTAGAGGAGGTGGCACTCGAGGACTCCTCTCTTAATTTTACAAAGTTTGTACCAAAAGTTACTATTTTAAAAGATATTTAACAAATCAGAAATTTTGTCTCCTTTAGGAGACATATTTTATTTTGGACTTTGATTTGCACCAGGTGTCGTCTGTTAGAGGGGACATGCGGCTGAAGACCCAATAAGGAAAAAAGGTACATTCCAAACCTCGTCCCTCTAAGTTTCTCTCTCATTTTTGGCACCCAAAGTTACAACTCAATCCTAGTGACCAAGTATAAATAGGACCCCTGGGTAAGGCCATAAGGGATATAGGGAAAAACTCAATAACACCATTACTCTGCCAAATTATCACTAGAACACCTAGTATGATCTCACTTCTCTCTCTAAGTGCTGAGTGATTGTTTCTTCACTCCCTCCTTGACAACCATCATTCTAATGTGATCCTTTTTCTCTAAGTTGATATTGTTATTTGTGAGGTTTCCTATTTGTAGGAGGTTCATAGAAATCACTCCACTTTTACTAGAAGTGGAATTTTTTCATGCCTAAATGCTCTTGAAACCTTGAAGACCATAAAGGCAGAGTCAATTGGAGTGGGTCACACCTCACCCGTTTTAGCTTCTTACCAGACCTCAGTCACACTACCCTCTTACAGTAGAAGATAAGGTATAAAGTAGCTAAGTTCTCAGTCATTGGGAATATTTGTATGAGAAAGGATTCCTACTCCCTCTACTCCGATGTGTCCATCCGATAAAGGTGAAATACATGTTAAAAGATATACATGAAGGTTCCTAATCTAGTAATATAGGAGGGATATCATTGGCAAAAAAGTTTGTCACCCAGGGGTATTAGAGGACTCCCTTAGCTAGGGATGATGCCAGTTATGTCAAGAGATGTGACAAGTGTTAGAGGTTTACCATCATCCCTTACTAGCCTCATTAGAATCTATCTTTTATTACATCTCCATGGCCATTTTATTTTTGGGGAATCAATTTGGTAGGACCCTTTCCTAGTACAACTGGTAACTACAGGTACCTCATAGTGGCGATCGACTATTTCTCGAAATGGGTTGAGGTAAAGGACATGATCACCATCACTGGGATGAATACCTTCAAACTTATTTGGAGGAACATTATCTGTAGATATGGGTTACCTCATACCCTGATCTCAGACAATAGAAAATAGTTCAAAAATGATTCTTTGGAGGCCTACTGTAAGAGGGTCGGCATCAAGCAGTTTTTCTTATCTCCACGCCGACCTTAAGCAAATGGACAAACAGAGGTGACTAGAAGACCCATATTATAGGGGATCAATAAAAAATTAGAAGACTCCAAGGATCTATGGAATGAGGAAGTTCATGCTATCCTATGGGCCTACAGGACGACAGAGAGAACTCCAATAGGAGAGACCCATTTCATATTGGCCTATGGCTCGGAGGCCGTATTCCTGACCAAAATTTGTCTACCAAGCCATGGAGTTCAGAACTATGACCCATAAACAAATACTGAAGAGAGGAGGTTGGATCTATACCTCATTTAAGAGAAGAGAGACAACAAAAGAGTGAAGGTCCGTCCATTAGCCATACTAGACATAGTTTCGAATAAGGCTTGGAAAAAGTCGAATAAACTTCATCCTATTTAGCATGGTACCTATAGGGTAACATAGGAGGTAGTTCCTGGCACGAATCGACTCAAGAATTTAGAGGGAGAGCCATTCTCCAATCCTTGGAATGTCGATATCTAAAGAAGTATTATCATTAGGATGTTGTAAAGAGTTTTCTTTTATCATTATGTCATTGTTCATTATACAAGAAGAAAATATGAATGAAAAATTGGAAGTGTTATCTCCTATTCTTATTGTATGGGTAGTTCAGATTGTATGTTTTCAACTCATCCTAAGCTATAAAACATCACTTATGTGGTGACGTAGCATTAACTTACTCTCGGTGGCATGACAATCCGAATGGGGATAACCTCGTTCATGGATTACCAATAACACCAAGAGGGGGAAATAACGTGAAAATATCATATTTGATGGTAAAAACTCTCTCGGTCGAGATGACAGTGTAGGATGAGGTAACACTCATCCATAAACTCTTAAAACGATGAGATGGGACTTGTAATGTAACACCATAATTTGGTGAACTCAAGTTTTCATTATGGTTTATCTTAACATCATTAATTTGGTGAAAAACTCTCTCGACCGAGACGATAGTGCAAGACAACGTAGAATTCGCCTATACACTCTCAAAACGACGAGAGGGGACTTGTGATATAACACCATAATTTGGTGAAATTAAATTCAAAAATAATTTTACTATGGTTTATCTTAACATCATTAATTTTGTGAAAATCTCTCTCGATCGAGACAACAGTGTAGGACGAGATGTCTCGTCCATACACTCCCAAAATGATGAGAGGGGGTTTGTATTATAACATCATAATTTGGTGAATTCAAATTCAAAAATCATTTCATTATGGTTTAGCTTAACATCATTAATTTGGTGAAAAACTCTCTCGACCACGACGGCAATGCAAGACGAGGTAGAACTCGTCCATACACTCTCAAAGCGATGAGAGGGGACTTGTGATATAACACCATAATTTGGTAAAATTAAATTGAAAAATCATTTTACTATGGTTTATCTTAACATCATTCATTTGGTGAAAAGCTCTCTTGGTCGAGACGACAGGGAACTCTTGGAGACTCTTTATTTATTAGGGTTTATCCAAATTTGAAAAGCCATTTACTTGGTAATGCCTACCTCGTCTAAAGATGAGATGAGATGTGATCTCAGATTAGAAACCATTTCATTATGGTCACTTATTAAAACATCAGTAGCTTTTGCCAAGAAAACAAAGAGCATAACTAAGATAAAAATATGTTATAGGAAGAAGCGACGACATAAGTAAGCAACACAACCATTATCATTTATCATTCAAAGGTATAGTGAAATTGTTCAGATAGAAGTGTCGATGGGCATAATTTTATAGTGCAAAACAAAAAAACCAGAAATGTTTAAAGTGTTACATCAGAAGGGGCATTAGGCTACAGACGACCGCCCGAATAAATGAAAAGGCCTAAGAACTATGATCTAGGGTTTGCCTCATTCACAATCAGAGTCTCAGTCTCGGTAGGAACCAACCCATCATTAACAACATTGCTATCGACCTCAGCATCGTCGGCTGGTTCAATTTCTTCCACCTGGTTAGCCATATGAGTTGTTGGCTCTGGCTACACCGCCCCCTCAATTTGCCTCTAAGAAATCATAGCCAAAGGGTCGTGAAGGCTTAAGGCTTCAATGTGGCCCATCGGCATGCACTATGGTCCCCTCTTTCAAGGTAATCTAGACCGTATCCTAAGAATTCCTCCAAAAACATAAAGTCTTCTACTGCTTGCCTCTGAGCCACTTTAATTTCTTTATTAACTACCTCTTTCACCTTCCCAACAATTTTTGTATCATGTTTGTTGTGCAAAGTTTTTAGTGCCTCAGCATGGGTGGTGTTTAGGCTGTTGATAGCCTCAATATGTTTATTTTTCAAGTTTGAAATCTTAGTCTCCAAACCTATAATGCTCTTCTTCTGAGCCTCATCATTTCTGATGGAATAATGAGCCTATTGGATCTTAGGGATCTTCTATTCCACCAATTGATGAATCTTTTGAAGATAGATGGTGGTCTATATAGAAAAAGAGGGATCGATACATGACGACATTACAGATAAAAATAAAAGAATGGGTAGGCACATAATAATTTACCTGGATGGCCTTGTGAAAAATGAAATCATTCATGAGAGAGATGTTGGTAGCTTCCAAAAATTAGATATCGTACTCAGAGGTTATAGAAGATAAACCATCAAAAGCTTTGGTCTTACTTCCTAGAAGGGAATCAAGGGTGATTTTGAGGTTCTTCGGATGGGAAGCCGGACCATCCTCAGAAGAGATGGGGATAACCTGATTCCACCCAGTCTTGGACGAGTCGTCCTTGATATTTTTGTTCCTCTGAGATGTGGGGAGGCCTTCTTGAACTTCCTTCCACTTTGTCGACCCCTTGGTAGTCATTAATTTTTTGGTCTGAGGGACAGGAGTTGTCTTCTTTCCCACTTACTTCAATAAGCTAGATAAACATGAGGCTGCCATCCTCCAAATAGTTTCTAGAGTGTTAGGGGGTTTGTATGCAATGTAAGAGATGAGATTAAAAAGTCATATAGACAAAGTATGATACAACAGTTAGAAAGAAATGAAATACTTACACAACTCAGATAGGGGGTCCACCCCTAGATGAGTCTGCTCTAAAAAGTACGAGGTCATCAACTGCTCAAATTTTACAAGGCCAACCTCCTTTACCTATTTTCTAACTTTCTCCACATCCTTGGTGCCTTCAATGCTTAAGCCCCGATCCAATTTAACCGACATTGGGGGCTTCACCCATCACTATGGAACTCGGGGATCAGAGGCAATACAGGGAACATGGGGGCCGAATTCCCAAGCACTATAAATGAAAAAATAGTGAGATTTTCAATTATGGTTAGAGGTCTGGGTAACAAGAAGTTCTTTCTTTGTCGTCTTCTTTGATACGAGATGGTAGTAGACAAGTTGATTTTTAGGGGATGAAACAGTATAACATCCCCTAAAAAAGCTAATTTGAAGGTCTTTGTGATGAACTAATTTCCATAGAGCAACGAACCTAAGAATAACACTCCAAGCATTCGGTTAAAGATGAGTAGGGTCGAGACCAAGGCTAGCCAAAATGGCTCGTACTATTGGATGCACAGGTACCATAAAACCGACCCTAAACATGTGTTCATATATGCACACCTCACCTTCTTGGCCTTGAAATGCTCTCGTGTCCTCTAAGGGTACCCTCATAGTGACAGAGAGTCCTACGCCATAAAGATGTCTACAAACTAGGATATCAACTTCAGTGACTTTACTGACATAGGATTCAACACAAGAGGTGTCAAGTGTACCCTAAAATGCATCATCATCGTTGTCTGTATTGCTAATCGGGACGACACCTTGGGCACTTTTTAAGAAGTGTTGTCCGAGAATAGTAGATATAGAGATAGTCATTACGAGGGTGGAATTACAACACCTAATCTCGACTCATCTTGAGATGAAATAATTTGTACAGAGGAGTCTGACTTCGAGGAGGACTCAACCTGGTTGGAGGATGAGGCTTTAGAAGACTCTTTAACTTTTTTAGACCCAGCAGAAGGGAGTCTCATATCTTCGTCAAAAGAATCCACACTTTCAGTCGTGTGGGAGATGAATGGATGGTTGTTATAGACGCAAATGACTAAAACATTGAATAACTTATCTATATAATAAGAAGACGAACAACGACAAGGGGGAGGGGTAAATGGAATGAAAAAGAAAAGCCTCGGGTTCACGCTTAGCAGCTTCCCCAGTATTGTACCTTCTTATTTCCTTGAAACACCTCTCCCTAAGTATTGCAAAATCCTCAGCTAACTTATACAAGGGCCTTAACATTCAAACAATTACTTAGATTGACCAAGTTAACCATAAGATTGAACAAAGGAGGTTGAAGCATTTTTTAGAAGAACAGTGAATGAGCATCGCCGGAGAAGATGACCTAAATGATTTCGACGACCTTATAGTGACTAAAAAAGTAAGAAAAAGAAGGAGAAAAATGTAAAACCACCTAATGTCGAGTAAAATCACCACCTACTACCTATAAATTCCTCAAAAATCCTAAAGAATTTATCCCTAACACCGCCTGATATCTCACTAAAAAACACAGAGGAACATAAAAAATAAACAAGCTATGAAATATGACTAAAATTCTAACTGAAACGAGAAACAAGTTGAAAAAAATGGAGTACCTGGATGAGAAAAATGTCTGGGAAGAAATGAAACTCAGAAAGGATCTAGGACAACATGAATTGTAGGTTCTTGTTGAAAGCTTTAATGGAGGTTTACAGAAAGGCTTGAGGAGAGAACGATTATTGTAAGAAGGAAAGAGAAGAAGAAAATTTAGGATTAAATACCATATAATGATTGTGCATGTTTCCTAACACACATCATCATTTCAAGCATAAAATCCTAAGCGTTTAGCTGTCATTTAGGCTTTGATCATATGCCACCAAATGCAAACGGTGACGAGTGTCTGATCAAGCCTGCATGCCACCTAACGACTGACATGTTTATCCTCAATGACCATTATTAACTTTTGATCTTCAAATATTATTACCCCTTAATCTCCTCCTAACATTAGAGATTAAGGGCTAGGGGTGATTGACATGCCCAAGTGTAGTCTCGTCTAGATCCATATCATACTCGGCCAAGCCGACCTAGCAGAGCAAGCTTATATAAGGAGTCAACACTCAATGGTCTCGACGTCATCTCTTACTCTATATCCAAGACGTCCTACCAGTCAACTCTACCTTCCTAATGTCTCATCTTGCACAGTAGCCTGTCGAGACCTTATCTCGGCCTGAAGTTTACCAATCAAAGATCATATCCACCAGATTATGTTTAAATAAGACCCTATGTGTTGTATACTCAGTCGAGCCGAGACTTACTTGGACGGCCATGTTATCATGTGCAAGGAAGATCTCCAATCATCATAATCCCACGTGGAGAGGCAGTTGCAACCATATCATATGTGCACATGGGGGGAATATTTTGTCATCATGATCCACTTGTATAAGTGACAGGAGGATGTTACTTATTGGTCAATACAAATCTACACACGCTTGGTGCATGCATGGGGTGCACACTGTTCCACCCCAAAAATATAAATACTTGCCTTTGTCTAACTTTAGAAAGACCTTAGTTTGAAACCCAACTGAAACTCTGCTAAAATTGCAGCTTAGAGAGATAAACTTGAGTGATCTATATCTAAAGTTCATTAGATCCATTCATTAGTGGAATTCATGCACACACTCATAGTGGAGTAGGCCTAGATGGGTTGAACCACTTATATACGGTCTAGTCTTCTCCTTACCACATATCCTTCTACATTTACATATCTTCTTATACTCTATTGTTATACTGGATTGGGATTACATATTTACATTGATTTGGAGATACAGTTTCTGGCATCATTAGTAGCTATTTGTAATTTTTGGTCATGTTCTCAAACCTTGCATCCCGTGACTACATGATCGATTCGCACAACTTACGTTAGTTCCATGGGAGGTGTTTGTTCCTCTTACGATGGTGTTTGGAGGTTGTTTTTCATTTTTACCCTTCAACAATATTTTTCTAGCCTACGCATAGCTATTTGTAATTTTTGGTCATATTTTTAAACCGGCCATCCCGTGATTATGCAATTAGTTGCTACATATTTTCATAGTCCCGTGGGAGGTGTTTATGCCTCTTGCGGGGGAATTGGGGGTCATTTTGCATTTTCACCCTTTGATGACATGTTTTCAAGCCTAAGTGTTGCTATTTGCAATTTTTGTTCATGTTCGGAAAATGGGCATCTTGTGACTATGCAGTTAGTTGTTATGTGTTACGTTGGTCCCGTGGGAGTGTTTGTGCCTCTTGCGATGGAGTTTTGGGGCTATTTTGGATTTTTACCCTTCAATAATATGTTTTTAAGTCTAAATATAGCTATTTACAATTTTTCGTCAAGTTCTCAAACGGGCATCCTATGCCTATGCGACCATTTACTACACGTTAGGTTGGTCCAATTGGAGGTGTTTGTGCACCTTTCAGGGGGCATTTTTTTCATTTTTCATCTTCATGGGGCATGTCTTTGAGCCTAAGTGTAGCTATTTGCAATTTTTGGTCGTGTTCTCAAACCGGGCCTTCCGTGACTATGCGGTCAGTTGCTATGTATTACATTGGTCCCGTGGGAGGTGTTTGTGCCTCTTACGGGGACGTTTGGGGAGATTTTTTGCTTTTTCACCCATCAATGGCATGTTTTCAAGCCTAACTGCATCTATTTGCAATTTTGTTCATGTTCTCAAATTGAACATCCCTTGATTTTGTGATCAGTTGCTACGTGTTACATTAGTCCCGTGGGAGGGGCTTATGCCTCTTGCAGGGTCATTAGGGGGTTGTTTTTCATTTTCACCCTTGAACGACATGTTTTCAAGCCTACATGTAGCTATTTGCATTTTTGGTAATGTTCTCAAACTGTGCATCCCATGATTATGCAGTCATTTGCTACATGTTATGTTGGTCCTTTGGGAGGTATTTGTGCCTCTCGTGGGTGCGTTTGGGGGTTGTTTTGTATTTTCACCCTTCAACGTCTTGTTTTGAAGCCTAAGTGTAGCCATTTTGAGTTTTTAGTCATGTGCTCAAACTGGGCACCCCGTGACTACGCAGTAAGTTGCTACGTCCTATGTTTGTCCGTGGGAGGTGTTTGTGCCTCTTGTGGGGGCATCTAAGGGCTATTTTTCATTTTCACCCTCCAATAACATGTTTTCAAGCTTAAGTGTGGCTATTTACAATTTAAAGTAATGTTCTAAATCCAGGTATCCCTTGACTACGATTCAAATGCTACGAGTTACGTTGGTCCCGTGGGAGGTGCTTGTGCCTCTTGCGGGGGCGTTTGAGGGCTTTTTTGCATTTTCACCCTTCAACGGTTTTTTTTCCAATCCTAAGTGTACCTTTTTAAATTTTTTGGTAATTTTCTAAAACAAGGCATCCCGGACTATAGGTCAGTTGCTACATGTTATATTAGTCCCTTGGTAGGTGTTTATGCCTTTTGCGGGGGTGTCAAGGATACGTTTCACATTTTCACATTTCAACTACATGTTTTCAAGCCTAAGTGTAGATAATTGCAATTTTTGGACATGTTCTCGAATCAAAAATCTCGTGACTACGCGGTCAGGTGATACATGTTACGTTAGTCCCATGGGAGGGGTTTTTGCCTATTGTGGGGGATTTTGGGGGCTATTTTGTATTTACGCCCTTCAACGACACGTTTTCAAGTCGAAGTGTAGCTATTTGTAATTTTTGGTCATGTTTTTAAACCGACTATCCCTTGACTATACTGTCAGTTGCTACATGTTACATTCATCCCGTGGGAGGGGTTTGTGCCTCTTATGGGGGGTGTTTGGGGGCTATTTTGTATTTCACCCTTCAACGACACATTTTCAATCATAAGTGTAGCTATTTGAAATTTCTTGTCATGTTTTCAAATTGGGCATCCCATGACTATGAGTCAGTTGCTATGTGTTATGTTGGTCCCGTGAGAGGTTTTTATTCCTCATGTGGAGTGTTTGGGGCTTGTTTTGCAATTTAACCCTTCAATAGTATGTTTTCAAGCCTAATTTTAGATATTTGCAATTTTTGGTCATATTTTCAAACTCAGGCATTCTGATACGATGCGGTCAGTTCCTACATGTTATATTGGTCCTCGTCGGAGGTGTTTATGCCTCTTACGGGGGCGTTTGTTTGATGTTTTGCATTTTTACCCTTCAATGACATGTTTTCAAGCATATGTGTAACTATTTACACTTTTGGGTAATGTTCTCAAATCGGGTATCCCGTGACTATGCGGTTAATTGCTACTTGTTACATTGGTCCCATGGGAGGTTGTTATACCTTCTGGAGGGGCGTTTGGGCCTATTTTGCATTTTCACTCTTCAATGGCATGTTTTCAAGCCTAAGTGTAGCTATTTGTAATTTTTGGTTATGTTTTGAAATCGGGCATCCCGTGTCTACGCGATCAGTTTCTACTTATTATGTTTGTCCTGTAGGAGGTGTTTGTGCCTCTTGTGGAGCATTTGGGGGATATTTTGTATTTCGCCCTTTAACGACATATTTTTAAGTCTTAGGATAGCTATTTAAAATTTTTGGTCATGTTCTTTAATCCGGCATCTCGTGACTACTCGATCAGTTGCTATGTGTTACGTTGGTCCCGCGGGAAGTGTTTGTGACTCTTACGGAGGCGTTTTGGGGTTATTTTGCATTTTCACCCTTCAACAAGATGTTTTTAAGGTTGAGTCTAGTTATTTAGAATTTTTGGTCCTATTCTCAAACTGGGGATCCCGTGACTACGCAGTCTATTGCGATGTGTTATGTTGGTCCTATGGGTCATGTTGGTGCACGGGTTTTTTGTGGTTATTTTGCATTTTCAACCTTCATTGGCATGCTTTCAAGCCAAAGGGTAACTATTTGAAATTTTTGGCCATGCTTTCAAATCGGGCATCCCGTGACTACACGTTTAATTGCTATGTGTTATGTTTGTCCCGTGGATGGTGTTTATGCCTCTTACGGTTGCATTTGGGGGTTATTTGGCCTTTTCACTCATTAACGACATGTTTTTAAGTCTAAGTGTAGATATTTACAATTTTCATCATGATCTAAAATCGAGCATTTCGTGATTATTCGGTCAGTTGGAATGAGTTACGTGGTTCCTGCGGGATGTGTTGTTCCTTTTGCAGGGGCATTTGGGGGATATTTTGTAGTTTTAAGTCGAAGTGTAGCTATTTGACATTTTCGATCATGTTCTCAAACTAGGCATCCCTTGATTAGTGATTAGTTGCGACGTGTCACATTAGTCCCGTGGAAGGTGTTTTTACCTCTTGTAGGGGCATTTGGTGGGTTGTCTTGCATTTTCACCCTTCAATAATATGTTTTCAAGCCAAAGTGTTGATATTTGCAATATTCAGTCATGTTCTCTGACCGGGCATCCCATGAATATGTGATCAGTTGCTACGTGTTACGTTGGTCCCATGGGAGGCATTTGTGCCTCTTACGTGACAGGGGAGTATGGGTCTTATTTTGCATTTTCACCCTTCAATAGTATGTTTTCAAGACTAAGTGTTAATATTTTCCATATTTGGTCATGTTCTCAGATCGGGCATTCCGTGACTATGCGATGGCCAGGTGGTTTGGCCAATAGTGGGCAAGAAATACTGAATGGTGTTCAATGTTACGTTGCTCTCTTAGGACATGTTTGTGCCTGCTGCAAGGGCATTTATGGTCTGTTTTGTGTTTTCCCCCTTTAACGGAACAAGCCTAAATCTAGCTATTTAATTTTTTTGGTCATGTTCTCAAACCTGGAATCCAATTGCTATGTGTTACGTTATTCTTGCTGGAGGTGTTTGTGCTTCTCGTGGTGGCATTTTTGGGCTATTTTGCATTTTATACCTTCAATCGCATGCTTTAAGACCTAAGTGTAGCTATTTGAAATTTTTGGTCATGTTGCCATACTGGGCATCCTGTGACTATGTGGTTAGTTGCGACGTGTTACGTCATTCTGTGGGAGGTGTTTATGCCTCTTGCCGGGGCATTTGGGGGTTGTTTTGCATTTTCACCCATCAACGACATGTTCTCAAGCCAAAGGGTAACTATTTTCAATTCTGGTCATGTTCTCAAGCCAGACATCCCCTGGCTATACAGTCAATCGCAACATGTTATGTTGCTCCCGTGGAAAGTGTTTGTGCCTCTTATGAGGGCATTTGGCGAGTGGTTTTGCATTTTTAAGCTTAAGTGTAGCTACTTGAATTTTTTGGTCATGTTCTCAAATCGAGCATCACATGACTATGCAGCCAGTGGCTACGTGTTATATTGGTCCCGTGGGAGGTTTTTGTGCCACTTGCAGGGACGTTTTGGGGTTATTTTTCATTTTGAACCACCAACGGCATGTTTTGAAGCCTATGTGTAGCTATTTGCTATTTTGGTCATGTTCTCAAACTGGGCATTCTGTGACTGTGTGGTAAGTTGCTACGTGTTGCTCTAGTCCCATAGGATGTGTTTATGTCACTTCCAAGTGGGTTTGGTGGCTATATTGTGTTTTTAAATCTAAGTCTAGCTATTCACATATTTTGGTCATTTTCTCAAACTGGGTATCCTCTGACTATGAGGTTAGTTGCTATGTATTACGTTGGCCCCATAGGAGGTGTTTGTGCCTCTTGCGGGGGCGTTTGTGAGATATTTTGCATTTCCCCCTTTAACAACTTGTTTTCAAGCCTAAATGTACCTATTTATAATTTTTTATCTTGTTCTCATACCGATCATGACGTGATTATGCGACTAGTGGCAACGTGTTACGTTGGTCCCATGGGAGATTTTTTTCCCTCTAGCGGGGGTGTTTGGGTGCTGTTTTACATTTTCACCCTTAAACGACATGTTTTGTATCCTAAGCCTAGGTATTTGCAATTTCTTGTCATGTTGTCCAAATGAGCATCCCTTGGATACACGATCAATTTCTAAGTGTTACGTTGGTCCCGTCAGAGGTGTTTTTGCCTCTTTTGGGGGGCATTTTGGGGTTGTTTTGCATTTTCCTCCATGAACGGCTTGTTTTCAAGCCTAAGTATAGCTATTTACAATTATTGATAATGTTAAAAAATTGGGCATCCCGTGACTATGGGTCTATTGCTGCATGTTACGTTGGACTCATGGGGGGTGTTTATGCCTCTTACGAAAGCATTTGAAGGTTGTTTTGCATTTTCACCCTTCAACGACATGTTTTCAAGCCTAAATGTAGCTATTTTCAATTTTTGATCATGTTCTCAAATTGGGTGTCCAGCGACTAGGCAATCAATTGTTACGTGTTACATTAGTCTCATGGAGGGATTTATGCCTCTTGGGGTCATTTGGGTCTATTTTACGTTTTCACCCTTCAACAACATGTTTTCAAGCCTAAGTGTAGCTATTTGCAACTTTTTGTCATGTTCTCAAATCGAGCATCCCATGACTATGCCGTCAGTTGACACGTGTTACGTTGATCTCTTGGGAGGTGTTTGTACCTCTTGGGGGCGTTTGGGGGCTATTTTGCATATTCACCCTTCAACGGTAAGTTTTCAAGCCTAGGTTTTACAATATGTAATTTTTGGTCACGTGTTCAAACCGGGCATCCCGTGTATAAGCAGTCAACTACTACGTGTTATGTTCATCCCATTGGAGGTGTTTGTGCCTCTTCCGAGGGCAAGTGGGGTTGTTTGACTTTTTCTCCCTTTAAAGATAATTTTTCAAGCATAAGTGAAGCTATTTGCTATTTTTGATCATATTCCAAATCGGGCATCCTGTAACTATGCAGTTAGTTGCTAGGTATTACATTTGTCCCATTAGAGGTGTTTGTGCCTCTTTCGAAGGGAGATCGAGGATTGTTTTGTGTTTACACCCTTCAATGATAGGTTTTCAAACGTAAGTGTAGTTACTTGCAATTTTTAGTCATGTTCTAAAACCGGGCATCCCGTGATTATGCCGTCTATTTTTACTTATTACGTTGGTCCCATAGGAGGTGTTTCTACATCTTGTGGTGGCTTTTATGAGATGTTTTATGATTCCACCCTTCAACGACATGTTTTTTAGACTAAGTGTAGCTATTTGCAATTTTTAGTCATGTTCTTAAATCGGGGGTCCTGTAACTATGCGATCAGTTGCTATGTATTACGTTGGTCCTGTGGGAGGTGTTTGTGCCTTTTGCAGGGGAATTTGTGGAAGCTTTGCATTTTGACACTTCAATGACATGTTTTAGAGCCTAACTGTAGCTATTTACAATTTTTGGTCATGTTTCAAATTGTGCATCCCATGACTATGTGATCTGTTGCTATGTTCTATATGGGCCTCGTCCGAGGTGTTTGTACCTCTTGTGGGGGTGTTTGGGAGTTGTTTTACATTTCTACCCTTCAACAACATGTTTTGAATCCTAAGTGTAGGAATTTGTAATTTTTATTATATTCTCAAATTGGGCATCCCGTAACTATGCAATCAATTGCTATGTGGCATGTTTGTCTCGTGGGAGGTGTTTGTGCCTCTTATGGGGGCGTTTGGGGGCTGTTTTGCATTTTCACCTTTTAACGACATGTTTTCAAGACTAAGTGTAGATATTTGAAATTTTTGGTCATGTTCTCAACCCGATCATTTTGTTACTACACGGTCAGTTCCGACAAGTTATGTTGGTCCCATGGGAGGTATTTGCATCTCTTGTGGGGGCGTTTGGGGCTATTTTCATTTTCACTCTTCAACAGAATCCTTTTAAGAATAAGTATAACTATTTACAATTTTTGGTCATGTTCATCACTCGAGCATCCCATGACTACACGGTCAGTTGCTACATGCTATGTTCGTCCCGTTGGGAGGTGTTTGTGGCTCTTGTGGAGGTGTTTGGAGGTAATTTTGCATTTTTACCCTTCAGCGGCATGTTTTGAAGCCTTAGTGTAGCTATACGTAACTTTTGGTCATGTTATCAAATCGAGCATCCTATGACTATGCGGTAACTTGATATGTGTTACCTTGGTCTCGAGAGAGGTGTTTGTGCCTCTTGCGGGGGAATTTGGTTGTTGTTTTTCATTTTCACCCTATAATGACATGTTTTCAAGACATAGTGTTGATATTTGCCATATTTGGTCATGTTTTTAGACCGAGCATCCCATGACTATGCGATCAGTTGCTACATGTTATGTGGATCTAGTGGGAGGTAGTTATGCCTTTTGTAGGGGCGTTTGTGGATTGTTTTGTGTTTTCTCCCTTTAGCGGAATATTTTGAAGCCTAAGTCTAGATATTTGTAATTTTTATTCATGTTCTCAAACCTGGCATCCTGTTCCTATGCGATCAGTTGCTACGTGTTACATTGTTCTCAATGGAGGTATTTGTGCCCCATCCCGGGGCATTTGTGGTTATTTTTTGTTTCGCCCTTCAATGGCATGTTTTCAAGCCTAAGTGTAAATATTTTTAATTTTTGGTCATGTTCTCAAATCGTGCATCATGAGACTACACGGTCAGTTGCTACGTGTTACATTCATCTTGTGGGTGGTGTTTAGGCCTCTTGCGAGGGTGTTTTGCATTTTCACCCACCAACAGCATGTTCTCAAGACAAAGTGTAGCTATTTGGAATTTTGGTCGTGTTCTCAAATCAGGCATTCCGTGACTACGCGGCCAATTGCTATGTGTTATGTTGGTCCCATGGGAAGTGTTTGTACCTCTTGCGGTGGAATTTGGGGGGATGTTTTACACTCTTAAGCCTAAGTGTAGCAATTTGTAACTTTTGGTCATGTTTTTAAAATCGGGCATCACGTGACTAGGAGACCATTGGCAACATGTTATGTTGGTCTCGTGGGAGGTGTTTGTGCCTCTTGCAGTGGCGTTTGGGGGTTATTTTTTTCATTTTCACCCTTCAAAGGAATGTTTTTAAGCCTAAGTGTAGCTATTTCTTATTTTTAGTCGTGTTCTCAAACTGCGCATCCTGTGACTGTACGATAAGTTTGTACTTGTTATGTTGCACTCGTGGGAGGTGTATGTGCGTCATACAACAACATTTGAGAGCTATTTTTCATTTTCACCCTTGAACAACCTGTTTTCAAGCCTATGAAGCTATTTACAATTTTTGGTAATGTTCTAAAATCGGGCATCCCTAGAAGACGGGTGTGTTCCTATGTGTTACATTGGTCTCGTGGGAGGTGTTTGTGACTCGTACGAACGTTTGGGGGTTGTTTTGCATTTTTACCCTTCGATGACATGTTTTCAAGTCTAAGTGTAGGTATTGAAATTTTTTATCGTGTTCTCAAATCGGGGATCTAGGGACTAAGCTGTTAGTTTCTACATGATAGCTTAGTCTCGTGGAGGGGTTTTTTCCTCTTGCGTTGGCATTTTAGGGTTATTTTACGTTTTCACCCTTCAATGGAATGTTTTCAAGCCTCAGTGTAACTATTTGCAATTTTTGGTCATGTTCTAAAATAGAAAAATCCCATGACTACGCAGCCAGTTGTTACATATTACGTTTATCCCGTGGGAGGTGTTTTTACCTCTTACGGGGGTGTTTGGGGAGTGTTTTTTATTTTCACTCATCAATGGCATGTTTTCAAGCCTAAGTGTTGATATTTTAATTTTGTGGTCATGATCTCAAAACGAGTGTCCCATGGCTATGTCGTCAAATGCTACATGTTATGTTGTGTTGTGGGAGGTGTTTGTGGCTCTTGCGGGGGTGTTTGTAGGCTATTTTGTATTTTTACGCTTCAATAACATGTTCTTAAGCCTACGTCTAGCTATTTTCAATTTTTGTCCATGTTCTCATACTAGGCATCCCACGATTACGCGATCAACTGCTACATGTTTCATTAGTCTCGTTGGAGGTAGTTGTGCCTCTTTTGGGAGCATTTGGGGTTGTTTTGCCTTTTCACCCTTCACCAACATGTTTTCACACATAAGTGTAGCTATATGTAATTTTTGGTCATGTTTCGAACCGAGCATACTACGACTACACAGTCACTTGCTACATATTACCTTGGTCTCGTGGGAGGTGTTTGTGCCTCTTACGGGGGCGATTGGTGATTGTTTTACAATTTCTCCCTTCAACGACGTGTTTTCAAGCCTAAGTATAACTATTTGCAATTTTTAGTCACGTTCCTAAATCGGGAAAATCGTGACTATATAATCAGTTGATACGTTTTACGTTGGTCCCGTAGGAGGCGTTTTTACATCTTATGGCATCATTTGTAGGTTGTTTTACGTGTTCACCCTTTAACAACATATTTTTAATCCTAAGTGTATCTATTTGCAATTTTTAGTCATGTTCTCAAATCGAGGATCTCGTGATAATGAGGTCAGTTACTACGTAATACGTTGGTACCATGGAAGGTATTTATGCCTCTTGCAGGGGAGTTTGGGGATTCTTTTGAATTTTCACACTTCAATGACATGTTTTCAAACCTAAGTGTAGATATTTACAATTTTTGGTCACATTCTCGAACTATGCATCCCGCGACTATATGGTCAGTTGTTGCATACTATGTTCGTCTTGTGGGAGGTGTTTGTGCACCTTGCAAGGTGTTTGGGGGTTGTTTTACATTTTCACCCTTCAATGACATGTTTTCCTCAACGGCGTGTAGCTATTGCAATTTTCCTCATGTTCTCAAATCGGGCATCCCATGACTATGCAGTCGGTTGGTTTGTATTACGTTGGTCCCATGGGAGGTGTTTGTGCCTCTTACGAGGGTGTTTGGGTGTTGTTTTGAATTTTCACCCGTCAACGAAATGTTTTCATGCCTAAGTATAGCACTTTGAAATTTTTAGTTATGTTCTCAAACCGAGCAATACGTTGTTACGCAGTCAGTTGCTACGTGTTACGTTGGTCCTATGGGAGGTGTTCGTGCCTCTTACGGGGGTGTTTGGGGGGCTATTTTGCATTTTCACCCTTCAACGACTTGTTTTTAAGCCTAACTATAGCTATTTACAATTTTTGGTCATGTTCTCAAATATACATCTCGTGACTACACGATCAGTAGCTACATGCTACGTTGGTACTATGGGAGTTTTTTGTGCCTCTTATGGGAGAGTTTAGTGTATGTTTGGCATTTTCAGCCTCCAATGGCTTATTTTGAAGCCTAAGTGTGACTAATAGTAATTTTTGGTTATGTTCTCAAACCAAGCACCACGTGACTATGCATAAGTTTCTATATGTTACATTGGTCCCGTGGAAGGTTTTTATTCCTCTTATAAGTGATGTTTGAGGTATGTTTTTCATTTTCACCCATCAACAATCTGTTTCCAAGCCAAAGTGTATCTATTTTCAATTTTTGTCATGTTCTTAACCCGAGCATTTTGTTACTATGAGATCGATTCCTACATATTTTGTTGATCCTATGGGATGTGTTTGTGCATCTTGTCGGGGAGTTTGGGGGTTGTTTTATGTTTTTACCCTTTAATAGCTAGTTTTTACCCGTGACTATGCGATTAGTTGCTAGGTGTTACGTTGGTCCAATGGGAGGTTTTTGTGCTTTTTACAGGGGCGTTTGGGGGGGTATTTTGCATTTCCATCCTTTAACGACATGTTTTCAATCCTAGATGTATCTATTTCAATTTTTTAGGCATGTTCTCAAATTAGGTGTCCTGTGACTACGCAGTCAGTTACTACATGTTATGTTGATTTTGTGGGAGGTGGTTGCGCCTCTTGCGGGGGCATTTGGGGGATGTTTTACATTTTCAACCCTCAATGGCATGTTTTCGAGCATGATTGTAGATATTTGAAAATTTTGATCATGTTCTCAAATTGGGCATCCCATGACTACTCGGTCAGTTGCTATGAGTTACATTGGTCCCGTGGGATGTATTTACGCCTCTTATTATGACATTTGGGAGTTGTTTTGCATTTTTACCCATCAACTATATGTTTCCAAGTATAAGTGTAGCTATTTGCAATTTTGCTCATGTTCTTAAATTGGGCATGCCGTGAGTATGCGACCGGTTGCTACATATTACGTTGTCCTGTGGGATGTGCTTATGCCTCTTGCGGGGGTGTTTAGGTTTTTTTTTGAATTTTTAAGTCTAAGTCTAGCAATTTGCAATTTTTGATCATGTTCTCAAATAGAGAAACCCGCGAATAGGCGGTCAGATGCTACATGTTACGTTAGTCCCCTGAGAGGTATTTGTGCCTCTTACAGGGGCATTTGGGGGATTTTTTCAGTTTCACCCCTCAACGAGATGTTTTCATGCCTAAGTGTAGCTGTTTGTAATTTTTGGTCATGTTCTCAAATTGGGCATCACGTTACTATGCGACCGATGGCTACGTGTTACATTGATCCTATGGGACGTGTTTATGCCTCTTACATGGGTGTTTGTGTTTTTTTTTGCATTTTCACCTTTGAATGACATGTTTTCAAGCCTAAGTGTAGCTATTTTAGATATTTAGTTATGTTCTCAAATTGGGAGTCCCGTAACTACAGGGTAAATTGCTATAAGTTACGTTGGTCTTGTGGGAGGTGTTTGTTCCTCTTGCGGGGTGTTTGATGGTTGTTTTTGCATTTTCACACTTTAACAACTTATTTTCAAGCCTAAGTGTAGCTGTTTACAACATTTGGTATTTCTTTGAAATCGGTCATCCCATGCCTACGGGTCAATTAGTATGTGTTCTGTTGGTCCCTTAGGAGGTATTTGTGCATCTTGCGGGGGCATATAGGAGTTGTTTGTCATTTGCACCCTTTAACGACATGTATTCAAGCCTAAGTGTAGCTATTCGCAATTTTTGGTCATGATCTCAAATCGGGGGTCCTGTGACTACACGTCAGTTGCTACATGTTACGTTAGTCATATGGGAGGAGTTTATGTCTCTAACGATGGCGTTTGGGTACTGTTTTTCTTTTTCACCCATCAATGACATATTTTCGAGCCGAAGTGTAGCTATTTGAAACTTTTGGTCGTGCCCTAAAATTGGGCATCCCATGGATAGCGATAGTTTACTACATGTTACGTTGGTCCCATGGGAGGTTTTGTGCCTCTTTTGGGGTCATTTGGGGGTTGTTTTGTATTTTAACCCTTTAACGGCAAGTTTTCAAGCCTAAGTGTTGGAATTTGTCATTTTTTGGTCATGTTATCAAAACGTACATCCCGTGACTATGCGATCAGTTGCTATGTGTTATGCTGTCCTGTGAGAGGTGTTAATGCATCTTACAGGGGCATTTGGGGTTTATTCTGAGTGTTTACCCTTCAACAACATGTTTTTAATCATAAGTCTAGCAATTTATCATTTTTTTCATCTTTCACAACCGAGCATCCCGTGACTATGAGATTAGTTTCTACATATTATGTTGGTCCCGTTAGAGGTGTTTGTTCCCCTTCCTGGGCATCTGGGGTTATTTTTCTTTTCACCCTTCAATGACATGTTTTCAATCCTAAGTAGCTATTTGTAATTTCTCGTCATATTCTCAAATCGAGGATCCCGTGACTACGTGGTTAGTTGCTAAGTATTACATTGGCCTCGTGGGAGCGTTTTGTGCCTCATGCAGGGGAGTTGAGGGGTTAGTTTTCCCCTTCACCCTTTAACGACATGTTTTTAAGCCTAAGTGTAGCTATTTATCATTTTTATTAATGTTCTCAAACTGGGTATCCCATGACTACGCGATCAGTTACTAAGTATTACGTTGGTCCCCTCAGAGGTGTTTATGCCTCTTGTGGGAGAGTTTGGGGGTTGTTTTGCATTTACACCATTCAACGACATATTTTCAAGCCTTTTTGTAGATATTTACAATATTCTATCATGTTCTCAAACTGGGCATCCCATCACTATGCGTTCGGTTCCAACATGTTACGACCCAGTGGGAGGTGTTTGTGCCTCTTGCTGTAGTGTTTGGGGACTGTTTTTAGTTTTCACCCTACAACGACAAGTTTTCAAGCCTAAGTGTAGCCATTTTAAATTTTTGCTCATGCTCTCAAACCTGGAATCTCGTGATAACGCGATCAGTTGCTACATGTAACGTTGGTTCGGTTGAAGGTGTTTGTGCATCGTGCGAGGGCATCTGGGGGCAGTTTTGCCTTTTCACCCATTACCGACATGTTTTCAAGAAAATTTCTAACTATTTGTAATTTTTGGTCATGTTATCAAACCGAGCATCCAGGGACTGGAGAGTTAGTTGGTACATATTACGATTGTCCTGCGGGAGGTATTTGTGCCCCTTACGGGGGCTATTTTACATTTTCACCTTTCAACAACATGTTTTCAAGCCTAAGTATAGATATTTACAATTTTGGTCATGTTCTCAAACTGAGCATCCCGTGACTACGTGGTCAGTTGCTACATGCTATGTTGTTCTCGTGGGAGGAGTTTGTACCTCTTGAGGGGGCATTTAGGGGTGTTTTCCATTTTCATGCTTCAATCGCATGTTATGACGCCTGCTATTTTCAATTTTTGGTTATGTTCTCAAACTGGGCATCCCGTGAAAACGCAGTAAGTTGATACATGTTATATTGGTACCGTGGGAGGTATTTTCCCCTCTTGTAGGAGCGTTCGAGGGTTGTTTTGCATTTTCACCTTTCAACGTAATGTTTTCATGCCTAAGTGTAGTTATTTGCATTTTTTGTCCTGTTCTCAACCTGGGCATTTTGTGACTACGATGGTAGTTACTACGTGTTACGTTGGTACCATGGGAGGTCTTTATGCCCGTTGAAGGGGCGTTTCAGGGATGTTTTTCACTTTCACCCTTCTACGATGCATTTGTAATTTTGGATCATGTTCTCAAATCGGGCATCCTAGGGTTACGCGGTCAGGTCCTATGTGTTAAGTTTGTCTCGTGGGAGGGTTTTTTTACCTTTTGCGGGGACGTTTGGTGGCTATTTTGCATTTTTAACCTTTAACGACGAGTTTTTAAAGCCTAAGTGTAGCTATTTACAATTTCTGGTCATGTTATCGAATCTGGTGTCTCGTTACTATGCGGATAGCTACTATATATTATGTTAGTCTCATGGGAAGTGTTTGTTCCTTTTGTAAGGAATTTTGGGGATTGTTATGCATTTTTACCTTTTAAGTAATCGTTTCCAAGCCTAAGTATAGCTATTTGAAATTTTTGGTCATGGTCTTAAACCGGGTATCCCTTGATTACGCAGTTAGTCGCTACGTGTTATGTTTGTCTCATTAGACGTGTTTATCCCTCTTGCGAGGGTGTTTGGGGGATTTTTTGTGTTTTTACCGTTCAACAACATGTTTCTAGCTATTTATAATTTTTGGTCATGTTCTCAAGATGGGCATCCCGACTACGCGGTTAGTTGCGATGCATAAAGTTGGTCCCGTTGGAGGTGTCTCTTGTGAGAGCGTTTGGGGCTGCTTTGCATTTTCTCCCATCAATGGTGTGTTTTCAAACCTAAGTGTAATTATTTGCAATTTGTTGTCATGATTTCAAATCGGGCATCCCGTGACCATGCAATCAGTTGATACATATTATGTTGGTTTCGTGGGAGGTATTTGTACCTTTTACGAGGGGCGTATGGGGTTATTTTGCGTTTTCACCCTTCGACGACATGTTTTCAAGCCTAAGTGTAGCTATTTAGTATTTTTGGTGAGGTTCTCAAACAAGGAATGTTGTGACTATGGGTCAGTTACTATGTATTACATTAGTCCAATAGGAGGTGTCCGTGCCTTTTGGTGGGGCATTTGGTAGATGTTTTGCATTCTCACCCTTCAATGGCATATTTTCAAGCATAAATGTAGCTATTTTAATTTTTGGTCATGCTCTCAAATTGAGTATCTCGTGGCTACAAGATGAGTTTCTACGTGCTACTTTGGTCCCATGGGAGGTGTTGATGCCATTTGCGGGGGTGTTTAGGGGTTGTTTGGCATTTTTCACCCTTTAACGACATGTTTTTAAGCCTAAGTATAGGTATTTGCAATTTTGGTCATGTTCTAAATTGGGCATCCCATGGCTACGCAATGGGTAGCTACATGTTACGTTGCTCCCCTCGGAGGTGTTTGTGAATCTTGTAGGGGCGTTTAAGGGGCTATTTTGCATTTCCACCCTTCATTGACATGTTTTCTACCCTAAATGTAATTATTTGCAATTTTGTGTAATGTTCTCAATTCGGCATCTCGAGATTACGCGTTGAGTTACTACATGTTATGTTGGCCACGTGGTAGGTGTTTGTTCCTCTTGCAGTAGTGTTTGGGGGCTATTTTCAGTTTTCACCCTTCAACGACATGTTTTCAAGGCTAAGTGTATCTATTTCAAATTTTTGGTCATGCTCTCCAACCTATCATCCCGTAACTACACGATCAGTTGCTACGTGTTACGTTGGTCCCATTGGAGGTATTTGTGTAGCGTGTGAGGCATTTGGTGGTAGTTTTGGCTTTTCACCCATCACTGACATGTTTTCAATCATATTTTTATCTATTTGCAATTTTTGTTCATGTTCTCCAACCGGGCATCCCGAGACTGCACAGTTAGTTGGTAGGTATTACGTTGGTCTTGTGGGAGGTATTTGTGCCCCGTACGGGGTCTACTTTACATTTCACCCTTCAACAGCATGTTTTCAAGCCTAAGTATAGCTATTTACATTTTTTGGTCATGTTCTCAAACTGTGTCTCCCATGATTACGCGATTAGTTTCTACATCCTACGTTGGTCTCGTGGGAGGAGTTTGTGCCTCTTGCATTATGAAGCTTTCTATTTGAAATTTTTGGTCATGTTATCAAATTTGGTATACTGTGACTATGCAGTCAGTTACTACATGTTATGTTGGTATCATGGGAGGTGTTTGCCCCTATTGTAGGAGCATTCGAGGGTTGTTTTTCATTCTCACCTTTCAATGACATGTTTAAGTGTAGCTATTTTCATTGTCTTGTCATGTTCTCAACCTGGGCATTCCTAGACTACGCTGTTAGTTGCTACGTGTTGTGACACCCCGACTAATTAAATACCGGGTAGATACTCCTTTATTAAATTAATACAAAATGTCAAGTTGGTTCAGTTCGTAGCACCACTGTCGAAAACGTTTTAATAATTACTAACCACCTAGTATTTAAAAAGTGAGTTGTCAATTTTAATTAAATTCGATTAACAAGCAAGTAGATAAGAAATGCTAACATAATCCACCACAATAAAATGACAAGTATAACCATGCAATAATAATGGAACTGGAGGAATACTCCTCACTACAATTCGAATACTGAAATAAACATATTCTGAGTCTGCATTACTAAATTAATTACAACCCAAAATTCTGAGATAGCTTAATAAATAAAGTGTCTAAAAGAAAGGGGGCGACATGCCCAACGGATGAGGAAAATCTAGTAACATAGAGTCAAGCTCGAAAGTGGAGGCGTTTACTATCAAAGCCCTGTAACTTCCACGGCAGCTACAGTCCGTCACCTGAATGGAACTCCTATGCATGGTGTCTTTGTGGCTGGGCACCTAAAAGGTTTTTACAAGAAAATATATTTGAAAGAAAACAGGTCAGAACCCGATTGTGGAAAACAGTTTAAAATATAGCAAGTGTTTTAATGACATTAAAACAATGAATGCAAAATACATGTTAGGACGTGCTCTCACATGAAATACTCACCTCTTGACTATATGTGCACTCCTAACGTACCCGTACCCATTCTAGTGATTCTCATATCTAAATAATCCTAGATAGATTCGAACATTTCTATTCGATTCTCGCTTTAATTCCAATATCATCAATTAAATAGAGAGCAATACTAATATACTAGAGATCATCCATTTTATCTTTACATAACGTTGCTATAATTATAATCACATTTAATCATGACAGTTCATTTCAATTAATAGTATATTATTCTCAACATAAATATACATTACTAGCACCCCGAGACAAAGCTGCGGTGCACACATACTCTGCTATCCAATCCCGGTACATCACGTACATAAGGACCACGTATTCCAAATCTCTCAGGAATCGTTTTTAATAAACAACAATCACAAACAATGGAGGCGAACATAGTTCACATCACATGGGTCACGCACATTCCTACGCTCCCATGATCAACAGACTTATTAACTTCTCAATAAGTCCTTCTCTGACCTATGTCCTCGAGGTACCAATCTAAATCCCCCGGTAGGCACGCAAAGATTAGATGGCCCTAATCGAACGCAAACCTCCCATGATAGCAAGTACGGTAGGTATATTATACACATAAAACCACATATACTAAGCATTCGTACATCTTAGATATCTCGTATTATTAATATAGGTATGCTTCTCGTTCTTATATCGTCATTTAATGTTATACGATCACAAGTCCCCGATTTGTATATTAACGTTATCAACTCTTCTCACGTCGTAATTAGGTACTCGTTCCTACTCCACCAATGTCATCCGATTTTATTATGAGGTTCTAAGTTCTACTCCTCAACGTACCCCAATTCTCATAATTATACCCACTAATCAATAAGGTAAGTTTAATACTCCAATTAAATAAGTCTACGGAACGTTTGAAATGAAATCAGGCCAAAAAGGCCATTCTGTCAACTCGTTAGAAGTCTCGTTTGAACGAGTTCGTTCGAATAAAAGTCTTCGAACGAACTATCAACTCTTTAGAAGGGACACTATCATCTCGTTAGAAGCTCGTTCGAATGAGGTCGTTCGAACGACCTAGGCATGTCTTCTAACGAGATGGTAGTTTCAGCCCAGAAATTCTCTACTTCATTTTTCTCAAATTTTCTCTTCTCAAAACTCGTCCTAAGATCATCCCACTAGTATTTTAACGTTATTAAACTACTCTAAGTTCTCCTAGATCACTCTTTAACATATATATGGGGTCAATGCTTCCTAAATTAACATATAATCATCAAATTTCCCAAATCTTGTCCCAACCCCTATAAATATGAACCCAGAATTTAATTCCTACCATTACTCCTTATAAATCCAGTTTTACATCATCAAAAGATACGTTTCGTATATGAAATTCATCCGATAACATTCTATATGCAATCCCTATACCATATTATGAATTCTACCTCAAATTTCATGGGTTTTCATCAACTTTCAATATAAGACAAATATTCAATTTTAAGCATGGAAGAAACATTCACTTGAAATTAATGTAATTAAACCACTTGACTTAGATGTTCTGATTTGATGTGAAGGATTGAAGGTTGATTCTCCTCCCTCTCTCTACAATTTTCTTCCAAAGATGGTGATGGTGGCTAGGGCTTCCTTTTGGAACTTCTCATGACTTTCCCTATAACTCCCGTAGCCCTCTAACTTCCCAAATGTTGATAATGGCTTAGTGGGTTCTTTTCTAATATAAAAATAACCTCTAAAATTCGTGGGTTTTAATTCCCCTATTTTTAAAATTACTAAACTACCCTTTTGGATTGCCGGTGTGGCCTAAAAATGCCCCGGGACCCAAACTAAACCCCCGGCTAGTGTTTTCTGACTATTTCGACCCTTCCAGACACATTGGCGCACTCAAAATGAACATTTGGTTGATAAAAATAAAATTCACTTTTTAATTTAATTAATTACGTTCCTGACGCGACTGACACGCGCGTTCCAATTAAATTTTTTCCAAATTGCCGTATAGCTACCTCGTGACAATTTAAATATCATCAATACTCATGTATTACCACACATACTCGGAAATAATAAATTTTAACATCATAATCAAATACCAACTCACATCTCGTTAGTATTTATACCCGAATTAATTTCCAATTAATTCACATTTAATTTAATTAATCCCTTAAATAAAAATCAATAAAATTACGGCGTATTACACGTGTTATGTTGGTACCATGGGAGGTCTTTGTGCAAATTACGGGGGCGTTTGAGTTTTTTTTTTCATTTTCACCCTTCAATGACTTGTTTTCAAGCCCAAGTATAACTATTTGCAATTTTAGATCATGTTCTCAAATCAGGCATCCCGAGACTACGTGGTCAGGTCCTATGTGTTAAGTTAATCCTGTGGGAGGGTTTTTACCTCTAGCGAGGCCGTTTGGGGGCTATTTTGCATTTTCACCCTTTAGCGACGTGTTTTCAAGCCTAAGTGTTGCTATTTGAAATTTCTTGTCATGTTATAGGACTGAGTATCCCGTGACTATTCGGGTAGTTGCTATGTATTATGTTCGTCTCATGGGAAGTGTTTGTTCCTCTTGCAGGGGAATTTAGTGGTTGTTTTACATTTTTACCCTTTAACGACACGTTTTCAATCCTAAGTATAGCTATTTGTAATTTTTTGTCATGTTCTTAAATCGGGCATCCCTTAATTACGCGATTAGTTGCTATGTGTTACATTGGTCCCGTGGGAGGTATTTGTGCCTCTTACGAGGACATTTGGGGGGTGTTTTGTGTTTTTACCATTCAACAACATATTTTCCATCCTAAGTGTAGCTATTTACAATTTGTGGTCATGTTCTCAAACTAGGCATCACGACTATGCGGTTAGTTGCTATGCATTCCCGTTGGAGGTGCTTTTGCCTCTTGCGGGATTATTTGGGGCTGTGCATTTTCCTTCATCAATGTCATGTTTTCAAACCTAAGTATAACTATTTGTAATTTTTGGTCGTGTTGTCCAACCGAGCATCTCGAACTATGCAATCAGTTGCTATGTATTATGTTGGTCTCATCGGAGGTATTTGTACCTCTTGCAGGGGCCTTTGAGAGTTGTTTTGTATTTTCACCCTTCAACGACATGTTTTCAAGCCTAAGTGTAGCTATTTGATTTTTTTCGATCATGTTCTCAAATCGGGCATGATGTAGCCTAGGTGTTTGTGCCTTTTGGGGGCATTTGGGAGGCATTTTTGCATTTTCACCCTCAAACGGCATATTTTCAAGCATAAGTGTAGCTATTTGCAATTTTTGGTCATGCTCCCAAATTGAGCATCCCGTGACTACACGGTGAGTTGCTACGTGCTATATTTGTCCCATGGGAGGTGTGTGTGCCATCTGCGGTGGTGTTTAGGGGTTGTATGGCATTTTCACTCTTCAACGACATGTTTTTAAGCCTAAGTATAGCTATTTACAATTTTGGTCATGTTCTAAAACCGAACATCCCATGACTACGCGGTCAGTTGCTAGATATTACGTTGGTCTCGTGGGAGGTGTTTGAGAATGTTATAGGGGAGTTTGGGATATTTTCTACCCTAGATGTTGTTATTTGCAATTTTGTGTCATGTTCTCAATTCGGCATCCCTTGATTACGCGGTGAGTTACTACATGTTACGTTGGTCACATGGGAGGTGTTTGTGCCTTTTGCGGGGCGGTTTGGGGTTGTTTTGCATTTTCATCCTTCAATGGCATGTTTTCAAGCCTAAATGTTGCTTTTTCAAATTTTGGGTCATGTTCTCAAATCTATGTCTCGTGTATATGTGGTTAATTACTACATGTTACGTTGGTTCTATGGGAAGTTTTTGTGCCTCTTTTGGGGGGGGGGGGGGGGGGGGGGGGCATTTGAGGGTTGTTTGGCATTTTCACCCATCAACGGCATGTTTTCAATCCTAAGTGTAGTTAATTGCAATTTTTGGTCATGCTCTCAAATCGAGTGTCCCATGACTGCGTGTTTAGTTGTTAAATGCTACGTTAGTCCCGTGGAAGGTGTTTGTGCCTCTTGCGGGGGGTTGTTTTAGATTGTCACCCTTTAATGACATATTTTAAAGCCTAAGTATAAAAAATTCTAATTTTTTATCATGTTCTCAAACCAGGCATCCTGTGATAACACAATCAATTGCTACATGTTATGTCAGTCCCGTGGGAGGTGTTTGTCCCTCTTTGCAAAGGCATTTGGAGGCAGTTTTGTATTTTCACTCTTCAATGGCATGTTTTCAATTCTAGTGTTGATATTTGTAATTTTTGGTCATGTTCTCAGACCGGTCATCACGTGATTATGAGGCTAGTGGCCTGGCGTTAATTTGGTGTCGTGGAGTTGCTTGTTCCTCTTGTGGGTGTTTTGGGGGGTTATTTTGCATTTCCACCCTGCAATGGTATGTATTCAAGACTAAGTCTAGCTATTTGGAATTTTAGTTCATGTTATCAAACTGAGCATCCCGTGACAACACGGTCTATTGTTATGTATTATATTGGCCTCTGGGAGGTGTTTGTGATTCTTATGGGGGCTTTTAGGGACTGTTTTTCATTTTCACCCTTCGACGACATGTTTTCAAGACTAAGTATAGCTATTTTTAATTTTTTGTCATGTTCTCAAACCGAGCATCCCATGACTAGTCGGCAAGTTTCTATGTGTTAAGTTGGTCTCGTGGGAGGTGGTTTTGCCTATTGTGGGGGCATTTGAGGGCTATTTTTTATTTTCACTCTTCAACGACATGTTTTCAGACCTAACTATGATATTTGATATTTTTGGTCCTTCTCTCAACTCGCGCATTCCATTCCTATGTTGTCAGTTGCTACATGTTACGTTGGCCTCGAGGGAGGAGTTAATTCTTCTTGTGGGGGCATTTGGGGGATGTTTTGGATTTTCACCTTTTAACGACGTGTTTTCAAGCCTAAGTGTAGCCATTTGTAATTTTTGGTCATGTTCTCAATCCGGGCGTCCCGTGACGAAATGGTCAGTTACTACATGTTACTTTGGTCTCGTTGGAGGTGTTTGTGTCTCTTGTGGGGGTGTTTAGGGGTAGTTTTGCATTTTCATCCTTCAACGACATGTTTTGAAGCCTAAGTGTCGCTATTTGAAAGTTTTGGACATGTTCTCAAATCGGGTGTTCCGTGACTACGCAATAAGTTTCTACGTATTACGTGGGTACCGTGGGAGGTGGTTTTTGTATTTTACGAGGGCGTTTTGTGGATTTTTTTCATTTTCACCCTTCAACGGTATGTTTTCAGGCCTAAGTATACCAATTTTCAATTTTTTGTCATGTTTTCAAACCGGACATTCGGTGACTATGCGATTAGTTGCTACATGTTACGTTAGTCCCGTGGGAGGTTTTTGTGCCTCTTGTGGGGGTGTTTGGGGGTTGTCTTGCATTTTCACCCTTTAATTACATGTTTTAAGCCTAAGTACAACTATTTATAATTTTTGGTCATGTTCTCAAACCGAACATCCTGTGATTATAGAGTTAGTTACTACGTGTTACATTGGCCCCGTGGTAGGTGTTTGTGCATCTTGCGAAGGTGTTTGGGGGATGTTTTGCATTTTCACCCTTCAACTACATGTTTTGAATCCTAACAATAGCTATTTGTAATTTTTGGTCATGTTCTTAAATCGGACAAACTGTGACTACTGGGTAAGTTGCTACGTGTTATGTTTATCTCGTGGTAAGTATTTGTTCCTCTTGCGGGGGTGTTTGGTTGTTGTTTTGCATTTTCACCCTTCAACGCCATGCTTTCAAGACTAAGAGTAACTATTTGCATTTTTTTGTCATGTTCTCAATTTGGGTGTTCCATGACTCCGCTGTCAGTTGCTACGTGTTGTGTTGGTACCGTGGGAGGTGTTTATGCCTCCCGCGGGGGCATTTGAGGATTGTTGTGATTCTTTACCCTTCAATGGCGTGTTTTCAAGCCTAAGTATAAATATTTTCAATTTTGGGTCATGTTCTCAAATCTGTCATCTCGGGACTACATGGTGAGTTGCTATGTGCTAAGTTGGTCACGTGGGAGTTTTTTTAGCCTCTTATGGGGGCAATCTTGCATTTTTACACTTCAATGGCATGTTTTCTAGCCTAAGTGTAGCTATTCGGGTTTTTTTGTCATGTTATCAAATTGGATGTCCCGTGACTACGTGTTTAGTTGCTATGTGTTACATTAGTCTCGTGGGACGTGTTTGTTCCTCTTGCGGGGGCATTTGGTGGTTGTTTCGAATTTTCACCCTTCAACACAATATTTTTAATCCTAAGTTTATCTATTTGTAATTTTTGGTCATGTTCTCAAACTGAGCATCCCGTGATTATGCGATCAAATGCTACGTGTTATATTCATCCCGTGGGAGGTGTTTGTGCCTCTTGTAGGGGAGTTTGGGGGAATTTTACATTTTCACCCTCCCATGGCATGTTTTCATGCTTAAGTGTTGCTAACTATAATTTTTGGTCTTGTTCTCAAACCGGGTTTCCCGTGACTACACAATTAGTTGTTATTTTATATTGGTCTCTTGTAGGGGCATTAGGTGGCTATTTTATATTTTTCCAGCCTAAGTGCATCTATTTGCAATTTTTGCTCATGTTCTCAAACCGTGCATCCCGTGACTACATAGCTAGTTTCTATGTGTTACTTCGATCCAGTTGGAGGTGTTTTTGCCTCTTGGGGGAGCGTTTGGGGCTATTTTTCATTTTTTTCCCTTCAATGGCAAGTTTTCAAACCTAAGTATAAATTTTCACAATGTTTGGTCGTGTTCTCAAATCGGGAATCCCGTGACAATACAGTCAGTTGCTACGTAATATGTTGGTCCCATGGGTTGTATTTGTACCTCTTGTCTTGGCGTTTGGGGATTATTTTATATTTTCACCCTTTAATGAGATGTTTTCAAGCCTAAGTGTAGCTATTTGCATTTTTTGGTCTTGTTCTCCAACCAGTCATCTTGTGACTATGCGGACAGTTGCGACATATTATGTTGGTCCCGTGGGAGGTGTTTGTGCCTTTTGCAAGTGCGTTTGGGGGATTTTTGCATTTTCACGCTTAAATGGAATATTTTCAAGCATATGTGTAGCTTTTTGAAAATTTTGGTCATGTTTTAAATTCGGGTACCTGCTATATGATGCATTGGTTCCATGGGAGGTGCTTGTGCCATTATTGGGGCATTTAGTGGTTATTTGGCATTTTCACCCTTCAACGACACGTTTTCAAGCCGAAGTGAAGCTATTTTAAATTTTTGGTCATGTTCTCAACCCGGGCATTTCGTTACTATACGGTCAACTGCTATGTGTGAAGTTGGTCCCGTGGGAGTGTTTATGCCTCTTGCGGGGGGCTTTTAGGGGTTGTTTTGCATTTTCATCCATCAACGACATGTTTTCAAACCTAAGTATAATTATTTGCAATTTTTGGTCATGCTTTTAAACCGAGCATCCCTTGACTACATGGTCAATTATTAAGTGTTATGTTGGTCCCGTGGGAGGTGTTTTTGCCTCTTATGGTTGCATTTTTGGGTTGTTTTTAATTTCCACCCTTCAACGACATGTTTTAAAGACTAAGTGTAGATATTTCCAATTTTTAGTCAGGTTCTCAAAATGAGCATCCCATGAATACTCGGTAAGTTTCTGTGTGTTATTTTGTCCCGTAGGAGGTGTTTGTGCCTTTTGTGGGTGCATTTGAGGGATTTTTTCATTTTCACCCTTTAACGACATGTTTTCAAGCCTAAGTGTAGCTATTTTCTATTTTTGGTCATGTTCTCAACCAATGTATTCCGTTACTACGTGGTCAGTTGCTATATGTTACTTTAGTCACATGCGAGATGCTTATGACTCAGTAGTTAGGTTCTACATGTTATGTTGTTCCCAATGGAGGCATTTGTGCCTCTTACGGGGGTATTTGGGGGCTATTTTGCATTTTCACTTTTCAATGATATATTTTCAAGCTTAAGTGTAGCTGATTGTAATTTTTGGTCATATTCTCAACCCGGGCATCCTTGGACAAAACGATCAGTTACTACATGTTGCTTTAGTCTCATGGGGGGTGTTTGTGCCTTCTACGAGGGTATTTGAGGGCTAGATTTGCATTTTCACCCTTTAACGACATGTTTCAAAGCCTAAATGTAGCTCTTTGAAATTCCCGATCATATTCTCAAATCGTGTGTCCCGTGACTAAGCGATAAGTTGCTACGTATTACGCTGGTCCCGTGGGATATGTTTTGTGCCTCTTACGAGGGCGTTTGGGGACTATTTTATATTTTCACCCATTAACGAAATGTTTTCAAGTCTAAGTGTTATTATTTGCAATTTTTGGTCATCTTCTTAACTCGGGTGTAGACACCCCATTCTGTTACCCCCTAACTCTCCTTAAGTCCCTAGTACCTCCCTCCATCACTACAAACCCAGGTCGTGTCCCGAATACTGACCTAGAAGCCATCGGGCACTCCCCGGCTCAGTTTGACCAAAAAGTCAAACTCTTCATCTCGATCGAGACTAAATGAATCTTCGAAGGGCACTGAATACCCTTTCCAACGGTCCGTCCCGTGCGCGATTCCGACTTACCATGGGGACGAACAATCCGTTTGCATCCGAAACTTGACCCAGAGGCCACCGGGCACTCCCGGGCTCTGTTTGACCTATGTAAACTCTTCAGCTTGACCGAGGCTGAATGAATCTTCAAAGGACACTGAATCCCCTTTCCAATAGTCCCTTCCGTGCGCGATTCTGACTTTTCATGGGGACGAACGATCCGTTTGACTCCAAGAGGTCAACGAATGCTTCCCGAGCACAGTTGACCAAGGTTAAATCCACAAACCGGGTCAAACTCTTTGGAATTCGAAGTACATCTCCTAACCTTTCCAATGGTCCGCACCATATGCGATTTGGACTTACCATGTGGACGAACAATCCGTTTGCGTCTGAATAATTCCCCATCCAATGGACCGATAAATGCTTCCGAGCCATATTTGACCCAAAGTCAAGTCTCTAACCCAGGAGCAGTCCAAAGTACTTTTGCAGGTCTATGAATTACCTTTCCAACGGTATGCCCCGTGCATGATTATGACCAACGGTTTGCCCTCGGCGATCGATTTTCCGAGAAAGCCTAAAGCGCACTGCCAAATGGCAGGTTCCAGACCCTGCCTATCGGCACCTGCCAATAGGCAGGAACAGGTATATGCAGATCGGAAGTTACCTAGGCCTATAAAAGGAGGCCTTCACCTCATTTACAAGGGGAGCCCACATCTGATAAAATTCACTCTCAACGAATCCCAGAAACCTCTCTCGAAGGCTACGTGATTTCAACCTCCAAATCCCCTTTTTACTTCCACTTTTCATCATCCTTTTCATCAAACTTGGTGAATTAACCACTCTCCATCATCATCCAAGTGCAAGGGCTGCTCTCCCACATTTAAGATCAAGCTTAAGGTCTCCAAGAAGGTCCAACTTTCTCAAACTCTTTCTTAAATTCTCAATAACTTGTTTTATTACTTAGCAATCTTATTATCTCATCTCACACATCCTAATATAATTTTTATTTAGTATTATTGCACATCTCTTATTTTCATATAAACAAAACCAAAAAAATAAGAAAAAGAGGGCTTGCTCATAAATTTCAAATAGAGATTCTCATACTTTTTCTCACACCTTTCTCATAACTAAAACACTTTTTCTACACACACACACTTAAAAATAAGAGATCCCCCATTTGGATTTATGGGATAGACCCCACCCCTCATTTTGTATGTGAACTACGTGGACTTTGATGCCTTTATAGGCTACGTAGGCATCTCGGGATAAAACTCGAGACTCGAGTCCTCTCTCTCTCCTTTTCTTTTACTTCCTATTTTATCTAAATCTAATCTTTCTATATTCTATATACTTGCCCTTAGTGACGTATTGCTCCATACGCGTTATCGTTCCATTATAACGATCAACATAGGGGTAATCATGTAAATCTTATTTTTCTAATATTATTCTTATATCTTCCTACGGATGACTCGCTTTATCTTTTCCATGATACATGTTGAGGATTCCTACCTCCATTATATATATACACACATACACACATATCACGAGGGGAAATATAAGGGGAAATAGCAAATATCCATGAGAGACCGAAAGGGCGGAATGGGTGCCTAACACCTTCCCATTTCGTAACTAAGCCTCCGAACCCTTCTCGAATCATTTTGGTTTCGCATGAACCAGTATGTCTTTGGATGCCATCCTTCGGGATGGCTTCCCTTTTTTCTTTTATCTGTTTTGAGTAAAATAGACTGGAGACTCTAAATCTCTCTACATTTTACATCTCATCTCAAAAGGACGCCGAGCGAAGTGCTCCCGAGAGGGATGCGCGAGACTCAAAGGATCCTCTCCCTTCGCGCGCTCGCCCCAGCACGGTAAGGATCGAGGATGGCCACAGTGGCGACTCTTCTGGGGATTTGTGTATTTTGAGGGCTCGACTCTATTTACATGGATGTTATATTTGTTTATGTTTCCCCCATATCTGCATGTTCCCCTTTTCCATGTGTATCCCATGCTTATGCTTATGTTCACACACTTGTAGAAAATTCTTCATGTACACTTCACACCACGTGCACCTAGGATCACATATATCCGCATGTTGCACGAATCACCTATCCATACTTGGTGTACCTTGGTTACTTATACTTTGTCTGGCATAATCAAGAAAGGCATTCTCACCATAAGATACTAATAAGAGAATCATGCATGACTTACACGACATCATCAAAGAGCATTGTTATTGACCAAATTTTACACAGTAACTGGAGGGTCACTTCGTGATGGGCGCTGGTCCGGCAGGTCGCAGATAGCCTAAGTGATATGACTCTCACCTTCCATTGGCTAAGTACCTCGACGTATATCGAACGGTTCCCCCGCATCATACCGCTTGATCGAAGTCATGATGGGAGGTATATCGCTGGGAATTCATTCACGTACGCCGAGTATATCGAATTCGCTCTCACACGTACCCTCCCCATGAGGGTACGTGTCAGGTATATCAAATGGCTTTTCCACACGTGCTGATTGCCCGCAAGAGCAAGACGTATATCGTGGAAGTCAGGCCAAATGGGGGAACACATGCCGATTCACCCAACCAACTACACACGCACATATAGGTGTCAAACCTAGGACACGCACTTTAGATTGCCGGTTTTGACACGAAACTCTGCCTAGGTCGGTCTGCCGCCCAATTTTTGTGCTTTTTTTTTAAAATGGGACCCTGCCCGTGAGCCTGGTTACCATTCCAACCGTAGCTTTGCATATATTAAAATCCCCACTTTTCCAGGCTCGGGTCCTGTCCGGCATTGTATTTAGGAAAATTAAATACAAGTGATAACATAATAATCATAATAATCATGTTGAGTTTCGTCTCCAAAAGCATTTTCCCTTTCTTTATCAAAAATCAAAAAAGCATTTTTCCATTCTTTATCAAAAATCCAAAAATATTTTCCCCTTCTTTATCAAAAATCAAAAAACATTTCTCCCTTCTTTATCAGAAATCCAAAAATAGTTCTTCCTTTTTTCTCAAAAATAAATCTCATCCTACGCTTTCTCAGGTCGATCACAAGCCCTTGGCCTGGCTCCCTATTGGCTTCGTTCTTCAGTCAAATCACCCTGGAGTTTCATTCGTTTCTCTACTACTTATTTCGAGTCCGGAATCCATCCACTTTCCATGGAGAATCCATATCAAGTACCAGTCATACAGCTGGATCTGATAACAGTCCTAGCTCAGCTTGTGTCCAAGATTGACAACCTCCAAACCGAGGTCCGAGAGATGAAATGAAATCGGGTTCCAATTCCTCAAGAGCTCAAGGCCCTATTCCATCGTGCTATGGGTCCACCCGAGCCTATCTGGGTTCCCGAAGAATATAAGCATGCTCCACGTGCCCCTCCTGCCAATGGGCCGTCGCCTGCCCATCTTTCAATGCCAAATATTGCCCAGCCTGTGGCTAACCTACCTATGGCTGTTGATCCAAAAGAGGATGAGTTGAATAAAGTCAAAAAGGATCTTAAGATGCTCACCAAGAAGTTTGACCAAGTCAGATATCTGGGAATTACATGGACTACACCCACATGTCTCCTTATCCTAAAGCGAGGTTACCCGATAAGTTCAAGATGCCAAATATCGAGAAGTTCGGAGGGAGTGGACCCCCAATTGTGCATCTTTGAAATTATCATTGTTCCATGACCTTACTAGGGGCTTCTAAAGAAATGATGGCCCAATTGTTTCAGCAAACATTGAAGGATAGTGCCCTCTGATGGTTTTTATCTCTTAAGGAATCCAAAATCCGTAGCTGGGAGGATGTAGCCCGAGAAATCATGTCGCAATATAAATACAACGAAGAGCTTGAGGTCACCCATCGTGATTTAGAGCTGCTCAAATAGAATCCTGGGGAATCAGTTAGTAACTTCATAACCCGGTGGAGGGAATAATCAGCTACCATGACCAATCGACCATCCGAGGAGGAACAGGTCAACATATTGAAGAAGAACTTCTTGCCCCATGTCTGAGTGACGATGAGAGGACAATATTATACCAACTTCCGAGCTCTCAAAGAGGCTGGAGTAAAAATCGAGGAAATCCTCGTTAAAACAGAGGTTGAACCGAAGAAGGTGTCCGGACAGTTCATCCCTAGAAAGTATGACAAGCCTGCGAGTGCTACAGTTTCAACCATCAATAACATCTCTCAACCAACCACTTCATGGGCACCAAAAATCCCCCCTGCCCCCATCCGAAGGGAATAAACTAATATCCATGCTCCCCTCTCCAAAGTTTACCAAGCCTTGTTAAGCCAAAACCTCATCAAACCCTTGGATCCACGTCCATTGCCAAATACACTCCTAAGAAACTTCAAGGCTAATGCTCATTCCGCCTTTCACCAAACTGTTGGCCATACCACCGACCAATGCTTTCACATTCGGAACATAATCAAAGATCTCATTGATCGGGGTACCATCGCCCCACCAGCTAATCCTAAGTCAAACACTACTCACAATCCACTTTCGAATCATACCAATGCCATCTTCTTAGAAGAAAACCCAGATTTCGATCCCCCAACTCAAATCACACCCATATACTCTCCTAAACCTCTTCAAATTTGCCTATATTTCTTCCTACACCCTACTAGCCTCACTGATCAGGCAGTGTCACTCCTTACCAGAGCATGCATCGCTGTCCGTACCCGTTCTGAAAATGGGAACATGGAATTATCATAAGTGTTAAACCAACTCCTAGAGTTTGGGCTGAAATTGCCCTCATAGATGGTCATCGATTGCCAAAGGTTCAGCACACTGTTCTTGGAAGAATGGAAATGGGACCGAGATTCATACAAGTGGGTGGTACCAACCGACGAAGTCAGCCTAGATGATGTTGTCCAGATTATGGCAGAATTATTCAAGAAAACCAACAGCATTTGCAGTATCATCGGGTTACTTGACACTTTGAAGCTATAAGGGCGCTTGGTCCCTTCAATCACACATATCCCCACAGAATAGGAGGACTTGTATGAAAAGGTCGTTGAAGTTGTGGAATGCATTGACTTTACATGGAAAGACAAAATTGTTGCCACCAGATGGGGGGAAGAATTCGAAGATTTGAGAGAAGAACAAGTTCCAGAAAGAACTGGCCCAGTAGCCGACATGTGTGGGATGATATCATTTAAAGAACTCCTCAGAGAAATAGACGGGGTGGAAGAACAACCTGAGATTGACGAAGAAATGGGATTCATCTTCTTCCCTTCTTCAGTAAATCACATGACCAGATCAGGGAGACATTACCAGGTTTCAAGCTCACTACCAGCAAATGACAAGGGGAAGGGCGTTAAAAACCTTCCTATGCCAGAGATGACCTTTGAGGAGAGCAAGATCCTCGATCAACAGAAGAAAACTCAAGCTAACATCACTCTATGGGGACTTTTCATATCTTCCCAGCTACATAAAAATTCTTTAATCAAACTACTCACTGGACGCATAGTTCCTCCTTCTACCACACCAGAAGAAGCAATAAATCTGGTCAAATCTGGGACCTCTACCTGAATGCTATCATTTTCTGAAGAATAAATCCCTAGATTTGGGCTGAATCACAATCATGCACACAACATCTCCGTCAACGTTATGAGGAAGGTCGTGCCACTCTCCCTTATCGATAACGGATCCGCCTTGAACATTTTCCCTCTAAGAACCTTCAAGTGTTTAGGCCTGAAAGAAAGAAACTTCGCTCCAACCTCCGCCGATGTACGTGCCTACGATAATACCCGTCGTCAGGTGATGGGATCCATAAAACTTGTAATAGGGGTTTGCCCTATAAACCCCGTTGTTGAATTCCAAGTCATAGACATCCCAACTTGTTTCAACCTATTGCTCAGATGCCCCTGTCTCCACAATATCAAGGGTGTGTCTTCCTCACTCCATCATAAATTGATGTTCTTCGTCGACGGGCGAGTCATCACCATTTTGGGCAACAATGAAAATGTCGAGGGTGCAAGCACCAACAGTCCAATCCTTGAGATAGAGCATGGGTCAAATGATATGCTCCTATCAGGATTCCGAGTTGAGCCACTCTTACTCCCAACAGGGGATGGTTTCAAAGAAAGGGTTTGCCCAGAATATGACCCTCATGGCAATGTCAATGTGATTCAGATGTTCAGAAGCATGCGCTTCATGCACGGACTGGGACTAGGGTGAAGGCAACAAGGGATACTCGATCCCATCAAACTGAAGAAAGCTTTCCCTCCTTGTGGCTTGGGGTATCAACCATCACAACAAGAGCTCAGAATGATCCACCAGTCTCGACCAAAGAGAAGATTAGACTACATCCCGACTATCTCAGGAGACTCCTTGAATGGACGATTCATCAAAGAAGGAGAGGACTTCCCCTTTTGCGATTTTCCAGAACCATGGTATGACCACACAGACAAGAAGATGAAGCTTGGAATGGAGATCTTTTTCCAAGATAACTACCCATGGGCTGAAAGTTTCCAACACCGCGTACAACCGCTCATCAATGATATCAAAGAGACTGAGGAAAGTGATTCCAAAGATTCCTTCAACTTACAAACACTTGGGCTGGCACTCTGTATGGTTCATTCAGGCACTACATCAATGGATCCATCCCATCTTATTAAGGCTGCTGATACACCTCTTCTCAACTGGCATGCTGAACTAGTTCTACCTCTTGAAATCCCCCTAACCCCAATGCTTACCTTATTTCTTCTCCTATTGTCTATCCATGTTCAAATGTTTGTAAGGACACAAATTTCCAATTGAGTCCATATATAGTTTTGGCTCAATTCCGGACAAAAACATTTATTCATTGGATAGTATTTAATTGTAATATTCTCAAGCCTATGAAGTGTTTGTTGAAGACGTAGCGGCAAATAGTATAAAGCCTCATCAAATATGCCGATTTTCGTGCCTCGTTTCTACGTCATCAACTATAGTTCCATGCTCCCAAGGTATGAATGCAATATTATATATATAGGAGCTTGGAATAAAGTTTATTGGGTGTTAGGTTTTGTAAAAACTGGTTTTAATTTTCAGAAAGAATTAAATAAAACTTTAAAATAAGTTTATAAAGTTTTCTGGGCTAAAATCGAATTTTCCAAACTTTCTGGTTTTTCTTTCGATAGAGTCGTTCGAATGAGATTGTCGTTCGAACGAAAATGTCGTTCGAACGAACCTGCCAACGAGTTCCCATATTAGGCCATTGACATGTCGTTCGATATGTCGTTCGAACGAACCTTCTGTTCGAACGATATATCCAACGAGATTCTAACGAGTTCAATCTGGAACGTCGTTAGAAGTCTCATTCGAACGAGATTTTGTTCGAACGAAATGTCGTTCGAACGAGATGCCAGGCGGGAACAGTTTTTGGCAGTTTTTTGGCAGTTTTGCACCCACTTCTTCACTTGGTTTTTAACCAACTTTTTCAGACTTTATTATGTGCGGGAATAACATTTTCCAATCTAACTTTTCCATACCATTTTCATCTATTAGAGAGAGTTTGAGAGCAAAAATTGTTTAGGAAAATGTTCATGTTTTGAGTGAGATTTTTAGAGAAAAAAATTTCATCACTCTAGTGTTTACACCCAAATGAGTTTATTCCAAGTTCTTATATACTTATCAATTGCTTGGAGTTTGGCACCGATTTTCTCTACACCGAATTGAAAGAGAAGTTTTGGGTTTTGCTTCCACCACCCACAAAGAAAGAAGAATTGTTTTTAATGCTGTTTTCCCACTTGGAGAAAGGCTCCATGTACGGGTGACGGTGACCATATAAAGTCCTATCGGTGGATTCCGAGACCGCGGTGGTGTTCCAAGGTTATCCGCAAGGAAGAGGTGTCTACAAGAAGAAGCGTCGAGGCTTGAGAGGGATCGAGTCGTGCGGTGTAAGTCTATCTGTCTTGTAATTGTAATTCCGTATCTAGTGGATTTGTGTCTAGGGCCGTCCGAGGTTGTTTCCCGTCTTGGGTTTTTCCTCATACATCGCAGCGTAGTGTGATTGGTTTATTTTATCTTGCATAAATAACGTAGAATGCATGCGTAGAATAATTCAAGATAAAATTCGATTTAAATTATCACACTTCATTTAATTGGGACTAAATTAAATATTGGGTAAAGTTTATTTAATTCAAGTCATTTGCTAAAATTTGGTTTCGCCTAATTTGCTAATATTGATAAATATGACTTAGGCAAATTATAGGACTTGGATTAATTAATTGGTTTAAGTGAATATATTAATTGATTAATTTTACTTCACTTGGTGTAATTTAAATCTGTTGTTGTTGTTATTAAAGTTGAACCACCACGTTTACGTTTCCGCATCGAGTTTATATAAAAGGAAATTATCATAAGATTATAAATAACGTTTACACTTACAGTAATCGAGACCTCTTTTGACGAGGTTCTCAATGCTATTTTTCCTATCAATGAAATAAACGAAGATTTTGAGTATCTTGTCGTGCCTTACATTAACTGCTTGGATTCTAATCAAATTTTTCATGATGATGATTTTGCAAATGAACAATTCTTAACTGATCTAAATAAGGTTAATAATAAACAACATAACCGCATTCAAGTTAATAAAGAAGAGACCGTTACAATTAATCTCGATTCTAGTAGCCAACTGCGTGAGATTAGGATATGAGCCACCTTTGACGAGCATGAGCGTTCACAACTCGAAGAATTGCCAAAGGAGTTCGTGGATGTCTTCGCATGGTTCTATGATGATATGCCCAACATTGATCCTCAAATAGCTCAGCACGAGATCCCCACTCTCCCAGATTACAAGCCGGTTAAACAAAAATTGAGAAAACTCCGCACCGAATGGTCACTCAAGGTCAAAGAAGAGGTGGTCGAACAGTTAAACGTGGGTTTTATTCGAGTGATCGAATATCCCATTGGCTAGCCAACATAGTACCTGTACCAAAATCAGGGGGAAGGTTCGAATGTGTGTAGACTACCGAGATTTAAACAAAGCTTCTCCAAAGGATTATTATCCGCTACCCAATATCGACATGATCATAGACAACACAGTCAGCCATGCTCTCAAGTCATTCGTCGACGAGTTTGTCGAATACAACCAAATCAAGATGCACCCAGACCATCAAGAAAAAACTGCATTCATCATGCCATAGGGGACCTTTTGCTACACCGTTATGCCATTTGGTCTCAAGAATGTTGGGGCTACCTACCAAAGGGCCACTTCAACCATCCTGTATGATCTGATTCACAAAGAGGTCGAGGTTTATGTGGATGATATCATTATCAAGTCCAAAAATAGATAAGGTCATGTTCCCGTTCTCCGGAAGTTCTTCGAACGACTGCGACGGTATCAAATGCGATTTAATCCACAGAAGTGTTTCTTCGGTATTACAAAAGAAAAACTCTTGGGATTCATGGTCAGCGAAAAGGGGATAGAAGCAGATCCTACAAAATTGAAGGCCATACTTGAGATGCCACCACCCCGAACAGAGAAAGAAGTTCGAGGTTTCCTTCGGAAATTGTAAATCAGCCGGTTTATCAGCTAGCTAACCTCCATCTGCGAACCGATCTTCAAGCTCCTCCGAAAGGATACCAAGGTTTGGAACGAGGCCTACCAAGAAGCTTTTGACCGAATCAAATAATATCTGACCCAACCTCCCATGCTCATGCCACCACAGCCTGGTCTCCCTTTGCTCCTATAACTAACCATAACCGACACTACAGCTAGGGCTTTGCTATCCCAATACCTTGAGGACTCTCGTAAAGAAAGATCTATCTATTACGCCAGTCGCAAATTGTCCAGGTACGAGGTCAACTACACTTCTTTGGAAAACCCACCTTATCAAAAGTTGCGACACTACATGCTCACCTCCCCTATCAAACTTTTATCCCGAATGGACCCCATCAAATACCTGCTTGAGAAACCCACCTTATCCAGTCGAATGGCCCAATGGTTGATGCTCCAAATCGAGTTCGATATCGTGTACATCACACATAATGCTTTTAAAGGAAGAGCCATATCTGACTACCTCGTTGATTACCCTGTAGAAGAAGCAGATGTCTGGATCTCCGAATTCTCGGATGAAAATATCCTATGCACCACTCAAGACCGCCTTCGATGGAAAATGTTCTTTGACGGCGCTGCCAACAAAAAGGGATATGTCATTGGGATACTACTGATCGCCCCAGATGACTCCCATCGCCATTAAATTGGATTTCCCTTACACCAACAACATGACAGAATACGAGGCATGCACAGTAGGCCTCAGAGTTTCTCTCAAGAAAGGTATTCAATACCTTGATGTCTACGGGGATTCTTCCCTCATCATTGGTCAAGTGGTCAGAAAGTGGAAAGTCAAGGATGAAAAACTCCAACCCTTTCATGCCCAATTAGAAGAGTTAGCCTCCCGATTTCGAGATATCACCTTCCATTACCTACCCCGAGCAAAGAATAACCTAACCGATGCTCTTGCTACCTTGGCCTCCATGGTCGATATGCCCGTGGGAATAACAATGACCCCCTTCCTAGTCAAAAGCAAGACAAACCGACCTATTGCTACCATATTGAGCTTGTCTCCACCGAAGATCCCGAATTAGCCGATTGTTGGTACTATGATATCTGGTGCCTCCTCAAACATGGTAGGTGTCCTGAGGGTTCCAACAAGAAAGATCGAACAACCCTCCGAAGATTGGTCGCCCAGTACATCATCTATTATAAAGCTCTACTCAAGAGGAACTTCGATGGAACTCATCTACACTATATCGCTGGGGCTGAGATTGAGAAAATAATGCAGAAAATCCATAGCGAGGAATGCGGACCCCATATAAATGGTCACATGCTCGCTAAGAAGATCATCAGATAGGGATAGTACTGGACCACCATGACCCAGGATTGCACCGCCTATGTCCGGAGATGCCTCAAATACCAACAATTCTCCAATCTTCAACACTTGCCTTCGTGAGAATTATACAACATGACCTATCCCTTGCCTTTATCCACCTGGGGTATCGACATCATAGGGAAGGTTACACCAAAGGCTTCAAACGGACATGAGTTCATCCTAGTCGCCATCGATTACTTCACCAAATGGGTCGAAGCTGAGTCATACGCAGTGCTGAACGCCAAGAAAGTGTCCAAATTCCGCAAGAAAAATATCGTCTGCCGATATGGGGTCCCGTACGAGGTGGTGTTAGATAACGGGTTGCATTTCGAAGCAGAAGTCACAGATGTAGTCAACGAGTACGGGATTCAGAGACACAAATCTTCTCCCTACCGACCTCAGATCAATGGTGCAGTGGAAGCCGCCAACAAAAACCTCAAAGCTATCATCAGCAAGATGACCAAAAGTTGTAGGGATTGGGCAGACCGAATCCCGTACGCCCTCTGGGGCTATCGAACCTCAATTCGAACCTCTACCGGGGCTACCCCTTACTCCCTGGTCTATGGCATGGAAGCAGTCCTACCTGTAAATTTGGAAATACCCTCGCTACGCGTCATGCTTGAAAGAAAAGTTAGTGAAGAATACTGGTGCCAAAGCCGTCTTGATGAGCTAGCCCTCCTAGATGAAAGAAGATTAAAAGCTCTTTACCACAAACAGGGCTACCATCGGCAAATAGCGCGATCAGTCAATAAAAGAGTGAAGGACCGCGGTGCCATTTCCCTCTACCCAGAGCTACGTGGGCTTGATCCTCTACAAAAAAAAACTATTTTCAAACAGATAAAAAAACTTTTGAAAAATCCCAGAGGTACGTAGGCAACTCATACACCTCACATGAGTGTGACCCGTTTCTTTCTCACAAAATACTATTCTTTTCTTACCTCCCAGAACGGCGGTTCATTCTAAAAATACTTGAACAAAAGGATTATGTATGCCTTAGAGATCAGTATAGATAATTCAAAATACAAAATTCATCGAAAGGCATAGCTGGATGATCAGAAACTTGTTTATTTCATTAATAAGAAATTACAGTACGGATTACATAAGAAAATGAACGGATAACTCCCTTTCCCCTACTACCATAAAAGACAAATAAAAATCCCCACATCTATTACACAAATAAACACTCCAAGAGTCCTGTCCACAGCCACCAGAGGAGCCTGCACCCTCATCATCTACATCCGGAGGTCCCCAAGTTTCCCCTGTCTGAATAGAGTGCCGTAAATATTCCATGGATCGATGAGCCTTAACCATCTTCGAAAAGACCATAACACCCCCTTCCATGGTGTTAGATAAAAGCAACCATATTTGTCCAGTCTCCACTGCCAACATCTTGCTGACTACTCTCCTCCACAACCACTTCATATAATCTTTGGGGACATGCCAAACTTTTTCGACATATTGGGAAGGACGGGTTGACGGACGCCGATTTTCCCACAGAGACCCAAGCAACAGATGCAGGCGCTCAGTCAAATCTTTTATCAGAAAGAAATTTGAGGTCTGAGGGGGCACGACCTGTGCCCAGCCAAATTGGCGCAGATGCCGCCAAGGGAAATAAAAAGAGGTCTGTCTAAGAACAACCAGTCGCACATATGAATACTCTCCTAGCTCCAGAACAGGCTGCAAATGCCCCCACCAAGGAACTGACCAATACATACCACAAGCCCCATGCTCCACAAGCCAATGCTCCCAGTTCTCAACATACAGACCAACACTGATGAAGTAGCGAGTAAAGAAGTTGGGTACGACCGACAAGGGATATTCTGGAGGGGTCGCCAAGCAGAATCTTTCAGAAAACCACATGAACAGCATCACGGGGCTACCCCTAAAAAAGTCAAAATGAACTTCTCTCCAGGAATCCAAGCCATTCAGGGTCTCCGCCAGTATCACCGCCGCAGGATTTTGACGATATGACATCCATGAAGTAATGTCTGCAAGTTGTGGTTAATAACTAAAGCTTTTTGCGTGTAGTCGTTGTTGAAAGCGAAGTTAGTCAAAATCCTCAAATACCTACAAAATATAACAACTCAAGTGTAGAGGTAAGTAAGGGTATCAATCCACTTTCAAGGTAGTAAAGCAAGAGACAAACTCAATTGTAATTCAAATTTTATTTTCGTTTTGTGCTTTTTCACCTTTTCTAATTTTTTTAGCTTTTTTAATATTAAAACAATAGGGTGAGGTGACATTTTAAACTAAACTAAACTAAGATGTGAGATGAAAACAACTAACTAGAAATTTATTAAAATGAAAATTAAAGTCTAAACAAAAAATAAGAGATAAATGAGGTAAATAATTGTGAGAACAATCAAGGAGTGGGATTACACCACAAATTTTAGTTATTCTAATTAATTAATTTAATTATTTGAATTCTCCCAAATTAATATCAAAATTACAAACCAACTCTCGTTGCAAGTGTAATTATAATATTAATCTTTTAGAAAATTAAGTTTAACACCCCACAACTCTACAAAAATAGATCCACACTCCTTTTAATTAATCACCTGCTAGGATCGATCGATTAAAATTCATGTAATTCTTAGAAAATAATTTTAGAGTTGAAATTCAAGTAATAATACCCCACTTAAGAAACCCATATCTCTAGTTCAAATCTAAAATGTGTATTATCACTAGAATTTCGATTTCTCTCGAAAATCATTTACCCTCTCTCGAGGCGTAAATTTAAGGGTGAGGGATCAAAATTAACATTCAAAGGGACTTTTCAAGTAATTAAACTAATTAAAATAAAATAACATCAAATATGGGTTTTACCCCACCCCTTGAAAGGGGATTTAGCCTAACATGATATGAAATATGACAAATTAATAATCAAAGGCATAAAATAAATGAGATGAGAAAAGAACAATAAAACCACAATCTCTTGATGCTTAATTGATCTTCAATCCATGAGTTGAAATTCACATCCCTTAATTTGAATGATTCAAACACAATTACATCAAGAATCTCACTCAATTTAATCCTCCCAACAATTTATTTTCTCCTCACTATCTAAAAATAATAAAATAAAAATTCTAATCTAAAACTACACTAAAAAGGTATTTTATCTCTCTACAAATTCCTATCTCTAAAAGCTTCTTTCTAAATGGGGTCTTAATCTTATTTTATAGTAGAGGCATGGCACACATGGGGCTAAGGGGTATTTTGGTTAGACAAAGGTGCAAGAGGGTGTGTAAGGTATTGGGTGAGCGTTAAATTAGGAATTTAATGGAGGGTGCATTTGGATTGGGTGTGAGGACATGTGGGTAGTGAGGTGAGGGAATAAAATCAGATTTGGGGATGAAAGGTTTGGGGTCATTTTGGGTATTGAGTTAGAAAAGATTAGTTGGGGTTTTTTAAGGGTATATTGGGAAAAGGGGTTTAAGAGGGTTTAAGTCACATGGGTATTTGGTTTTGTGTTTGGGAGATTGAAGAAATGGTGCGAGGGGAATGAAATGGGTCTTTGGCTTTGAAAATGGGTTTGGGTTCTTGGATAAGGGGTTGGAGGTGGGATCGGTTCAGGCCGCCGGAGGTGTGGGTCGGATCGCCGCTGGGGTAGGGTTGTCTGCGAGGGGTTGAGGCAGCGGGATCCGGCGGGGTAATGAGTGTTTGGCCGGAGGTTGTCGGCTCCGGCTTTGGGCAACAAGAGGGTCGCGGAATGGAGGTTGGATTGGGCCTGACGGGTCAACGATGGTAGATGCTGGACGCCGGAGGTAGGAGGTTGGGGACGCGAGGAGAGAGAGAGAGAGGCCAGATTTGATCTCACCGTAGGTAGGCTGGGGGTGCGCCGACGGTATAAGGGTGAGAGAATGGAGGGCTGCTGGTTATTTGAGTTCGGGGTTTGGTAGGGGTTTCAGGCGGCGGAACCGCCGCCGACGGCATTGGCAGGGGCTGTGAGGGTTTGGGTCGCCGGAAGGGTTCCGCCGGAGGTAGGGGTTCCGGCAGGTATGGTTTCAGTAGAAGTGGTGAATTGGGTTTATGGTGAGAGGGGTGTGTGTTTAAGTGTAGGTGAGTGTGAGAAGTAGGGGTGTGTTTGGGTTGTGGGTCTATATGGAAGTAGGGTGTGTGGTAGGAGGTTTGGGAATGTTGGGTGAAAGGTGAAGAAGATGAAGGGTAGGTATTATGGTGTGTGAGGGTATAGGGTAGTATGGTGTGGAAGATGATGGGGTGGAGTGTTAGAGTGCGTTAGTATATGTTAGTAGGGGTGTGGGTGAGTTGGGTTATGGGTTATGTGTGTGTGTGTGTCAAATTGTATCCTATTAAAATAATGAAAATAAAAATAAATAAAATCCTATATAAAAATTAGTAAAAACTAAATTAAAACTTTTAATCTATAAAGAAAAACTAAAATAAAAGAAATATAAATAAATATAAATAAAATCTAATAAAACTTAAAATTAAAATCCTAAAAAGAAAATGCAAACTCTAATAATACTAAAATTCATGAAATCAAAAAAATTCTAATCCTAAAAAAATAAAATAAAACTAAAATAAAAACTAAAACTAAAAATTAATAAAATCACACTAAACTAAACTAAAATAAAATAAATATAAAAATATAAAATAAAACCTAAAAATTCTAAATAAATCTGAAATAAATCCCTAAAAATAAAAATGACTCAAACTAAAAATCTAAAAAATAAAAAAAGGGGTAAATTAGACACACACGGGGTTTAGGCTAGGTTTAGGCTTGGGTAAGGGTTTAGGTAGGATTAGGGACAAGGTATTTAGCACCATTTTAACTGCAAATTGCCCGGAAATATAGCTTTGAACACCGCAACTGTAATTAAGCTTGCATAATGAACAATTAAGCGCATAAGACCCATATTTTAGGGAATTAGCAACTAAAGTATGTCTATTCGGGGTATAAAATGTACAGTTTTGGGTGCTTATCACACCACCCCCAAACAGAGCGTTGCTAGTCCTCGAGCAATAAGATAGAGAGAAAGAGAAAGATAAGAACCCAAAAGTGTACCACTTTCGCGGGCACTTGCGATTGCACTTAACATGTGCAACAAGCCTTTAAACCTATAGGTTGCCCTACAGGACGAGTTGTGTCTCGTGAGGGTTTGAAGGTAATATACCCACAAAATTCTTATTTTGCAAAAAATTATTAAAAGGCAGTCAGTATCTTATTTGACGTAGAATAATCGGACAATCCATCACAAAAAAAATATTTTCAGAAATACAAGCTAGAATGTGTAAAAAGTTTAGCTAAGTAAATACTAAAGGCACATCCTTCCTAGAAATCAACGTGTGTAGTGTGAATAAGTCGAAACGGGTCGAGTATCATCAAAGTAATTCCTAGATTGCCTTTTCGAAATCAATGCTTCAACTTCAAATCTCGCGGATATCTCTCTCTCAAACGAACTATCGAGATTAGGGTCAGTGTATCGCTCTTGTGTGTGAGGAGGTGAGTAAATGTAAGCAAGTTCAAACGTCTCAAGCACATGTAAGAACGAACGAATAATAAGAAAGAAAATTGATCTCATGAAAGAATGCTAATCACTATAGTGAGAACGTCGAGTTATTCACCACGTTGACTTTCATTTGCCCGAACACCTAGGGGAAAAATGGATAATAATGGGTGAGGGGAAAATAAAATGGGATATGTGGAATGAGGTGAGGTAGGATAGGATGGGATGAGGTAGTTAGGATAGTGATATGATGGAGAATGGATGAATATATGATGGATGAGCGAGAAGAGTGTACTATACATGAAGAACAAATGTCTTTGTTACATAAAAATTAGCTACAACTCTCTTTTTCTTTTCTTTTCTCTCTTTTTTTTTCGAATTTTCTTTTCTTTTTCTCTATATTTTTTTCTATTTTCTTTTTCTTTTTTATTTTTATTTCTCTCTCTTTTGTTTTTCTCTCACTTTTGAAACCAACAATGAAGAAATTTACATTTGAAATCACACTCTTTTATTTGAAAATGAAAGATGATACGGAGATGATAGGTGATGGTGTGGGGAAATATGTGGGAATAAGGAAGAGCATGGGAATATAATGGGTAAAGTGAATGGAAATGTGATATGGGGGGAAAGTGGTAGGTGTATGGATGAAAATCTAGTATTCGGGACAAATTTCAAGACACGTGTATCTTACAACTCGAAAAAGAAGTCATTCTTAGTGATCAAGCCAAAATTTTATGAAAGATATTGAGATCATGCAACGAATTAAAGTGCGGACCCAAAAGAAGTTGAATCAACTTGTGACTCGGAGATTGCATAAAACACTCTAAAAGGGCGAAAGGCACAAATCTCACAAGCTAAAGTCTCTACTAGTGATCCTTAAGGTTCTCTTTAGAATTGTAGTACTCCTCCACTCTAAATCGTAGTGACATGATAAGTGCGCAAATTTTGTTGAGTCTAGAAATTCATAGTGCAAAATGCCTTGTTACGTATTACCTAAGCCATTAGAAAAAACATTCTCTAGCTTGATTCCTAGACTTTGAAAAATGAATGATTGAAAATTCACATCAATGAGTGAGATGAAAGAAACTGCATGAAATTTTAAAAAAATCAGGTTTAAAAATCAAAATTTTTCAAAAGAGGCACAATTTTGATAAATTTCCCACCCCCAAATAAAAAGGAACATCGTCCTCGATGTTAGGTAAAATGATTTTTAAAATTGAGAGCATAAGGTAGGAAAGAGATTACTTGAATGAACCGCTAATGAAGTGGATAGATATCGCCAATAATAAACCTGAATAAGAAGTAAAAAAAATGTGTACAAGTCCATAACATGATAAGCATTGGGTGATGTGAAACACCACCGCCAAACACGATGAGACTAGTACAAGAAACGCGAGCTGCCTCCCGGTAGCGCTAAGTTTAATGTCTTCAGCCAGACCGATGGGATCTCACCCTAAGGATAAGACCAATGATGGTGCGGGGCGGTAAAAAAATCGGGTGATGAGAATCACCCCCAAACAAGACTGAAGCGTCAGTCTTGTTGGATAAAGGCTAAAGGTGTCAATGCACTTGTATGGCAAAGTTCATCACACGACGTAAAGCATCGGTGGACCATGGGCAGGTGGATATTAAGGTAAGGGTGAGATAAATGGTGTATCGGGTGGGATAAATGGTGGAGGAAGATGATCCAACTCAAGCGTGGGAGACACACACTCATTGGGAGGAGTAAAGGAATACTCACAAGGGAGTGTGGTTTCTAAAGATGGAGTGGTCAACTTCTCCAAAAAGGTATCATTGGTGAATGTGGTGGGTGGATCAAACGAGGCACCAAGATCGGAGATAGAGGAATCACTATAAATGTCAGGCTAAAAGGGAGCCATGCATGGTGGGACATCATCCATATCCGGATAGTTAGGAACTAGCACGGATTCTATCTCCAGAAAATGGTGAGCACTCGTAGCTGGAGCTAACCTAGGATAAACTGGTTCCTCGGGAACACAAGGGTGAAGCTCGATAGGTGTAGACTCGGGAATTATTTTGGATTCAACGGGAGTGGAAATTGGAACCTCAAAGTGGGGTTCAGGTGGACATGGTGGGATTGGATCAGGCTCACTAATGAAAGGTACATCAACACAATTGTTGACTTGGGAACCGGACCATGGAATGATCTCAACTTCGAGATTCTCGGGGTGGTAGGGTTGGTCACACTTAAAATTTGTGTCACAAGAGGACACATAATCATCACACTCGATTGCAATGATGGGTGGATCCATGGGAATATCCCACTCTCTCGCACACTCCAATTCATTTAACCTTTGTTCAAGCCTTTGGAGAGATTGTGTTTGAATTGCTTGCTCTTGCTCAAGTATGAACTTTTGCAAGAGGGTTTCGAGAGAGGATGTGGATGAAGGTGTTGGTGTTGGTGGAATGATGGGTGGTGGTGGTGGTTGAGGTAGACACAACTCTCTATAATCGGGACTATACAAAGAACACGCAAATGAAGTGTGTGGAGTGGGGCCAAGTTCATCATACACGAAAGGATCGCTTCGTGATGGACAATTGGTTGATACTCATCGGGTGTGTAGTGAAGGGACTGATCGAAAATGGGTGCACAAGGATGCGACACGCCGACACATGACAATGAGGGTGATGGACTAGGAGGTGTGTGCAAGGACGGGTCAAGAGTATCAAGGGTACTCGTGAGAGAGCCAAAACCATGAAGAATCTCATAAAGAGACGGCTCGGTATCACTCTTACACGTGTCGCGTGTCAATGGAAAATGACCAAAGTAGTCCGGTAAAGGACGTTCTTCGTCCATGTGGAGAGAAATATTTTTTTGGAGTTTTTAAAAAAAATTCAAAAGGAAAGAAAATATTTTTTGATTTTCTAAAAATAATGGAAGAAAATATTTTTGGATTTTTCTAAAATGAAAGAAAGAAAATATTTTTAGATTTTTGTTTTTTTTAAAGAAAAAGGAAAGAAAATATTTTTGGATTTTTTTTTTGAAGAAAAAGGGTGGGGAAAAAAATGTGGACACTTTGAATTTGGGACGAACTAACTAAAATCGACTACCGAAAAATGGAATTGGACACACACACAAGTCAAGAAAAATTCCTAACTAGCACATAGCCAATTTTATCTTTAAATTTAGTGAAAGGGGTAGCCAAATTTTAATTAAGTCTGTGGGTGATAAAAAAACACGGAATTTATATGAGTGATCGCCGTTGCAAAATATTCTCCTATTGGGCTACCTAGTTGATTGATTTTAAATTTAATGATGGCTAGGGTAGCACACAATGATAAGCGAGTGAGTCGGGTGATGAAATCCCTTCTTGTGAGTGACCGGGTTTAGGTCTTAGTAATTTAATTCATCACACTATTCAAAAACTAAATGCGATAATAAAATCACACAAGAGCACACAAAAGAATTGACTCGCTAACAGGATAGGAGCGAGTGTTAGAGAAATGTACCTCCCACGATTTTTAGTCCGTGGGGTGCCGAAAAGTTTTGAGTCGACCGGGGGGAGATCACGCCTATCTCAGTCGTCCCTAGGAGTCCTACCGACGCAAAGTAGAGAGGCTTCAAAATCCTCGCCTATGGACGTCCTCTCTCTACCTTGTCCGGTTTCCCTATCACACTTGGCTTCAATTATTACAATTTTAAATGGAAAATAAATGGTGTCTCTAAGCACCGCAATACAAGTAATGATAAAATAATCCTAAATACAAGCCTTCTAAAATTTAAAAAAAAATGGTACTAAAAATGAAAAAAAAATGCAAAGTGAATCACAAAATTGAATCCGCTTCGAGCTTCACAATCCCAAGAATGGCAACGACGCCATTTGATAGAAAAAACTTTTTAGATCCCCGACAATGGCGCCATTTGATAGAAAGAACTTTTGCCTTTTGTCGTTGCTTGAAAAGTCCTTCTAATCAAAACCTCAAATACCTTCAAATAATAACAAACTCAAGTGTAGAGGTAAGTAAGGGTATCAATCCACTTTCAAGGTAGTAAAGCAAGAGACAAACTCAATTGTAATTCAAATTTTATTTTCTTTTTGTGCTTTTTCACTTTATTTTTTATTTTTTTAGCTTTTTCAATATTAAAACAATAGGGTGAGGTGATGTTTTAAACTAAACTAAACTAAGATGTGAGATGAAAACAACTAACTAAAAATTTACTAAAATGAGAATTAAAGTCTAAACTAAAAATAAGAGATAAATGAGGTAAATAATTGTGAGAACAATCAAGGAGTGGGATTACACCACAAATTTTAGTTATTCTAATTAATTAATTTAATTATTTGAATTCTCCCAAATTAATATCAAAATTACAAACCAACTCTCGTTGCAAGTGTAATTATAATATTAATCGTTTAGAAAATTAAGTTTAACACCCCACAACTCTAGAAAAATAGTTCCACACTCCTTTTAATTAATCACCCGCTAGGATCGATCGATTAAAATTCATGTAATTCTTAGAAAATAATTTTAGAGTTGAAATTCAAGTAATAATACCCCACTTAAGAAACTCATATCTCTAGTTCGAATCTAAAATGGGTATTATAACTAGAATTTCCATTTTCTCTCGAAAATCATTTACCCTCTATCGAGGAGTAAATTTAAGGGTGAGGGATCAGGTTAACGTTGGACCGGGTTTGGCAGGGTCGCGGTCGGAACGCCAGGGGCAGGGGTCGGGTGGTCGCCGGTGGCTGGGATTGGAGTGCCAGTGGCAGGTTCGCCGGCGAGGGGTTTCGTCGGCTTTCAGGACGGAGCAGGTAAGGGGAGTGCGCTGGCGGGGTTGGCTTTTGCAGGTTGCCGGACAAGGGTTGTCGGCGTCGGAGAGGGGGTAGGGGTTGACTTTGGGTTTTGGTAATGGTGATGATGATTGAGTTGGCTCTTGGTGTTAATGGAGTTTGAGAGAGAGAGACAGTTGTTGGTGGGTTAAAGGTTGAAGATGATGTGGTGTTTGATTAGGTGTGGTGAGGGTGTTTGGTAGTAGGATGTGGGTAAGGGTGTATTGTTTAGGTGTAGGATAGTGTATGGAATTTGTGTGTGTGTGTGTGTGTTTGTTTGGGACACCTAAAAATAATACTAACTAACTGATTAAAAAATATAAAAATAAATAAAACTATTAAAACTAAAAATCTAAAAATTAAATTCCTATTCTAAAAATAAAATAAAAACGCAATTGAAAAAAAATTAAAGTAAAAAGGAAATAAAAATACAATCTAATAAAACTAAAACTAAAATTCTAATAAGAAAATGCAAACTCTAATAAAACTAAAAATACATGAAATCCTAAAAATTAAAATCCTAATAAAAGAAAAGAAAAGAAAAGAAAAACTAAGACGAAAAACTTAATAAAATTAAAATAAAATAAAATTATATTAATAAAAATAAAATAGAAAAATATAAAATAAAACCTAAAAATTCTAAATAAATCTAAAATAAATCCTAAAAATAAAAATGACTCAAACTAAAAATCTAAAAAAATAATAAAAATGGGCAAATTCGACACACACGGGGTTTAGGCTAGGTTTAGGCTCGGGTAAGGGTTTAGGGACAAGGTATTTAGCATCATTTTAACTACAAATTGCTTGAAAATATAGCTTTTGACACCGCAACTGCAATTAAGCCTGCATAATGAATAATTAAGCGTATAAGACCCATATTGTCGAGAATTATCAACTAAAGTATGTCTATTCGGAGTATAAAATGTACAGTTTTGGGTGCTTATCACCCCCCCCCAAACAGAGAGTTACTAGTTCTCGAGCAATATGATAGAGAGAAAAAGAAAGATAAGAGCCCATAAGTGTACCACTTTTGCGGGCACTTGCGATTGCACTTAGCATGTGCAAAAAGCCTTTAAACCTATAGGTCGCCCTACATGATGAGTTGTGTCTTGTGAGGGTTTGTAGGGAATATACCCACAAAATTCTTATTTTGCAAAAAATTATTAAAAGGCAGTCAATCTCTTATTAGACGTAGAATAATCGCACAATCCATCACAAGAAAAATATTTTCAGAAATACAAGCTAGAATGTGTGAAAAGTTTAGCCAAGTAAATACTAAAGGCACATCCTTCCTAGAACTCAACGTGTGTAGTATGTATTTTTGTCGTTGCTTGAAAAGTCCTTCTAATCAAAACCTCAAATACCTACAAAATATAACAACTCAAGTGTAGAGGTAAGTAAGGGTATCAATCCACTTTCAAGGTAGTAAAGCAAGAGACAAACTCAATTGTAATTCAAATTTTATTTCTTTTTGTGCTTTTTCACTTTTTCTAATTTTTTTAGCTTTTTCAATATTAAAACAATAGAGTGAGGCGAGGTTTTAAATTAAACTAAACTAAGATGTGAGATGAAAACAACTAACTAGAAATTTACTAAAGTGAAAATTAAAGTCTAAAATAAAAATAAGAGATAAATGAGGTAAATAATTGTGAGAACAATCAAAAAGTGGGATTACACCACAAATTTTAGTTATTCTAATTAATTAATTTAATTATTTGAATTCTCCCAAATTAATATCAAAATTACAAACCAACTCTCGTTGCAAGTGTAATTATAATATTAATCTTTTAGAAAATTAAGTTTAACACCCCACAACTCTAGAAAAATAGATCCACACTCATTTTAATTAATCACCCGCTAGGATCGATCGATTAAAATTCATGTAATTCTTAGAAAATAATTTTAGAGTTGAAATTCAAGTTATAATACCCCACTTAAGAAACCCATATATCTAGTTCTCATAAAAAATGGGTATTATCACTAGAATTTCGATTTTCTCTCGAAAATCATTTACCCTCTTTCGAGGCGTAAATTTAAGGGTGAGGGATCAAAATTAACATTCAAATGGGCTTTTCAAGTAATTAAACTAATTAAAATAAAATAACATCAAATAAGGGTTTTACCCCACCTCTTGAAAGGGGATTTAGCCTAACATGATATGAAATATGATAAATTAATAATCAAAGACATTAAATAAATGAGATGAGAAAAGAACAATCAAACCACAATCTCTTGATGCTTAATTGATCTTCAATCCATGAGTTGAAATTCACATCCCTTAATTTGAATGATTAAACACAATTACATAAAAAATCTCACTCAATTTAATCCTCGCAACAATTTATTTTCTCCTCAATATCTAAAAATAATAAAATAAAAATTATAATCTAAAACTATACTAAAATGGTATTTTCTCTCTCTACGAATTCCTATCTCTAAAAGCGTATTTCTAAATAGGGTCTTCATCTTATTTTATAGTAAAGGCATGACACACATGGGTAAGGGGTATTTTGGGTAGACAAAGGTGCAAGAGGGTGTGTAAGGTATTGGGTGAGGGTTAAATTAGAAATTTAATGGATGGTGCATGTGGATTGGGTGTGAGGTCGTGTGGATAGTGAGGTGAGGGAATAAAATCAGATTTGGAGATGAGAGGTTTGGGGTCATTTTGGGTATTGAGTTAGAAAAGATTAATTGGGGTTTTTTAAGGGTATATTGGGAAAAGGGGCTTAAGAGGGTTTAAGTCACATGGGTATTTGGTTTTGTGTTTGGCAGATTGAAGAAATCGTGTGAGGGGAATGAAATGGGTCTTTGGCTTTGAAAATGGGTTTGGGTTCTTTGATAAGGGGTTGGAGGTGGGATCGGTTCAGGCTGCTGGAGGTGTGGGTCGGATCGCCGCTGGGGTAGGGTCGTCGGCGAGGGGGTGAGGCAGTGGGATCCGGCGGGGTAATGAGTGGTTGGCCGGAGGTTGTCGGCTCCATCTTTGGGCAACAAGAGGGTCGCGGAATGGAGGTTGGATTAGGCCTGACGGGTCAGCGATGGTAGATGCTGGACGCCGGAGGTAGGAGGTTGGGGACGCGAAGAGAGAGAGAGAGAGGCCGGATTTGATCTCGCCGGAGGTAGGCTGGGGGTGCACCGGCGGTATAAGGGTGAGAGAATGGAGGGCTGCTGGGTAGTCGAGTTTGGGGTTTGGTAGGGGTTTCAGGCGACGGAACCGCCAACGGCGGCGTCAGCAGGGGCTGTGGGGGTTTGGTTCGCCGGAAGGGTTCCGCCGGAGGTAGGGGTTCCGGCAGGTATGGTTTCAGTAGAAGTGGTGAATTGGGTTTATGGTGAGAGTGGTGTGTTTAAGTGTAGGTGAGTGTGAGAAGTTGGGGTGTGTTTGGGTTATGGGTCTATATAGAAGTAGGGTGTGTGGTAGGAGGTTTGGGAATGTTGGGTGAAAGGTGAAGAAGATGAAGGGTAGGTATTATGGAGTGTGAGGGTATAGGGTAGTATGGTGTGGAAGATGATGGGGTGGAGTGTTAGAGTGTGTTAGTATATGTTAGTAGGGGTGTGGGTGAGTTGGGTTATGGGTTATGTGTGTGTGTGTGTCAAATTGTATCCTATTAAAATAATGAAAATAAAAATAACTAAAATCCTAAAATAAAAATTAGTAAAAAATAAAATAAAAACTTTTAATCTATAAAGTAAAACTAAAATAAAAGAAATAAAAATAAAATCTAATAAAACTTAAAATTAAAATCCTAAAAAGAAAATGCAAACTCTAATAACACTAAAAATTCGTGAAATCCAAAGAATTCTAATCATATTAAAATAAAATAAAACTAAAATACAAACTAAAACTAAAAATTAATAAAATCAAAATAAAATAAAATTATAAAAAAATAAAACAGAAAAATATAAAATAGAACCTAAAAATTCTAAATAAATCTAAAATAAATCCTAAAACTAAAAATCTAAAAAATAATAAAAAGGGGCAAATTAGACACACAGGGGGGTTTAGGCTCGGGTAAGGGTTTAGGGACAAGGTATTTAGCACCATTTTAATCGCAAATTGTCTGGAAATATAGTTTTTGACACCGCAATTGCAATTAAGCCTGCATAATGAACAATTAAGCGCATAAGGCCCATATTGTCGAGAATGAGCAACTAAAGTATGTCTATTCGGGGAATGAAATGTACAGTTTTGGGTGCTTATCAGTGGGTCCACTTGCACCTCCCCAGTCACCAACATCAATTTGGAAACCAGACCAAAAACAACGGCTCCAGTATAGCCAGCATCACCTACTTCCCGCAAATGCACGAACTGCAGCACCGCTAGGAGGGAGATCATTCCTCCAGCAACCAATGATCTAGCCGTCGAAGGCAAAATATAAAGAAGCCCGACCAACAAATCCCTTGGAGAGCGAAAAAATTCGGGCAAAGTCGCCGCAACACTAGGATTTACTCCCAGTATAGCAGAAAATTCCTCGTAGGTAGGACAAACTTCATCCAACCCAAAGCGGAATACATGGTCTTTGGGGTACCAGAATTGTACCGCCGCCATCAGCATGCTCCACTCAATAAGCTGATTGCGCCACAGGGAGACTCGACGCATGTTGAAAGAATCGTAGTCGACATTATAAGAGCACATTGCTTCCAAGGCTTCGAGGTAGTTGACAAACTCAATGCTACAAGGGAGAGCCATCTTGAAAGACTAGGAGATAGTGGGCAAGTAAGTGAAAATGCAAAGGTGTGATGAAAACACTCCACCATTACCCCTTTTTTATACTTGAGAACCCCCACAAGAGACATAATCCCTACAGAAATCGGAGGGAATCCTACCCCATAAGGTACCAAAGGCTGAAGAGGGTACCAATCAAAGCTTTGAATTGATGGGACTGGACTGAACTGCCGATAGGCAGGTCAGGGTGCTTGCCGATCGGGAACCCCCCATTTTTAGAAATTTCCCTCTTTTCCTCTGTTGTCAAATAAAAAAACTCAACAAAAATAATCTGATATTCTTAACAGAATTTCAAAATCCCTTTAATTTCCCCTTTTTTATCAGAAACTTTCCTTCTAAATTTTTTTTTCAAAAATATCCCTTTTTACGGTCTCAGTAGCAAAGTAAAAAACGCATGTGCATGCATTCATTCACCATTAATAAAAGATAATCAAAAAACTCCATTGCATTGCATCAATTTGTGTTATGTGTTACATCAATTTTGCAGGAAATAAAAAGAAAAAAGCAAAAATAATGGGACTCAGCCCGAACCCACATTCTCTCTCTCTCTCTCTCTCTCAAGAGCTTCCACCCCCGCGACGTGCTCTCTTCCCCCTACGGCGAGACGATGCGCCACCACTACCCGAGCCCGAGTCCTCTCCGAACGAAGCAGACGACAACAAACAAGAAGGAACAGGAACCGCATCCCGAATATGGGCAGTCACCAAAGATATCCAGTATCTGATGTCCCTTAGCCAAGTGGTCGACACCCGAACTTGCTGCAAGGAAAGGGAAAATCAGTATCAAAGTAGAAATGACCAAAATAGAAAAGAAAGAAAGAGATGAATAGAAAAGTATGCCGCAAGTCGAAGCACCTCCTCTGTCAAACCCAACTCCTCCGGATCCATCGCATGGGCACGGTGCAACATAGGCACCATCCCTCCATCAGCCTGCCGAATATTGTACGAGGGGGTATGCAACCGCACAAAAGGGACCTCCGAGGTCGCCGCCACCACAGATGCCGACGGACTAGCACCATAGTGGGAAGAACCCACCGCCCGACTCGAACCCGCAGGAAGGAAAGGCAGGGCATCATATATACTGGGCGCCATCAACCAGCTCGTTTCAAGTCCATATAGTCATACGATGCAGCCATATCAGTGTACAACAAGTAGGACTCACCAATCATTGCAGTAATTCTCTCATCCTCCAACAGCAGTCGCTCCCACCTCATAGACGTAGGAGGCTGCGCAGGTGGAACCACCACCTCCTCCTCAGCAATATGACGAACCACTCTCTCCCCGAGATACCAGGAATGGATGAACTCATGCGCCAGCAACGCCTCATCCACGCGTTCTCCCCAGTCGCCCCCACATCCTGAATAGCTATCCCCCAGGGATAAAAGGTCACCTGAAAATATCCAAGCAAGAATAAATCAATACAAGATCAGAAGGTGCAAAAAGCCAAGACTGAAATGGATAGAGTCTTACCCTACCACCGGTCAGGTCATTCAAGACCTGACGCACCGCCTCAAGAGAGAGAGATCCCTTCGGCTGTCGATTGGCCTTACGCCATCGATACAATCGGTAGAGGTCCCTAACAGTGTCATCCTTCAAAGCGATCGATGGGGTATTGCACCCAGTCACCTCGTAGAACCATGTCGGAATTCACAAACAAAAAGAGACGCATAAGTAAAATGCGAATGCATGAAAAGAAAATTCGAATGCGTGAAAAGAAATGAGAAAACTGAAGAGTACCTTAAGAAGGTACGTGGCCCCAGTAAAAGTCTACCAACAGCACCGGGAGAATGCATCCAGAGAAGAGTAAAGGGTCGTCAAAGTCAGACTCTCCCAATCATAGAAAGAGATGTTCGAAGACATCCTCAGGTACGGTAAGAACCATAAATGAATGACGTCGCCGCTCGACGCCACCATGAAACCTCCCAATACCAGCAAAATAAATAACCGGGCCATCTGCCTCACTTATAGCCCGTCCTCCACATTAATCACCCTACTCAGCAAAACATCCTTCAGCAGGGACAACCAAATAAAATCCCAAGAAACTATCCTCCCTACATCACCAAGTGCCGCACGCACTGCCTCCGGTCTCACCCATAAAGAGCGATCCACCTCTATCTGCTCTCCATCACAATCCAGCCCCAGCAGCTGTTGCACTTCTATGGGAGTCACAGTCATCTCCCTGAAGCTGAAATGGAAGGTGTGGGTAGTATCCCACCACCTCTCTCCCAAAGTGCACAAGACCGCTGTCGAACGAGGCGTCTCATTCAATGTCGATGCCAACCTCCCAAAACCCGTTGACGATACCATCAAACACACCACAGGTGGGAGATGCTCCCAAACGTCCCTAAGCCCTGTTGTCCCACGGGCGTGCATGTTCTTCAAAGAAATATCAGACGGGGAAAAAGGAAAAGTCTCATAAAAAGTAAAGAAAGAAAGAAAAATCACCAAAAAGAGAAGAACGTCAAAGGTCGGGTTACTTACATAACCATCGGGACTCACTCTCGAAGAGCGATGATGCGATGGCTCCCGCAGCAAGGTCATCTCATCCTCAACAGGCTCAAACGCATCAAAGGAGTTCTCACTCCCCAAAGCAAGAGGCGCCCTAGCCCTTCACTCCACATTCGCCCAGTCACCAACGGTCAACCACTCCCTATGGACTGCAGTGCTCACAAAAGCGGCCATTTCTTGAAGATCGGAATGCTAGAACGATTTGCATAAGGATCACAGAGAGAAAGAAAGCAAAGAAGTTGTGAAAAAAATGAGGGGATTTTCCCCCTTTATATAGGATGCCAAGCGCCATGCCGATCGGCACCTCCCCCTACCATACCGATCGGCACTGACCCCTTGCCTTCCCGAGGTAACCCAAAAGTCCATGCCACTGTCGAATGGCACCCTTCATACTATGCCGACCGGAACCCCCCTTAAATTTTGTAAAGAAATTCCCAAAAAATACCAGAAAGCCTCGAAAAATCCCCAGAAAATTCCTAAAAATCCCAAGAGGGATTTAAAGCCTTTTCACCAAGAAAATTTTGCATTCCCTCAAGCGGAACCCTCTCTTTCCCAGCAAAATCCTCAAAAACCAAGTGAATCTCCTCTCGGCAAAGCTTCGGAGGATCTCTAAGGATCGCCTGATCATTTCCCCAACGAAATTCTCTTACAGCACCAAAATAGGTTGTTCCCCCCGTGAGGTCTCCTAAAGAAGCAAAAGCTTTCCCAGCTATCAGCTCCCCAACTCAAATCAAAATCACAAAAGCACTTTCCCCGGCAAAATCAAAATCCAATCTTCATCCACTCTTTAGGTCAGAATTGACCTCGGTCTTGGATCGTCACGTGAGTTGGGTCAGAATTGACCTCGGACCTCGATCGTCACCACTCCTTAGGTCAGAATTGACCTTGGTTTGTGATAGTCACCTAAGTTGAGTCAGAATTGACCCCGGTCCTCCATCGTCACCACTCTTTAGGTTAGAATTGACCTCGGTCTTGGATCGTCACCTAAGTTTGGTCAAAATTGACCCCGGTCCTCGGTCGTCACCACTCTTAGGTCCGAATTGACTTCGGTCTTGGATTGTCACCTGAGTTTGGTCAGAATTGGCCCCGGTCCTCGATCGTCACCACTCTTAGGTCGGAATTGACCTCGGTCTTGGATCGTCACCTGAGTTGGGTCATAATTGACCCGATCCTCGGTCGTCACCTCTCTTTAGGTCAGAATTGACCTCAGTCTTGAATCATCACCTGAGTTGGGTCAGAATTGACCTCGATCTTCGGTCGTCACCACTCTTTAGGTCAGAATTGACCTCGATCTTGGATTGCCACCTGAGTTGGGTCAGAATTGACCCCGATCCTCGGTCGTCACCACTTTTTAGGTCAGAATTGACCTCGGTCTTGGATCGTCACTTGAGTTGGGTCAGAATTAACTTCGGTCCTCGATCGTCACCACTCTTTAGGTCAGAATTCACCTTGGTCTTGGATCGTCACATGAGTTGGGTCAGAATTGACCCCGATCCTTGATCGTGATCACTCTTTAGGTCAGAATTGACCTCGATCTTGGATCGTCACGTGAGTTGGGTTATAATTTACCCCAGTCCTCGATCATCACAAATCTTTAACTCAGAATCAACATGAACATTCGTTCATCATTCCATCCCCAGCACACTCCTTAGGTCCTCAGAATTAGCCTCGACCCTCTGAATCGGTAGTACTCCCTCAAAAGCATCATGTGGTGTCTATTCGACAGTCATCATTTGTTCCAAACTCACCCATCGAGGGGCTCTATAGACACCCCATTCTGTTAACCCCTAACACTCCTTAGGTCCATAGTACCTCCCTCCATCACTACTATAAGGACATTTTTCTCATGTCCAACATGTTACATTTGTGTATGTCGTACGCTGCTACATTTGGCACGTCACCTCACGATCTCACATGACGGCCCCTATCCAAATTTTGGGAATCAAGCATTCAACATATCCATTAATGTGTCCCACATCTGCCTCAATGACTTCACGTTCCACGATTTTAGGTACTTAATGCAAGTGGTACGTAAGGGAAGTCAAAACAGTAAAAAAAGGCACGGTAGGAGAGTTCAAGGGCATTTTCGTAATTTAACATCCATAGTCCGGAGGTATGGTCAACTGTAAAGTAATGAAGATACTGGAAGAAACGATACCTCAATCCGAGCTACGGTGAAGGAGTTATGACCTTTTGAAGATGGAGAAAATTCCTTAAAGAATGCTATTTTTTTTTAATCCCCAAACCAGAGAGGTACCCCAAACCGCATGGGGAACCGGTTCGGGGTACCCCAAAACCGATTCGGGGTACCTCACGCTGCAAGAGTCTCCAAGTTTTAAAACTCTTTTCGTTTCCTTATAAAAGCCAACTTCGGGGGAGCTGTTTTGCAAGACTTTGAAAGACGAATTTGAGAGTCCAAATACCTCTAGTCTTCATATTTTTGAGTCCCAAGACTCATGTTTTGATTCACACAATTCTTCCAATCCTCTGTGAATCTTTTTGGTAACCCAAGAACATAACTTTGAGTTTGTTCAACCCTTGTGGAGAAACCGTTCTCTTCTTCATTGCTGTCCTCCTGGAAAGGGAAACTTCCAGCCGCCGACATAGGAACCGACACCTGCGGGTATTTCTGTGTCACACTGTTTCTAGCCGTTGCTTTGAAGGTTTACCGAAGACACCGTGCGTTACACTTGTGGGCGATTATCAGGTTGTATGTAAGTCAATGGTCTTGTAAATTCTTTAAAGTTCTAGAAATAAAAGGTTTTGCCCTTCGGGGATTTTTTCCTTAACTTTGTGTCACATGCTTTATATTTGATGGGTTGATTTAGATGCATGTTTAAGGGTTGATTTTATTTGGTTTAAAAGTAGACGCTAATTAAATAAGGGTTCTTGGAAACTTGCAAATTTAATTTAAATCATTATCACACACCGAGCCTATTCGGTTTTTCAACTACAAACCTAGGTCATGTCCCGAGTACTGACCTAGAAGCCATTGGGCACTCCCCGACTCAGTTTGACCAAAAAGTCAAACTCTTCATCTCGATCGAGACTGAATGAATCTTCGAAGGGCACTGAATACCCTTTCCAATGGTCCGTCCCGTGTGAGATTCCGACTTACCATGCGGATGAACGATCTGTTTGCGTCTAAAACTTGACCTAGAGGCCACCGGGCACTCTCGAGCTCTGTTTAACCTATGTCAACTCTTTATCTCGACTAAGGCTGAATGAATCTTCGAAGGGAACTGAATTACCTTTCCAACAGTCCATCCCGTACTCGATTCTGACTTTCCATGTGGACGAACGATCTGTTTGACTCCAAGAGGTCACCGAATGCTTCTCGGGTCCGGTTGACCAAAGTGAACTTCCCAAACCGAGTCAAACTCTTTGGAATTTCGAAGTAAATATCCTAACCTTTCCAACGGTCTACCCCGTGTGCAATTTGGACTTACCATGCGGACGCACGATCCATTTACGTCTGAATGATTCCCCATCCAATGGACCGATAAATGCTTTCGAGCCATATTTGACCCAAAGTCAACTCTCAAACCCAGGAGCAGTCCAAACAACTTTCGTAGGTCTCTGAATTACCTTTCTAATGGTATGTCCCGTGCATGATTCTGACCAACGGTTTGGCCTTGGCGGCCAATTTCCCAAGAAAGTCTGAAGTGCACTGCCAAATGGCAGGTTCCAGACCCTGCCTATCGGCACCTGCCGATAGGCAGGAACAGGTATATGATGATCGGCAGTTACCTAGGCCTATAAAAGTAGGCCTTCACCTCATTTGTAAGGGGAGACTAGATCTGATAAAATTCACTCTCAACGAATCCCAAAAACCTCTCTCGAAGGCAGCGTGATTGCAACCTCCAAATCCCCTTTTTACTTCCACTTTTCATCATCCTTTTCATCAAACATGGTGAATTAACCACTCTCCATCATCATCCAAGTACAAGGGATTCTTTCTCACATTCAAGATCAAGCTTAAGGTCTCCAAGACGGTCCAACTTTCTCAAACTCTCTCTTAAATTCTCAATAACTTGTTTTATTACTTAGCATTCTTATTATCTCATCTCACACATCCTAATATACCTCTTATTTAGTATTATTACACATCTCTTATTTTCATATAAACCAAACCCAAAAAACAAGAAAAAGAGGGTTTGCTCATAAATTCCAAATAGGGTTCTCCTACTTTTCTTAGAATTTTCTCACAACTAAAACACTTTTTCTACACACACACACACACACACACACACACTTACAAATAAGAGATCCCCAATTTGGATTCATGGGATAAACCCCACCCCTCATTTTGTATGCAAACTACGTGGACTTTGATGCCTTTGTAGGCTACGTAGGCGTCTCGGGGTAAAACCCGAGACTCGAGTTCTCTCTCTCACCTTTTCTTTTACTTCCTATTTTCTCTAAATCTAATCTTCCTATATTCTATATACTTGCCCTTAGTGACGTATTTCTCCATACGCGTTATCATTCCATTATAACGATTAATGTAGGGGTAATCGCATAAATCTTATTTTTCTAATATTATTCTTATATCTTCCTATGGATGACTCGCTTTATCTTTTCCATGATACAAGTCGGGGATTCCTACATCCATTATATATATACACATGCACACATATCACGGGGGAATAATATAAAGGAAAATAGCAAATATCCATGAGAGACCGAAAGGGCGGAATGGGTGCCTAACACCTTCCCATTTGTAACTAAGCCTCCTAACCCTTGTCAAATAATTTTGGTTTCGCATGCACCAGTATGTCTTTGGATGCCATCCTTCGGGATGGCTTCCCCTTTGTTCTTTTGTCTGTTTTGAGTAAAAGAGACTGGAGACTCTAAAACTCTCTATGTTTTTACATCTCATCTCAAAAGGACGTCGGACGAAGCGCTCCCGAGAGGGATGCGCGGGACTCGAAGGATCCTCTCCCTTCATGTGCCCGCCCCACTGCGGCGAGGATTGGGGATGTCCACATCAGGCATCCAGTGATAACACGGTCTATTACTACGAATTACGTTGGTCCCGTGGGAGGTGATTATGCCTCTTGCTAGGGCATCTAGGGCTATTTTGCATTTTCACGGATGACATGTTTTCGAGCCTAATTATAGATATTTACAATTTTTGGTTATGTTCTTGAATCAAGCATCTTGTGACTATGCAGTCAGTTGCTACGTATTATGTTGGTCCCGTGGGAGGTGATTGTGCCTCTTATGGGACATTTGGTGGTTATTTTGTGTTTTTAACCATCAACAACATATTTTCAAGCCCAGGCATAGTTATTTGTAATTTTTGATCTTGTTCATAAATCGAGAATCTCATGACTACACGATCAATTGGTAGTTTTGCATTAGTCCCGTGGGAGGTATTTGTGCCCCTTGTAATGGTGTTTGGGTACTATTTTTTATTTTCACCCTTCAACGACATGGTTTCAATCCTTAATATAGCTATTTATAATTTTTAGTCATGTTCTCAAACCGGGCATCCTGTGAGTATGCGATCAGTTGCTACATGCTATTGTTGTCTCGTGGAGGTGTTTGTGCCTCTAACGGGGGTTTTTGTGGGATATTTTGCATTTTCACGCTTCAGCGATATGTTTTGAAGACTAAGGATAGCTATTTACATTTTTTGATAATGTTCTCAATCCGCGCATCCTGTGATTATGTAGTCAGTTGCTATGTGCTATGTTGATCTCGTTTGGGGTGTTTGTGCCTCTTGCAAGGGCGTTTGGGGGTTGTTTTGCATTTTCACCCTTCAATGGCATGTTTTCAAGCCTAAGTTTAGCTATTTGAAATTATTGGTCATGTTATCGAACTAAACATTTCGTTACTACAAAGTTAGTTTCTATGTGTTACCTTAGTCTTGTGGGAAGTGTTTGTTCCCCTTGCGGGGGCGTTTGGGGGTTGTTTTGTATTTTCACCCTTCAATGCCATGTTTTCAAGCCTATATATATCTATTTGTAATTTTTGGTCATGTTCTCAAAATGGGCATCCCTTAATTATGCAGTGAGTTGCTACGTGTTACATTAGTCCCGTGGGAGGTGTTTGTGCCTCTTGCTGCGGCGTTTGGGGTCAATTTTATTTTATCACCCTTCCACGACATGTTTTCAAGCCTAAGTGTTGCTATATGCAATTTTTGGTCATGTTCTCAAACCGAGTGTCCCGTGACTATGCAGTCAGTTATTACATGTTACGCTGGTCCTATGGTAGGTATTTATGCCCCTTGCGGGGGCATTAGGGCTTGTTTTATGTTTTTCCATACAACAACATGTTTTCTAGCCTAAGTAAAGATATTTGCAATTTTTACTTGTGATCTCAAACCGTGCATCCCGTGACTACACAGTTAGTTTCTATGTGTGAAGTTGGCCCCATTGGAGGTGTTTTGCCTCTTGAGGGAGTATTTGGGGTTATTTTGTATTTTCTCCCTTCAATGGCATATTTTCAAACCTAAGTATAATTATTCATAATTTTTGGTCATGTTCTCAAGCAGGGCATCCTGTGACTACATGGCCAGTTACTACATATTACTTGGTTTCGTGGGCGGTATTTGTGCCTCTTGCCAGGTTGTTTGGGTGATTTTTTTGTATTTTCACTCTTCAATGACATGTTTTCATGCCTAAGTGTAGCTATTTGCAATTTTTGGTCATGTTCTAAAATCGGGCATCCCGTGACTACAGGGTTAGTTGCTACGTGATACATTGGTTCCATGGGAGGTGTTTTTGCTACTGTGGGGGAATTTAGGGACTATTTGGCATTTTCACCCTTCAATGACATGTTTTTAATCCTAAGTATAGATATTTGCAATTTCGGTCATTTTCTCAAATTGGGCATATCGTGACTATGAGATTAGTTGCAACGTGTTACATTGGCCCATGGGAGATTTTGTGCCTCTTATAGGGGCGTTTGGGGGATACTTTGCATTTTTAACCATCAATGGCATGTTTTCAAGCCAAAGTGTTATGATTTGCAATTTTGGGTCAAGTTCTCAAATCGAATGTCCCGTGGCTGCACAGTTAGTTGTTACGTGTTACGTTAGTCCTATGGGAGGTTTTCGTGGCTCTTGTGGGGGCGTTTGGGGGCTGTTTGGCATTTTCACTCATCAACGGTATGTTTTCAAGCCTAAGTGAAGCTAATTGAATTTTTTGTTAATGTTATGAAAATGAATATCCCATGACTACACGATCAACTGTTAGGTGTTATGTTAGTCACGTATGAGGTGTTTGTGCCTCTTGTGGGGGAGTTTGGGGGTTGTTTTACATTTTTACCCTTTAACGACGTGGTTTTAAGCCTTAGTATAACTACTTGAAATTTGTGGTCACGTTGTCAAACCAGGCATCCCATGATTACACTGTCAATTGCTACATGTTATATATGTCCAGTAGGAGGTATTTGTGCCTCATACAGAGGCCTTCGGGTACAGTTTTGTATTTTCACCGTTCAATGGCATGCATTAAAGCCTAAGTGTTGATATTTGTAATTTTTTCTCATGTTCTCAAACTGGGCATCCGGTGACAATGCGGTTAGTTGCTATGTGTCATGTTTGTCCCGTGGTACGTTTTCACGCCTCTTGCGGGGGCGTTTGGTGGCTGTCTTTTGTTTTCACCCTTCAACGAAATGCTTTCAAGCCTAAGTCTAGGTATTTATAATATTTGGTCATGTTATCAAATCTAACATCCCATGACTATGCGGTCAGTTGTTACATTTTACGTTAGTCCCGTGAGAGGTGTTTGTGCCTCTTATGGGGCTGTTTTGGGATTACTTTGCATTTTAACCCTTCAATAACATGTTTTCAAGCATAAGTGTAGCTATTTTAATTTTTTGGCAATGTTCTCAACCTGAGCATTTCGTTACTATGCAGTTAGCTGCTACGTGTTACATTGGTATGGTGGGAGTTTTTATGCCTCTTGCGGGGCCATTTGGGGGTTCTTTGGAGTTTTCATCCATCAATGGCATGTTTTAAGCCTAAGTATAACTATTTGCAATTTTTGGTCATGCTCTCAAACTGAGCATCCTGTGACTACACGGTCAATTGCTATGTGTTATGTTGGTCCCGTGGGCCTCTTCTTGTTGCATTTTGGGGCTATTTTGCATTTTCACCCTTCAACGACATGTTTTCAAGACTAAGTGTAGCTATTTCAAATTTTTAGTCAGGTTCTCAAATCGAGTGCCCTATGACTATGTCTTACTTTACTCCTGTGGGAGGTGTTTGTGCTTTTTATGGGTGCATTTGAGGGTTATTTTTCATTTTCACCCTTCAACGACATGTTTTCTAGCCTAAGTGTAGCTATATGTTGTTTTTAGTTATGTACTCAACTAGTGCATTCCATTACTATGTAGTCAGTTGCTACATGTTACTTTGGTCCCATGGGAGGTGTTTATTACAATTGTGGGGGCATTTGGGGGCTGTTTTGTATTTTCACCCTGCAAGGGCATATTTTCAAGCCTAAGTGTAGCTATTTATATTTTTGGTTCATGTTCTTAAATCGAACATCGCGTGACTATGAAGTTTGTTTCTACATATTATGTTAGTCCCATGGGAGGTGTTTGTGCCTCTTGCGGAGGTATTTGGGAGATGTTTTGCATTTTCACTCTTCAATGACATATTTTCATGCCTGAATGCTGCTCTATCATTTTTGGTCATGTTCTCAACTCGGGCATCTCGTGATAAAACAGTCAGTTACTACATGTTACTTTGATCTCGTAGGAGGTGTTTGTGTCTCTTACGGGGGCATTTCGAGGCAATTTTGCATTTTCCCCCTTCAACGACATGTTTTGAATATGAAGTGTAGGTATTTGTGATTCTTGGTTATGCTCTCAAATCGGGTATCCCGTGACTACGCGATAAGTTGCTACAAATTGCGTTGGTCCTGTGGGTGGTGTTTGTAAATTTTACGGGGCATTTTGGGGTTGTTCTGCATTTTCACCCTTCAACGACATGTTTTCAAGCCTAAGTATAGCTATTTGGAATTTTTTGTCATGTTATCAAACTGGACATCCTTTGACTATGCGATCAGTTGCTATGTATTATAGTAGTCTCGTGGGAGGTATTTGTGCCTCTTGCGGGAGACGTTTGGGGGTTGTTTTGTATTTTCACCCTTTAACGACATGTTTTTAAGCCTAAGCACAACTATTAGCAATTTTTGGTCATGTTCTCGAGTCGTGCATCCTGTGATTACAGGGTCAGCTGTTACATATTACATTGGTCCCATGGTAGGTGTTTGTAAATCTTGCAGAGGTATTTAGGTGCTGTTGTGCATTTTTACCCTTCAACGGCATGTTTTGAAGCCAAAATATAGTTATTTCCATTTTTTATCATGTTCTCAAATCGGGCATCCCGTGATTATGTAGTATGTTTATATATTTTACGTTTGTCCTATGGAAGGTGTTTGTGCCACTTGCGGGGCATTCGAGGGCTGTTTTACATTTTTACCATTCAAGGAGATTTTTCAAGCCTAATTGTAGCTATTTGCAATTTTTGGTCATGTTCTCTACCCGGGCGTTTCGTTACTACCCGATTAGTTACTATGTATTAACTTGGTCCCGTGGGGAAGTTTGTGTCTTTTGCGGGGCCATTTGTGGGTACTTTTACATTTTCACCCCTCAACGGCATGTTATCAAACCTATGTGTAGGTATTTTCAATTTTGGGTCATGTTCTCAAATCGGGCGTCCCGTGACTACGAAATCAGTTGCTACATGTTACGTTGGTCCCGTGGGAGGTGTTTATGCCTATTGTGGTGGCGTTTGGGGGAATTTTTTCATTTTCACCTTTCAACGACATGTTATCAAGCCTAAGTGTAGTTGTTTCCAATTTTTGGTCATGTTCTCAACAAGGGTATCTTGTGATTACATGATCAGTTACTACGTATTACGTTGGTCCCGTGGGTGATGGTCGTGCCTTTTGCGGGGGCATTTAAGGGTAATTTTTTATTTTTAGCATTCAGCGACATGCTTTCAAGCCTAAGTTTAGTTATTTGAAATTTTTGGTCATGTTCCCAACCCGAGCATTCCATTATTATACAGTCAGTTTCTACATGTTACGTTGTTCTCGTGGGAGGCGTTTATTACTCTTTTAGGGGAGTTTTGGGGGTTGTTTTTTATTTTCACCCTTTAATGGTATGTTTTCAAGACTACGTGTAACTATTTACAATTTTGGGTAATTTTCTCAAATCGGGCATCCCGCTACTACGCGATTTGTTGCTACATGTTGCGCTGGTCCTATCGGAGGTGTTTGTGCCTCTTGCGAGGGCGTTTGGGGGCTGTTTTGCAATTTCACTCTTCAACGACATATTTTCAAGCCTAAGTGTAGCTATTTATAATTTTTCATCATGTTCTCAACCTAGGCATCCCGTGTCAACACGATCAGTTGCTAGGTGTTACGTTGATCACTGGGGAGGTGTTTGTGCCTCTTACAAGAGTGTTTGGGGGCATTTTTACATTTTCAATTTTTAACAACTTATTTTGGGGCCTAGGTGTAGCTAATGACAATTTATGGTCATGTTATCAAACCAGGTGTCTCTTGACTACGTGATCAGTTGCTACGTGTTACGTTAATACCGTGGGAGGTGTTCATGCCTCTTTTGGGGTCGTTTGGGGGATCTTTTACATTTTCACCCTTTGATGACTTGTTTGGTCTAAGTATAACTATTTACAATTTTTGGACATATTCTCAAACCGGGAATCCTATGATTACATGGTCAGTTGCTACATCTTACGATGGTCCCGTGGGAGGTGTTTCTGCCTCATGTGGGGGCATTTGGGCATTATTTTTCATTTTCACTCTTCAACGACATGTTTTCAAAGCCTACGTGTACATATTTCCAATATTTAGTCATTTTCCCAAACTAGGCATCTCGTTACAAATTAGTAAATTGGTAAGTGTTACGTTGATCCTATGGGAGGTGTGTGTGCCTCTTGTGGGGGCATTTATGAGTTGTTTTGCATTTTCACCTTCACGAGTATGTTTTCAAGCCTAAGTGTTGTTATCTGAAATTTTTGATCATGTTCTCTCATCGGGCATCCCGTGACTACGCGATCAATCGTTATGTGTTACGTTGGTCATGTGGGAGGTGTTTATGCGTCTTGCAAGGGAATTTGTTTTTTTTTGTATTTTTACTATATAACAACATGTTTTCCAGCCTAAGTCCAGCTATTTGTAATTTTTTGTCATGTTCTCAAACCGGGTTCTCGTGGCTACATGGCTAGTTAATATGTGTTACATTGGTCCCGTTGGAGGTGTTTTTACCTCTTGCATGAGCATTTGGGGTTGTTTTTCATTTTCAACCTTCAACAATATGTTTTCAAACCTAAGTATAACTATTTACAATTTTTGGTCAAGTTCTCAAACTTGACATCCCGTGACTATGCAGTCAGTTGTTGAATATTACGTTGGTCCAGTGGGAGCTATTTTTACCTCTTACGGGGGGCATTTGGGGGTTGTTTTGCGTCTTCACCCTTCAACGACAGGTTTTCAAGCCTAAGTGTAGCTATTTGCAATTTTTATTCATGTTCTCAAATAGGGCGTCCCGTGACTATGCGATTAGTTGCTTTGAATTATGTTGGTCCCGTCGGAGATGTTTGTGCATTTTGTTGGGGAATTTGGGGGATGTTTCGAGTTTTTAACCTTCAACGACATAATTTAGAGCATAAGTATAACTATTTATAATTTTTGGTCATGTTCTCAAACCGGGCATCCCGGGAATATGCGATTAGTTTCTATGGAATGCGTTTGTCTCATTTGAGGGGGAATTTAGTGGCTGTTTGGCATTGTCACCGTTCAATGACATGTTTTCAAGCCTAAGTATTGCTATTTGCATTTTTGGTCAAGTTCTCAAACCGGGCATCCGATGACTATGCATTCAGTTGCTACATATTACATTGGTCCCGTGGGAGGTGTCTATGCCTCCTATCGAGGTGTTTGGGGTTATTTTTCATTTTCACCCTTCATTGGCATGTTTTAAAGCTTAAGTGTAGCTATTTCTAATTTTTGGTCATGTTATGAATTTGGCATCTCATGAGTACGGGATTAGTTGCTACGTATTACGTTGGTCTCGTGAGAGTTTTTTGTACCTCTTGTAGGGGCGTTTGGGGGTTCTTTTACATTTCACCCCTTAACGACATATTTTCAAGCCTAAGTATTGCTATTTGTAATTGTGTGTGAAAAGTCGTAATAACCAAATGCGGTGTGTGATATCGAATAAAAAATATTATTCTCAAGTTTCTAAGTAAACCATTTTTAATTAGAGTATATATTTTTACACAAATTAAATACAACCCCTAAACATGAGTTCAAATTAAGAAGGTATTTAATTAAACACAGTTTTTCAATTAAATCCTAAAAACATGCATCTAGATGATTTAACAAATAAAATAAAGCATGTGACACAACATATCAGGAAAAATCCCCACAGGGCAAAACCATATTATTTTCAGTATAATTTATAAAGAATGGTTACACGGATTATAATGAAAATAAGTGTGACATACGAAATACCCGTAGCTGTCGGTTCTAATGTCGATGGCTGGAATCTCCCACAAGAATTCCAAATGGGCAACAATGAAGAAGGGACTGACTTCTCCACAACATACTCCTCAATGAGTAAAATAAATCCTTTGAAGGTTTATGTTGTGCAAATGTAGAATTAGTTTTCCTTTTATAAGGAAGGAAAGTAGCCTAAAAACATCTTTAAGAAAACATGGAAGATTTTGGGTCAGATTTTGCTCAACATGCTGCAAAAGGAATTTGACCAGCAGATAGTGGTGATAGCATTTGGCACAGAAATCGAGGTCCATGGCGTCGTTCGAACGGAATTGGATATCGCTTGAATGAGAACACGTTTCGTTCGAACGACATCGCGCGAGATGTATATGTGGTTCAAACGACAGTGACATCTCGTTTGAATGAGCACGCTTTTCAAAAAAATCCGATTCAGCTTAGAAAAAATTCTGCTTTTGATAAAAAATAATTTCAGACTTTAAAAAATATTTTCTAAAAAATTCCCAAATATTTATGCAAATATAAACAACTCCAATTAATCATTTTACTGATAATGCGTCGTGGAGTTTGTGGAAAACGGTTGAGCAGTACATAACATGTAGCTTAATGCACGTGTGAAGATGATGGATGGATGGATTCGGATAAAGGCCGTCGTGGATGATCGTGATGACGTGCCGAATGTAGCGGTACCAGACATACAAATTATGATCTAGGGAAAACTTAAAAATCCTCGATTTTACCCCGAACATTTATAAAATTATGTCCGTACATTGCGCTCTCAAATCGAGATTCCCGTGACTACGCGATTAGTTTCTACGTGATACGTTTGTCCCGTGGGAGGTTTTTATGCCTTTTATGGGGGTGTTTGGGGGCTATTTTGAATTTCACCCATCAACGGCATATTTTCAAGCCGAAGTGTAGATAATTATAATTTTTGGTCATGTTTTCAAATCGAGCATCCCGTAACTACACAATCAGTTGCTACGTGTTAGGTTAGTCCCGTGGGAGGTGTTTGTGCCTCTTGCGGGTGACGTTAGAGGGCTCTTTTGCATTTTCACCCTTTAGCAATTTTTGGTCATGTTCTCAAATCAAGCATCCCATGATAACACGATTAATTACTACGTGTTATGTCGGTCCCATGGGAGGTGTTTATGCCTCTTGCTGAGGCGTTTGTGGGATGTTTTTAATTTTTTCCCTTCAATGGCATGTTTTCAAGCCTAGGTGTTGATATTTGCAATTTTTGGTCATGTTGTTAAACCGGGCATCCCGTGACAACGCGATTTGTTTCTGCTTTTTACATTTGTCCCGTGGTCGGTGTTTATTCCTCTTGAGGGGGCGTTTGGGGGTTGTCTCTAGTTTTCACCCTTCAATAGAATGTATTCAAGGGTATGTCCATATATTTGTAATTTTTAGTCATGTTCTCAAATCAAGCATCCCGTGACTACACAGTCAATTGCTTCATCTTATATTGGTCCCATGGTAGGTGTTTGTGCCTCTTATGGTGGCGTTCAGGGGCTGTCTTGCATTCTAACCCTTCAACCACATGTTTTAAAGATTAAGTGTAGCTATTACCTACTTTTAGTCATGTTCTTAAACCGAGCGTACCGTGACTACTCGCTAAGATGCTATTTGTTACGTTGGTTCTATGGGAGGTGTTTGGGCCTCTTACGGGGGCATTTGAGGGATGGTTTTCATTTTCACCCTTCAACGACATGTTTTCAAGCCTAACTATAGCTATTTTCTATATTTGGGCAAGTTATCAACCCGGGCATTCCGATACTACGCGGACAGTTGCTACATAATATGTTGGTCCCTACAGAGGTGTTTGTGCATCTTTTGGTGGCATTTTGTGTTTTGAATTTTCATCCTTCAACGACATGTTTTCAATTCTAAGTGTAGCTATTTGTAATTTTGGTTCATGTTCTCAAATTGAACATCGCGTGACTACTGGTCAGTTGCTACTTGTTACCCTAGTCTTATGGGAGGTATTTGTGCCTCTTATGAGGGTGATTGAGGTCTATTTTATATTTTCACTCGGATATGTTTTATAGCCTGAGTGTAGCTATTTGAAATTTTTGTCCATGTTCTCAACCCAATCATTCTATTACTTTGTGATCAGTTACTATGTATTATGTTGGTTCCATGGGAGGTGTTTGTACCTATTACAGCGGCATTTGGGGTCTGTTCTGCATTTTCACACTTCAACGGCACGTGTATCAAGCCTAAGTGTAGCTATTTACAATTGTGGGCCATGATCCCAAATCGGTCATCTCGTGACAATGCAGTCAGTTTCTACGTGTTATGTTGGTCTCATGGGAGGTGTCTGTGCCTCTTGCCGAAGCATTCATTGGCCTTTTTGGCATTTTCACTCTTCAACGGCATATTTTTAAGCCTAAATGTATATATTTCCAATTTTTGGTCATGTTCTCTACCCGAGCATTCCATGAAAACACGTTCAATTATTACATGATACGTTGGTCTCGTCGAAGGTGTTTGTGTCTCTTGCAGGGGCATTTGGGGATAGTTTTGCATTTTCACCCTTCAACGGCATGTTTCGAAGCCTAAGTATAGTTATTTAGAATTTTGGTAATGTTTTCAACCCGAAACTTCTATTACTACGCATTTCGTTTCTACCTGTTATGTTGTTCTTGTCGGAGGTATTCATGCCGCTTGCGAGGGCATTAGGGGGTGTTTTACATTTTCACCCTTCAACGACATGTTTTCAAGACTAAGTGTAGCTAGTTGTAATTTTCGGTCATGTTATCAAATTGGTCATCCCGTGACTACACAGCCAGTTTCTACACGTTATGTTGGTCCCATGGGAGGTGTTTGTGCCTCTTACAGGGGAGGTTGTGGACTGTTTTTCATATTCACTCTTGAATAGAATATTTTGAAGCCTAAGTGTAGCTATTTGCAATTTTTGGTCATGTTCTCAACCCAGGCAACCCGTGAAAATCCGGTCAGTTGCTATGTGTTATGTCATCTCCTAGGAGGTGTTTATGCCTCTTACGGGGGCGTTTCGGGGCATTTTTGCATTTCACCCTTCAACGACATGTTTTGAAACCTAGGTGTAGATATTTGTAATTTTTAGTCATGTTCTCAAATAAGGTGTCCCATGACTACACGATTAGTCGCTACGTATTATGTTGGTCCTGTGGGGAGTGTTTGTGCCTCTTGGGGGTGTTTGGGGGACTGTATTGCATTTTCACCCTTTAACGACATGTTTTCAAGCCTAAGTATAGATATTTATAATTTTTTATCGTGTTCTCAAACCTGGCACCTCATGACTATGCAATTAGTTGTTTCATGTCATGTTAGTCTTGTGGGATGTGTTTGTGCCTTTTACGGGGGTGTTTGGGGCTGTTTTGCATTTTCACCCTTTAAGACATGTTTTTAGGCCAAAATAAATCTATTTGCGATTTTTGGTCATGTTCTCAAATCAGCATCGCATGAGTGCACGATCAGTTCCTATGTCTTACGCAGGTTCCATGGGATGTGTTTATGCCTCCTTTGGGGGAATTTAGGGGCTCATTTGCATTTTCACCCTTTAATGGCATGTTTTCGTAGCCTAAGTGTAGCTTTTTCCAATTTTTTTCCATGTTCTCGAACCAGGCATCCCGTTACTACGCAATAAGTTGCTAAGTGTTACGTTGGTCCTGTGGGAGGGGTTTGTGCCTCTTGTAGGGGAATTTGAGGGCTATTTTTCATCTTCACCGTAAACTGACATGCTTTCAAGTCTTAGTGTAGCTATTTTCTACTTTTTGTCATGTTCTCAACTTGAGTCTCCCATGACAACATGATCAGTTTCTACGTGTTATGTTGTTCTTGTGGGAGGTGTTTGTGCCTCTTATGGGGGCGTTTGGGGGATATTTTGTCTTTTTACCCTTAAACGACATGTTTTCAAGCCTGAGTGTAGTTATTTATAATTTTTGGTCATGTTCTCAAATCGGGCACCCGTAACTATGTGATCAGTTGCTGTGAGTTACGTCAGTCCCATGAATGTTTTTTATACCTCTTGCAAGGGAGTTAGGGGGTTGTTTTTCATTTTCAACTTTTTAGGGCATGTTTTGAAGCCTAACTATAGTTATTGGCAATTGTTGGTCACATTCTCAAACTAGGCATCCTGTGAGTAAGTGATCAGTTGCTGTTTATTACGTTTGTTCCATGGGAGGTTTTTGTTCCTCCTGTAGGGGAGTTTGGGTTATTTTTTCATGTTCACCCTTCAATGATATGTTTTCAAGCCTAAGTGTTGCTATTTGTAATTTTTGATTATGTTCTCAAACCGGGGATCCCTTGACTATGCAGTCATTTGCAACATGCTAAGTTGGTCCCGTGGGAGGTGTTTGCGCTTCTCGCAAGGACATTTGGGAGTTGTTTTGCATTTTGACCCTTTAACGCATGTTTTCAAGCCTAAGTGTAGCTATTTGTAATTTTGGGTCATGTTCTCAAATCATGTGTCCCGTGACTGTACGGTGAGTTGCTACTAGTTACTTTGGTATCGTGGAAGTGTTTGTGCCTCTTGAGGGGGCATTTATGGGTTGTTTTACATTTAAATCCTTCAATGACATGTTTTCAAGAATAAATGTAACTATTTACAATTTTTGGTCATGTTCTCAACCCGGGCATCCCATGATAACAAAGTGAGTTGCTATGTATTATGTTGGTCCCATGGGAGTTGTATGAGCTTCTTGTATTTTCACTCTTCAATGATAGGTTTTCAAGCCTAACTATATCTATTTGTAATTTTTGGTTATGAATGCAAATCGCTTGTCCCTTGACTACGAGATCTGTTGCTATGTATTATGTTGGTCCTGTGGGAGGTGTTTGTGCCTTTTACAGTGGCATCTGGAGGATGTTATGCTTTTTCACCCTTCAACAACATTCTTTCAAGACTAAGTATAGATATTTGTAATTTTTGATCATGTTCTCAAATCGGGCATCCCGTGACTATGAGATCAGTTACTACGTGCTATGTTTGTTCCGTGAGAGGTGTTTGTTCCATTTGCAAGGGCATTTAGGGGATATTTTTCATTTTCACCCTTCAACGACATGTTTTCTAGACAAAGTGTAGCCATATGAAATTTTGGTCATGTTCTTAAACCAGGAATCTTGTGACTACATGGTTAGTTGTTACGTGCTACGTTTATCCCGTGGATGTGTTTATGCATCTTGGAGGGGCGTTTGGTGGGATTTTTTCATTTTCACTCTTCAACGACATGTTTCAAGCCAAGTGTAGATATTTTCTATTTTTGGTCATATTCTTAAACTCAGAGTTTTGGGATTATGCGGCCAATTGCTACATGTTACGTTGGTCTTATGGGAGGTGTTTGTGTGTCTAACATAGGCGTTGGAAGCAGTTTTTCATTTTCACCCTTCAACGGCATGTTTTCAAGCCTAAGTGTAATTGTTTGCAATTTTGGGTCACGTTCTTAAATTGGGCATCTCGTGAATATGTGGTCAGTTGCAACATGTTACGTTTGTCTCGTGGGAGGTGTTAATGACACTTGCAGGGGTATTTGGGGGATCTTTTCCTGTTTTACAATTCGACGACATGTTTTGATGCCTAACTATATCTATTTATAATTTTTGGTCATGTTCTCAAAACAAGCATCCGGTGATACTGCGATCATTTTTTACGTGCTACGTTGGTCCCGTGGGAGTTATTTGTGCCATTTGTGGGGGCGTTAGTTGTTTTGCATTATCACCCTTCAACGACATGTTTTAAGGCTTGAGTGTGTCTCTTTGAAATTTTGGCCATGTTCTCAAATCGGGAATCTCATGACTATGCGGTCAGTTGCTATGTGTTATGTTGGTCCCGTGGGAGCTGTTTGTGCCTCTTAAAGGGGTGTTTGGGGGCTATTTTGCATTTCACTGTTAATTGACGTTTTTTGATACCTAAGTATAACTATTTACATTTTTTGGTCATGTTCTCAAAACCACGCATCCCATGACTATGTAGTCCGTTGCTATGTACTACATTGGCTTAGTGGGAGGTGGTTGTCCCTCTTGTGGAGGCATTTAGGGGCAGTTTTGCATTTTTACCCTTCGACGATATGTTGTGAAGCCAAGTGTAGATATTTATAATTTTTTCTCATGTTCTCAAACCAGGCATCCCATTACTATGCACTCAGTTGCTACATGTTGCATTTATCCCATGAGAGGTTTTTGTACCTCTTATGGGAAAGTTAGGGGGATGTTCTATATTTTTATAATTCAACGACATGTTTTCAATCCTAAGTGTAGCTATTTATAATTTTTGATCATGTTCTCAAACTCGACATCTTGTGATTACATGAAAAGTTTCTACGCATTATGTTAGTCCCGTTTGAGGTGGTTATGCTTATTGTAGGGGAGTTTGGGGGCTGTTTTGTTCTTTCACCCTTTAATGACATGTTTTTAAGCCTAAGTATAGTAATTTGTAATTTTTGGTCATGTTCTCAAACAGAGCATCCCGTGATTACACAGTCAGTTACTACGTGTTACGTTGGTCCCATGCAAGGTCATTGTGTTTCTTTTGAAGGCGTTTAGGGGTGATTTATCATTTTCACACTTCAACATCGTATTTTCATGCCTAAGTGTTGATACTTGCAATTTTTGTCATCTTTGCAAACTGACCATCATGTGGCTACACCGTTGGTTGCTAATAGTTGCGTTTGTCCCGTGGAAGGTGTTCGTGTCTTATGCGTGGGTACTTGGGGGTTATTTTGTGTTTTCATCCTTCAACAAAATGTTTTCAAGCCCAAGTCCACGTACTTTCAATTTTTGGCCATGTTCTCAAATTGGACATCCCGTGACTACACTGTCAATTTCTACATGTTTCGTTGGTCTGGTGGAAAGTGTTGTGCCTTTTACGGGGACATTTTACCGTTGTTTTGCATTTTAACCCTTCAGTGGCTTATTTTTAATCCTAATGACAACTATTTTTGATTGTTTGGCATATTCTCAAATCATGTTTCCCATGACTATGCGATTAGTTGTTACGTTTTACCTTGGTCCCGTGACATGTTTTCAATACTAAGTGTTGTTTTATGCATTTTTGGTCATGTTATCAAATCACGTGTCCCGTGACGACGCTATTAGTTGGTACGTATTACGTTGGTCCCGTGGGAGGTATTTGTGCCTCTTACATGGGCGTTTGTGGGTTATTTTTCATTTCATCGTTCAACGATATTTTTTCATGCATAAGTATAGATATTTACAATTTTGGGTCATGTTCTCAAAACTGGTCATCTCGTGACTAGGAAGTCAGTTGTTAAATGTTACGTTGGCTCTATGGGAGGTGTTTGTTCCTCTCGTGGGGGCATTTTGCAGCTATTTTGCATTTTCACCCTTCAACGACATGTTTTGAAGCCAAGTGTAGCTATTTTAAATTTATGATCATGTTCTCAAATCGGGAATCCCATGACTATGAATTCAGTTGCTACGTGTTATGTTGGTCCCGTGGGATGTGTTTGTGCCTCTTATCGGGGAGTTTGGGGGGATATTTTGCGTTTTCACCCTTCAAGTTTATGATTCCCTTATATTTCTGAGGATATTAAATTAAATTAAATTGGTGATCTAGGATTTAATTAAATCGATGATTTGGAATTTATTTGATTCGATGATTTGGAATTTATTTAATTAGGAGAAATTATTTAATTCGGTGATTGAGAGTAAATCAGTTCAATTTAAGTTTAATTTCACGCGTGTCATATTTTAAGGTGGAATTAAAATGATTATTTTTAAAGTGAGTCAGATAGTGATTTTGAGGTTACAGATGGTTCCGTAAGGGTCAAAATAGTAAAAAAAAATGTACTCGGGTGTACAGATTTTGTCCCGAGATGATTTTGGACCAAACCGGCATCGTTTAAGGGTATTTCAGTCATTCTAGAGTTGGAGGTTTAGAGAACTCCAAAAATATTAAGTGTATATCTTCCATTAGAGAGAACGGACTAGGGTTCACACAATCATAATAGAAGAGAGGCCATCGAAGAGGAAGAGAAAGCTAAAGCTTCCTATACAGTTTTTCGCCCCGAACGCAATGGAATCGAGATCGGAGCGAGGGCAGAACAACCACACCATCATATTAATGAAATTCAGACCTGCTATTGAGAGGCAAGTATTTAAGTGGCAATTTATATTAAGCATGTTATACTACCCATGTAGATTAGGGTTTGATTTCATGCTTTTGAAAGTCTTATATGAATTTGGGAGGATTTAATTCTTAAACTAAAGTAGGAATGCATGTAGAGATGCTACTTAATGACGATAATACGAAATCAATGGGTTTGGGTTTATTAATAGGATAGAAATATGAGTTCATGATTAATAAAGATGACGAACAAGAGAAAAGTAGGGTTCTATGTTTATCAAAGGAGAATTCGATTCTTGGATTGATTCTTTGATTTTTTGTGTAAACTTTTCAATGGAAATTATTCTTATGTGAAGATAAAAGTATGTCAGAATATATTTGATAATTAAGATTGAATCTTGATGGGTTCTTGATTGAAGAATATGAATCTTGAATGACTTAGGGTTTAATTAATGAACACAAAATGTCAATCTGCCAGAATTTTTAACGTAACTTTAAACATATGCCATTGTAATTGTGCTTAGAATTATAGTGATATCCTTACATTCTTGGAAAGGTATATCTCTTATCTTTCTAATTCGCTTTGAATCAGGTAAATCGGAGTTCTGTAGAGGGAGTAATCGACGTTTTACTATAGGATATTCGATCTGTTAGCATAGTAATCTACCTGAATTTTTGACGTAACTTTAAACGTATGCCATTTCAATTGTACTTTGAATTAGCGTGAGATCCTTACATCCCTGGAAATATATACCCCCTATATTTCTAATGAGATTGGAATTAGGTCAATTGGAGTTCTGTAGAGTGAGTAATCGACATTTTAGTACAGAGTGTTTAATCTCCCGGAAAATCAATGGCTCAATTTGGTTTGCTAGATTAAGCCAAATTCCCATGTTTTAGCCCGTAACTTCGGGATAAACTATCGGGGGAATTTTTGGGACATCCTTAGAATATTATGAGGGATATATTGGATGGAATTAGTCCTCGATAGGTTTGAGACTTAGTCATGTATGCGAGAGTTAAGGCTAAAGTTAGTTGGGCTTAATTGTTAAAACGAGATTGTTGGCACTTCTAAGGGGATCCTAGAAAATTGAAATATTCTCCAGGCGATTAGGATTTTTACGAAATTAACCCGAGAGAGAGGATAGTCATAATGGGCCAATGTACCCTGAGTAGTAGAGAGAATTATACTACATATTTAACTAAAAGAATTGGGTTGGGTGACGTTTATATTGCGTTGCGTGAATAACTAAGGTTTATTATGGGTTGGGTGAATGCCTAAGATTTATTATGGGTTGTGTGAATACCTTAGATTTATTATGGGTTGTGTGAATACCTAAAAAAATGATGATAGGTTGTGTAAATACTTAAGACTATTATAGGTTGCGTGTATACCCATGGATTGATTGATTATGTGTATGACATACCTACGCTACTTGCTATCGGGTGGAGGTTGCGCGCTTGGACGGTTTTATCCTGATGAGCCTTCGGGGGGATTTTTAGACTCGTACCATAGAACATAAAACCTTGGAAACGTGCTATCCGAGATATGATAGTTCGACGGTCAAATGGGAGCGTAGGTATGTGCGTGGCCCATCGGGCTAGGGGCTATGTTCGCCTCCATTATGTGTGATTTGTATTTTTATGGTTCGTGGGAAATTATCCGAACCCTTTATCCCTATTCAGTGCGAGATGTACCGAGATACGATAGCAGAGTATGCATTGCGCCAAGAGGTCTTAACCTAAAGGTGCAGGATTTGTGTGTATATATATATATATATATATATATATATATACCTGTGAATAATTCTACTATGTGAAATTAGTAGATATGGAAATACTGTTAAGTAAAATAATCTTAGTGAGTAAAAGATTAATTATACAAATGGCGAACTTGCAATTTAGCTTACTTGTATAAATTATTTTGTAACGTATTGTAGTGAGATGAGATAATGTGTATCCAAAGAATGATTAATCTACTAAAGAGTAAATAGTACGGACATTAGATAGTGTACATCTAATAAATGACGGATCTACTAATGTGTAAATAGTAGGAAGATAGATAATGAATATCTAAGATCAATTTTAAGTAGATAAACTTAATGGAAAGGCTGAATAATAACATATATGAAGTTTTAACGTTGGTTAGATAATAATATGAGAGAGATGTTAATTATTAATTAATTTGATAGAGTATTGTATGGGTGGTACGAGTAAGTTAAGGGGAAACTTAACTAAGGACTTAATGGTAATTAAGGTTATTCAGTAGCGTACTATATGGGCGGTACGTGCGAATTAGATTAATTTTGAGTTTATTAGATACTTGAGACCTAGTTAGTTTGGGTAGAATGACTAGGTGAGATTGAGTAGGAAACATTAGGTGAGCACTATAGAGGAGAGGTGAGGAACTCAAGGGAGTGTTCGCAACCTAACATATGCATCTAATAACTATTCATTTAAATTACAATTTAAGTACTTGCTAAATATTTTTAAATGATTTCAACTTGGGCTCTGTCTCGTGCTTGCAAATTTTTTTCCAAAACCTTTTAGGTGTCCAACCACAGGGATGCCAAGCAGGATGATCCATCCCAGGGATGCATAGCTGCAACACTTGTGGATGCTTGCATGATTTGAACTTAGACGCTTCAGTTACTTCATTCCTAGTGTAGAGTGCAGTTTGGTATTTCATTCGGGCATGTCTCCCTCGGTTAGTTTCTATTATATCAGTTAGACTTTGTACTTAGAGAGTTTTATTCATATTGGATTTTATATTTATTTTTAGTCGATGGTTTATTCGGTATCATTTTTATATCAGTCATTTATCTTGTGGAAGGATTTATATTACTATTGCATGGAATGTTGATTATCATAATAAGGTTCTGCATATTGTTGTTATTGTTTAAACAAAAGATAAAATTTGACACCGACTTTTTGAATACTAGGTGGTTAGTTAATCTTTAAAATGTTTTCGACAGTGATGCTAAGAATGAACCAAATGGGAATCTTGTTTTAATTTAATAAAGGCCCGATCACCCGGTATTTAATTAGGCGGGTTGTCACAGATGGTATCAGAGCATCAGGTTCTAGTGTCCTTAGGATCTGTACGGCTTTTCACGTTTCAGTGTAGCATTCTTTGATGTAGAGCCTTATGATAGGATTGTTGTATTCCTTTACGTATTTGCATTTTTTTCCTCCAATTATTAAGTATAGTTGATGTGATTCATATACGAGTTTGGTTGGGCGTCGTACACCGAACACCATGGAATGACCAATGAGGGCCATTAGAAGGATTATAGGAGGGGAGGTTCAGCAGAAGATGTGGAGTATTCTAGAAATGGTGATCGTGATAGGAGTTAACATGATTATTGTTTAGGGAGGTGACAATATGATAGTCGATCAGGAATGGTATCTTTCCAAACACCGTAGTAGATATTGGTAGTGTAATTTCAGACTCACCCCTTAAAGTCAACAAGAAGGGGGGAGTCAGAGGGACTATTTTGAAGAGCTATTGTAGAGATTTGAGGAAGAGAGGAAGTGTGATGAGCTAATGGAAGAATAAAATCCAAAGGCAATTGTATAGGGTGGAGTGTGGCGACACCCGGGATTAAAATTTTGAGCAAAATTTTTTTAGCTCTTAGGGGAAGCATAAAGTGACGTGCGGTAGTCACCACATATAATGAGTATATGGGATTAAATGAGAAATTTGAGTGAAATTTGATTGATAGATATTCCTTCTGTTGTTCGAACATAGATGCGAATTGAGTTTTGAAACTTATCATAAGTCAGCAAGCTATAGGTCGATTGTGAGAAAGAAGCTGACTTGTTGAGGGAACTTCGTACTCGACGAAGGGGAATACAAAGAAAATAAAGGTTCTTTATGTTGATAATGGACTCATGAGTAGAATACAAAAGCATGGATGAGAAATTCGGTTAGGATGAATAGTGTTGAGGTCGTCAAAAGTCATATGTTTATAAGTTTGCATTAACGCTTCCATGAGAAGGGAGCCAAGAGGGTTAGATAAGCCACACGAAGAGCAAGATTGGATTTAACGGTGATATTGAAAGACCACAAGAGGGTATAACCATTAGGCGACCCATTTATATGATTCAGATCTGTTGAATTACTACCGAGTGACGGTGGATTCCATTAGGGCCTTCGAGGCCAGCAACGAGTCCACAGGGCTAGCGGAGCTAAAGGGACTACGGGGGTAGCAAATGAGGCCAAGATTACCAGGTCTGAGAGAAGGACACACTGACATGGTCAGTGGCTCCAGAGATAGGATATGTTATAGAAAGGTGTCCTATGTGTGAAGAGTAGGATCACTAGTATTGAACTTGTCTATAGTAAGAAAGTGAGACCTGTCAGACTAGGAAGTAGATGGGAACAATGCCAGTGGGTCACAATAATAAAAGGAGCGAGATTTATAGTAAGGGAATATGTCTAAGAGATTTAGGCCCAGAAGTTAATAACTCAAGAGTGGTGGGTTCAAGTATGACCAACAAGGTCCTCAATAGCAACGGTAGCATATCCGTTCTCTTAGGACTGTGATCAGAGGCATAGAAATTTCCAGGCTGATGTTTCACTTATTGGGGTGTAGGACATGAAAGGAGAAGTATTGCCCTAAGGAGAGGTAGGGGAAGATAGATGACGACATCCTAGATATACAACCATTACAACGGGTCTTAGGTCAGTTCGGATATGAAAGTTGCGTTTAGGAATCGATGGATCTAGTGAAACTGATAATGAATGGGAGTAACATTTTTGTTCATCCTTAGGGATATGGGGTTGATTCATGTGACACGAGTGCATCACAAGAAAGATTATGATCATTTTAATTCATGAGTGAGTTAAATTTAGTGGGGGCGTTGGCCGTAATGGCCTTATTATGTATTCGTATAATTAGTTAATGTGGGGTAGTGGAGATTTTGGTGTCACCGAAGTGAGAGCGGGCGTGTTCACTAAAGGGATATTAATATTACATGTTAGTTTACTGCTTTCAAGAGTTATGAGAATAAAGTAGACTAATTTTCAAAATTTGATTGGTTAGTCATGGGTTGAGAGATCGTAGATTGTGATAGTGAAATCTCGTGTTTACTGTCCCAGGGTATGATTTATTTTTTTGCTGGGTATCACGAGAAAGAAGGTAGAGCCTATATATAAATATGTGTATATATGTTATGATATATTGTGTAGTTGACTTATGTGTGTATGTTGTATAGTTATAATTAATCTCGGTGCATAGGAACTTATTATTTATGTGATTTAAGAAAAATTGACTTATTATCGAAGAGATATAAATCCTGATTTATTCGCTCTAAAAAGTAGTGATAGTAAGAGCACCGTGGTATATGTTGTCTTTTGTAGCATGAGAGTGGACGAGTATAATTTTATGTCAAAAGATTAGGATTTTGGGGGTGCATGCCATGGACTGAGGACTTAACGAATCTTGACGACCGACAATGTTAGGTAGTATTGTATTGGGGGTTCCTTGTTTGGATTATCTTTGCGAGACATCCATGCATGAAACATAGAGCAACGTTGGAAGTGGGGAGATGTTGGGTCATTAGGACATGGGTTGGGTACCTCGATTATTATACATATATGTAGTTATAACTCCGAGTGGTAGTTATAATACGGTTTGAGGCTAGTGGAGACGGTCAACATTTGTGCATCTATGCACTCGTATAGGGTGTATGGGCGCCCTAGGAAGATGAAATTTTTATAATTCGTGATTATAGGGTGGTAGAAATATATGTAGTGATCTTTAGAGTCTATATTTAAGGTAGTGTCAAAACTTAGGAGTACTAGACTTATTCAAATTTCGAGGATGAAATTCCTTTGTAAGGGGGAAAGTATGTAATACCCCATATTTCTGAGGATATTTAATTAAATAAAATTGGTGATCTAGGATTTAATTAAATCTATGATTTGGAATTTATTTGATTCGATGATTTGCAATTTATTTAATTTGGAGAAATTATTTAATTCAGTGATTGAGACTAAATCAGTGCAATTTAAGTTTAATTTCACGCGTGTTGTATTTTGAGGTGGAATTAAGATGATTTTTTTAAAGTGACTCATGTGGTGATTTTCAGGTTACGGTTGGTTTCGAAAGGGTCAAAATAGTCGGAAAAATATACTCGGGTGTACAGTTTGGGTCCCGGGATGATTTTGGACCAACCCGACATCGTTTAAAGGTATTTCAGTCATTCGAGAGTTGGAGGTTTAGAGAACTCCGAAAATATTAAGTGTATATATGCCATTAAAGAGAATGGACTAGGGTTAAAAAAATAACAATAGAAGAGAGGCCATCGAAGAGGAAGAGGAAGAGAAAGCTAAAGCTTCCTATACAGTTTTTCGCCCCGAACGCAACGGAATCGAGATCGGAGCGAGGGGAGAACAACCACACCATCATATTAATGAAATTCATACCTTCTATTGAGAGGCAAGTATTTAAATGGAAATTTATATTAATCATGTTATACTACCCATGTAGACTAGGTTTTGATTTAACGCTTTTGGAAGTCTTATATGAATTTGGGAGGATTTAATTCATAAACTAAAGTAGGAATGCACGTAGAGATGTTCCTTAATGATGATAATACGAAATCAATGGGTATGGGTTTATTAATACAATAGAAATATGAGTTCTTGATTAATAAAGATGATGAACAAGAGAAAACTAGGGTTCTATGTTTATCAAAGGAGAATTTGATTCTTGGATTGAATCTTTGATGTTTTTGGGTAAACTTTTCATTGGAAATTATCCTTATGTGAAGATAAAAGGATATTAGAATATATTTGATGGTTAATATTGAATCCTTATGGGTTCTTGGTTGAAGAATATGAATCTTGAATGACTTAGAGTTTAATTAATGAACACAAGATGTCAATCTGCCAAAATTTTTAACGTAACTTTAAACGTATTCCATTGCAATTGTACTTAGAATTAGAGTGATACCCTTACATTCCTGGAAATATCTATCTCTTATCTTTCTAATTAGCTTTGAATCAGGTAAATCGGAGTTCTGTAGAGGGAGTAATCGACGTTTTACTATAGGGTGTTTGATCTGTTAGCATAGTAATCTGTCAGAATTTTTGACATAACTTTAAACGTATGCCATTTCAATTGTATTTTGAATTAGCGTGAGATACTTACATCCATGGAAAGGTCTATCTCTTATATTTCTAATGAGATTGGAATCAGATCATTTAGAGTTTTGTAGAGTGAGTATTCGATATTTTAGTACAGAGTGTTTAATCTTCCAGAAAATTTATGACTCAATTTGGTTTGCTAGATTTTGCCAAATTCCCATGTTTAAGCCCGTAACTTGGGGATAAACTATCGGGGGCATTTTTAGGACATCCTTAGAATATTATGAGGGATATATTGGATGAAATTATTCCTTTATAGGTTTGATACTTAGTCATGTATGCGAGAGTTAAGGCTAAGGTTAGTTGGGCTTAATTGTTAAAATGAGATTTTTGCCACTTCTAACGGGATCCCAGAAAATTGAAATATTCTCCAGACGATTAGGATTTTTACGAAATTAACCCGAGAGAGAGTATATTCATAATGGGACAATGTACCCTGAGTAGTAGAGAGAATTATACTACATATTTAACTAAAAGAATTGGGTTGGATGACGTTTATATTGGATTGCGTGAATAAATAAGGTTTATTATGGGTTGCGTGAATGCCTAAGATTTATTATGGGTTGTGTGAAAACCTTAGATTTATTATGGGTTGTGTGAATACCTAAAAAATTATGATAGGTTGTTTAAATACTTAAGACTATTATAGGTTGCGTGTATACCCATGGATTGATTGATTGTGTGTATGACATACCTACGCGGCTTGCTATCGGGTGGAGGTTGCACGCTTGGATGGTTTTATCCTGATGAGCCTTCAGGAGGATTTTTAGACTCGTACCATAGAACATAGAACCTTGTAATGTGCTATCCGAGATATGATAGTTCGATGGTCAAATGGGAGCGTAGGTATGTGCGTGACCCATCAGGCTAGGGGCTATGTTCGCCTCCAATATGTGTGATTCTTATTTTTATGGTTCGTGGGAAATTATCCTAACCCTTTATCCCTATTCAGTGCGAGATGTACCGGGATATGATAGCCGAGTATGCATTGCGCTAAGAGGTCTTAACCTAGGGGTGAAGGATTTGAATATATACATACATATATATATATATATATATATATATATATACCTGTGAATAATTCTACTATGTGAAATTAGTAGATATGGGAATACTGTTAAGTAAAATAATCTTAGTGAGTAAAAGATTAATTATACGAATGGTGAACTTGCAATTTGGCTTACTGGTATAAATTATTTTGTTAACGTATTGTAGTGAGATGAGATAATGTGTATCTAAAGAATGATTAATCTACAAAAGAGTAAATAGTAGGGACATTAGATACTGTACTTCTAATAAATGACGGATCTACTAATGTGTAAGTATTAGGAAGATAGATAATGAATATCTAAGATCAAGTTTAAGTAGATAAACTTAATGGAAATGATGAATAATAACATATATGAAATTTTAACGTTGGGTAGATAATAACATGAGAGAGATGTTAATTATTAATTAATTTGATAGAGTACCGTATGGGTGGTACAAGTAAGTTAAGGGAAAACTTAACTAAGGACTTAATGGTAATTAAGGGTATTCAGTAACGTACTATATGGGCGGTACGGGTGAACTAGATTAATTTTGAGTTTATTAGATACTTTAGACCTAATTAGTTTGGGTATAATGACTAGGTGAGATTGAGTAGGAAACGTTTGGTGCGCACTATAGAGGAGAGGTGAGGAACTCAAGGGAGTGTTCGCAACCTAACATGTGTATCTAATAACTATTCATTTAAATTACAATTTAAATGCTTGCTAAATATTTTTAAATGATTTCTACTTGGGCTCTGACCCGTACTTGCAAATTTTTTTCCAAAACCTTTTAGGTGTCCAACCATAGGGACGCCAAGCAGGATGATCCATCCCAGGGATGCGTAGACGCAACACTTGTGAATGCTTGCAGGATTTGAACTTAGACGCTTTAGTTACTTAATTCCTAGTGTAGGGTGCAGTTTGGTATTTCATTCAGGCATGTCGCCCTCGATTATTTTCTATTATATCAGTTAGACTTTGTACTTAGAGAGTTTTATTCATATTGGATTTTTTATTAGTTTTTAGCCGATTATTTATTCGGTATCATTTTTATATCAGTCATTTATCTTGAGGATGGATTTATATTACTATTGCATGAAATGTTGATTATCATAATAATGTTCTGCATGTTGTTATTATTGTTTAAACAAAAGATAAAATTTGACACCAACTTTTTGAATACTAGGTGGTTAGTTTAATCTTTAAAATGTTTTCGACAGTGATGTTAAAAATGAACCAAATGGGAATCCTGTTTTACTTTAATAAAGGCCTGATCACCCGGTATTTAGTTAGGCGGGTTGTCACAGATGGTATCATAGCATCAGGTTCTATGCCTTAGGATCTGTGCGTCTTTTCACGTTTCACTTTAGCATTCTTTGATGTATAGCCTTATGATATGATTGTTGTGTTCCTTTACATATTTGCATTTTTGTCCTCCTACTATTAAGTATAGTTGATGTGATTTATATACGAGTTTGGTTGGGCGTCAGGCATCGAACACCATGAAATTACCAACGAGGTCCATTAGAAGGATTGTAGGAGGAGAGGTTCAATAGAAGACGTGGAGTATTCTAGAAATGTTGATCGTGATAGGAGTCACCGTGATTATTGTTCAGGGAGGTGACAATAGGATAGTCGCACAGGAACGTAGTAGATAATGGTAGTGTAATTTCAGACTCACCCCGTAAAGTGGACAAGAAGGAGGGAGTTAGAGGGACTATTTTGAAGAGGTATTGTAGAGATTTGAGGAAGAGATGAAGTGTGATGAGACAATGGAAGAATAAAATCCAAAGGCAAGTATTTGTGCCTCTTGTGGGGGCGTTTGTGTGCTATTTTGCATTTTTCTCTTCAACGGCTTCTTTTTAAGCCTATGTATAGCTATTTGTAATTTTTGATCCTGATCTCAGAACGAGCATCCCGTGATTACATGGTAAGTTTCTATATGTTATGTTGGTCCCATGGGAGGTGGTTGTGTCTCTTGCAAAGGCATTTGGGGACGGTTTAACATTTTCACCCTTCAAGAGTATGTTTCAAGCCTAAGTTTTGATACTAGCAATTTTTTATCATGTTCTTAAATCAGCCGTCCCGTGGCTACACGGTCAGTTGCTATGAGTTGCGTCAATCCCATGGGAGGTGTTTGTGCCTCATGCATGAGTGTTTGGGGGTTGTTTTATGTTTTTATCCTTCAACAAAATGTTTTCAAGCCTAAGTCTAGGTATTTGCAATTTTTGGTCATGTTCTTAAATCGGACAACCCATGACTACACGGGAAATTTCTATGTGCTACGTTGGTCTTGTGGGAGGTGTTGTGCATTTTACAGGGTCATTTTGAAGTTGTTTTAAATTTTAACCCTTCAACGGCTTCTTTCAAGCCTAACGATAGCTATTTTCAATTGTTTGTCATCTTCTCAAATCGGGCGTCCGGTGTCTATGAGATCCATTGCTACATTTTACTTTGGTCCCGTGGGAGGTGTTTATGCCTCTTGTGAGGGCATTTTTGGATTGTTTTGTGTTTTCACCCTTCAACGACAAGTTTTTAATCCTAAGTGTAGCTATCTGTATTTTTGGTCATGTTATCAAATCGGGCGTCCCATGACTACACGATCAGTTGGTACGTATTACGTTGGTCCCGTGGAAGGTGTTTGTACATTTTACAGGGGCATTTGGGGCTATTTTTCATTTCACTATTCAACGACTTGTTTTCATGCCTAAGTATAGCTATTTACAATTTTTGGTCATGTTCTCAAAATCGGTCATCCCGTGACTAGGAAGTCAGTTGCTAAATGTTACGTTGGCTCTATAGGAGGTGTTTGTTCCTCTCGCGGGGGTCTTTTATGGTTGTTTTGCATTTTCACCCTTCAACGACATGTTTTGAATCCAAGTGTAGCTATTTTAAATTTAGGCTCATGTTCTCAAATCGAGAATCCCATGAGTATGTATTCAGTTGCTACATGTTACGTTGGTCCCGTGGGAGGTGTTCATGCCTCTTATCGGAGCATTTGGGGGAAATTTTGCGTTTTCACCCTTCAAGGGCATTTTTTCAAGCCTAAGTTTAGTTATTTGCATTTTGGGTCCATGTTCTCAAATTGGGCATCCTGTGACTACGAGGTCAGTTGCTACATGCTAGGTTGGTATCGTGGGAGGTGTTTGTGCCTCTAAAGGAGGTGTTTTTGTCCTGTTTAGTATTTTCACTATTCAACGGCATGTTTTGAAGCCTAAGTATAGCTATTTGTTATTTTTAGTTATGTTCTAAAATTGGGCATCCCGTGGTTATACAGTGAGTTGCTATGTGTAATGTTAGTCATGTGGCAAGTGTTTATGCCTCTTGCAGAGGAGTTTATCGGAAGTTTTGCATTTTCACCCTTCAACGACAAGTTTTTAAGCCTATCCTAAGTGTAGCTATTTGCAATTTTTGGTCATGTTCTCATCCTGGTCATCCCGTGATTACGATGGCAGTTACTACATGTTACGTTGTTCCGTGGGAGGGGTTCGTGCCTCTTACGAGGTGTTTCTAGGCGTTTTTGTGTTTTTTCCCTTCAACAAATTTTCAAACATAAGTCTCGCTATTTTCAATTTTTGGTCATGTTCTCAAACTGGGCATCCCGTGACTAAGCAGTCAGCTACTAAATGTTAAGTTCTTCTTGTTAGAGGTGTTTTTGTCTCTTGTAGGGGCTTTTGGGGTTGTTTTCAAAATTTTCACTCGACGACATGCTTTCAAGCCAAAGTATACCTATTTGAAATTTTTGGTTGTGTTATCAAACTGGGCATCATGTGACTATGTGGTCAGTTGCTACATATTACGTTGGTCCCGTGGAAGGTGTTTGTGCCTCTTGCTAGGGCGTTTGGAGGTTATATTGTGTTTTCACCATTCAATGGCATATTTTCAAGTGTATTTATTTGCATTTTTTGGTCATGTTATCAAACTGGGCATCCAGTGGCTAAGCGATCATTTGCTACGTATTATGTTGGTCCCACGAGAGGTGTTTGGGCCTCTTACCAGGGCGTTTAGGGGTTATTTTTCATTTTCAGCCTTTAAGGGCATGTTTTTAAGCCTAAGTGTAGGTATTTATAATTTTTGATCATATTCTCAAATCAGTCATCCCGTGACTGTGTAGTCAGTTTCTACATGCAACGTTGGTATCGTGGGAGGTGTTTTTGCCATTTGTGGAGGCGTTTTGAGGTTATTTTACATTTTCACCTTTCAATGGTATGTTTTCAAGCCTAAGTGTAGTAATTTACAATTTTAGTCATGTTCTCAAACCAGGCATCCTGTGACTATATAGTCAGTTGCTACGTGTTATGTTGGTCCCGTGGGAAATGTTTGTGCCTCTTATAAGGGTTGTTTTGCATTTTCACCCTTCAACGACATGTTTTCAAGCTAAAGTGTAGCTATTGGAATTTTTTTTTATCATGTTCTTAACTCGAGCATTCCGTTACTACTTAGTTAGTTGCTACATGTTACACTGCTCTCGTGGGTTGTGTTTGTGCCTCTTGCGGGGCCATTTGATGGTTGTTTTGAATTTTCACCCTTCAACGACATTTTTTAAGCCTAAGTGCAACTATTTGCAATTTTAGGTTATGTTCTCAAATCAGGCATAGCGTGACTAGGCGATTAGTTGCTACATGTTACATTGGCCCCATGGGAGGTTTTTGTGCCTCTTGCGGGGGTGTTTGGGGGCTTTTTTACATTTTCACACTTCAATTGCATGTTTTCAAGCCTAAGTCTAGCTATTTGCAATTTTTGATCACGTTTTGAAATCGGGAATCCCTTGATTATGCGACTACTTGCGACATGCTGTGTTGTGTTTGTGCCTCTTGTGGGGTGTATGGGGGATGTTATGCGTTCTCACCCTTTAACGACATTTTTTCAAGCATAAGTATAGCTATTTGGAATTTTTGGTCATATTCTTAAACCGAGCATCTGGTGATTACACGGTCTATTGCTACGTGTTACGTTTGTCATGTGCAAGGTGCTTCATCCTCTTGGGAGGCATTTGGAGGATGTTTTCCATTTTCACCCTTCAATGACTTGTTTTTAAATCATAAGTGTTGATCTTTAAAATTTTTGGTTGTGTTCTTAAACTGGGCATCTTGGGACTACACAATTAGTTGTTACATGTTATGCTAGTTTCATGGGAGATGTTTGTGCCCCTTGAGGGGCATTTGGGGATTTTTTTTTAATCATGTGCTCAAACAGGTCATCCCATGACTACTCGGTCAATTGTCACATGTTACATTTGTCCTGTGGGAAGTGTTTGTGTCTCTTGGAGGGGCATTTTGCTGTTGTTTTACATTTTCACCTTACAACTGTATGTTTTCATTCCTAACTATATCTCTTTTTAGTTTTGGATCATGTGCTCAAACCAGGCGTCACATGACTATGCGCTCACTTACTACTTGTTACATTGGTCCCGTTGGTAACGTTTTGCCTCTTATGGGGGCGTTTGGGGTTATTTTGCATTTTTTCCCTTCAATGGTATGTTTAAGACTTGGTATAACTATTTGCAATTTTTGGTTATGTTCTCAAATCGAGCATCCCATGACTATGTGGTTAGTTGCTACATATTACGTTGGTCCCGTGAGAGGTGTTTGTTCCTCTTGCGAGGTCATTTTGAGATTTTATTGTGTTTTCACGCTTCAATGGAGTGTTTTCAAGCCTAAGTGTAGATATTTTCATTTTTGGGTCATGTTACATACATCCCGTGACTAAGTGATCAGTAGCTATGTATTACGTTGGTCCCTTGGGAGATGTTTGTGCCTTTTATGGGGTCATTTAGGGGTTATTTTTCATTTTCACCCTCCCACGACATATTTACAAGCCCAAGGGTAGCTATTCATAAGTTTTGGTTATGTTATCAAATCAGGGATCTCGTGACTACGTAGTCATTTGCCACGTGCTACGCTGGTCCCGTGGGAGGTGGTTGTACCTTTTGCAGGGGTGTTTAGGGGTTGTTTTGCATTTTCCCCATTTAACGACATGTGTTTCAAGCCTAAGTGCATCTATTTGAAATTTTGGTCATGTTCTCAAACCAGGCATCCCGTGACTACGCGATTAGTTGCTACGTGTTACATTGGTCCCGTGGGAGGTGTTTGTGACTCTTGTAGTGGTTGTTTTTCATTTTCACCCTTCAACGACTTATTTTCATGCCAAAGTGTAGCTATTTACAATTTTTATCCTTGCTCTCAATCGGGGCATTCCATTACTACGTAGTTAGTCGCTATGTGTTAAGTTGTTCGTGTGGGAGGTGTTTGTGCCTATTGCTGGGGCATTTGGGGGCTATTTTGAATTTTCACCCTTCAACGGTAATTTTTAAGCCGAAGTTTTGCTATTTGGAATTTTGGGTTATGTTCTCGAATCAGGAATCTCATGACTATGTGGTTAGATGCTACTTGTTACGTTGGTCCCATGGGAGATTTTTGTTCGTCTAATTGGGGCATTTAGGGAATGTTTTGCATTTTCACCATTCAACGACATGTTTTGAAGCCTAAGTGTATCTACTTGCAATTTTTGGTTTTGTTCTCAAACTTGGCATCCCGATATTATGCAATCAATTCCTACATGTTACCTTGGTCTCGTGGGAGGTGTTTGTGCCTCTTGCGTGGGCATTTAGGGGCTGTTTTGCATTCTCACCTTTTAACGACATTGTTCAAGCATAAGCATAACTATTTGTAATATTTGGTCATGTTCTTATACCACACATCTCGCGATGACACAGTTTATTGCTACGTGTTAAGTTAGTCCGGTCTGAGGTGTTTGTGCCTCTTGCGGAGGCATTTGGCGGGCTGTTTTGCATTTTCACCCTTTAACGGCTTTTTTCGAGCCTGAATGTTGATGTTTGTAATTTTAGGTCATGTTCTCTAACTGAGCATCCCATGACTACGTGATTAGTTACTACATGTTACGATGGTCTTGTGGGAAGTGTTTGTGCCTCTTGGAGTGGCCTTTTATGACTATTTTGCATTTTCACCATTTAATGACATGTTTTCATGCCTAACTATAACTAGTTTCTATATTGGGTCATGTTCTCAAACTGGGTGTCCCGTGATTACATGATCCGTGGCTGTAAGTTGTATTGGTCCCGTTGGAGGTGTTTTTGCCTCTTGCGGGGGCGTTTGGGGGTTGTTTTGCATTTTCTCCCTTCAATGACATATTTTCAAGACTATGTGCAGTTTTTGGTCATGTTCTTAAACCTGTCATCCCATGACTACATGGTATGTCGCTACATATTACGTTGGTCCCGTGGGAGGTGTTTGTGCCTCTTGGAGGGGCATTTGGAGGTTGTATTTTGCTTTCATTCCTCAATGTCGTGTTTTCAAGCCTAAGGGTTGGTATTTGCATTTTGTGGTCGTGTTCTCAAACTGATCATCTCGTGACTAAGTGATCAGTTGCTATGTACTATATTGGTTCCGTTGGAGGTCTTTGTGCTTCTTGCAGGGATGTTTAGAGTCTGTTTTACATTTACCCCTTTCGACGGACTATTTTTCAAGCCTAAATGTAGCTATCTATAATTTTTGGCATGTCCTCAAACTGGGCATCCCCTGACTATGCGATCAGTAGCTACGTGTTACATTGGTCCCGTTGAAGTTTTTTTGCCATTGACTAGGGCGTTTAGGGGTTGTTTTGCATTTTAACCCTTTATTGGAATGTTTTCAAGCCTAGTGCATCTATTTACAATTTTGATCATGTTCTCAAACCAAGCATCATGTGACTATACGATCAGTTGCTATGTGTTACATTGGTCCCGTGGGAGGTGTTTGTGCCTCTCGTAGTGGCCGTGTTCACCCTTTAACGACATGTTTTGAAGTCAAAGTGTAGCTATTTGCAATTTTTGGTCATGTTCTCAACCCGGGCATTCCGTTACTATGTAGTCAGTTGATACGTGTTATGTTGGTATAGTAGGAGAAGATTGTGCCTATTACGGGGGTATTTGGGGGCTGTTTTTAATTTTCACCCTCCAATGGAATTTTTCAAGCATAAGTGCAACTATTTGTAGTTTTAGAAGATGTTCTCAAATCGAGCATCTTGTGACTACGTGGTTAGTTGCTACATGTTACGTTGGTCCCATGAGAGGTTTTTGTGCCTCTTGCGTGGGGCGTTTTGGGTATGTTTTGCACTTTCACCCTTTAACACCATGTTTTTAAGCCTAAGTGTAGCTATTTGCAGTTATTGGTCATGTTCTCAAACTAGGCATCCCGTGACTGTGCGATTAGTTGCTACATGCTGCCTGGTTTCTATGGGAGGTGATGTGCCCCTTGCGGGGGCTGTTTTGCATTCTCTATTTTAGCGATATGTTTTCAAGCCTAAGTATATCGATTTGAAATTTTTGATTATGTTATCAAACCGAGCATCTCATGATTATACGATCAGTTGCTACGTGTTACAATGGTCTCGTGTGAGGTGTTTGTTCCTATTACGAAGGCATTTGGGGAGAATTTTGCATTTTCACCCTTCACCGACTTGTTTTCAGGCCTAAGTGTTGATATTTCTAATTTTAGGTAATATTGTCTAACTAGGCATCCCGTGACTACACAATCAGTTGCTACATGTCATGTTGGTCCTGTGGGAGGTGTGTGTGCCTCTCGCGGGGTTTCCCCCCCCCCCCCCCTCTATTTTAGCCCTTTAATAGAATGTTTTCAAGCCTATGTTTAGAAATTTGCAATTTTTGGTCATGTTTTCAAATCGAGCATCCCTTGACTACGCGATCAGATGCTACGTGTTACGTTGGTCCTGTGGAGGTGTTTGTGCTCCTTAGAGGTCCATTTTGCAATTTTTGTTCATTTTCACACTTCAACGGTATATTTAAAGGTCTAACTATAGCTATTTGCAATTTTGGATCCTCCTGTCAAACTGGTCATCCCATGACTATGCGATCAACTGCTATGTTTAACGTTGGTCCCGTGGGAGGTGTTTGTGCCTATTACGGGGGCATTTGGAGGTTATTTTTTGTAGTCACCCTTCAATGACATGTTTTCATGCCTAAGTGTACCTATTTGAAATTTTTGGTTATATTCTCAAACCAGGCATCTTATGGCTACATGGTCAGTTGCTATGTAATCACCTTGATTCCGTGGGATGTGTTAGTGCCACTTACGGGGGTGTTTTGGATTTTTTTTTCATTCTCACCCTTCAACGTCATGTTTCCAAGCCTAAATATATCAATTTGCATTTTTTGTATTGTCCTCAAACCAGGCATGCCGTAACTATGCAATCAGTTGCTACGTATTATGTTGGTCCTATGGGAAGGGTTTGCACCTTTTGTGGGGGTGTTTAGGGGATGTTTTGCATTTTCACCCTTCGACGACATATTTTTAAACCTAAGTGTAGATATTTTTAATTTTTTGTCATTTTCTCAAATCAGGCATCCTGTGACTACACGATCAGTTACTACGTGTTGCGTTGGCCTCGTGGGAGGTGTTTGTGTCATTTGCGGGGGGTGTTTAGGAGATGTTTTACATTTTGACCCTTTAACAACATGTTTTCAAGCCTAAGTTCCGCTATTTGAAATTTTGTTCTTGTTCTCAAATTGGGCATCCCATGACTACGCGATCAATTGCAATTTTGTTCTTGTTCTCAAATCGGTCATCCCGTGACTATGTGATCAGTTATTAAGTGCTATGTTAGTTCCGTGGGAGGTTTTTGTGCCTCTTGCGGGGGTGTTTTGGGGCTATTTTGTGTTCTCACCCTTTGACGACATGTTTTCAAGCCTATGTATAGCTATTTCCAATTTTTGGTCATGTTCTCAAATCAGGCATTCTTGTGGTTACATGGTTTATTGCTACGTGTCACGTTGGTCTTGTAGGAGGTGTTTGTGCCTCTTACGGAGGTGTTTGTGAGCTATTTTGCATTTTTACCATTTAACGACTTGTTTTGAAGCCTTTAATTGTTCATCTTTTCTATTTTTGGTTGTGTTATTAAATAAGGCATCCCGTGACTACGCAGTTAGTTGCTACGTGTTACGCTAGTTTCATGGGAGATGTTTGTGCCTCTGGCGGGTTCGTTCAGGGCTTTATTTCGGTTTTCACCATTTAACGAAATGTTTTTAAGCCTAAGTCTATGTATTTGCATTTTTTGGTCATGTTCTCAAATCGTCCATCCCATGACTACATGGTCACTGACTACATGTTACATTAGTCCCGTAAGAAGTTTTTGTGCCTTTTGGAGGGACATTTTGCAGCTGTTTTTCATTTTCGCCATTCAACGAAATGTGTTTCATGGCTCATTGTAGATATTTTAATTTTGGGTAATATTCTCAAACCGGTCATCCCCTTACTATGCGATCAGTTGCTACGTATTACGTTGTTGTCGTGGTAGAGACTTGTGCCTTGTGCGAGGGTATTTGTTTTTTTTTCATTTTCACCCTTTAACGACTTATTTTCAAGCCTAATTGTAACTATTTGCAATTTTCGGCCATATTCTGGAATTGGGCCTCTCATGACTACTAAGTCAATTGGTACATATTACGGTCGTTCCGTGGGAGGCGTATGTGCCTCTTGTGGTGGCTATTTTCCATTTTTACCCCTTAACGACATGTTTTCAAGCCTAAGTACAACTATTTATAATTTCCGATCATGTTCTGAAAACTGGGCATCCCGTGAGTACGCGGTCAGTTGCTACATGATGCATTGATCTCATGGGAGGTGTTTGTTCCTCTTGAGGGGGCATTTGGGGTCTATTTTGCATTTTCACCATACAATAGCAAGTTTTGAAGCTAAAGTGTAGCTATTTGCAATTTTTGGTCATGTTTTCAAACCAAGCATCCGGTGATTATTGATTCAGTTTTGCATGTTATGTTGGTCCCGTCAGGGGTGTTTGTGGGTCTTGTAGGGGCATTTAGGGTCCGTTTTGCATTTTCACTCTTCAACGAAATGTTTTCAAGCCTAAGTGTATCTCTTTATAATTTTTGGTCATGTTCTCAACTAGGGCATCTCGTGACTAGGCTGTCAATTTCTACGTGATGCGTTGGTCCGCTGGGAGGTGTTTGTGCCTCTTATGGGGTGTTTGGGACTGTTTTGTACTTTCACCCTTCAACCGAATGTTTTCAAGCCAAATTATAGCTATTTAAAATTTTGGTTCATGTTCTGGAATCGGGTATTTTGTGTCTACGCGGTCAGTTGCTATGTCTTACGTTGGTCCCGTACGATGCTTTTATGCGTCTTACGTAGGCGTTTGTGTTTTTTATTTTATTTTCAACCTTCAACGGCATGTTTTCAATCCTAAGTGTAGCTATTTTCAATTTTTGGTCATTTTCTCAAACCGGGCATCCTGGGACTGCACGGTTTTTTTCTCCGCATTATGGTAGTCCCGTGGGAGGTGTTTATTCCCCTTGTGGGGGTGTTTAGGGTTTGTTTTATGTTGTCACCTTTCAACAACATGTTTTCAAGCCTAAGTATAGTTATTTTCAATTTTTATCACGTTCTCATACCAGGCATCCCGTGATTATGCGATCAGTTGTTACATATTATGTTAGTCCCCTGGGAGGTGTTTGTGCCTCTTGTGGGGGCGTTTGGTGGTTGTTTTGCATTTTCACCCTTTTACAGCATGATTTCAAGCCTAAGAGTTTCCGTTTGTAATTTTTGGTCTTGTTCTCAAAACGGACGTCTCGTGACTACAAGGTTAGTTTCTATATCTTATGTTGATCCCGTGGGAGGTGTTTATGACTCTTGGGGGGGGTGGGGGGGTTCCAGGCTATTTTGTATTTTTACCCTTCAATAATATGTTTTCAAGCCTAAGTCTAGCTATTTGAAATTTTTGGTCATGTTATTAAACCTAGCATCCCGTGACTATGCAGTCAGTTCCTATGTGCTACGTTGGTCCAAGAGGAGGTTTTTGTACCTCTTACGGGGGCATTTGGGGGTTGTTTATAATTTTCACCCCTCAATGGCAGGTTTTTAAACCTAAGTGTAGCAATTTGAAATTTTTGGTCATGTTCATAAGTCGGGCATCTTGTGAATATGCGACTAGTTGCCTCGTGTTATATTTATCCCGTGGGAGGTGTTTGTTCCTCTTACGGGTGGAGTTAGGGTGTTGTTTTTCATTTTCACCGTTCAACGACATGTTTTTTAGCCTAAGTATATCTATTTTAAATTTTGGGCCACGTTCTCAAACCGAGCATCCTGTGATTATGATGTCAGTTCCTATGTGTTATGTTGGTCTTGTGGGAGATGTTTGTGCATCTAGTGGGGGCGTTTGGGGGTTGTTTTGCATTTTCACCCGTCAATAACATGTTTTTAAGCTTATGTGTTACTATTTGCAATTTTTGTTCATGCTTTCAAATCGGGCATTCTGTGAATACGCGGTCAGTTGCTACGTGTTATTTTGGTCTCGCGGGAGGTGTTTATGTCTCTTGCGGGGCATTTGGGGGTCATTTTTGTGTTTGTACCATTCAAGAACTTATTTTCAAGCCTAAGTCTATCTATTTATTATTTTTAGTCATCTTCTGAAACCGGGCATCCCGTGTGTGGCCATCCCCGATCCCCGCCGCGGAGGGAGGAAGGGATCCTTCGGGTCCGCGCATCCCCTCTCGGGAGAGCGCTTCAGCCGACGTCGATTTTGTGAGGTGTGAAAAATGTAGAGAGATTCAGAGTCGCCAGTCTATTTTACTCAAAATAGACAAAAGAAAAAGAGGACGAAGCCACCCCGAAGGATGGCTTCTAAAGACATATTGGTGCGTGCGAAACCAAAATGATTCGGAAAGGGTTCGGAGGCTTAGTTACGAAATGGGAAGGTGATAGGCACCCATTCCGCCCTTTCGGTCTCTCATGGATATTTGCTATTTTCCTTTATGTTCCCCCCCGTGAGATGTGTGCATGTGTATATGTATAGAATGGAGGTAGGAATCCTCGACTTGTATCATGGAAAAGATAAAGCGAGTTATCCGTAGGAAGATATAAAAGTAATATTAGAAAAATAAGATTTACGCGGCTACCCCTACGTTAATCGTGATAAGGGAACGATAACGCACATGGAGTAATGCATCACTAAGACTAATAATATAAGAAAAATGGATTTAGAGAAAATAAAAAATGAGAGAAAAAGTGAGAGAAAGGACTCGAGTCTCGGGTTTTACCCCAAGACGCCTACGTAGCCTATAAAGGCATTAAAGTCCACGTAGTTCGCATACAAAGCAAAGGGGTGGGGTTTATCCCATAAATCCAAATGGGGATCTCTTATTTGCAAGTGTGTGTGTGTGTGTGTAGAAAAAGTGTTTTAGTTGTGAGCAAAGCGTGAAAAAGTGTGAGAATCCCTTATTTGGAATTTACGAGCAAACCCTCTTTTTCTTATTTTTTGGGTTTTTATTTATATGAAAATAAGAGATGGCAATAATACTAAATAAAAAGTATATTAGGATATGTGATATGAGATAATAAAATGCTAAGTAAGAAAACAAGTTATTAGGAATTGAAGAGAATTTAAGAGAGAGTTTGAGAAAGTTGGACCTTCTTGAAGATCTTGAGCTTAATCTTGAATGTTGGAGAGCATCCATTAAGCTTGGATGATGATGGAGAGTGGTTAATTCACTAAGTTTGATGAAAGGGATGATGAAAAGTGGAGGCCAAAGAGGGATTTGGAAGTTGAAATCACGCTGCCTTCGAGAGAGGTTTCTGGGATTCGTTTGGAGAGATTTCTATTAGATCTGGGATCCTCCTACAAATGAGGTCAAGGCCTCCTTTTATAGGCTTAGGGGGTCTGCCGATCGGCATTGCCATGGAAGTACCTATCGGCAGGTGCCGATAGGTAGGGTTTGGGACCTGCCATTTGGCAGTACGCCTCAGGCTCTTTCGGAAAATTGGCCGCCGAGGGCAAACCATTGGTCAGAATTGTGCACGGGGCATACCGTTGGAAAGTTATTTCAGAGACCTTCGAAAGTCCTTTGGACCTCTCCCGAGTTCAGGAGTTGACTTTGGTTCAAATGTGGCTCAGAAGCGTTTGTCGGTCCATTGGACGGGGAATCGTGCGGACGCAAACGGATCGTTCGTCCGCATGGTAAGTCCGAATCGCGCACGGGGCATATCATTGGAAAGGTTAGGAGATTTACTTTGACATTCCAAAGAGTTTGACCCGGTTCAGAAATTTGACTTTGGTCAACCGGGCTAGGGAAGCGCTTGGTGGCTTCCCGGAGTCAAACGGATCGTTCGTCCACATGGAAAGTCGGAATTGCGCACGGGATAGACCGTTGGAAAGGGTATTTAGTTATATTCAAAGATTCATTCAGCCTCGATCGAGATGAAGGGTTGACATAGGTCAAATAGAGCCCGGGAGCGCCCGGTGGCCTCTAGGTCAGGTTTCGGTAGCAAACGACGCGTTCGTCCTCATGGTAAGTCGGAATCGTGCATGGGGTGAAATGTTGGAAAGGTTATCCAGTGCCCTTCAAAGATTCATTAAGTCTCAGTCGAGACAAGGAGTTTGACTTTTGGGTCAAACTGAGTCGAGGGGTGCCCGATAGCTTCCAGGTCGGTACTCGGGACATGACCTGGGTTTGTGATGATGAGAGGAGGTACTAGGGACCTAAGGAGAGTGAGGTGGTAGCAGAATGGGGTGTCTACAGAGCCCCTCGACGGGTGAGTTTGAAACAAATGATAGCCGTCGATTAGACACCGCATGATGCCTTTTGAGGGAGTATGACCAATTCAGAGGGTCGAAGTCGATTTCGAGGACCTAAGAGGTATGCTGGGGATGATCAATTCTGTGGATCGAAGTCGAATCTGCAAGCCTAAGGAAGCGAGGGTGACCAATTCAGCGGATCGAGGTCGGTTTTGAGGACCTAAGGAAATGAGGATGACCGATTCAGAGGGTCAAGGTCAGTTCTGACCTAAGAGTGATGACGACCGAGGACTGAGGTCGATTCTGACCTAACTAAGGTGACGATCCAAGACTGGGGCCAATTCTGACCCAAGAGTGGTGATAACCGAAGACCGAGGTCAATTTTGACCTAACTAAGGTGACGATCCAAGACCGGAGTCAATTCTGACCCAAGAGTGGTGACGACCGAGGACCGAGGTCGATTCTGACCTAATTAAGGTGACGATCCAAGAACGGGGTCAATTCTGACCCAAGAGTGGTGACGATCCAAGATCGGGGTCAATTCTGACCTAGTTAAGGTGACGATCCAAGATCGGGGTCAATTCTGACCCAAGAGTGGCGACGACCGAGGACCGAGGTCAATTCTGACCTAACTAAGGTGACGATCCAAGATCGGGGTTAATTCTGACCCAAGAGTGGTGATGACCGATGACCAAGGTCAATTATGACCTAACTAAGGTGACGATCCAAGATCGGGGTCAATTCTGACCCAAGAGTGGTGACGACCGAGGACCGAGGTCAATTTTGACCTAACTAAGGTGACGATCCAAGACCGGGGCCAATTCTGACCCAAGAGTGGCGACGACCGAGGACCGAGGTCAATTATGACCTAACTAAGGTGATGATCCAAGACCGGGGCCAATTCTGACCTAAGAGTGGTGACAATCGAGGACCGAGGTCAATTCTGACCTAACAAAGGTGACGATCTAAGACCGGGGCCAATTCTGACCCAAGAGTAGATAAAGATTGTACTTTGATTCTGCTGGAGAAAGAGCTTTGTGATTCCAATTTGAGCTGGGGAGCTGATAACTGGGGGAAGCTTTATAGGAGACCTCGCAGGGGGAACAACCTATTTTGGGTGCTATGAGAGAATTCCGCTGGAGAAGTGATCATGTGATCCTTAGGGATTTTCCGGAGCCTTGCTGGGAGGAGTTTTCACTTAGCTTTTGAGAATTCCACTGGGGAAGAGGGGTTCCGTTTGGGGGATAAGAATTGGATTTGAGGTTCCGCTGGGGAACGATGAATGAGCTAGGGAAAATTTGGATTGCCCTTTGGGAAAGATCGCTCGGGGCGAGTGGTTCTTCAGATTTTTGCTGGGAAAAATACACTGTGATAATGTATCGCACCGGGTAGCCGATGGCTGGGGAGGCCTTTTGTATAGTCTGGTGAGGGAGTGATTAGGTGGTCCGGGTGCCTTGCTCGAGAGGTCATTCGCTTGGATTTTTAGGGCTCCGTTGGGGAAAACGGTGTGTCGCCTGAAGGAGTGCCAAATTTTTTGGATGAAAACGTTCTAAATCCCTCCTGGGATTTTTAGGGATTTTTCGGGGATTTTTCGAGGCTTCCTGGTATTTTTTGGGAAATTTTATACTAAATTTTAAGGGGGGTGCCGGTCGGCATAGACTGAGAGGTGCCATTCGGCAGTGGCATGGACTTTTGGGCTTCCTCGAGAAGGTGAAGAGACAGTGCCAATCGACATGGCGTTTGGCCTCCTATATAAAGGGGGCAAATCCCCTTCATTTTTCACAGTTTCTTGACTTCTCTCTTTCTGCGATTTCTCTCTACGAATTGTTCTAACGTTTCGATCTTCAAGAAATGGTCGCTTTTATGAGTACCGCTGACCATTGATGACTGGGCGAATGTGGATTTGAGGGACAGGGTGCCTCTTGCTTTGGGAAATGAGAATGCCTTTGATTCATTCGAGCCGGTTGCGGATGAGCAGACCTTACTGCGAGAGCCATCACGTCATTGCTCTTCGAGAGTGATTCTCGATGGTTATGCAAGTAACATGACCTTTGTCATTCTTTCCTTTTTGGGTGATTTTTCCCTTTTTCTTTGACCTTTGATTGAATTTTCCCTTTTGCCAGTCGGATATTTCCTTGAAGAACATGCGTGCCCGCGGGACGACGGGGCTTAGGGATGTTTGGGAGCATCTTCCACCTGTGTTGTGCTGGATGGTATCATCAGCGGGTTTTGGGAGGTTGGCAGCTGCGCTGGATGAGACGCCTCATTTGACAGCCGTATTGTGTGCCTTGGGGGAATGGTGGTGGGACACTACCCACACTTTTCATTTTGGCTTCGGGGAGATGACGGTGACTCCCATAGATGTGCAGCAACTGATGGGGCTGGATTATGATGGGGAGCAGATAGAGGTGGACCTCTCTTTGCAGGTGAGGCCAGAGGCGGTGTGTGCGGCACTCGGTGATGTGAGGAGGATAGTCTCTGGGGATTCTATCCGGCTGTCCTTGCTGAAGGATATTTTACTGAGCAGGGTGGTTGATGTGGAGGACGGGCTGCAAGTGAGGCAGATGGCCCAATTTTTCATCTTATTGGTATTGGGAGGTTTCATGGTGGCGTCGAGTGGCGACGTTGTCCAGTTGTGGTTTCTGCCGTACTTGAGGATGTTTTCAAACATCCCTTTCTATGATTGGGGGAGTCTGACCTTGGCGACCCTTTACTCTTCTTTGGATGCATTCAGTCGGTTCTGCCGGCAGACTTTTACTGGAGCCATGTATCTCCTGGAGGTATCCTTTACTTTGTGCGTTTTCCTTTCATGCATTCGCATTTTCCTTTCATGCATTCGTATTTTCTTTTCATGCATTCGCATTTTCTTTATGCGTCTCTTTTTGCTTGTGAATTCGGATGTGGTTTTATGAGGTGATTCGGTGCAACACCCCGCTGATTTCTTTGAAGGATGACACTGTTGGGGACTTCTGTCGACTGTACCGATGGCCTAAGGCCAATCGGTAGTCGAAGGGATCTCTTTCCCTGAAGGCGGTGCGTCGGGTCTTGAATGACCTGACAAGTGGTCGGGTAAGGTCTTTTCCTTTTCAGTATTGTTTTTTTTTGCATCTTCTGATTTTGTATTGACTTATGCCTACTTGGAGATTTTCAGGTGACCTTTTATCCTTGGGGGACCGCCATTCAGGATACGGGGGTGACTGGGGTAAATGCGCATATGAGGCATTTGTTGGCGCATGAGTTCGGCCATTCCTAGTACCTCGGAGAGAGGGTGATCCATCAGATTGCTGAGGAGGAGGTGGTGGTGCATCCCGCGCAGCCTTCTAGGTCTATGAGGCAGGAGCGACAGTTGTTGGAGGATGAGAGGATCACGACGATGATTGGCGAGTCCTATGCGTTGTATACTGATACGGCCGCACCGTATGATTATATGGACTTTGTGACGAACTGGTTGATGGCGCCCAGTATACATGATGCTTTGCCTTTCCCTCCTGCTGGTTTGAGTCGGGCGGTGGGGTCTTCTCACAGTGGTGGTGGTCCGTCGGCACCTGCGACGGTGGCGACCTCGGAGGTCCCTTTTGTTCGACTGCACACTCCTTCGTACAACATTCGGCGGGCTGATGGAGGGATAGTGCCGATGCTGCACCGTCTTCTTGCGATGGATCCAGAGGAGCTGGGCTTGACAGAGGACGTCCTTCGTCCTGCGATAAACTTTTCGGTCTTCTTCCTCTCTTATTTTGATTTCTTTTGCTTGATAATGATTCTGCCTTTTCCTGCAGCAAATTCGGGTGTCGACCACTTGGCTGAGAGACATCAGGGATTGGATATCATCGATGACTTCCCACATTTGAGATGCTGTCCCTATTCCTTCTTATTTGGTGCCGTCAGCCTTGTCGGGGGAAGACTCTGGCTCGGGTAGTGGGGGTGCGTCATCTCGCCATAGGGGGAAGAGAGCGCGTCGTAGGGGTGGAAGCTCTTGAGAGAGAGAGAGAGAGAGAGAGAGAGAGAGTGGGTTCGGGCTAAGTCCCGTTGTTTTTGGCTTTTTCTTTATTTCCTGCAAAATGATGTAACACAGAAAATACATATATATGCAATGCAATGTATTTTTTTTTGGCTATCTTTTATTTTAATGATGAATGAATGCATGCACATGCGCCTTTTACTTTGCTGCTGAGGCCGTAAAAGGAATATTTTTGGAATTTTTGAAGGAAAGTTTTTATTTAAAAGGGGAATTATGTAAAGAGAAAAAGGATTATTGAAATTATTTTGAGAATATCAATTTATTCTTATTGAGTTTTCTGATTTGACAAAAGAGGAAAGGAGGAAATTTCCAAATATGGGGGGTTGGCGATCGGCAAGCACCCTGGCCTGCCTATTGGCAGTTCAGTCCAGTCCCATTAATTGAAAGCTTTGATTGGTACCCTCTTCAGCCTTTAGTACCTTGTGGGGTAGGATACCCTTCGATTTCTGCAGGGATTATGTCTTTTGTGAGAGTTCTTAAATATAAAAGGGGGGTAGGGTGGAGTGTTTTCCTCACACCTTTTTCATTCTTACATAACCACCCATCATCTTTTAGTCTAGCGAGAAGGCTCTCCCTGGTAGCATTGAGTTTCTCAATTACCTTGAAGCCTTGGAAGCTATGTTCTCTTATAATGTCGACTATGATGCTTTCAACATGCGTCGAGTTTCCTTGTGGCGTAATCGACCTTTTGAGTGGAATATTTTGGTGGCGGTAGTACAATTTTGGTATCCCGAAGACCATGTATTCCGCTTTGGGTTGGAAGAAGTTTGTCCTACCTACGAGGAATTTTCTACCATACTGGGTGTGAATCCCAGTGTTTCCGCGGCTTTACCCGAATTTTCCCGTTCTCCCATGGGTTTATAATTTTTGGTCATCTTCTGAAACCGGTCATCCCGTGTGTGGCCATCCCCGATCCTCGCCGCGGAGGGAGGAAGGGATCCTTCCGGTCCCGCGCGTCCCTTCTCGGGAGAGCTCTTCGGTCGGCGTCGATTTTGTGAAGTGTGAAAAATGTAGAGAGATTCAGAGTCGCCAGTCTATTTTACTCAAAACAGACAAAAGAAAAAGAGGACGGAGCCACCCCGAAGGATGGCTTCCAAATACATATTGGTGCATGCGAAACCAAAATGATTCGGAAAGGGTTCGGAGGCTTAGTTACGAAATGGGAAGGTGTTAGGCACCCATTCCGCCCTTTCGATCTCTCATGGATATTTGCTATTTTCCTTTATGTTTCCCCCCATAAGATGTGTTCATGTGTATATGTATAGAATGGAGGTAGGAATCCTCGACTTGTATCATGGAAAAGATAAAGCGAGTTATCCGTAGGAAGATATAAAAGTAATATTAGAAAAATAAGATTTACGTGGCTACCCCTACGTTAATCGTTATAAGGGAACGATAACGCACATGGAGTAATGCGTCACTAAGACTAATAATATAAGAAAAATGGATTTAGAGAAAATAGAAAATGAGAGAAAAAGTGAGAGAAAGGACTCGAGTCTTGGGTTTTACCCCGAGACGCCTACATAGCCTATAAAGGCATCAAAGTCCAAGTAGTTCTCATACAAAGCAAAGGGTTGGGGTTTATCCCATAAATCCAAATGGAGATCTCTTATTTGCAAGTGTGTGTGTGTGTAGAAAAAGTATTTTAGTTGTGAGAAAAGCGTGAAAAAGTGTGAGAATCTCTTATTTGGAATTTACGAGCAAACCCTCTTTTTCTTGTTTTTGGGTTTTTATTTATATGAAAATAAGAGATGTGCAATAATACTAAATAAAAAGTATATTAGGATATGTGAAATGAGATAATAAAATGCTAAGTAAGAAAACAAGTTATTGGGAATTCAAGAGAATTTAAGAGAGAGTTTGAGAAAGTTGGACCTTCTTGAAGATCTTGAGCTTAATCTTGAATGTTGGAGAGCAACCCTTAAGCTTGGATGATGATGGAGAGCGGTTAATTCGCCACGTTTGATGAAAGGGATGATGAAAAGTGGAGGCAAAAGAGGGATTTGGAAGTTCAAGTCACGCTGCCTTTGAGAGAGGTTTCTGGGATTCGTTTGGAGAAATTTCTATCAGATCTGGGTTCCTCCTACAAATGAGGTCAATGTCTCCTTTTATAGGCCCAGGGGTCTATCGATCGGCATTGCCATGGCACTACCTATCGACAGGTGCCGATAGGCAGGGTCTGGGACTTGCCATTTGGCAGTGCGCCTCAGGCTTTTTCAGAAAATTGGCTGCCGAGGGCAAACCGTTAGTCAGAATCGTGCATGGGGCATACCGTTGGAAAGGTATTTCAGAGACCTTCGAAAGTCCTTTGGACCTCTCCCGAGTTCAGGAGTTAACTTTGGGTCAAATGTGGATCGAAAGCGTTTGTCGGTCCATTGGACGGGGAATCATGCGGACGCAAACGGATCGTTCGTCCGCATGGTAAGTCCGAATCGCAGACAGTGCATACCGTTGGAAAGGTTAGGAGATTTACTTTGACATTCCAAAGAGTTTGACCCAGTTCGGAAAGTTGACTTTGGTCAATCGAGCCCAGGAAGCGCTCGGTGGCTTCCCGGAGTTAAACGGATCATTCGTCTGCATGGAAAGTCGGAATTGCGCACGAGATGGACTGGTGGAAAGGGTATTCAGTGATCTTCAAAGATTTATTCATCCTCGGTCGAGTTGAAGGGTTGACATAGGTCAAATAGAGCCCGGGACCACCTGGTGGCCTCTGGGTCAGGTTTTTATCGCAAACGGCGCATTCGTCCTCATGGTAAGTCAGAATCGTGCACGGGGTAGACCGTTGGAAAGGGTATTCAGTGCCCTTCGAAGATTCATTGAGCCTCGGTTCAGATGAGGAGTTTGACTTTTGGGTCAAACTGAGTCGGGGGGGTGCCCGATGGCTCTCAGGTCGGTACTCGGGACGTGACCTGGGTTTGTGATGATGAGTGGAGGTACTAGGGACCTAAGGAGAGTGAGGGGCTAACAGAATGGGGTGTCTACACCGTGATTATACAATTAGTTGTTACGTGTTACATTGGTCCAATTGGATGAGTTTTTGCCCCTTGCGGAGACGTTTGGGATTGTTTTTCATTTTTTCCCTCAATATGGCATTTTTTTCAAACCTAAGTATAACTATTTGTAATTTTTGGTCATGTTCTCAAACCGGGCATCTTGTGACTATGTGATGTGTTGCTTCATATTACGCTGGTCCCATTGGGAGTGTTTGTGCCTCTTATGGGGGATATTAGGGGTTGTTTAGAAATTTCACCCTTAAATGACGTGTTTTCAAGCCTAAGTGTAGCTCTTTGTATTTTTTGGTCATGTTCTCAAACCTAGTATCCCATGAGTATGCAACTAGTTGCTACATATTATGTTGGTATCGTGGGAGGTTTTTATGCCTCTTTCAGGGGCGCTTGGGGGATGTTTTTCCTTTTCACCCTTTAACGGCGTGTTTTTAAGCCTAAGTGTAACTACTTACAATTTTTGGTCATGTTATCGATTAGGGCCTCCTATAACTATGGGATCAGTTTCTACCTACTACGTTGGTCCCATGGGATGTGTTCTTTCCATTTGCGGGGGCATTTAGGGATTTTTTTCATTTCCCCCATCAATGGCATGTTTTCAATCCAAGGTATACCTATTTGAAATTTTGATCATGTTCTCAAATCGAGCATTCCTTGACTACACGATTAGTTTCTACCTGTTACGTTGGTCCCGTGGACGTCAAAACTGAATTTCTAAAAGGGAATCTTGATGAGTGTATCTATACGGTGCAACCAGATAATTCTATTGCCCAAGGCTAAGAGAATAAACTATGTAAGCTTAAGAAGTTCAATTATGGTCTTAAGCAAGCATCTAGAACTTGGAACATTTGTTTTTATTAGACAATCAAATCTTTTGGTTTTGGTCAATGTCCAGACGAGTCTTGAGAAATCCCATGGAAATGTAATGGTATTTTTAATATTATATGTGGATGACATTTTTCTCATTAGAAATAATGTTGGTGTGTTGTCTTCAATTAAAGTGTGGTTGTCCAACGAATTTGATATGAAAGACTTAGGATAAGCTAGTCACATCCTTGGGATCAAGCTTATATGCAATTGTAAGAATAGGATGTTGGTCACAATCAACTTATATAGATTCCATTCTTACCAAATTTAGTATGAAAGATTCAAAGAAAGGGTTCCTCACTTTCAGACATGGAATATCTCTTTCTAAGGATCAGTGTCCTAAGATTCCTGATGAAGTAGAGAAGATGAAAGGCAACCCTTATTCTTCGAAAATTAGGAGCCTTATGTATGCTATGATATGCACTAGACTTGATATCTTCTTTGATGTTGACATGGTTAGTAGATATCAGTCTAACCCTAGGTAAGAACATTGGACAGTGGTAAATCATATAATCAAGTACCTGAAAAGAACACGAGACAAAATCCTAGTTTACCAGGCAGATAGTTTAACACCTATTAGGTACATCGATTCAGATTTTCAGTCTGATAGAGATTCCAAAAAGTATACCTCTAGATATGTGTTTACCCTAGGAGGTGGAGCCATTAGTTGGAGAAGTTGCATTGCTGATTCCATCATGGAAGCTGAATATGTGGCGGCCTCCGAGGTATCCAAGGAAACAGTATGGCTTAGAAACTTCCTAATGGATCTAGGAGTGGTGCCTTTAGTTCAATCGACTATTAAAATTTATTGTGATAATAGAGGTGCGGTTGCTAACTCAAAGGAACCCAGGAGCGATAAGAGAGGTAAACATATTGAGCGTAAGTATCATCTCATTCGAGAATTTGTGCAGCGAGGTGATGTCACAATTATGAAGATTGCATTAGAGAACAACCTAGAAGATCCTTTCACGAAGAGCTTGCCAGCCAAGACTTTTGATAGTCACGTAGAGGGGATTGGAGTGAGATGCATTGAAGCATTGCTTTGAGTCTAAGTGGGATGTTATTAGAGAAGTAGACTAAAACCATGATTTATTTAATAGTTTATGTCTTGATTTATTATTAAAATAAAATAAATTTTCCTATTTTAATGAGAATCATATATGGATATAATGTTTGCATTATTTTATATATTGTCGATGTCTTTTATTCCGCTCTATATGTATTCCGGTGTGTAGAGTATGACTTATGCACAGAGGATCAGATCACCAGTCCTTGTAGAATATAAATTCTATCGTTGACAGTCTTAGATGAAACTGGACACACCATCAACAAGGATGTAGCACAATATTTTAGTAGGCCTATCTTGATTATGGGAAATCGTATAATTTCAACTTATTTTGCCAGTACACTTGATTTGTATTGAATGGAACCATCTTGAGGTCATTGTCATTATACTGATTGTATAAGACAATGTAAACCTCATAATTATTTGGTTTACTTATGGCTCTTAATCTGGGTATGATTGATGAAAACATGCATTGGTTATTTATTGTTATGACCTTTTGGGTGAGATTCATTATTGGATAAATAATCGTGATAAATTGGGTAATGGTGATTATTGTATGGTGAAAGTCTTTTATGGATATAATCCACGTCTTGGTATAGATGCTTGTCATACCCCCTTGAGATGCTTATACGTTATGTATGTGTCAAACCCTGCAGGTGGATTATGTTCATCCGACAGTACAAATAAGTTAAGTTGGATCGCTCAAAGACTTAAAGAGTTTAATTAAATAAATTATCAGAAATTTATTTTATTAACATGTATCTGTAACCTTAATGTGGGGAGAATTAATTAATTAATAATGAGGAGATAAAAATATAATTTTGAGTTAAGGAGTGGAGTTGCAATTATAATTATGTAGGGGTATTAATTATAATTAAGGGATTGAGATTAGGATTCGGGAAGGATTAGGTTTTCTCAGGTCCATTAGGAGACACATCCTTATCTCTCCTTAGGGTCCCTACTATAGCCTATATATATGAACCTAAGGCTCATTATTTCTTAAGCTCTCCGTCACTCTTTGATACTAAAAAGTCCCAAATTTTAACTTGTGAGAAAGAGAGCCAACAAAGAGGAAAGAGGAGAAGAAAATGTGGTCACGAAGGAAGATCCCACACTTTTATCGTAACTAACCATATCAGGAATATAATAGAAGACCGTGAGGTATATTAGGCCTGTGTTCTTGATCAACTATGATCACATACAATTTGTTCTAAGATGAGATCAAATCAAAGAGATCTCGAAGGTAAATCCTTATTCCGCTTTATAGGATTTTGCGAATGTGTAGGTTTTTTTTTGTAGTTAAATCTATACGTGCTTTCAATACACCATTGGACTTTCGCTCCAAAAATTGGTATCAAAGATTTATTGATACCGCGTATAGGTTGAATTCATCCATGTTTTCTAATTAAAACAATCATATACGTGCATGATTGTTGTGTAGAATACAGATTTGTGATAACTTCTGTTTTGCAACAATCTAATCCCACTATTATCGTAACATATTTATGGTTTTTTTTTGTGATTGGATCCCACAAAGGCTTATTTGTGGCTATTTTTTTATGATGGATTAATAAAATATTGATACAGAATGTGAACTCCTTCATGGAGGCATAACACATGTGTAACTTATTATTGTTTTCATCATAATTGTCAATGGAGGAGTGTGAAACTAGGTCGGTGATCGGAGGCAGTTTTTGATATAGAAATCAGTTATGACATTGTTAAATAGTGCTTGGAGGTGGGGGCGCTGCCTCTAGACCCCCGCGAGAGAATTCCCCCTCGACCCTTCCCCGTTCCATCCTAGCGTAGTGGCAACATGAAGTTTTTGGGTTCAACGATGAGTAGTGAGAACTTCAATCTACAACAAAGTTGTATCCTGACCATAATAGTTGGGAATCCTTATTTATCTCGTTTATTTATTTATGTTGACTTATGTCTTTATTATTTATGTTTTAATTGTTGGGTTGTTAATATATGTTAACAGTTCCCTTAGAATTATGGATAATATGGTATATCAACCAGACTTAAATCATGTAGATGCTAAATGTGAATAATTCATAATTATTTTGAATTGTGGACATTAATATATGTGGTTAGAGAATAAGAAATTGCGTATTTTTTTAACGATCAAGGGTATTTGAAAATTTTCATTTATCACACATTTGCTTGATATATTAAAATTGGGATATCCCGATTTTTTTGGAAATATATCAAATGTCCTAGATTTTTTAAATTAATAAAAAATTGGACACATTTGTTTTTCAACCATCACAAAGTTTTTTAATTACTGAGTGGGAGAGGGAATTTTCCAAGAGAAAATCTTATGATCTCCATAAACGATTTATAGACTTGCAATAATAAGTAGGTCTTCCAACGAGGAATGCAAAATATTGTGGTAGTTGGTATAAATTTCTTTAAGGGTAATTTTGGATTCATTATTCACTTAGGCGGACCCCAAAGGAGGAGTCTGTGATATGAGATAATCTAAAGTTAGTTTATGTTATACATTTAGACATAAAATAATGGTAGGTTCTCCAAATTGGAATGCTATGATTTTGTGTGCCAAAGTGTTGCCTATTTAATTTTATTTGACATAGATTTTGTCTAGATAATAAACTTAAAAGGAATAAGCCTACCTAACTTTTTTTTTTGGAAAATAGGTTCTCTGACGAGGAATACTATTCAAATGATTATCGAGATGCAGATGAATTCTTTTAAAATTGATAGAGAGAACAGTAATTTTAATTTAGAATTCAAAAAGGTTTATGCCCTATAATAATTCATTTTATTATTTGATTCTTAGTCTTAAGATGAGAAGCTCTTTAAATCCACTTGTTATCATTCTGAAGGAAAACAAATTAGCTAGACCTAATTACATTTATTGGAAAAGGAATTTGGATATTGTGTTGACTGTTGAAGGGTACAAGTTTGTACTTTATGAGATCTGTCCTGAGAAACCTGTTGAGGGGGTGACTGAAAAGGAATCCCAGGATTACCAAAAATGGATCAAGGCTAATGAGATGGAATGGTGTTACATTTTGATATCTATGATAAATGTTCTGCAACATCAGCATCCGTCGATGGACCATCCCTATAACATGATACTGAACCTCAAAGATATGTTTAAGGATCATAATCGTGCTGCGAGGCAGGTCTCTATTTAAGAACTCATGAACACAAACATGGCTAAAGGGACCCGAGTGAGGAAACATGTTTTAAGGATGATGTATCTTCTCAATGTGCTTGAAATCGTTGGAGCAAAAATCAGTGGGAAAACCCATGTCGATATTATTCTCCAGTCGTTGCCCGAGTCTTTTAAGAAGTTTTGCCTAAATTATAACATGAACAAACTTTCTTACACTTTGGCAATACTACTTAAAGAACTACAAGGAGCTGAGGGTCTCATCAAGAAGTCAGTAAGTGCCTTTTTTTCTGGAAAAGGTTCTACTTCTAAGCCTATTGGTAAGAATAAAAAGAAGAGAAAGGGTCAGAACTAGGTTATGGTCCCTCAGGCAGCTTGTGGGCCTCAGGGAGGTGTGAAAAAGCACAAGGGCACTGTAAGAAATTAGGACACTCGAAGAACAATTGTTCAATTTTTCGCAATAACTAGAACAACGTAGGTAAATTTTATTTATTTATCATAGAATCAAGTTTTGTGGTCGGTACCACTGGTACCCGGTGTGTAGATACATGAGTCACTAATCAAGTATGAAATTCTTTGCAGGGGTTCCAGTAAATTAGGCGACTAAGTGTTGGAGAGATTTATCTGACTATAGGAGATGCTATGAGATTAGTCGTAGTTGCTGTGGAAGATGTTAATTTAAGCTTCAAAATGATAGGAGTTTACTTTTAAAAGATTGTCTTTATGCACCTTCCATTAGGAGGAATTTGATTTCAGTTTCTTGTTTAGCCTTTTATGGATATTCAGTTTCTTTTAATAAACTCGTGGTTATTAAGAAAAATAAATCTTTTATTTGTTTTGGTACGTTAGTTGATAATCTTTATATTTTTAATCCTATATCTCCCACAGAAAAAAAATATATTTTTCATAATTCAATTGGACCAAATTTAAAGAGAAAGGAACCCTCCTTAGTGAACCAAACATATCTTTGGCACTAATACCTAGGTCATATAAATCTAAAAAGGATTCATAGACTAGTAGCAAGTGGGCAATTGATCTCACTAGAAGTGGAGGCAGTTCCAGTTTATGAATCCTATTTAGAATGTAAAATGACTACGAGGCGTTTCTCGACCAAGGGCTATAGAGCCAAAGAACTGTTGGAATTGGTTCATTCAAATCTATGTGGATCGATGACAAGCCGAGAAAGAGGGGGCTTTGAGTATTTTCTGACTTTCATAGATGATTACTCAAGGTATGGGTAGGGTTACCTAATGTACCATAAGTCCAAATCCTTTGATAAATTCAAAGTTTATAAAGAAGAAGTGGAGAAGCATCAGGGTAAAAGTATCAAGACACTATGATCTGATCATGGTGGAGATTACTTTTTAGCGGATTTTAGGCAATATATATAAGATCAAGGGATCACATCCCAATTTTCTGTACCTGGTATGCCTCAGTAAAATGGTGTAAAAAAATGAATGAACATGACACTTTTCGATATGATTAGGATAATGTTTAGTTAAACAGATTTCCCAGATTCCTTTTGGGGACATGCTTTAAAAATGGACACTTATTTTCCGAACTTGGTACCTTTAAATATGGTCTCTTCTACACCTAACGAATTTTGGATTGGGCACAAGCCTAGTATATAACATATCCGAATCTGGGGTAGTCCAACACATGTGCTGAAGAGAGATCCTAGTAAGTTGGAATCAAGATCAGAAGTTTGCTTATTTATAGGATATCCTAAGGAAACTAAGGGCTATTTATTCTATGATCCTAAGGATCAGAAGGTCATTGTTAGATCTAATGCCCGATTCTTGGAAGACAATTATACTATGGATCATAAATCCAGAAGTAAAGTTGTTCTTGAAGAGTTACGAGTGAACCAACAAGGTTATTCAACACCACTAATACAGGATGAGATAACACAATGTCTTGACACTATTACACTAGCAAATGGACTAACTCATCATAGTGGGAGTTTTATACGTCAATCTGAACGGTTTATGTTCTTCGGAGAATATTATGATAAGGTCCCCGATGAACTCAAAGCCGATACCTGTAACTACAACGAGGCTATCCAAGATAATGATACATGACTTCGTCTTAAAGCTATAATTTTGAGATGGAATCTATGTATTCTAATTAGGTATGGAGTCTTGTATATCCACCCAAAGGAATCAATCCACAGTGTAAGGACATTATCCGTCACATTTAGTTTGTTGTATACCGCTACAAGTTTGTCGAAGCATTGGAAAGCGCACATCTATAATCGACAATCCGAATTTGAATTCATCTTCAACAATCATGCCCAACAAGGATGAACTTGGTAAATTGGTTAAGTTTCACTTACATTTTAAATAAGAAGGTTGGTATTTTTTATATAAAAAATTAAAAAATTATCCTTTTATGAAAATTGTTTTTTGAATTATTTTAAATGGATTTTTTTATCATTTCAAAAACATTTTTATCATAAAAGCTTTTTGATAACTATTCTCAGATTCGTAAGAGTGTTGTTTCATAAGTCCCCAAATATTTTAAAACTCTATAAATAAAATCTAGAGATTTGTGCATGGTCGTTCAAACGAGATCCCGTCTCGTTCGAACGAGACCAGACGTCATTCGAACGACAGGTTAGTTCGTTAGAATGAGATGTCTTTTTACCTAAAACATCACCGCCTTAAAATATATTATAAACAAGGTGTCAGGGTTCTCTATTTTGTGTGGAGAAAATTTTGTTTTTATCAGAATATGTTTTTGAGAGTTTACCTTTTCCCCAACACAATTTTGAGGGTTCATATTTGTTTTCACAATTCACAAATCCCAGAGAGTTTATTTTGTGTGAGTTGTTTTGTGGAACCCAAACCATACTTTTCCTAAAGTTCAACCCTTATGAGAAGAACTCTACCACTGGAAAGCTGAGAGCTATTGTAGAGGGAGATCCAATAAGTAATCAAGACTACATGTCTGGGCTGTGTGTCCAAATTAGTACGGCTGCGAGTGAGCCACTGCTGAGTTCTAGATGAAGCTTTGAAGGTTTGACATAGACATCGTGCATTACGCTTGAGGGAAGTTGTATGTAATTCAATGGTCATGTAACCTTGTCAAAGTTGCATAATATAAAAGATTTTTCCTTGAGAGATTTTTTCCTAAATTACTATGTCACTTGCTTGCCTATTTTCATTTACACTTGCACGCACATGGGATGATTTTAATTTGAATTTGGTTTTGTTAAATCTAAGTTACCTAATTACACAAGTGAATTTGCGACTTAAATCAATTGGTATCAAACTGCGTTTACAAACTGGTATTAGAGCAGGTTTCACTATCTTACTGTGAATTCCTATTTTTCACAAAGGTTTTTGTGATATCAATTCTTTTAAACTTTGAGGGATCTCTTATATAATTGGGTACCTACTTTTGACATCAATAATTTTGCCTATTGGAAAGCTCGCATGAAATATGCTTTAAAAGCTATAGTTGAGCGCATTTGGTTGTTGGTTGAAAATGGTTGTTCTCCTCCCATCGTTACTGTTGAGAACATCACCTCTTTGAAACCTATGTAAAACTAGACTGAGGACGATTTTAAATTGTACAATTTTAATTCACTTGGTTTGAGTGCTATCTCCGGAGCCATCACTGCCAAAGAGTTCCGCGGAATTATGACGTGCACCACGTCTAAAGAGGCATGGGATATTTTATAGAATCTAAGTTGCAAAATCTTTCCACTCAATTTGAGACACTCACCATGTTAGAGATTGCTACTTTTGACGAGTTTTATGCACTTTTGTCGGACATAGTCAACACTAGATTTAATTTGGGTGAGGAAATAGATAACACGCGGGTTATGAAAAATATTTTGAGATCTCTTCCAAAAAGTTTTATTCCTAAAGTCACTGTTTTAAAATTGATGGGGAATTTGAGCACACTTAAGTTAGAAGAGTTGGTATGTGATCTTTAAACCTATGAGTTAGATATGTTTCCCCAAACTTTTAAGCTTAAAGGGGTCGCACTTAGGACATAGTCGAGATCTAGTGAGAATAAAATAAGAGAGATAAAAAAGAAGGAGAGTGTTTGTGAATATGAATTTGATGAAGACTCTGACATGGCCCTACTTTCCAAAATTTCAAAAAATTTCTCCAGTATTCAAAATAAAGAAATCCCAATAAAAAAATTCAGAGAAATACAAAAAAAAAGACAAGGCCAAATAAAGTAGTGAGAATGAAAAAGAGAGTGAGGAGAACCTTGAGAAGATAAGATGTTTTGAGTGTGATGGGAAAGGGCACAAGCCATTTGAGTGTCCCACTAGACTTAGGAGAGAGGGCAAGGAAGTTTCCATGCCGTTACCCTAAGCGATAGTGAGGAAGAAGAGAAAGAGGTGGACGATGAGTCCAAAAAATATTTAGGACAAGGGCTGAATATTTCCTTTACTAGTCGTGTTAATACCTCAACTTTATCCCATGATGATAGCAACAACGAGAGCGTCGACGATGAGTCGAGTGAAGATGAGAGTGAGGATGAGAACGGAGATGAAAATGTGATCCTAAAAGATTTTAGAATGTTTTTATTGAGACCATGAAAACAAAAAGGTCAAATAGGAATCGAGGTCTTTGAATTTATGAGCTGAATGAAGAGTTGAAAGTTATTGTGGAGGGAGATCCTAGGTCTTCGAATCTAGGTCTTCGAACGAGACCAGATATCATTCGAACGATAGGTCAGTTCATTCGAACAAGATGTCTTTTTACCTAACACATCACCACCTTAAAAGATATTATAAATAAGGTGTTAGAGTTCTGTATTTCGTGTGGAGAAAATTTTGTTTTGATCAGAATACGTTTTTTAAAATTTACCTTTTCTCCAACAAAATTTTAGGGGTTCATGTTTGTTTTCACAATTCACAAATCACAATGAGTTTATTTTGTCTGAGTTGTTTTGTGAAACCCAAACCATACTTTGCCTAAAGTTCAACCCTTGTGAGAAGAACTCTTCAACTGCAGAGCTGAAAGCTATTGTGGAGGGAGATCCTACAAGGAATCAAGACTGCTTGTTTGGGCTGCGTGTCCAAATTGGTACGACTGCGAGTGAGCCACTGCTGAGTTCTAGATGAAGCTTTGAAGGTTTGATATAGACATCGTGCATTACACTTGAGGGAAGTTGTATATAAGTCAATGTTCATGAAACCTTATCAAAGTTCTAGAATATAAAAAGTTTAGCCCTAAGGGCATTTTTTTCCTGAATTGCTATGTCACTTGATTTCCTATTTTCATTTACACTTGCACGCAAATGTGATGATTTTAATTTGAATTTGGTTTTGTTAAATCTGAGTTACCTAATTAAATAAGTGAATTTGTGAATTAAATCAATTGGTATCACACTGCGTTTACACATAGGATGCAAGTGAGTCTTTAAGAGGAAAAAAAGGGTGGACGGGAAGGTTGAGACCTTTAGGGCATGACTTGTTATGAAAGGATTTACTCATAAAGAGGGCATCAATTATGAGGAAAACTTCTCATCAGTAGCTATAATGAAGTTCATCTGAATTCTCTTATCCATTAAGACTCATTTTGAATATGAAATTTGGCAAATGGACGTCAAGACTGAATTTCTTAATGGAAATCTTGATGATTGTATCTATATGTTGCAACCATACTATTTTATTTCCCAAGGCCAAGAACATTAATTATTTATGCTTTAGAAGTCCATTTATGGACTATAACAATCATCTAGAACTTCGAACATATGTTTTAATCACGCAATCAAATATTTTGGTTTTGATCAATGTACACGTGTATACAAGAAATGCAACGGAAACGCAGTGGTGTTTTTAGTATTATATGTGGATGACATTCTTCACATTCAAAATGATGTTAGAGTGTTGTCTTGAGTTAGAGTGTGGTAATCTAACCAATTCTATATGAAAGACTTAAGAGAAGCTAGTCACATCCTTGGGATCGAATTTATGAGTGGTTGCAAGAATATGATGTTGGGTTTATCACAAGAAACTTATATCGATTCGATTCTTGCGAAATTTAGCATGAAAGATTCCAAGAAAGGGTACCCCCCTTCAGACAAGGAATACCTCTTTCTAAGGATCAGTGTCCTAAGACACCTGATGAGATAGAAAAGATGAAAGGCATCCCTTATGCTTCGACAGTTAGGAGACTTATGTATGCTATGCTATGCACTAAACTTGATATCTGCTTTGATATTGGCATGGTTTGTAGATATCAGTCTATTCCTAGACAAGAACACTGAACAACAATAAAGCATATACTTAAATACCTAAAAAGAACACGAGACTATATGTTGGTTTACAAGATAGAAAGTTTAGTACCTATTAGGTAAACCAATTAAGATTTTCAGTTTGATAGAGATTCCAGGAAGTCTACCTATGGATATATGTTTACCCTATGATGTGGATCCATTAGTTGGAAGAGTATCAAGCAATCTAGCATTGCTGATTCAACCATGGAAGCTGAATATGTGGCAGCTTCCGAGGTAGCTAAGGAAGCATTATGGCTTAAAAACTTCATAATGGATCTAAAAGTGGTACCTTTAGTTCAATCAACTATTACACTTTATTGTGATAATAACGGTGAGGTTGCTAACTCAAAGGAACCCAGGATCCATAAGTGAGGTAAACACATCGAGCGTAAGTATCATCTCATTCAAGAATTTTTGCAGTGAGGTGATGTCATAGTTACGAAGATTACATCAGAGAACAACCTAGTATACCCTTTCACGAAGATCTTACCAACCAAGACTTTTGATAGTCACGTAGAGGGGATGGGAGTGAGATGCATTGCAACATGGCTTTGAGTCTAAGTGGGCGATTGCTATAGAAGTAGACTAAAACCATTCTTTATGTAATAGTTTTAGTTATGGATTTATTATTAAAATAAAATATGTTTTCCTGTTTTAATGATAATCATGTATGGACATAATGTTTGTATTATTTTATATATAACCGATGTATTTTATTCAGCTTAGTAGGTGTTCTGGTGTGTAGAGTACGACTTACATAGAAAGGATTAGATCACTAGTTCTTGTGCAATATAAGTTTTATCGTTCACAGTCTTAGGTGGAACTGGACACACCACTAGTAGAGCTATAGCACAATATTTTAGTTAGTCTATCTTGATTACGGGAAATTGTATAGTTTCAACTTATTATTCTAGTCCACTTTATGTGTATTAATTAGGACCACCTTGAGATCATTATCTTTATACTGATTTTATAAGACAATGTACACCTCATGATTTTTAGGTCTACTTAAGGCTTTTAATATAGGTATGATTGACGGACACATGCATTAGTTATTTATTTCTTTGACTTTTTGGGAGAGATTCATTATTGGATCAGATTGGGTAATGGTGATTATTGTATGGTGAAAGTCTTTTATGTATGCAATCCACGTCTCAATATAGAGAATGATGATATCCCCTTGAGATTCTTATAAGTTTTGTATGTGTCAAATCGTGCAGGTTGATTATGTTAATCAGATTGTACAAAATAAGTTAATTTGGATCGACCAAGGACTTAAAGAAGTTAATCAAATATATTATTAGTAATTTATTTTATTAACGGGTATCTGTAACCTTAATATGTGGAGAATTAATTAATTAATAATGATGAGCTCAAAATATAATTTTGAGTTAAGGAGTGGAGTTGCAATTATAATTATTTAGCTGTATTAATTATAATTAAGGGGCTGAGATTAGGATTCCGAAAGGATTAGGTTTTCCCTGGCCCATTAGGAGCCACATACTTATCTCTCCTTAGGGTCCCTACTATAGCATATATATATGCAACTAAGGCTCATTATTTCTTAAGTCAGCCATCACTCTTTGATACTAAAAAGACCCAAATTCAAACTGGTGAGAAAGAGAGACAGTAAAGAGCAAAGAGGAGAAGAAAAGGCGGTCACGAAGGAAAAACCGACACTCTGGTCATGACTTTCCATATAAATAATATAGTAGAACACCATGAGGTGAATAGGTCATGTGTTATTGATTAGCTGTCATCACATATGATTGGTGTAAAGACGATATTAAATTAAAGAGATCTCGAAGGTAAATCCTTATTCCGCTTGATAGGATTTTGCGTATGTGTAATATTTATTTTGTAGTTCAATGTATATGCATTTTAAATAAGCCCTTGGACATTCACTTCAACAGTAGCTACATGTTATGCTGGTCTCGTGGGAGGAGTTTGTGCCTCTTGCAGGGGGCTTTGGGGGATATTTTGCATTTTACCCTTCGACGGCATGTTTTTAAGCCTAAGTGTAATTATTTAAATTTTGGGTCATGTTCTCAAATCGAGTATCCCATGACTATGCTATCGGTTGCTACATGTTACGTTGGTCCCGTGGGAGGTTTTCCTGCCTCTTGCAAGGGCGTTTGGCAGCTATTTTGAATTTTCACTCTTCAACGACATTCTTTTAAGCCTAAGTGTTGCTATTTGTAGTTTTTGGTCATGTTCTCAAACCAGGCATCTTGTGACTGAACGATTAGTTGCTCCATGTTACCTTAATCACGTGGGGGGTGTTTGGTCCTCTTGCAGGGGCATTTGTTTTTTTTCTTTTTTACCCTTCAATGACATGTTTTAAAGCTAAAGTATAGATATTTACAATTTTTGGTCATGTTATCAACCTAGGCATCCTTTGACTAACTGTCACTTGCTACGTGTTATGTTGGTCCCATGGGAGGTGTTTGTGCCTCTTATGGGGGTATTTAGGGGTTGTTTTGTACTTTCACCCGTCAACAACATGTTTTCAAGCCAAAGTATAGATATTTCCATTTTTGGTCATGTTTTGAAATAGGGTGTATTCCATGGCTACGCGGTCAGTAGCTATGTGTTACGTTGGTCACGTGGGAGGTTTTTGTGCCTATTACGAGGGGTGTTTGGGGACTATTTTTCATTTTCACCCTTCAATGGCTTGTCTTCAAGGCTGTGTTTAGATATTGATAGTTATTGGTCATGATCTTAAATTGGGAATTCCATGACTATACGGTTAGTTTCTCTACATTACGTTGGACTAGTGGGAGGTGTTTATTCGTTTGGGGGTTATTTTGCATTTTCACCCTTCCATGACATGTTTTTAAACCTCTGTATTGTTGCTTGTTATTTTTTATCATGTTCTCATACTGGGCATCCCATGATTATGTAGTCAGTTGCTATGTGTTACGTTGGTCCTGTGGTGGTGTTTATACCTCTTGTGTGTGTGTGTGTGTGGGAGGGGGGGGGGGGGGGGTTGGGGGATGTTTTGTAGTTTTACCCTCCAACAGAATATTTTCAAGCCTAAGTGTTTCTATTTGCAATTTTTGGTCTTGTTCTCAAACTGGGCATCCCGTGACTACAGGGTCAGTTGGTACGTGTTATGTTGAAATTGTGGGAGGTGTTTATGCCTCTTGCGGGGCGTTTGGAGGTGTTTTGTATTTTTACCCTTTAACAATATGTTTTTAAGCATAAGTATAGATATTTGTAATTTTTGGCCATGTTCTCAAACAGAGCATCCCGTGACTATGTAATCAGTTTCTACGTGCTACATTGGTAGCGTGGAAGGTTTTTATGCCACATACGGAGCGTTTGGAGGTTGTTTTTCATTTTCACCCTTCAACAACAAGTTTTTAAGCCTAAATGTATCTATTTGCAATTTTTGGTCATGTTCTCAAACCGGGAGTCCAGTGACTATTAGCCTAAGTGTTACTATTTAAAACTTTTGGTCATGCTCTCAAATCGGGCCTCCCGTGACTACGCAGTCAGTTGCTATGTGTTATGTTGGTCATGTGGAGGTGTCTATGCCTCTTGTGGGGTGTTTGGGGGTTGTTTTATGTTTTTACCCTTCAACAACATGTTTTCAAAGTTAAGTCTAGATATTTGCAATTTTTGGTCATGTTCTCAAATCGAGCATATCATGATTATACGGTTAGTTGCTACATATTACGTTGGCCCCATTAGAGGTGTTTGTGCTTCTTGGAGGGATGTTTAGGGGTTGTTTTTCATTTTCAACCTTCAATGACATGTTTTTAAGCTTAAGTGTAGCTACTTGTACTTTTTGGTAATATTCTCAAACCGGGCATTTGGGGGCTGTTTGGAGTTTTCATCCTTCAACGACATATTTTCAAGCCTAAGTGCAGCTATTTGCAATTTTTGGTCATGTCATCAACCCGAGCATTCCTTTACTATCCAATCAATAGGTATATGTTACGCTAGTCTCGTGGGAGGCGTTTGTGCCTCTCGCGAGAGCGTTTGGGTCTATTTTGCATACTCACCCTTTAACGGCATGTTTTCAAACCTAAATGTAGCTTTTTGCAATTTTGGGTCATGTTCTCAAATTGGGCATCCCGTGACTATGAGGTCAGTTTCTATGTGTTACATTGGTGCCATGTGTGGTTTTCATGCCTCTTATAGGGGCGTTTGGCAGTTGTTTTGCATTTTCACCCTTCAACGAAATGTTTTCAAGCCTAATTGTAACTTTTTGTAACTTTTGGTTTTGTTCTCCAATCGGGCATCTCGTGACTACGCGGTCACTTGCTCCTTGTTTCGTTAGTCACATGGGACGTGTTTGTTCCTCTTGTGGGGGCATTTGGGGGTTGTTTTGCATTTTTACCCTTCAATGACATGTTTTCAAGCCTAATTGCAACTATTTGCAATTTTTGGTCATGTTGTCACACCAAGCATCCCTTCATTATGCGGTTAGTTGCTACGTGGTGTTCGTGTTGCTTGTAGGGGCATTTGGGGTTATTTTGCGTTTCACCCTTCAACGGTATGTTTTTAATCCTAAGCATTCCTATTTGCAATTTTTGGTCATGTTCTCAAACCGGGTGTCCCGTGACTAAGCGGCTAGTTGCTACGTGTGATGTTCGTCCAGTGGGAGGTGTTATGCCTCTTGTCGGGGCGTTTGGGTGTTTTTTTGTATTTTTACCCTTCAATAGAATGTTTCTAAGCCTAACTCTAGATATTTACAATTTTTGGTCTTGTTCTTAAATCGAGCATCCCATTACTAAGAGATCAGTTGGTACATGATAAGATGGATCCATTGGAGGTGTTTTGCCTCTTACGAGGCCATTTGGGAGTGTTTTGAATTTTTGCTTCTCATACGACATGTTTTCAAGCCTAGGTATAACAATTTCTAATTCCTAGTCCTGTTCTTAAAACGGGCATCCCGTGAATATGTATTCAGTTATTACGTATTACTTTTGTCCAATGAGAGGTGTTTGTGCCTCTTACAGGAGCATTTGGGGGATGTTTAACATTTTCACCCTTCAACAGCATATTTTCAAGCCTAAGTGTAGCTACTTGCATTTTTTTGACATATTAACTAATCAGTCACCATGTGACTACGTGGTTATTTTCTATGTATTACCTTGGTCCCGTGGGAGGTGTTTGTGCCAATTGAGGGGCCATTTGAGGGCTATTTTTCATTTTCAACCTTCAATGGCATGTTTTTAAGGCCAAGCATGGCTATTTAAAATTTTTGGTCATGTTCTCAATCGGACATCCCATGACTGTGCAGTCAATTTCTACATGATATCTTGGTCCGGTGGGAGGTGTTCGTACCATTTGCGAGGGCGTTTAGGGGTTGTTTTGCATCTCACTCTGCAACGACATATTTTCAAGCCTAATTGTAGCTATTTCCAATTTTGATCATGTTCTTAAATAGGGCATATCATGACTTCATAGTAAGTTACTACGTGTTAGGTTGGTCCCATGGGAGGTGTTTGTACCTCATGCAGGCCTTTTTTTATCATTTTCACCCTTGAACGGTATATTTTTAAGCCTAAGTGTAGCTATTTTTAATTTTTGGTCATGTTCTCAACTCGGGAATTTTGCTACTATGTGGTAAGTTCCTACATGTTAGTTGGTCTTATGGGAGGTGTTTGTTTCTCTTGCGAGGGTGCTTGAGGGCTATTTTACATTTTCACCATTCAATGATATGTTTATAAACCTAATTGTAGCTTCTCAAACTAGGAATTCCATAACTGGACGATCAATTGCTATGTGTTACGTTTACCCCGCTGGTGATGTTTAGGTCTCTTGCGGGTGCATTTGGGTACGGTTTTGCATTTTCACCCTTTGACGGCATGTTTTCAAGCCCACGTGTATCTATTTTAAATTTTTTGACATGTTGTCAAATTGATCATCTTGTGACAATGCGTTCAGTTACGTGCTAAGGTTGTCCCGCGAGACTTACTTCTACCTCTTACACGGGCGTTTGGGAGTTGTTTTGCACTTTAACCGAGCAACGACATGTTTTTAAGCCTAAGTATAGCTATTTGTAATTTTGGTCACTGATGATGCTAGAAATAGCACCACCCTTCATGGTGTACTTAAGCTCAATTCAGTGTTAACAATGGCAGTATAAGAGTAAGAGTATACAGTAGAAGGAGGTGAGGAGAAGAAGATGAACACATTAATGTAAGTGGTTCAGCCAATCAGGCCTACGTCCACTGTGCAAGTGTGTGATAAATATCACTATATGTGAGCTCTAATGGACATATATACAATCTCTCAAGCTTTCTCTCTCTACGGTATATTTGGACAGAGTTTCATCTAGGGTTTCTAATTTTGGGGTCACCATCCAAGTAGGAGAAGACATGTATATATAGTGTGTGTGTGTGGGGGTGGGGTGGGGTGTAATGCACCCCTATGCATGCAATGAGCATGTGTATTTTGATCTAGACAATCTGATGAAGACATCTGTCAGTGTCACATGTATGGAATGATGATGAAATATTCCCCCATGTGAGGGGATTGATTTGTTATAACTGATTGTGTACACGTGTTCCCAGCCACACATATGCGAATAAAGGCTCGGCCATATGTGATTGGTACCAACCTCAACCTGGAAGAGTACGAGGTTTGTGAAATCTGGATGTTGTCCAATCCAAGATTAATCATGGTGGTCTCGGATCATATGAGTCTGAGGTAAGACGAGTGGAGTCATAATGTCGGCTCGAGATGAGGTTATGGAGGAATAGCCTAGGAACATAGGTTGATTATCTACCGAGGTTGGCTATGACGATGGTGTAGCTTTTATAACCTCGGCTTGCACCCAGCTGAGGTTGTCAACCCTGGGTGTCCTGATGAATAACTGCAACCATGGATCATGAAGGCCTCAACCTTAGCATGGTTATGAGGAAACTAGTAACGTCGGCCATGGCTGACCTTGCTGGGGACGAGGCCGCTGGTTGTCATTCTAAGGCCCTTCTAACCTCGGCTATCTCCTTGGCTGAGGTTGATGTCTCTGAGCTGTTAGGTATATTTATGGCATATCAATCACCCCTAGACCTTAGTTACATGTGGTAACAGGTGACTATGGGCTGTACAGCTCCGAGGTCTTTCTTCCTTGTGCCAATATTCCTTTGACACTTGTCAATTGCTGAAGTAGATGGCGTGCCTGGAAAGCTCAATGATATTGGTCTTTTGGGCTCCCGAGGCAATGATGGGCCTTGGGATGTGTGCAATAGATTTCTAGGGTTTTACCCCTTTTCCTTTCTCTTTCTTCCTCATTTATTCATTCTCTTCGCCTGATTTTCTCTGCTTTCTCTCTCTCTCTAGAAGATCTTGGTTAAAGGTGCTTTTGGTGGGTTTTCCTTGCCAACCTTTCTCCCCTTCTCCTCGCATTCCATCAGGTATCGTCCATTACCTCTTCTTCTCCATTTTCCAACCTTTAATTCCTATTTTTGTATTTTTCGACGAGTTTAAGAGTGTTCCGATGAGTTTATGCATTTTCTGGTGAACTGTAGAAGTTTTCCAGTGCCTTTGTTCTTGGTTGTTCTTTGCTCACAGTTAATAGTTTGATCCTTAGTCAAGTTGAGTCAAATTGTTTGTTCCTGGTTTAATATCCCTAGTGTTAGGTCGTCCTCCTATGCTCAAACCTCTTTATCATCTTTTAGAATAATTCCCCTCTCTTAGAGAGGAGACTTTGGAAAAGATTAGGCAAATAGAGCGAGCTTAAGAGGAAGCTCGTAGGGCTGAGGCCTTCCCCCTTAGACCTATCTTTCCACCCCCTTTGAAGGTCATATACCCTGACCCGGCCGAACCAGGTACCCAAGTAGAGGTCCCAATTGAACCTAGTCCCATGTCTGAGTCTGAGTCATCCACCTCAGACCCTATGTCTGTGGACTCTTTTCAAGAGTCCATGGACTTCTCCATTCGGTAGGATCAGGTCCTTGATCAAGCCGAGGTTTTGAGCCACATCTCGTCCTATAACGAGTCTAGCACATCCCCGACTTCTTCAGATGTTGAAGTTGTCGAACCAAATGTAGACTTTCCTCCTCTTATTAATGTTGTCCCCCTGTCAGCTGCCACATGAGCTGAGTTTGCTCAGAGGTTTCCTGACGGTAATCCCTCGTCTACTCCATCCGACGTTGAGTAGGACGAGGATGATGATAGTGGGAGTGATGTTGACACCTCGGAGGCAACCGAGATTGAGATCACTGTTAGCAAGCTTAACCTTCCGTCCTTCAGACATCTATATTCCATAAGTCCCTCGATAAAACTCAGGATACCTCTGAGGGAAAAGAGGGCTTTCGGCGGGCGAGATGGTGAGATATGCTTGTATGAGAAGATGTTCAAGTTAGTATTTCGTCTACCCATTCATCCCATCATTAGGTCCATACTTTCCTACATTAACTTAGCTCCTTCCCAGTTATCCCCCAATGCCTGGAGGGTGATAATTGGAGCTATAGTTTTATGGAAGGCAGTCCACCATTCAGACCTTCCTATCCATGTTTTCATCGGATGCTACATCCCTTCCTCTGCTAAGAATCATCCGAGCTATTACCACTTTTTAGCTCAGAAATCAACTAAGAAGATGTTACAGGTTACCCAAACATCAAGTCACAATTGTAAACCGTGATATTTCTTCGTCTCAGGGGCATGTGAATTTGGTCCCTGTGTCCCCTCTTCGAACTTAGAACCGAGGATACCCCTGAGATGGGGCAAAGTGTCAATGGCTGCCAGGGCCAACCCTCGGCTAAGCCAAAATAATCTTCAAAAAGTAAAAGACCTTCAATATCAGGGGGGTCATGGTCTGTTGGTCAAGTTCGAACATCTGATGACCCCCTACTATCTCTCTGAGACTGGCCTTGGAGGGAGTCCTCTGACTGAGCTCCGTAAGTGCTTATTTTATTATTTCAACAAGTTAAACCTCTGAATTTTTATGTCTCTGATCTTCTAACTCAGACCTTTCCATTTACAGAACGCCCTGAAGGCATCTTAGACAATATCTGGGAGATGTCTGCTCCAAGTCTCAGAAATTTGTGAAGAAGGCAGGCCTGAATGTACCTCCTCCTCCCCCATCGAAGTAGGGTGTCGGCACGTCTAAGGCCGACGCTTCAAAGAAGAGGAAAGCTATAACTTCTACCCCTGAGGATCATAGGCCAAGTAAATCCCAAAATTCCATCCCCATATCCTCTGGTGATCCATTGGCTGCTCGTGTGGAGTAACTAAAAATTAATGATAGAATTATAGGCCGTAGTGTGCAGGCGTTGGATGCCATTGGCTGTGCTATGACCAATGCTGACAAACGCTTTTGTCCCTCCATGGATACTCCCCTGCTAGTTGAGTTTGGCCTTCACAGGTCTATCCAGGTAAGATTTAATTTTAATTTAATTTTCGAAGTGTAACCTATGCTTTGAATTTTAACTTATACATTTTATTCTTGACTTGCAGCGCATCGTTGCTATGCACCATCTTGCCAACTGGACTCTGAAGTAGTTGCCCCTCATTGAGAAAGGCAAAGAGGCCGAGAAGGTTCAGGACTCTCTGAATGCAGAGGTAGATCGTCTAAAGTCTGCCTTTGAAGGGTCTGACAAAAAGGTCAAGCAGTTGGAGAAAGAGATATCCAATCTTAAAAAGGAACACACCTCTTCCTTGAAAGCTAAGGACGACGTTCTTCAGCTGAAGGTTGATGCTGCAGTGAAAGCTTCCCTTGAGGATGCTTCTGAGGGGATCCTGGCTGATTATAAAGTCTCTGATGAATTCATCAGCTTTGGCTTTAAATACCTCGAAAGAGGTATTAAGTCCACTGGATAAATGGGCGGTCGCTAAGGAGAAGGAGTTAGGGAGCTTGACAGCCTCTCACTTCATTGGTTTGGACTTTGCCAACCCTTAATTTGCTGAGGCCCTTCATGAGGTTGAGGAGGAAGATGCATCCCCTGCAGAGACTGCGCCACTGGATGTTACAGAGATTGAAGGTGCCAACCTCCGAGATGATGGGGCTGAGGTGACCAACATCGGCCAAGGGAAAGAGGCCGAGGATGCCCACACTGTAGCTGCAGACCCTTAGGTCATTTTTGTGAAGCTTTTTGTAACTTTTTATTATGCATTTCAAACTATAACCTCTGATTGCACACTCAGTTATCTTGTAACTTGTAACTCTTTGTCTATATCTACTTCTGAGGAGGGCTTTATTTCTTTATTTGTTAAATGTTCTTTGAGTGATTTTCTTTGTCATGCAATGTGCGTTCAGGTCTGAAGTCTTAATACAATGATGTCCTTATAAACCAAATTAATGATGTCTAAGGTCTGAGGTCATCCAAATATGATGTCTTACCTCAGACCTTGTCACCAAATTATGATGTTATAAGGTCTCATGTCATCAACTAAGATGTTATCCCCATAAATATTTTTCAACAAATTAATGATGTCTAAGGTCTGAGGTCATCCAAGTATGATGTCTTACCTCAGACCTTGTCACCAAATTATGATATTATAAGGTCTATGGTAATCAACTAAGATGTTATCCCCATAAATAATTTTTTACCAAATTAATGATGTCTAAGGTATGAGTTCATCCAAGTATGATGCATTACCTCAGACCTTGTCACCAAATTATGATGTTATAAGGTCTGAGGTCATCTCATAAGATGTTATCCCCATAAATAATTTTTCACCAAATTAATGAAGTTTAAGGTCTGAGGTCATCCAAATATCATGTCTTACCTCAGACCTTGTCACCAAATTATGATGTTATAAGGTCTGAGGTCAGCACATAAGATGTTATCCCCATAAATAATTTTCACCAAATTAATGATGTCTAAGGTCTGAGGTCATCCAAATATGATGTCTTACCTCAGACCTTGTCACCAAATTATGATGTTATAAGGTCTGAGGTCATCACATAATATGTTATCCCCATAAATAATTTTTCACCAAATTAATGATGTCTAAGGTCTGAGGTCATCCAAGTATGATGTCTTACCTCAGACCTTGTCACCAAATTATGATGTTATAAGGTCTGAGGTCATCTCATAAGATGTTATCCATGTAAATAATTTTTCACCAAATTAATGATGTCTAAGGTCTGAGGTCATCCAAATATGGTGTCTTACCTCAGACCTTGTCACCAAATTATGATGTTTTAAGGTCTGAGGTCATCTTATTAGATGTTATCCCCATAAATAATTTTTCACCAAATTTATGATGTCTAAGGTCTGAGGTCATCCAAATACGATGTCTTACCTCCGACCTTCTCACCAAATTATGATGTTATAAGGTCTGAGGTCATCACATAAGATGTTATGCCCATAAATAATTTTTCACCAAATTAATGATGTCTAAGGTCTGAGGTCATCCAAATATGATGTCTTACCTGAGACATTGTCACCAAATTATGATGTTATAAGGTCTGAGGTCATCACATAAGATGTTATCCCCATAAATAATTTTTCACCAAATTAGTGATGTCTAAGGTTTGAGGTCATCCAAGTATGATGTCTTACCTCAGACCTTGTCACCAAATTATGATGTTATAAGGTCTGAGGTCATCTCATAAGATGTTATCCCCATAAATTCTAACACTAGAGCATAATGAGCCAAGAATTGACACGGGAACTGATGTTCTCATTAATAATCTCTTCATAAGATGATACATTTACATGAAAGCCCTTGCAACATCATATGTAATACTTTTTTAGATGATCAGAATTCCAAGGATTAGAGAAGGGTTCTCCTTCGAGGTTTTCTAGCCTGCAGGTCCCGGTTACAACCTCCCCAATCACTTTGTAAGGACCATGCCAATTCGGGTGAATCTTGTTTGCCTTCTGCAAAGTCTTCTTCAATACTAGGTCTCCCACGGCTATGGGTATTGAATTTACCCTTTGATTGTAGAACTTTGCTATTCTCTGCTGGGGTGTCGTCATGACATCTTTCGTTTCTCTTTTTTTGGGGGTCATCCCTTCCCCTTTTGAGGTCCTTACCATCAACATACTTCCTCAACTTTCCAGACTTTAACATCTTCTCGATCTCATCCTTCAAGGCGAAGCACTTGTTTATAACATGGCCATGGTCTTTGTGGAACTTGTGCCAAAAGTTCTTGTTGCTCTTATACAGAGGAGCCTTCAGTTTCTCCGGCCATCTTAGAGATCGGTCATTCTTGATCTCATTGAGGATTTGCTCGCAGGTCACAGTCAGAGGGGAATAGTGTGCGAACTTATCGTCAGATGACCTCTTCTTTTCATCCTTCTTTCTTTAGAACTTCCCACTGATACCGCCATTCTCATCCTCATACTTTGCGGTCATGACCTCTTCAGCATTCATGACCTTACCCACAGTTGTCGACAGTTCGGCCATGGACCTGGGAGGGTCTTCTGTAAGTTTCTACAATAATTTCCCTTTTTGAAGAGCTCCTATGAGTGCAGTGATGGCTATATTCTCTTCATAGTCTTCCACCTCAAGTTTTTCTTTATTGAACCTGACAATGTAGTCTCTTAGGCTCTTATTCTTGCCTTGCTTGACGTACAATAGATGGGTGGTCTTATTTTGAGGTCTTACCCCAAAACAGAAATTGTGAATGAATCGTTCAGCCAACCCTTAAAGTTATCAATTGAATTCTTCAGAAGAGAAGTGAACCAGATGTGCGTTGCTCCAGTCAAAGTCCCGGAGAAGGCTCGAAACTTTATCTCATCTGATATTGAATAAATGTCGGCCTCTGATTGGAACATCTCAATGTGATGTACTGGGTTGGTGCTACCATCATACTTGGAAGACACCGTGGGCGGTTTGAACTTAGAAGGGGTTGGAAAACTCACTATCCTGGCCACAAATGGGGAGCCTTCTGAGAAACCTCTTTGCAATGGGTCTCGGCTTTTAATGAGGTCTCCTATCTTTTCCTCAAAACGTTGGATGGAGTCATTCCATGGTCTTGTAATGTCGGTCTGGCTGAGGTTGTCCCCATCCACCTCCAAGGGGTGGACTGAGGGTTCCCCAGCCGCAGCACAACGTTGTCTAATGACCCCTTCTTGGTCTCTACCTCATCTTATGTGTGGTCGGCCTTAATGAGGCCGACGTTTACCCTCTTCTCTTTATGAGTCGGATGCACTCCTTGACCTTAACAACCTCTGTCTGAGGTCGTTGACTGGGCCGAGCCTTTCAAAGGCTGACTCTCTGCTCAATCGATCAAAAGCTGATTGTCTTTATGGGGCTTCTTCACCTCTTCTGCCTCCACAACCTCGGCTTTGCTGGATAGGATGTACTGTGTTATTTGAAATCTCATATGGCTCCCAACAATCTTCTGGAACATTTTTCACATCCATATCATCATACCTATCCTCAGGGAAAGGGTGTCCTTGCCTCCCCAGGCGTAAACACCTCGGGTCAGCAACGTCCCTCCTCCACTGGGGTGTATGTTGGTCTTTTCGTGGTGCCTGGGGTGATCCATAGGCTTCAGGATGAGGTTGAACCGCCTCCAGAGTAATCATCTCCGGTGAGACCCCAGGTGGTCTCATAATGTTTTGACTGAGTTGTGCAAATTGCTCCTTCATTGCTGGTTGTGTTGCAGCCAAAGACCTCAAGGCTGCAGCCACCTCTACCATTTCAGACTGAGGCGGTACCTGGCTGGAACTAGGTCCCCCCGCACTAGCCGGTGGAAGAGGTGGTGGTAATTTATGTGCCATATATTAAGACAAAAGAGGTGGTGTAGTAGATGAGCTTAATACCTTAAAGGACCTCTTTCAATGGATAAACAGCTCCACGCAAGGGGTGAGGCTTAGTTCACCACCAGAGTCTCCGGTGAGGTTAAGCAGAAAAAGAGGAAGAGACATCTTCTCTTCCCACAGACGATGCCAAAATGATGATGCTGGAAATAGCACCACCCTTCAAGGTGTACTTAAGCTCAATTCAATGTCAACAATGGAAATATAAGAGTAAGAGTATACAGTAGAAGGAGGTGAGGAGAAGAAGATGAACATAGTCATGTAAGTGGTTCAGCCAATCAGGACTACGTCCACTGTGCAAGTGTATGATAAATATCACTGTATGTGGGCTCTAATGTCCATATATACAATCTCTCAAGATTTTTCTCTCTACTGTATATTTGGACAGAGTTTCAGCTAGGGTTTCTAATTTCGAGGTCACCATCCAAGTAGGAGAAGGCATTTATATATAGTGTGTAAGGGGTGTAATGCACCCCCTATGCATGCAATGAGCATGTGTATGTTGATCTAGCCAATCTGATGAAGACATCTGTCACTGTCACATGTAGAGAATGATGATGAAATATCCCCCACGTGAGGGTATTGGTTTGGTATAACTGATTGTGTACACGTGTTCCCAGCCACACATATTCGAATAAAGGCTCGTCCATATGTGATTGGTACCAACCTCGGCCTGGAAGAGTACGAGGTTTGTGAAGTCTGGTTGTTGTCTAATTCGAGATTAATCATGGTGGTCTCGGCTCATATGAGGCCGAGGTAAGATGAGTGGAGTCATAATGTCGGCTCGAGCCGAGGTTTTGGAGGAATAGCCTTGGAACATCGGCTAATTCTCTGTCGAGGTTAGTTATGACGATGGTGTAGTTTTTGTAACCTCGGCTTGCACCCAGACGAGCTTATCAACCCTAGGTGTCCTAATGAATAACTGCCACCATGGATCATGAAGGCCTTAACCGTTGCATGGTTATGAGGCAACTTGTAATGTCAGCCACGTCCGACCTTGCTAGGGACGAGGCCGCTGGTTGTCATTCTAAGGCCCTTTTAACCACGGCTATCTCCATGGCCGAGGTTGATGTCTCTGAGCTGTTGGGTACATATATATCAGTCACGTTATTAAACCCGTCATCCCATGACTATGCGATTAGTTATTACATGTTAGGTTGATCTCGTGGGATGTGTCTGTGCCTTTTATAGAGGTGTTTGGGGAAAGTTTTTCATTTTTAGGTATAAGTCTTACAATTTATAATTTTTTGTTATGTTTTCATACTGGAAATACTGTGACTATGCGGTCAGCTGCTAATGTTATGTTGATCCCATGGGGGATGTTTTTGTCTCTTACGGGCGTTTGGGGATGTTTTACATTTTCTCCCTTCAACGACATGTTATCCAGCATAAGTGTAGATATTTTTAATTTGGCCCTATTTTCAAAACGGGCGTCCCTAAACTATGCAGTCAGTTATTACGTCTTACACTGGTCCCTTTGCGTGTGTTTGTGCCTATTACGGGATCGTTTGGGATTGTTTAGCAGTTTTAAGTCTCAGTCTAGCTATTTTCAATTTTGGTTATGTTTTATAACGTGGCATCCCATGAGCAAGCGGTTAGTTGCTATGTGTTATGTCGGTCCGATGGGAGGTATTTGTGCTACTTGTGGGTGCGTCTAAGGGCTATTTTGCATTTTCACCCTTCAACGACATGTTTTCAAGCCTATGTATTACAATTTCAAATTTTTAGTCACGTTCTCAAACTGGGCATCCTGTTACTATGCGGTCAGTTGTTACGTGTTACGTTAGCCCATGCGGTGTTTGTGCCTCTTGTGGGGGAATTTGGGGGTTGTTTTATCTTTTCACCCTTCAATGAAATGTTTTCAAGCCTAAGTGTAAATATTTAATTTTTTTTCCATGTTCTCAAACCGAGCATCTCGTGGCTTTGCGATCAATCGCTACATGTTATGTTGGTGCCGTGGGAAAGGTTTGTCCCTCTTGTGGGGACATTTTGGGGTTGTTTTGCATTTTCACCCATTAACGACATGTTTTCAAACTGAGGTCCCGTGACTACGTGGCTAGTTGTTACGTGTTAGTTGGTCCCATGGGACGTTTTTGTGCCTCTTGTGGGACGTTTGGGGGTTATTTTTCATTTCTAAGTCCAAGTCTAGCTATTTCTAATTTTTGGTCATGTTCTCAAACCTGTCATCCCGTGACTACTTGGTCAGTTGCGATGTGTTACGTTGGTATCATGGGAGGCATTTGTGAAAAATTGTTTACTAAGTCTTTAACTAAAAGTTAAATTTTAAGTAAACTTCAAAAATAAAACTCGTGGGATGAAACTCCTTTTCAAATCACTACACAAGATGTGTAAAAACAGATTGCCCTAGGATGTTTGATTTGGTAGATATATTACCTTAAGTTTTTAAAATATAAAACTATACTAATTCTTTGAGGAGAAACTACACCATATAAGAAGTAAGAACAATCAAAGAAAGTTTGACACGATATTTTTTAACGTGGTAAAATCCCAAAGTATAGAAAAAATCGACGGTGACCTCTATGCCATAGAACAAAAAATCCACCAGAATCAAAGAAGATTACAATCACCCAAACAAGCATACAAGATCCTAAGCTAAGATTAGAAATATACCTACTAAGCTTTCACCTCCACGGTAATTCTGTTCTGACTTAGATCTCCCTGCACTACACCAAATCTGCCGAATTGTCACGGTCATTGACCTTGATAAGTTCAACTTGTCAAGGTCAATGATCGTGATAATTCCTAGGGTGACAACTTTTTTTATCACAGACTTGTCACGGTCATTGACAGTGACAAGTTCATTAGAATTATCACGGTCGTGTCATGGGCCTTGACCGTATTAAGTTTTATCACGGTCAAGGACCACGACAGGCCTGTGACATTATTTAAAAAATTGTCATGGTCATTAACCGTGATAAGTTCATGACAACTTTCTTTGTCACGGACTTGTCACTGGCAATGACCGTGACAATTCTGGGCATAATTGAAAAAACATCTGCTGGGCAGTATGGCTATTGCCACAGCCCAACAGTATATTTGTACCTGTTCTAGCAATATTGTACCTATTCAAACATCATATATCCAAATAAAATAGAGATAATGAAAATATACATTCAAAATAGAGATAATATGCATCACAATACAATTCAAATGTAACAACTTAAAACAATTCAATTCAACCTTAAAAAAATTCAATTCAAACTTAAAACAATGTCACTAAATATCTGGGGTATGGTTAACTCTGAGGAGGTGAGTAGGCCACACGATATATGAATTGATGCACCCACTAATATACACCGTGCCACATTGTTCGCACAACCACAATGGGGAGTTATCCTTCCCAGGTATCACATGCATGACGAGCACCTTGGACTCGATGTCTTAAAGCTCACGTCCATGAACTAGTGCACCCTAGATGATATTCGGGTCCCTCAACCCCCGTCCTATCCGCTGGCCATCAAATATGTCCATTATAAACACGCTCGGCCAACCAAGTGTCAACATCGGTCTGTTGAAGGGAGACAAATAGGTAAGTGGATCATCAAAGTCCGCACGTGTCGACGATGAAGCAGCGAGGTCCACAGCCTTGTCATCCTTCACCACGTCCTCCTGCACCTCCTCCTCCATCACCTTCTCTTTACCTTTCCCCTTACAGTTTCTTCCCAACAAATTCTTAATGAATGAGAACATATCGTGGACCTTTGCCTCCAAACGGGACAGTTTCGCATCATGCTAGTCCACCGTTCGAGCTAAGCCGGTGTGGATCATCTCCAATCCAATGATCCTAGATTTGTCCACCCTCGAGCTCACCCCCTTGTACTCCCCTTGCGATCAGAGACAAGCACTTGGCTGAGTGCATCTGTGGACAATGATGCCTTGTCGGCATCAGACTGCGACCCATGCACTTCCTTAAGTTTTGTCTGAAATGACAAAAAGCACATGATTAGTAAAATAAGTAAATTAAAAAATTATAATGTAATTAACAAAAAGTAAATGGTTGAATAACTTACAATCGTGGCCGCGATGCTCGGGGGCACCTCCTCGTCCTTCCCCTTCTTTGTCCGAAGAGCTACATAAGTATCGAGCCTATGTGGCCTACCCCGAGGGACACTCCCTTTCCCCTGAAATAAAATAAAGTAAAATTAGTATCGACCCCGTTAAGTAAAATAATGTAGAAAAATATATTTCTGTAGTTATAGAAAAATTAAATCTTACCATCATCCTATACTCCACCTCGGCGTAAGATGTCCAACCAGAGTAGTGCACGTCAGTATTTTTTGCCCGATTTTCCCTCTCCGATTGGCGAGATGCCAATTATTTTTCCCCGATCTCATTGTCAATGATCTATTGCCATTTTCCTAATGAGATCGGCTCCTTCAGCGGGACGGATTCACGCATTTGGATAATGGACTCTCGTGTCTTCCCAAAGTACCGGGTCCGCATATTTTTCTTCCACGTCTTGTGTTGCTCCCTCAACTGCTCCCAGATGGAATCGCGTAGCTTGGGATCCAGGCTTAATTGTTCATGTCCAACAAATACAATGTTAGTTGAAAATAAATATAAACATAAATATAAAATAAAATTTAAATCGAAATCGAAATCGAAATTTCCATATAAATATAAATATAAATATAAATACATTACCTGTAGTGCCACCCAAACAGCTAACTTGAGCTCATATGGCACTTCCTTCCAACTAATGTACCCCGGGCCGATGATCATTTTTACCAGCTCGATGGATCTTTCTAATAGCCCCGACTTGTTCTCGATGGCCATCCCCAATTTGCCGTATTTGAGGAGACTAGGGGTCGATGAGCCCTCATCTCCTCCGCTACCACCGAGCCCAGATGACATCATCATAACCAGCTTCATCATCCTCGCCTTATACCTGAAGGAGACCTTTGTTGTAAACATATGTTAATAGTACAAATCAAAATGAATTATAAGAAGACATGAAAATATGTAGAATTACTACAAATAAAAATGAATTATTACTATTAAATACCTCAATTCTGAATTCCAAAATAACAGCATCTAGCTCATAATATCTACAATTACTAAAAATCCGAAACATCCCCACCCCCACCCCTACTGCCCACACACACGCACACTACACAAGAGTGAAAATGATAAAGTGCAAATCAATTAAAAGCATTAAAAATGGATGTTTCAGTACAAATTAGAATATTTATTACAAATTAAAAAATTGTTTAAAATTCGGGTTATCATAAAAAATGGATTGATATTCGGTAGGAGCAGGCAAGTCATCCACACTAGTATTTAGGACCACAGGTCGTTGTTGATATACTCCGAGTAAAACACTTGGTTAACCTTTTGAAATGCACAAACAAATGGCTCATCGCTGACGTGGTCGATGCTCTTCAACTTGGACAATTCAACCATGATCAAATTGGTGACATGATCAACTTTACAAGCATTTTTATCCTCAACTCTTACCCAACCACAGCAAAATACAACCTCTTTGAAGCTTATATAATCTAATTCAAATATATTTCGGATTACACCATAGTAAGTCATTTCAGCTTCAACGAGGTTTTTATCTTCTACGCTCGCTCGAAAGAAAGTAATAGCCTTGAATGAAACGCCCGAATTCTGTACATTTGTACTTTCCTCGTGTACTTTAGCGCCGAAAACGTAACCGTTCAATCGATACTTTTTTTACTCTTGTGCCACGAACAAAGGTCCAGTGGCTAGACGAGCAAGCCTTGATGTCGCATCACCCGTCTTTAAGAGCTGAGAATATAGATGAATTAATTATATGAGTTATAAAATTTCAGTGTAGTGTAACGTTATATAATGACCATTTTCATTATAATTACCTCTTGTGTCAACCACAACCTAAATTCGCTATCTGATTATACCACTGTTTTTTGTCTTTTATTATTCTCACATGTTTTATATTTTCTGCATAGTACAAAATTAATCATGTATAAAATAATGTTAAACATTATAATAATTGAAACTTACTTTTTCCATTCTTCGACATATTCATGTGTGTCAAATAGATAACGAGATACTTGTTCATGTTGTAAACTCGTTAATTTCACTCGTTTCCCATCACATGACCACCATCATCGACGAACTTATCAGTCTCATCAATGCTAGTCGAGTCAGGCATATATTCCCGAGTATATATTGATGACTCCACGGTGATGTATTCCTCTGCAATTGATCCTGCAATGTATCGCGTATTCTTGTTGTAATCTTTAAAAACTTTCATCAATATTTCAAACGGATACATCCACCGATATCTACCTTGACCACAAAGAAGTGCCTCATCGCATAGGTGTACCAACAAGTGAACACTTATGTCAAAGAATGCTGGGGGAAAGTACTTCTCCAACACACAAATCACTTCGGTCACCGCCCAAATGAACACTTATGACATCTCTTTGCGTATTTAAAAAATTCGTTAGCACCTCTGTGAAACACATCCCCCATTCTATTTGTATCACCCATCCACTTTTTTTATTTCGGATATCCCATCACAGTTACCACAACTAATCACCTATTAAAGGCAGGAAGCGTATATTCATGAATTAGTATAAAAAAAACTTAGATTTATAGTATGTTTCATTTAATTATGTCTTATTTATATTCGATTTTTAAATTTCAAATTCAAATTATAATAGAAATTTCTATTTCCTCCATCTCCTATAAAGGGTGAGTGGTACTATCCCATTCAAGATCGCATTTTTCTGTAATATACTTAACAACTCATGCACATTGTTACGATTTGAGAAAAATTCGGCAGCATATCCCCACAGTTCTCCAAGTACCCGACGTAGATTGGCAAGTGTGAGTGTTATTTCAATTGATCAATTGAAATAACAATCACACTTGTCAATCTAGTATGTACCTAGAGAACATTAGGATACGACTGCAGAACTTCCTCCAAAAGTAACAACTTTAAGCCACTAAGAATATTATACAGAAATTATGCAGTCCTAAACTCTCCAAATGGGACAATTCGAGAGATCTCATTACAGGGGTAATGATTTTCGAATGGGTATAAGGGCTATTGAATGCGTACGCATAAGAACTAGAAGGCTAGTATCTATGCTCACTATATGTAATTTCAAGTATGTTTCATTTAATTATCATACTATATATATATTGTTCGATATACAAAGTAATTTTTTTAAAAAAGTTGAAAAATACCACCCCCATATGGACAATAATCTAGTGGTCATGCACTTTTAAAATTAACCAACACAACATCAGTCCACTATAATCCAACAGCTATGTGAACAACAAATGTGTATCCCGTACTCCTTCTAATTCATCTACTCAATTAATTATTTTCATCAATTAAAGTATAAAATTATTACTTTACTAATTTACAATGATGGACAATCCTACTTTCAAAATTAATCATATATTAATTTACTAATTTACAATGAGGGGAAATCATATATTAATTTACTAAAAAAATTAATAATCAATCAATTCATTTTCAAGGGACACTACGCAAAAACACGCACATATACACACATGCACATACACACACACACACAGCCCCCCACCACACCACCTACCAACCCATCAGTACCCCCTCCCCCCCACCCTGCACCACCCCCTTCCCCCACCCTGCCCCACCCCCTTCCCCCACCACACACACACACACACAAACAACCCCACCCCTTCCCTACCCTCACTACACACACAAACACACGCACACACACCCCCTTCCCCACCACACACACAAACAAACATCCCCCCATCCCTACCCCTCCCCCCCACACTACCCCGACCCCTTCCCCCACACTTCCCCACCACCACACACACACACAGCCGCACCCCCACCCACCACACACACGCACATATATATTTACACACACACACACATATATATATACACACATATATATAAATGGAAGAGATAGAGAGAGAGAGAGAAACTAACCTAAAAGTAGAGAGAAAGCGAGAGGGAGAGCAGTGTAGAGAGAGAGAGAGAGAAAAAAAGGAGGGAAGAATCGGCGGGGAAAAAAATGAAGGGAAAGGGTTTTGTTACTGGAACATTTGTCATGGACATGTCACGGTCCTTGACTGTGACAATATTATAAGGATTGTCACAGTCAATGACCGAGACAAGTCTTTGTCACGGACTTGTCACGGTCATTGACCGTGACAAAAAATGTGTGTTTTTTGTCACGGTCAATGACTGTGACAAGCTTATTCGCTGGAAGGGTGCCAAGTCCGTGACAAAAAACTAGGGTGCCAAGTCACGGTCCTTGATGTAGTGTTGGCTGTTTCTTTGTGTTAATCCTTGATCCATGTTTCAAGTGGCTCAGCCAACACAAAATCTCTCAAATGAACCACACTTTAACTAGGTGTTCGTGTAAGAGTGTAATGACTATGAACTGAAACACATGCAAAAATCCTACTCACGTCTCTCAATTGATTTGTACAAACAAATCTAATTCAATTATAGAGATTCTATATGAAATGTAGATATTCAGATTTCTTTGAAAATCAAACTTCTTTTTAAAGAAATATTTTTGATCGGAAAGTAATCTTTCTAAAAATTAGATCAACTGATTCCAAACACTTATTTACACACCAATTAATTTCCCAAAATGTGAAACTGAGTTTTTGGAAACACAAATTTGAGATCTAAAATGTAGACAATATTTTGAAGTCTCTTTTTCAAGAAACTTGAAAACAAGAGTGGATCTAAAAGGATATACAACTACAGAATAAGATCCAACAGAAAAGGTAATGGAAACCCTAAAACTAATGTGAAATGTATCTCTAAGTAACTCTCATAATTTCTATGAAGAATGGTGACATTTACAATGAGACAAGGTTCCCAAGAGAGACTAGGTATGAAGAATTTCTTCAGAATTGAAAAACACCCAAACCGTCAAGAAAAACCTAGCGAAATAACTCTTAAACTAAGGTTTTCTGGTTTAGATATAACAAGGACAATGTTTGGTTTTGTGTTTTGGGAGAAAGCGTATAATTTGGATATCTTAGGCTCTGATTTTCTCTCTCTCTCTCTCTCTCTCTCTCCAGCCTTTCTCTATTCTCTCTTTTCTCTATTTTTTCTCTTTGGAATGATGACCTCTCTAAAAGTTCCCAAATAGTAACCCTAAGGCATTTATTTATACAGGTTGTGGAAGGGTCTGGAAGTTCAAACTCAAATGTATGGATGAGGTTGTTTTAACGTTTAGAATTCAAATCTAAGGGTTATAAAATGACCGCATAATCTCACTCCTTGATTGGTCATTTCTAACATCACATGGATCAACCAAGACAACATGGAGATCGTTGTAGGAGTTTGATCTAATGGTTATATGGGAGACGCTAATATGCGAGAGAGAAAAAACACACTTTGAACCAACTAAGAGACAACGCATGGTGAAATATACACGGCTAACAAACGCCTGTTTTAGAAGTTTAAAAAAATATAATTTTCACCCCAAAATGTCTCTACCGGTTGAGATTCTACCTTGAGAAGTTTTATAGGAATAAAAATATATTATTTTTAGCCCACAACATTTTCAAACCATTATTTTAAATGTAATTTTTTTTTAAATCATTCTTTTATTTTTTTTTTTAAATTCCTAAAAATATTTAAACACATGTACGCACACTCACACTCATTTATGTATGATTTGTGTCCTATAATGTGTTCACTGCAATATTGTACTTCCATTTTTGGTAGAGAGGATCTCTTTGATAGGTTCATTGTTGATGAATCTTTATAAACCAACGAGAAGATTGCTCAAGAAAAATCTAACCTATTTTTCACCATATCCAAACTAGTCGGAACTCCTAAATGGTACATACTCAAATAAGTCAACCATATAGTGTGTTCTCAATTTGTGCCTCTTGCGGGGGCATTTGGGAGCTGTTTTGCATTTTCATCCTTCAACGACATATTTTCAAGCCTAAGTGTAGCTATTCTCAATTTTTAATCATATTCTCAAACCGGTTATTTCATGACTACACAATCTATTGTTGTATGTTACTTGGTCCTGTGGGAGGTGTTTCTGCCTCTTGCAGGGTCATTTGGGGGCGATTTTGTGTTTTTACCCTTTAGTGACATGCTTTAAACCCTATGTGCTACTATTTGCAATTTTTGGTAATGTTCTCAATATGGGCATCCCGCGACTATGCGATGAGTTGCTACATGTTAAGTGGTCCTATGGAAGGTGGTTGTGCCTCTTGTGGGGGAGTTTAGGGGTTGTTTTATGTATTTACCCTTCAACGTCATGTTTTTAAGCGTAAGTCTAGCTATTTTCAATTTTTGGTTATGTTCTGAAACTGGTCCTCCCTTGACAACACGATCGATTGCTACGTGTTATGTTGATACTTTTGAAGGTTTTTATGACACCTGTAGAGGCGTTTTGGGTTGTTTTTCATTTTCACCCTTCAAAGGCTTGTTTTTAAGCCTAAGTATAGCTAGTTCCAATTGTAGGTTAGTGTGTCAAATCGGGCATCCCGTGACTATGTGGGGTAGTTGCTACGTATTACGTTGATCACGTAGGATGTGTTTTTGCCTCTTGCGGGGGGCGTTTGGGGGTTGTTTTGCATTTTCACACCTCAATGTCATGTTTTCAATCCTAAGGGTAGCTATTTGCAATTTTTGGTCATGTTCTCAAATCGTGCATCCTATTATTATGCAGTCACTTACTTCGTGTTACATTGCTCTTGGGGTTGGTATTTGAGACTCTGGTTAGGGCGTTTGGGGGATGTTTTGTGTTTTTACCCTTTTATGGCATGTTATCAAGCCTGAGTTTAGCTATTTCCAATTTTGGGTTTTGTTATCAAACCAAGCATCCTGTGACCACATGGTTAGTTTCTATGTGTTATGTTGGTCCCTGGGAGGTGTTTGTGTCTCTAGTGAGAGCATCACCCTTCAACGGTATGTTTTCAAGCCTGAGTGTAGCTATTTGTAATTTTTTTTGTCATGTTCTCAAATTGGGCAATGCGTGACTACATAGTCAGTTGCTACTTGTTACGTTGACCCTACGAGGTGTTTATGCATCTTGTGGGGGAATTTGGGTGTTTCTTTGTTTTTTCATTCATCAACGCCATGTGTTTCAATCCTAAGGGATTTTATTTTCAATTTTAGTCATGTTCTCAAAACGGGCATTCCGTAATCACGTGGTCAATTGCTATGTGTTATGTTGGTCTCATGGGATGTGTTTGTGCCTATTGCGGGGGCATTTGGGGGCTGTTTTGGATTATTATATCAAAGTCTATCTATTTGCAAATTTGTCATCCCATGACTACGTGGCCAGTGGATACGTGTTATGTTGGTTCCATGGTAGCTATTTGTGCCCATTTGCTGGGGCATTCGAGGGATTTTTTTCATTTTCACCCTTCAACGACATTTTTCAATCATAAGTAAATCTATTTGAAATTTTTGGTCATGTTCTCAAACTGGGCATCACGTGACTATATGGTTAGTGACTCCATGCTACGTTGCTCAAGTTGAGGTATTGTACCTCTTGCGGGGCTATTTTTTATGTTTTCACCCTTCAACGACAAAGTTTTCAAGCCGAAGTCCAGTTATTTGTAAGTTTTGGTGATGTTCTAAAATCGAGTGTCCTGTGATTACCCAATCAGTTGCTATATGTTACTTTCGTCTCGTGGAAGGGTGTTTATGCAGATTGTGAGTACGTTTGGGGGTTGTTTTTTATTTTCACCCATCGACGGAATGTTTTCAAGTCGAAGTGTAGCTATTTATAATTTGTAGTCATGTTCTCAAACCGAGCATCCCGTAGCTATGCGATTAGTTTCTACATGTTTCATTGGTACCATGGGAGGTGTTTGTGCCTCGTGTGGTAGTTTTTGTGGGTTGTTTTGCATTTTCACCCTTCAAAGACATGTTTTCAATCTTAGGTGCAACTATTTTCAATTTTTGATCATGTTCTCAAATCGAGCATCTCCTGACTACGCAGTTAGTTGCTACGTGTTACATTGGTTCCTGGGAGATATTTTTGTATCTTATAGGGGAGATTGGTGATGCTTTGAATTTTCACCCATCAACAACATATATTTCAAGCCTAACTGTAGCTACTTACAATGTTTTGTAATTTTCTCAAACCAACCATCATGTGACTATGCTATCAGTTGCTACGTGTTACGTTGGTCCTATCGGAGGTGTTTGTGCCTCTTGCGGAGGCGTTCGTCGGCCTATTTTTCATTTTCATCCTCAATAGCTTGTTTTCAATCCTAAGTCTAACAATTTATAATTTGGTTCATGTTCTCAAATCATGGTTCTGTAACTATGCAACCAGTTTTCACGTGTTACGCTGGTACTATGGGAGGTGTTTGTGCTGCTTAAGGGGGTATTTTGGGTCTGTTTTGCATTTTCATCCTTCACGTGCATATTTTGATGTCTAAGTGTAGATATTTGCAGTTTTTGGTCATGTTCTCAAACCGCACATGTCATGATTACGTAGTTAGCTGCAACATGTTACTTTGGGCCAAATAGTGGTGTTTATGCCTTTTGCGGGGGCGTTTCGAGGTTGTTTCGCATTTTCGCCCTTAAACAACATATTTTCAAGCTTAAGTGTTGCTATTTAAATTTTTTGGCCATTTTCTCAAATCGTGCATCCCATGAATATTGGGTCAATTGCTACATGTTACCTTGTCTCATTGGAGGTGTTTGTGCCTCTTGCGGGAGCCTTTGGGGACTGAATTGAGTTTCACTCTTCAACAACATGTTTTTAATCCTAAGTCTGGCTAATCATATTTTCTGTTGATGTTCTTAAATTGGGCATCCCATGACTACGTGATCATTCCGAGGTGTTATGTTGGTCCTATGGGAGGCATTCGTGCCTCTTGTGGGAACATTTGTTGGTTGTTTTGTACTTTCACCCTTCAACGGCATTTTTCAAGCCTAAGTGTAGTTATTTGTAATTTTTGGTCTTGTTCTTAAATCGGGAATCCCTTGACTACGCATTCTATTGCAATGTGATACCTTGGTCCCGTGGGAGGCATTGTGCCTCTTGAGGGGATGTTCTGTATTTTCACTCTTCAACGACATGTTTTTAAGGCTAAGTGTAGCTATTTTCAATTTTGACCATGTTCGCAAATCAAACTTTCCTTGACTACGAAATCAGTTGCTATGTGTTACGTTAGTCCTGTGGGATGTATTTGGGGGTTCCTTTGCATTTTTAAGTGTAAGTCTAGAGATTTACAATTTTTGGTCATGTTCTTAAACAAGGCATCCCTTGATAACACAGTCAGTTGCTACGTGTTACGTTGATTCCATGGGGGGTGTTTGTTGTGACACCCCTCCTAATTAAACTTTGGGTGATTAAGCCTTAATTTAATTTAAAACAGGTTCCTTAAATGGTTCATTCTCAGTATCACTATCGAAAACTTTTTAGTTACTAACCACCTAAGTGAAATTAAGTTAGTGCCAAATTTTATCTTCCTTAAACAGATAAAACAACTCACGCGGAATAATATAATAAGCAATAACTAACCAATCATTATAAGTAACTGAATGAAAAAAAAGTCTCGCCGAAAAACCACGGATGAAATAAAACTAACTCCAAATCCAATAAATCAGAATAACTACAAATGTATGTATTGGACAACATGTCCCCAAAATAAGAGTACTAAAATTGAGATCCCACATTAGATCTAAAAGAAAATAATCGTTTAAGTAAGCCCTACAACATCCACATGTGTTGTAGCTCCAAAATCCCTGGAATGAAGTCATGCTGGGTGTCCCTGTGGCTGGGCACTTAAAAGGTTTTTAAAAAGATTTTACATAGCAAGAGTTAGTACTCAAAACATTTAAAAATATTTTGCAAGCAGTTATCACAAATATGAGTTATTGATTATACATGTTAAGATTTTGTACACTCTCTTGAGTTACCTCACCCCTCTCCTATAGTGCACACCTAACGTTGGTAGTTAGTCAATCTAGTTATACTACCCAAGCTAACTAGACTAGAATACTCCACTGGACTTATCTACCCTCTAAGTCTCCATATCATACACGCGGTATTTCAATAGTCCATATCTCATATGTAATATACGTATATAACTTATTCATCTTCATCTCTTGTTATCTATATTCTTTTTATAATTAATTCTCACTACTTAATTATTACTAAAATATTAGCAGTCCATCTTATCATCTACTATCTCATGTCAGTAGATTATACATGCAGTATACGTTTATCACAAGAAAAATACTAAATATTAGTTATCACTAATATGTCCTTATAACACAGATATAGGACTATTGGTTCGGAATGATTCATCGAACCCAAGTAAGAGTTGCTTTGGAATAATACATCAACCCCAACTATTTATATATATACATATTCTGGTTCGGGACTCTTTCATCACGACACAATTTTTAAGGTTTGGTTCGTCATTTCTCATCGACCCCAAATATATAATAAATCTTTCTTAGTTAGGAATGTCTCATCTACCCTACTATAATTTATTTAGGCATAATTCTCTTAACCTAAAAGTTCATACAATTCAAGAGGTACACACCCAACCTATCAATCATGTCCGTACATAATATTTTATTCTCTAATATTCATCGTACTTGTTAATTTACGATTTATTTCACTGTCGCATTTAATTGAGTATATGCACTACTCTAAGGGCCCTAGTTATCCCTCCAATTAATTCAGCAGTTAATTCATAATTATTTTGAATTCATGTTAACTTTCTTCATAACATAAATTCACCGTTTCCGATACTCGACCCGTTCGTTCTATGCTTATCAATTCATTTTCTAAGTCTTTTTCTCAACGACTATGATGGGTCTCAACTCTCAACCTACTGGTCTTTGACAAGTCCTAGGATAGGTATAAAGTCACTCTAAACTTCCCCATAAGTGATGGCCATAGAATAAAATTCACTCAATAAGATTTTCCAGGAGACAGCAGGTGTCGATCGATTGACTTTCATCATCGATCGATCGAGTGATGAACATCGATCGATCGATCTTCATAGTCGATCGATCGACTGTTCTGGGCAGCTTCATCCTGTTACGTTTTTCTTAAGTTTTAACCACTCAAAACTCCATTAAACCTTTTGGAACTCTCTACTAACATCACCAATTAGTTTATATATCAATAAAGACTATTACTAACGTTAATATATCATCAAATCTCTACGAAAATCATCTAAGAACCACAATTATCTGTAACTTCTCAAAACCCTAGATATATGGTTTCTTTATCTTAAATCATCACATACCCAGATTTATATTTCGTAATAGAAATCATATTTCTTCTGTAATTCAATTCTCTACAGGCGTAAATCTAACTACATGCAAGTCCAATCCCAAACATGTATTTAAATCAAATCTTTCTTCAAGAATTATTCACAAAACCATTTATTCAACTAATCTTATGCATGGATATTATAACCCAGATTTAAATGTTGTAAATAACCACTTGCCTTGTTTTAGAGATGATCTGATTTCATGGTTGTTGTAGAGTTTGATTTTTTGTCCATTTCAATCTTCATTCTTCAATTGCTTGAGTTTCAAGAATTCCTTTGAATCTCTCACCCTTCTCTTTTTATGCTTTGAGAATGACTTCTCTTTTCTCTCTAATGGCCTCTCTATGAGTTATGAGGTTTCTGACCCTAACCCCCTATTTATTCAGATGATAAAAGACTCCAAAACTCGTAGGTCTTCCCACTCCTATATTTTAAAAGACCAAAATGCCCCCGAATGGTCCCGACATAGCCCAAAAGTGTCCCGGGACCCAACTAATACCCTTGGGTATACTATTTTGACTATTTCAACCCTTTCGTAGCTAACTGGGACGTCTAAATTGTCATTTGTGTCTTTCATATAGTATTTATTATCTCGACCTCTCGTTAGCCCATGTTTGGCTCTCGATTGAGATTTAAATCATATACGTCCATATCACTCTTTATGACGTAAGGTAAATTCATGAGTTATTCACAATTCATTTTTTGTAAATTGACTTATTATATTAAATCATCTCATTTAACATTTAGATCTTCTTAAATTAGTCTACTCACGTAATTTAAACATAAGGTCACATTAAATTACTCTACTCACGTAATTGAAATATAAGGTCACGTTAAATTACTCTACTCACGTAATTTAAATCTAAGGTCACATTAAATTACTCTCTCACGTAATTTAAATATAAGTTCTATATTTTCTATTTAATCGCTGCATTAATTAAATTCTAAATACGTAGAAATACGGGGTATTACAGACTCCCCCTACAAAGGAATTTTACCCTCAAAATTAGAATGTACCTGCGGTGAATAACTCTGGATACTGCACTCGCATATCATGTTATCGCTCCCAAGTCGACTCATCAATATTGTGGTGCCCCCCACTGCACTCGCACTATCGACACTACTTTGGATCTTAGTTTACGCTCACTATAATCCAGAATAGCTACATGTCTCTCCTCATATGAGACATCTGGCTGCAAATCAATCTCCTCTAATGGGACGTGCTAGAAGGCTCTCTCGATCCTCTTATATTTCTTTAGCGATGCCACATGGAACACGTCGTGGATCCGTTGAAGATGCTCGGGAAGTCCTAATCTGTATTCTATCGGCCCCACCCACTCAATAATAGGTAATGATCCTACAAATCTCGGCTCTAACTTCCCATTTTTATTGAATCTCATAATCCCCTTCATAGGAGATACCCGAATCAACATCTGGTCACCCACCTCAGGCTCCACGTGTCTCCTACCAACGTCAGCATAACACTTCTGCATATCTTGAGATATTCGAATATTTCCCCAAATTAATTTTATTTTAGCAGAAGTCTCCTGTATCATCTATGGTCCCAATATCTTGTTGTCCCCCACCTCTAACCAACAAGTGGGCGAAGGATAAGGCTTCTCATAAAGTGCCTCGAATGGTTCCATATCGATAGTGAATTTGTAAGAGTTGTTAGACGTAAACTCTACCAACGGAATATATCTCTCCCATCCTCCCCCAAAGTCTAGGATACACATTCTCAACATGTCCTCGAGCATTTGATTTACCCTCTTAGTTTGCCCGTTTGTCTGCGGCTGATATGCTTTACTCAATCGCAAATCTGTGCCCATGGCCTACTGAAAGCTCTGCCAGAAGTGTGACACAAACACTTTGTCTCTATTAGACATAATATTAATAGGAACCCCATGCTGCTTAATGATTTCTGCACTGAATATCTGTGCGTACTGCATCGTATCAAAATTAGTACGGATTAACAAGAAATGGGCTACCTTGGTCAGCCGATCCACTATCACCCAAATGGAATCGTGACCTCTCTGCGATGTCGGTAGTCTAATAATAAATTCCTTCGAAATACTCTCCCACTCCCACACAGGAATTTTTAGTGGTTGTTGCATTCCTGAAGGTCTCTGATGGTCAAATTCCACCAGCTGACATGTAACGTACTTCAAGACAAACTCTGCTATGTCTCGCTTCATACCCGACCACCAATACTATCACCGCATACCTTTATACATCTTGTCCCCACTAGGATGTATCACAAATCTGGAACCGTGAGACTAGATCATCACTACCTACCTCAAATCCTCGTCTTCGGTTACTACTAACCTCCCATTAAATCATTGACCCCCCCTCCAAACTGACTCAGTAAGACTCCGTGCCCTCGGCTAATAACTTTCTCACCTTGTCCTAATAGAATTGGTCCTCTGCCTGAGCCCTCACTACTCGCATCACAATCTCGGGAGTGATGGTCATAACTTCCATGAATGCCCTAGCTATCTCATCCTCCTGCTGGAGCTCACTCCACTTAGCTTTCCAAGTCTTATCTACATCTCTAGTAGGTTGTTGACTCAATGCATCAGCCACTACGTTAGCCTTACCAGGATGATATTGCATGTCAAACTGGTAATCCTTCATGAATTCTAACCACCGTATCTACCTCATATTCAGATCCTTCTATGTGAAGAGATACTGAAGTGACTTGTGATTCGTGAAAAGAGTGAACTGTTCACCCAGAAGATAATGCCTCCATATCCTCAATGCAAAAATGACCACTGCTAATTCGAGGTTGTGAGTGGGTTAGTTCTTCTCATGTGGCTTTATCTTTTGATAAGTATAAGCTATCTCCCTCTCCTCCTGCTGTAACCCCCCCAAGACCCTATAGGGATGCTCCATTATAGAACCGGTAGTCCAATTCACTCCTTGATAAGGAAAGTATGGGTGATGATGCTAACCTATCCTTTAACTCATTAAATGCTAACTAGCAGTGGTCGCTTCACACAAACAATACTCCCTTCCAAGTCAAGTTCGTCAAAGGACCGACAATCTTTGAGAACCCCTTGATGAAGTGACCATAGTAACTGGCCAACCCCAAAATGTTGCAAATCTCGGTCGGTGTCGTGGGCTGTCCCCATTCCCTCACCGTCGATACTTTACTCATATCAACAGCAATACCTCTGGATGACACAACGTGGCCAAGAAATTGAACTTCCCGCAGCCAAAATCCACACTTCCCAAATTTGGCATACAACTGATGGTCCCGTAATGTCTGAAGAACCATGCGCAAGTGCTCTGCGTGCTCCTCCTCCGTACGAGAGTAAACTAGAGTATCGTCTATGAACACGATCACAAACTAGTCTAAAAATTCCCTAAATATCCTGTTTATGAGGTCTATAAACACCTCAGGTGCATTAGTCAGTCCAAATGGCATCACCCTGAACTCATATAACCCGTACCACGATAAGAAATTGGTTTTAGGTACATCCTCCTCCATTGTGCGTAGCTAATGGTAACCCGACCTCAGATTAAGTTTTAAGAAGTATGCCGCCCCTCTCAATTGATCAAACAAGTCATCTATCCTAGGTAACTAATACTTATTGCTTATCGTCACCTTGTTCCGCTCTCTATAGTCCACACATAACTGCAATGAGCCATCCCTTTTCTTTACAAATAAAACTGTTGCACCCCACGGTGATGTACTTCGCTGAATGTAACCCTGGCCTAAGAGATGCAGAATCTGCTCCCTCAGCTCTTGCATCTCTGAAGGAGCCATGCGATACGGTTCTCTGGAAATTCATCTTGTTCCCGGTGATAAGTCGATAATGAACTGAATCTCCCTAGTAGACGGTAACCCTGGTATTTCCTAACAGACATCCTAAAAATTCCTCACAACTAGGATTGACTCCGGAGGGACAACCACCTCCTGTGAGGTCTCTTCTTCAATGTAATATAGATGAGTGAGCGATCCTCCGTCGGGAAGAGGCATTGCCACTAAGAACATCTCCTGTCCCGGAATGGCAAATACGATAATCATCTCATAACAATCCACCATCGCCCTATAAACCGCCAACGAATTCATCCCTAGGATGACATCGTAACCCTCTATATACAACACCAGGAGGTCTGCCACTAGACTCTATCTCCCGACCATAATGTCCACACCCTTACAAATCGAGTGAATAAGGGACCTACTACCCATCGGTGACTCCACACATATAAAATGAGTGTCGGATGACTCTAAGAGGCCAGATGCCCGTTCAAATCTAGTGGCAATAAAAGAATGTGTTGCCCCCATGTCAAACATAATACTACCCTCTAGTCCATGGATAGGAAACGTACCCGCAACTGCCAGCGATGCTGGAGGTGCTAGCCAGAATGGAATGTCTCGGACGTTGAACAAATGTCTATAGTGCATCTGGCCCGACTGCTTCTGCGGGGCGTGTGCTGCTATTGGGGCTAAGGGAGCCTGCTGCCCCTGTTGGGCACTCAACTGCTGTTTCCTATCTTTCTGTGGATAATTCTTACTCTTGTGACCCTATTGTCCATATGCGAAACACTGCCCCTGAAACTACCTCGCCCTTGGCCCTGATGACCTTTGCCTTGCTGGCCTCTTCCTTGGTTCTCTTGGCCCTACTGGCCCTGAGGAACTGGCTGCTGCGGACCTTGCTGGCCATGTCTATCAAATTGATTCCTCCCATGCCTAAACCTCTTGGCAGAGTTCTCCTACCGGGAATCCTGCCCTAGCTGACCCGTTGTCTGCTGTTGCGGTGTGCTGTTGACACTACCTTCATCCACTTTGCCCGGCTGGCTAGGCTCACCTCCCTTTCTCCCCTTTGCATGGAAGAAATGATCTTGAATGTGTAGTAGAGCGGTGTTGACGACATTTGTATAAGATACCAACGCTCCAGACCAAGCCATCCATAAATTTTGACTTTTTTTGCTCCTTATCGCTCACCACGTTTGGCACAAAGTTAGCCAAATGGGGGAACTCCTCCTCGTAATCAGCAACCGAGCGATCACCCTCAACCACCTCACTGAATTTCTTCCTTATCTCTGACTCTATTGGTGGAAGAAAATACTTATGATCAAACCGCACCCAAAACTCTAAAATTACCATTGCGTCCCTCTCCTCGGCGGTGGTAACTGACTCCCACCAGTGTAAGGTCTCTCCCGACAGACAAAAAGTAGCTAGAATTTGTTTCTGTACCTCGGTGCACTCTAGCATGGGCAAGTGGCACTAGATATTTTTCTTCCAGTTGCACGCCTCCACTACATCGGTACTACCCTAAAACTCGAGTGGATGCCCTTTCTGAAATGTCTCTCTGACTCGTTGCCAAGTAGATGGCCCTGATGGGACCTGAAGGGTTGGTGCCATGGGAGGTGGTATTTGGGGTTAAGGAAAATGGGTTGCCATGGCCCTCGTTATTGTCCCGATTGCCTGAGCCACTATCACTGCAACCAGAGTAGTGGAAATCAACTCGGGTGGTGGTGGTAGTGGCACTTGTGGCTCTTGATGAGCCTCCCTCACCTCATCCCTTGCCTCAGCCCTCTCCGTTCCCTGTCTCCTCGGTGGCATCTTAAAATAGATCAAATTGTATAAGTACATAGTTTATACAAAATTTTAAGAGAAGATGCATGATATATCAAAAGAGAAAAATGAATCATCAGTCCAAATAGTAGGGCTCTAATACAACCGAACGCTACGCAAGAACGTAGTAAGTCGTACATATCCTATGGACACTAGAACCTGATGCTCTGATACCATCTGTGACACCCTGCCTAATTAAACCTTGGGTGATCAAGCCTTAATTTAATTTAAAACAGGGTCCTTAAATGGTTCATTCTTAGCATCACTGTCGAAAACATTTTAGTTACTAACCACCTAAGTGAAATTAAGCTAGAGAAAAATTTTATGTTCCTTAAACAGATAAAACAACTCATATGGAATAATATAATAAGCAATACTAAACCAATCGTTATAAATAACTGAATGAAAAAAAGTCACGCCGAAAACCACTGATGAAATAAAACTAACTCCAAATCCAATATATCAGAATAACTACAAATGTAAAGATTGGACAACATGTCCCCAAACTGAGATCCTACACTAGATCTGAAAGAAAAGAATCGTCTAAGAAAACCCAGTAACATCCACATGTGCTGCAGCTCCAGAATCCCTAGAATGAAGTCATGCTAGGTGTCCCTGTGGATGGTCACCTAAAAGGTTTTTAAAAAGATTTTACATATCAAGAGTTAGTACTCAAAACATTTAAAAATATTTTGCAAGCAGTTATCACAGATATGAGTTATGAATTATACATGTTAGGATTTCGTACACTCTCTTGAGTTACCTCACCCCTCTCCTATAGTGCAAGCCTAATACTGGTACTTAGTCCATCTAGCTATACTATCCAAGCTAACTAGACTAGAGTACTCCACTTGACTTATCTACTCTCTAAGTCTCCATATCATACAGACAGTATTTCAATAGTCCATATCTCACATGTGATATACGTAGCTAACTTACTCATCTCTTGTTATCTTTATTCTTTTTATAATTAAGTCTCACTACTTAATTATTACTAAAATATTATCAGTCCATCTTATTGTCTACTATCTCATGTCAGTAGATTATACATGCAATATACATTTATCACACGACATATACTAAATATTAGTTATCACTAATATGTCCTTATAACACACATAAATTACTTTTGGTTCAGAATGATTAATCAACCCCAAGTAAGAGTTGGTTCGGAATAATACATCGACCCCAACTATTTATATATACACATATTCTGGTTCAGGACTCTTTCATCACGACTCTAGTTTTAAGGTTTGGTTCGACATTTCTCATCGACCCCAAACATATAATAACTCTATGTTAGTTCGAAATGTCTCATCGACCCTAACATAATTAATTTAGGTATAATTCTCTTAACCTAAAAGCTCATACAATTCATTAGGTACACACCCGACCTATCAATCATGTCTGTATGTAATATTTTATTCTCTTATATTCACCGTACTTGTTAATTTACGATTTATTTCACTATCACATTTAATTGAGTATATTCACTACTCGAAGGGCCTTAGTTACCCCTCCAATTAGTTCAGTAGTTGATTCATCTCTACCCTACTGATAATTATTTTTAATTCATGTTAACTCTCTTCATAACATAAATTCACCATTTCCAATACTCGACCCGTTAGTTCTATGCTTATCAATTCATTTTCTAAATCATTTTCTCAATGACTATGATGGGTCTTAACTCTCTACCTACTGGTCTTTGACAAGTCCTAGGATAGGTATAAATCACTCTAAACTTCCCCATAAGTGATGGCCATTGAAGAAAATTCACTCATAAGATTTTCCAGGAAACAACAGGTGTCAATCGATTGACTTTCATCATCGATCGATCGAGTGATGAACATCGATCGACCGATCTTCATAGTCGATCGATTAACTGTTCTGGGCAGCTTCATCCTGTTACGTTTTTCTTAAGTTTTAACCACTCAAAACTCCATTAAACCTTTTGGAACTCTCTACTAACATCACCAATTAGTTTATATATCAATAAAGACTATTACTAACGTTAATATATCATCAAATCTCTACGAAAATCATCTAAGAACCACAATTATCTGTAACTTCTCAAAACCCTAGATATATGGTTTCTTTATCTTAAATCATCACATACCCAGATTTATATTTCGTAATAGAAATCATATTTCTTCTGTAATTCAATTCTCTACAGGCGTAAATCTAACTACATGCAAGTCCAATCCCAAACATGTATTTAAATCAAATCTTTCTTCAAGAATTATTCATAAACCATTTATTCTACTCATCTTATGGACGGATATTATAACTCAGATTTAAACGTTGTAAATAACCACTTGCCTTGTTTCAGAGATGATCTGATTTTGTGGTTGTTGTAGAGTTTGATTGTTTGTCCCCTTCAATCTTCACTCTTCAATTGCTTGAGTTTCAAGAATTCCTTTGAATCTCTCACCCTTGTCATTTTATGCTTTGAGAATGACTTCTCTTTTTACTCTAATGGCCTCTCCGTGAGTTATGAGGTTTCTAGCCCTAACCCCTTATTTAATCATATGATAAAAGACTCCAAAATTCGTAGGTCTTCCCACTCCTATATTTTAAAAGACCAAAATGCCCCTGAATGGTCCCGACTTAGCCCAAAAATATCCCGGGACCCAACTAGTACCCCTGGCTATACTATTTTGATTATTTAGACCCTTCTGGAGCTATCCGTGACCTCTAAATTTTCATTTGAGTCTCTCATATAGTATTTCTTATCTTGACCTCTCGTTAGCCCATGTTTGGCTCTCGGTTGAGATTTAAATCATATATGCCCATATCACTCGTTATGATGTAAGGTAAATTCATGAGTTATTCACAAGTCATTTTCAATAAATTGACTTATAATATTAAATCATCCCATTTAACATTTAGATCATCTTAAATTACCCTACTCACGTAATTTAAACATAAGGTCACATTGAATTACTTTTCTCACGTAATTTAAATATAAGGTCACGTTAAATTATTCTACTCTTGTAATTTAAATATAAGGTGACATTAAATTACTCTCTCACGTAATTTAAATTCTTTGACGTAATTTAAATATAAGTTCCGTATTTTCTATTTAATCACTCCGTTAATTAAATTCTAAATATGTAGAAATACGGGGTATGACATTTGTGCCTCTTGCGGGGGCGTTTGGGAGCTATTTTGAATTTTCAACCTTCAATGGCATGTTTTCAAGCCTAAGCGTAGCATTTACAATTTTTGGTCATGTTCTCAAATTGTGAATCCCCTAACTACGTGGTCAGTTTCTACGTGTTACATTAGCCCCCTAGGAGGTGTTTATGCCTCTTGTGGGGATTTTTGTGGGCTTTTTACATTATTTCCCTTCAATGGCATGTTTTTAAGGCTAACTCTAGACATTTGCAATTTTTGGTCATGTTCTCAAATTGAGAATCCCATGACTATGTCGTTAGTTGCTACATGTTACATTAGTCCTGTGAGGGATGTTTGTACCTTCTTGTAGAGGCGCTCAGGGGATTTTTTAATTTTCACCCTTCGACGACTTGTTTTTAATCATAAGTGTAGCTATTTGAAATTTTCGGTCATGTTCTCAAATTAGGCATTATATGGCGATGCGATCTGTGGATCCATTCTACGTTGCTCGTGCGGGAGGTGTTGTGCCTCTTGCAGGGGTATTTGGGGGCATATTTTCTTTTTCACAGTTCAACGGTCAGTTTTTAAGCCGAAGTCCATCTATTTGTAATTTTTGGTCTTGTTCTTAAACTGAGCGTCCCATGACTACACGGTAAGTTGGCACATGTTACTTTGGTCTCATGGGAGGTGTTTGTGCCTCTTGTGGAGTGTTTAGGGGGGGGGGGCTATTTTGTGTTTTCACCCTTCAACATAATGCTTTCAAGTATAAGTATAGCTATTTTCAATTCTATGTCATGTTCTCAAATCGGGCATTCGGTGATTGCGCGGTCAGTTTTTGCATGTTCTGTTGGTACCCTAAGAGGTGTTTGTTCCCGATTATAGGGAGTTGAGGTTTTTTTTCATTAACACACTTCAACGACATTTTTTCAATCCTAAGTGTTACTATTTTAAATTTTTGAGCATGTTCTCAAATCGAGCGTCTCGTGACTATGCAGGTAATTATTATGTGTTATGTTGGTCCCGTGGGAGGTGTTTGGGTCTCTCGCGGGGATATCTGGGGGATATTTTGCATTTTCACCCTTCAACGACATGTTTTCAAGCCTAACTGTTGCTATTTAAAACTTTAAGTAATTTTCTCAAAGTAGGTGTCCCGTGACTAGGTGATCAGTTGCTACGTTTACGTTAGTCCTGTTGGAGGTCTTTGTGCCTCTTGTGGGGGAGTTTGGATGTTGTTTTGCATTTTCACCCTTTAACGACATCGTTTAAATCTTATGTGTAGCTATTTACAATTTTTTTGTGTTCTCAAACTAGGCGTCTCGTGACTACGCAGTCAATTGCTATATATTACTTTGGTCCCAAATGTTTGTGCCATGTGTGGGAGGGTTTGAGGGTCGTTTTGTATTTTCAACCTTCAACGGCATGTTGTTAGGCCTGTGTGTAGCTATTTATAATTTTTTGTCATTTGCAAATTCTGAGCATCCCATGACTATGCGACTAGTTGATACGTGTTACGTTGGTTTCGTGGGAGGTGTCTATACCTTTTGCAGGGGCGTCTGGCGGCTACTTTGTATTTTCACCCACGAATGGCATGTTCACAAGCCCAACTGTAGTTATTTAGTAATTTTAAACCAGGCATCCCGTGATTAGGAAATCAGTTGCTATGTGTTACGTTGGCCCTCTGGGTGGTGTTGTGCCTCTTGCGGGGGATTTTGGGCTTTGTTTTGCATTTTTAGGTCTAAGTCTAGATATTTCCAATTCTTGGTCAAGTTCTGAAATCGGGCATCCAGAGACTACGCTATCAGGTTATATATGTTATGTTTGCACCGTTGGATTGGTTTATGCCTCTTGCGAGGTCATTTAGGGGATGCTTTTCCTTTTCAATCTTTAACGACATGTTTTTAAGCCTAAGTGTAGCTATTTGTAATTTTTGGTCATGTTCTCAAACCGTTCTGAAGAGGATAAAGTTGGATTCCCGGGTTTGAAATAATAATCTCAAATTAAAAATATTTAATTTGATCACAATTAAAATAATAATAATTTCCTTTTTAAACAAATGAATGCGGAAGCGTTGAATACAAGAGATGATTCTCGTACGAACGAGACTTCTAACGAGTGACCAGGCTGGGCTCATTAGAGGTTCGTTAGATACCTCGTTAGAACGAACCTTCGTTCGAACGACATATCGAACGACTTTCCAGATTAGGGTCGTTGGCAAACTCGTTCAAACGAACCTGGTTCGAACGACAAAACTCGTGCGAACGAAATCTGGTTCGAACGAAAAAACTCGTTCGAACGACATTTCAAACGAACAAACAGAAAGATTGAAAAATTCGATTTTGGCCCAGAAACTTTTATAAACTTTTATATACTTATTTTTTAAGTTTCTAATTGATTCTTTCTGAAAAATAAAATGCAGTTTTAATTCACCTAACACCCAATACAAATTGTTCCAAGCTCCTATATACATATAAATACATTCATACCTTGGGAGCATGGAACCTAAGTTGATGACGTACAAACGAGGCACATAAACTACGACATGTTGATGATGCTTTATACTCTTTGCCGCTACGTCTTCAACAAACACTTCATAGGTCTTGAATATTACAATTAAATAAAATCCTATGAATAAATGTTTTTGTCCGGAATTGAGCCAAAACTATAAGAGGACTCAATTGGAAATTTGTGTCCTTACAAATCTCCCCCTTTGGCTATTCCGGGACAAAAACCAAACAAAAATCCTAAAGGGCCGTCAAGCTCTACTAGACTCAAAACATAACCCGCCCAATCTTGACTCAACCCAAGGATAAAACTCTTTGCCATAGAAAGTTGCCGCTATAGAATAATTCCTGCACACTTAAGCAAACTCATCAAATGCATAGGGAATATCAAAATATTAAATGCAATGTTTAATTAATTACTCCCCCTAAATTAATTCTCCCTTTAAACACATGACCTACTTAGAAAGACGTCTCCCCCTAAGATAAATCTCCCCCAAACGAAGATATGATAATAATAGGATTAGATACCATTTCTCCCCCTATCATCATTCTCCCCCTTTTTGTTCGGGAATAGGCAAAGGATAAAGAATTAAGAAACAACAGGCGAAAGCTTAAAGTGATAAGATATGAAAGCATATGGGCAATTAAAAACAAGGCAAAGACAAACAAATATCATATATATATATATTCTAGAAATATATCAATGAACCACTTGCATATATATATAGATATAAACACACACATGACACAAAATATAATAAGTTTGCACACTCGTATGGCAAAAATGTGTCATATGGAAACGGAAGTGTAGGGGTGTGAACAAGCAACAATTAAATTTAGACCCAAACACTTAAGAAACGTTCACGGAGTTCTCATTTGATTGCAAACTTCATCACAGTTAAATATAACCTCATGTGACAATATAAAGATTGAACTCAATGAACAAACATACACAATGCATACAAGCCTAGCATGATCGTGATTCTACAAACCGAATAGAGTCATGACATTAAAGACAACTAGGATAAACGGACATTGTGCAAACCGTTGATATACCATCCAATTCTCCCTCAATAAGCATATATATTCTTTTGTTTTTTGAATGAATATATCAAACAAACATAGGCCTTGGCAATTGCTTTCTTTGAATGCCAAATATTCTGTTTTTAGGCCTTTGGATCACGTATTTCTTTTAGATCCAATCAACGGTGGCTTACAATCGCAAAAGATTTAATTTATCCTTTCGGAGCCCTTCCCCGTGCATATATTTATTTATCATGTTTTTATTTTTCGCACAAATCTCACATGCAACGGATTTTGACATGCACTAGTCCTCCTAGGTCATAGATATGTAGATGACTAGATTGATAGGAGAACACCTCAAAAAGCTCAAATATAACATGTGACATTAAGATTTCAAAAGAGCTCGTGCATGTGTGAATAGAGGCATATAGAAATAGAATCCATTTGAACAATACAAAATCCAACTACTCCATATAAAACATGGTAAAGAACATTTTAAGGATTGAAAATCTAAACCAAAAGTTCTAGCCACATGGGAGCATAAAAGATAGGATTCAAACACAAATATATGCCACATAAAGTGTGTCAAACAAAAATACACACAAAACAAAATCTTTTTGAGTTTTTAACATTTTAATCAAAAATAAAGATATATACTCAAAAGACTAAACAAAATTCATTTGTATTTTTCATTAAGCTTAAATGAAATAAATAAAACACAAATGATAAACAAAAATCTTTTTATATTATGCAGTCAATTTAAACACAAAATATAATACAAAAAGATAAACAAGTCATAGTTTCTAGCATGTGATATGAAATAAGTCAATGACTAGAAAATGACTAAACAAGCATACATTTAGCATATGAATATAGCATGAAGTACAAACGCTAAAGTATGCAAACACTAACACAATTATCCTTTAGATTTAGCATGGGAGGAGGCATGTGTAAGTAAATGAGAATCAAAATCCCTATTTTGTAAGGCAACCAAGTCGGATTTCCTAACCCAAATTAATGAAGAATTACTATCTTGGGGTGTAGGAACGTTAGCTATCGTGGTTACTTTACTATGGGATTTTCTAGGAAGTCGTTTAAGATCTAAACAAAATTTCCTAAGATGACCTTGTCTACCACAATGTGTACAAGTAAGAGCATGTCGAAAAGATTTATCTAAGGAGTGATCATTAAATGCATTCCTAGAAGATTCTCCTAAAACATTGGTTTTGACTTTAGGGTTAAAATCATTACAAGAATTGAAGCCTAAACCAAAAGTGTCATTTTTAATTTGGACCGTTCCTAACATTTTATCTAGTTTTTCCGAACGACACTCCAAATCAAATTTGACATTACTAGAATCTTTTAATTTATTTTCCAATTCTACAATGTTAGATTCTAGTAAAGAATTACGCTCTTCAAAAGCAAAAATCTCCCTTTTCAAGGATTCCATTAAACCCCTAAGGCTATCTCTCTCGCCTTCTACATATTCAAGCTTCTCTTGAAGAGTCCTCATATGTGTCCTAAGGTCTTCTATTAAGGCACTTTCATCAATGACCTTGACACTCTCTCTTAAACTCGCTTCTAACTTCAAATTAGCTCTTTTCAATTTAATAGATTCTTTATATAATTCATGAAAAGCATTTTGAAGTTCACTCATATCAAACTCTTCTTCATTTTCACTCTCTCTTTCTTCTTCACTCTCACTATCATCAAAAATAAGAGAATCATGTACAATGACCTTGGAAGTGGCATGTGCTATAATTTCATCATCCGATGAGTTCTCATTATCACTCACATGTGCCATAAAAGCCACAAAATTTTTCTTAGTGGGGGATTCGGGCTTCTCTTCCTTATCACTATCACTAAGGGTCGCATTATATGAAATGGGTCATTTACCCTCTTTCCTTAGTTTAGTGGGGCACTCAAAAGCCCTATGACAATAACCTTCACAACCAAAACATTTATTAGACTCGTCCCTGTCAATATTTTCATTACCAGGTTTAGGGATCTTATCATCTTTAGAAATCTTCTCGTTTTTATCATGTTTAGAAGATTCAAATTTCTTAAAATCATTTTTAACTTTATCTTTGTTAAATTTAAGAAATTTTCTAAATTTATGAGCAAACAAAGCCATATCTTCCGAGTCACTATCACTATCGCTCTCTACTACTTGTTTAACCTCTTTGCGGGCTTTTAAAGCAACGCACTTTTCAATTTTCTTTTCAGTTTTAGAGGGAAACATATCTAGTTCATAGGTTTGTAAATCACCTACAAGCTCTTCTAATTTCGTAGAGGCTAAAGTGGGTAAAGAATTTAAAACGGTCACCTTTGGAATAAATCTATCGGGTAGGGACCTTAAAATTTTCTTTACTACACGGTCGTCAGGTATTTTCTCTCCCAAGTTAAAGGATTAATTAACAATATCAGAAAGTCTTGCATAAAATTTATCAAATGTTTCTTTTTCATCCATTTTGATAGTTTCAAATTGAGTAGTGAGGTTTTGGAGTTTAGAAGCTTTAACGACACTCGTTCCGTCATGAGTTAATTGTAAAATATCCCAAGCTTCTTTAGCGGTTTCACACGTCATAATACGTCGGAATTCATCCGGTGCGACAGCGCTAAACAAGGCATTTAAACCTCGGGAATTAAAGTTTGCTAGCTTAAACTCATTTTCAGTCTATCTATCAACGGGTTTGGGAACATGTACATTTTCAATTAAATGTGTTGGTGGGGTCCAACCGTTAACAACAGACATCCAAACACGTTCATCGATAGATTTAAGTGTCGATTTCATTCGCGCTTTCCACTTCGCGTAGTTAGAACCATCAAAATTAGGAAATTTTGAAAATGGGGAAAAATCCATATTTAGCCAAAAAGTAAAGGATCTTTAACGAAATAATTTATCGTTTTTGGCTCTGATACCAATTTGAAGAGGATAAAGTTGGATTCCCGGGTTTGAAATAATAATCTCAAATTAAAAATATTTAATTTGATCACAATTAAAATAATAATAATTTCCTTTTTAAACAAAAGAATGCGGAAGCGTTGAATACAAGAGATGGTTCCACAAAACAAGACCGGGTTTTAATATCTTAAGAGACAAATTAAAACAACATAATTCAAGTCCTAGAATTCGCCTAAGTCATGATTATTCATTTAAAACAAAGTTAGGCGATACCAATATTAGCAAGTGACTTGAATAAACCAAATTAACCCAATATTTAATTTAAGTCCCAAATTAAATGCATGTGATTGTAAAACCAAATTTTATCTTGAAATTAATCTAGCATGCGTTCTAAGTGATATAGAGCAAGATAAAAAAAACAGTCACACTACACCGCGATATACGAGGAAAAACCCACTAACGGGAAAAAACCTCGGGACGGCCCTAGCCTCAAATCCACTAAAAACGGTATTACAAAATACAAGACAAAAGACTTACTTCCTAAACTCGAACCCTCTCAAGTCGTGATGCTCCTTCTTGTATCAACCTCCAATTAGCGGATAACCAACGGAGCTCCACCGTGGTCTCGGAATACACCGATAGGACTTTAAACGGTCACCGTCACCCGAACATGGAGCCTTTCTCCAAACGGGTAGAATCTCAACAAAGGTCTTCTTTGTGATGGGGTGTAGAAGCAAACCCTAAACGTCTCTTGAATTCGGTAGAGAAAACCGGTGCCAAAAACTATAAGTAAGGATATGTATATATAGAACCTGGAATAAACAACAATGGGTGTAAACTAGAGTGTGTTTGAATTTTCCGTTAAAAATTAACACTCAAAACATGAACATTTTCCCTAATTAAATTTGCTCTCAAACTCTTTCTAAGAGTTGGATATGGAATGGAAAAGTTCTCTTGGAAAATGTGTTTCCCGCACATAATATTGCATAAAAAATGTTGGTTGAAAACCAAGTGGAGGAGTGGGGAAAAACTGCAAAAAACTGCCAAATAACTGTTCCCGCTGGAAGTTCGTTCGAACGAACGTGATTCTCGTTCGAACGAGACTTCTAACGAGTGACCAGCCTGGGCTCGTTAGAGGTTCGTTAGATACCTCGTTAGAACGAACCTTCGTTCAAACGACATATCGAACGACTTTCCAGATTAGGGTCGTTGGCAAACTCGTTCGAACGAACCTGGTTCGAACGACAAAACTCGTTCGAACGAAATCTGGTTCGAACGAAAAAACTCGTTCGAACGACATTTCAAACGAACAAACAGAAAGATTGAAAAATTCGATTTTGGCCCAGAAACTTTTATAAACTTTTATATACTTATTTTTTAAGTTTCTAATTGATTCTTTCTGAAAAATAAAATGCAGTTTTAATTCACCTAACACCCAATACAAATTGTTCCAAGCTCCTATATACATATAAATACATTCATACCTTGGGAGCATAGAACCTAAGTTGATGACGTACAAACGAGGCACATAAACTACGACATGTTGATGATGCTTTATACTCTTTGCCGCTACGTCTTCAACAAACACTTCATAGGTCTTGAATATTACAATTAAATAAAATCCTATGAATAAATGTTTTTGTCCGGAATTGAGCCAAAACTATAAGAGGACTCAATTGGAAATTTGTGTCCTTACACGTTCATCAGGAGACTACGCGGCCAATGGCTTCGAATTACGTTGGTCCCATGGGAGGTGTTTGTTCCTCTCGCCGGAGTGTTTGGGGGCTATTTTGAATTTTTTCCCTTCAACGGTAGATTTTCAAGCCTAAGTCTAGGTATTTGTAATTCTTTGTCAAGTTCTGAAATCGAGCATCCCGTGACTATGCAGTCAGCTGCTATGTGTTACATTGGTCCCCCGAGAGATTTTTCCACCTTTTGGGTGCGTTTTGAGGTTGTTTTGCATTTTCACCTTTCAACAACATGTTTTCAAGCCTAAATGTAACTATTTACAATTTTTTGTCACATTCAAAAAGCGAGTGTCCCATAACTACATGTTTAGTTGCTATGTATTGCATTGATCCCATGAGAGGTGTTTGTGCCTCTCGCGGGGGTGTTAGCGGGTTGTTTTGCATTTTCACCCTTCAACGACGTGTTTTCAAGCCTAAGTGTATCTATTTTCAATTTTTGATCATGTTCTCAAATCTAGAGTCGCGTGACTATGCGGTACGTTACTACATGTTACGTTGGTCCTACGAGAGTGTTTATGCCTCTTACGTTGGCATTTGGGGGCTGTTTTGCATTTTCACCCTTCAACATTATGTTTTCAATCTTTAGTGTTGCTATTTATATTTTTTTTATCGTTTTATCAAACTGGGCATCCTGTGACTAGGCGGTCAGTTGCTATGTGTTATGTTGGTCCCATATGATGTGTTTCTGCCTTTTAAGGGGGAATTTTGGATGACATGATTTCAAGCCTAAGTACGGCTATTTGTAATTTTTGGTCATGTTCTCAAATTAGGCATCATGTGACTACACTTTTAGTTGTTGTGTGTTATGTTGGTCAGATGGGAAGTTTTTATGACTCTTGCGAGGGTATTTGGGGGCTATTTTGCATTTTCACTGTTCAACAACATGTTTTAAAGCTTAAGTGTATCTATTTGCAGTTTTTGATCATGTTCTCTAATTGGTCATGCCATGATTACGTGATTAGCTTCTTCATGTTATGTTGGCCCCATAGGCGGTGTTTGTGCCTCTTGCGAGGGTATTTTGGGGTTTATTTACATTTTCAACCTTCAACAACATGCTTTCAAGCCTAAGCATTGTTATTTGTAATTTTTGGTCATTTTCTCAAACCGAGCGTCCCATGACTAGGCAGTCAGTTTCCACATGATACGTGGTCCATTGGGAGGTGTTTGTGCCTCTTGTGGGGGGTGTTTAGGGGCTATTTTGCATTTTCACCCATCAAGGGCGTATTTTCAATCCTAAGTCAAATAATTTGAATTTTTTGGTCATTTTATCAAATTGGAGGTCCCAGGACTATGCGATTAGTTTCTACTGTTACTTTGGTCCCGTAAGAGGTGTTTGTGCCTCTTGAGGGTTTGGTGGTAGTTTTACTTTTCACCCTTCGATGGCATATCTTCAAACCTACGTGCACGTATTTGTAATTTTTTATCATGCTCTCAAATCGAGCATTTCGTGACTATGTGATCAGTTGCTACATGTTACGTGGGATTCATGGGAGGTGTTTGTCCTTATTATAGGGGTGTTTGGAGGTTGTTTAATATTTCCACCCTTCAATGGCATGTTTTTAAGCCTAAGTGTAGATATTTAAAATTTTGGTCATGTTCTCTACCCGTGTATCCCTCGACTATGCGGTCAATTGATATGTGTTACATTAATCCCATGGGATGTGTTTGTGTCTCTTGCAGGGATGTTTTGGGGAAGTTTTTCATTATTAAGTCGAAGTCTAGCTATTTGTAATTTTTGGTCATATTCTCAAACCAAGCGTCCCATGAGAACACGGTCAGTTGCTATGTGTTACATTGACCCCGTGGAGGTGGTTTTATCTCTTGGAGGGGCTTTCTTAAGATGTTTTTCATTTTCACACTTCAACGGTATGTTTTTAAACCTAAGTGTATCTATTTGAAATTTTTTCTCATGTTTTTAAAAAGGCATCCCGTGACCGTAAGGTCAGTGTTTATGTGTTAACCTAGTTGGTTGTTAGAAGTTGGATTGATCCCTGGGAGTTGTTTGTACCTCTTGCGGGGTATTTTGGTGATTTTTGCATTTTCACCCTTCAATGTCATGTTTTAGAGTCTAAGACTAGCTATTTGTAATTTTCGATCATGTTCCCAAATTGATTATCCCATGACTACACAATCAGTTGCTACATATTACGATGGTCTCCTAGGAGGTGTTTGCGCCTCTAGTTGGGGCATTTGGGGGTTGTTTTAGTTTTCACCCATCAACGGCATGTTAAAGCCTGACTTAAGATATTTGTAATTTTTGTCCCGTTATCAAACTAGGTGCTCAGTGACTGTCCCATAAGTTTCTACATGTTATAATGGTTCCCCGAAAGGTGATTGTGCCTATTACATGGGCTTTTGAGGCTAATTTTATATTTTCACCCTTCAATGAAATATTATCAAGCCTAAGTGTAACTATTTACAATTTTTGGCCATGATCTAAAATTGGGCATACCGTGATTGCACGGTTAGTTGTTATGTGTTTTGTTGGTCTCGTGAGAGATGTTTTTGCCTTTTGTGAGGGCATTTCGCAGCTGTTTTGAATTTTTATCTTTCAAAGGCATGCTTTCAAGACTAAGTGTAGATATTTTTAATTTTTGGTCATGTTCTTAAACTGGACATGCCGTGATTACACGTGAAATTCTGTTACTAAATCCGTTTATTATAAATAAACTATTTAAGTAACTCCGATCTATTTTTTGAGGAAACTCTTTTCTTGAAAAACCAAAATTATTTGAACACAAGATGTGTTTAACAAAACAATATGTACGAGATCTATTCAAGATCTTACTAACAGGTTTATAAAATAGTTTTAAACAAACTTTAAAACCCAGCACAACCAAGAATGAGATGAGAAGATGTAGGAAGATTAAGTACAAGATTTTTACGTGGTAAAACCTCACCAATTGAGGAAACATCCACGACTCCCTCTACGAAGTAAAACAAAAATCCACTACAAACAAATTTAACAGTTACAAACTATATAACAAACATGCATACAACTCAGACCTATATAAGTTTAGGAATGTACCCTTTGGTGTCCTTATAACATCTTTGCAGTTCTGATTTTTGATGTTGTCCTCTCAGTTTGTTAACTCCAATTTGTTCAAGCTCTTTACGTCGACTCTTTTTCTCAAGATCTTATTACCAACACTTTTCGTGTTGTAGTGTGAAAGTGTTTGTGGAGGTGCTCTCTAACACATGCATGCACACACTCACACTTATTAAGTACAAACAGTCCTAGCAAATTACATATAAGGCTATATGCAGTGATTTTCTTTTTCTCTCTTATCACAAAGCTTTGAACCTTTTTGACCTTTTATTTAATCCCAGAATCCACGGATATCTTGCTTAGAAGACAGTCAAGATCTTAATCAATCTCAGAGTTTTGAAAAGTTTTTTGAGATTGAAAACCTCCAAGTGTGATTCCAAACCATGTCAACGATTTAGTTTTAAGAGAACTAGAAATTGAATTTTTTTTTGTTGATTTCAAAGTTAAAAAAACATTTACAAAAAACAAATCAACAAAATATTTCTCAAGCTGAGAAATAAACATGCAACCTAAGTGTAATATATCATGAAAAACTCAGTTCTGAAAATTTCTATATACAAGAACAACAGATCTAAGAAAATGATTAAGTTGGTAACAAGATCCAAAGAAGAAGAGGTTACATCAACAAACCAACTCTCAAATCAGCTCTCAAAATACTCAAACACTCAAGGTTGTGTTTGGTAAAGTATAGAGGTTTGAAGGTTTGTATTTTGTTTGAACTGTGTAGACGATTTAGGGTTAGGGTTAGGGTTTCTAACTCTTTCTCTCTCTTCTGGTTTCTCTCTTCTCTCTACTCTCTCTTTATTTTCTCTCAAATGACGAAAATGGCAAAAGTCTCAAAAAGCTGAGTAAAGGGCTCCTTTTATAGGAGGCTGAGAAGGTTCGAGAACGAGGGCCAAAATCAAGGGTCCAGAGTGAGTCAAGACGGATTGACTTAGATCCAAGGGCATACGATAAGCGGTGATTAAAACTCACCTGATTGGTCTAAAAGAGATTCACAAAGATTATAAAAGGGCGCATGCAGATCGTTGATCATAAATGATCCAAGGGTTTAAAACACGCGTTGTTTTACTCTCTATAAAGAAACACACTTCTCACCAATCAGAGAGCAACAAGTGTAGGCCAATAACACGAGATAAAATGCGCGTCCAAAATAATTACAAAGTAAACCCTGAAGTCTCTGCCGCTTTTGGTTTCTACCCAAACCAACTTTAGGTAATAAAACCAACATTTTAAAATAGCAGATTTACCCCATAACCTTTTAAAACCAAGTTTTATTAATAAAACCTTATTTTTAAAATGTTTAAAAAATCCCCAAAAATATTTAAAAAACAATATTGGGGATTTAAACACACTCAACATATGTACACACACTAATATGCAACATGACATGTAAATGATACATTCTACTGTGTGTGAGTGTTGGTAATTAGGTCTAGATCCCTTCAAACAAAGATGAAATAGAAATGCAAGCTCTGAGGTTCTTTGGTTTCTAGGATGGATATAATTTTGTCACAATTTCCAAACTAGATGAGCACTTATAAAATATAGACTCAATTGAGTCAAGAGTATAAGGGCTTCAATCTCCCCCTTTGGAAATATGAGACAAAATCTCCTTTGAGTCAACGAGGACTCTTAGGGCGACAAAAAGATAAGAAAAACCTATTCCTATAAAGATTCTATCTACCCAAATCCTAGAAAACAAAAGTACATAACTCAATTATTAACAATTGAATACCCTATTATATCAGTTGAGAACAACTGTACAAAAACCTGCAATGAATCACTAAGATCAAGCAGTTTAGCATATATACAAATATTCATACGACTCAAATTTCTCCCCCATTTTGTCTCAAATGGACAAAGGAAAAAACTTGGATAAACAACAAAGGTATTACTCAGCACAAACCATACCAATAGATTTACGCAAGGAAATGAATCTATTATAATCAAGAGGTTTGGTGAACATATCTGCGAGTTGGAAATCAGTAGGAAGATAATTGATTTCTAATTCCTTAGTTTCAACCAATTCACGTATAAATTGATGTTTAATTTTATGTGCTTTGTTCGCGAGTTTTGAATAGGGTTTTTAGAAATATTAATCGCACTTTGATTATCACAATAGAGATGAAATTGGTTTTCTTGAATACCATAATCACTTAGCATTTGTTTAAGCCACAGTAATTGAGCGCAACAGCTGCCAGCGGCTATGTATTCAGATTCGGCTGTCGAGAGAGATGTGCAGTTTTGTTTCTTACTACTTCATCCTACCAAGTTATTACCTATATAATAATATGCTCCTGATGTGCTTTTACTATCATCAGTACACCCAGCCCAGTCAGCATTAGTGTACCCAATTATAGTGCTTGGTGTGTCATTAGTGTACCAAAGTCCTAGATTTAGAATGCCTTTTACATATTTAATGATACGTTTAACAGCATTCAAATGGCTCGCTTTGGGGTTATTTTGATAACGAGCACATACACACACAACATACATAATATTAGGATGCGAGGCAGTAAGATATAGTAAGGTTCCTATCATTCTACGATATAGAGTAGGATCTACGGATTTTCCATTTTCATCTTTAGAAAGTTTTAACGTAGTACTCATGGGTGTTTTAGCATCTTTAGCACTCCCGAGGCCAAATTTCTTTACTATCTCTAAATCGTACTTGGATTGCGATACAAATAATCCTTCTGAATTTTGTTTGACTTGGAGACCTAAGAAGAATTGTAACTCCCCCATAAGGGACATTTGAAATTCCTTATGCATAGTTTCAGAGAAGGATTTTACTTCCGAGGGAGAAGTTGATCCAAAGATAATATCGTCAACATAAACTTGAGCAATAATGATGTGTTTGTCAAAATGTTTGACAAAAAGAGTTTGATCATTTCCACCTCTTTTGAAACCTTTATCTAAGAGGAAACTGGAAAGACGCTCATACCAAGCTCTGGGGGCTTGTTTAAGGCCATACAAAGCCTTTTTGAGATGAAATACATGATTTGGCTATTGAGGGTCAATGAACCCTTTAGGTTGTTCTACATAGGTCTCTTTAGTCAATATTCCATTAAGGAATGCAGATTTGACATCCATTTGGTAAAGTGTAAAATGCATGTGGCAAGCTATAGCAAAGAGCAGACGAACAGATTCTAACCGAGTAACAGGAGAAAAGGTCTCGTTAAAATCTATTCCCTCAATTTGAGAGTATACTTGAGCAACTAATCTAGCTTTATTTCTAATGATTATCCCATTTTCATCAGACTTATTTTTAAAAATCCAACGTGTGCCAATAACCTTTTTGTGATCAGGACGAGGAACAAGATACCAAACATCATGAATGACAAATTGAAGAAGTTCTTCCTGCATAGCAGAAATCCAGTGAGAGTCATTCAATGCCTCATTTATATTCTTTGGTTCCACTAGGGAAACAAAACATGAATAATGTGCAAAGTTTCTTAATTGGGATCTTGTACGCACTGGTTCACTAGGGTTACCAACTACGTTATTTATGGGATGATCTTTAGAAACCCAGTTAGGTACTTCAGGTGTCTCAATTGGTAATGAATCATCTATTTCAGGAGAGTTATTTTCTAAATTGTTTGTAGGCTCTTCTTCAATAGTTGATTCACCAGTCTTACTCTCTACAGTAGTGTCACTCACAATTACATTTATGGATTCCATCAAGGTTTTAATGCGAAGATTATACACTCAATAGGCTCTACTGTTAGGTGAGTATCCTAAAAATATAGCTTTATCTCCCCCACTCTCAAATTTAGACAAGTTTTCCCTATCTTTGCATATATAACAAGTACTCCCAAAAGTTCTAAGGTACTTAAGATTGGGCTTTTTCTTGTAACAAAGTTCATAAGGGGTTTGTTTAGAATTCTTTCTAAGATAGACCCTATTTATTATGTGACAAGAATAACGAATAGATTCTACCCAAAATTACTTAGGCAAATTCTTGGCATGTAACATAACATGTGCCATCTCTTGAAGGGTACGATTCTTTCTCTCAGCAATTCTATTTTGTTGAGGAGTCTTAGGAGCACTGAATTCATGTTTGTAACCATTATAGTCATAGTATTCAATAATACCAGTATCTTTGAATTCTCCACCTCAATCACTACGGATTTGATTCACTTGAGTGTCCTTTTCATTTTCAATCCGAAGAAGTATTTTTAAGAAAGTTTGAAAAGTGTCAGACTTTTGTTTTAAAAAAGCTACCCAAGTAAATCTGGTAAAGTCATCAACCATAACTAGAATATAACTGTGATCACAAAGACTAACAGTTTGGGAGGGACCCATTAGGTCCATATGGATGAGCTCCAAGGGATTAGAGGTAAGAATATCATTAACTTTCTTATGAGGGGCCTTAACAATTTTACCTTCCTGACAGGAACCATAGACAATGTTAGGAATGGGTTTAATTTTAGGAACTCCTCTAACTATTTCTTGAGAGGTCAGTCTACTAAGGTTATCGTAATTTATATGACCCATTCTGTTATGCCATATCTCGTTGTCATCCATTCTGGCAACATTACAGATTTCAGAATTATTCATGACAGTATATCAATTGTCAGGAGTTCTGAATCCTGTAATTATGCATTCACCTTTCTCATTTAAAATTTTGCAATTTTTCTTTGAAAAGGTAACAGTATGATCTGAGTCGCAAAATTGCGACATACTAAGTATATTTTCCATAAGACCTTTAACTAAAAGGACATTTTCAAGAACAGGAAGTCCATCTTCTTTGAGAGTTCCTTTGCCTATGATTTGAGATGAAAGTCCATCACCAAAAATGACTTTACCTCCAGCAAAGCTGATTTTGTTTAAAAGTTTAATTTCATCCCCAGTCATGTGCTTAGAACATCCAGAGTCTAAATACCAACCAGATGATGTGTGATCAGCTTTTAAAGTAGTAATAACTATGTTACACTTCATCTGAGATAATATATCATCTTTTCTAACCCAAATTGCTCTAGTTTTCATTTTGCGCTTATTAGCTATCAATTGATAAAATTTGCGAGCATTAGATTTTTGCTGAAAAATGTTTTGCTCATGATTTTGAATTTTATGAAAGACTTGAGTATTTGGTTTAGGAAAGTGCGTAGGAATCCTTCTAGGAAATGTTCTTTTAGGTTTGGTCTTTCTCTTCCTATAATTAAAGTTTTTGTCAGGTTGTCTAGGAAGTACATAATTATTCCGGCTCCTTCTAGAATAATTAAAGTTCTGATAAATAGGAGAACTATAGACAGGTGTAATTAGTCTCCTAGCATAGCAATTATCAAAAGAGTGACCGTATGTATCACAGTAAGAGCAATAAAGATTGCTCAAGATTGAGGTCTCCTTAAGAAAGTCTCTAAACAAAGGTTTTGAGGATTTTGGAGGTTGAACTCTATTCCTAGGTGTGACAGTCTTGAATGCAGACTCACTCTTCCTAATAGATGGGCAGACGTATTTAGCCTTAGGTGAACTTTCATGTTTAGAGCAACATGATTCCCCAATGTTAAAATTTTGATGTTTTGAATCAAACTCAGTTTTTAGAGAATGAAAGTCTGGGCATATTTCAATAGGCCTTTTGCCTCCTGACACAAACTTGATAGGTTCAAAAGATTTTGTTTGTGTCTTCAAATTGGGGCAAAACCCTATTCCAGTTCGATCATCAAAATTGATTTTTGACTCAGCAAAAAATTCATCAAAACAATTTGAATTATTTTCAAATTTTGTAAATTTTTTGAAAACAGTTGCTGTCTTTTCTTTAGTTTGTTCCAATTCTAAAAATGTCCCTTTGTATTTTTTCTCCAGAGTTTCATTTGTTTCATTTAAATTTCTGAGTTTTTCATCAAACATTTTGATTTCTCTTTCATGAGTCAAACATTGGGTAGTATACTCTTCAGCATTCAGTTTAACCATTAGGCTTAGATCTTCTAACTTCTTAGTGAGATCATTCATATTCTTTTCTAGTCTAGTGCTTTTCTTGAGAGTTTCAGCATAGAGAGTGTGAATATCTGGGAGGCCTTCATTGTCCGAGTCACTAAGTGTAGTGTGTGAAGTGACCCCTAAGGCTTCATTCTTTATACTCACGCACCCATTGGCATCGTCATTATCGCTTTCCATTTGACTCACACACCCCGAGGAACAGATAGCAATATTCTCAGTAATCAAAGCATCTAAACCAGTAACAGCAGTATTTGAAACATCAAAAGTAGAATTACTATATTCATCCTCATTAATAAACACAGGCATATCATCATTATAGATAATCTTAGCAAAGAAAGACATGCAAGGGTAAAAAACATCAGATGACTCAGGTTCCTCATTTTTAGATTCACTTGAATCATCCTATGTTTTGCAAATGTTGGCTCTAGTGTGTTTGTTTTGAGTGTTCAAGTTAACTCTACAGTCTTGTGCAGTGTGTCCTAGTTTACCACATCTATAGCATTCAGTCTTCTTAAGGTCTTTGTTAGGTCTAGTGTGAGAGTCCTTGTGATTTTTGTCATGGCTTTTATCATGAGATTTGTGATTGAAAGGAGTTGGATAATTGGACTTGCCTTGTTCATTTGCCATATTGTTTCTAAATTTAATGATTTTTTTAAACTGTTTTGACATTAAGGCAATCTGATTGTCCAAACTCTCTATATCGCATTCCTCATCAGAATCATTATTGGAATTATTAAACTCAGGCTTAATCAATTTATAAGAGAAGCTTAGATTGGAACTAGTCTGTTTCCTATGGGACTCGGTTAATTGTTTCTTAAATTCCAGTTCCATTTCCACAGTTCTTAATTTACTACTGAGTAGTTCAGGAGTGAGATTAATATCACACATTTCCTCAATAGCATATCTTTTGTTATCAAATTTCTGTGGTAATGATCTCAGAATTTTAGACACAATTTCTTTTCTGTCATATGTTATCCCATTAGCATGCAGTTTGGTCACAATATCAGTCAGGTTGATATAGAAGTCATCAAATGACTCAGTCTCAGACATAATTAGGGAATTATACTGTTGAATGAGCATTTGAGTTTTAGCAGCCTTAACTCTAGTGTCACCTTCATGAGCAGTAACTAAAGTGTCCCGAGCTTCCTTAGAAGTGGTACAGGATGAGATTCTTTTGAACTCATGTTCATTTATAGACATAAATATGGCATTCTTTCCTTTATTATTATTGCGAGAAACTTGTTTCTCTTCTTGTGTGAACTCACTTAAAACTTTCTTAACCCTCTCATTACTTCCTTCAGTGGCTGGTTTTGTAGGAAAAATGTAACCATTTTCAACAATGTCCTAGACATCATCTCCCAGACTTCCTTGAATGAAAGCAATCATTCTTACTTTCCACTAAGCAAAATTGGTTCCATCAAAGATAGGAGGTCTGGTCAAGTTACCAAATCTTTCATTTTCTCGTCCATATTTGATTTTTAGAAAACAATTTCAGAAACACAGAATCTCTTTAGAAGAAGTTTACCAAGCTCTGATACCAATTGAAATTATGTTACTCAAGCCGTTTATTAAAAATAAACTATTTAAGTAACTCCGATCTATTTTTTGAGGAAACTCTTTTCTTGAAAAACCAAAATTATTTGAACACAAGATGTGTTTAACAAAACAATATGTATGAGATCTATTCAAGATTTTACTAACAGGTTTATAAAATAGTTTTAAACAAACTTTAAAACCCATCACAACCAAGAATGAGATGAGAAGATGTAGGAAGATTAAGTACAAGATTTTTACGTGGTAAAACCTCACCAATTGAGGAAACATCCATGACTCCCTCTACGGAGTAAAACAAAAATCCACTATAAATAAAATTAACAATTACAAACTATATAACAAATATGCATACAACTCAGACCTATATAAGTTTAGGAATGTACCCTCTGGTGTCCTTATAACTTCTCTGCAGTTCTAATTGTTGATGTTGTCCTCTCAGTTTGTTAACTCCAATTTGTTCAAGATCTTTACGTCGACTTTTTTTATCAAGATCTTATTACCAACACTTTTCGTGTTGTAGTGTGAAAGTGTTTGTGGAGGTGCTCTCTAACACATGCATGCACACACTCACACTTATTAAGTACAATCAGTCCTAGCAAATTACATATAAGGCTATATGCAGTGATTTTCTTTTTCTCTCTTCTCACAAAGCTTTGAACCTTTTTGACCTTTTATTTAATTCCAGAATCCACGGATATCTTGCTTAGAAGACAGTCAAGATCTTAATCAATCTCAGAGTTTTGAAAAGTTTTTCGAGATTGAAAACCTCCAAGTGTGATTCCAAACTAGGTCAACGGTTTAGTTTTAAGAGAACTAGAAATAGAAAACATTTTTGTTGATTTCAAAGTTAAAAAAACCTTTACAGAAAACAAATCAACAAAATATTTCTCAAGCTGAGAAATAAACATGCAACCTAAGTGTAATATATCATGAAAAACTCAGATCTGAAAATTTATATATACAAGAACAACAGATCTAAGAAAATGATTAAGTTGGAAACACGATCCAAAGAAGAAGAGGTTACAGCAACAAACCAACTCTCAAATCAGCTCTCAAATTACTCAAAAACTCAAGGTTGTGTTTAGTAAGGTATAGAGGTTTGAAGGTTTTTATTTTGTTTGAACTGTGTAGACGATTTAGGGTTAGGGTTAGGGTTTCTAACTCTTTCTCTCTCTTCTGGTTTCTCTCTTCTCTCTCTTCTCTCTACTCTCTCTTTATTTTCTCTCAAATGACGAAAATGGCAAAAGTCTCAGAAAGCTGAGTAAAGGGCTCCTTTTATAGGAGGCTGAGAAGGTTCGAGAACGAGGGCCAAAATCAAGGGTCCAGATTGAGTCAAGATGGATTGACTTAGATCCAAGGGCATACGATAAGCGGTGATTAAAACTCACCTGATTGGTCCAAAAGAGATTCACAAAGATTATAAAAGGGCGCATGCAGATCGTTAATCGCAAATGATCCAAGGGTTGAAAACAAGCGTTGTTTTACTCTGTATAAAGAAACACACTTCTCACCAATCAGAGAGCAACAAGTGTAGGCCAATAACACGAGATAAAACGCACGTCCAAAATAATTACAAAGTAAACCCTGAAGTCTCTGCCGCTTTTGGTTTCTACCCAAACCAACTTTCGGTAATAAAACCAACATTTTAAAATAGCAGATTTACCCCATAACCTTTTAAAACCAAGTTTTATTAATAAAACCTTATTTTTAAAATGTTTAAAAAACAATATTGGGGATTTAAACACACTCAACATATGTGCACACACTAATATGCTATATGACATGTAAATGATACATTCTACTGTGTGTGAGTGTTGGTAATTAGGTCTAGATCCCTTCAAACAAAGATGAAATAGAAATGTAAGCTCTGAGGTTCTTTGGTTTCTAGGATGGACATAATTTTGTCACAATTTCCAAACTAGATGATCACTTATACAATATAGACTCAAGTGAGTCAAGAGTATAAGGGCTTCAACACGGTCATTTACTACATGTTACGTTTGTCCCGTGGGAGGTGTTTATGCCTCTTGCGAGTGCGTTTGGGGGCTATTTTGCATTTTCACACTTCAACAGTATGTTTTGAAGCCTAAGTGTATCTATTTGTAATTTTTGGTCATGTTGTCAAATTGGGCATCACATGATTACACAATCAGTCGCTATGTGTTACGTTGGTCCCGTGGGAGGTATTTGTGCCTCTTCCGAGGGCATTTGGGTGTGGTTTTGCATTTTCACTCTTCAACGATATGTTTTTAAGTCTAAGTGTATCTATTGGCAATTTTTGGTCATGTTCTCAAATCGAGCATACTGTGACCACGATGTCAGTTCCTACATGTTACGTGGGTCTCGTGGGAGATATTTGTTCCTCTTTCTTGGGTATTTAGGGTTGTTTTCATTTACACCCTTCAACAACATGTTTTCAATCTTAAGTATATCTATTTGCAATTTTTGTTCATGTTATCAAATCGGGAATCCCATGACTACACGGTCAGTTGCTAAGTGTTATGTTCGTCCCGTGGGGAGTGTTTGTACATCTTGCGAGTTGGTCCCATGGGATGTGTTTGTGCATCTTGCGAGGGCGTTTGGAGGTTGTTTTGTATTTTCACCATTTGACGACATGCTTTAAAGCCTAAGAGTTGCTATTTGCAATTTTGTCATGTTTTTAAAATGGGCGTCCCATGACTTTGCGATTAGTTGCTATGTGTGGTCCGATGGGATGTGTTTATGTCTCTTGCAGGGGCGTTTGAGGGTTATTTTACATTATTAAGTCTAAGTTCAGCTATTTTGTATTTTTGTTCATGTTCTCAGACTAAGCATCCCAGGACAATGCGGTCAGTTTCTACGTGTTACATTATTTTTATGGCTTTTAAAGTTGGGGATTTATTAAATTTATTAAGATATTAATTTAATATTATTCCGGAATTTTATTTTAAATATTTACTAGCATGACGAGAGTTAGTAATTATTGAGAATTTGTTGAATATTACTGGATGAGTAAAGTAATATATGAGATTGATTTTATTAATATTATCACAAGTGAATAATATGGAAATTATGAAAATTTAATTCGGGGCGCGCTTGTGTCGTGTCAGAAACTAAATTATTATTACAAAAGTGAATAAATTATAAGTTGTCCGTATGGTCATTTTGAGTGAACCAAAGTGTCCAGAAGGGTCGAGATAGTAAGAAAAGTGTACCCGAGGGTTTAGTTTAGGCCTCGAGGCATTTTTAGGCCTAATTGACATCCCGGGAGGGTATTATAGACATTTTGTATTTTTGGGTAAATAAACCCACAAAATTTTCTAAGTTATATTAGCAATTAGGATTTTTCTTTTAGGATTATCAATCACAAAACATGAGAATATCCATTAGAGAAGAAGGTGGCGATTTTTCCAAGCAATCCAAGGCCTAAAACTAACTCGATTGCACCGCCACCACCACCAAAACGTAGATCGCACGACGAGGAACGCAACCATATATTTTTCATCAACAAATCAGACCCTTAAATCCCATACAAGTATCTATCTTGCTGATTTCTAGTTGATATTCCCTCCGTGTTAGTCTAGGAATGTAAACCATATGTTTTAATGGAAGAATTCTATGTTTTGGAAGAGAGCTTATATGTGTTGTAGGGAGAATCCATGTAGTTTGAAATCATGATCATATGTAGAGGTTTACACATGAATTTATTATGATATTTAGGAAGAAATTTTGGATTAAAATAGAGGTTAATGATTATTCATGCAAAAATTGGTTTTATAAAGAAATCTGGGATTAAACACCTTTTGGATTGATTCATTGAGGATTTATTGATGTTTTTGTGTTAGAACTTGTTTATATATATTGCTTATACATTTGGGTTACTTTGATGGGAGTTTGTGATGAAATTATAGAGGTTTAGAGGGGTTAGAATGACTGAACCCGTAGGTTGGAATTTGTAGAAAATTGGGCAAGAACTGCTTGATCGATCGATCGACCAAGAGCATCGATCGATCCCTCCTGGAAAACCGCATGTTTTTCCTCTTTTTGTTTAATCTGGATAAAATATGTGGGAACCTTTGAATATCTTTTAATTAGTATAATGGGTAACGAAGACGACCAGTAGGGTCTAAGTAGACTCCGTTGAGTGAAATTTAATATGGGATGAAATTGTGGGTTAATGGGGAGTTATTTATACATTGGAAATTATGCATGCATTCACTAAAATATTGAGACTCGTGAAAGATTTAGACCAGAAGGTAAGTGACGGTATACCTACTGAAATTATACTAAGTGAGAGAGAATATTTCGAGAGATGAGAAGTAATTATGAAATAAATTATAAATGAGAATAAAAGAGAGGAATTCGATATGCGAGATAATTGAATAAAATTTGTGCTAAGAACGGGTAATAATAATTATGGGTCGTGGGCGAACCTAATTTAGAAAATGTGAATATCTATATATATGACTGTGTGACTACATATATTATGTATCTGTGTAAAATCATACCTGGGCTACTTGCTATCACAGAGGTTTCCACGCTTTGACAGTCTTATCTCGATTGGACCTTTATGGGGGATATTGACTCGTACCCTAGAAGATAGTATCCTAGAGATGAGAGGTGAGATTTCTCAAGAGAGTGTCACGCACTAACATGGTAGTTATATTAGCCTGTAAGCATTTTAAATACTTTCTAAACTATTTTTAAAACTATTTTACACTCGAGCTCTGACCCGTTTTCTTTCATTTCTGTCTCCTGTATATATATGTATGTATTATAGGTACCCATCCACAGGGGCGTCATGCATAGGTTCTTTGGATTTTACGTGCTGCAGCTTATGTGGGAGTTGTAGGCCTTTGATCTAGACGACCTCGTCACTGATTATGTTCTTCCTTTAGTTCTGTTTAGTAAGGGCATGTGTCGCCCGAATTCCTATTTCGTTTGGATTTGTCAGAGATTTATGTTATTTATGTTTTCAGTATTCAGTACTCACTGAGAGTTAAACTATTTTCAGGATGATTTCATTTATGATTCATAAACTTTGTTTGGTTTATCTAGATGGTTTAATTCTTGTGTGTTAATTACCATCCATAATATTTATGTGATTTTATATTATTTTGACACTTAGCATAATTATTTAGGGTGTTTAAATTGGAAATGTTCATTTTGCGACACTGATGCTGAGAATGAACTAACCGTTCATCTTGGTTTCAATTTAATAAATGAGTGATCACTCGGTATTTAATTAGGCGGGGTGTTACATTTTTGTGCCTATTGCAGGGGTGATTGGCTCGTTTTTGCATTTTCACCCTTCAATGGCATATTTTAGAGTCTAAGTCTAGCTATTTGGAATTTTTGTTCACGATCTCAAATTAGACAGCCCATAACTATGCGGTCAATTTCTATGTCTTACGTTGGCCTCGTGGAAGGTGTTTGCAACTTTTCTGAGGGCGCTTGGGGGCTTTTTAGTTTTCACCATCCAATGACATTTTCAAACCTATGTCTAGCTATTTGCAATTTTTGTTCATGTTACCAAACTAGGTACCCCGTGACTATGCGATTAGTTGCTACGTGTTATGTTGGTTCCCCAAAAGGTTTTTCTGCCTCTTAGATGGGCGTTTGAGGCCTGTTTTTGATTTTCACCCTTCAATGACATGCTTTGAAGCCTAAGTGTAACTATTTACAATTTTCGGTCATGATCTAAAACCGAGCATACCTTGACTACAAGTTCAGTTGCTATCTGTTACCTTAGTCCCGTGGGAGGTGTTTTATCCTCTCGCGAGGGCATTTGGGGCTTGCTTTGAATTTTCCCTCTTCAACGTTATATTTTCAAGCCTTAATGTATCTATTTAAAAATTTTGGCCTTGTTCTCAAACCGAGCATCATGTGACCACGAGGCCAGTTGTTACATGCTACGTTCGTCCCGTGGGATGTATTTATGCCTTTTTTGGGGTATTTGGAGGCTATTTTGTGTTTTCAACCTTCAACGACATGTTTTCAGTCATAAGTATAGCTATTTGTGATTTTTGGTCATGTTATCAAAGAGAGGATCCCATGACTACACGGTTAGTTGCAACGTGCTACATTGGTCCCATGGGAGGTTGTTTGTGCCTCTTGCGGGGGAGTTTGGGAGCTGTTTTTTATTTTCACCCTTTAACGGTATGTTTTTTGTCTTAAGTTTAGCTATTTATAATTTTTGGTCATGTTGTCAAACCTGGCATCCTATGACTACGTTGTCAGTTGCTTTGTGTTACGTGGGTCCCTTGGGAGGTGTTTGTTCCTTTTGAGGGAATGTTTGGAGGTTGTTTTGTATTTTTATCCATCAACGACTTGTTTAAAGCCTAAGGCTTGCTATTTACAATTTTGGTCTTGTTCCTAAATCGAGCGTCTCATGACTATGTGATCTATTGAAATATGTTACGTTTGTCCCGTGGGATGTGTTTGTTCCTCCAATACTGGCATTTGAGGACTTTTTTTCATTATTAATTCTAAGTCTTGTTATTTGCAATTTTTGGTCATATTCTTGGACCAAGCATCTCGTGACAATGCAGTCAGTTGAATCATATTACATTAGTCCCGTGGAGGTGTTTGTGCATCTTGCGGGGGTGTTTGGGAGTTGTTTTGCATTTTCACCCTTCATCGGCATGTTTTTAAGCTTAAGTGTATCGGTTTGGAATTTTTAGTCATGTTCTCAAATCGATCATCTTATGACTACGTGGTCATTTTATATGAGTCAAATTGGTCTCGTGGGAGGTGTTTGTGGCTCTTAAGGGTGTGTTTGGGGGCTTTTTGCATTTTCCCCCTTAAACAACATGTTTTCAAACCTAAGTGTTACTATTTACATTTTTGGTCATTTTTTAAAACCGGACATCCTGTGACTACGCAGTGAGTTGTTATGCATCACATGATCCCTTGGGAGGGGTTTGTGCCTCTTGTCGAGGCATTTGGGGGCTTTTCTACATTTTCATCATTCAATGACATATTTTCAATCCTAAGTCTAGCTATTTGCAATTTTTGGCCATTTTATTAACTCGGGTGTCGCATGTCTATGCGATCAAGTGATACGTATTACATGGGTCCATGGGAGGTGTTTGTGCCTTTTACGGGGCATTTGGTTTTTTTTTGCACTTTCACCCTTTAACGACTTGTTTTCAAGCTTAAGTGTCGAAATTGGCAATTTTGGTCATGTTCTCAAATCGGGCATCCCGCAACTATATGGTCTATTAATATGTGTTATGCTAGTCCCACATGACGTGTTTGTGTATCTTCAAGGGGAATTTGGGGATTGTTTTGCATTATTAAGTCTAAGTCTAGCTATTTGCAATTTTTGGTCATGTTCTCAAATAAAGCACCCCGTAACAGTGAGATCAGTTGCTAAGGGTTACGTTAGTCTCATGGATGTGTTTATACCTCTTGCGAGGGAATTTGGGGGTTATTTGCATTTTCACCCTTCAACGGCATGTTTTTAAGCCTGAGTGTAGGTATTTGAAATTTTTGGTTATGTTCTCAAATCGGGGATCCCACGACCACACGATCAGTTGCTATGTGTTACAATTGTCCCTAGGAGGTCTCTGTGCGTCTTGTAAGGGAGTTTTAGGGCCATTTTTCATTTTCACTCTTCGACGATATATTTTCAAGCTTAAGTGTATCTATTTGCAATTTTTTGTCATGTTCTCAAATTAAATGTCCCCTGATTACGTGATCAGTCGCTAGGTGTTACGTTGGTCTCATGGGATGTGTTTCATCGTTGTGTGAGCACATTTGGGGGTTGTTTTGCGTTTTCACTCTTTAACTATATGTTTTCATGCACGAGTGGATCTATTTGCAATTTTTGGCCCTGTTCTCATACCGAGCATCTCGTGACCACAAGTCAATGATACATGTTACATTGGTCTCGTGGGAGATATTGGTGCCTCTTTTGGGGGTATTTGGGGGCTATTATGCATTCTCGTCCATCAAATGAATGTTCTCAATCCTAAGTCTAGCTCTTCATAATTTTTGGTCATGTTATCAAACTAGCATCCCATTACTACAGGGTCAGTTACTACGTGTTATGTTGGTCTCGTGGGAGGTGTTTGTGTCTCTTATGGCAGCTATTTTGTGTTTTCCCCTTCAATGGCATGTTTTCAAGATTCAGTGTTGCTATTTGCAACTTTTATTCATGTTAAAATGGGACATCCCGTGACTACGCAGTTAGTTTCTACATGTGACATTGGTCCCTTGGGAAGTCTTTGTGCCTATTGAGGAGTCGTTTGGAGGTTTTTTTGTACTTTCACCTTAAACGACATGTTTTAAAGCCTAAGTGTCGTTATTTATAATTTTGGTTATGTTCTCAAACTGAGCATCCCTTGACTACGCGGTCAATTTCTAAGTGTGAAGTTGTTCTCGTGGGATATGTTTTTGTCTCCTGCAGGGGCGTTTGAGGTTTGAATTACATTATTAAGTCTAAGTCTAGATATTTGCAATTTTTGGTCATGTTCTCAGAACAAGCATCTCAAGACAATGCGGTCAATTGCTATGTGTTACGTTGGTCCCATGGAGGTGTTTTTGTGCCTTTTGCGGGGGTGTCTGGGAGCTTTTTTCATTTTCACCCTTCAATAGAAGTTTTAGAGCCCAAGTGTTTCTATTTGAATTTTTTGGTCATTTTGACAAACTAGGCATCCCGTGACTATATAGTGAGTTGCTACGTTTTACGTGGTCCCTTGGGAGGGGATTGTACCTCTTGTGGGGGTGTTTAGGGGTCGTTTTTCATTTTAACCCTTCAATGGAATACTTTTAATCCTAAGTCTAAGTACTTGAATTTTTTTATCATATCATAAAATCGGGTGTCCCATGACTATGCAGTCAGTTTCTACGTGTTACGTCGGTCTCGTGGGAGGTGCTTGTGCCTCTTATCGGGGCATTTGGGGGTTATTATACGTTTTCACCCTTCAACAACATGTTTTCAAGCCTAAGTGTATGTATTTGTAATTTTTTTCTCATGTTCTCAAATCGGGCATTTCGTGACTACGCGGTCAGTTTCTACATGTTACGTGGGCATGTGGGAGGTGTTTATGCCTCTTGAAGGGGAATTTGGAGGTTGTTTTGTATTTTTACCCTTTAATGGCATGTTTTCAAGCCTAAATGTAGATACTTGGAATTTTAGTCATGTTCTTAAACCGTGCATCCCGTGACTACATGGTCAGGTGCTATGTGTTACTTTGGTCACTAAGTTGTGTTTTTGTCTCTTTAAGGGGTGTTTGGGGGTTGTTTTTCATTATTAAGTCTAAGTCTAGTTATTTCAAAATTTTGGTCATGTTCTTAAATCATGCACCCCATGACAATGCGATCAGTTGCTACGTGTTACGTTGGTCCTGTGGAGGTGTTTTTACCTCTTACTGGGATGTTTGGGATCTATTTTTCATTTTCACCCTTTAACGACAAGTTTTTAAGACTAAGTGTAGTTATTTGTATTTTTTGTAAGTGTAGTTATTTGTATTTTTGGACATGTTCTCAAACCGAGCATCCCATGACTATGCGATTAGTTATTACGTGTTACATTGCTCCGTGGGACGTATTTGTGCCTCTTGCGGGGGTGTTTGGGGGCTTTTAGCATTTTTACCCTTCAGTGCCATATTTTAGAGTCTAATTATAGCAATTTGTAATTTTTGGTTATGTTCTCAAATGGAGCATCTCGAACTACGCAATCAGTTTCCACATGTTATAGTGGTCTTGTGGGAGGTGTTTGCGCCTCTTACGGGGTCATTTGGGGGATGTTTTAGTTTTCACCCTTCAACTGCATATTTTCAAGCCTAAGTATATTTTTTGCAATTTTAGGTCATGTAATCAAACTGAGCACCCCGTGACAATGTCATCAGTTACTTATTATTATGTTGGTTCGCCAGAAGGCCTTTGTGCCTCTTACGGGTGGCATTTGAGTCCTGTTTTATATTTTCACCCGTCAATGGCATGTTTTTAAGCCCAAGTGTAGTTATTTTCAATTTTTGGTATTGATCTAAAATCGTGCGTACCATGACTGCACGGTCAGTTAATATGTGTTACATTGGTCCCGTGGGAGATGTTTATGCCTCTTGCGGGGGAGTTTGGAGGGTGTTTTGCATTTTCATCCTTCAAAGGCATGTTTTCAAGACTAAGTGTTGATATTTGAATTTTTTAATCATGTTCTCAAATTGGGCATAACATGATTGTGCGGTCAGTTACTTTATGTTACGATGGTCCCATGGGAGGTGTTTATTCCTCCAGCGAGTGCGTTTGGGGACTATTTATCATTTTCACTCTTGAACGATATGTTTTCAAGCTTAAGTGTTCATATTTAAAATTTTTTGTTATGTTCTTAAATTTTGTATCCCGTGATGATGCGATCAGTTGCTACATGTTATGTTGGTTCCGTGGGAGGTGTCTGCTTCTCTTGTGAGGGCGTTTGGGGATTATTTTTCATTTTCAGTCGCCAACGGTTTGTTTTCCAGTCTAAGTGTATCTATTTGCAATTTTTGATCATGCTTTCAAATCGAGTGTCCCGTGACCATGAGGTCAGCTACAACATGTTATGTGGGTCCCATGACAGGTGTTTATGCCTCTTCAGGGGATGTTTGGGGTGATATTCTGTGTTGTCACCCTTCAACGACATGTTTTCAATCTTAAGTGTTAGTATTTGAAATTTTTGGTCAAGTTCTCAAATTGGGCATCATGTGATTACGCAGTCAGTGGCTATGTGTACGTAGGTCCCGTGTGAGGTGTTTATCCTTCATGACATTTGGAGGATGTCCTGAATTTGAACCCTTCAATAACATGTTTTCAAGTCCAAGTGTTGCTACATGTAATTTCTAGTCATGTTGTTAAACCGGGCATTTAGTGACTACACAGTCACTTGCTATATGTTATGCTGGTCCTGTGGGAGCTATTTGTACCCCTTTCAGCGGCGTTTGGGGGATATTTTGCATTTTCACCCTTCAATGGCTTGTTTTCAAGCCTAATGTAGCTATGTGCAAATTTTTTTTTCATGTTTTCAAATCGGTCGTCCCTTGGCTGCACGATCAATTATTACATGTTATGTTTGTCCCATGGGAGGTGTTTGTTCCTTTTGCAAGGGAGTTTGGCGATTATTTTGCATTATTATCATTAAACGATATGTTTTGAACCCTAAGCGTAGATATTTGGAATTTTTGTCCATGTTCTCAATTGGGGCATCCCATGACTACATAGTCTATTGCTACGTGTTACGTTGGTCCCGTGAGAGGTTTATGTGCCTATTGTCAGGTGTTTGGGGGCTAGTTTGCATTTTCACTCTTCGTCGACATGTTTTCAAGCCTAAGTCTACCTATTTGCAATTTTTGGTCATGTTAGAAATTAGGCATCCCGTTACTATGCGATCAGTTGTTATGTATTAAGTTTGTCCCATTAGAGGTATTTGTGCCTATTGCGAGGGCATTTGGGGGCTACTTTTCGTTTTCACCCTTCTACCACTTATTTTAAAGACTAAGGGTAGATCTTTGAAAATTTTGGTCAAGTTCTCAAATCAGGCATCTCGTGACTCTGTCGTCAGTTGCTATGTATTTCGTTGGTCTCGTGGGAGGGGTTTATACCTCTTGCACGAGCGTTTGAGGGCAGTTTTGGGTTTTCCCCCTTCAAAAACATGTTTTCAAGCATAAGTGTAGTTATTTGTAATTTTTTGTCATGTAGTCAAAACTGGACATCTCTTGACTTTGCGGACAGTTGTTAAATTTTACATTGGTCTTGAGAGTGGTGTTTGTTCTTCTTATGGGGGAGTTTGGGAGGTGTTTTGTGTCTTCATCCTTCATCAACATGTCTTTAAGCCAAAGTCTAGTTGTTTGAAATTTTTGGTCATATTCTCAAACTCGGCATCCCATGTCTACATGATTAGTTTTTACTTGTTACGTTGGTCCTGTGGGAGGTATTTGTGCCTCTAATGGGGGTGTTTGGGGGCTGTTATAAATTTGACCCTTTAACAGTATGTTTCCAAGCCTAATAGTTGATATTTTTAATTTTTGGTCACGGTCCAAAATGGGCATCCCCTGACAACACAATCAGTTGCTATTTGATACGTTGGTGCAGTGGGAGGTGTTTGTTCCTCTTACTGGGGCGTTTGGGGCATTTTTTTCATTTCACCCATCAACGTCATGTTCATAAGCCTAAATTTAGTTATTTGTAATTTTGGTCATGTTCTCAAACTGGGCATTTCGTTACTAGGCAGTGAGTTGCTACGTGTTACATTGGCCCCTTGGGTGCTATTTGTGCCTCTTGTGGGGACATTCATGTGATGTTTTCCTTTTTAAGTCTAAGTCTAGCTATTTGCAATTTTTGGTCATCTACTCAAATTGTGCAATCTCGTGAGTATGATGTCAAATTTTACATGTTTTGAAGCCTAAGTGTGACTATTTTTAATTGTTGTTCATGTTCTCAAATCAAACATGACGAGACAATGCATTCAGTGACTTCGAGTGACTTTAGTCCCATGGGAGGTGTTTGTGCCTCGTGCGGGGGTATTTTGGGTTTTCGCACTTCAACGGCATGTTTTCAAGGCTAAGTCTGTCTATTTGTATTTTTTTCCATGTTCCTAAACTGGGCGTCTCGTGACTATGCAATTAGTTGCTACATGTTACATTGGTCCCATGGGATGTGTTGTGCCTCTTGCGAGTACGTTTTGAGGCTATTTTACATGTTCACCCTTCAACGACATATTTTAAAGCCTAAATGTATCTATTTACAAATATTGGTCATGTTCTAAAATCGGGTTTCCCGTGAATACGGAATCAGTCACTACGTATTATGTTGGTCCCATGAGAGGTGTTTGTACCTCTTGCAGGGGTGTTTGGGGACTGTTTTCCATTTTCACCCTTCAATGACACGTTTTCAAGCCTAAGTGTTGCTAGTTTCAATTTTTGGTTATGTTCTCAAATTGGGAGTCCCGTGACTATACTATCAGTTACTATGCGTTATTGCTCTCATGGGATTTATTTATGCCTCTTGCGGGGGTGTTTGGGGATTATTTTGCGTTTTCACCCTTCAACAACGTGTTCAAGCCTATGTGTAGCTATTTAATTTTTTGATCATTTTTAAAATTTGAACATCCCGTGATTACGCGGTCGCTTGATGTGTGTTACGTTGGTCCCATATGAGGTGTTTCTGCCCCTTGTGGGGGTGTTTGGGACGACATGTTTTCAAGCCTAAGTCCATCTATTTGTAATTTTTGGTCATCTTCTCAAATTATGCATCCTGTGACTATGCAGTTAGTTGTTAAGTGTTACGTTGGCCTTGTGCCTCTTGCAGGGGAATTTTTGGGCTATTTTTCATGTTTACCCTTCAATAACATGTTTTCAAGCCTAAGTGTTGCTATTTCTAATTTTTGGTCATTTTCTCAAATTGGGCATCCCATGACTATGCGGTCCCTAGGAGGTGTTTATGCCTCTTGTGGGGGAATTTGGAAGTTGTTTTGCATTTTCTCCCTTCAACGACATATTTTGAATCCTAAGTCTAGCTATTTTCAATTTTTGGTAATGTTATAAAATTGGATGTCCCAATACTATGGGGTCAAGTGCTATGTGTTACGTTGGTCTCGTGGGAGGTGTTTGTGCCATATGGGGGTGGGTTCCGGGGTTGTTTTGTGTTTTCACCCTTCAATGACATGTTTTCAAGGCTAAGGGTAGGTATTTGCAATTTTTATCATGTTTCCAAATCGGGCATCCTGTGACTACGTGGTCAGTTGCTACATGTTACATGGATCTCGTGGGAGGTGTTTGTGACTTTTGAGGTGGAATTTCGAGGTTGTTTTGTATTTTCACCCTTCAACGACATGTTTTCAGGCATAAGTCTAGCTATTTGAAATTTTGGTCATGTTCTCAAATCGCATGTGCCACGACTACGCGATCAGTAGCTATATGTTACATTCGTCCCATGGGATGTGTTTGTGTCTCTTGCAGGGATGTTTTGGTGTTGTTTTACATTATTAAGTATAAGATTACGTTGGCCCTACGGAGGTGCCTTTACCTCTTATTGGGGTGTTTGGGAGTTGTTTTCATTTTCACCCTTCAACGATAAGTTTTCAAGCCAAAGTGTAGCTATTTGTAATTTTTGGTCATGTTCTCAAATCGAGCATCCCGTGACTGCACGGTCAGTTGTTACGTGTTACATTGCTCCTTAGGAGGTGTTTGTTCCTCTTGCAAGGTGTTTGGGGGATGTTTTCATTTTCACCCTTCAATGGCATGTTTTAGCGCCTAAGTGTCGCTATTTACATTTTTTGGTTACGATCTAAAATTGGGCGTACCTTGACTGCACGGTCAGTTACTATATGTTACGTTGGTCCCGTGGGAGACATTTAGGCCCCTTGTAGGAACATTTGGGATTAGTTTTGCATTTTCACCTTCAAAGACTTGCTTTGAAGCCTAAGTGTAGCTATATGGAATTTTTTCTCATGTTCTCAAACAAGTCATCTCGTGATTACGTGGTCAGTCTCTATGTGTTGCTTTGGTCCCGTTGGAGGTGTTTGTGCCTCTTGTGAGGGCGTTTACGGGAAGTTTTTCATTTTCACTCTTCAACGATATGTTTTCAAGCCTAAGTGTATCTATTTGCAATTCTTGGTCACGTTCCCAAATTGGACGTCCCATGATTACACGATCAGTCGCTACTTGTTATGTTGGTCCCGTGGGAGGTATTTGTACCTCTTGCAGTTTTTGGTCATGTTCTCAAACCTAGTGTCCCGTGAAATTGAGGATAGTAGGTACGTGTTATGTTGGTTTCGTGGGAGGTATTTGTGCCTTTTTTTAAGATATTTAGGGGCTGTTTTGCATTTTCACCCTTCAACAACAAGTTTTTAATCCTAAGTCTAGATATTTATAATTTTTGGTCATGTTATCAAATCGAGTAACCCATGACTACACAGTCTGTTTCTACGTGTTATGTTTGTACCGTGGGAGGTGTTTGTGACTCTTGCAGGGGGCTTTTAAGGGTGATTTGTGTTTTCACCCTTCACCGGCATGTTTTCAAGCTTTAGTGTAACTATTTGCAATTTTTGGTAATGTTCTCAAACTGGGCATCCGATCTCTTTGGGGTTAGTGGCTACGTGTTACGCGGGTCTCGTGGGAGGTGTTTGTGCCTCCTGAGAGGATGTTTGGTCGTTGTTTTGTATTTTCATCCTTTAATGTCATGTTTTGAAGCCTAAGTGTCGCTGTTTGGAAGTTTGTTCATGTTCTCAAACCGAGCATCCTGTGACTATGCGGTCAGTTTTGGTATGTTGTGTTGGTACCGTGGGATTTGTTTGTGTATCATGCAGAGGCATTTGAGGGTTGTTTTGCATTATTAAGTTTAAGTCTAGCTATTTGCAATTTTTGGTCATGTTCTCAAACTAAGCATCTCGTGATAAAGCGATTAGTTGCTACGTGTTACATTGGTGCCGTGGAGGTGTTTGTACCTCCTGTAGCGGCTTTTGGGAGATCTTTTGCATATTCACCCTTCAAAGACATGCTTTTAAGACTCAGTGTAGGTATTTGCTATTATTGGTCATGTTCTCAAATCGGTCATTTCGTGACTTACACGATCAGTTTATAAGTGTTATATTAGTCTCGTGCGAGGTGTTTGAGCCTCTTGTGGGGGTGTTTGGGGGCTTTTTACATTTTCACCCTTTAACAACATGTTTTTAAACCTAAGTGTTGATATTTGTAGTTTTTGATAATTTTCTCAAATCGGGCATCTCGTGACTATACAGTGAGTGTTTGCATGTTACTTGGTCCCTTGGGAGGGGTTTGTGCTTCTTGGGGGCATTTGGGGGCTGCTTTGCATTTTAACCCTTCAACGACATATTTTCACCCCAAAGTCGCTTTTTGCAATTTTTGGTCATGTTTTCAAACTGATTGTCCCATGACTATGCAATTAGTTGCTACGTGTTATGTGGGTCTCGTAAGAGGTGTTTGTGTCTCTTGTTGGGGCATTTGGGTGTTATTTTTCATTTCCACCCTTCAACGACATGTTTTCAAGGCTAAGTGTAGGTGTTTGCATTTTTTGTCATGTTTTCCAAACGTGCATCCCGTAACAACATGGTCACTTGCTATGTCTTATGTTGGTCCCATTGGATGTGTATTGCTGGGGTGTTTGGTGTCTGTTTTTCATTATAAAGTCTAAGTCAAGATATTTATAATTTTTTTCCATATTTTCAAACCAAGCACCCCATGAAAACTCCCTTAGTTGCTACCTGTTATTTTGATCCCGGGGAGGTGGTTTTACCTCGCGTGGGGCTATCTAGGAGCTATTTTGCATTTTCACCCTTCAACGATATGTTTTAAGCCTAATCATAACTATTTGTAATTTTTAGTCAGGTTCTCAAACCGGGCATCCTATGACAATGCAATTAGTTACTATGTGTTACATTGGTCCCTGAAAGGTGTTTGTTCCCCTTGCAGGATTGTTTGGCGCCTTTTTTCATTTTCACTCTTCAATGGAATGTTTTAGATTCTAAGTCTATCTATTTTCAATTTTTGGTCTTGTCCTCAAACTGAGCATCCCGTGACTATGCTTTAAGTTGTTACATGTTACGTTGGTCTCTTGGGAGTTGTTTGCGTCTCTTGTAGGGGCATTTGGTTGTTATTTTAGTTTTAACCCTTTAATGACATTTTTCTAGCCTAAGTGTAGCTATTTACAATTTTTGGTCATGATCTAAAACTGGGCGTACCATGAGTAAACGGTCAATTGCAATGTGTTAAGTCCATCCCATGGGAGATGTTTTTGCTTTTTGCAGGGGCATTTGGAGGCCATTTTGAATTTTCATCCTTCAAAGGCATGTTTTGAAGGCTAAGTGTAGCTACTTGCAATTTTTTGTCATGCTCTCAGACTAGGCGTCTTGTGATTATGCGGTCAGTCGCTACTTGTTACGTTGGTCCCGTGGGAGTTAATTGTGCCTCTTGCGGGGGAGTTTTTGGCTGTTTTGCATTTTTAGTCTTCAACGTCATTTTTTCAAGCCTAACTACATCTATTTGTAATTTTTGGTCATGTTCTCAAATTGGGCATCCTATGATTATGTGATCACTCGCTACTTCTTATGTTGGTCCCTTGGGATCTGTTTGTGGCTCGTGTGAAGGTGTATAGGGGTTATCTTGCATTTTCTCTCTTCAACGGTATGTTTAAGAGACTAAGTGTATCTATTTGTAATTTTTGGTCATGTTCTCAAAAGTGCATCCTATGACCACAAGGTCAGTTGGTACGTGTTGCATTGGTCCTATGGGTGGTATTTATGCTGCTTTTGGGGGTAAATGGGGGCTGTTTTGCATTTTCACCCTTCAAAGACATATTTCAATCCTAAGTCTAGCTATTTGTAAATTTTCATCATTTTATCAAATCGAGGATTCCATAACTACATGGTCAGTTGCTACGTGTTACCTTGGTCACGTGGGAGGTATTTATGCCTCTATCGGGGGTATTTGGAAGCTATTTTGCATTTTCACCCTTAAACGACGTGTTTTTAATCGTAAGTCTAGCTATTTACAATTTTTGGTCATTTTATGAAATCGGAGATGCCATGACTACATGGTCAGTTACTATATGCTACGTCGGTCTCGTGGGAGGTGTTTATTCCTCTTTCTGGGGCGATTAGTGGTTGTTTTGTGTTTTCACCCTTAAACTGAATGTTTACAAGATAAAGTGTAGCTATTTGAAATTCTTGGTCATGTTCTCAAACAAGGCATCCTGTGACTACGCGGTCAGTTGCTACCTCTTATGTGGGTCCCTTGACAGATGTTTGTGCCTCTTGAGGGGACAATCGGAGGTTGTTTTTTCACTTTCACCCTTAAACAACATGTAGTAAAGGCTAATTGTTGTTATTTACGATTGTGGTTATGTTCTCAAACTGGACGTCCAGTGACTAGGCCGTCAGTTGCTATATGTTACGTTTGTCCTGTGGGATGTGTTTGTGTATCTAGTAAGGGCATTTGAGGGTTGTTTTTCATTATTAATTCTAATTCTTTCTGTTTGGAATTTTTGGTCATGTCCTTAAACCAAGCATCCCGTGAATAATACGGCCAGTTGCTACTTGTTACGTTGGTAGCGTGGAGGTATTTGTGCCTCTTGTTGGGGCGTTTGGGAGTTGTTTTACATTTTCACCCTTCAACGACATGTTTTTGAGCCTATGTGAAGCTATTTGCAAATTTTTATCATATTTTTAAATCGTGCATCCCGTGACCGGGTGGTTAGTTTATACAGGTTACATTGGTCTCATGGAAGGTGTTTGTGCCTCTTGTGGGAGCGTTTGGGGGCTTTTTTCATTTTCACCCTTTAACAACATCTTTTTAAGCCAAAGTGCTGCTATTTGACATTTTTGGTCATTTTTTTCAAATCAAGCATCTCGTATCTATGAAGTTAGTTGTTAGGTGTTACGTGGTCCCTTGGGAGGGGTTTGTGCCTCTTGTGGAGGCGTTTGGGGATTGTTTTGCATTCCATCCTTCAACGACATATTTTTAATTCTAAGTCTAACTATTTGCAATTTTTGGTCTTGTTATCAAACCGGGTGTCCCATGCCTACGTGGTCAGTGGATACATGTTATGTGGGGCTCGTGGGAAGTGTTTGTGCCTCTTGAAGGAGAGTTTTGAGGTTGTTTTGTATTTCACCCTTCAACAACTTGTTTTCAAGCATAAATGTAGCTATTTATAGTTTTGGTCAAGTTCTGAAACCTTGCATTCTGTGACTACGCGATCAGTTTCTATGTGTTATGTTTGTTCCATGGGATGTGTTTTTGTCTCTTGCAGGGGCATTTGGTGGTTGTTTTTCATTATGAAGTCTAAGTCTAGCTATTTTCAATTTTTAGTCATGTTCTCAAACTAAGCACCCTGTGACAACGGGTTCAATTGCAATGTATTATGTTGGTCCCGTGGAGGTGTTTTGACCTCTTGCGGTATCTTTTAGGAGTTATTTTGCATTTTCACTCTTTAATGGAATGTTTTAATCCTAATTGTACCTATTTACAATGTTTGGTCATGTTCTCAAATTGGGCATCCCATGACTACACGCTCAGTTACTACGTGTTACATTGGTCCATAAGAGGTATTTTTTTTTACATTTTCACCCTTCAATAAAATGTTTTAAAATGTAAGTTTAGCTATTAGCAATTTTGGTCATGTTCTAAAATTGAGCATCATGTGACTATGCGGTTAGTTGCTACATGTTACTTTGGTCTCGTGGGATGTGTTTGTGCCTCTTGCAAAGTCATTTTGTTTTTATAGTTTTCACCATTCAACGACATGTTATCAAATAAGGCGCCTCGTGACTATGCAATCAGTTGCTACGTCTTATGTTGCTTCCCCGGAAGGTGTTTTGTATTTTCATCCTTTAATGACATTTTTCAAGCCTAAGTGTAGCTATTTATAATTTTTTTTCATTCTCCAAAACTGGGCATACGGTGACTGCATGGTCAGTTGCTATGTGTTATGTTGCTCCTATGGGAGATGTTTGTGCCTCTTGTGGGGGCGTTTTAGGGTTACTTTTCATTTCCATCCTTCCAAGGCATATTTTGAAGCCCGAGTGTAGCTATTTGCAATTTCTAGTCTTGTTCACAAACTTGGCATCTTGTGATTAAGCGTTCAGTCGCTGCATATTACGTCCCGTGGGAGGTGTTTGAGCCTCTTGCGAGGGAGTTTGGGGGCTGTTTTGTGTTTCACTCTTCAATAGTATGTTTTCAAGCCTAAGTTCATCTATTTGCAATAATTGGTCATGCTCTCAAATTAGGCTTCCCGTGGGGGTGTTTCTTCCTCTTACGAGGGAATTTGGGGGTTGTTTTGCATTTTCACTCTTCAATGGTATGTTTTCAAGTCCAAGGGTATCTATTAGCAATTTTTGCTAATTTTCTCCAACCGAGCATCCTTTCACTATGCGGTCAGTTTTTATATGTTACGTTGGTCCCGTGGGATGTGTTTGTGTCTCATGCTGGGGCGTTTGAGGGTTGTTTTTCTTTATTAAGCATATGTCACAATTTTGGGTCATGTTGTCAAACTAATATTCTCTTGACAACGTGATAAGTTGTTATGTGTTACATTGATCTCGTGGAGGTGTTTGTGCCTCTTATGGCGGATTTTCGGAGCTCTTTTGCATATTCACCCTTCAACGACACGTTTTTAGCCTAAGTGTAGCTATTTGCTATTTTTGGTCATGTTATCAAATCGGGCATTTTGTGACTACACGGTCAGTTTGTACGTGTTACATTGGTCTCGTGGGAGGTTTTTGAGCCTCTTGCGGGGGTGTTTGGGGGCTTTTTACATTTTCATCCTTCAACAACATGTTTTCAAGCCTAAGTGTTGCTATTGGCAATTTTTGATAATTTTCTCAAATCCGGCATCTCGCCACTACGCAGTGAGTTGCTATATGTTTCATGGTCCCTTATGAGGGGTTTGTTCATCTTAGGGGGGGGGGGGGGGGGGGGATTTGGGGCTTCTTTGGGTTTTAACCCTTCAACGACATATTTTCACGCCAAAGTCTAGCTATTTGAAATTTTTGGTAATCTTTTCAAACTGATTGTCACACAACTATGCGGTTAGTTTTTGCATGTTACGTGGGTCTCGTAAGAGGTGTTTGTGCCTCTTGCTGGGCCATTTGGATGTTGTTTTGCATTTTCACCCTTCAACGACATATTTTCAAGCCTAAGTGTAGGTATTTGCATTTTTTGACATGTTCTCAAATCACGCGTCCCGTGACAACGAGGTCAGTTTCTATGTGTTACGTTGGTCCCATGGGATGTGTTTATGTCTTTTGTTAGGGTGTTTGGGGGTGTATTTTGCATTATAAAGTCCAAGTCTAACTATTTATAATTTTTGGTCATGTTTTCAAACCAAGAACCCCTTGACAACGCATTCAGTTGCTATGTGTTATTTTGATCCTGTGGAGGTGGTTTTACCTCCCACGAGGCTGTTTGGGAGTTATTTTACATTTTCACTCTTTAACGACATGTTTTTAAGCCTACGTGTAGCTATTTGTAATTTTTGGTCAAGTCCTCAAACCGGTCATCCCATGACAATGCAGTTAGTTTCTATTTGTTACATTAGTCCCTAGGAGGTGTTTGTTCCTCTTGCAAGAGTGTTTATGGGCTTTTTTCATTTTCTCCCTTCAATGGCATGCTTTAGATTCTAAGTCTAGGTATTTGAAAATTTTGGTCTTCTTCTCAAACTGAGCATCCTGTGACTATGCGGTAAGTTGCTACATGTTACGTAGGTCTCGTGGGAGGTGATTGTGCCTCTTGCGGGGGGGCATTTGGTGGTTGTTTTAGTTTTAACCTTCAATGACATGTTTTCTAGCCTAAGTGTAGCTATTTACAAATTTTTTTCATGATATAAAATTGGGCATACCATGAGTGCACGGCCAATTGTAATGTGTTAAATCCATCCCATGGGAGATGTTTGGGCCTCGTACGGGGGCGTTTGGAGGCTGCTTTGCATTTTCATCCTTCAAAGGCATGTTTTCAAGCCTAAGAATGGGTACTTGCATTTTGTGGTCATGTTCTCAAACTAGGCGTCTTGTGATTACGCGGTGAGTCCCTACTTGTTACTTTTGTCCCATGGGAGTTACTTATGCCTCTTGCGGTGGCGTTTGGGGTTGTGTCGCATTTTCAGTCTCCAATGGTATTTTTTCATGCCTAAGTTTATCTATTTGCATTTTTTGGTCAGGTTCTCTAATTGGGCGTCCTCTGATTATACGATTAGTCGGTACGTGTTACGTTCGTCGTGTGAGATCTGTTTTTGGTTCTTACGAAGATGTTTGGGGGTTGTTTTTCATTTTCACTCTTCACCGGTATGTTTTAAAGTCTAAGTATATCTAGTTGCAAGTTTTGGTCATGTTCTCAAAAGAGCATATTGTGACCACGAGGTCAGTTGCTACGTGTTACGTTGTCCCGTGGGAGGTATTTGTTTCCCTTTCGGGGGTATCTGTGGTCTGTTTTGCATTTTCACCCTTTAACAACATGTTTTCAATCCTAAGTCTAGTTATTTATAATTTTTGTGCATGCTATCAAATTGGGAATTCCATGACTACACGGTCAGTTTCTATGTGTTACGTTGGTCCCGCGGGAGCTACTTATTCCTCTTTCAGGGTTATTTTGAAGCTATTTTGCATTTTCACCCTTCAACGACATGTTTTTAATCCTAAGTCCATCTATTTACAATTTTTTATCATGTTATAAGACAGGACATCCAATCACTACATGGCCTATTACTACGTGCCACATTGGTCATGTGGGAGGTGTTTGTGCCTCTTGCGGGGGCAATTGGTGGTTGTTTTGTGTTTGCACCCTTTAACTAAATGTTTTCAAGATAAAGTGTATCTATTTGAAATTTTTGGTCATAAGTTCAAACCAGACATCCCATGACTATGCGATATGTTGTTACCTCATACGTGGGGCCCTTAAGAGAAGTTTGTGCCTCTTGAGGGGACAGTCGGAGGTTATTTTTTAGTTTCACCCTTCAACGACATGTTGTAAAGCCTAAGTGTCGCTATTTACAATTTTGGTCATGTTCGTAAACCAGATATCCCGTGACTAGGCAATCAGTTGCGAAGTGTTACGTCAGTCCCATGGGATGTGTTTGTGTATCCCGTAGGGGCGTTGAGGGTTTTTTTGCATTATTAAGACTAAGTATTTCTATTTACAATTTTTAGTCATGTTCTATAACCAAGCATTCAGTGATAAAGTGTCCAGTTGCTACGTGTTACGTTGGTAATGTATAGGTGCTTGAGCCCCTTGCGGGAGCGTTTGGGAGTTGTTTTACATTTTCACCCTTCAACGACATGGTTTTAAGACTAAGTTTAGCGATTTGCAATTTTTTATCATGTTCTTAAATCGGTCATCTCATGACCACATTTTTAGTTTATACGTGTTGCATTGGTCCCGTGGTAGGTGTTTGTGGCGCTTGCTAGGGTGTTTTTTTTCATTTTCACCCTTTAACAACATGTTTTTAAGCCAAAGTGCTGTTATTTGAATTTTTTATCATTTATTCAAATTGGGCATCCCGTGTCTATGTAGTGAGTTATTAGGTGTTACGTGGTACCTTGGGAGGGGTTTGTGCCTCCTATGGAGGCGTTTGGGGGGTCGTTTTGCATTCCATCCTTCAAGGACAAACTTTTAATCCTAAGTCTAGCTATTTGCAATTTTTGGTCTTGTTATCAAACCGGGTGTCCCATGACTATGCGATTAGTGGCTACATGTTACGTAGGTCACGTGGGAGGTGTTTTTTCTTCTTGCGAGGGCATTCGGTGGTTGTTTTGCATTTTCACCCTTCAACGGCATGTTTTCAAGCCTAAGTGTAGGTATTTTCTAATTTCTTTTCATGATCTCAAACCGGGCATCCCGTGACTATGTGGTCTATTGCTACATGTGAAGTGGGTCTCGTGGGAGGTGTTTTTGCCTCTTAAAGGAGATTTTGAGGTTGTTTCGTATTTCACCCTTCAACGACTTGTTTTCAAGCATAAGTGTAGCTATTTATAATATTGGTCATGTTCTGAAACCTTGCATTCTGTGACTACGCGGTCAGTTTCTATATGTTATGTTGGTTCCATGGGATGTGTTTTTGTCCCTTGGAGGGGCATTTGGTGGTTGTTTTGCATTATGAAGTCAAAGTATAGCTATTTGTAATTTTTAGTCATGTTCTCAAATTAAGCACCCTGTGACAACGACATGTTTTGTATTTTACCCTTTAACGACATGTTTTCTAGTGTAAGTGTAGTTATTCATAATTTTAATCATGTTTTCAAACCGTGCTATGTGTTACGTGCGTCCCGTGGGAGGTGTTCGTGCCTTTTATTGGGGAGTTTGGACTCCTTTGCATTTTCACCCTTCAATGACATGTTTTCAAGCTTAAGTGAAGGTATTTACATTTTGTTGTTATATTCTCAAACCCTTCGTACTATGACTACGCGTTCAGTTTCTATGTGTTACGTCCATTCCATGGGATGTGTTTTTGTATCTTCCTAGGGGCGTTTGGGGGCTATTTTTTATTATTACTTCTAAGTTTATCTATTTGAAATTTTTGGTTATGTTCTCAAACCAAGCACCCTGTGATAACGCAATCAGTTGCTACATGTTACATTGGTCACGAGGAGGTGTTTTCACCTCTTGTGGGGCGTTTCGAAGCTGTTTTGCACTTTCACCCTTTAATGGCATATTTGTAGGTCTAAGTCTAGCTATCTATAAGTTTTGGTCATGTTTTCAAACTGAGCATCTCGTGAGTATGTGGTCAATTACTACATGTTATGTTCATCTCGTGAGCGGCGTTTCTTGCATGGGCATTTAAGGGTTGTTTTAGTTATAACCCTTCAATGACATGTTTTGAAGCCTAAGTGTAGCTATTTAAACTTTTGTCAATTTATCATAGCGGGTTCCCCATGACTATGCGTGAAGTTACTATGTGTTGTGTTGGTACCCCAGAAGGTTTTTGTGCCTTTTATTAGGTTGTAGGCTTGTTTTGTATTTTCACCCTTCAATGATGTGTTTTCAAGCCTAAATGTAGCTATTCACAATTTTAGGTCATGATATAAAATTGGGCATACCTTGACTTAACGCTTAGTTATTATGTGTTACGTTGGTCAGTGGGAGATGTTTGTGCCTCTTGCAGGGGCGTTTAGAGGTTGTTTTGTGTTTTCATCCTTCAAAGGAAGGTTTTGAAGACTAAGTGTAACTACTTGAAATTTTTGGTCATGTTCTCATAACGGGAATCCCGTTATTACGTGGTCAGTCATTATGTGTCACGTTGGTCACGTGGGAGTTGTTTATGCCTCTTGTGAGGGCATTTGGGGGGCTATTTTGTGTTTTCACTATTTAATGGAATGTTTTCAAACCTATTTGTATATATTTTCAATTTTTAATCATGTTCTCAAAACAAGCATCCCGTAATAATGCGGTCAGTTGCTACGTGCTACGTTGGTCCTATGGAGGAGTTTGACCCTCTTGCGGAGGCGTTCAGGATCTATTCTGCATTTTCACCCTTCAACAACATGTTTTTAAGCCTAAGTGTAGTTATTTAAAATTTTTGGTCAAGTTCCCAAACTAGGAATCTCATGACTCCACGTTCAGTTTATATCTTTGACATTGGTCCAGTGGGAGGTATTTGTGCCTCATGCGGGGTTGTTTGGTGGCTTTTTGCATTTTCACCCTTCAACAACATGTTTTACAACCTAAGTGTTGCTATTTGAAATTTTTGGTCATGTTTTCAAACCGGGCATCCTGTGACTACGCAATCAGTTGCTACGTGTTACATTGTTCCCCGAGAAGTGTTTTGTCCTCTTACTGTTTTTTTTTTGCATTTTCACCCTTTAATGGCAAGTTTTAGAGTCTAAGTCTAGATATTTGCAATTTTTGGTCATCTTCTCACACTGAGCATCCCTTGACTATGCGACCAGTTGTAATATGTTATGTTGGTATCTCAATAGGTTCTTGTGCCTCTTGTTGAGGTGTTTGGGGGCCGGTTTAATTTTCACCCTTCAATGGCATGATTTAAAGCCTAAGTGTAGTTATTTGCAATTTTTTGTCATGTTATCAAATCAGGCACCCCCGTGACTATGCTATTAGTTGCTAAATTTTATATTGGTCTCTCAGAAGGTCTTTGTGCCTTTTATGGGGGCGTTTGAGGCCTATTTTGTATTTCGACCATTTAAGGACATGCTTTCAAGCCTGAGTGTAGCTATTTACAATTTTTGGTCATGATCTCAAATCGGGTGTACCGCGACTGCACATTCAGTTTCTATGTGTTACATAGTCCAGTGGGAGGTGTTTTTGCCTCTTGTGGGGTGTTTAGGGGTTATTCTGCAATTTCACCCTTCAAAGGTATGTTTTAAATCTACGTATAGCTATTTTCAATTTTTGATAATGTTCTCAGACTGTGCATCCCGTGATTACGCGACCAGTCACTACATGTTATTTTGGTCCCCTGGGAGGTGTTTGTGCCTCTTGCGAGGGAGTTTGGAGACTATATTTAGTTTTCACTCTTTAACCATATATTTTCAAGCCTAAGTGTATCTATCTTCAATTTTTGTCATGTTCTCAAATTCGGTGTCTTGTGGTTACGCGATCCATCGCTACGTTTATGTTGGTCTTGTGTGAGGTGTTTGTGCCTTTTGCGAGGATGTTTGGGGGCCATTTTTCATTTTCACTCTTCAACAATGTGTTTTCAAACTCAAGTGTAACTATTGCAGTTCTTTTCATGTTCTTAAACTGAGTGTCCCGTGACCACAAGGTCCGTTACTATATATTACGTTGGTCCCATGGCATGTATTTGTGCCTATTTAGAAGATTATTGAGGGTTGTTTTCCGTTTTCTATTCAACGACATGTTTTCAATACTAAGTCTAGATATTTATAATTTTTTAGTCATGTTATCAAATCAAGCATCCCATGACTACACGATCATTTTCTACATGTTATATTAGTCCCGTGGGAGGTGATTGTGCCTCTAACAGGAGTGTTTGGGAGTTGTTTTGCCTTTTCAACCCTTAACGGTAGATTTTCAAGATTAAGTGTAGAAATTTGTAATTTTTTGTCATTTTCTCAAACTGGGCATCCCATTACTACACAGTCAGTTACTGCATGCCAAGTGGTCCCTTGGGAGGTATTTGTGCCTCTTGTGGGGGCGTTTAGGGCTATTTTTCATTTTCACCCTTCAACGACTTATTTTCAATCCTAAGTCTAGCTATTTGTAATTTTCGATCATGTTATCAAATCGGGTGTCCCATGACTATGTGGTCAGTTGCAACATGTTATGTTGGTCCTGTGGAAGGTATTTGTGCCTTGGGGGGTGAGTTTGGGGGTTGTTTTGCATTTCCACTCTTCAATGACATGTTTTCAAGCCTAAGTGTATGTATTTGTAATTATTTATCATGTTATCAAATCAGTCATCCCGTGATTATGTGGTCTGTTGCTACATGTTACTTGGGTCTCGTGGAGGGTTTTTGTGCCTCTTGAGGGGGCGTATGGAGGTTGTTTTGTATTTTTCACCCTTCAGCGACATGTTTTCAAGCCTGAGTCTAGCTATTTAAAATATTGGTCATGTTCTCAAACCATTCATCCCGCGACTATGCGATAAGTAGCAATGTGTTACATTGGTCCCATGGGATGTGTTTGTTGCTCTTGCTAGGATGTTTGGTGGCTGATTTGTATTATTAAGTACAAGTCTAGTTATTTGCAATTTTTAGTCATGTTATCAAACCAACCATCTCGTGACAATGTGCTTAGTTGCTACGTGTTACGTTGGTCCCGTGGACGTGTTTTTACCTCTTGGTGAGGCATTTAGGAGTTGTTTTACATTTTCACCCTTTAACGACATGTGTTTAGTCCTAAGTGTTTGCAGTTTTTGGTCATGTTCTCAAATCGGACATCCCGTGACTATGTGGATAGTTGTTAAGTTTTACATTCGTCCCTGGGAGGTGTTGTGCCTCTTGTAGGGCTATTTGGGGGATTTTTGCATTTCACCCTTCAATGGCATGTTTTAGTGTCTATGTCTAGATATTTTCATTTTTTGGTCATTTTGTCAAACTGGGCAGCCCGTGACTATGCGGTCACTTACTACATGTTACGTTGGTCTCGTGGGAGGTGTTTGTGACTATGACAAGGGTGTTTGGGGTCTGTTTTAGTTTTCACCCTTCAACGATATGTTTTATGCCTAAGTTTATCTATTTGTAATTTTTGGTCATGTTATCAACCTGGGCACCCAGTGACTGTGCGATCAGTTGCTATATGTTATGTTTGTCCCCCAAAAGGTTTTTGTGACTCTTACAAGCCTAAGTGTTGTTAGTTAAAATTTTTGGTCATGATGTAAAATCGGGCGTACCTTGATTGCAAGGTCAGTTTCTATTTACAAATTTTGGTCACGTTACCAAATTGGACGTCGGGTGATTTCACAGTTAGTCGGTACGTGTAGCGTTGGTCCTATGGGAGGTGTTTATACCTCTTGTAATTTTTGGTCTTGTTCTCAAACCGAGTGTCCCGTTACCACGAGGTCAATAGCCACATGTTATGATGGTCATGTGGGAGGTATTTGTGACTTTTTTAGGGGAACTTTGGGGATATTTTGCATTTTCACAGGTTTTCTATCCTAAGTCTAGCTAATTGAAATTTTTGGTCATGTTATCAAATAGAATAAGCTATGAATACACGATTTATTTCTACGTGTTATGTTGGTCTGGTGGGAGGTGTTTGTGCCTCTTGCGGGGGCGTTTAGGGGTTGTTTTGTGTTTTCACCCTTCAATGGCATGTTTTCAAGCTTAAGTGTAGTTATTTGTAATTTTTGGTCATGTTCTCAAACAGGGCATCCCGTGACTATAAGATTAGTTGCTACGTGTTACACGGGTCCTATAGGAGGTGTTTGTGCCTCCTGAGGGGATGCTTGGAGGTGGTTTTGTATTTTCTTCCTTTAACGGCATGTTTTAAAACCCAAGTGTCTCTATTTTCAATTTTGGTCATGTTCTCAAACTGAGCATCCTGTCACTATGCTTTTCATTTCGATGTGTTACGTTGGTCCCGTGGGATGTGTTTGTGTATCAGTAAGGGTATTTTAGATTTGTTTTTCATTATTAAATCTAAGTCTAGCTATTTGCAATTTTTGGTCATCTTTTCAAACTATGCATCCCTTGATGATGCAATCAGTTGCTACGTGTTACGTTAGCCCCGTGGGGGTGTTTGTGCCTCTTGCAGGGGAGTTTAGGATGTCTTTTGCATTTCCACCCTTCAACGGCATGTTTTTAGACTAAGTGTAGATATTTTCTATTTTTGGTCATGTTCTCAAAAGGGACATCATGTGACTACACGATTAGTTTATATGTGTTATATTTGTCCCATGGAGGTGTTTGTGCTTCTTGAGAGGGTGATTTTTTTTTTACATTTTCACCCTCAAAAACATGTATTCAACCCAAGTTTTGCTATTTGCAATTTTTGATTATTTTCTCAAACCGGGAATCCAGTGACTACGAAGTAAGTTGTTGCATGTTACGTGGTCCCCTGGGAGGGGTTTTGCCTCTTGTGGGGGCTTTTGGCTTTTTTTTTTTTTTTGCATTTTAACCCTTTAACGGCATATTTTAAACCCAGAGTCTTGCTATTTGCACTTTTTGGTGATGTTATTAAACCGATTGTCCCATGGCTATGCGGTCAGTTTCTATGTATTACGTCAGTCCCCTAGGAGGTGTTTGTGCCTAATGTTGGGGTTGTGATAACCGGCCTAATTAAACACTGGTGGACCAGGGCTTTATCAAATTAAACAGGATTTCCATATGGTTCATTCTTAGCATCACTGTCAAACTTATTAATTACTATCCACCTAATGATTAATTAAGTAGATGAAAAGGTTTTATCCTTTAAATTAACCAAATAATAAGTACTACGAGATACTGAACATCCATCACAATGAAAAATAAGACTAGACGTAGTACATGCATCTGAATAAAGTGATTGCCGAATAAACCTCAAGTATGAGCAACCAAAAAACATAAATCCGACACATGGAAAGTACAACCAATACATGCTAAACCAAAATAAAAGTACAACTGTCATGAGCAACATGCTCAAAAGTGAAACTGAGATAATATCCCTATCCAGGAATGAACAAGGGAAGCGTCTAATGCAAGTCCTGTAGCACCCCAATGTACCGCAACTATGCACCAAGAAATAAGATCAAGTTGGGCACCCCTGTGGTTGGACACCTAAAATGGTTTTGAAAATATTTGATAGAAAGGGTTAGAACCCAAATTGTTTTTAAAATATTTAGCAAGTGAATTTAATCATAGTAAATTAGTATGCATGAATGCTCTTCATATTTACGTTAGTGTCTCACTCTCTTAAGGACCGACTCACCCCTCAACTACTGTGCACACCTACTGCTTTTCCTATATAACCCTACTTAGTCATCTACCCTGTAACTAGTTTTTGTTATATAGTTCCCTCCTATAACACAACTCTAACCCGAGTACGTTTAAAATGATTTGAAAGTTGTATGCCACATTTACTTAACACATTATTATTTTCATTTCTGATCGTATAACATTTTCACGAGTTATATAATAAAGAATACAACTCACATCATGTATTTTACCCTTATATAATTATCTGCACTATATGTACTAATCATCATATTATAACAGTCACTCACATGCCATAATTATATAACCATCCTCCCAAGTAAGCACTCACCGGATGTACTCTATACTGCTATCAATCAAGGTATACTCATCCACCCGGACACCCTGACTCGGTTAGCTCCCCGAATAAGGGAAAACATAACAACACATCAGAGGCGATCATAGTTCCCTGCGAAAATGATATCGAATCATACCCAAGACGTCTCACCCCTAAATACGGATGATATGACTTGGGGACTATATTAACCCTGTTCCTCAAGACAGGGATTCTCCCACATCGCGCAACCTACCGTGATAGCATTAGAGGGGTATGCTTTTGCTAAATATCTAATCAGCTATATTTATGATCACACAAACAATATATATATATAATTAAATACCAGTTATACCGTGCACAAAAACCCATATCACTAGCCCAATTTATCCCCGAGTCTATTATCCGACTCAAATTTAACTAAACACGCATTAATTAATTTAGTACCCTGGTGTCACTCAACCAATATACCCGGATTTGTTCACTTGGTCCAAAAAAAATAATATAATCTGAATTTATTATTGAATATTCTTTTTAATAAGTCTCGTACGCTTATAAATTTTAAGGTTCTTAAATTATCCAAATTTAAACCTTAATTTTCCCTTTGGGACTATCACCCTAAATATCCCATTTATCTCTCCCACAATTCAACCCATAATTATATCCACCAAACCAATATCCCAAAATAGTAACCCCTACTAAAATCATGTGCCAAAACAGGGGAGAAAAGGAAGTGGAGGCTGAAAAGGAATCTCGTTCGAACGAATTGGCTGTCATTTGAACGACATCTGCCGTCCCTCGAACGGAGGATAAAGGCGTTCAAATGACCCTGGTTTTCTCTCTCCTCCTTCATCATCCCGAAATCTATCAACCATTAATGAAATTTGCAACCCAGAACCCCCATTCATCATTACAGCAACAGTTTCACGAATATACAAACCTAAGATTTTAAGTCTCCAAATCTTACTTAAAATCCTCACATATTTACGTTTTAGAAATTTCAACTCCTAAATTTCTCTACAGATTTAACATCTAAATCTAATTAGCCCATATTAGATATTAAACTAACCCAAGAACATGGTATTTATATAACACCCACCATGATATGAATAGAAATATGCAAATTAATTAAGAGGAAGTTTAACCACTTGCCTTCTAGGGTTTGTAGGGTCTGAATCTCTTGTTGTAGATGATGGGTTTGATGAAAAGTGTTCACACTTGTTCTTGATTTAGGCTCCCAATATTTCTCCAATTGCTCCCTCTTTTGTTCTCTATTTGATTAGGGTTTCTAAATTGAGTTATGTCTCTCACACCCTCTAACTTTTAGGGTTTATTAACTTTAAATCCCATTTTTAGGCCTATGGGTTTATAATAAGGGCCCAAACATTCTTATGTGGGCTCAAATATGTCTAAAAATGTCCCGAGACCCATTTACTACCCATGGGGACTCTTTTCCAACTATATCGACCCATCCTGACTCACCTGTAAACTCAGAATTGCCATCCTAATTATTTTACTAAAAGTTAATATTCACCCATTAACTTATTAACTTATTACTATTCACTTAGTAACATTACATCCCATAAATATCAATCGTCTACTCATCGGATTAATATTTAAATAATATAAAAATAATTAATCCAATTAAATTACGACACACAAGTAATTTAATATTTACCGAAATAATTAATTAATTAAAAGCCCCAAAAATATGTGGTGTTACAGGGGCGTTTTAGCGTTGCTATACGTTTTCACCCTTCAACGACTTGTTTTCAAGCCTAAGTGTAGGTATTTGCATTTTGTCTCATGTTCTCAAACCGTGCATCACATGACTATGCGGTGAGTTGATATGTCTTACATTGGTCCCATTGGATGTGTTTGTGTCTCTTTCTATGGCATTTATGGGCTATTTTGCATTATAGAGTCTTTGTCTAGATATTTGTAATTTTAGGTGATGTTCTCAAACCAAGCACCCCGTGACAACGCAATTAGTTTCTACGTGTTATGTTGATCCCGTGCAGGTGTTTTAACCTATTGGGGGGATGTTTGGGAGCTATTTTGCATTTTCACCCTTCAACGACATGTTTTTAAGCCTAAGTGTAGCTAGTTGTAATTTTTGGTCATGTTATCAAACCGAGCATCCATTGACTATGCGGTCAACATCTACATATTACATTGGTTCGTAGGAGGTGCTTATGACTCTTGTAGGGGTGTTTGGGGCCTTTTTCCATTTTCACCCTCCAATGGCATGTTTTAGAGTTTAAGTCTAGCTCTATGTAATTTTTGGTCTTGTTCTCAAACTGAGCGTCCTATGACTACACGACCAGTTGGTACATGTTATGTTGGTCTCATGGGAGGTGTTTATGCCTCTTGTGGTTGCATTTTGGGGTTGTCTTAGTTTTCACAATTCAATGACAAATTTTCTAGCTTAAGTGTGGCTATTTACAATTTTTTATCATGATCTAAAACTGGGTGTACCATGAGTGCACAGTTAATTGCTATGCGTTACATTAGTCCCTGGGAGATGTTCATGTCCCTTGTGGGGGAGTTTGGAGGATCTTTTGCATTTTCATCCTTTAAAGGCATGTTTTTAAGCCTAGGTGCAGATACTTTCAATTTTTTGTCATGTCCTCAAACTGTGCATCCCATGATTACGCGGTCAATCGCTATATGTTACGTTGGTCCCGTGGGAGCTATTTGTGCCTCTTGCAGGGGCGTTTAGGGGTTGTTTTGATTTTTCAGTATTCAATGGTATGTTTTCAAGCCTAAGTGTATGTATTTGCAATTTTTCATCATGTTCTCAAAATGGGCATCCTATGATTATGCGATTAGTCCCTACGTGTTACATTGGTACCGTGGGAGTTGTTCGTGCCTTTTGCAAGGGGATATTTGGGGTCTGTTTTGTGTTTTCTCTCTTCAACAGTATGTTTTCGATCTTAAGTGTATCTATCTATAATATTTGGTCATATTCTCAAAAAGGCATCCCGTGACCGCGAGGTTATTGTCTACGTGTTACGCTAGTCCCATAGGATGTATTTGTTCCTCTTTTGGGGGTATGAGGGGATATTTTTCATTTTCACCCTTCAATGACATGTTTTGAATCCTAAGTCTAGATATTTGAAATTTTTGTTCATGTTATCAACCAGGCATTCCATGACTACATGGTGAGTTGCTACGTGTTATGTTGGTGCCATGGGAGGCATTTGTGCCTCTTTCAGGGAGTATTTCGAGGTTGTTTTGCGTTTTCTCTTCAACGGAATGTTTTCAATCCTTAGTCTAGCTTTTAAAATTTTTGGTCATGTTATCAAACCAGGCATGCGATGACTACACAACCAGTTGCTACGTGTTACGTTGGTCCCCTGGGATGTGTTTGTGCCTCTTACGGGGGCGTTTGGGGGCCGTTTTCTATTTTCACCCTTCAACTTAATGATTTCAGGCTAGAGTGTAGTTATTTGCAATTTTTGGTCATATTCTCAAATCGGGAATCTCGTGACTACGCGGTTAGTTGCTACGTGTTATGTGGGTGACTTGGGAGATGTTTGTTCCTCTTGAGGGGATGAGTGGAGGTTGTTTTTTTTATTTTCACCCTTCAATGACTTGTTTTAAAGCATAAGTGTTGCTATTTGTAATTTTGGTCATGTCTTAAATTGAGCGTTCAATGACTACGCTATTAGATGCTCTGTGTTACGTTGGTCCCGTGGGATGTGTTTGTGTCTCTTGTAGGGGCGTTCTAGGGCCTGCTATTTAAATTTATTATTCATGTTTTCAAACCAAGCATCTCGTTAAAATGTGGTCAGTTGTTACATGTTACATTAGTCACGTGGAGGTGTTTGTGCCTCTTCTGGGGGCATTTGAGAGTTGTTTTACATTTTCACCCTTTAACTACATTTTTGTAAACATAAGTGTATCCATTTTCATTTTATGGTAATGCTCTCAATTCGAGCATCCCGGGACTATGCAGTGTGTTTAAATGTGTTACATTTGTCCCCTGGGAGGTGTTTGTTCCTATTACGGGGGTGTTTCGGGGATTTTTTCATTTTCACCCTTCAATAACACGTTTTTAAGAACTACTGCTATTTTACATTTTTGGTCATTTTCGTAAATTAGGTATCTCTTGTCAATGCAATTAGTTGTTAGGTGTTACGTGGTTGCTTATGAGGGGTTTGTAGCTCTTGTTGGGGTGTTTGGGGGCTATTTTCCATATCACCCTTCAACGGCACAATTTCAATCCTAAGCCTAGTTATTCGCAATTTTTGGTCATGTTATCAAGTCGGGTGTCCGACTATGCAGTCAGTGGCTAAGTGTTACATGGGTCCCGTGGGAGGTCTTTGTGCCTCTTGCAAGGGCGTTTAGTGGTTGTTTTGCGTTTTCACCCTTCATCGACATGTTTTCAAGCCTTTTAAGGACATAGTCCGTTACATTTAGTATGTCTTATACCGCTACAAGTTTGTTAAAGAATTGGGAAGCTCACATCAACAATCGACAATTTATATTTGAAGACGACTTCAACAATCATGCCCAACAAGGGTGAATTTTGTAAAATGTGTTTTTGTTCCATTTACATTTTACATTAGAAGTATTGGGATATTTTTATTAAAAGAAAAATATTTTTTGAAATGTTTTAAATGATTTTAATCATAAAAAGTTTTGGATAAATACTCCTGATCCCGTAAACAGTTTTGGTTTTCAAGGATTCCAAGTTATTTCATATTTTAAATTTATTTAAGGGGGATCGGTGACTATCGTTCAAACGAAGTCACATCTCGTTCGAATGAGAAGGAGTTTCGTTCCAATAATGTCGCTTTTCATTCGAACGCAAGTGTTTATTCCTAACACGTCACCGCCTTAAATGTTTTTATATAAAGGGTGTTAGGGTTATGTATTTTGGGTGGAGAAAACACTGGTTTAAACAAAATACGTTTTGAGTTTTTTTTGGTTTATTCTCCATCATATTTGAGGGTTCAAATTTTGTTTTACAATTGACAATCCCAATATCTTTTTACGTCAGTTGTTTTGTGGAACCCAAAGCATAGTTTTGATGTTTGTTCAACCTCAGTGGAGAAGGCATCTCCATAACTGATCGGTGGATACCGAGCATAGGTCTCTGCATGTGGACGAGCCGAAGACGACGAACTTACACCGGGAGGGTATTTTGCTATCTCTCGTATCTTTAAAGGTTTGCTTAAGGCACCATGCATTACACACTTATGGGTGATTATCGGGTTGTATGTAAGTCAAAGGTCTTGAAAATTCTTCAAATTGTTATAAAAGGTTTTTACTCGGAAGGGGTTTTTTCCTAAATCGGTTGTATTTATCTTTGTGGTGACAATTATATTCAACAAAAATAGATAAGAAAAGCGCAATAACCATGTAAAATAAAGAACATAAAATGCCAATCACACAATAGAAGATGTACATGGTTCAGCAAGAATGCCTACGTCCACGGTGGTGCAGTCAGTATTATTTTTATATACTCTAGGGAGCGTTTACAGAGAATACAGTGCGTGCCTCTTACCCCAGGCTTAGGGTTTATTATATACATGTTTATCTTTGGGGAGTGGGGGTGTTGGATTCCCCCACGTCCACCTTACTCTCCTGGAATATCTCTCTACGAGATTTTAGGAGAGGACTAAGTCATAACTGATTTTAGTTAAGGTGCTAAGGATCCGAACTTTGGGCCGTTTTTATTAAGCTAGTTGTCTGGGCCCATGATGGTAATTCCATGTACCCACAATTTCCCCTAAAGTTGTTGGACCACAACTTAGGCTCAATAAATTTAAATGATTTGCCATAATGGCTCTTTTGTAAGTTGTATAACTCTTACTAAAGTTGAGAACTGATTTAGGCGGCAGTTGCTTCGAGTCCTGTGCATGATGATTGGGAGCATTTTAAAAGTTATTTGGAGAAGTGTTTTGTAGTCGTCGTTTCAAACTTCTAAGTGTTCCATTATCTTCTGCGAGTTCTAGCTGTTGTGCCCTCTTCTTTAGGTCTTCATTTTCCTCACTTCCAATCTCCCTTGTCATCCGGGCTTGTGAGCTTGCATCGTCCAAGCCTAGTTTTTATCTCATAAGTCCCCTTTTCTCTTTCTTTGTGCTTTCTCTGTTGAGTTTTCTTTGAATTTGTAATTTAGGGTTTACAAATGACAAAGATAGGTAATAGATCCGTGTTTGAGTTTAGGAAGTTTCATAACATCCTAGAATGGGTAGAGATTGAGTGCGCTCCTTTCCCTAAGAATGTTAGAGAGATAGAGGGCGCTCATTGTATTCATGTCTTGTTGCTTTCCCAATGGGGGGCTTACTTTTCCTCCAAAAAATTTGTTCCTGCATTTCTTTAGTTATTTCAACATTGTCCCTGCACAGTGTTCACCCAACGTCTGCAAGATAGCCAATGGTGTCCATAGAAGAAATCAACTTTATGGCACTAAATTAGGGCTCGTTGAATTTTGTTTTTGTTATTCCTTCACTCGAACGAGCTATGGTCTTCTTTACCTCAAGGCCAGGAGTCTTGACAGGGTATTAGTAGTAAATTTACCTGATTCCCACAAGGACTACTCACAAGATGTCTTTCTTGCTAGGAATTGGCAGTTCTCCCCTCAGACTGAGGGGACGAGGTATGATAGATTCACTGTTCCCTTTTATAGGGAAAATTACATAGGTAGTCTTCACACTGCTCTTTCAATCTCCTTGTTAATGTGCGATTTTTCTAATACTTTTCTGTTTTCTTTTCAGTGAGGACAAAAAACTTGGAACCTGGCCTTTGCGAGGTTCGAGTTACCGAGCTGATTAAAGCTTGGAATATTAGGGAATCTCTGGTTGACGGTGAACATCCCCGGTCTGCTGCTTTCCTACTTGAGTACAAGAACATCGGGTCCAGTTTCATTACGAGGCCTATGGATAGCATTCCTAATTTAGATATTTCTGAAGAAGTCTTTGCTGATCCTATTCAGTTGGACGAGGAAGAGAGCAGTTCTGAAGGTGATATCAGAGGGGGTGCTGAAGGTGGTTCTCGGGCGCAGTTCGCCTTACCTTCTGCGTGATAGGCTTGAAAGTGGGGTCGACATGCAACTGATGGCAAATCACACTGGGATCAATTCCAGGCAGCTCATATGGTTCCCATGGGAAATCGTCTATGTTGCTTCTCAGCATAATCGTCAACTCCTTTTTCTCCTGATCTGTGAGAGAAGCTCCAATCAAGAAAATCCTGTCATTCTTGCTACCACCAGCTGAAACTTCCTCCAGGTTTTTGATGACCCATTCACAGGGGAGGAGCTTGGTATCTTCGACTTAGGTTCTTCCGTACTTTAACTACTATTTCGAAGGTATCAGACCTTCTTATTCCTCGAATTTCTCTCTGGGCTTTTTGGCCTTTTTCTCTAGTATTGGGTGGATGGCCGCTATGAAGCACCTTCTTGCCATCGCCTGGTTGCCATAGATCTCCATTACTACTCGCTCGATCATATAATTGAGTTTCTGATGGTAAGTCAAGGAGACTGCCTTCATCGCATGTAGCCACCCTCTGTCGAGGATAGCTTGGTATGGCGAGTCAATGTCGACTATCATAAACTCAATCATCTTGGAGACACTCCCTGCCCTTACTGGCAGCACGATCTTTCCCAATGGAATAATCACTTTACCAGCAAAACCAACTAAAGGGTTAGTGGCATCCTTTAGGTTGGCGATGCTCAACTTTAATTTTCTGAACATGTTGAGAGACATTACCTCAGACGATCTTCCTTGGTCAACGAGCAACTTATCGGCATCGTAGTTGGCTATTCTGAGCGTAATGATTAAGGCATCATGATGTGGGGTTCGTACTCCAACCAAATCTTCATCTGTGAACATCATATATTTGCTATAGTCGACGTCATCTGCTCGCCCACACTTTCCTGATTGTGTCTTTGCTGGATTGATCTGAAAATCTTGCATCACCGCTGTAAGCTTTTTTACCTCCATCTGAGACCAATTTCCTTGAATATACTTCATATCAGATGCACCATGAATTACTGTGAATTCAGGGCCAGCATCGTCCTCGAGTACGTTGTCAGGTCTTGCTTCTCCATTGGCAGCAACTCTCTCTACTTTTTTCTCCACAAACTCATTTAGGTGCCCAGACTGGGCCAGTTCTTCGAGGTGATACTTAAGAGCTTTACAGTGCTCAGTCTTATGTCCTCCCTCCTTATGAAATGTGCATCTTAGCGCATTGTTTCACTTCGAGGGATCTCCTCCCATCTTTCTAGGCTACTTTACTAATGGCTCATCTTTGATCTTTGCCATGATCTTTTAGATTGGTTCTCTGAAGATAGTGTTTACTGCCTGAAATTCTTTTGAAACATCGTTCTTGCCTCCGTTCTTGGGGCCATTCTTACCTCCTTTCTTCTGGTTCTCAGTCTTGTCATTGACCTTGACAATGAGCTTAGTCCGAGCATTTTCCCCTATATTGAGGCATGTCATATCCTCCACCTTGGTGTACTTCTCGATGCGGGCCATCAGGTCATCAATGGTCACAGCCTCTTTCTTTATCAGGGATTGGTGCAGAAGGCAAGAGTTTGGTAGGCCGATCTTGAAAGAGGCCACTACTAATTGCTCCGAATAGTCCTCGACCTCATTGAATAATTCCTAGTATTGCTTTGCATAGTCCTAGAGGCTCTCTTGTGATGTCTTCTTTATTATTAGCAAAGCATTCATCCTCTTCGGATGGGATCTGCTAGTGATGAAGCGAGCCATGAAAAGTTCGGTATGGGACTCAAAGCTTTTAATGGACCTATGACGGAGGCTCTTGAACCACTTCTACGCCACATCATGCAGACTCGAGGGGAAGATCCATCACATAAGGGAATCCCGGTGGTTCCAGAGAGTCATGGATTGCCTGTACTTCCTAACGTGATCGATAGGATCAGTTTTTCTATTGTAGATATTGAATCTCAGAATAGAAAATTTATGGGGGGCTTCCTCTTCTTCTATCTCCCTTAAGAAAGGGGATTTCATCTGAGTCTTGAGAGCTTGTCTAGCGAGCTCCCTAGTCGATCTGTCACTGCGATGCGCTGGGTGTTGGTCCATCTCCCTTCGGACCAAATTTCGTATGTTCTCATTACTGCGAGCTGGGCTACTATAGTGGCGAGATATTCACAGTTGCTCGAGCATATTGTCATCCAACTTGTTTCTCTCAACTCTTTGGGATCCACGTCTAGGGCTCCTTCCTCGGCTATGAGACTTTCTCGCTTGAGGGCTAGGATTGCGATATGGACGTCTCCTGTTTCTACAATGGAGTTCTCTCTCCATCCTTTCCAACCTTCTCTTGAGGAGAGCATTATCAGCCTCTTACTTGCGAGAAGACTCTCCTTGCTCTTGGAGTCTTGCCTTGTAGGAATCGATCAATTTGGAGATTTGTGTGGACTTCGCTGGTCCCTGACTTTCTTTCGAGGCTTGTCGCTCTGGGCCAGCCCTCTGATTTGAACGACGAACTTCAGATTTGATCCTGTGAGAAGCAGGATTCTCTTGAATATCTCCTTCTTGGGGGCGTTACTGCTGTGACCGGACATTCTGGGTTCTTTGTTGGTGAAGGCTTTCTCAAGGAAGACTAACGTTTCCCACAGACGGCGCCAATTGTGGTGACAATTATATTCAACACAAATAGATAAGAAAAGCGCAATCACCAAGTAAAATAAAGAACATAAAATGCCAATAAAACAACAGAAGATGTACGTGGTTCAACAAGAATGCCTACGTCCACGGTGGTGCGGTCAGCATTATTTCTATATACTCTGGGGAGCGTTTACAGAGAATACAGTGCGTGACTCTTGCCCTATGCTTAGGGTTTATTATATACATGTTTATCTTCGGGGAGTGGGGGTGTTGGATTCCCCCACGTCCACCTTTTTCTCCTGGAATATCTCTCAATGAGATTTTAGGAGAGGAATAAGTCATAACTGATTTTAGTTAAGGTCCTAAGGATCCGGACTTTTGGCCATTTTTATTAGGCTACTCGTCTAGGCCCATGATGGTAATTCCGTGTATCCACAATCTTCATGCATGATTTTAATTGTTCATAACACTTAGATGCATGTTTAGGGGCTGAACTAAAATTGAACTATGTTTGTTCAAAGTTAGACACTTGATCAAATAAGTGTGTCTGGATTTCATTGAATATTTGCGAATTAATTTTATTGGTATCACACGACATTTAAAAATTGGGATCAGAGCGGCTTAGGCTAATTTATTGCGTTTGATCCTTGTTTTCTCCATATTTGTTTGATATTGATTTTGTTTGAAAAATCAGTTTTTGTGAAATTTTGTCACAATTTTCAATGGCACACTTATCTAATTTGACGCCCCTAGCCATTGGCTCTAATCAGAGTTTTTATGATCTAAATCGTTTGAATTTGACGTTTGTGAAAAGAATTGATTTTTTGGGAAAAGAAATCTCTCATTTGAAATTTGCTTTGGATCTTTTGCAAACGGTTAAAAATCAAAGAGATTTTTATCATAAAAATTTTGTTTCTTTGGACCATAAATTTAATGCTTTAAAATTGTCCAAAAAGTAGAGTTATGAGAGAGTGCTAGTTTTAGAAAAAAGAATTAAAGTACTTAAATAATTCTAGGATTACCGTTTGTGTCGTCGAGGGTAAAAAATTAATCGATGATTTTACGACAGATGAAAAGACTCTTAGGGAAAAGTTTGTTTTAATTGAGGATGAGGGTGATGAACTGTTGAGTTTAATTGATAACTTGAAAAAGAAATACCTAACTTTGAAAGAGTCTAATTCTTTGCTTCAGTCTAAACTTTTGAAGCTAAAAAATAATGTAAATGATTCAAGTAGGTTTGATAGTGATGGTAATGGCTCATCATGTTCTAATGCTTATGTTGCAAAAGCCAGATCCATTATTTGTTTTAGAGGGTCAACCATTCCTAAGGATGTTAGAAAAGGTCAACCCATAGGTGTCGTTCCACCCGTTTACATTTGTTCACATTGTGGTAGGAAAGGACACCTTAGGCATTTTTGTTTCGATCTTCGAAAAAGTCCTAGGAAGTTGAAGTCTAGTGTTACCTTGGTTCCCAAAACCCCCACGCGGCGTTTCACATCTGTTTTGGTTAGAAAATCTCTTTTGGATACGCTAGACTTTAGATGTTTTGATTCTCTCATGCTTGCACATGATTTGTCACTTCCTATTTCATATCATTGATTGCTTGCATGATTTTTTTCATACACTAGTTGTGGTTTCATGATATATATTTGCTAATGTGTTAACATGTGTACCTTTTGTATTGAAATATTGTTTTTGAAAATTTTTGAAAAAACCTAAAAGATTTTTGTATTTAGTTTTACACCTTTTATGTATGCACATTTAGGATGACAAAGTCACAACTTCATGCCATATCCATATGAATGTTTGATAGTGTTTTGAGACAATATATTGTGTCATTCATGTGCTTTACAAAGTTTGGAGTCTTTGAAATGATATAGTGTTGCTTCCTACATGTTTGACTCCTTTTGTCCTTTATTGCACACGAGGGCGGATTTGTTTGACATTTGTTCTTATCAAATCACATGTTGGTTACGTGTTTTCATCTCAATTATGTCTATTAAAATGAACCAAATGAGAAGAAGCAAGATAATAAAAGGTGTGCTTGTTTTTACCGTTTGTCGTGAGTTTGTGTGAATTTTAAAAATGGAAAAGGGCTACGAAAGGTATTTCATTTTTCCTTTCCGATAAATCCACCATTTAAAAGGACCTAAAAAATTGAGGTATTTTAATTATCCGGGGCCCAATGAGGTTTAAAAGAGCCCGAAAAAAAATTGAATGGCAATAAAAAGAAATTTATGCCAATAATGGGCCAATAGGTTTATTCACCAATTCTCCAATGTTTGAGAATTTAGATCACCTCGAAAATAAAATATATATGAGGGAGTTTGGTTGGAGAATTAAAACGGATTTGCACATCCTTAAAAAGTCTGGAAAAAGCATGAAATCATTTTGGACGTTATTGGTGTGGAAATCATTTATACTTTGATTTGTTGATATGAATAATAGGATGTCATCTAAATTCAACAATTTTACACCAAAGGACTATTTTTTATGTTCACTCGTTATGAGTACACTTATGTATCTTGCACATATGATATGATTGAGTTGATTTTCCTATCGAATCTGTTCACACCCATTCATTCCATCTTCACGATTTGGTCGTCTTGGTATAAATTCACGGTGTGTGATTTTTTGTGACATCATATTTTTGGCATTTTTGTATGAAAAATGAAATTTTTTAAAATAGTTTGTTTGTGTTGTTTAACATGGCACCCCGATTTACTTTATGTGATTTATTCTTTTCCTTGTCTATTTCGGACAAATAAAAAGGGGGGGAATGAATTATGATTCTATGGGGAGTTTTAAGTATGGGGGAGATTTGATTATGCTTTGTATCATTTCAAGCTCGATACGTCACGTGGTTTTTTCTTTGTCTCATGTGTGTAGGTACGATTGAAGATATTTTGATTGCACACCCCGATGAGAAAATCTTGAAGTTTGAAAAGTTGATTATTGAAGCATAGTTTGATGACTTGTCATTTTATCTTTCCATATCTGTGTTTTTGGGAGGGTAGATTTGTATAGGTCATATTTTTATGCTTGATAATTCAGATATATTTATTTCGTACCATCATAGACATAGGGGGAGATTTGTAAGGACATAGTCCGTCACATTTAGTATGTCGTATACCGCTACAAGTTTGTCGAAGAATTAGGAAGCTCACATCTACAATCGACAATCCGTATTTCAAGAAAACTTCAACAATCATGCCCAACAAGGACGAGTTTGGTAAAATGTATTTTTGTTCCATTTGCATTTATCATTAAAAGTGTTGGGATATTTTTATGAAAAGAAAAATATTTTTGAAATGTTTTAAATGATTTTAATCATAAAAAGTTTTGGATAAATACTCTTCATCCCATAAACAGTTTTGGTTTTCAAGGATTCCAAGTTATTTCATATTTTGAAGTTATTTAAGGGGTATAAGTGACTGTTGTTCAAACGATGTCACATCTCGTTCGAATGAGATGGAGTTTCGTTCGAACAACGTCGCTTTTCGTTCGAACGACAAGTGTTTATTCCTGACACATCATTGCCTTAAATGTTTTTATATAAAGGGTGTTATGGTTCTGTATTTTGGGTGGAGAAAACACTGGTTTAAACAAAATACGTTTTGAGTGTTTTTTGGTTTATTCTCCATCATATTTGAGGGTTCAAATTTTGTTTTACAATTTAAAATCCCAATATCTTTTTATGTAAGTTGTTTTGTGGAACCCAAAGCATAGTTTTGCAGTTTATTCAACCTCGGTGGAGAAGGCATCTCCATAACTAATCGGTGGATACCGAGTGTAGGTCTTTGTGTGGGGACAAGTCGAAGACGACGAACCGACACCTGGAGGGTATTTCACTTTCTCTTGTATCTTTGAAGGTTTGCTGAAGGCACCGTGCATTACACACTTGTGGGCGATTATCAGGTTGTATGTAAGTCAAAGGTCTTGAAAAATCTTCAAAGTGTTATAAAAGGTTTTTACCCCAAAGGTTTTTTTTCCTGAATCGGTTGTCTTTATCTTCATGCATAATTTAAATGGTTCGTAACACCTAGATGCATGTTTAGGGGCTGAACTAAAATTGAACTTTGTTTATTCAAAGTTTGACACCTGATTAAATAAGTGTGTTTGGATTTCATTGAATATTTGCGAATTAATTTGATTGGTATCTAGGTATTTTCAACTTTTTTTCATGTTCTCAAACCAAGCATCCCGTGACTATGCGGTTAGTTGCTACATGTTACGTGGTTCTTGTGGGAGGTTTTTGTGACTCTTAAGTGGGAGTTTGGAGTTTGTGTTGTATTTTCACCCTTCAACGACATGTTTTCAAGTCTAAGTGTAGCTATTTGTAATTTTGGTCATGTTCTCAAACCGTGCGTCCCGTGAGTACACGGTCAGTTACTATGTGCTGCGATGGTCCCATCGAACGTGTTTTTGTCTCTTACGAGGGCGTTTATTTATTTTTCAATAATTAAGTCTAAGTCTATCTAATTGAAATTTTTGGTCATGATAGCACGGTTAGTTGCTAAGTGTTACGTTGGTCCTGTTGAGGTGTTTTTACCTGTAGCAGGGGATTTTGGGAGTTATTTTTCATTTTCACCCTTCAACGACATGTTTTTAATTCTATGTGTATCCATTTATAATTTTTGGTCATGTTCTCAAATCGGGCATCCCGTCATTACGCACTCAGTTGTTACGTGTTACATTGGTCCTTGGGAGGTGCTTTTGCTTCTTGCGGGGGTGTTTAGAAGCCTTTTTCATTTCACCCTTGAATGGCATGTTTTAGAGTCTAAGTCTAGCTATTTGCAATTTTTCATCATGTTCTCAATCTGAGATGCCTGTGACTATGCGATAAGTTGCCACATGTTACATTCATCTCGGGGGAGGGGAGTGTTTATTCCTCTTGATGGGGAATTTGGGGATTCTTTTCATTTTTACTATTCAACAGCATGTTTTCAAGCCTAAGTACAACTATTTTCAATTTTTGGTCATGTTATCAAACTCGGCACCTCGTGACTATGCGATTAGTTACTACGTGTTATGCTAGTCCCCCGGAAGGTGTTTGTGCTTCTCATGGTGGTGTTTGAGGCATATTTTTTAATTTTCACCCTTCAATGACATGTTTTCAAGCCTAAGTATAGTTATTTATAATTTTTGATCATGTTTTAAAACTAGGCATACCTTAACCGCACAATCAATTTCTTCATGTTACAGTTGTCTCGTGGGAGATGTTTGTGCCTCTTGTGGGGGTGTTTGGGGGCTGGTTTACATTTTTATCCTTCAAAGGCATATTTTTAGGCCTAAGTGAAGCTATTTTCAATTTTTGGTCTTGTTCACAAACTGAGAATCTCTTGATTAAGCAGTCAGTCACTACATATTATGTTGGTCTCGTGGGAGGTGTTCGTGCCTCTATGAAGTGTATATATTTGCAATTTTTTATCATGTTCTCAAACTGAGTGTCCCGTGAGCACGAGGTCATTTGCTACGCGTTACATTGATCCCCTGGGAGGTGTTTTTGCATCTTATGAGGGCGTTTGGGGGCTATTTTATATTTTCATCCTTCAACGGCATGTTTTCAAGGTTAAGTGTAGCTATTTGCAATTTCTAGTCATATTATCAACCCGGGCATCCCGTGACTATGAGGTCAATTGCTACATGTTATGTGGGTCCCACGGGTGACATTTGTGCCTCTTGAGGGGACGTTTGGAGGTTATTTTTTATTTTCACCGTTCAATGAAAATGTTTTAAAGCCTAAGTACCGCTATTTGTAATTTTTCTCATGTTCTCAAATCGGGCATCCCGTGACTATGCAATAAGTTGCAATGTGTTACGTTGGTCCCATGGGATGTATTTGTCTCACTTGCATGGGTTTTTAAGGGTTGTTTTTTATTATTAATTCTAAGTCTAACTATTTGCAGTTTTTGGTCATGTTATCAAACTAATTGTCCCATGACTATGCGGCCAGTTGCTTTGTGTTACGTGGGTGTCGTGGGAGGTGTTTATGCCTCTTGCTGGGGCGTTTGGCAGTTGTTTTGCATTTTTACCCTTCAACGACATGTTTTCAAGCCTAAGTGTAGGTATTTGCATTTTTTGTCATATTCTCAAACCGTGCATCCCATGATTGTGCGGTCAGTTGCTATGTGTTAAAGTTAGTCCCATGGGATAATTTATTTTCATTATTAAGTCTACGTTTATCTATTTGTAACTTTTTTTCATGTTCTCAAACTACGCACTCCATGATAACGAGGTAGGTTACTAAGTGTTACGTTGGTGCCGAAGAGGTGTTTGTACCTTTTGCGGGGGTGCTTCGGAGATGTTTTGCACTTTCACCCTTTAATGGCATATTTTTAAGACTAAGTATAGCTATTTGCAAGTTTCCGTCACGTTCTAAAACCAAGCATCCCACAATAATACAATCATTTTCTACATGTTACATTGGTCTTTGGGAGGCGTTTGATCCTTTTATTGGGTTGTTTGGGGCTTTTTTTTCATTTTCACCCTTCAACGACATATTTTTAAGTCTAACTCTAGCTATTTTCAATTTTTGGTCATGTTCTGAAACTGAGCATGCCGTGACTATGAGGTCAATTGCTACATGTTATGATCATCTCATGGGCGGTGTTTTTGCTTCTTTCGTGGCATTTGGGAGTTGTTATAATTATCACTCTTCAACGATATGTTTTCAAGGCTAAGTGTAACTGTTTGTAACTTTTTTTCATGTCGTCAGAATGGGCTCCCCGTAACTATACGATCAGTTTCCATATGTTATGTTGGTCCCCCAAAAGGTTTTTGTGCCTCTTACGAGGGGTTTGAGGTTTGTTTTGTATTTTCACCCTTAAATGACATGTTTTCAAGCCTAAGTGTAGCTATTTACAATTTTAGGTCATGATCTAAAACTGTGCATACCGTGATTGCACGGTCAGTTAATATGTGTTACGTTGGTATATGGGAGATGTTTGTGCTTCTTGATGTCGCGTTTGGAGGCTATTTTTCACTTTTATCCTTCAATGTTTTCAAGCCTAAGTGTATTTATTTGAAATTTAAGTCGTGTTCTTAAACTGGGCATCCCATGATTAAGTGGTTAGGCTTGACATGTTACATTGGTCCCGTGGGAGTTGCTTGCGCGTCTTGTAAGGGAATTTGGGGGTTATTTTGCATTTTCAATATTCAACGGTATGTTCCTATACCTAAGTGTATGTATTTACAGTGTTTAGTCATGTTCTCAAACTAGGCATCCCGTAATAATGCAGTCAGTTGCTACGTGTTACGTTGGTCCCGTGAAGGTGTTTGTGCATCTTACAGGGGTATTTGGGAACTGTTTTGGATTTTCAGCCTTCAACGACATGTTTTTATGCCTAAGTGTAGCTATTTGAAATTTTTGGTCACGTTCTCAAACTGGGCATCACATGACTATGTGATTAGTTTATATCTGTTACATTGGTTCCATGGGAGGTGTTTGTGCCCATGCGGGGTTATTTCGGGGATTTTTGTATTTTCAACCTTCAACCGCATGTTTATCAGCCTTAGTGTTACTATTTGTAATTTTTGGTCATGTTCTCAAATCGGGCATCCCGTGACTACACGATCAGTTGCTATACATTTGTCCCTGGGCGGTGTTTGTGACTATTACTAGGGGGTTTTGGGGCTTTTTGGATTTTCACCCTTTAATGGCAAGTGTTAGACTCTAAGTCTTAATATTTGCAATTTTTGGTCGTGTTCTTAAACTGAGCATGTTGTGACTACGCGGTCAGTTGCAACACGTTATGTTTGTGTCGTGAGGGGTGTTTATTACTCTTACAGGGGCATTTCTTTTTAAATTTTCACCTTTCAATGGACTATTTTCAAGACTTAGTGTAGCTATTTGCAGTTTTTGGTGATGTTATTAAATTGTGCTTCCCGTGATTATACGTTGAGTTGCTGCGTGTTATGTTGGTCCCCCATAAGGTGTTTGTGCCTTTTATGGGGGCATTTGAGGCCTATTTTGTATTTTCACCCTTTAATTACATGTTTTCAAGCCTAAGTTTAGCTATTTACAATTTTTGATCATGATCTAAAATCGGACATATCGTGACTGCACGATCAGTTGCATGGTCTCGTGGGAGACGTTTCCGCCTCATACGGGGGGTGGGGAGAGTTAGGGGTTGTTCTACATTTTCATCCTTTAAAGGAATGTTTTAAAGCTTAAGTATATATATTTACAGTTTTTGGTCATGTTCTTTAAATGGGCATCCCATGATTATGTGGCCAGTTTCTAAGTGCTAAGTTAGTCCCATGGGAGGTGTTGTGCCTCTTAAGCGGGAGTTTGGGGAATATATTGCGTTTTCACTCTACGACAATATGTTTTATAACCTAAGTGTATCCATCTGTAGTGTTTGGTCATGTTCTCAAATTAGGTGTCCCATGATTACGCGATCAGTCACGATGTGTTACGTTGGTTATGGGGGAGGTTTATTTCCCTCTTGCGAGGACATTTTGTGGCTATTTTGCGTTTTCACTGTTCAACAGTATGTTTTTAAGTCTAAGTTAATCTAATGCAATTTTTGGTCATGTTCTGGAATCGAGTGTCCCGTGACCACGAGGCCAGTTACTACGTGTTACGTTGGTCTCGTGGGATGTATTTGTGCCTCTTATGGGGAGTATTTGGGGGCCGTTTTGCGTTTTCTCTTCAACTGCATGTTTTCAATCCTAAGTCTAGCTATTTGCAATTTTTTTTCATTGTAATACCCCATATTTCTACGTATTTGAAATTTACTTAATTCGGTTAATTATTCGTTTATCTAAATTACGTGAGTGAAGTAATTTAATGAAATTAAATAAAAATGTGGTTATTGAATATTAATAAAGAGAAAGAAACAATGATTAATATTACGTGTTAAAAATTTACTAAGTGAATAGTAAATAAGTTATGGAAATTTTTACACGTCATAATGAGTGAAATTGGGGAAATTGAATTTATCTCAATTGGGAGTCGCGCATGGAGTAAATTGAGGTCGAGATAGGAAAATTGTATAGAGTGATTATAATGACTATTTTGAGTTCGCGAATGATTCTGAAAGGGTATAAATAGTTAGAATAGTATACCCGGGGTTATTGTTGGGGTCTAGGGGAAATTTTAGACAAAATCGACACAGAATGATGGTATTCTAGTCTTTCGGTAGCCTAGGGTAGATAGAGATACGAATTTCATATCCTTATGTCAGACATTAGAGAGAAGGGGCTAGGGTTAAGATTGCACAAAACAAAGGAGAGCCATTAGAGAAGAAAAGGAGACAATTCTCGGAGGTTTTGAAGAGTACTTGAAGAATTAAAGTGTTTTCTTGCACTACAGTCAAACTTGGAGGTGGATTGGAGGATAAGCAACCAAACCAACCTTTTAATCATGATATCAGACCCTACTAATCAAAGACAAGTGTTTATGGCATATTCTTTTGAGGTTTTAAAGCATATGTTGTGAGGGTTTCATTATAATTTGATTTAATTGACATTTTTGGGAAAAAAGACTAATTTAAATGCATGTTTGGGTAGGAATTTCATGTAGTATGATTGAGCATCTATAGAAGATAAGAAATCAGATATTTGTAATACCCCCTATTTTTACGTCTTTTAATTTAGGGGATTTATTGAATTTAATTAGAGATATTAAATTAATATTAACCTGGAAAAATCATTTAAATACTTACTAGCGTGATGAGAGTTAGTAATTTTTTTTATAAGTTACTTTATGGGTAAAGTAAGTGGTGCAATTATGATTAGTAAAATTATCATGAGAATCTAATTTGATAATTTTGGAAATTTATCGGGATGCGCTTATGTCGTGTCAGGATTAAATTTGGACTATTAAAAGTAATAAATTATAAGTCACCCGTATGGTCATTTTGAGTGCGTCAATGTGTCCGGAAGGGTCGAGGTAGTCAAAATAATGTACCTAGGGGTTTAGTTTGGGTCTCGGGGCGTTTTTAGTCTTAATTAACACCCCGAGAGGGCGTTTTAGGCATTTTGTATTTTTGGGCTTGGAAGCCTACGAGTTTTCTAGGTTATATCAGATGCTTAGGGTTGTCTTCTAGGATTAACACAACCAAAAAGAAAAGACGGCCATTGGATAAGGAAAGGAAAAGCTTACCAAGGAGTTCTAGGCCAAGAATTCCTCCGTTGGCACCGCCGTCACCGCCAAACGTTAGATCGCGCAACAAGGATCAGAACCACACTGATTTCATCCACAAATCAGAAACAAAAATTCTCAGGCAAGTATTTATCTTGCTTAATTTTGTTAATGCTTCATTCATATTAGTTTAGGGTTGATTAGGATGAGTTTTATGAAAGAAAACCTATGTTGGAGGTTAGAAATCGCATGTTGTAGAGATATAAACATCATTCTGGAAATCCCCTTCACATGTAGAGGTTGAACCACGAATTTACATTGGGTTGGAAGTAGAAATTCTGGAAAAAGAATGAGAAGAACTAAGTTAAAGAAATTATTAGGGTTCATGAGATTTATATAGATTTTGGCCCTTTTAATTCATGATACTTGATGAAAACTCGCATGCCTTAAGTAGAATATTGTTCATTTGGGTTTATAATGCTTGTGGTATAAATTTCTGGGAGTTTGGGAGTTAAAAACTTGGATTTGGATGATTTTGGATGATAATTCCCGTAACTGTTATTCTGCAGTTTTTGTCATACCTGCTTGATTGATCGATCGACCAAAGAATGTCGATCGATCGACCCCTTTTTATCGATCAATCGACCCCTTCTGGAAAACTAGATTTTTCCTTATGTTGAATTAATCTGATTAAATGCGTAATAAATCTTGATTAATGTTATTAGGACATAATGAAACATAGAAAGGACCAGTAGGGTCAAGGTAAACCCCGTTAAGTGAAACTTTAATGAAATGCGGAAATGAAGGGTAAATGGGGAAATATTCATATCTAAGAAATCTAACGTGCGTAGACTTAATAATCGAAATGTCTAGGATTTGGATTAAAAGGTAAGTGAGGGCCTGCTGAAATTGTATTTAGGTAAAGATAATAATTCGAGAGATGAGAAGTGAGTTGGAATAAATTAAATTTCAAAAATAAAATGAACAAGTCCGTTAAAAGAAATAATTGAATAAAAATGTACTAAGAATGGAATAATATAATGTTGTTCCATGGACCTTACTTATTAATGTGAATAGTTATATATCTATATGACTCTGTGATTGATCATATATCTTATATACGTGTAAATAAAATCATGCCCGCGCTACTTGCTATCGCCAAGGTTTCCGCGATGGGACAGTCTTATCTTGATGGGACCTTTATGGGGGATATTGACTCGTACCCTAGAACATAGAAATCCTTGGTACAGGCTATCTTATTGATAGTCAGACGGTCCTAAGAGACGTGAGGGTATATGCTTACCTCTTAGTGACTTGGAACTATGCTTCGCCTCAATTTGTGTTTGTTTGTATTAATACAGTTCGAGAGTGATTCCGAACTAGTATTTCCCTTACTACGAGTGATACGGGGAAATTTGTAACTTCCTACCGAGGTTAAAAGAAGTTAATTAATGGATAAATATTGCGGTTTTATTATTTACGGCTGAAATGTTGTGACACTGTTGAAAGACTTTTTTTATTTATTTAAATAAGAGTTATGTGACAACCTTAAATTCCCGGAATTTAATTATCTTAGTCCTAGAAATTATTGGCATGGAATCTAATGAGAAATTTGAATTAAGTTAATCTTTTCGGATTAATAGTGCGTTAGGGTGCACACTAGAAGAGATGTGAGACTTTCTCAAGGGAGTGTCGTTACTAATATATTGTTGCATTAGCTGGTAGCATTTTAAATACTTGCTAAAGTAATTTTAAACTGTTTTTACAATCGGGCCTTGACCCGTTTCCTATTTTCTCTTTTCTCTTGTATATATATGTATATATTACAGGTGCCCAGCCACAGGGGCGTCTTGCATAGGATCCTTCGTAAGGAACGTGCTGCGGCTTAGGTGGAAGTTGTAGGCCTCTTGCTAAGACGACCTCATTGTTGATTCCACTTCTAGCACTATTTATTCAGTTGGGCATGTGTCGCCCTTTTCCATTATTCAGATGTTTATCAGATATTGCGATTAGTTTATTTCCAGTATTTATACTTTGGTTTTATTCATGTCAGGATGTTTTCATCTAAGTTTTAATGTTGGAATCAATTAGCTGGATGTGTAATTATTTGGATTGCTTGTTCCAGTATAGTTATTGCGTGATTCTTAATTTATGATTTAGGTTAAGTTTTAAAATATTGGTTTTAATTGAAATTTTGGATTTATGTCTAAAAAAATGGTTTTTGTCACTTAGCTTAATTAATTAGGGTGTTTAATTGGAAAAGTTATTTTTACGACAGTGATGCTAAAAATGAACCAACCGTTAACCTTGATTATAATTTAATAAAGGACTGATCACCCGATATTTAATTAGGCGGGGTGTCACAGGTGGTATCACAGCATTAGGTTCTAGTGTCCTTAGGATCTGTAAGGCTTATTTCACTTTCAGCTTAGCGTTCTTGTTATAGAGCCCTATTTTTGGATTGTTGTATTCTTGCTTTTATGATTACGTCTTCAGCTATTTAAGATTTGATAATAACTGTAGACTAATAAATTTCTTCACGTTTCAGACGCCTCCGAGACATGCCCCAAAGGATAGGCGTGCCCAAGCCGAGCAGCCAGTAGCTCCGGCTTAGTGAATTATGAACGCAAATGAGGTAGCCACCATCGTTGCTCAGGCGGTAAATGCCGCACTAGCGGTAGTAGAACAGGCTCCACCCCAAGTTCAGTAAGTGGCTCTAGTACCGGCGCAGCTTCCATCTACATGGGAGAGAGTTAGAGATGCCTTTCAGAAAATGCATCCCCCAAAGTTTGCGAGTGTTTCAGATATTATTGTAGCCAACCAATGAAAGAAAGATATCCAGAGGCATCTGCGTATGTATGAGTGCACGGACATGCAGAAACAGCTATTGGCTTCCTTTAAGCTTATGGGGGCCTCTTTGCATTGGTGGAAATCTACTACCACTCTGGAAGAGAGGGAGGTTATTACTATTAAGTTATTTTGGGCGCGATTTGACAGCAAATACTTTCCATCCGCCGTGCAGACTGAGATGAGAAGGAAGTTACTGAGTCTGAAGCAGGAAAATTCTACTGTTGCTGAGTATGAAGAGGAGTTAATAAGACTTCTCACTATAGTGCCAGATGAGGCACCCACTGAGGGTAAGAAGATACTATTGTTTGTGGACGGGTCAGCTTAGAGGATCCGTCAGCACCTTATAGGAAATCTGTCTCTGAGTACCTACACAGACGTACTCAATGTTGCTTTACTACACTGTCAGGGTCACCGCTTCCATCTACAGGGAAGCAAGCGAGCAGGAGAGTCCGACTAGCAGGGCAGGACAGGGGGTAGTGGTACTAGTGGAGCACCGATATCTCAGAGGCAGACTCGTCAGTATGAGCAGAGTTCCCATCAGGTGGACCCTGCCAAGCAGTTCTGATCAGGTGATTCCAGGCAGGGATTTGGGGGATTTAGGCAGGGTCAGCAGGGCCAACATCGTCAGCAGCAGGGCCAACAACAATTTTAGTAGGGCCAACAAGGCCAATGGAGGGGTGGTAACGTCCAGCAGGGTCGTAATCAGCAGGGACAGAGGGGAGGAAATTTTAGGGGCTGATGCTTCGGGTGTGGTAAAAATGGCCACAAGCGCCCGGATTGTCCAGAGGGTGATAGGGCCCCACAGCAGCAGGGTGCCCGTAATGAGCCATAGAGGCCACTTTTTCCAGCTGCCCTCCCAGCACCAGCTCAGGTACCATCCCTACCAACCATTCTAGCCGCTCCAGTATAGTAGGGACAGTTAGAGTATGGACGTGTCTATAACGTCCACCAGGAAGCAGCTCCACAGGCACCGCCCGCGATTGAGGGTATATTTTCTATCCATGGTACTATGGGTCGGGTTTTATTTGATACTGGAGTGACACACTGTTTTATATCTACTCATTTTGCGAAGGCCTTAGGGTTATTAGCCGCAGCAGAGAGCACTGTAACGTGTGTAGACTCACCACTGGGAAATGGATCGCTAATTTTCTTTATATGCCGGGGTCTAGGAGTAGAGATTGGTATCTTGGTATTACCAGAAGACATGTTAGTCCTAGATATGCATGAGCACGACGTTATTATTGGTATGGATTGGCTCTCAGCTTGCAGAGCCATGATAGATTGTTTCAGTGGGAGTATTGTCTTTGCCATTTCGGGGCAAGAAATGTTTGTAGTGGAGATGCCTCATCCAGATGGAGGTTCGACCGCTCATTTATATTACATAAAGGAGGATGCCTCTAAGGAGGTAATGATTTCCTTACACTCGATCCCAGTTGTTCATGAGTATTCTGATGTATTTCAGGAAATACCAGGCCTACCCCCAGTCGAGAGATAGATTTTTTCATAGATTTATTACCGGATACTCGACCGACAACACGTGCTCCATACCATATGGCTCCGACGGAAATGCGAGAGTTACGGGATCAGATAGAGAAGCTATTAGGTCAGGGCTTCATTCGTAGGAGTACCTCACCTTGGGGCGCTCTAGTGTTGTTTGTGAAAAAGAGAGATGGTTCACTGAGGCTATGTGTGGACTACCAGGAACTGAACAAGGTCACGATACAGAACAAGTATCCGTTGCCTCGAATCGATGATCTGTTCGACCAACTGAGGGGATCAACTTTCTTTTCGAAGATAGATCTGAGGTCAGGGTGCCATCAACTATGTATTAGGGAGCAAGATGTTTCAAAGACTACTTTCTTGACGAGATATGGGTCCTATAAATTCAGAGTGATGCCATTTGGACTCACAAATGCTCCAGTCATATTCATGGACTTGATGAACCGAGTGTTCAGAGAGTTCTTGGATCAGTTTTCATCATCTTCATAGATGACATCTTGATATATTCACGCATCGAGGAAGAGCATGCCGAGCACTTGAGGCAGGTTCTTAAGACTCTATAAGAACATCAGCTGTATGCTAAGTACGAGAAGTGAGGGTTCTGGTTATGGGAAGTGCAGTCCTTGGGACATGTTGTTTCTGAACAAGGGATAGCAATTGACCCAAGTAAAGTGTCAGCGGTGAGGAAGTGGGGACAACCCATGACACCGACAGAAGTGCATTATTTCTTGGGATTATCCAGATACTACAAGAGATTCATTCGGGGGTTCTCCAAAATAGCGGGTCCATTGACGAACCTGACTCGCAAGGGGGTACCATATGTTTGGGATGATGCTTGTCAATTGGCTTTCGACGAGCTGAAAGACAAGCTTACTTCAGCACCGATCCTTGCTTTACCTAAGCCGGGCGTGGAGTATCTGGTTTACATCAATGCCTCTTTACGGGGACTTGGGGGATTACTTCAGCAGGAGGAGAAGGCTATAGCTTTTGCATCCTGCAAGTTTACGCCGCACGAGAAAAATTACCCCATATATAACCTAGAGTTAGCAGCGATCGTCTTTGCATTGAGGATATGGAGACACTATTTAATGGGGGAGAGATTTTTCTTGTTCACAGACCATAAGTCACTGCAGTACCTGTTCACTCAGCGAGAGCTGAATATGCATCAGCGCAGGTGGTTAGAGTTTATGAAGGACTATCAGTTTGACATACAGTATCATCCGGGGAAGGCCAACATAGTTGCCGATGCGTTGAGCCATAGACCGGTAGACGATGTAGAGGACATCTAGAAAGCAAAGTGGAAAGAGTTGGGTCACCAGGAAGCAGTAGTTCGTTCCTTCATATCTATCATGTCAGTGACACCCGAGATTATTATGAGGGTAATACAGGCACAGACAGCAGATCCATTTTTCCAGGAGCAGATTGTACGACTTTTAACTGAGGTAGCTGAGTCCTATTTTGTTAGTTACGATGGAGGTTTGAGGTTTAATGGGAGATTGGTGGTTCTCGAAGGAGCATACTTACGTCATGCAGTGATGACCCAGTCTCATGGGTCCCGATTTACGGTGCATCCTGGGGGAGATATGATGAACCATGATATGAGGCAACAATACTGGTGGAGTGGGATGAAAAAGGACATTGCTGAGTTCGTGTCCAAGTGTTCTACCTGCCAGCTGGTAAAGGTAGACCACCTAAAACCATCGAGGTTGCTTCAGCCATTGGAAATACCCGCGTGGAAGTGGGAGAGAATTTCCATGGATTTTATTACTGGGTTGCCTACATCACAGCGGGGCCACGACTTAATCTGGGTGATTGTGGACCGTTTGACCAAGGTCGCTCATTTTCTTCCGGTGTGAACAGACTATACCATCGTCCAGTATGCTCAGTTGTTCATTGTTGAGATTGTCAGGTTACATGGGGTGCCCCTAAATATTGTGTCAGATAGAGACAAGATTTTTTTGTCGCATTTCTGGGAGAGATTTCAGGAGGCCACGGGTACGGAGTTGAGGTTGAGTTCAACTTATCACCCACAGACAGATTGACAAACAGAGCGTACTAATCAGATGTTAGAGGATATTCTACGCATGTGTGTCCTTAATTTTGGAGGAGGTTGGGAGCCGCATCTTCCACTGGTAGAGTTCGCTAATAATAACTCTTATCAGTTCACGATTGACATGGCTCCATTTGAGGCTTTGTATGGTAGGCCTTGTCATTCCCAAACTTATTGGCTAGAGGTGAGGGATAACAAGTTGCTCGAACCAGAGGTGATTCAGGAAACCTCCGCGAGGATTGAGATTATCAGGAGTCACATTCGGGTAGCCCAGGATAGGCAGAAAAGCTACACCAATGAAAAATGGTTCTTCCGAGAGTTTAATGTGGGCGACCAAGTATTACGTGTATCTCCTATAAAAGGAGTGATGAGGTTCAGGAAGAAAGGGAAATTGGCCCCGAGGTAAGTAGGACCATTTCCCATTATCGAGAGGATTGGGCCAGTAGCATACAGATTGGGATTGCCAGAGCATTTACATTGCATTCATGATGTATTCCATATCTCGTCGTTGAGACGATACCTTCAGGATGACATGGCCCATACCCATATCATGATTGAGGAGATTGACTTACATCCAGACATCTTACTAGGAGAGGCCAGTGGTTATCCTAGACCATAGTGAAAGGAGATTGAGGTCAAAGGTAGTCCCACTTGTCCGGGTCTAGTGGGAGCATCATAATGTGGAGGAATCCACTTTGGAGCGTGAGGCGGACATGCGTGAGAATTACCCAGAGTTATTCTTACCAGGTACCCCTTATTTTTTGAATTTTGGGAAGAAATTCCGTTATTAGGGGGTAAGTATGTAATACCCCGTATTTTTATGTCTTTTAATTTAGGGGATTTATTGAATTTAATTAGAGATATTAAATTAATATTAACCCAAAAAATCATTTAAATACTTACTAGCGTGATGAGAGTTAGTAATTATTTTTTTTATAAGTTACTTTATGGGTAAATTAAGTGGTGTAATTATGATTAGTAAAATTATCACGAGAATCTAATTTGATAATTTTGGAAACTTATCGGGACGCGCTTGTGTCGTGTCGGGATTAAATTTGGACTGTTAAAAGTAAATAAATTATAAGTCACCCGTATGGTCATTTTGAGTGCATCAATGTGTCCGTAAGGGTCGACATAGTCAAAATAATGTACCCGGGGGTTTAGTTTGGATCTCGGTGAGTTTTTAGCCTTAATTAACACCCCGGGAGGGCGTTTTAGGCATTTTGTATTTTTGGGCTTGGAAACCTACGAATTTTCTAGGTTATATCAGATGCTTAGGGTTGTCTTCTAGGGTTAACACAACCAAAAACAAAATACGGCCATTGGATAAGGAAAGGAAAAGCTTACCAAGGAGTTCTAGGCCAAGAATTCCTCCGTTGGCACCGCCGTCACCGCCAAACGTTAGATCGCGCAACAAGGATCACAACCACACTAATTTCATCCACAAATCAGAAACAAAAATTCTCAGGCAAGTATTTATCTTGCTTAATTTTGTTAATGCTTCATTCATATTAGTTTAGGGTTGATTAGGATGAGTTTTATGAAAGAAAACCTATGTTGGAGGTTAGAAATTGCATGTTGTAGAGATATAAACATCATTCTGGAAATCCCCTTCACATGTAGAGGTTGAACCACGAATTTACATTGGTTAGAAGTAGAAATTCTGGAAAAAGAATGAGAAGAATTAAGTTAAAGAAATTATTAGGGTTCATGAGATTTATATATATTTTAACCCTTTTAATTCATGATACTTGATGACAACTCGCATGCCTTACGTAGAATATTATTCATTTGGATTTATAATGCCTGTGGTATAAATTTCTGGTTGTTTGGGAGTTAAAAACTTGGATTTGGATGATAATTCCCGTAACTGGTATTTAGCAGTTTTCTCCATACCTGCTTGATCGATCGATCGACCAGAGAATGTCGGTCGATCGACCCCTTTTTATCGATCGATCGACCCCTTCTGGAAAACTAGATTTTTCCTTATGATGACTTAATTCGATTAAATGCATAATAAATCTTTATTAATGTTATTATGACATAATGAAACATAAAAAGGACCAGTAGGGTAAAGGTAAACCCCGTTAAGTGGAACTTTAATGAATTGCAGAAATGAAGGGTAAACGGGGAAATATCTGTATCTAAGAAATCTAACGTGCGTAGACTTAATAATTAAAATGTCTAGGATTTGGATTAGAAGGTAAGTGAGGGCCTACTGAAATTGTACTTAGGTAAAGAGAATACTTCGAGAGATGAGAAGTGAGTTGGAATAAATTAAATTTCGAAAATAAAATGAATAAGTCCGTTATAAGAAATAATCGAATAAAAATGAACTAAGAATGGAATAATATAATGTTGGGACGTGGGCGTACCTAACTTATGAATGTGAATAGTTATATATCTATATGACTCTGTGATTGATCATATATCTTACATACGTGTAAATAAAATCATGCCCGCGCTACTTGATATCGCTGAGGTTTCCGTGATGGGACAGTCTTATCTTGATGGGACCTTTATGGGGGATATTGACTCGTACCCTAGAACATAGAAATCCTTGGTACAGGCTATCTGATTGATAGTCAGACGGTCCTAAGAGACGTGAGGTTATTTGATGACCTCTTAGTGACTTGGAACTATGCTTCGCCTTAATTTGTGTTTGTTTGTATTAATACAGTTCGAGAGTGATTCCGAACTAGTATTTCCCTTAGTACGAGTGATACGGGGACTTGATAGCAGAGTATGCCAACACCATAAATATTATTGGGGTGCTAGTAGTATACATATATTATATGGGTAATATATATATATATATATATATATATATATATATATATATATATATATATATATATATATATATATATATATTTATTTATTTATTTATATAGTCTTGAAATTTGTAACTTCCTACCGAGGTTAAAAGAAGTTAATTAATGGATAAATATTCCGGTTTTATTATTTCTGGCTGAAATGTTGTGTTACTATTGAAAGACTTTTTTTTTTATTTAAATAAGAGTTATGTGACAACCTTAAATTCCTGGAATTTAATTATCTTAGTCCTAGAAATTGTCGGCATGGAATCTAATGAGAAATTTGAATTAAGTTAATCTTTTGGGATTAATAGTGTGTTAGGGTGCACACTAGAAGAGAGGTGAGACTTTCTCAAGGGAGTGTTGTTACTAATATGTTGTTGCATTAGTCGGTAGCATTTTAAATACTGGCTAAAGTAATTTGAAACTGTTTTTACAATCGGGCCTTGACCCGTTTCCTATTTTCTCTTTTCTCTTGTATATATATGTATATATTATAGGTGCCCAGCCATAGGGGCGTCTTACATAGGATTCTCCGTAAGGAACGCGCTGCAACTTAGGTGGGAGTTGCAGGCCTCTTGCTTAGAAGACCTCATTGTTGATTCCACTTCTAGCAGTATTTATTCAGTTGGGCATGTGTCGCCCTTTTCCATTATTCAGATGTTTATCAAATATTGCGATTAGTTTATTTCCAGTATTTATACTTTGGTTTTATTCCTTTCAGGGTGTTTTCCTTTAAGTTTTAATGTTGGAATCAATTAGTTGGATGTGTAATTATTTGGATTGCTTGTTCCCGTATAGTTATTGGGTGATTCTTAATTTATGATTTAGGTTAAGTTTTAAAATATTGGTTTTAATTGAAATTTGGGATTTACGTCTAAAAAAATGGTTTTTGTCACTTAGCTTAATTAATTAGTGTGTTTAATTGGAAAAGTTATTTTTACGACAGTGATGTTAGGAATGAACCAACCGTTCACCTTGATTATAATTTAATAAAGAATTGATCACCCGGTATTTAATTAGGCGGGGTGTCACAATATTATGTGTTATTAATCATGAGTTTAATCTGGGTTTATGTTGAATATTAATGGAGAATTTTGAAACCTAGGTTTTTTGAGGGATAGAGTATTAAATTCGTTTTTGAATGAAAATTGTAACGTTTTTATGTTAAAATTTTGTTAGAAACCATCCTAATACATGCAGAAAAGGATTAGGACAATTGGTTTAAAATTTGGTGGAGAAACATGAGAGTTTCGTTAATGAAAATGGTGAAAAAAGGCTCCCGCGGAAGGAAGAAGACGACCTGGTACAAAATGAATCGATTTGGCCTTTGGGAGAATCGATTCAGTTTTCCCAGAATTGCCTATTTTGCCTATTTCAGCCTAGAAACATTGAGAAATTGTTTGGGTGACTTTGGAGCCTCTTTAAATTATAGAATTAGGCGGTAGTCTTATTGAGAGAATTAAGGCTAAAATTGTTTGGGCCTAAATTGTAAAGTAATTAATTCGAGAGGGTGAGAATAAATTACGAATGTTTTGAATGAACCTATGATGTGGACCAGCAGAGTAAGAAAGACTTAACTACGAAAATAATAATTGGGCGGGATTGGACCCTTAAAGTAAAGAATATAACTTGACTAATTACAATAGTGAGATTATTCGTAACATAATAGTAGGTTGAGTATTCGAGGGATAAATACTACGTATGAAATACGATAAATGGGGTTGTATACATACCTACTCAATTGATATATATAGGTCGTGTGTGTGCCAATTATATAATTGGTGATTGTACACGAACATAACTACGCTACCTGTTATAATGGAGGTTCCCTTGCAGTGGGCGATCCCACCTTACTGTTTCCAGGGAGGTCTGGATTTGTGACCCAGAATATAGAACTTAGGCCGGCCCAGTATGTGTCGTGTATTGGTAGGATCGGCATGTCGTTTGGGTACTTTAGGTATGTGCGTACCGTAATGGATTAGAACTATTTTTGCCTCCATTACTTATTATTTAATTTTGGGTTCGAGGAGACATACATTACCAATAGTTCCTATGTTAGTACGAGAGGTACACGGACTGATAGCAGAGTATGCCTATTTTGTACGGTGGTCCTTTTGAGAGACATCGCAATTATATATATTAGTGAGAAAGATATATATATATATATATATATATATATATATATATATTTGTGTGTGTGTGTGTGTGTGTGTGTGTGTAACCATTAGATACATATGTCTAGTTAGCTTGGGTAGTATGGCTAGGTGGGCTAAGTATAAACGTGAGTCATGAACAACAAATGAGAGGTAAGGAAACTCAAGGGAGTGTACGCGAATAAAATATGTGTAGTCAATAGGTGATTTTTAAATTGAGATAAATACATGCAAAATATTTTCGAAATGTTTTGGGTCTTAACCCTTCCTATAAATCTTTTTCAAAACCTTTTAGGTGTCCAGCGACGGGGACGCCGGGCTTGACGATCCATTCTAGGGATGCTTGGCTAAAGCATTATGGAGGCTTGCAGGACTTGCTTAGATGCATCTATAATTTGTTCCTAGTGTATGCTTTCATTCTAGTATCTCAACATGTTTCCCCAATTAGATTTTATTTATTTTAGTTATTTATTTCAGACTTGTAATGAGATTTATTTTCCTATTTGTTGGATTATTGTTTGGGTTGGATTTTAGCCGATGGTTTATTCGGCAAGACATTAATCATTTATTTATTTCATTGTGATGGTTGAGACTATATTAATGGTGTGAATGTTTTAATTTAGTTTCACAATATTATTATCAATTTTTTAATGACAGATAAAATTTAACCTCAGTCTAATTAAATAATAGGTGGTTAGTAATTAATATATTTTCCGATAGTGATGCTGAGAATTGACCGAATGAGAAACCTATTTTAATTAATAAAGGACTGATCACCCGGTATTTAATTAGGCGAGGTGTCACAGATGGTATCAGAGCATTAGGTTCTAGTGTCCATAGGATCTGTATGTCTTATTATAATTTCTACGTATCATTCTTTTGATATGGAGCCCTATTATTTGGATTGTTTCTTTTATCTTTACGTATTTGAGATAATGTGCATCTGCCATTAAACTTTGTACGAACTGTGTACTTATACAATTCGATTTATTTTCATATGCCACCGAGGAAAGATCGAGAAGCTAGGGCAGCGACTAGGGATAAGGTGAAGGAGGCTCACTAGGAGCCACAGGAGGTGCCTCAGCCACAGCCACCACCAGAGATGACCTCGATGGCACGGGTAGCAGAGATTGTGACCTAGGCGGTCAGCACAGCTATGACAACTATGGTCATTCATTTCCCATACCCCATCCACAACAACTAATGGCACCAGTGATTCAGGCCCAGATAGGGCCATCTACTTGGTAGAGAGTCAGAGAGATGTTTCAGAAGGGCCACCCGCCCGAGTTTCTGTGAAGTTATGATGTGGTAGAGCCTTGTCAATGGAAAAAGAATATATAGCGCCATTTGCGCATGGTGGAGTGAACTGAGACATAAAAACAAATTCTATCTACTTTCAAACTTGCTGGGGCAGCACTACAGAGGTGAGAGTCAGTTACCACCATTGATGAGAGAGATATGATGACGATTACTGAGTTTTAAGTGAGATTTAATTGCAGGTACTTTTCGCCAGTAGTGGAGACCGAAATGTAGAATAAATTCAATGAGGTGACACAGGTTGATCGTTCGGTAGAAGAGTATAAGGATGAGTTCACCCGTGTATCTAATTTTGTGCCAGACAAGGTGAGAAACGAGGAAGGAAGAATGAAAAATTCATGGATGGATTAGCCTGAAGTATCAGACAACACTTAATCGACAACCCCACATTGGTGATGTATACAAATGTCATCAATAACGCTTTATTACACTACTATGACCATCTCTTCCACTTGAAGGGAAGCAAATAAGGAGGTTACCTAATCCATATGGGCAAGGTAAGTGGGGGTGGTGTCAGCGAACCATCACAGCAGGCAGGCAGGCAATAGTGGCCGGATTCCCGATTGGGGGATCATGCCAAGAGGTTCAGGTCAGGAGGATATCGAGGGCCAGGGATACATACAGGGTTAGTAGGACGCTAATCAGTAGAAACAAATTCCTCTAGGTCGTCAAGGCCAAGGTAACCATGGAAGTGTCCAGCAGGGCCAAGGTCATCAAGGATCGACAGGGCCAAAGGCAGAGACCATTTCCAAGAGAGTGTTTTATATGTGTCCAACATGGTCATAAGAGGAAATATTGCCCATAGTTGGACAGGGCGTAATAGCAGGGTGCCCAATAAGGGCAAATGGCTCCATTACCTCCAATACCAGCACCCCTAGCCCCACAGCAGCAACAGGGTCAGATGCACTATGGGCGTGTATATAACAACCGGGATGTGCCTATGTCTCCAGCAATCAAGAGTATGTTTCCTATTTATGGACATGAAGGTAGGATTGTTTTTATATAGCGCATCACACTCCTTTATTTCTATTAGATTTGCACGAGCAACTTGTCTTTTAGAGACAATTGGCACATGCCTTATGTGTTTAGAGTCACTGTTGGGTAGTGGATCACTTCTACACTCTCTATGTGGAGGTGTAGATATTATTATTGGTAGTTTGAGCTTACTAGCATACCTTATGGTTTTAGACAGGGAGGGATACAATTTTATCCTAGGGATGGATTGGTTGATAGGATACAGGGCGACAGTAGACTGTTACGAGAGAACTATAGTGTTCTCCATTTTGGGTCAAGAGATGTTCTTGATGGCGATGCCTCTTCCCGAGGGAGGGTCGCTCACTCACTTATACTATATTGAGGAGGATACCTCACATTAGATAATGATTCTGATAGACTCGATTCCTGTAGTGATGGGTTTCGAGGATGTATTTCAAGAGATACTGAAATTATCACCCATCCGAGGGATCAAGTTTGTGATCAACCTAACACCAAGTACAAGATCAATTTCCCAAGCACCATATTGCATGGCCCCTGTAGAGATGCGAGGGTTTCATTGGGTGAAGTACATTATCGTGGGGTGTGATGGTGTTATTTATGAAGAAGAGGGATGATTCACTTCGCTTGTGTGTGGATTATAGGGACCTGAATAAGGTCACCACATGGAATAAGTATCCATTGCAACGATTGATAACATATTTGATCATATAAGAGGGGCTGCCTACTTCTCAAAGATTTATTTGAGATCGGGATATCTACATATTTAGGAGGAGGATGTTCCCAAGACTATTTTCCAATTGCGGTACGGGTCGTACGAGTTCAGGGTAATTCCGTTTGGGAGTATGATTGTGTTTATATACACATTCTGGTTTACTCTCGTAGTGAGGATGAGAATGTGGAGCATTTGCGTGGGGTCTTGCAGACACTTTGGGTCCATCAACTGTATGCCAAATTTGAGAAGTATGGATTTTGGCTATGGGAGGTTTAGTTTCTTGGCCACATCGTATCTGAAAAGGGTATTGTAGTGGATCAGAGTAAGGTATCGACGGTGAGGGAGTGGGACATCCCACGACACCGACGAAGATTCACAGCTTCTTGGATTTGGCCGGGTATTATCGTTGTTTCAATAAGGGATTTTTGAAGATAGGGGGTATATTAATGAACCTGACTCGCAAGGGGTACCGTATATGTGGATTGATCATTGTCAGCTAGCCTTTGATGTGCTGAAAGATAAGCTGACATCAGCAAAAGTAGTTGCATTGCCTAGGAGTGGGGGTGAAGTATCGGGTCTAAATGGATGCATCCCTACAGGGACTTGGGGGTGTATTACAGCAGGAGGAGAGGTCCATAGCTTATGCATCTCGAAATCTTAAGCCCCATGAGAAGAATTACCCCACCCATGACCTTAAGTTAGCAGCGGTGGTATTTTCTCTGAGGATATGGAGACATTATTTGTTGGGAGAATAGTTTACATTATTCACGAATCATAAGTCACTTCAGTATCTCTTCACACAAAAGGATTTGAATATGAGGCAAAGGAGGTGTCTAGAATTTGTGAAGGATTACCACTTTGATATACAATATCATCATGGTAAGGCTAATGTAGTGGAAGAGGCATTGAGCCGGAGACCCGCTGGGGAGTTGGCAAAGGTCTAAAAGGCGAAGTGGGGTAATATTTAACACGATGATGAGGTTGCCAGAGCATGTATGTCAGTTTTAGCTATCACTCTCGAGATTCTCATGCGAGTAGTGAAATCACATATGGAGGATCCATACTGTCAAGATAGAGTGCGACAGTTATTAGCTGAGAGGGAGGCTTACGTTTTAATGGGAGACTAGTGGTGCCAGAGGATGAGGACTTCAGGCATGCGGTTATGATTGGGTCTTATAGATTTAGGTTCAAGTTACATCCCAATGGGGATAAGATGTACCAGGATATGAAGAGACAATATTGGTTGGATAGGATGAAGCGAGACATAGAAAATTTTGTCTCAAAGTGTGTCACCTACCAGTTAGTTAAGGTAGACCATCAGAGACCTCCAGGGATGCTACAACCATTGGCTATTCCCATGAAGAAGTGGGAGAGTATTTTGATGGAATTTATTACGGGACTGTCGACATCGCAGAAGGGTCATGACTCCATTTGCGTGATAGTGGATTAGCTGACCAAGGTAGCCCATTTCTTGCTAGTTTGTAGTTATTTTGAGACGATCCAATATGCACATTTGTTCATAGCGGAGATAGTTAAGTTGCATGGAGCACCAGTCAACATTGTATCTGATAGAGATAAGATCTTTGTGTCTCATTTATTTCAGAGCTTTTAGGAGGCCATGGGCACTGACTTACGACTAAGTACCGCATACCATCCACAAACAGACGGATAAACCGACAGGGTAAATAAGATTTTAGAGGACATGTGGAGGATGTTAATCCAAGATTTTGGAGGAGGATGGGAGTGATATCTTCCATTAGTAGAGTTTTCATATAACAACTCTTACCAAATTATTATCGGCATGGAACCGTTTGAGGTGATTTACGGGAGACCTTGTGATTCGCCTGCTTATTGGTTAGAGGTGGGGGACAACAAGTTATTAGGGCCAGAGATGATACAAGAGACAACTACCAAGATATAGCTAATTCGAAGACGTATTCAAATAGATCAGGACCATCAAAAAAGTTATGTTGATACAAACCAGAGGCATATAGAGTCAGAGGTTGGGGACCAGGTGTTGATGCATGTATCTCTTATGAAGGGGGTCATGAGGTTTGTCAAAAAGGGTAAGCTAGCGCCGAGATATGTGGGACTTTTTTCGATTATTGAGAAAGTGGGTGCAGTGGCATATAGACTAGGATTACTAGAGAATATTCAGCGGATAGACGACATGTTCCACGTGGCATCGCTGAATAAGTATAGGAGGAGCGAGAGATATTTTTATCGTGTTCCACTCGAGGAGATTTATTTACAACCAGACGTCTCGTATGAGGAGAGACTATTGTCTATCCAAGATCGTATTGAGTGGAAGTTGCAGTCTAAGGTGGTACCATTAGTCAAAGTTCAGTGGGGACACCACAGTGTTAACGACTCTACATGGGAGCGGGAGGATCACATGCAAGAGCAGTATTCAGAATTATTCACCGCAGGTATGGCCTAATTTCAGGGACAAAATTTCCTGTAAGGGGGAAGTATGTAATACCCCGTATTTATGCGTATTTGAAATTTACTTAATTTAGTAGATTATTCGTTTATTTAAATTACGCGAGCGAAGTAATTTAATGATATAAAAAAAATATGGTTATTGTATATTAATCAATAGAAAGAAATAATGATTAATATTATGTGTTAAAAATTTACTAAGTGAATAGTCTATAAGATGGAAATTTTTACAAGTTATAACAGTTGAAATTGGCGAAATTGAATTTATCTCAATCAGGAATAGCGGTATAGTATACCCGGGGGGTATTGTTCGAGTCTCAGGGAAATTTTTAGACTAAACAGGCACCGTATGAGGGTATTTTAGTCTTTCTGTAGCCTAAAATTTATAGAGCTCCTAATTTCATAGACTTATATATAACATTAGAGAGAAGGGTTTAGGTTTAAGAGTGTAGAAAACAAAAGGGATCCATTAGAGAAGAAAATGAGATAATTCTCGGAGGTTTTGAAGAGTTCTTGAAGAATTAATGTCACGACCCCGACCCAAAATAGTATTAGGGAACGAGTGTCTTGACATGCCACCAAGACAACAAATATTCTGATTTAATTGTTTCCTTAAATAAATGCAACGGATATATTATCACATGGTTATGAATCGTAAAATACTGAAAGTAAAGGAATTACGTCATCAGAGCTTTCTAAAGGAAACTTCATATATATTAAAAGTAACAACGAGTTACAACTTAAGGAAAAATTTAAACCTTATTACAAGAGAGCCAGACATGCTCTAAATAAACATTTTACAAAAAGAGCTCTAAAAGCTAAATCTTCAATATAGTCCATTTTCGTTCCGTCTGTGAGCCTAAACGTTTCCTGAAAAATGGTTATTTATACAACATCAGCTAAAAGCCGAGTGAGGTTCAATCTCCAAACATTCCAGGGTTTTCAGAAAATAGATACCTATTCAAGTCAAAAGAAAAGGAATATACATATATGGATAGGAACTTGCAGTAAATAGATATATATTTTGAAATGAAAGTATATATATCACAATTGGATAGCTCAGAATAAGACGAATGCAACAAATCAAATGTGATATCTTTTTATTTCAATCATATCATTTTGATGGCCAAGTACACTCTAATACCGTATTATACCCCGGTAGTTGAGGGTCAATCGAACTAGTTCGTCACAACGCCTTATTTAGGGCACACCAGCGATAACCCAGCTGGGAAGGTCAGTCAGTAAAGAGGTCCCTTAGGCCGAATCATATTTTCAATATTCAATATCCTTTTCAATAATCATTTTAATCGGTATGTTTATATGGACAAATATAAACATATCACAAATGAATCAATCATCGGTATCACATGAATTTTGAGAATAAAAGCAGTTCACAAAATACATATAGTTTGCATAATATCATATAATCAAAATACACAAGGAATGTCAGAGTACTCACCCAAAATGGAGGTCAAATTTACTGGTATTGAGTCTTCGATCACACGTTAATCTGATAAAGATTTAAGTACACGTTCTAAGGTCCAGTTTATACTATACTTTAATAATAACTTCCTCTTTTAAAGGATTACTGAATCCCCATTTGTCAACTTTTAAAATTCCTTGATCGTAATTGAAGAATTCAATTCATAGTCTTTCCTCATCAGTCGGTTCCCAGTAGAGATGGAGGGTCACAGGGGCACCACTTCAATACCATCTCATCTAGACAGAACATTTCCGGATTCATTCCCAGTAGAGATGGAGGGTCACAGGGGAACCACTTAAATACCATCTCATCTAGACAAAACTTCACTGGGCCTGACTTTGGAATTACTTAAATCGGATTCCATAATAAAGAATCATTTTTAAAAGCGTATAATTTCAAACAAGTTTATAAAATCAACTTGGATTTGTTCAAAATTTTAAGTTTTGATTAGTGAATTCTTTATTGTATTTTACCAGCATAACTACTAAGTAAAGCTATAAAACAATAAATTAAAACTATAAAGATGCATTATAACATTAAGATTACCGTAAGATGAATATCCCTAAGAACTTCTTCTTAGACTTTCTCACACTTTCTCTCACTATTTCTTTCTATAATTCTCAAGGAATTGGTGTGAGTTTCAAATGATCCCCCAAAGGCCCTATTTATAGTTTTCCAAAGATATTCCGGGGTTGACACATGTCCCTACTGACCAATATCTTTTACAATGGGAATCAACGCTCACGTGTCGCGTAACGGAGGTGTCTTGCAGTCTTATTTCACCGGTCTGCGACACGTGTTTTAGCTTCTCCTCTAACGACGACACGTGTTTTGGCTTCTCCTCTAACGACGACACGTGTATGGTGGATATGTTCAAAAGAAAGCACGAGGTGTCGAGGATAGGTATTAAGGGTATAAGGGTCATTTCGGACCTGAAGGGCATTTTGGTAATTTCACATCATATATTTTCAATATTTCTTTTAGGTCCCTGAAAATATTTTATTTATAAAAGGCCCCTTTTTATTTTTCATTTTGGTACCTGAAACTTTCTTTATTAAAACCAAGTCCCTAAAGCTTCATAAAATTACATTTTCTACCCCAAAACTTATCACTTAGCTTAGGATGTGCCATAAAATCTCAGTTTGACCCATTTTACCGTTGATTCTTCAAATTTAAAAATGGGCTTTGTCATATTAAGAACTCGGAATAACATATATGTAATAATATATCATTATTAGATAGTAAGCGTGACGAAATTGAAAGAAGACAATTATATATTGGCATAAGAAAATGGGGTCATTACATCCTACCCTCCTTATAAAAAGTTTGGTCCCCAAACTTTACTTACATTAATTTCCAAAAAGGTATTGATATCTCTCTTTTATTTCATCTTCCCGCTCCCATGTTGCTTCTTCAACAGAATGATTCCGCCATAATACTTTGACTTGTGGAATAACCTTGGTTCGTAATATTTGATCCTTATGGTCCAAGATTTCCACTGGATGCTCAATGTATGTCAAATATTCTCTAACTTGAAGAGGCTCATGACTTAAGATATGTGTTGGATGAGGGATGTATTTCTTCATCATTGAAACATGAAACACATTATGCACACTAGAGAGTTCAGGGGGTAAGGCTATTCGATACGCAACAACACCTATCCTTTCAAGGATTTCAAAAGGTCCTATGTATCTTGGACTCAACTTTCCTTTCTTTCCAAATCGAATTACTCCCTTTGTCGGTGATACTCGTAAGAAAACATAGTCTCCTCTTTGGAATTCTAACGATCGATGCCGATTGTCAGCATAACTCTTTTGACGGCTTTGAGCGATTTGAAGTCGGTCTTGTATCAATTTCACTTTCTCTGTTGTGACCTGAATCAATTCTGGTCCCAATAATTTTCTTTCCCCAACTTCTTCCCAACATGTAGGAAAACGACACCTTCTACCATAGAGTTCCTCATACGGAGCCATTTGAATACTTGCTTGATAGCTATTATTATATGCAAATTCCACTAACGGTAAATGATTGTCCCAATTCCCCTTCAAATCAAGTACACATGCCCTAAGCATATCCTCTAAGGTTTGGATGGTTCTCTCCGATTGTCCGTCCGTTTGAGGATAAAAAGCGGTGCTGAAATTCAATTTTGTTCCCATGGCTACTTGTAGGCTTTTCCAGAAGCGAGACACGAATCTAGGGTCACGATCAGAAATAATTGAAACTGGGGTTCCGTGAAGCTTAATAATTTCCCGTATATACAATTTAGCTAGCTTTTCTAAGGAATGGGTAATCTTAATGGCATGAAAATGAGCAGATTTAGTTAACCTATCAATAATTACCCAAATGGAATCATTACCATTGGAACTCCTTAGTAGCCCTGTCACAAAATCCATGGTAATATGTTCCCACTTCCACTCAGGATTGGTAAAGGTTGTAATAGTCCTGATGGTTTCTGATGTTCAGCTTTTACTTGTTGACAGATCAAACACTGAGATACAAACTCTGCTATCTCCCTTTTCATGTTATTCCACCAAAACACTTCTCGGAGATCTCTGTACATCTTGGTATTTCCGGGATGAACTGTGAATCTCGAGTAATGACCTTCCTCCAAAATCTGCCTCTTTAGTTGGGCATCACCAGGTATACAGACTCTATTTCCAAACCTTAACATATCATCTCGTATCGCAAATTCAATTCTCTTTCCTTCAATAACCTCTTCTTTAATCTTCCTCAGTTGTGGGTCATTTACTTGTGCACTTTAATTCTTTCCATCAACGTGGGTTGTATTTGTAAGTTTGCGATTATTCCTCCTTCGCCATAAATACGTACATTTATTTCCATACTTCTCATATCTTTCAATAGAGCTTCCTGGCTGGTAATAAGACATGCTAAATTTGGTGTAGACTTTCTACTCAACGCGTCGGCAACTACATTAGCTTTCCCCGGGTGATAGTGAATATTAACATCGTAATCCTTCATCAACTCTAACCACCTCCTTTGTCTCATGGTCAATTCCTTCTGAGTAAAGATATATTTCAAACTCTTATGATCGGTATAAATCTCACAAGTCTCACCATACAAATAATGTCTCCAAATCTTAAGAGCAAAAATTACCGCTGCTAATTCTAAGTCATGGGTTGGATAATTTTGCTCATGGAGTTTTAACTGCCTCGAAGAATAAGCTACTACTTTTCCAGTTTGCATTAGCACACATCCCAAACCATTTTTTGAAGCATCACTATAAATCACAAATCCTCCTGTACCGGAAGGAATAGTCAAAATTGGGGGAGTTACTAGTCGGTTCTTAAGTTCTCGAAAACTATTCTCAACTTCCTCAGACCATTCATATTTCACCATCTTTTGTGTTAACCTAGAGAGAGGTTTGGCAATACTTGAAAATCCTTCAACAAATCTTCGATAATAACCTGCTAACCCTAGGAAACTACGAATCTCCGTTACATTAGTTGGTCTTGGCCAATCTAGTATAGCCTCGATCTTTTGAGGATCAACCGACACTCCTTCCTTGGATATGACATGTCCTAGAAAAGAAACACTAGGCAACCAAAATTCACACTTCTTTAATTTCGCATATAATTTCTCTTTCCTAAGGATTTGTAATACTATCTCCAAATGCTTCTCGTGTTCTTCAATACCTTTGGAATAAATAAGGATGTCATCAATGAAAACAACCACACACTGATCGAGATATTTCCTAAACACTCTATTCATCATATCCATAAAAGCGCCTAGTGCATTAGTTAATCCAAATGGCATCATAAGAAATTCATAGTGACCATATCTAGTACGAAAAGTTGATTTCGAAATATCCTCTTCCTTGATCTTCAATTGGTGGTAGCCTGACCTAAGGTCAATCTTCGAAAATACATGCGCACCTTGCAGTTGGTCAAACAAATCATCTATACGAGGTAAGGGGTATTTATTCTTAATGGTCACCTTATTTAGTTCACGATAATCTATACATAACCTCATCGTTCCATCCTTCTTTTTAACAAATAACACTGGAGCACCCCAAGGGGATATACTAGGTCTAATAAAACCCTTGTCTAACAGATCTTGTAATTGAACTTCTAATTCCCTTAACTCTAAAGGTGCCATGCGATAAGGTGGTTTTGAGATTGGTGTGGTTACAGGAACAAGGTCAATGGTAAATTCTACTTCTCTATTAGGAGGTAGACTGGGCAAATCATCTGGAAAAACATCTGGAAAAAGCCTAGCTCTAGGGATATCTTCTAAACTAGGCTCTTTTGTTTGTAAATCAATAACACTGGCAAGGAATCCTTGACATCCCTTCTTAAAAAAACTACAAGCTTGCATTGAAGAGATAATACGCATGGGAGATAAGATGCTAGTTCCTTCAAAACTGAATTCTGGTTGGTTAGGAATTTGGAAAATAACTCTCTTCTCAAAACAATCCACCCTAGCATGATATGATGCTAACCAATCCATCCCCAAAATGACTTCAAAATCTCTTATGTCTAAAACTATCAAATCAGCGATTAGTTTATGACTACTGACATTTATAGGGCAAGACTTATATACTAATGTTCCCATCAATAACTCACCCGAAGGAGTTGAAACGTGTATGATATGATTCAAGGATTCAGGAATATTAGAAAAGCGATTAACAAAACGCACAGACACAAATGAATGGGTAGAACTAGGATCAATTAAAACTTGAAAAGGTTGTGCACATATAGAAAGTGTACCTGACACTACTGCATTAGAAGCCTTTGCATCAGAAAGATTAAAGACTCCACCTTGTTTGCCCTGATCCTTGTTGTCATTAGAAGTCTTTGTTGCCGTCTTCCCCTTGTTAGGACAATCTCGCATTTTATGTCCCTTTTGGCCACACCCAAAGCAACTCCCCGTCTCCAGGTAACACGGTCGCCCTCTATGAATATTACCACAACGTTGGCATTTATCAACATTAGAGGGTTTGTTTACTAAAGGTTGCCCTATATTAGGTATTTGTTATTGGGGTTCCTTCCTCTTTGTTCTCCAAACTTCCTCTTCCCCTCTCTAACCTGATTATATTCTTCACTATCCTTCTCAGCTATTATTGCCCTAGCCTCCATGTCATTATATGATGCCAACTTTAGGATGGAAATTCGACTACGAATATTCAACCTTAACCCACGTTCAAACTTCTTGGCTCTTAAAACATCAGTTATCACAACATGAGGTGCAAAACGGGATAACTCAGTAAACTTTGCCTCATATTGACTAACCGTCATATTCCCTTGAACCAGACCCATGAAGTCAGCTGCTTTTTGGTCTTGCACCATTTCGGGAAAGTATTTCTCGTAGAAGATCACTAAGAAGTCATTCCAACCTATGGGATTATTCCTTTCCCCATGCAGTCTCTTAGTCATTCTCCACCAATGTTCGGCTTCACCCTCTAACATGAATGTTCCAAATAAAACCCGTTGTTCATCTGTACACTTAAGAACATCGAACATCTTTTCCATTTGCATCACCCAATTTTCTGCTTCAGTGGGGTTAGGAGTCCCTTCAAAAGATGGAGGATTCAACTTCTTGAACTGTTCAATAGTACAACTACTTAGTTCAAGATTCCTTGGTGCTCCATTATTCACCTGATGCTCCACAATTCTTGCTAGACTTTCAATTGCCTTGTATGCACCTTCCAGCCCTTCGATACTCGAACCACTAGTCCCTAGAGTTGATCTTGCCTTGGTCATTTTCTACAGTCATGGCCAAACGTAAGATGTATTATACTAGCCCAAGATTGCATTTTAGAAGAACAATGATATATAAATAATTATATATAGACTATAAGAAATATGGAGGGTTATCACATAAGTCGGATATTTAATCCTATAACCTATGTATGGAGACTTAAAATCGATAACGTTCGAAACTTATGTTCAGTAGTCTACGGGTTCATAACCTATGCTCTGATACCACCTCTGTCACGACCCCGACCCAAAATAGTATTAGGGAACGAGTGTCTTAACATGCCACCAAGGCAAAAAATATTCCGATTTAATTGTTTCCTTAAATAAATGCAACGGATATATTATCACATGGTTATGAATCGTAAAATACTGAAAGTAAAGGAATTACGTCATCAGAGTTTTCTAAAGGAAACTTCATATATATTAAAAGTAACAACGAGTTACAACTTAAGGAAAAATTTAAACCTTATTACAAGAGAGCCAGACATGCTCTAAATAAACATTTTACAAAAAGAGCTCTAAAAGATAAATCTTCAATATAGTCCATTTTCATTCCGTCCGTGAGCCTAAACGTTTCCTGAAAAATGGTTATTTATACAACATCATCTAAAAGCCGAGTGAGGTTCAATCTCCAAACATTCCAGGGTTTTCAGAAAATAGATACCTATTCAAGTCAAAAGAAAAGGAATATACATATATGGATAGGAACTTGCAGTAAATAGATATATATTTTGAAATAAAAGTATATATATCACAATTGGATAGCTCAGAATAAGACGAATGCAACAAATCAAATGTGATATCTTTTTATTTCAATCATATCATTTTGATGGCCAAGTACACTCTAATACCGTATTCTTCTACCGTATTATACACCGGTAGTTGAGGGTCAATCGAACTAGTTCGTCACAATGCCTTATTTAGGGCACACCAGCGATAACCCAGCTGGAAAGGTCAGTCAGTAAAGAGGTCCCTTAGGCCGAATCATATTTTCAATATTCAATATCCTTTTCAATAATCATTTTAATCGGTATGTTTATATGGACAAATATAAACATATCACAAATGAATCAATCATCGGTATCACATGAATTTTGAGAATAAAAGCAGTTCACAAAATACATATAGTTTGCATAATATCATATAATCAAAATACACAAGGAATGTCAGAGTACTCACCCAAAATGGAGGTTAAATTTACTGGTATTGAGTTTTCGATCACACGTTAATCTGATAAAGATTTAAGTACACGTTCTAAGGTCCAGTTTATACTATACTTTAATAATAACTTCCTCTTTTAAAGGATTACTGAATCCCCATTTGTCAACTTTTAAAATTCCTTGATCATAATTGAAGAATTCAATTCATAGTCTTTCCTCATCAGTCGGTTCCCAGTAGAGATGGAGGGTCACAGGGGCACCACTTAAATACCATCTCATCTAGACAGAACATTTCTGAATTCATTCCCAATAGAGATGGAGGGTCACAGGGGCACCAATTAAATACCATCTCATCTAGACAGAACTTCACCGGGCCTGACTTTGGAATTACTTAAATCGGATTCCATAATAAAGAATCATTTTTAAAAGCGTATAATTTCAAACAAGTTTATAAAATCAACTTGGATTTGTTCTAAATTTTAAGTTTTGATTAGTGAATTCTTTATTGTATTTTACCAGCATAACTACTAAGTAAAGCTATAAAACAATAAATTAAAACTATAAAGATGCATTATAACATTAAGATTACCTTAAGATGAATATCCCTAAGAACTTCTTCTTAGACTTTCTCACACTTTCTCTCACTATTTCTTTCTATAATTCTCAAGGAATTGGTGTGAGTTTCAAATGATCCCCCAAAGGCCCTATTTATAGTTTTCCAAAGATATCCCGGGGTTGACACGTGTCTCTGCTGACCAAGCTTTTACAATGGGAGTCAGCGTTGACGTGTCGAGTAACGGAGGCGTCTTGCAGTCTTATTTCACCGGTCTGCGACACGTGTTTTAGCTTCTCCTCTAACGAAGACACATGTTTTGGCTTCTACTCTAACGACGACACGTGTATGGTGGATATGTTCAAAAGAAAGCACGAGGTGTCGAGGATAGATATTAAGGGTATAAGGGTCATTTCGGACCTGAAGGGCATTTTGGTAATTTCACATCATATATATTCAATATTTCTTTTAGGTCCCTGAAAATATTTTATTTATGAAAAGGCCCCTTTTTATTTTTCATTTTGGTACCTGAAACTTTCTTTATTAAAACCAAGTCCCTAAAGCTTCATAAAATTACATTTTCTACCCCAAAACTTATCACTTAGCTTAGGATGTGCCATAAAATCTCAGTTTGACCCATTTTACCGTTGATTCTTCAAATTTAAAAATGGGCTTTGTCATATTAAGAACTCGGAATATCATATATGTAATAATATATCATTATTAGATAGTAAGTGTGACGAAATTGAAAGAAGACAATTATATATTGGCATAAGAAAATGGGGTCATTACAATTAAAGTGTTTTCTTACACCACAATAAAAATTGGAGTGTGGATTGAAGGAGAAGACAACAAAACCAACCTTTCAATCACATAATCAGACCCTACTAATCAAAGGCAAGTGTTTATTGCAAATTCTTTTGAGGTTATAATGCCCATGTTGTGAGGGTTTCATTATTATTTGATTTAATTGACATTCTTGGAAGAAAAGAATAATTTATATGCATGTTTGGGTAGGAATTTTATGTAGTATGATTCAACATCTGTAAAAGATAAGAAATAAGAGATTATGTGTTAATAATGACGAGTTTTATATGACTTTATTTTGAATATTAATGGAGACTATTGAAACCTAGGGTTTTTGAGGGATATAGGTTTAAATCCGTTCTTGAATGAAAATCGTCATGTTTTGATGTTAAAATTACATTAGAAACCATCCTAATACATGCAAAAAAAGGTTTGGAACAATTGGTTTAAAGTTTGGTGGAGACACATGAGAGTTATGTTAATGAAAATGGAGAAAAATGCACTCGCATAAGGAAGAAGATGACCTGGTACAAAATGAATCGATTCGGCCTAGAGGCAAATCGATTTGGTTTGCCCATGATTGCCTGTTTTGCCTTTTTAAGCCTAGAAACTTTGAGAAAGTTTTTTGGGTGACCTTTGGAGCCTCTTTAAATTATTGTGAGGGACTTATGGGAATGCAGTAGGTCCATGATAGAATCGGGTAGTAGTCTTATTGACATAATTAATGCTAAAATTATTTAGGCCTAAATTGTAATGTAATTAATTAGAGAGGATGAGCATAAATTACGGATGTTTCGAATGAGCCTATGATGTGGACCTGCAGAGTATGAAAAACTTTACTACTGAAATAATAATAAGGGGGGCACTGGGAAACTTGAATTAAATAATAAGACTTGAGTAATTACCATAGAGAGAGTATTCGTAACATAATAGTATAGTGAGTATTCGAGGGATAAATACTACACACGAAATACGACAAATGGGGTTTTGTACATACCTCTAGAGAGAGAGAGAGAGAGAGAGAGAGAAAGAGGTCGTATGTGTGCCTATTATATAATTGGTGATTGTAAATGAACATACCTACGTTACATGTTATCACGTAGGTTCCCTCACAGTGGGCAATCCCACCTTGTCGAATACAGGGAGGTCTGGATTTGTGCCCAAGAACATAGAACTTAGGACGACCCACTATGTGTCATGTATTAGAGGGACCGACGTGTCGTTTGGGTACGTTAGGTATGTGTCTTACTCAAAGGCTTAGAACTATGTTTGCCTCCATTGCTTGTTATTGATTTTGGGTTCGAGGAGACATACCAAACCAATAGTCCTTATGTTAGTACGAGAGGTATACGGTCTGATAGTAGAGTATGCCTATTTTGTATGGTGGTCCTTTTGAGAGACATCGTAAATATATATATATATATATAAGATAGGTTGGTTTTTGAAAATGTACACATTTTTAACGGTCCGGATGAGTGCCACCTCCTAACATATTTTAATGGTTGAGATCATATGTACTTTCTTTTTACAATCCTACCCCTCAACTATTTGGTTCCCCCCTTTTGGTACTTAACAACCTTACCCTTCAATTAAAAAATTGGGGCTTTTGGGTAAAAGCACACGTGTGTTGAGTTTCCCCCTACTTTTTTACCCAAACATTCTCTCACCTCACCCTCTCTTCCATTTTCTCTCTTTCGTTTCTCCCTTCCCCAATGAAAACCCAATCCCCCGCCCCCTCCCGCCGCCCCCTCCCATCGCCAGGTAAGATCCCCCCTCCCCCTCTCCCCTTCCCCACTCATACACACGCACACACACACACACGCACACACACACACACACACACACGCATGCACAAACGCACACATAGTCATTTTCTGGGTTCATTGGGTGCCGATTAAGGGTTCTATGTTTTTTTGGGGGGGTGCCTATTTGGGTTGAGTAGTTCTATTATGAACTTTGACATATTTGATTTATTTTTTTTCTGGATCGAGCAGGTATGTTCCAGAAGCTCTGATTGAGAAGGTCTGAATATGTGTAAGTAATGGTGGTTTGGCAACTAATTTTACATTTTGTCTTGCTTTTTATTTGGATGTCTTGGCTAAGTTGAGTGATTTTGAAAATTGGTACTTACTTTATAGGCCCGTAGGTTTTAGAATATAGGATAGTGATTATTTTAATTTCATATTTGATTTTAATGTATCTTACCCCTATATAAATCCCTATTTTATTTTCTTGATTAAAGTCTGTTGTGCTTTAGCCTTCGAAAGACTATTTAGGTTGAATGATGTTATCGGACTTAATGTTGCAATTAGAAAATTAATGGGAGTTTGATTATATATCAGACCTAATTTAAAGACATTGACATGTCCTTTATTGGTACACAGCAAAAATGCAAGGCATCATTAATGATCAGATCTAATCGGTTTGAGTTCGTGGCTGTTTATCATTGCTAAGCAGAAAATATAAGAAGATCATATTCATAACTCAACCATGATCCTCAAAGTAGGTTTCTTCCATGGAGGCAGTCTCCCTTGATGGACTGGATTGTAAAGATTTACGAGAGAGTCTTATTTTATGAGTGGTATAATTGGGGAGGTTTGTTGTCTGTCTTAATTGTGTTCTTACTATTCCCTGTCAGCATGTTGTTCGGACAGAGATGGGAGTTCCACCAGTTGTTCATATTGCAAAAATGATGCTTTTAGTATCAGTCTTTATTATTTTATGCAAATATGGTTTTACTTTTGGTAATGATTCTCCTTTTATTGAGGTTAAGTTTGTACTAAATTTTCCTAGCAGGTATATATAACTTTTCTCTTAGATATATAATGGGAGAAACCATCATAGTGGTCGGAGTGGTATTATCCCTCGGATACATGATGTTTCGTAACAAATGCTTACCCTTCTTTTTGATCATCTATACTTTTTATGTTTGATCTTGTGATATTTTCTGTCATTATTTTTTTGTTTACTGCATCTATGGTCCATGGTGCTTACTAATATGCCACAACTTACTAATATATCCCATATTTTAAGTTTAATTTCTAATTTACCTTTTATTTTTATCTGTTAATTCTAATTACCTTGATTTTATTAATTTTGTAGCCCGCGACATATTGTCAGCAGACTCATTATGGTATGAAAATGGAAGTTGGAATCTACCGATCAGATCGAGTGGACCTTCTTGACAGTCACCAACAACCATTTGCTTACGAATATGATCGCATAATCATTCTAATTAATTTATACCAAAAGAGTTTATTATGGTATGATACAATTATGATTACATTTACTATTACTATTACGATTACAATTATGATTAACATTATGATTACAATTACAATACAAGATTTTAATAGTTGGCATACATGTGCAGATTTACATGTGGCGACGACGCAATAAGAAGTATCAACAACAGTACTGCCTCCAAGACTTTATGCATAGTTTTATGCTATTTTAATTACTATTCATCTATCATATGTTTGAGGATGTCACGACAATCAAGCTATCTAAGCACTTCACGTTCATTGAGATTTATGTGCTCAAGTTGTTTAATACATCAAGGATGCCTTTAATACAGATATATAGAGAGGTGGTACCACAAAAACCTCTTATATACATAATGGGATAAGCCATCTTAATGGACGGACTGGTATTACCCCTCGGACACATGATGTTCCATAACAAATACATCCCCTCCTTTTCATCCTCTTACGCTAAACAGACGTACCAATAACGTTTTGATTTAAAAAATTTCATGGTTTGTCTTTTGATATTTTATGTCATTTTTGGTTAGTTTAGTGCATCTACGACCCATGGAGCTTACTAATATGACACAACTTACTAATACAACCCATAATTTAAGTTTAATTTCTAATTTACACTTTATTTTTATATTCCAATTCTATTTACCTTGCTTTCATTTTTTTTCTAGCCCGTGACATATCTTCACCAAACCCATTATGGTATGAAAATGGAACTTGGAATCTACCGATCAGTTCGTGAGCATCTTCCTCACGGTCACCTACAGTCATTCGCTTACGATTATGATCCCAGCATCATTCTACGTCCTTGCTACCACAAGAGTTCATTATGGTATGATATAATTATGATTGCAATTACTATTATGATAACGCTTAAAATTACGATTACAATTACAATACAGGTGTTCAATAGTTGTCAAACATTAAGAAGTGTGAAAAATAGTACTACCTCCAAACCTCTAATATTGGATGTTTTGCATTGAAGTTTGTCCATAAATGTAAGTTAGTTGAATTATATAGACCTTTGTGTATTTAATGATTGCGTCATTCAATTAACATTATACTATTATGGTTCAGTTTATATACTCTTTATATGCATTTAGTTATGCCTTCCATTGTCAAAACCACTCTTGGAACTGCCATCTTAAATTCATCCCATAAAACCTCCGTCCAAGACCAGGTTAGTTTTTTCATATATTTGTAACGATTTCCATTCAATCAGCAGTTTCTTGACATGGTTTCTAGCATACTTGCTACTGTTCGATTGCCCATATGTCTAACTGTTGATTTGATCTGAAACTCTGGGGGATTGAAGATGTAAATTAATTGAAGGGGTAAACAGACATTCTCACTTTGTTCTTTTATTATAATTTTCTTCTTCTTAATCTACTTTATCTGATTATAACTTTCCTGTTCCAACCTATATATGTATGCATATGCATACATATATATGCATAGGCATATATATATGCAGTTATATATACATGCAGATTGCATATATATGCATATGCATATATATGCAATCTGCATGTATATGTAGATGCGAAGTTACATCAATGTCATGTAAATTTTTTCAGTGTAAATTTACATATGATAAATATTAAGGCCCATTCTTTTATTAATCGAGTTTAAATTTCATATGTTGCATTTGTATTTTGTTAAGGGAGTGTTTGATCACAAAGTTAATTGAGTTTAAATTTCAAATGTTGCATTTCTATTTTGTTAATCGAGTTTAAATTTCATATATATGAAGTTGCAAAACTCACGTGGGAGTCAATTTTCTTTCCCAAATTTAAGATGTATTACAAATCATAAGCCCTAATTATGTTTTAACATCATCCAATACTAAGCAGGCTTGGAAATTTAAAGCAGGTAACAATCTCTGGGTAACTTTTATAAACTGTAAGTATCTAACTTGGATTGCTGAAATGGTTATATGGCTTTTTAGAGGATCAAATATGCTTAGGAGGTAGTGGACTTAAATTATGATTGGGTTAAAGATGATCTGGTGTGGAAACCATCTTACAGTAGTACACTTTCAATTGTGATTGTTTGATATTTCTTCTTTTAATTTAGATGCTACGATGCTCATTAGATTCTACTGAGCGGGCCATTTCAACGGTCACTGAATGAAAACAACAGTTGCAAAACTCAAGTGGGAGTTAATTTTCTTTCCTAAGAGTAAGATGGATTAGGAATCAGAAGCCTTAATTACGTTATCAAAGCATTCAATATTATGCAGGCTTGGAAATTTAAAGCAGGTCACAGTCTCTGGGCAACTTTTATAAACATTAAGTATCTAATATGGATTGTTGAAATGGTTATATGGCTTTTCATAGGATCAAATGTTCTTAGGAGGTAGTGGAATACAATTGTGATTGGGTTAAAGATGATCTGGTGTGGAAACCTTCTTATAGTGGTACACCTTCTCTGTTGTGGCAACCATCTTACAGATCTACCTCATGCTTATGTTAAATTTAATGATTCCAGTTCTTGCAATTGCACTTACAAGTTTATTTTTGGGTAATTTGGACCATTGATTTGTCTATAATGTAGGGAAATTTGGGTAATTGCACAACTTAACTGATTACCCGAGCTTTGGTTAATCCCATATGAATTCCCATACAATGTTGCCCTTGAATTTACTGATTCAATAATAATTCTAGGCAATAAAATTAAATATTTAATGTTCTTCGGTGTTTGTGAATGCAACAACGTTTATACCACATAAAATGCCCACCTGGCATCTTCCTTTTATGCTGAAAATCAACCTCATGATGTGCCCCCTGCAGACCCGAACAAATGAGAAGGCATTTTAAACTCTCACTTTATTCTTTTATCATAATTTTCTTCTTCTTAATCTTCTTCATCTGATTATAACTTTCCTGTTCCAACCTATATACGTATGTGTATGCATACATATATATGCATATGCGTATACATATATATGCATATATATGCAGATGCGAAGTTACATCAATGTCATATAACTTCTCCCATATGGAAATACAATTTACAACTTCATATGATTTGGTTATTTGAATTGTGTGATGCATTACTGTAATCATATATATCATTTTAGAGTAGGGTGTATATTCCATAAAATTCTCTTTCCCTCTTTGTTTGTAATCCATTTGCTATTTTGTGGCATTTTTGTTTATGATGGAATAAAAATATGTAAGATGAAGTGGTGGCTGTTCATGTTTGGAGGACTAATTTGGAGACAAATGCTGTTTTGCGTGGTATTTTTTTTTGGTTGATCTGGCTAGCAGTCTTGAATTTCCTATAATTACTTAATTTCATGTATCGTTTACCTGCTGTTGTTTGTAGTTCCACTGCTGCACAATGTCAAGCGTAGTTCTATTCCGCCTCTCAAAAATAGTTGTAGATCATATATATTGATTGGATTATGATGTATATGGATGGCTTGGGTAATATACGGTGAATCAATTTGGTTTTGAAAATAAGTCATGGTATACGTTTCACTAACTATAACAGGTTTTCATTTTGTTCAGGATTTCAACCTCGAAATGGCTACCGATGGAACATATGATGTCACGTTTTGATATAGATAACATTCCCATTGAATTTGGAAGAAGAGTCACATTGAAATACATCCACAAGAAGTTCTCGAGATTAATGGTTCATGATGAAGTGAAAACAACTAACTTGAAGGGATTAAGGAAAGCAGTGGGTTATTAAGAGGTTATTAGGGTATTACTAAAGTCAGAGCAGATGATGATAAATTTGCAAAATAGGTGGCTGCTATGAATGAAGTTGTGTATATCCAAATTTGGGATTTTTTTATATTGTTGTATTTTTTGTTACCCCTTAAATAGGGTAGATAGTCCAATAAACAAAGGAGGCTATGCCCAATTTTTTTTTAAAAATTGAAACTATGTTTTTTTTAGACACAGTGAATTTGATTGATGAATATTGTATATTTCATTTTATGTGTGAATTTGTTTGAAGAATTTAGAAAATTTGGATGTTGGATTATTTGTTATTTCTTAAGCAGTGTGGATAGTTCCATAAACAAAGGAGACTATGTCCATTTTTTTTAAAAATTTGACACATTTTTTTTTAGACACAATGTGAATTCGATGGATGAATATTATATATTTAGTATTAAATGTGAATTTAGTTGATGAATTTGGACTATTTGAATGTTATTGAACTATTTGTTGTTTGTTTTAAAATTACACTTCAAAATTTTTGCGTTTTGCTATTACGTACTTTAAAAAATTGTCACCGTTTCGCGATTATGTACTTTGGAAAAAAAAAATCGTGCCTTCAGGCACGGGCATACGCTAGTGTGTGAGTATATATATATATATATATGTGTGTGTGTGTGTGTGTGTGTGTGTGTGTGTGTGTGTAACCATTTGATGAACTCTACTTATGTGTGATAGTAGACAAATTGTTAGTGTGCATGTAAATAATGAATTAAGTTGTGAAACTTAATTAAATGGGAGGTGAGGAAACTCAAGGGAGTGTACGTGAACATAACATGTGTAATCAATAACTGATTTTTAAATTGTGATAAATACTTGAAAAATATTTTCAAAATATTTTGGGTTCTAACCCTTGTTATAAATCTTTTTCAAATTGTTTAAGGTATCCAGCCACAGGGAGGCCAGACTTGACGATCCATTTGAGGGACGATTAGCTGAAGCACTATGGTGGTTTGGAGGACTTGCTTAGACACATCTATTATCCGTTCCTAGTGTAGGCTTCCAATCCAGTATCTCAGTTGGGCATGTTGTCCCAATTAGACGTTATTTATTTTAGTTATTCATTTTAGACATGTAGCGAGATTTATTTTCCTATTTATTGGATTATTGTTTGGGTTGGATTTTAGCCAATGGTTTATTCAGTAAGGCATTATTCACTAATTTATTTCATTGTGATGGTTAAGACTCTATTAATGGTGTGAATGTTTAAATTTAGTTTCAGCTTATTATTATCAATTGTTTAATGAGAGATAAAATCTTGACACCGGCTTAATTAACTAATAGGTGGTTAGTAATTAATATGGTTTTAGATAGTGATGTTGAAAATGAACCAAATGACAATCCTCTTCTAACTAATAAATGACTAATCACCCTGTATTTAATTAGGCGGGGTGTCATAGTCATGTTATCAAACTATGCATCCCATGACTACAACTCATCTTACCACTATGATATAGCCAAATGGCCATATGAGCAAAAAGTTACGATGACCTCTACAACTCATCTTACCACTATGATATAGCAAAATGGCTTCAGTTTCCTCCCCACATTTGGGACGTCCATAATAATAATGAACATTGCAACTAGGTAATCTCCCATAATCAGAAAGATTGTGGATCACCCATATCACCATTGCTTTAAGTGTGAACTTTCTACCCTTATGTGAGTCAAACACTATCACGTCTTATCCCATAACTCTTTAAGTTCTTTAACTAATGGGGCTAAGAATATATCCATATCAGCATCGGGACCCGTCGACCCGAGTATTAATAAAGATAATAATATAAACTCATTTCTCATGCACAATATTGGAGGGAGACTTAAAGGTGCCAAGAGAAATGGTTAATAACTCTGATTAGTACTTAAACTGAAAGGGTTAAACCCATTAGTTGAGATTGCAATATGGACATTGTGTGTTTCCTTTGCAAATTCAAGGTGTCATGAATTTGAAATTTTTCAGGTGATTGAACCAACCATAGGGCGCATTAGATTCCCACCAATCTCAAATCGAGCGTGCCATGTCATGGCCTCTGCTATCCACGGTACAGTGAAATTTATTTTTAACCGTGGACCGAGGTAAAAATATTTCACAACCTTTTGTGGAACTTACGAGCACTTGTGAGGTTTTTCATAATTGACTTTTTGATTCTTAAAAGGCATATATCTGGGCTCACTATATACTAGGACACTCTCCTGTAATACCACGTATTTTTATGCTCTCTAAATTTGGGGATTTATTAAAATCAATGTGAGATATTAATTTAATATAAATTCGGAAATTAATTATTTTTTTTATAATTACTAACGTGACGAGAGTTAGTAATCATTGGAAACTTGTTGAATATTACTAATGAGTAAAGTAATATATAATATTGGTTCTATTAAATGTCACGAGTGAATAAAATGACAATTTTTGAAATTTAAGTCGAGACGCGCCCGTGTCGTGTCGGGACTAAATGTTGATTAATAAAAGTGAATAAATTATAAGTCACCCGTATGGTCAATTTGGAGTGCGCCAAAGTGTCCGGAAGGGTCGAGATAGTCAAAATAATGTACCCGGGGGTTTAGTTTGGGTCTCGGGGCATTTTTAGGCCTAATTAACACCCCGGAAGGGGGTTTTGGACATTTTACATTTTTAGTCCTGAAAACCCACGAAAATTTTAAGGTTATATCAGATGCTTAGGGTTTCCTTCTAGGGTTAACTCAACCAAAAACAAGAGACGGCCATTGGAGAAGGAAGGAGAGATCTTGCAAAAGAGTTCTATGACAAGGACTCCTCCGTTTGCACCGCCGTCACCGCCAAACACTAGATCACGCCACAAGGACCACAACCACACTGATTTCAGCCACAAATCAGAAACAAAAATTCCCAGGCAAGTATTTATCTTGCTTAATTTCGTTAATGCTTCATTCATATTAGTTTAGGGTTGATTAGGATGAGTTTTTATGAAAGAAAACCCATGATGGTGATTAGAAATCACATGTTGTAGTGATATAAACAATAATCTGGAAATCCCTTTCACATGTGGAGGTTGAACCACGAATTTATATTGGTTTAGAAGTAGAAATTCTGGGAAAAGAATAAGAAGAACTAATATAAACATATTTCTAGGGTTCATGAGAATTATATAAGTTTTGGCCCTTTTAATCCATGAATCTTGATGAAAACTCACATGCTTTACGTAGAATATTGCTCATTTGGGTTTATATTTTTTATGGTATAAATTTCTAGGAGTTTGGGAGTTAAAAATTTGGATTTGGATGATGTTGTATGATAGAACCCGTAACCTGTATTCTACAGATTTTGCCATACCTGTTTGATCGATCGATCGAGCCAAGAGCATCGATCGATCGACGGTTCGATCGATCGACCCCTTTCTATCGATCGATCGACACCTCCTGGGAAAGACCATATTTTTCCTTGGGTTGACTTAATCCGATTAAATGAGAAATAAATCTTGATTAATGTTATTAGGACATAAGGAAACATAAAGAGGACCAGTAGGGTCAAGGTAACCCCGTTAGGTGGAACTTTAATGAAATGGGAAAAATGATGGGAAAATGAGGAAATATTCATACTTAAGAAATCTAACGTGCGTATACTTAAAAATCAAAATTTCTAGGAGTTGGATTAGAAGGTGAGTGATGGCTTACTGAAATTGTACATAGGAAAGGTAAATACTTCGAGATATGAGAAGTGAATTAGAATAAATTAAATCTCGAAAATAAAATGAATAAGAGACAAACCGTTATACGTGATGACTAAATAACAAGTAATAAGGATAAATTTCATAATCATAGGTCGTGAGAATGTACCTAAATGAATATGGTAATAGTAGTATATTTATATGACTGTGTTTATGCATATACTATATACGTGTAAAAATCATGCCCGCGCTACGTTCTATCCCTGAGGTTACCGCGCTGCGACAGTCTTATCTCGATGGGACCTTTATGGGGGATATTGACTCGTACCCTAGAAGAGAGAATCCTTTGGTATAGGCTATCGGATCGATAGTCAGACGGTCCTAAGAGACGTGAGGGCATGTGATGACCTCTTAGAGGCTTGGAAACTATGCTTCGCCTCAATATTGATTGTGTTTTGTTTTAATACAGTTCGAGAGTGATTCCAAACTTGTATTTCCCTTACTACGAGTGCTACAGGGACTGGATAGCAGAATTATCCCGCACCATAATTAATATGTGGGGTGCTGTTAGAATATATATATTATATGAGAATTTAATATACATATATATTTAAATCTGAAAATTGGGAATTACCTACTGTGTCTATGGTAAGAAAGAAAGGAATAATTATTTCAATTTCGGAATAAGTGTTTGAAAAGTATAATATGTTACTGAGAAACTTTATTAGTAAATAAGGTTTAAATGAGAACCTTGTTCTTAAATGAAATTAACCTCTTAAACAACTGAATTTGTCAATTTAAATCTTACGAACAACCTAAGATAAAAAAAGTTAAACCGTTGGGAAGGTTAGTGCGATAGGCGTGCACATTAGAAGAGAGGTGAGAATTTCTCAAGGGAGTGCCACACTAATATGTTGTTTCATTGCCCAGTAAATATTTTAAATACTTGCTAAACAAATTATAAATCATTTTTACAATCGGGCTCTGACCCGTTTCCATTTTCTTTCCTCTCTTGTATCTATGTATGTATTACAGGTGCCCAGCCATAGGGGCGTCTTCCATAGGATCCTTTGGAAGGAACGCGCTGCAGCTTAGGTGGGAGTTGCAGGCTTCTTGATTAGATGACCTTATTTTTTTGATTCCACTCCTAGTATTATTTTATCCAATTGGGCATGTGTCGCCCTTTTCCATTATTCAGTTGTTTTATTGGATATTGTAATTCGTTTATTTCCAGTATTTACACTTTGGGATTTATTATTGTCACGATGTTTTTCCTTTAAGTTTTAAATGTTGGATTCAATTAGTTGAATGTTTAATTATTTGAATTATATGTTCCAGGATAGTTATTGTTTGATTCTTTAACTATGAATTATGTAAAGTTTTAAATGTTGGTTTATAAAAATAAAATTTGGAAAGTAATGTCTAAAAAGGTTTTGACACTTAGCTTAATAATTTAGGGTGTTTAAATTGGAAAAGTTATTTTTTATGACAGTGATGCTAAGAATGAACCGACCGTTCACCTTGATTATAATTTAATAAAAGACTGATCACCCGGTATTTAATTAGGCGGGGTGTCACATCGTCCTTGGTTTCGTGCTCGATTCGGTACAATATGCAATAATATTTGGATGCATGGATAGATTTGTACTTCAAACCCAAACCGTCAAGCTCTTCTTCATGTTAGGGTAATTGTCTAGTAATGTGTTCTCTTATAGGAGAATGTCCTTAACCCACTTAAGAATTCTTGTTATGTTGTTGCCCGAAAAAACCAATTAACTCTTCAAATTATGCAAACCTATCATTGCATTCAATACCGAGTGTCATTTTTTAAAATTTTTATGCAGAGGTCTAGCTCCGTCAGCTTTTAATCATATGTATTCCCGATCTTCTAGTAATTCAGCATCACCTTGTTCATTGACCTGATCATAATGCACATTATTCGTGTTCATAGTCTTGTGGTTTTGATTGAGGTAGACTCCATAGGAATCATCAATTAGGTCAGTCAAAGGATGATGGGATGGGGGGTTCCATTATGCAGTAATGTCCCGATAATTCATTCGAAACATATGGTACATTCTTTTTCCCATGGAATGTCCATATCTTATAGTCTTGCATCATACCCCACATTAGTAAATTCAATTAAATGTATTCCATTGTCCACATTATGTTTAATTTTATCACTAACGTTCAACTTCCTTTTAGATATTGTGTATATTGTGCTTGGTGATTATACAATGCATATGTTCGCATGTGCGTGTGCATTGTTTTCTACCATATAAAGCTTTTTATTAACACTTATCTCTTTTGGTTGATCTCTTATCTTCTTTCGTTATGTTGGTAGTATTTATCTTTGAATGAGTTTTTAAGAGATGATGATTACTAATAATGTAATGGGTAAAATTTAATGTTGTATGTTTAACACAAATATGATACTCAGCCTTTGGATACACATTTCTCCCTCATATTATTACTTTGCAGAATGGGCAGTGTTGGCGTCCGACTTAATAATAGTGGAATATTACTACATCTTAATATTTTTAGTATGTCATTTTCAATGTGTAATTTATTTTGTTTTACTGATACCTATGAATTTTTTCATCTAGTGTCCTTAGGATCTATACGGCTTATTTCGCTTCCAGCTTAGCATTTTTGTTGTAGAGCCCTATTTTAGGTTTGTTGTATTCTTGATTTTACGATTACGTCTTCAGCTATTTGAGATTTGATAATAACTGTAGAGTAATAAATTTCTTAACGTTTGAGATGCCTCCGAGACGTGCACCAAAGGATAGGCATGCCCAAGCCGACCAGCCAGTAGCTCCGGCTCACGGAACAATGAATGCTAATGAGGTAGCCACTATTGTTGCTCAGGCGGTGAATGCCGCGTTAGCGGTAGTACAACAAGTTCTACCCCAAGTTCAGGCAGTGGCGCCAGTACCTGCACAGCTTCCATCAGCATGGGAGCGGGTTAGGTATGCCTTTCAGAAGGCGCATCCCCCTGAGTTCTTGGTTAGTTCAGATATCGTCATTGTCAGCCAGTGGAAGAAAGACATACAGAGGCATATCCATATGTATGAGTGTACAAATGTTCAGAAACAGTTGTTGGGTTCATTTAAGCTAGAAGGAGCCGCTTTGAAGTGGTGGGAATCCACCACAACCTTGGAGGAGAGGGATATTATCCCGATTCAGTCATTCAGGGAGCGGTTTGACCGCAAGTATTTTCCATCCTCCGTGCAAACTGAGATGAGGCGGAAGTTACTGAACTTGAAGTAGGAAAATTATACTATTTCTGAGTATGAAGAGGACTTCACAAGACTTCTCACTATAGTGCCAGATGAGGTACCCACTGAGAGTAAGAAGATAGTATTGTTTGTGGACGGATTAGCTTAGAGGATCCGTCAACACCTTATAGGGAATCTGTCTCTGAGTACCTACACAAACATACTTAATGCTGCCTTACTACACTATCAGGATCACCGCATCCATCTGCAGGGGAGCAAGCGATCAGGAGAGTCCGTCCAGCAGGGCAGGACAGGGGTAGTAGTGCTAGCGGAGCACCAACATCTCAGGGGCAAACTCGTCAGCATGGGTAGAGTTCCCATCAGGGGGACCCTGCCAAGCGGTTCCGATCAGGTGATTCCAGGCAGGGATTTAGGGGATTTAGGCAGGGTCAGTAGGGCCAGTCTAATCAGCTGGGCCAGCAAGGCCAACACCTCCAGCAGTAGAGTCAGCAACAGGGCCAACAGGGCCAACATCATTTTCATCAGGGCCAATAGGGCCAGTGGCGGGGTGGTAACGACCAATAGGGCCATGGTCAGTAGGGTCATAGGGGAGGTAATTTCAGGGGCCGATGTTTTGTGTTTGGTAAGAATGGCCATAAGCGCCAGGATTATCGAGAGGGTGATAGTGCCCCACCGCAGCAGGGTGCCCGTAATGAGCCACATAGGCCCCTTTTTCCAGCCGCCCTCCCAGCACCAGCTCAGGTACCAGCCCTACCAGTCATTCCAGCTGCTCCGGTGCAACAGGGGCAGTTACAGTACATAAGTGTCTATAATGTCCACCAGGCAGCAGCTCCACAAGCACCGCCCGCGATTGAGGGTATGTTTTCTATCCATGGTACTATGGGTCAGGTTTTTTTTTATACTGGGGCAACGCACTATTTTATAGCTACCCATTTTGCGAAGGCCTTAGGGTTATTAGCCACAACAGAGAGCACTGTAACGTGTGTAGACTCCCCACTGGGAAATGGATCACTAATTTTCTTTATATGCCGGGGTGTGGGGGTAGAAATTGGTAGCTTGGTATTACCAGCATACATGTTAGTCTTAGATATGCATGAGCATGATGTTATTATCGGTATGGATTGGCTCACAACTTACAGAGCCATGATAGATTATTTCGGTGGGAGTATTGTCTTTGCCATTCCAGGGCAAGGGATGTTTGTAGTGGCGATGCCTCGCCCAGAGGGAGGCTCGACCGCTCATTTGTATTACATAGAGGCGGATACCTCTAAGGAGGTTGTGATTCCCTTAGACTCGATCTCAGTTGTTCATGAGTATTTCTATGTATTTCAGGAGATACCAGGCTTACCCCCTAGTCGAGAGATAGATTTTGTCATAGATTTATTATCGGATACTCGACCTATAGCATGCGCTCCATACCATATGGCTCCGGCGGAAATTCAAGAGTTACGAGATCATATTAAGCAGCTGTTAGGTCAAGGATTCATTCACAGGAGCACCTCACCTTGGGGAGCTCCAGTTTTGTTTGTGAAAAAGAGAGATGGTTCATTGAGGCTATGTGTAGACTACCGGGAGCTGAATAAGGTCACAATACGGAACAAGTATCCATTGCCTCGAATCGATGACATGTTCGACCAACTGAGGGGAGTAACTTTCTTTTCGAAGATAGATCTAAGGTCAGGGTACCATCATCTACATATTAGGGAGCAAGATGTTTCAAAGACTGCTTTCTTGACGAGATATGGGTCCTATGAGTTCAGAGTGATGCCATTTGGACTCACCAATGCTCGAGCCATATTCGTGGACATAATGAATCGAGTGTTCAGAGAGTTCTTGGATCAGTTTATCATCGTCTTTATAGATGACATCCTGATATATTCACACTCCGAGGAGGAGCACGAAGAGCACTTGAGGCAGGTTCTTCAGACTCTACGAGAGCATCAGCTGTATGCTAAGTACGAGAAGTGCGGGTTCTGGTTACGTGAAGTGAACTTCTTGGGACATGTTGTTTCTGAACAAGGGATATCAATTGACCCGAGTAAAGTGTCAGCTGTGAGGGAGTGGGGACAACCCATGACACCAATGGAAGTGCATAGTTTCTTGGGTTTAGTCGGATACTACAGGAGATTCATTCGGGGGTTCTCCAAAATAACGGGCCCATTGACGAACCTGACTCGCAAGGGGGTACCATATGTTTGGGATGATGCTTGTCAATTGGCTTTCGACGAGCTGAAAGACAAGCTTACTTCAGCACCGGTCCTTGCTTTACCTAAACCAGGCATGGAGTATTTGGTTAAAACCTATGCCTCTTTACGGGGACTTGGGGGAGTACTTCAGCAGGAGGAGAAGGCTATAGCTTTTGCCTCCCGCAAGCTTAAGCCGCACGAGAAGAATTATGCCACACACGACCTAGAGTTAGCAGCGGTCGTTTTTGCGTTGAGGATTTGGAGGCACTATCTATTGGGGGAGAAATTTCGCTTGTTTACAGACCACAAGTCACTGCAGTACCTGTTCACTCAGCAAGAGCTGAATATGCGTCAGCGCAGGTGGTTAGAGTTTGTGAAGGACTATCAGTTCGACATACAGTACCATCCGGGGAAGGCCAATGTAGTTGCCGATGCGTTGAGCCGTAGACCGGTAGACTATGTAGCGAACATCTGGAAAACAAAGTGGAAAGAGTTGGGTCACCAAGACTCAGTAGCACGTTCCTTCATATCTGTCATGACAGTGACACCCGAGATTGTTACGAGGGTGATACTGGCGCAGATCGCAGACCCATTTTTCCAGGAACAGATTGTACGACTTTTAACTGAGGGTGCTGAGTCCTATTCTGTTATTTCTGATGGGGGTTTGATGTTTAATGGGAGATTGGTGGTCCCAGAAAGAGCAGACTTAAGTCATGCAGTGATGACCCAGTCTCACGGGTCCTAATTTGCGGTACATCCTGGGGGAGATATGATGTACTAGGATATGAGGCGGCAATACTGGTGGAGTGGGATGAAAAATGATATTGCTGAGTTCGTGTCCAAGTGTTCTACCTGCCAGCTGGTAAAGGTAGACCACCAAAAACCGTCAGGGTTTCTTCAGCCATTGGAAATACCCACGTGGACGTGGGAGAGAATTTCCATCGATTTTATTACTGGGTTGCCTACATCACAGCAGGGCCACGACTCAATCTGGGTGATTGTGGACCGTTTGACCAAGGTGGCTCATTTTCTTCCGGTGTGAACAGACTATACCATCGTACAGTATGCTCAGTTGTTCATTGTTGAGATTGTGAGGTTACATGGGGTGCCCCTGAATATTGTGTCAGATAGAGAAAAAATTTCCGTGTCGCGTTTCTGGGAGAGCTTTTAGGAGGCTATGGGTACAGAGTTGAGGTTGAGTTCAGCTTATCACCCACAGACAGATGGACAAACAGAGCGTACTAATCAGATGTTGGAGGATATGCTACGAATGCGTGTCCTTGATTTTGGAGGAGGTTGGGAGCCACATCTTCCACTGGTAGAGTTCGCTTATAATAACTCTTATCATTTCATGATTGGCATGGCTCCATTCGAGGATTTGTATGGCAGGCCTTGTCGTTCCCCAACGTGTTGGCTAGATGTGGGGGATAACAAGTTGCTCGGACCAGAGGTGATTCAGGAAACCTCCGCGAGGATTGAGATTATCATGAGTAGCATTCGAGTAGCCCAGGACAGGCAGAAAATCTACGCCGATGAAAAATGGTTCTTTCGAGAGTTTAATGTGGGGGACCAAGTATTACTATGTGTATCTCATATGAAGGGAGTGATGAGATTCGGGAAGAAAGGGAAATTGGCCCCAAGGTACGTGGGACCATTTCCCATTATCGAGAGGATTGGGCTAGTGGCATACAGATTGGGACTGCCAGAGCATTTACATCGCATCCACAATGTATTCCACATCTCGTCGTTGAGATGATACCTTCAGGATGATATGGCCCACACCCACATCGTGATAGAAGAGATATACTTATAGCCCGACAGCTCTTACGAGGAGAGACCAGTGGCTATCCTAGACCATAGCAAAAGGATATTGAGGTCGAAGGTAGTTCCAGTTGTACGGGTCCAGTGGGAGCATCATAACGTGGACGAATCCACCTGGGAGCGCGAGGAAGATATGCGCGAGAGATACCCAGATTTATTATTACCAGGTATGCCTTATTTTCCGAATTTCGGGATGAAATTCCGTTATTAGGGGGGAAGTATGTAATACCCCGTATTTTTATGCTTTCTAAATTTGGGGATTTATTAAATTTAATGTGAGATATTAATTTAATATAAATCCGGAAATTAATTATTTTTTTATAATTACTAACGTGACGAGAGTTAGTAATTATTGGAAACTTGTTGAATATTACTAATGAGTAAAGTAATATATAATATTGGTTCTATTAAATGTCACGAGTGAATAAAATGACAATTTTGGAAATTTAGGTCGGGACGCGCCCGTGTCGTGTCGGGACTAACTGTTGATTAATAAAAGTGAATAAATTATAAGTCACCCGTATGGTCATTTTGAGTGCTCCAAAGTGTCCGTAAGGGTCGAGATAGTCAAATTAATGTACCCGGGGGTTTAGTTTGGGTCTCGGGGCATTTTTAGGCCTAATTAACACACTGGAAGGGCGTTATGGACATTTTACATTTTTAGGCCTGAAAACCCACGAAAATTTTAAGGTTATATCGATGCTTAGGGTTTCCTTCTAGGGTTAAATCAACCAAAAATAGGGGACGACCATTCGAGAAGGAAGGAGAGAGCTTGCCAAGAGTCCTAGGCCAAGAACTCCTCCGTTTGCACCGCCGTCACCGCCAAACGCTAGATCACGCAACAAGGATCACAACCACACTGATTTCAGCCACAAATCATAAACAAAAATTCCCAGGCAAGTATTTATCTTGCCTAATTTTGTTAATGCTTCATTCATATTAGTTTAGGGTTGATTAGGATGAGTTTTTATGAAAGAAAACCCATGTTGGTGATTAGATATCGCATGTTGTAGTGATATAAACAATAATCTGGAAATCCCTTTCACATGTAGAGGTTGAACCACGAATTTATATTGGTTTAGAAGTACAAATTCTGGGAAAAGAATAAGAAGAACTAAGTTAAAGAAATTTCCAGGGTTCATGAGAATTATATAAGTTTTGGCCCTTTTAATCCATGAATCTTGATGAAAACTCGCACGCTTTACGTAGAATATTGCTCATTTGGGTTTATATTATTTGTGGTATAAATTTCTGGGATTTTGGGAGTTAAAAATTTGTATTAGGATGATGTTGGATGATAGAACCCGTAACTGGTATTCTGCAGATTTTTCCATACCTGCTTGATCGATCGATCGAGCCAAGAGCATCGATCGATCGACGGTTCGATCGATCGACCCCTCCTGGGAAAGACCAGATTTTTCCTTGGATTGACTTAATCCAATTAAATGCGAAATAAATCTTGATTAATGTTATTAGGACATAAGGAAACATAAAGAGGACCAGTAGGGTCAAGGTAACCCCGTTAGGTGGAACTTTAATGAAATGGGAAAAATAATGGGTAAACGAGGAAATATTCATACTTAAGAAATCTAACGTGCGTAGACTTAAAAATCGAAATTCCTAGGAGTTAGATTAGAAGGTGAGTGAGGACTTACTGAAATTGTACTTAGGAAAGGGAAATACTTCGAGAGATGAGAAGTGAATTAGAATAAATTAAATCTCGAAAATAAAATGAATAAGAGACAAACCGTTATACGTGATGACTAAATAACAAGTAATAGGGATAAATTTCATAATCATAGGTCGTGAGAATGTACCTAAATGAATATGGTAATAGTAGTATATTTATATGACTGTGTTTATGCATATACTATATACGTGTAAAAATCATGCCCGCGCTACCTGCTATCCCTGAGGTTACCGCACTGGGACAGTCTTATCTCGATGGGACCTTTGTGGGGGATATTGACTCGTACCCTAGAGATAGAAATCCTTTGGTATAGGCTATCAGATCGATAGCCAGACAGTCCAAAGAAACGTGAGGGCATGTACTGACCTCTTAGAGACTTGGAAACTATGCTTCGCCTCAATATTTATTGTGTTTTGTTTTAATACAGTTCGAGAGTGATTTCAAATTTGTATTTCCCTTAGTACGAGTGATACGGGGACTGGATAGCAGAGTATGCCCACACCATAATTACTATGTGGGGTGCTGTTAGAATATATATATTATATGAGAATTTAATATATATATATTTAAATCTGGAAATTTGGAATTACCTACTGTCTCTATGGTAAGTAAGAAAGGAATAATTATTTCAATTTGGGAATAAGTGTTTGAAAAGTATAATATGTTACTGAGAAACTTTACTAGTAAATAAGGTTTAAATGAGAACCTTGTTGTTAAATGAAATTAACCTCTTAAAAAATTGAATTTGTCAGTTTAAATCTTATGAGAAACCTAAGATAAGATAAGTTAAACCGTTGGGAAGGTTAGTGCGATAGGCGTGCACATAAGAATAGAGGTGAGAATTTCTCAAGGGAGTGTCGCACTATTATGTTGTTGCATTGGCCAATAAACATTTTAAACGCTTGCAAAACAAATTATAAATCGTTTTTACAATCGGGTTTTTACCCGTTTCCATTTTCTTTCCTCTCTTGTATATATGTATGTATTACAGGTGCCCAGTCACAGGGGCGTCTTGCATAGGATCCTTTGGAAGGAACGCGCTGCAGCTTACGTGGGAGTTGCAGGCCTCTTGATTAGACGACCTCATTTTTTTTATTCCACTCCTAGTATTATTTTATCCAGTTGGGCATGTGTCGCCCTTTTCCATTATTCAGTTGTTTTATTGGATATTGTAATTCGTTTATTTCCAGTATTTACACTTTGGGATTTATTATTGTCACGATGTTTTTCCTTTAAGTTTAAAATGTTGGATTCAATTAGTTGAATGTTTAATTATATGGATTATATGTTCCAGGATAGTTGTTGTGTGATTCTTTAACTATGAATTATGTAAAGTTTTAAATGTTGGTTTATAAAAATAAAATTTGGAAAGTAATGTCTAAAAAGGTTTTGACACTTAGCTTAATAATTTAGGGTGTTTAAATTGGAAAACTTATTTTTTATGACAGTGATGCTAAGAATGAACCGACCATTCACCTTGATTATAATTCAATAAAAGACTGATCACCCGGTATTTAATTAGGCGGGGTGTCACATCGTCCTTGGTTTCGTGCTCGATTCGGTACAATATGCAATAATATTTGGATGCATGGATAGATTTGTACTTCAAACCCAAACCCTCAAGCTCTTCTTCATGTTGGGGTAATTGTCTAGTAACGTGTTCTCTTATAGGAGAATGTCCTTAACCCACTTAAGAATTCTAGTTATGTTGTTTCCCGAAAAAACCAATTAACTCTTCAAATTATGCAAACCTACCATTGCATTCAATACCGAGTGTCATTTTTTAAAATTTGTATGCAGAGGTCTAGCTCCGTCAGCTTTTAATCATATGTATTCCCGATCTTCTAGTAATTCAGCATCACCTTGTTCATTGACCTGGTCATAATGCACATTATTCGTGTTCATAGTCTTGTGGTTTTGATTGAGGTAGACTCCATAGGAATCATCAATTAGGTCAGTCAAAGGATGATGGGCTGGGGGGTTCCATTATGCAGTAATGTCCCGATAATTAATTCGAAACATATGGTACATTCTTTTTCCCATGGAATGTCCATATCTTATAGTCTTGCATCATTCCCCACATTAGTAAATTCAATTAAATGTATTCCATTGTCCACATTATGTTTAATTTTATCACTAATGTTCAACTTCCTTTTAGATATTGTGTATATTGTGCTTGGTGATTATACAATGCATATGTTCGCATGTGCGTGTGCATTGTTTTCTACCATATAAAGCTTTTTATTAACACTTATCTCTTTCGGTTGATCTCTTATCTTCTTTCGTTATGATGTTAGTATTTATCTTTGAATGAGTTTTTAAGAGGGGATGATTACTAATAATGTAATGGGCAAAATTTAATGTTGTATGTTTAACCCAAATATGATACTGAGTCTTTGGATACACATTTCTCCCTCATATTATTACTTTGTAGAATGGGCAGTGTTGGTGTCCGACTCTATAATAGTGGAATATTACTACATCTTAATATTTTTAGTATGTCATTTTCAATGTGTAATTTATTTTGTTTTACTCATACCTATGAATTTTTTCATCTAGTTTTGAACTTAAATTTCCTATTTGAAGGTGGTACCTAGTTTTCAAAAGAATATATTGATTGTTGCATTAGATTGCATCCTTTTAATCATTGAAAGTTTTAATTACCCCAACAAGACTCCAAATTGACTGCCTTTTGTTTTCTTGATTTTTTCTAGTTGAACGACCCTCTTGACTGGAATTTTTGGCATCATATATGCAGTATTATATAGATATTTTGATCTTTGGGTATTATCAAAGAAAAATTTTCATCGTGAATCATGCACATACTTCGCTTCCAACTTTCAAAGTATAGAGTATAGTTCAAACTAAGTTATGATATTCTCCGGTTTGAATCCACACTACTGGATATTCTTCATTATATGAATTTTGTTGACTTCAAACTCGACATGCCTTCTTTTTTTTATCATTTTCTCTAAATAATTGGTTACTATTTTTGTTAATTCCATTTAGCATGTATAATTTTTTACTATTCAATAATTGCAACTAACTATCTTTTATATTTTGTGTCACATGACTCTTTTTAAATTAAGGACAATCATTATATCAGAAGATGTAGGATGACCTCAATTGATGTTTTGGTTACTTTCTTTTCCACTGTGCTAATTATTGCTGCCAAATTAAATATTTTGCGCCATTTTTGTGCTTAAGGTGCCAATAATGGTTTATTATGTATATTTCGGGTCTATATCTGAATATTGTTAAATCGATGATGTGGTTTTTACGAGTCCTGGACCAACTAATAGTATTGTTGTTCTTGGGAGTATTTTTTTATTTCTTAAACATGTTTGATAGTCCTATAAATAAATGAAACTTTATCCAAAAGTTTTAAATTGCTTACACTTATTTGTGTTGTAAAATTAAATTTTTGACTTCTATTATACAAGATTCAATACTTTGGAAATTTTCTTCCGTGCCTTCAGGCACGGACATTTCGCTAGTATATATAATATATGGAATAAGGGCTTTAATAAGGCAAAAAAACACAATGGTTAGGGAGTCTATGGTGAAATGTGGTTAGTAGCTAATAAAAAAGGTGTATATTGGATAGGTTTTGGCCTGAAAATGACCTGGTCAACAGTCCACTAAAGAAATCCGTCAAAATAGGGTTCAAACCCAAAGAAGAGGAAACTATGGGGGTTTGAGTCAAAAGTGAAGAATTAATGGGTGTTACACCCAAAAAACCCTAAAAAAAATAACAAGAAATTTTCATTCAATGTTGTAACTCTATTATTGTTTACCGTGTGGGATATAATGGTCGGACGTACGACGAGATAGATTGATAAAATTTTAAAAATGATATAATTACTGATTTACAAAAAAAATAACCTACTTTTAGAATAAAGGGTAGGATATTTATTTTTGAAAAAAACAAAAAACACTTATTCATGAAAAACTAATATGTTTTTCCCTTATTAAAAAAGTGGTTTGTGCTATCAGATAAGTGCATCATGAAATAGAGGTTGAACAAATTTCTTCATTCTAATATATAACGATAAATGCTTTGAGTCCAAAACAAATCCCCCAAATCATCCCCTAAAGATCATTACGTGATGTTTAACGTGGCATGGGTCCCGCCAGGGCACAATACTTTATTACTATTTGAGGGATAATTTGGGAGATTTTGGGGGACTCATAGCACTGATCTTATATATATATATATATATATATATATACACACACACACACACACACACACACACAGAGAGAGAGAGAGAGGGAGAGAGAGAGAGAGAGGATCTCATGAGGACCTCTGTTTGTATATCGTTGGCGCGTACCAATTTTGATAAAATAGTAAAAAAAATATTTTTGGGCTAAATTTTTTTGTAGTTTTTAAACATTTCAGTAGGACCATATAAAAAAATCAACTCAAGATAAATTGTTTTATTATATTAAAAAAATCGGTCAAAATTTGTCAGTTTTTAACCACTTAAAAACTAACAAAGTTTGATAGACTTTTTAAAATAGCAAAAAAATAAATCATTTTGAGTTGATTATTTTTTTATGGTCCTATTGAAATGTTTAAAACAGATAAAAAAAATCAGCCCAAAAATATTTTTTTACTATTTTAAAAAAATAGCCCTCATTCACGTTCGTAAAATTGGGACTTCACTTGATCCTTTCCCTATGTATATATATATATATATATATATATATATATATATATATATAATATACGAAATCAGGGTTTTAATAAGAAAAAACACAATGGTCAGGGAGTCTATTGTGAAATGTGGTTGGTAAGTAATAAAAGAGGTGTATATTGGATAAATTTTGCCTAAAAATGACCTGGTTATCAGTCAACTGAACAAATCCTTCAAAATAAGGGTCAAACCCAAAGAAGTGAAAACTATGGGGTTTTAAGTCAATAGTGAATAATTATTGGGTGCTAAACCCCAAATAACCCTAAAAATAAATAAAAATAACAATAAATTTTCATTTATTATGGCAAATTGTAGCCTTGTTGAAGGGGGGATCTAATAGCCGAGGCGCTTTATAGAAAATAAAATAAAAAATACGTTACATTTAGAATAAATGGTAGGATTTTTATTTTAAAAAAAAACAAAAAGCATTTATTCATGTAAAACGAATATGTTTTTCCCTTATAAAAAAGTGGTTTATGCTATCAGATAACTCCATCTTGAAATAAAGGCTCAACAAATTTCTTCATTCTATTATATTAAGAGAAATGCTTTGTCCTAAACAAATCCCCCAATTCATCACCTAAAAAACATTAAGTGTTTTACCTTGTGGTATGGGTCAAGCTAGGGCAAAACACTTTATTGCTATTTGGGGGATGATTTGTGAGATTTTTTAGGACATAGCACTTCTTTTATATGATTACTTTACTTAACTCAACTCAACTCAACGAAGCCTTTTCCTAATTATTTAGGATCGGCTACATGAATTCAGTTTTCCCATTCCATTTTCTTCAGTGCAATATCTTCGATTAAACCACATGATATCATGTCTTCTTTATAATATCCCACCAAATCAACATTGGATAATTACGTAATGTATGAAAATATAGCCCGATAAATGAGTACATAATTTTATATAAAAAAAATTATTCAAATTTCTATCACTTTCAAAGCTAAAATCATGATAAAACTTCTGTAGATACCCCATTCTAGTATCCCCCTAAGTACCTCATTGGTCCCTTACACTCTTCCTTCCTCCGTAAACCCTAGGTAATACTCTGAGTACTAATCTTGAGGCCACCGAGTAATTTTGAGCCTTATTTGACTCTAGTCAACTCCCCAACCCGAGCAAATCTCAATGAAACCTTGAAGGGTTCAAAATCCCCTTTCCAATGATTCATATTGTGCCCAAATTGGCCTCATGATTTGCACGAACAATCCTTTTTACTCTTAGTACCAACTTAAAGGCCACCGGGAGATTTTGGACATCGTTTGACTTCGTTTAACTATCCAACCTAAGCGAATCTCAATAAAATCTTAAAGGCTCTGAATCCCCTTTTCAACAGTCCGTACCATGCGTGGATCTACCTCACGGTTCACATGAAAGATCTTTTTTTCTTCGATACCTATCTAGAGGTCATAGGGCACTGATGATCCTTGTTTGAATTCAGTGAACATCCCAATTGAGTGAAACTCATTGAAATCTTAAAGGGCGATAAATCCTCTTTCTAGTGATCCATATCGTGAATGAATCGGCCTCTCGATTCACAAGAAACACCCTTTTTACTCCGAAAGGCTATGGGACACTCCCGAGTCCCATTTAACCTTGGTCAACTCTATAAACTAAGAAAAGTTCAATGAAATCTCTAAGGGCTATGAATTTACTTTCCAATGGTCCGTGTTATATGGAAATCAATCAATTCCTGAACCTGAGAGTTATTGAATAGATGTTTGAAGGTCTCTGAATTCCCTTTCCAATGGTCCCAATCGTGTGCAATTTGGACTTATGGTTTTCATTTTATCCCCATTTTTTCGAAAATGTATATTCCAAACTACCTATAGGCACCCCAGACCCCCTGCCTATAGGTAAGGTGTACTATCCTTGATCGGCAAGGTAGGCACTATGCCGATCGGCAAATTAGAGTCCTGCTGAACAACACCCCCAATCCTAAAATGTCACTATTTAAGGAGCTCATAACCTCACTCTTCAAGAGGTCCTTTTCAACAATTAAAAACATTCCCTCAAAACCAGAGCACCATCATTCCGAAATAACCCTATTTTCCAACGTTCTCTTTGTTTTCTTACCTCACTTTCCTACCATGTTTAGTCACCTACCACACCCTTATACCACCATAAAATCAGCCTACATACCTTCCAAATTCAGTAGAAAAAGTCTTCTATGAGGTCTATTCCTATCCATTTTAGTATTATTTACTCACTTTATTTCCATTTTGATATCTTTTTAGTTTTACTTCATTATCTCACACCAATTATTATATATTTTTATTATTAGTATTCACATAAATTTTTGTCATAAAAATCCAAAAACACAAAATGAGGATTTACTTATACACTCCAAAAGTAAGACTTCCTCATTTTTTCACGCTTTTACACTTGTACACATTTTCTTCAAAAATATTCAAAGAGGAGTCATAAATTTGGGGTTATGAGTTAAAACCCACCCCTATGACATATCCTACTACGTGGACTTTGATATCCCTTGGGCAACATAGGCAACCCATACCAATCCTTAAATTCAAGTCCCCTCTTGCTTTTTTATGCTTCTCTACAATATTGTACCTATTTTTATGAGTCACAGACACCTACATATTTGTGACTTGTTTGATATGCACATTTTCTTTTCGATAGAGACTCGTGATTCAACAAATGCTCGTATCATATGTTTATGTTATTTTTGTTTACACTCCTTAGGATGATTATGCTATGTATTTCCTATGACATGAGTCGGATGATTCCCTTCTCCCATTATTTAAATTACACAAATGTACTCACACATCACTACTTGGAGAAAAGTAGAATATTAACATAGCCCATGAGAGACCAAAAGGGTGGAATAGGTGCCTAACACTTTCCCATTATGTAACTTAATTTCGAACGCTCGATTCACTTAGAGTTGTATGCCTCAGATTACCTTGATTCCACTCTCTCGAGGCGACTACATTTTTTTTGCATGTTTTGAACAAAATAATTTGGAGACTCCATTACTTTATGTTATCCCCTTTTAATGAAAATCGATTTTATATTCGAGGCAGCCTGCGAAGATACCAACATGAGTGGTGAAAAGAGGACCCCCATATCTTCGAATAACTCGCACGTACATGGCGAGAAGAGAGGGAGACTTCTATGATTTCCCCTCCCGTACTGATTTCCGGGCCGACCCACATTGGGGAATTTTTAGAGTACTAGACTATATTTTTACAGGGGCATTATTTTTTTACGCTCCTACTTTCTTATATGTGTACATGCACCATCACTTGTATGTTTTCGTTACTCTTATACTTACATCTTGTATATGTATCTCATTTTTAAAATGATGTTTATTTCTATGTTTTTTCTTACCATATTTATATATCATCTCCTTATCACATACTTCACTTTGTACTCACTTGTACATATTAACCATGTTACCCCCTATGCTCACTTGTATATAATCTCCATGCTTAATTCACACTCTCGCACTTGTATATTGACTAACCCTTACTTACATACTTCACACACCACTTGTAGATTATTCATGTTTAGCTTCACTAGCACACACCCTACCTTTTTTCCTCACTTTTATACCTCTATGCTCACTTACACATATTTCATCCATGACTTATGGATTATCCATGCTTAGTTTCAATAGAACAAACTTTCACTTGAATATATTCACATGATTTTTAGATCAGACTATTCTCATATTACTCTATCACTTTACACATATCCCTCACTGACTTGTATATGCATATGTTTCACACTCTATCACCATGCTTTGTATAGTCTTTATCTTCTATGTATATACTTGCTAGATTTTCTTTCCATGATTATCCCCTCATCCCATGCTATTTGTATATTCCCCCTCATTGTGGTAGTATTCCCTTTACTTAGCATACATGAACTCTCCATGAGATACTAATAGAGACTCATGAATTTTTGCACACTACATCACCCGAGTATGGCAATATGGACCAAACTTTTGTCTCGTAACACCTCGTGTTTTCATTAATTGACTTTAATTAAATTGGAGTAAAATAAAATTTTGGGATGTAATAGCCTTTAAGATTTTAACTTGGTTTTACGGAAGAATTTTCAATCGGGAATTAATTCAGGACTTTTTTAAAAAAAGGTTATAAGGTTCTTATTTAACTTTTAACTGGCAGGTGCATATTTGTTTAGCTATTGTATTTTTATCAGATAATTAAGTCGAATTTTAAAAGAGTTGGGATTTTAATACTGGGGTTGTTCGAACGACATCGTATGTCGTTCTAACTACATAGCTTCTCATTCGAATGACACCATACCTCGTTCGAACGACAGGCGGTGGATGGATGGATGGATTAAAATCCTAATTGTGTTTTAACTCTTAAACCCTTTATATACTAAATTATTACGAGGTTGGGATTTCGGTAATCAATTTTCTCTCAAACTTTCTTCAGAAAGCTTTTCCAAAACATATTTCTCTAATCTTCAAACCTAGCCCCTACTTTTCACAAGTTTTGAAGAGTCTATTGATGTTTTTCTCAAGAGGATATCAACCTTCTATCCAGATTTTGATTCAAGTTTATCCCAAGCATGAATACTCTTTTCCTTTCCCTTAGTATTATGCGTTTTAAGTGTTGCCTAAATCTTAATTCGATGTTTTCTTAAAATCAATTAAGCAATCTAATTAGAGAAAGTGGACACATAAAACTGAGGACTATTTTTACGAAATCTTTTAATATGAATAATATTCATAACCTTTGGGTACGTATGATTTTTGAGAGAATTTTGGGTTTTGTTGGTTTAGGTTGCATGTTAGAAAAACCTTATTTTTTGAATCAATGGATTTAGGGGCATTTAACTCACGTATATTGTGTTGAGGTAATGAAATTGAATTTTTGATGTTTTAATGATGCAATATCAGTATATTTAATTGAAATTATTAAATGGGATTAATTGGGTATTTATGACTTGATGATAATTAAATTAAGATTTAATTGAATTGGACTATCATGCGTACTTTTATACGTTGATTATTTATCATTGTTAGTGTGACTTGTTAATATTATTTAATTGCCTTTTATGACTACGGGTTGTTGATGTTTTTTCTCTCCCCATATTTTAGGATGCCTTCAAGGTATGGGAGTAGTAGGTAGGGCTTTTGATGATTTACGCCATTTAGGTATGGGACTAGTGAGGGTAGATTATCGCATTTTTATCATTTTCGGGGGGGACTGATTTTTAGTACTTTATCTTCGTTACACTAGCCTAGGCATGAGACTAGGTTTAGTTTTAGGTTAGAAATTCATCCTATACATAGGCTATGACATATTTATTACTTGGGGACCCTTAGGTATGGGACTATGGGGTATTTTAAGAATCTCACATCGATAAAAGGGTGGGGTAATTTATATATTGTGAAATTGAGAAATTGAGAATTAATGCCTAAGAAAAAATGGGTAATAAAATTGGTGGCGACATAATGTGTCAATGACTGACAGTTTAAACGAGTCAGCTTAGGCAAATTATGTCGTGTCGTGAGTTGGAACCTTGTCATATTGCGGGGGATCGACTGTTTAAACGAATTTGACTGGCTATTGGCAAGGGGAAGTGTGAAATTTTTGGTGAATTATCACCTGTGGCGGGAGGATCGCTATAATGAATTTTGGGGAATTATCACCCGCGGAGGGAGGACCGCCATACCTAACAATTATTGAAGTAAGAACATAAATAATTGAGAAGTTTTGGTACTTTTCGTTAATTAAATTAAATTACCATCGTGGGACTTGGGGAAATTAAAATCATGTTGTTGTGCCTTTTTAAATGAGGATCTCTGTGGGTCAGTTAGTGATTTATATTTATCGCGTTTAATTATCTCGTTAAATTAAAATATTATATTGTGATATTTATTGTGTATAATGATACTGTTGGGGTTCAAGGATCCTATTTGAGGGGAGTAGTGTGTATTCATGCTTGAGGCTTTAACCTCATGCGTTGAGTAACTTTTTCAGGAAATAGTATTTGGAGAATCTGCATTGATTTATTTGGAGAATTGCTTTAAGGTCCAGTTGGAGTTTCTCTTCCTTTTGTGTATCGATTTAGTTTAGTTTTTCATTCTTTCATATTTATTTTGAGACATAGTTTATGGTTGTGATTAGGTCATTTAGTTCCAAAGTTTTATTGGTTTTATTCAGTTATTTTATTGGATTCAGTTAGAGAATATTCAGTTTCATATTATTAGAGATAGGAATTTCTTTGAGTTTAGCACGGAGATCGATCTTTTATAGCTTAGTTGGATAGTTTAACTTTTGGGATTAATTGTCATTATCTTGTGGATTAATTTGATATGTCTCATATCTGTCTCATGCTGAGAATGTAATTTATTTACTCACGCCCGACTTAGTTTTGGTGGCGACCGATGCCAGAATTAGGCGGGGTGTGACAGTCACTTCGTGATGGGTGCCGACCCTACGGGGTGTTGTTAACCTAAGTGATATGATTCTCACCCTCCATTGGAATCTTACCTTCGACATATATCAAATGAGTTCCCCCACATAGTACCACTTGACCAAACTAATAAGGAGAGGTATATGGTAGGCAACTCGTTCACGTACGTCGAGTATATTGCATTTTCTCTCACACATACCATCCCCACGAGGTATATTGTGAGGCAATTCACGTACACTCGGGTATATCAAATGTCTTGTACACACGTACAAATAAATGATTGCCCTTATGGGCAAGATTTATATCATGGAAGTTATGACAAAGGGAGGGAACCCTTCCACTTATCCATCAAATGCATCCACCTCATATAGGCATCTACCTTAGGATACTTATAGCTAGTTTTTCAGTTAAAATGCAAAACTATATCAAAATTTTGGGTCGCCATGTGACTTGGATTTTCATTTTATTTTGCCCATTTATAAAATAAGACCGTACCCGTGAGCTCGAAAATAAGTAAAACCAAGTCTTGTATCTTATACCCTATCTTTTCCCGAGGCTCGGGTCCTGTCCAACATCTTTATTGAATTTTAGGCAAACATAATACAAGTGTAACCTAATAATAATAATAAATATGCTGAGAATTTTCCATTTTCCCTCTTTTCAAACAAAAATATACCAAAAACATATCATCCATTTTTCAAAAGGAAATACCAAAATTATTCATTTTGGCTCCAATCTTTCGTCAAACCACCTCTAAGCTCTAATCCTTACTCTACTGCTTCCACCGAGTTTGATATCTTCGTTCGCAAGTTAATTATGGAGAATATGGACCGAGATCCGAATGTTCAACCAAATTTTATGGACATCCTATGTCAGCTCGATGCTATGATTGACAACCTTTGAGATAATTGCTATGAGATAGAATGACGTCGGTCCAAACTCCTGAACCCAAAATCCTCTTTCCTCGTGCCATGGGTCGACCTATCCCTGAGCGAGTTTGGGTCCCAAAAGAGTATCATCTTTCCTCGCGTTCCATACGTCCAAATGGGCCACCACCTAGTCGACTACTGATTTCGAATATTGCCTAGCCAATGGCTAATCTATCGATACTTACAGATCCTATGGAAGAAAAGCTGAAAAAGGTCAAGGAAGGCCTTAAGCTGCTGCCAAAGACATTTTCCCAAGTCAAATATCTCAAATGTCCCCTATCCTAAAACAAGGTTACTAGAGAAATTCAAGATGTCGAACATTGAAAAATTTGGACGCAGCGTGCCTCGATTATGCATATACATTGTTATCACCAAGACATAACCCTCCTTGGGGCTTATGAAGAGATAACGACCCAGATGTTTTAGCAAACCCTAAAATAAGGTGCCATATGTTGGTTTCTATCCCTCGAGGAATCCAGAATTCATAGTTGGGATGATGTAGCCATACAATTCATGTCACAATACAAATACAATTAAGAATTAGAAGTTACACATAGAGAGTTAAAGCTACCCAAGAAGAATCCTGGGGAGTTAGTCAGTAGTTTCATCGGAAGGTGGAGAGACAAATTTGCAACCATGATAACCAGGCGATTAGAAGAAGAGCAAGTGTATATAGTGAAGAAAAACTTCTTGACCCATATTCGAGTATCGATAGGAGGAGAATACTACCCACACTTAATAGCCCTCTGACAAGCTAGTGTGGAGATTGAAGAAGGGGTCACTAGTCACAAAGTGGAATCCAAACAAAAAATGTTAACTATGCAATTTATGTCAGGGAAACACGACAAGCCAACCAATACCTCAATCTTGACAATTAATAACATATCTCAACCTACCACTTCCTAGGCACCTCGAAATCATCCTAACACTACCAGAAAAGAATATACTAAACTCCACGACCCCCACCAAAAGTGTACCAGGCCCTGCTGGGTCGAAACCTCATCAAGCCATTGGAACCCGGACTATTGCCAAATCCCTATCCCGAGAACATCAAACATGACGCTCACTATGACTTTCAATAGATCCCAGGACACATCATTGACCAGTGTTTCCATCATAAAAATGTGATCCAAAGTCTCATAGATCGAGGTATCTTAGCTCCACCAACTAATCCTAAACAGAAACCCACTCATAAACCTCTCCTAGTGCATGGAACTCAGATGAACGCCATCTTCCCAGAAGGAAACCCATCAAGGGTTGTCGATCCTTTCTCTTACATCTAGGAGTTTTGCCAATTAAGCTCTGTCATTTCTCACTCGAGCTTGCATTATCGTTCGCACCCAATTAGAGGGGTAGGCATGGAATAACCCACAGTTCTAGAGCAACTCCGAAGGTTCGGGATAAAATTTCCTACAGAGATGAATATTAACTGCGAAAGGTTTAGCGACTTATTTAGGGAATCTCGAATGTGGTCTAGGGAATTAGATAAATGGGTTTTTCCAGTAGAAGATATTAGTTTAGATGACATTGTATAGACCATGTCAGATATGTTTCGCTAAAAAGGGGAGATATACAACATCCCCAAATTGTTAATAGTCTTAAGGCTCCAAGGGTGTCTAGTCCCCTCACTCCATCACTTCTCCACTGAGTGGGAAGATTTATATGATGAAGTTACTTAAGTTATTAATTGCATTGACTACTCTTATTAGGATTATATCATCCCCACGGGCTGGGGTAATGATTTTGAGAGATTAAACGACAAGTCATAGGTTGAGTATTTTCCTTTCTGGGGTTTCCTTAAACCATGGTATGACTCCATTGAGAAGAAGAAGAAGAAGAAATATGAGCAAGAAATCTTCTTCAAAGATGACAACACCTGGGACGAGGAGAAGAAGCATAAGGTAGAACCTTTACTGATAAAGACGCATAAAACATTAAAAACCTAGGGGTGGTGACCCCGAGGATTTATTCAACCTGCACGCACTAGTATTGGATCTCTGCATGATTCGTGAAGAGGTCGTGCTGTCTGATTTGTGTGCAAAGTTCACCACTTATAAAATTCCTCCCCTTAGCTGACATGTCATTCTAGTCCAGCCTTTTCAACTCAATCTGAACCCTACTATCCACTTTTTCTTAGAGATCCCTGAGCTTGTTACTGTTTTTCCTGTTTCTGATATCATTATAAATGAGGCCTCCTTTAATAAGGTCCTTAATGTTGTATTTCATGAAAATTCCTACAATGGAATAAATGAGGATTTTGATTATGTTATTGTGCCTTACATTAATTCCCTTGATTCTAATTAAAATTTTGATGATGATGATTTAGTAAATTAATAGTTTGTAACTGATCTCAATAAGGAAAATAATAAATGACGTAATTTCATTCAAACTAATGATGATGAGAATGTTGTTATTAATTTTGATTTTAGTAGCCATATGATTAAGATTAGGAGAGGGTCTACCATCGATGAGCATGAGCGGGAAAAATTCCACGAGCCTCTAAAAGAATTCATGGACATCTTGCTTGGTCCTATGATGACATACTCGGTATTGACCTAGAGATAGGTCAGCACGAGATCCCCGCATTCCTAATGGGAAAGATCATCAAGAGGGTATTAATCAAGCTTCGAATAGAATGGTTCCTCAAGGTAAAAGAAGAAGCGGTAAAACAGTTGAACAAAGGCTTGTTTTGCGTAGTCAAATACGCTACATGGCTTGCAACCATTATCTCGTGCCAAAATCGAGAGCAAAAGTCAGCATGTGCGTCGATAATTGAGATCTAATCAAGGCATCCCCGAAAGATGATTACCCTCTACCCGATATTGATATGATCGTAGACAACATAAAGTGACACACTCTCGAATTATTAGTCAATTGTTTTTCCGATTAGAATGAAATTAAAATGCACCCTGACTACCAGGAGAAGGATGCCTTCATCACCCCATGGGGAACCTTTTTCTACATAGTCATGCCACTCGCGCTCGTGAATGTTAGGGGTACCTACCAAAAATCTACCACAACAATCATGCATGACCTTATCTCCAAAGAAGTGGAGGTCTATGTCAACAACGTGATCATCAAGTCCAAGACCCGACAAGGTCATATTATTACCCTAAGGAAATTCTTTGAGCGACTGCGATAGTAACAATTGTGACTCAACCAACAGAAATGTGTCATCAACGTTGTGTCCAACTTGGTTAGATTCCTTCAGTGGGGGCTCAGTCCCTCAAAGTTAGGACGGTGGGGGAGAAAGAAGTAAGGAAAGAACATTCCCTTGATCCCTCTTCCATTTTTGCGATACAACCTTGGATATAAAATTAGTCGTCATCAAATGGGGGTAACATGAAGAGATAGAGTCCGTAACCTCTATTACTCAAACAAGAAAAAATAGTGTCACCGCCTCGAAAGAACGACATCAAGCGAAAACTGATGCATGCAAAACCAAATACTTCAAAGGTTTGGGGACTAAGTTATTGAATCAAAAGGTGTTAGGAATCCGTTCCGACCTTTTGATATCTCATGGGCTAAAGTTAATCTTCTCATTTTTCTCGGTGATGTGTGTGTACATGCGTATAATATAAATAAAGGGAGAATGAAATTATCCAACTCACATCATGGAATGGACGGAGTTGACACATCTGTAGGAGTGTACCCAAAAATAATAATAAACAATATGATGCAAGTGTTCACCATATCACAAATCGTTATGAATGAGAAAGTGGGTATGTCAGAGGAGACACAAGCATGTGCCTAAAGGACGCAAGAGTAGATATAATAGAGTAAAAGAAATAAATCAAATTAAAAAAGGTAGGAATCTAATCTTGGGATTGGCCTAAGATGCCTACATAGCCTTAGGGCCATCAAATTCCACATAGTTTGAATATATCGTAGTGGTGGGGTTCAAACCTTAAATCCAAATGTAAAACTCCTATTATGTGTTGTGAGGAAAATGTGTTTAAGAGTGAAAATGTAAGAAAATGGAAGTCTCACTTTTGGAATTTATGGATAAATCCTCTTTTTTTCTTTTTTTGGGGTTTTATCAAAATAGGTTATGCACAACACTACTAGTAAAGAGTGAAGATTAATTGATGTGAGGTAATGAATCAAAATTACAAAATAAGAAATAAGATGAATAATACTAAAATGAATAAGCTAGAAAAAAAGGGTTGAGAAATGGAACTCCTTATGGATGCTGGTTACTAAATTTAGAAGGAAAGTGTGATAATTTTTAAATGGTATGTAAGTAAAGTAGTAAGGTAAGGTGGATAATCAAGTGAGGTAAGGAGGTGAGATAAAAGAATGTCGGAAAATGGAATTTTTTGGGAAAGGGATGGATCTGATTACGAGGGGAGTGTTTTATGATTGATGAGAGGGGTTTATTTCCAATGCTAAGGTCATGTCCCTTCTATAGTGTAATTTGGGACTAAGGGGATGTCGATCATCAGGGTCCCTGGCCTACCTATCAGCATGGTGTTGGACTTTCCGAGCAAGTTAAAGGATACCCTACCGATAGGTAGGGTCCTTCGGGTGCCTATAGGTAGTTCGAAATGCAAATCCTAAGTACAAATTGTTCATGGATGGGACCATTAGAAAGGTAATTCAGATCAATTTAAGAATCCATTGATCCACTAAAGGGTATAGGAGTCACCAAAGTGAAGCGGGGATCGGAAGCGCCCGATGATCTCTTGATGAGATGTTTTTAGAGGAAAATGGATCATTCATCTAATCTGTAAGTACGATTTATGCATGAGATGGACTATTAAAAAGGCAATTTAGAGACCTTAAAGAATCCGTTGAGCCATTTACAGGTCCAGAAGTTGACCAAAGTCAAATGGGGCTCAGAAGCACATGACGGTCTCCAAATAAGGAATTTTTAAAGGAAAATGGATTGTTGATTCGAACCGTAAGGCCAATTCATGCAAGGGATACACTGTTGTAATGGAAATTCAATTCTCTTTAAGAGTTCATTGATATTTACTCTAGTCTAAGAGCTGAACAAGGTCAAACGGGGCCAAGAAGTTCTCGATGGCCCTTAGAAGTAAAATGGATCATGTGTAAAAAATGTGAGGCTGATTTATAAATGGAATGGACCTTTAAAAATGGAATTCAAAGCCTTTAAATAACCCATTGATCATTTCTCAGACTGTAGAGATGATCGGAGTCAAACGAGGCCTGAGAGAGCCCAGTGCCCTTTAAATCGGTATTTAGAGTGAAAATGATTATTCGTCCAAATTGTGAGGCCGATCTGTGAACGGGATCGATCATTGGATAGGGGATTCAAAGGTCTTTGAGGTTTCATTCAACTTATCTGAGGTTGAAGAGTTCATCGAGATCAAAGCAGGGATCAAGAGTGACCAGTGGCATCTAAAGTAGTACTTAGAGTGTGACCTAAGGTTTATGGTGAATGGATGAGTTTTAGGTACCTAAGGAGATTCTTAGGCGGTGCTAGGATGGTTTTTCTATACATCCCCTAATGGCAGAGTTGGAAAAAGTGAAGGTCGTTGAAATATTGACACCACATAGATATTGGAGAAGAGGATCGAGGTCAATTCTGTGGACCAAAGGGGAGAAAAATGATCGATTCAGAGGGTCGATGCCTATTTTAATGACCTAAGGAGAGTTAAGGTCAATTTTATGAACCTAGGGTTAGGGTGACCAATTCTGCTATTTGAGGTCAATTTTGAGGATCATAGGATGTTACAATTGATTCTGTGGGTTGAGGTCAATTATGAGAACCTAAAGAGAGTTGAGATTATGCGGTCCGAGAGTTAAGGTGACCAATTCTGAAGGTTGAGGTTAATTCTGAGGACCTAAGGATGTAATGGCAGATTCTGTGGGTCGAGGTCATTTATGCAAACCTAAAGGTGTAACAATCGATTAAGTGAGTCGAGGTCAATTATGCGAACCTGAGTTATAGATACCGATTCGGCAGGTTGAGGTTAATTCTATGGACATTAAGTTACGATGTCTAATTCTGCAAGTCTAAGAATTTAATAACTAATTCGATGGGACTAAGGATGTAATGACTGATTCATCGAGCCGAGGTCAGTTTTGTGGACCTTAACTTGTAATAACCATTTTTGTGGGTCAAGATAGATTCTATGAACCTAAGGATGGTATGACCAATTCTATGAATTGATGTCAAATCTGCAGACATAAGGAGGGTTTTACGGGAAGTGGTCCCACTAGGGAACGTGCTTACTTGTGATTCCTCTGGGCAATATGCTGACTTGTGGGTCCTACTAGGGAAGGTGGAGAAGTTTTGGGTGCTGACACACTTTTGGTTCCATTGGGAAGCACATTGATGATAAGATAGTACATTTGATCCAACTGGGGATTTTGAGAGCTTTTAAGGGCCTTAGTGCTCTAAAAGTGGTTTTGTTGGGGAAAAATGTTATTCTATTTTTTTTTAGTGATTATATGGGAATTTTTTGATCAATTTTCAAAAGTTTGTACATTTTTAGACAAAACTATGAGGGGACTGCTGATAGGTAGGTTTGGGGAGGTGCCTATTGTCATAGGGTAGGGACTCTTGGGCTTCTCGGGGAAGGAGAAAGGACACTACTGGTAGACAAGGTCAGGGCCTTATCTATCGGATGCCGCTTAGCCTTCTATAAAAGGGGGTCCCCTCCTCATTTTTCACACTTCCAATTAATTGAATCTCTTTCTTTCTCTCTCTAAAAGTCATTATGAAGTCTTTTCTTCTTCAAGACTTCAAATGGCAGGTAACTCTGGCAACATTAATAATGAGTGGGTGTCGGTTGACGAAAGTGCAAGTTTGGAGTGACAGGTTGTGGTGTCGCTTGCCTTGGGCAATGACATGTCTATGTCTCCTGTGAGTTGGTGAATGGAGAGAGGATTTTATTGCGCAAACTTGTGCACCACCATTCATTGAGGGTGAAGAACCTTAATGGCTATGTGAGTATTTGTCTTTTGGTTTTCCAATTTCTTTTTTCCCTGTTCGTGGGATAATGAAGGGTTTTTCTTGGTCTCTTACAGACTGATATAGCTTCTTCGAGCATTCGATCCTAGGGGATAAATAGTATAAAGGGAAGTTGGTACCGTCTTTTAGAGGTGGTGCGATGGATGGTGTCATCTACTGGATTTAGTTTGTTGGCAGGTGCACTAGATGAGACGTCACCCTTTTTATGATGTTATCCGCGCTTGGAGAGATGTGGTGGGATACAACCCACACATTCCATCTGGGTATTTGGGAGATGACCATTACTCATTGGACTTCCATTATTAGGTAGGGATAAATTGAAAGGGGATTCAGATTGTGGTGGATCGCACTCTACGGGTTATTGAAGTGGCGATGCAGGTTATTTTGGGGGAAATTGGTATAATCATGTTGGGGGTTTCTATTCGTATTTTTGTGCTTAGGGATACTCTGTTGAAGAGGAAGATTGATGTGATGGATGGGCGGTAGGTACGATAGGCAGCTGTCTTATTTATTTTGCTTTTTCTTGGAGGATTCATTGTGAGGACAAGTGGCGATGTCGTTAATCTCTAGTTTTTGCCACACTTGCAGATTATTTTGGACAACCACTCGTGTGATTGGGGGAGATTTACTTTGGCATCTCTTTATGATTCTTTGGATGCCTTTAGTCGGTTCTGTTGGAACACATTCACAAGACCCACACACCTTTTGGAGGTAATATTTAGATTTAATTTCCTTTTTATTTTCTTGTACTTCTTTTTTTGTTTTCCTTTTTCTAGTTTTTGACTTCTTGCAGACGTGGTTTTACGAGGTGATAGGGCGCAAAGTGTGTGCTTGAAGGAGAGTGATTTGGGGTACTTCTATAGGATGTATGGGTAAAGGAAGTCAAACAGGGTTTCGAACCAATTCCTGGTTTTGAAGGACACGCGAAAGGTGCTAAACGACTTGACGAGCAATGACGTTATGTTTCTTATCTTTTATTTCTTTATGAGTTTTTTGTAATCTTTACTTATGGGTGGATACTGAATTTTTGTTGGGATGTAAGTGACCTTCTACCACTAGAGTATTCCTTTTGGGGTCGTGGGGGCGACATGGGTGCATGCACCGATGAGGAAACTTTTAGAACATGAGTTCGGGTACGTCTAGTTCCTTGGGGAGAGGGTGGTGAGTTAGATAATGGAGGTATATGTGGAGGTCCCACAGTCAGTACACTAGGAGTACATGAGGAGGGTGAGAAAGATGATAAGTGAGGCTATGGTGGCAGCGATGGAGGGCGATCCCTATACGTTCTTTATCGATATGGCAGCGACTACTAAGATTTTATGACCCGTTAGGTGATGTCTTCCTTCATATATGATGTGGAGAATACGCATCCATCTACCACTGCTTTGGGGATGGGTACTTGCATAATGGTGGCATCGGGTCACAGTTCTAGAGGTGGTACGACTATGGTAGTGGAGGAGGCTCCGGTCATTCAAGTCACTCCTCATTCTTATCACTTCAGGTTGAGTAGTGGAGATGTGTTGAGAGTGCCCCATCGCCCCTATACGTCGGTGGTTGGGTTGACGGATCTTAATGATGAGGCTCTCCAACATGAGGTATATTTCTTTTCTTTTTCTTTTATCTCTGGTTTCTCATTTTATTTTTCTCTTTATAGACTTTCCTCAACTTTTGTCTTTTTTATGTTGTTTCTTCCTTGCAGATCGTCCCGGTGCGACCACTTGGATGAGTAACATCAAGGACTGGATGGCGTCAGTTTTGGCTTGTGTGAGGGTTGGCTTGGGAGGTTTTTGGAGGTTTCAGGAAGTGTCTCGTTGTATATATTTTCTTTTGCATTTTGTACCTACAAGAAATGCAATAATTCTAGAGAAAGATATATATGTGGAAAGTGAATTTCTTTTTGGTGTTTTTCTTGATTTAGTGACTTAATCTACATGCATTTTAATTATCTGTTGAGATTTCTCATTTATTTGTAAAGATAGGGATAAGTATGAAAATTGGCATGAAGACAAAATGTTAATTTTGTGAAAAGAGGATTAATAAAAAGGAATAACCCGGGGATTGACTATTTCAAAGTAAGAATTTTTTGAAAATTAACTTTAGGTAAAAGAGGACAAGGGAATTTTTTTGAAAAGGGGGGTTGTCGATTGACATACCCCTTTTCCTGCCTATCGGCATAAGGGTCAAGTCAAAGCAATCCTTTAGTTTTTATTCCACTTCCATCATACTATAATGGCAGAGGAATTGATGAGGTTTTGAATGATTTGTCTCTTGTTAAGACCTTTGGGTATAAAAAAGAGTTTGGGGATGTGTTCTTCACCATCATTCGCATTCCTTTTTCTAAATATTTTTTCTTTCTTCCAAATGGCCCTCTCCATGTTTGACCATGTTATAAACTGGAATCTGTTGGAGGTGGAAGTATAGTTCTTGCACCCGAAGATCATGTTTTTCAATTTAGCATAGACAAGGTGTCTCCCACCTATGAGGAGTTTACAGTGATGGTGGGTGTTATCTTAGTGCAGTGGTAGCTATGCTGGACTTATCCCATTGTCCCCAAGTGTGTTTGGTGGAGTTACTTCATAACTCTCCTTTAGCGGCTCGGCCATTGGTAAACGAAGGAAATATCGTCCTCCCGACGATTATGAATAAGGTGTACCATAAGAACTTGTCTGATGCTAGTTTTCCTGGGGTTATTGCCTTGGGCTTGACTACTAGGCTATTATTAATGATAGGTGACCCGACTTCTAATCCTCTCATAGCCATATAAAATGATGTGTGTAATATCAATCGAGTTTTGAATTCTCTGATGGATTCAAACACACTTAATTAATTAGGTGTATATATTTGAACAAACCAGATTCAATTTTATTTAGCCCTAATGCATGCATCTAAGTCTTGAATCAAATCAATCAAATCACGCATACAAAACAAAGATGACAGATTGAGGAAAAAACCCCTTTCGAGTAAAACCTTTTATAACACTTTGAAAAGTTTACAAGACCATGACTTACATACAACCTGACAATTGTCCACAAGTGTAACGCACGGTGTCTTTGTCAAACCATCAAAGTTACGCCTCATCCCGTAGTCGAAGTCATACACATGGAGAGATATACGTTCGGTATCCACCAATCAGTAGTGAGTTCCCTCCAGAAATCACAAGGTATGGAGATGCCTTCTCCACAGAGGTTGAACAATGGCACGGTTGTTCTTCGGGTTCCAAAACAATTCACATAAAGATATTGTGAATTTGTGAATTGAAAATAAAAAGGGTTTTAAGACTTAAATGAATAACCTAAAAGTCTTTTGCTGATACGCACTATTTGCAGAATGAAAAACATGAAAGACTTCTTAAGAAAAACGGAGTTGACGAGTCCTTTAAATAGATAACTTAAGGCGGCGATGGGTATCTCAAACGAGATAGCATGTCATTTGAATGAGATGAAGTGTCGTTTGAACGATAGCGGCACTTCGTGCGGCATGCCATGTCACTTGAACGACAGTGAGATTCAATATTTGTTTTTATTTTTCTTATTAAATGCACCGCATCATAAACTCCAAAAAATTATATTTTTTGACGAAAAACATTTAAATCTCCACTCCAACACTTAGAAAATATTTTGTAAAAAATATCCCCATACTCTAAGTGAATTATTAAGGTACTCTAAAACAAAACCTTACCAAAGTAAATCCAGCGTAGGCTTGAATGTTGAAGAGCCTTTATTATTCAAATCCGTCTTGATGTGAATGTGAACTTAAACTTCTTCGATAATGTAGCGGTATATGACATACAAAATGATAACAGACAAAAATGTCCTTATAAGCCATGGTAGTGGCATAGATGTCTTATTGGTTTAGTCTGGTGGAGGTGGTTCTAACGAAGACCTTGAATGGTTTGGATACTTGGAAGGAGGATCGTTATGACTTTTTATCGAGAAGCCCTGTGATGTCGTTCATTTTTCTTTCTCAGATATTTTGCTTTGAAGCCCCTCTTGAGTATCCCTTGTCAGGTTTCCCCAACTTCTTTACTATTCCCTTTTTTAATTTCATCCCTTCAATAAAGAACTATTGTTAACTGGTTCATGGAGCATGGGGACTGGTTCCTTCACTGGTCTGTGCCACGGTGGGGGGACTTGCAACTTATTTTTCAGTTAGGGAAAAATTTCTACGTGCAGATAGATGTCCTTCTCCAAACTTTCTTCTATTTTCCTTGGCAACTTCTATGCCCAGTGGGATAGAGCAGATCGTGCCTCCTCTGATAAATAATTTTTTCCAAGTAATGGACTTGACTCAGCCCTTAAGGATGATACTGGGACCTTTGTGGCATCATCATCAGTCAACTACCCATCAGCCACAATATATTGGAGGGGCTTGGTATGTGTTTGGGGATTACCTCAAATAATTATGGAAATGGTTAGTTAGGAAGATTTTCGGGGAAGGGATCAGGCAAATATGGCTTGTTGCCTTCGATACCATAGAGGAGGTTGTTGTGGTTTTAATGAAGCTTGTTAAGGCTTTTTATTTCATGGAGCGCATCTGAAGTACCAATCAGGAGTGGGAAACTGAGGGACCTCCAGGATCATGCAATGACGATGAGGCAGGGTCGTCTAGCAGCTGAGGGTTATATTTTGTGAAGCTGGGATATTTATGTTTGGATTTTAGTGAACAGTTTGTATAGGTGTATTTTTGGGATTTTTTAGTGAACTTAGTTATTTAGTAGGTTGTTTTGTAGGTTATAAGGAGAGCGATCTATTTGAATCCCTTTACTTATATTTCATGTAATGGCTATGCTCCTTAATTTATAAAAGAAAGTTATTTTGATCATATTTCATTGTTCCCTTTGATGAATTTTGTGTTTGAACTATCTATACCAATCGCTAAGGCATACATAATACTTTAGTTCATGTAAATGATGAGATGTATCACCATTCTCAAGGTTTAGAAAAGAATATCATTTTGTGAATATCATAATGCCTACCTACCTTTGTGGGTTTTAAAAAATTCATGAGTTTCATTTTTAAAAGGGAATTTTGATAGGATTAATATCCACGTAACTCTGGGTAGGGGAAATAAAGAGATCTTTTTTTTTTGGAATTGAATGGGGATGAGAAGAGCCATAGTGCACTGAGAGTTAGGATTAGGGGTATAATTTCTTGAGATGGTACAAATTGACTGGATGTGTCACCTCTTCTCCGTCGAGATCTGTGAGCATAGTGACACTGCCTGACATGTTTTTCTTCACGATGTAGGGACCTCTCTAATTTGATCTGAACTTGCCTCTGATTTCCCAGTTGGATTTTATAATTTATTTTGGGTCAAGGTCTCCTTCATGGACACCACGATCCTTTATTTTTTGTTTGAATGATCGTGGAATTCGGTGATGGTACCCTTGCATGTGTTATAGAGATTTGAGCCTCTTTCCATCTAAGATTGAGAGTTCATCATAGAGGCTCTAGTGCCAGTCTTCCTCGGTTATTTTGACTTCGAGCATGACACATAAATAAGGTACCTCCAACTCAACAAGTAGAACTACTTCTATGTCGTATACTAGAGAATGGGGGTACCCTAGGAAGTATTCCGATAGAAGTGAGCTATCCCCAGAGGTCATATGGGATTCGATTGACCGAATCTTTATAAATTTCAATCATCTTGTTGATAATGGTTTTGAGGATTTTGTTGGTGGATTCGACATCACCATTAGTTTGGGGATGGTAAGGAGAAGACTTGTGACTCGGAATTCTGTACTCGTCGACCAATTATATGACCTCGGCTTTAAAGTGGATTTTATTATCGAATACTAACTCAAGAAGAAACTCATAACTGCAAGTGATATTATTGTAATAAACTTAGCCACTTTCTTTGCTTTTAGAACTACGTATGACTCGTCTTACATCTATTTTTTGATGTAGTCAATGGCGAACAGGATGAACTCGTTCCCATTTAATGATTTGGATGTGAATTTACCTATGATGTCTATTACCTAAGTAGATAAGGGGCAGTTATAGGTAATGTTGTAAAATTCTCGAGGAGGTAAGTGTTTAGGATGGCAAATCATTGGTATTTGAGGCATCTCTAAACATAGGCATTTCAGTCTTAAACCATGGTAGTCTAATAATACCCTTGACGAATAATCTTCTTGTCAATCATATGACCGTTCATATGGAGCCTGCATTCCCATTTGTGTATATTTTGTAGCATTCCATCAATATCAGCCCCTGATATGAAGTAAAAATGGGTTTTGTCAAAGTTTCTGTTGAAAAGTGCTTCATCACAGATTATGTATTGGGCAACCAGCTTGCAAAGGGTCACACGAATTTTCTTATCTGCATCTTGGGGATACCTACCATGTTTTAGAGGGTGCAAAATATCATAGTACCATAACTCGACTATGTCAGGATCTTCTCCGATGGCAATCTCGATATGGTAATAGTGTGCGGGCATAGCTTGTTTCTGAACCAGGAAAGGGGCCATTGTTATTCCCTCTGGCATGTCAACCATGGAGGACAGGTTTGCTAGTGCATCTTCTAGACTATTATTCACATGAGGAAGGTAATGGAAGGTGACATCTTTGAATGGGGAGGAAAGATCGTCTAGAAGGGTATAGAAGGGTATGAGCTTGAAGTTTTTTACTTTCCATTTTTTGAGGATTTTTCCAAAAATGAGGGCAGAATCCCCATAGACATTTAGGTGCTTGATAACTTTCTCGAGGGAGATCTTGAAGCCTATGGTGAATGCCTCATATTGAGTCATGTTATTAGTGAAAAATAAGTCTAGATTAATGGTAATGGGGGTGTGGGACTCATCAAAGGCGATCAAGAGTATACCAATAATGTACACATTCTTATTGGCAGCTCCATTGAAGAACATTTGCCATATGAGATCCTACTGAGAGGTGAAATATAATGTCTATACCTGGGAATCTAGATATCCAAACATTGGATCCTTCAATGGGATAAGCGGTAAGGTAGTTGCATATGGCCCTCCCCTTCATGGATTTATGCGTGACATACATAATGTTGAACTCGACTAGTAATATCAAACATCAAGACATTAAACTTGATGGAGAAGGTCTCTCTAGAAGGTATTTGATGGGATCCATTTGGGATATTAGTATGATGGGAAAGGAAAGCATATAGTCTAGGAATTTTTATGCGACCCAAACTAAGGCGACACATGCTTTCTCCAGGCTAGTGTAGTTAACTTCGTACCTATCGTGTTTTTACTAGAGTTGTAAATAAATCTTTCCTTATTGCATTCTTCAATGTACTGGTCTAGCAAAGCCCCAGCTATGGTATCGATAACGGTCAAGTATAGGAGGAAGGACACACCTGGTTACGACGACATGAGCACCGAAGGTCGGGTGAGGTATTTCTTGATGTGGCGAAAGGCTTCTTGGTTGTCTCGTTCTAGAATTTTGTTGAATCCTTCTCAACAAGTTTGAAAATAGGTTCAGAGATAGAGGTTAGTTGGTTGATGAACCAACAGAAGTATTGTAGTTTACTCGAGAATCCTCCGACTTCTTTCTCCGTACGGGTGGTGGCATCTCGAGTATGGCTTCCAATTTAGTGAGTTATACTTTAATTCCTTTTCACTAACCATGAACCCAATGTGTTTCCATTTAGTAATGACAAAGAGACACTCGTGTGCATTAATCTGCATCTGGTATTGTCGCAGTCACTTCATAAACTTTTAGATGGAGGGATTGTGACCTTTTAAAGTCTTAGACTTGATAACCATATCGTCAAGATAAACCCTGACTTTTCATTAATGAGGTTGTATAGGATAGTTGTGTCAACCCTTTGGTAGATAGACCCGACATTTTGTAGCCCAAATGGCATGATGGTGTAGCAAAATGTTCCCCAGCAGGTAATGAAGGAAGTTTTCTCTTAATGGTCAGGGTGTATCTTGATTTGTTTATAGCTGGCAAGTCTTTGTTCTCTACAATGGGTAATTAACTTTTGCAGATGCTTTGTTCAAATGCCGATAGTCGACGCAAATGAAAACTTTTCCTCCCATCTTCGAAATGAGGATGATGTTAGCAAGATATGTAGGGTATTCGACCATGACAATAAAACCCACATTTACCTGTTTGACTACCTCTTTTTAACTTTGAGGGACCTTTCTATTCGAAGTTTCCTCAATTTTGGCTTGATCAGTTTATAATTCGGGAATGTCGAGATCTCGTGCTGAGCTATTTTGGGGTCAATGACAAGCATGTCATCATAGGACCATGAGAAGACGTATATGAACTCTTTTAGCTACTCCTCAAATTTCATCTTCTCATAGTCGTTAAGGGTTAACCCTATCTTAATCTTGCGCTGATGGCTACTAGTATTGGGGTTAATAATAAGAGTCTCATCATCATTAGTTTGAATACGGTTACGTTTTTTATTAATTTCCTTATTGAGATCAGTTAAGAATTTTTCATTTACCAAATCATCATTATCACACGTTTGATTAGAATCTATTCAATTAATGTAAGGCACGACAAGATACTCAAAACCTCCATTCATTTCATTTTCAGGGAATACAGTGTTGAGAACCTCATCAAAAGAAGTCTCAGTTACATTGACATTAGGAAAAAGAGAAAGAAAAATAGGTGCAGAGATTTCATGAATAAGATAAATAGCAGGGTTTGACTGGGCTTGAGCGAGATGTGCTGGGATGACGTGCTAGTTTAGGAGATGTACATTAGCAGTTGTGATCTGGACGGACAGGTCTGATGATGCAACATCTTGGTGGATCATGAAGAGAATAAACTCTAGTATTTGTAGGTGAAAGGATTCCTTAAGTTACTTCCCTTAGAGTTATCAGTTATTGTTATGGTTTGTTCGGTTAGAGGTTATGCCTTATGATTTCAGTCTTCACCCCAAGTGGGGAAACATTCACATTCTAATTCATCATTAAAACTTTCAAAGTCATCATCCCAACTAGTAGCGGGAATTTATTTCTTCTAAGAGTAATCAATGCACTTCACATCCTCTATTACTTCATCAAATAGATCATCCCACTCGCCGAGGAAATGTAAAAGCGAAAGGAACAGGTGTCCCTAAAGTTTCAAGGCCATGAGTAACTCAGGGATGTTATAGATTTCTCATATATGGCAAAATATATAGGACATGATTTGTACGACATCATCTAGAGTAATTTCCCTTATAGGTACTACCCACTCCTCTTATTTCTAATCCCACTTTTAGGCGCTTATGAATAGGCCACTGAATCTCTATTTGTCCTTATTCATCTCCCTGGGAAATTTTGTCCCAAACCTTTGGAGTTGGTCTAGCACATTAGACAGTTTCATGCTTTCCCCTCTAATCGGGTGTGTAAGATAATACAAGCTCGCATAATGAGTGATAGATCTTGGTCAAAAAAGCTTATGGGATGCATGAGAAAGGACGAGCAAACCTTCAGAGGTTTACGTAAGATTAGAGACGTGCTAAGTATTTTGGCCAGCACAATTTGGGTTCAAGGGTCAAAATCTTTGATATTTTGTGGGAAGATGGCATTGTTCTTATATGCTTGAAGTTTTTATGGAGTGGGTTTGGCAATAGTCGGGGTTCCAATGGTTTTATGAGGTTTCAGGCTAATAGAGTTTGGTATACTTTTGATATGGTATCATGGTGCTTAGTGTAATCTGTTATGATAGGATTGGGGTGACTTTCCAGTGCCTAAGAAGTAGTAGGTTATGATATGTTCTTTAATGGTTGAGACTGAGGCATTATAACTACACCAAAACTGGAGATTGGTCACGGCCAAAATCCCTAACCAAAGCTGAGGGTCGTGGACTTGGGCCGTGACCATTTCGGGTGTGACCATTTTCGTGGGTAGTGGCCCAAGTCCGTGACCGAAAAATGGTCACGGCCGAGAGGGGTCACGACAGATGGTTGCGGACTTGTGTCATGACCAATGCTGTGATGGGTCGCGGTCCTCATCCGTGACCCACAATCGTGACAAATTGGTGATGGCCAAAGTCCGCGATCCACGACCGTGACAAAAAAAATAAAAAAAATTGGTCACGACTCTCATCCGTGACCCACAACGGTGACAAATTGGTCTCGGCCAAAGTATGTGACCCGCAACCGTGACAAAAAAAAATGGTCACGGCCCATGTCCGTGACCCACAACGCTGACGAAAAGAAGAAAAAAAATGGTTGCGGACTATGGCCGCGATCATTTTTATGCGCGACGAAAAAAATAAAAATGGTTGCGGACAAAGTCCGCAACCATATTTAACTATAATTTTAGAAAAATGCATTTTTTTGGTCCAATCCTAAAATTGGGGGTCCTTTGAGTGCACCGTCGGTTGCTACGTGTAACGTTGGACACGTAGGAGGTGTTACAAATATTTATTATTGGCAAAACAATAAAAAAAAATCATAAATTGCGAATCAAGAACGTTGTTAATAAACAAATATATATACAAACTTAAAAATATTACACGTCTTAATAATTCACAGACCAAAAAAAATTGGGCAGAGTTTTCTCTATTTTCTTGACATTCCAATCCCTGTAAATGTAAAACCTGCTTATTATAAACCCCGCACGGCCATAAAATTCAACAATCAAAGCCCGCACGGCTGTAACGCATAAAAAACAAAATCCTGAATGTCCACAACATATAAACAATCTTCATGTTGTAAACCGTTGCCTCCTTCATTTGTTCCCCGTGTAAAAATCCTACAAATGATAGGATACATAAAAAAAATATTAGTAACCAAGTAGTTTTACAAAAAATTTAATCAAGTTGAAAAATTGCATATATGAGTTAAAATTATCAACATATCAATATTTTTATGCCTAAGTTTAGAAATATGCAAATTACCATCGTATTCTCAAAACGGAAGTCACGCGGCTGCATGGTCAGTTCCTACGAGTTACATTGGTCTCGTGGGAGGTGTTGGTGCCACCCACGGGGCCGTTCGAGGGCTGTTTCGATTTTTTACCCTCTAACGCCATGTTTTTAAGCCAAAGTCTAGAAATATGCCAATTATCAACGTATTCTCAAATTGGGAGACCCGTGGATGCGGGGTTAGTACCTACGAGTTACATTGGTGCCGTGGGAGGTGTTGGTGCCACCCACGAGGCCGTTAGGGGGTTGTTTCGAGTTTCTACACCCTAACGCCATGTTTTACTTAAGTCTAGAAATATCCAAAATTTTATCGTATTCTTAAACCGGGTGCCTCGCGGCTGTACGGTCTGTTCCTACGAGTTACATTGGTCCCGTGGGAGGTGTCGGTGCCACCCACTGGGCCGTTCGGGGGCGGTTTTTGGGTTTGACTCTGTAACGCCATGTTTTTAACCCTATGTCTAGAAATATGCAAATTACCGTTGTACTCTCAAATTGGGAGTCCCGTGGCTGCGTGGTCAGTTCTTACAAGTTACATTGGTCCCTGGGAGGTGTTGGTGCCTCCCACAGGGCCGTTCGGGGGCAGTTTTGGGTTTTCACCCTCTAACGCCATTTTTTACGCCCAAGTCTAGAAATATGCAAATTATCTTGGTACTCTCAAATCGGGAGTCTCGCGGCTACGTGGTCAGTTCCTACGAGTTACATTGGTCTCGTGGGAGGTGTTGGTACCTCCCACGGGGCCGTTCGGGGGCTGTTTCGTGTTTTCACCCTCTAAAGCCATTTTTTAAGCCTAAGTCTAGAATTACGCAAATTATCATCGTATTCTCAAACCGGGACTCCCGCGCCTGCGTGGTCAGTTCCTACGAGTTACATTGGTCCCGTGGGAGTGTTGGTGCCTCCCACGGGGCCGTTCGGGGGCAGTTTTGGGTTTTCAACCTCTAACGCCATTTTTAAGCCTAAGTTTAGAAATATGCAAATTATCATCGTATTTTCAAATCGGGAGTCCCGCGGCTGCGTGGTTAATTCCTATGACTTACATTAATCCCGTGGGAGGTGTTGGTGCCTCCCACGGGGCCATTCGGGGGCTGTTTCGGGTTTTCCCCCACAAACTCCATGTAATGCCAAAGTCTAGAAATATGAAAATTACCATCGTATTCTCAAACCGCGAGTCCTGCAGCTGCGTGGTAAGTTATTATGAGTTATATTGGTCCCGTGTGAAGTGTTGGTGCCTCCCACGGGGCCGTTCGGGGGCCGTTTTGGGTTTTCACCCTCTATTTTCATGTTTTTAAGCCTAAGTCTAGAAATATGCAAATTATCGTCGTATTCTCAAACCGGGAGTCTCGCGGTTGCGTGGTCAGTTCCTATAAGTTACATTGGTCCCGTGGGAGGTGTTGGTACCACCCACGGGGCCGTTCGGGGGCACTTTTGGATTTTCACCCTCTAACACCATGTATTTAAGGCTAAGTTTAAAAATATGCAAATTATCATGATATTCTCAAACCGGGAGTCCTGTGGTTGCGTGGTCAGTTCTACGAGTTACATTGGTCCCGTGGGAGGTGTTGGTGCCACCTACAGGGCCGTTCAGGGGTTAGTTTGGGTTTTCACCCTCTAACGCTATGTTTTTAAGCCCAAGTCTAGAAATATGCAAATTACCATCGTATTCTAAAACCGGAAGTCCCGCGGCTACATAGTCAGTTCCTACGAGTTACATTGGTCCCGCGGGAGGTGTGGGTGCCAACCATGGGCCTAATCAGGGGCTGTTTCGAGTTTTCACCCTCTAATGTTATGTTTTTAAGCCAAAGTCTAAAAATATGCAAATTATCATCTTATTCTCAAACTGGGAGAACCACGACTGCGGGGTCAGTTCCTACGAGTTACATTGGCCCGTGGGAGGTGTTGGTGCCATCCAAGGGCCCGTTCGGTTTTTTTTTTAGTTTTCACCCTCTAACGCCATGTTTTGCTTAAGTCCAGAAATATGCAAATTATCGTCGTATTCGTAAATCGGGAGTCTCGCAGCTGCACAGTCAGTTCCTTCGAGTTACATTGGTCCCGTGGGAGGTGTTGCTGCCAGCCACGGGGCCATTCGGGAGCTGTTTCGAGTTTTCACCTTCAAACGCCATGTTTTTAAGCCTAAGTCTAGAAATATTCAAATTACCATTGTATTCTCAAACCGAGAGACCCATGGCTGCAGGTTCAGTTCCTACAAGTTACATTGGTCCTGTGGGCGGTGTTGGTGCCACCCACGGGGCCATTCGGGGGTTGTTTCGAGTTTTCATCCTCCAACGCCATGTTTTGCTTAAGTCTAGAAATATTAAAATTGATGTCATATTATCAAACCGGGAGTCTCGCGACTACGCGATCAGTTCCTACGAGTTAAATTGGTCCCGTGGGTGGTGTCGATGCCATCCCTGGGGCTGTTCGGGGGCTTTTTTGGGTTTTCACCCCCTGACGCCATGTTTTTAAGCCTAAGTCTTGAAACATACAAATTATCATCATATTCTCAAACAGGGAGTCTCGCGGCTGCATGGTCAGTACCTATGAGTTACATTGGTCCTGTGGGAGGTGTTGGTGCCTCCCACGGGCCCGTTCGGGGGCTGTATTGGGTTTGCACCCTCTAACACCATTTTTTAAGCCTAAGTCTAGGAATATGCAAATTATCATCATATTCTCAAACGGGGAGTCTCGCGTCTTCGTGGTCAGTTCCTACGAGTTACATTGGTCCCGTGGGAGGTGTTGGTGCCACCCACGGGGCCGTTCGGGGGCATTTTTGGGTTTTCACCCTCTAATGACATGTTTTTAAGCCTAAGTCTAGAAATATACGAATTATCATCTTATTCTCAAACTAGGAGTCTCGCGGTTGCGCAGTCAGTTCCTTCGAGTTACATTGGTCCTGTGGGAGGTGTCGGTGCCACCGATGGCGCTGTTTAGGGGCGGATTTTGGTTTTCACCCTCTAACGCCTTATTTTTTAAGCCTAAGTCAAGAAATATGAAAATTACCATCGTATTCTCAAACCGGGAGTCCCACAGCTGCGTGATCAGTTCCTACGAGTTACATTGGTCATGTGGGAGGTTTTGGTCCCACCCACGGGGTCGTTCAGGGGTTGTTTCGAGTTTTCACCCCTTAACACCATGTTTTACTTAAGTCTAGAAATATGCAAATTTTCATCATATTCTCAAACCGGGAGTCTTGCGGTTGTAAGGTCAGTTCCTACGAGTTACATTGGTTCCGTGGGAGGTGTCGGTGCCACCCACGGGGCCGTTCGGGGGCTATTTTGGGTTTTATTCCTCTAACGCCATGTTTCTAAGCCTAAGTCTTGAAATATGCAAAGTACCATCATATTCTCAAACCGGGAGTCCCGCGGCTGCGTCGTCAGTTCATACGAGTTACATTGGTCCCGTGGGAGGTCTTGGTGCCTCCCACGGGGCCATTGGAGGGCAGTTTTGGGATTTAACCCTCTAACGCCATTTTTTAATCCTAAGTCTAGAAATATGCAAATTATCTCCGTATTCTAAAATCGGGAGTCCCTCGGCTGCGTGGTCAGTTCCTACGAGTTACATTGGTCCCGTGGGAGGTGTTGGTGCCACCCACGGGGCCGTTCGAGGGCAGTTTGAGTTTTCACCATTAACGCCATGTTTTTAAGCCAAAGTCAAGAAATATGGAAATTATCGGCGTATTCTCAAATCGGGAGTCCCACGGAAGCGTGGTCAGTTCCTATGAGTTACATTGGTCCCGTGGGAGTGTTGGTGCCTCCCACGGGGCCGTTTTGGGGGTTGTTTTGTGTTTTTCACCCTCTAATGCCATTTTTTTAGCCTAAGTATAGAAATATGCAAATTATCATCATATTCTCAAACCGGGAATCTCACAGCTGCGTTGTCAGTTCCCACGAGTTACATTGGTCCCGTGGGAGGTGTTAATACCTCCCACGGGGCCGTTCGGAGGTTGTTTCGGGTTTTCCCCCACAAATGCCATGTTATGCGTAAGTCAAGAAATATGTAAATTACAATCGTATTCTCAAACCGGGAGTTCCGCGGCTACGTGGTCAGTTCTTACGAGTTACATTGGTCCCGAGGGAAGTGTTGGTGCCTCCCACGGGGTCGTTCAGGGGTTGTTTTGGGTTTTCACCCTCTAACGCCATGTTTTTAAGTCTATGTCTAGCAATATGCAAATTATCGCCGTATTCTCAAACCGGGAGTCTCGCGGTTGCGTGGTCAGTTCCGACGAGTTACACTGGTCCCATGGGAGGTGTTCGAACCACCCACAAGGCCGTCCGTGGGTTGTTTTTGGTTTTCACCCTCTAATGCCATGTTTTTAAGCCGAAGTCTAGAAATATGAGAATTACCATCATATTCTCAAATCGGAAGTCCCGCGGCTGCATGTTCAGTTCCTACGAGTAACATTGGTCCCGTGGGAGGTGTTGGTGCCACCCACGGGACCGATCGAGGGCAGTTTCGAGTTTTCACCATCTGACGCCATGTTTTAAGCCTAAGTCTAGAAATATAAAAACTATCATCGTATTCTCAAACCAGGAGACCCACGACTGCGGGGTCAGTTCCTACGAGTTACATTGGTAACGTGGGAGGTGTTGGTGCCACCCACGGAGCCGTTCGGGGGTTGTTCGAGTTTTCACCCTCTAACGCCAAGTTTTGCTTAAGTCCAAAAATATGCAAATTATCGTCGTATTCGCAAACCGGGAGTCTCGCGGCTGTGCAGTCAGTTCCTTAGAGTTATATTGGTCCCGTGGGAGGTGTTGCTGCCACCCACGGGGCCATTCAGGGGTTGTTTCGAGTTTTCACCCTCTAACACCATGTTTTTACGCCTAAGTCTAGAAATATGCAAATTATCAACGTATTCTCAAATTCCCGTGGATGCGGGGTCAGTTCCTACAAGTTACATTGGTCCTGTGGGAGGTGTTGGTGCCACCCACAGGGCCGTTCGGGGGTTGTTTCGAGTTTCCACCCCGTAACGCCATGTTTTACTTAAGTCTAGAAATATGCAAATTATTGTCGTGTTCTCAAACTGGGAGTCTCGCGGCTTCGTGGTCAGTTCCTATGAATTACATTGGTCTCGTGGGAGGTGTTAGTTCCTCCCACGGGTCCGTTCAGGGGTTGTTTCGGGTTTTCCCCCACAAACGCCATGTTATGCCTAAGTTTAGAAATATTTAAATTACCATCGTATTCTCAAACCGGGAGTCCCGCAGCTGCGTGGTCAGTTATTACGAGTTACATCGGTCCCGTGGGAAGTGATGGTGCCTCCCACGGGGCCGTTCGGGGGTTATTTTGGGTTTTCACCCTCTAACGCCAGGTTTTGCTTAAGTCCAGAAATATGAAAATTATCATTGTATTCGCAAATCGGGAGTCTCGCGGCTGCGCAGTCAGTTCCGTAGAGTTATATTGGTCCCGTGGGAGGTGTTGCTGCCACCCACGGGCCCGTTCGAGGGCTGTTTTGAGTTTTCACCCTCTAACGCCATGTTTTTAAGCCTAAGTCTAGAAATATTCAAATTACCAACGTATTATCAAACTGGGGGACCCGTGACTGCAGGGTCAGTTCCTACGAGTTACATTGGTCCTGTGGGAGGTGTTGGTGCCACCTACAGGGCCGTTCAGTCGTTGTTTCGAGTTTTCACCCCCTAACGCCATATTTTGCTTAAGTCTAGATATATGGAAATTATTATCGTGTTCTCAAACAGGGAGTCCCGCGGCTGCGTGGTCAGTTCATACGAGTTACATTGGTCCCGTGGGAGGAGTTGGTGCCACCAACGGGGTAGTTCAGGGGCAGTTTTGGGTTTTCACCCATTAACGCGATGTTTTTAAGCCTGACTCTAGAAATATGGAAAATATCATCGTATTCTCAAACCAAAAGTCTTACAGTTGCGCGGTCAGTTCCTACGAGTTACGTTGGTCCCGTGGGAGGTGTTGGTGCCACCCACGGGGACGTTCGGGGGAAGTTTTGGGTTTTCACCATTAACGCCATGTTTTTATGCCTATGTCATGAAATATGCAAATTATCATCGTATTCTCAAAACGGGAGTCCCGCGGATGCGTGGTCAATTCCTACGAGTTACATTGGTCCCGTGGGAGGTGTTGGTGCCAGCCACGAAGCCGTTCGGGGGCTATTTTGAGTTTTCACCCTCTAACGCCATGTTTTTAAGCCTAGGTCTAGAAATATTCAAATTAACAACATATTCTCAAACCGGGAGACCTGTGGCTGCAGGGTCAGTTCCTACGAGTTACATTGGTCATGTGGGACGTGTTGGTGCCACCCACGGGGCCGTTCGGGGGTTGTTTCGAGTATTCACCCTCTAACGCCATGTTTTTTCTTAAGTCTAGAAATATGCAAATTATTTTCGTGTTCTCAAACTGGGAGAGTCGCTGCTATGCGGTCTATTCCTACGAGTTACATTGGTCCCGTGGGAGTGTTGGTGCCTCCCACGGGGCCGTTCGGAGGTCGTTTTGTGTTTTCAACCTCTAATCCCATTTTTTAAGCCTAAGTATAGAAATATGCAAATTATCATCATATTCTCAAATCGGGAGTCTCACGGCTGCGTGGTGAGTTCCTACGACTTACATTGGTCCCTTGGGAGGTGTTAGTGCCTCCCACGGGGCCGTTCGGGGGCTGTTTCGGGTTTTCCCCCACAAACGCCATGTTATGCATAAGTCTAGAAATATGTAAATTACCATCGTATTATCAAACCGAGAGTCTCGCGGCTGCGTGGTCTGTTCTTACGAGTTACATTGGTCCCGTGGGAAGTGTTGGTGCCTCCCACGGGGCTGTTCGAGGGTTGTTTTGGGTTTTCACCCTCTAACGCCATGTTTTTAAGTATAAGTCTAGGAATATGCAAATTGTCATCATATTCTCAAATCGGGAGTCTCGCAGTTGCTTGGTCAGTTCCTACGAGTTACACTAGTCCCATGGGAGGTGTTGGTGCCACCCACAGGCCCGTTCGGATTTTTTTTGGTTTTCACCCTCTAACGCCATGTTTTTAAGCCTAAGTCTAAAAATATGCAAATTACCGTCGTATTCTCAAACCGAAAGTTCCGCGGTTGCATGGTCAGTTCCTACGAGTAACATTGGTCCCGTGGGAGGTGTTGGTGCCACCCACGGGGCCGATCGGGTGCTGTTTCGAGTTTTCACCCTCTAATGCCATGTTTTTAAGCCTAAGTCCAGAAATATACAAATTATCATTGTATTCTCAAACTGGGAGACCCACGACTGCAGGGTCAGTTCCTATGAGTTACATTTGTCCCATGGGAGGTTTTGGTGCCACCCACGGGGCCGTTCGGGGGTTGTTTCGTGTTTTCATTCTCTAACGCCAGGTTTTGCTTAAGTTCAGAAATATGCAAATTATCGTCGTATTCTCAAACCAGGAGTCTCGCGGATGCGCAGTCAGTTCCTAGGAGTTATATTGGTCCCGTGGGAGGTGTTGCTACCACACCGGGGCCGTTCGAGGGCTGTTTCGAGTTTTCACCCTCTAACGCCATTTTTTTAAGCCTAAGTCTAGAAATATTAAAATTACTAACATATTCTCAAACCGAGAGACCCGTGGTTGCAGGGTTAGTTCCTACAAGTTACATTGGTCCCGCGGGAGGTGTTGGTGCCACCAACGGGGCAGTTTCGGGGCAATTTTGGGTTTTCACACTCTAACGCCATGTTTTTACGCCTGCGTTTAGAAATATGCAAATTATCATCGTATTCTCTAACTAGGAGTCTCGCAGTTGTGCGGTCAGTTCCTACGAGTTACATTGGTCCCCTGGGAGGTGTTGGTGCCACCCACGGGGACGTTCAGGGGCAGTTTTGGGTTTTCACCATTAACGCCATGTTTCTAAGCCTATGTCAAGAAATATGCAAATTATCGTCGTATTCCCAAATCGAGAGTCCCGCGGATGCGTGGTCAGCTCCTACGAGTTACATTTGTCCCGTGGGAGGTCTTAGTGCCAGCCACGAAGCCGTTCGGGGCCTATTTCGAGTTTTCTCCCTCTAACGCCCTGTTTTTAAGCCTAAGTCTAGAAATATTCAAATTAACAACATATTCTCAAATCGGGAGACCCGTGGCTGCAGGTTCAGTTCCTACGAGTTACATTGGTCCTATAGGAGGTGTTGGTGCCACCCACGGGGCCGTTCAGGGGTTGTTTCGAGTTTTCACCCTCTAACGCCATGTTTTGCTTAAGTCTAGAAATATGCAAATTATTATCGTATTCTCAAATTGGGAGAGTTGAGACTGTGCGGTCTGTTCCTACGAGTTACATTGGTCCCGTGGGGAGGTGTCGGTGCCACCCACGGGGCCGTTCGAGGGCTGTTTTGGGTTTTCACCCTCTAACGCCATGTTTTTAAGCCTAAGTCTAGAAATATTCAAATTACCGTCATATTCTCAAATCGGAAGTCCTGCGGTTGCATGGTCAGTTCGTACGAGTAACACTGGTCTCGTGGGAGGTGTTGGTTCCACCCACGGGGTCGATCGGGGGCTGTTTCGAGTTTTCACCCTCTAACGACATGTTTTTAAGCCTAAGTCTAGAAATATACAAATTATCATGGTATTCTCAAACCGGGAGACCCACGATCGCGGGGTCAGTTCCTACGAGTTACATTAGTCCCGTGGGAGGTGACGGTGCCACCCACGGTGCCGTTCGGGGGGTGTTTCAAGTTTTCACCCTCTAACGCCATGTTGTTAAGCCTATAATACCATGTTTTTAAGCGTAAGTGAGGAAATATGAAAATTATCATCGTATTCTTAATCCAGGAGTCTCGCGGATGCACGGTCAGCTCCTATGAGTTACATTCATCCCGTGGGAGGTCTCGGTGCCACCCATGGGGCTGTTCAGGGGCTGTTTTTGGTTTTCACCCTCTAACGCCATGTTTTTAAGCCTAAGTCTAGAAATATGTAAATTACCGTCGTATTCTGAAACTGGGAGTCCCGTGGCTACGCGATCAGTTCTGACGAGTTACATTGGTCCCATGGGAGGTGCTGTGCATCCCACGGGGCCGTTCGGGGGCTGTTTTGGGTTTTCACCCTCTAAAGCCATTTTTTAAACCTAAGTCTAGAAATATGAAAATTATCATCGTATTCTCAAACCAGGAGTCCCGCGGCTGCTTGGTCAGTTCCTACGAGTTACATTGGAACCGTGGGAGGTGTTTGTGCCTCCCATGGGGCCGTTCGGGGCCTGTTTTGGATTTTCACCCTCAAACACCATTTTTTAAGCCGAAGTCTAAAAATATGCAAAATATCATCATATTCTCAAACTGGAAGTTTCGCGGCTGCGGGGTCAGTTCCTACGAGTTACATTGGTCCTGTGGGAGGTTTTGGTGCCAACCACGGGGCCTTTCGGTGGTTGTTTCGAGTTTTCACCCTCTAACGCCATGTTTTGCTTAAGTCTAGAAATATGCAAATTATTATCGTATTATCAAACCGGGAGTCTCGCGGCTGTGCGGTCAGTTTCTACGAGTTACATTGGTCCCGTGGGAGGTGTCGGTGCCACCCAACGGGCCGTTCGGGGGCTATTTTTGGGTTTCACCCTCTAACGCCATTTTTTAAACCTAAGTCTAGAAATATGCAAATTTTCATTGTATTCTCAAACCGGGAGTCCCGCGGCTGCGTGGTCAGTTCCAACGAGTTACATTGGTCCCGTGGGAGGTGTTGGTGCCACCCACAGAGCCATTCGGGGAATGTTTTGAGCTTTCACCCTCTAACGACATGTTTTTAAGCCTATGTTTAGAAATATTCAAATTATCATCGTATTCTCAAACCGGGAGACCCACGACTGCGGGGTCAGTTTCTATGAGTTACATTGGTCCCGTGGGAGGTGTTGGTGCTACCCACGGGGCCGTTCGGGGGTTGTTTCGAGTTTTCACCCTCTAACGCCATATTTTTAAGCTTGAGTCTAAAAATATGCAAATTATCGTCGTATTCTCAAACCGGGAGTCTCGCGGCTGCGCGGTCAGTTCCTACGAGCTACATTGGTCCCGTGGGAGGTGTCGGTGCCACCCACGGGACCGTTCAGAGGCTATTTTTGGTTTTCACGCTCTAACGCCGTGTTTTTAATCTTAAGTCTTGAAATATGCAAATTACCATTGTATTGTCAAATCGGGAGTCTCGCGGCTGCGTGATCAGTTCCTACCAGTTACATTGGTCCCGTGGGAGGTGTTGGTGCCTCCCATGGGGCCGTTCAGGGATGTTTTGGGTTTTCACCCTCTAACGCCATTTTTTAAGCCTAAATCTAGAAATATGAAAATTATCATCATATTCTCAAACCGAGAGTCCCGCAGCTGCGTGGTGAGTTCCTATGAGTTAAATTTGTCCCGTGGGAGGTGTTGGTGCATCCCATGGGGCCGTTCGGGGGCTATTTTTAGTTTTCATCCTCTAACACCATTTTTTAAGCCGAAGTCTAGAAATACACAAATTATCATCATATTCTGAAACCAGGAGTCCCGCAGCTGCATGGCCAGTTCCTACGAGTTACATTGGTCCCGTGGGAGGTGTTGGTGCCACCCACAGGGATGTTCGGGGTGAAGTTTTGGGTTTTCACCCTGAAACACCATGTTTTTAAGCCTAAGTCTAGAAATATGCAAATTATCGTTGTATTCTCAAATCGGGAGTCTCACGGCTGCGCTATCAGTTCCTATGATTTACATTGGTCCCGTGGGAGGTGTCAGTGTCACCCCCGGGGCCGTTCAGGGGCTGTTTTTGGTTTTCACCCTCTAACACCGTGTTTTTAAGCCTAAGTCTAGAAATATGAAAATTACCGTCGTATTATCAAACCGGGAGTCCGCGACTGCGTTGTCAGTTCCTACGAGTTACATTGGTCCCGTGGGAGGTGTTGGTGCCACCCACGGGGTCGTTCGAGGGCAGTTTGGGTTTTCACCAATAATGCCATGTTTTTAAGCCAAAGTCAAGAAATATGGAAATTATCGGCGTATTCTCAAATCGGGAGTCCCGCGAAAGCGTGGTCAGTTCCTACGAGTTACATTGGACCCGTGGGAGGTGTTGGTGCCTCCCATTGGGCCGTTCGCTGCCAGTTTTGGGTTTTCACCCTCTAACATCATTTTTTAAGCCGAAGTCTAGGAATAAGCAAAATATCATCGTATTCTCAAATTGGGAGTCCGCGGCTGCGTGGTCTGTTCCTACGAGTTACATTGGTCCCATGGGAGGTGTTGGTGCCACCCACGGGGCCGTTCGAGGGCAGTTTAGGTTTTCACCATTAACGTCATGTTTTTAAGCTAAAGTCAAGAAATATGGAAATTATCAGCGTATTCTCAAATCGGGAGTCCCACGGAAGCGTGCTAAGTTCCTACGAGTTATATTGGTCCCGTGGGAGGTGTTGGTGCCACCCACGAAGCCGTTCGGGGTTTTTTTTTGAGTTTTAACCCTCTAACGCCATGTTTTTAAGCCTAAGTTTAGAAATATACAAATTATCATCGTATTCTCAAATCGGGAGACCCACGACTGCGGGGTCAGTACCTACGAGTTACATTGGTCCTATGGGTGGTGGATGTTCCACCCACGGGGCCGTTCGGGGGTTATTTCGACTTTTCACCCTCTAACGCCAAGTTTTTCTTAAGCCCAGAAATATGCAAATTATCATCCTATTCTCAAACCAGGAGTCTCGCGGCTGCGCAGTCAGCTCCTTAGAGTTACATTAGTCCCGTGGGAGGTGTTGGTGCCACCCACGGGACCGTTCAGGAGATGTTTCGAGTTTCCACCCTCTAACGCCATGTTTTTAAGCCTAAGTATAGAAATATGCAAATTATCAACGTATTCTCAAACCGGGAGATCCGTAGCTGCAGGGTCAGTTCCTAAGAGTTACATTGGTCCTGTGGGAGGTGTTACTGCCACCCACAGGGCCGTTCGGTGGTTGTTTCGGGTTTTCACCCCCTAACGCCATGTTTGGCTAAAGTCTAGAAATATGCATATCATTATCGTGTTCTCAAGCAGGGAGTCCCACAGCTGCGTGGTCATTTCCTACAGGTTACATTGTTCCCGTGGGAGGTGTTGGTGCCACCAACGGGGCCGTTCGGGGGCAGTTTTGGGTTTTCACCCTCTAACGCCATGTTTTTATGCCTAAGTCTAAAAATATGCAGATTATCGTCATATTCTCAAATCGGGAGTCTCGCGGCTTCGCGATCAGTTCCTACGAGTTACATTGGTCCCATGGGAGGTGTCGGTGCCACTAACTGGGCCGTTCAGGGGCCATTTTTGGTTTTCACCCTCTAATACAGTATTTTTAAGCCTAAGTCTAGAAATATGCAAATTACCATCGTATTCTCAAATCGAGTGTCTCGCGGCTGGATGATCAGTTCCTACGAGTTACATTGATCCAGTGGGAGGTGTTGGTGCCTCCCACGGGTCCATTCATGGGATGTTTTGGGTTTTAACCTTCTAACGCCATTTTTTAAGCGTAAGTTTAGAAATATGAAAATTATCATCATATTCTCAAACCGGGAGTCTCGCGGTTGCGTGGTCAGTTCCTACGAGTTACATTGGTCCCGTGGGAGGTGTTGGTGCCACCCACGGGGACGTTCGGGGGCAGTTTTGGGTTTTCACTCACTAACGCCATGTTTTTAAGGCCAAGTCTAGAAATATGCAAATTATTGTCGTATTCTCAAACCGAGAGTCCCGTGGTTGCGTGGTTAGTTCCTATGAGTTACATTGGTCCCGTGGGATGTGTTGGTGCCACCCATGGGGCCGTTCGGGGGATGTTTTGGGTTTTCACCATCTAACGCCATATTTTTAAGTCTAAGTCTAAAAATATGCAAATTACCCTCGTATTCTCAAACTGGAAGTTCCGCGGCTACGGGGTTAGTTCCTACGAGTTACATTGGTCCCGTGGGAGGTGTTGGTGCCACCCACGGGGCCGTTCGGGGGTTGTTTCGAGTTTTCACCCTCTAACGCCACATTTTTCTTAAGTCTAGAAATATGCAAATTATCATCATATTATCAAAGCGGGAGTCTCGCGGCTGCGCGGTTTGTTCCTACGAGTTACATTTGTCCCGTGGGAGATGTCGGTGCTACCCACGGGGCCGTTCAGGGTCGGTTTTGGGTTTTCACCCTCTAACGCCATTTTTTAAACCTAAGTATAGAAATTTGTAAATTATCATCGTATTCTGAAATCGGGAGTCCCGCGGCTGCGTGGTCAGTTCCTACAAGTTACATTGGTCCCGTGGGAGGTGTTGGTGGCACCCACGGGGCCGTTCGGGGGCAGTTTTGAGTTTTCACCCACCAACGCCATATTTTTAAGGCTAAGCATAGAAATATGCAAATTATTGACGCATTCTCAAATCGGGAGACCCATGGCTGCAGGGTCAGTTCCTAGGAGTTACATTGGTCTTGTGGGAGGTGTTGGAGCCACCCACGGGGACGTTCGGGGGCTGTTTCGAGTTTTCACCCCCTAATGCCATATTTTGCTTAAGTCTTAAAATATGCAAATTATTGTCGTATTCTCAAACCGGGACACCGCGGCTGCGTGGTCAGTTCCTACGAGTTATATTGGTCCCGTGGGAGGTGTTGGTGCCACCAACGGGGCCGTTCAGGGGCAGTTTGGGTTTTCACCCTCTAATGCCATGTTTTTAAGCCCGAGTCTAGAAATATGCAAATTATTGTCGTATTCTTAAACCGAGAGTCTCGCGGCTGCGCGGTCTATTCCTACGAGTTACATTGGTCCCAGGGGAGGTGTCGGTGCCACGCACGAGGCCGTTCAGAGGCTATTATTGGTTTTCACCCTCTAACGCCATATTTTTAATCCTAACTCTTGAAATATGTAAATTACCATCGTATTGTCAAACCAGGAGTCTTGCGGCTGCGTTATCAGTTCCTACGAGTTATATTGGTCCCGTGGGAGGTGTTGGTGCCTCCCACGGGGCCGTTCGGGTGATGTTTTAGGTTTTCACCCTCTAACGCAATTTTTTAAGCCAAAATCTAGAAATTTGAAAATTATCATCGTATTCTCAAACCGGGAGTCCCGCGGCTGCGTGGTCAGTTCCTACGAGTTACATTGGTCCCGTGGGAAGTGTTGGTGCCTCCCATGAGGCCGTTCGGGGGATCTTTTTGTTTTCTCCCTTTAACACCATTTTTTAAGCCGAAGTGTAAAAATATGGAAATTATCATCAAATTCTCAAACCAGGAGTCCCGCAACTGCGTGGTCAGTTCCTACGAGTTACATTGGTCCCGTGGGAGGTATTGGTGCCACCCACATGGATGTTCGGGGGCTGTTTTGGGTTTTCACCCTCAAACGCCATGTTTTTAAGCCTATGTCTAAAAATATGCACATTATCATCGTATTCTCAAATTAGGAGTCTCGCGGCTGCGCTCTCAGTTCCTACGTGTTACATTGGTCCCGTGGGAGGTGTCGGTGCCACCCACGGGGCCGTTGAGGGGCTATTTTATGTTTTCACCCTCATAAACCGTGTTTTTAAGCCTAAGTCTAGAAATATGCAAATTACCGTCGTATTCTCAAATCGGCAGTCCGCGGCTGCGTGATCAGTTCCTACGAGGTACGTTGGTCCTGTGGGAGGTGTTGGTGCCACCCACGGGGCCGATCGGTGGCTCTTTCGAGTTTTCACCCTCTAATGCCATTTTTCAAACCTAAGTCTAGAAATATATAAATTATCGTCGTATTCTAAAATCGACAGTGCCGCGACTGCGTGGTCACTTCCTACGAGTTACATTGATCCCGTGGGAGGTGTTGGTGCCACCCAAAGAGCCGTTCGGGGGCTGTTTCGAGTTTTCACCCTCTAACGCCATGTTTTTAAGCCTAAGCGTAGAAATACACAAATTACCATCGTATTCCCAAACCGGGAGATCCACGACTGCGGGATCAGTTTCTATGAGTTACATTGGTCCCGTGGGAGGTGTTGGTGCCACCCACGGGGCCGTTAAGGGGGTTATTTCGAGTTTTCACCCTCTAACGCCATGTTTTTCTTAAGTCCAAAAATATGAAAATTATCACCGTATTCTCAAACCGAGAGTCTCGCGACTGCACAATCAGTTCCTTCGTGTTACATTTGTCCCGTGGGAGGTGTTGGTGCCACCAACGGGGTCGTTCGGGGTCTGTTTCGAGTTTCCACCCTCAAACGCCATGTTTTTACCCCTAAGTCTAGAAATATGCAAATTATCAATGTATTCTCAAATCGGGAGACTCGTGGCTGTAAGGTCAGTTCCTACGGGTTACATTGGTTCTGTGGTAGGTGTTGGTGCCACCCAGAGGGCCGTTCGGGGTTTGTTTCGAGTTTTCACCCCCTAACGCCATGTTTGGCTTAAGTCTAGAAATATGCAAATTATTTTCGTGTTCTCAAACAGGGAGTCCCGCAGCTGCTTGGTCATTTCCTACAAGTAACATTGTTCCCGTGGGAGGTGTGGGTGCCACAAAGGGGATCGTTCGGGTGTAGTTTTGGGTTTTCACTCTCTAACGCTGTGTTTTTAAGCCTGAGTCTAGAAATATGCAAATTATCGTCGTATTCTCAAACTGGGAGTCTCGCGGGTGCGCGGTTAGTTCCTAGGAGTTACATTGGTCCCAAGGGAGGTGCCGGTGCCACCCACGGGGTCGTTCAGGGGTTACTTTCGGTTTTCACCCTCTAACGCCGTGTTTTTGAGCCTAAGTCTAGAAATATGCAAATTACCATCGTATTCTGAAACCGGGAGTCTCTCGGCTGCATGATCCGTTCCTACGAGTTACATTGATACAGTGGGAGGTGTTGGTGGCTCCCACGGGGCCGTTCGAGGGATGTTTTGGGTTTTCACCCTATAACACCATTTTTCAAGCCTATGTTTAGAAATATGAAAATTATCATCCTATTCTCAAATCGGGAGTCTCGCTGTTGCGTGGTCAGTTCCTACGAGTTACATTAGTCCCGTGGGAGGTGTTGGTTCCACCAACGGGGCCGTTCGGGGGCAGTTTTGGCTTTTCACCCTCTAACGCCATGTTTTTAAGCCTAAGTGTAGAAATACGTAAATTATCGTCTTATTCTCAAATCGGGAGTCTCGCGGCAGCGTGATCAGTTCCTACGAGTTACAATGGTCCCATGGGAGGTGTCGGTGCCACCTACGGGGCCGTTTAAGGGCTATTTTTTATTTTCACCCTCTAATGCCGTGTTTTTAGTCCTAAGCCTTAAAATATGCGAATTACCATCGTATTGTCAAACCGGGAGTCCCGCAGCAGCGTGGTCAGTTCCTACGAGTTACATTGGTCCCGTTGGAGGTATTGGTGCCTCGCATGGGGCCGTTCGGGGGCTGTTTTGGGTTTTCACCCTCTAACACCATTTTTAAGCCGAAGTCTAGAAATATGCAAATTATCATCATATTCTCAAACCTGGAGTCCCGCAGCTGCGTGGTCAGTTCCTACGAGTTATATTGGTCCCGTGGGAGGTGTTGGTGCCACCCACAGCGATGTTCGGGGGCAGTTTTTGGTTTTCACCCTCTAACGCCTTGTTTTTAAAGCTAAGTCTAGAAATATGCAAATTATCATCGTATTCTCAAACTGGGAGTCTCGCGGCTGCGCTGTCAGTTCCTACGTGGTACATTGGTCCCGTGGGAGGTGTCAGTGCCACCCACGGGGCCGTTCAGGGGTAGTTTTTGGTTTTCACCCTCTAACACCGTGTTTTTAAGCCTATGTCTACAAATATGAAAATTACCGTCATATTCTCAAACAGGGAGTCGGCGGCTGCGTGATCAGTTCCTACGAGTTTACATTGGTCCCGTTGGAGGTGTTGGTGCCACCCACGGGGTCGATCGAGGGCTGTTTCGAGTTTTGACCCTCTAATGCCATGTTTTTAACCCTAAGTCCAAAAGTATACAAATTATCATCGTATTCTCAAATCGAGAGGCCCACAACTGCGGGGTCAGTTCCTACGACTTACATTAGTCCCGTGGGAGGTGATGGTGCCATCCACGGGGCCGTTCGGGGATTGTTTTGAGTTTTCACCCTCTAACGACATGTTTTTAAGCCTAAGTCTAGAAATATAAAAATTATCATCGTATTCTCAAATCGGGAGACCCGTGACTGCGGGGTCAGTTGCCACGAGTTACATTGGTCCGATGGGAGGTGTTGGTGCCACACACGGGGCCGTTCGGGGGTTGGTTCAAGTTTTTACCCTCTAACGCCATTCTTTTCTTAAGTCTAGAAATATGCAAATTATCTTTGTATTCACAAACTGGGAGTCTCGCTGCTGCGTGGCCATTTCCTACGAGTTACATTTGTCCCGTGGGAGGTGTTGCTGCCACCCACGGGGTCGTTCGGGGGCTGTTTCGATTTTTCATCCTAAAACGCCATGTTTTTAAGCCTAAGTCTAGAAATATGCAAATTATCATCATATTCTCAAAATGGGAGTCCCGTGGCTGCGTGGTCAGATCCTACGAGTTACATTAGTCCCGTAGGAGGTGTTGGCGCCTCCCACGGGGCCGTCGGGGGCTATTTTGGGTTTTCACCCTCTAACACCACTTTTTAAGCCTAAGTCTAGAAATATACAGATTATCATTGTATCCTTAAATCGAGAGTCTCGCGGCTACGCGGTCAGATCCTATGTGTTACATTAGTCCCATGGGAGTTGTCGGTGCCACCCACGGGGCCGTTTAGGGGTTGTTTTTTGTTTTCACCCTCTAATGCCGTGTTTTTAAGCCTAAGTATAGAAATATACAAATTCTCTTCATATTCTCAAACCGGGAGACCCACGACTGCGGGGTCAGTTTGTACGAGTTTACATTGGTCCCATGGGAGGTGTTAGTGCCACCCATAGGGCCGATCGGGGGCTGTTTCTAGTCTTCACCTTCTAACGCAATGTTTTTAAGCCTAAGTCCAAATATATACAAATTATCATCGTATTCTCAAATCGGGAGGCCCACAACTCCGGGGTCAGTTCCTACGAGTTACATTGGTCCCGTGGGGGGTGATGGTGCCACCCAAAGGGCCGTTCGGGGTTTTTTTTTCAAATTTTCACCCTCTAACGCCATGTTTTTAAGCCTATGTCTAGAAATATATAAATTATCATCGTATTCTCAAACCGGGAGTTCCTCGGCTGCGGGGTGAATTCCTACGAGTTACATTGGTCTGATGGGAGGTGTTGGTGCCACCCACTGGGCCGTTCGGGGGTTGTTTCAAGTTTTCACCCTCTAACGCCATGCTTTCGTTAAGTCTAGAAATATGCTAATTATCATCGTATTCACAAACTGGGAGTCTCGCTGTTCCACAGTCAGTTCTTTCATGTTACATTGGTCCCGTGGGAGGTGTTGCTGCCACCTACAGGGACGTTCGGGGGTTGTTTCAATTTTTCACCCTCTAACGCCATGTTTTTAAGCCTAAGTCTAGAACTATGCAAATTATCATCATATTCTCAAATTGGGAGTCCCGTGGCCACGTGGTCAGTTCCTACGAGTTACATTGGTCCTGTGGGAGGTGTTGGTGCCTCCCACGGAGCCATTCGGGGGCTGTTTTGGGTTTTCACCCTCTAACACCATTTTTTAAGCCTAGGTCTAGAAATATGCAGATTATCATCATAGTCTCAAACCAGGAGTCCCACGGCTACGTGGTCAGATCCTACGAGTTACATTGGTCCTGTGGGAGAAGTTGGTTCCACCCACGGGGTCATTGAGGGGCAGTTTTGGGTTTTCACCCTCTAACGCCATGTTTTTAAGCCTAAGTTTAGAAGTATACAAATTATCATCGTATTCTCAAACCGGGAGACCCACGACTGCGGGGTCAGTTCCTACGAGTTTACATTGGTCCTGTGGGAGGTGTTGGTGCCACCCACGGGGCCGATCGAGGGTTGTTTTGAGTTTTTAACCTCTAACTCCATGTTTTTAAGCCTAAGTCAATAAATATACAAATTATCATCGTATTCTTAAATCGGGAGGCCCATAACTGCGGGTCAGTTCCTACCAGTTACATTGGTACTGTGGGAGGTGATGGTGCCACCCACGGGGCCGTTCGGGGGTTGTTTCGATTTTTCACCCTCTAATGGCATGTTTTTAAGCCTAAGTCTATAAATATATAAATTATCATCGTATTGTCAAACCGGGAGACCCACGACTGCGGGGTCTGTTCATACGAGTTACATTGGTCCGATGGGAGGTGTTGGTGCAACCCACGGGGCCTTTCGGGGGTTGTTTCAAGTTTTCACGCTCTAATGCCATGTTTTCCTTAAGTCTAGAAATATGCAAATTATCGTTGTATTCACAAACCGGGAGTCTTGCTGCTGCGTGGTCAGTTCCTATGAATTACATTGGACCCGTTGGAGGTGTTGCTGCCACCCACGGGGTCGTTTGGGGGCTGTTTCGATTTTTCACCCTCTAACGCCATATTTTTAAGCCTAAGTCTAGAAATATGCAAATTATCATCATATTCTCAAACTGGGAGTGCCGTGGCTGCGTGGTCAGTTCCTATGAGTTACATTGGTCTCGTGGGAGAAGTTGGTGCCTCCTATGGGGCCGTTCGGGGGCTGTTTTGGGTTTTCCCCCTCTAACACCATTTTTTATGCCTAAGTCTAGAAATATGTAGATTATCGTCATAGTCTCAAACCAGGAGTCCCGCGACTGCAAGGTCAGTTCCTACGAGTTAAATTGGTCCCGTGGGAGGTGTTGGTTCCACCCACGGGGCCATTCAGGGGCAGTTTTGGGTTTTCACCCTCTAATTCCATGTTTTTAAGCCTAAGTTTAGAAATATACAAATTATCATCGTATTCTCAAACCGGGAGACCAACGACTATGGGGTCAGTTCCTACGAGTTTACATTGGTCCAGTGGGAGGTGTTGGTGCCACCCACGGGGCCGATCGGGGGCTGTTTCGAGTTTTCACCCTCTAACGCCATGTTTTTAAGCCTAAGTCCAAAAATATACAAATTATCATCGTATTCTCAAACCGGGAGGCGCACAACTACGGGGTCAGTTCCTACGAGTTACATTAGTCCCGTGGGAGGTGATGGTGCCACCAACTCGGCCATTCGGTGGTTGTTTCGAGTTTTCACCCTCCAACGCCATGTTTTTAAGCCTAAGTCTAGAAATATACAAATTATCATCATATTCTCAAACCGAGAGACCCACGATTGCGGGGTCAATTCCTACGAGTTACATTGGTCCGATGGGAGGTGTTGGTGCCACCCACGGGGCCGTTCGGGGGTTGTTTCAACTTTTCACCCTCTAACGCCATGTTTTCCTTAAGTCTAGAAATATGCAAATTATCTTCTTATTCAAAAACCGGGAGTCTCGCTATTGCGCAGTCAGTTCCTTCGAGTTACATTGGTCCCGTGGGAGGTGTTGCTTCCACCCACGGGGTCGTTCGGGGGCTGTTTTGAGTTTTCACCCTCTAACGCCATGTTTTTAAACCTAAGTCTAGAAACATGTAAATTATCATCATATTCTATAATCGGAAGTCTTGCGGCTGCATGGTCAGTTCCTACGAGTTACATTGGTCCCGTGGGAGGTGTTGGTGCCTCCCGCGGAGCCGTTCGGGGGCTGTTTTGGGTTTTCACTCTCTAAAACCATTTTTAAGCCTAAGTATAGAAATATGTAGATTATCATCATAGTCCTAAACCAGGAGTCTCGCGGCTGCGTGGTCAATTCCTACGAGTTACATTGGTCCCATGGGAGGTGTGGGTTCCACCCACGGGGCTATTCAGGGGCAATTTTGGGTTTTCACCCTCTAACGCCATATTTTTAAGCCAAAGTCTAAAAATATGTAAATTATTGTCGTATTGTCAAATTGGGAGTCTTGCGGCTGTGCGGTCAGTTCCTATGAGTTACGTTGGTCCCGTGGGAGGTCTCAGTGCCACCCACAGGGCCGTTCAGGGGCTATTTTTGCTTTTCACATTCTAACACCGTATTTTTAAGCCTAATTATAGAAATATGAAAATTACCATCATATTATCAAACCGGAAGTCTCGCGGTTGCATGGTCAGTTCCTACGAGTTACATTGGGCCCGTGGGAGGTGTTGGTGCCACCCACGGGGCCGATCGGGGGCTGTTTTGAGTTTTCACCCTCTAACGCCATGTTTTTAAGCCTAAGTCTATAAATATAAAAATTATCATCATATTCTCAATTCGGGAGACCCACGACTGCGGGTTCAGTTCCTAAGAGTTACATTGGTCCCGTGGAAGGTGTTGGTGGCAACCACGGGGTCATTCGGCGGTTGTTTCGAGTTTTCTCCCTCTAATGCAATGTTTTTCTTAAGACCAGAAATATGCAAATTATCATCGTATTTGCAAACTGGGAATGTCGCGGCTGCGCAATCAGTTCCTTTGAGTTACATTGGTCCCATGGGTGGTGTTGCTGCCACCCACGAGGCCGTTCGGGGGCTGTTTCGAGTTTTCACCCTCTAACGCCATGTTTTTCTGCCTAAGTCTAGAAATATTCAAATTACAAAAGTATTCTCTAACCGAGAGACCCGTGGCTGCAGGGTCAGTTCCTACGAGTTACATTGGTCCTGTGGGAGGTTTAGGTGCCACCCATGGGGCCGTTTGGGGGTTGTTTCGAGTTTTCACCCTCTAACGCCATGTTTTTCTTAAGTATAGAAATATGCAAATTATTGTCGTATTATCAAACCGGGAGTCTCGCGACTGCGTGGTCAGTTCCTACGAGTTACATTGGTCCTATGGGAGGTATCGGTGTCGCCTACGGGGCCGTTCGAGGGCTGTTTTGGGTGTTTACCCTCTTACGCATTGTTTTTAAGCCTAAGTCTAGAAATATGCCAATTATCATCATATTCTCAAACAGGGAGTCTCGCGGCTGCGTGGTCAGTTCCTACAATTTCCATTGGTCCCGTGGGAGGTGTTGGTGGCTCCCATAGGGGCGTTCGGGGGTTGTTTTGCGTTTTCACCCTCCAACACCATTTTTTAAGCCTAAGTCTAGAAATATGCAGATTACCGTCATAGTCTCAAACCAGGAGTCACATGGCTGCGTGGTCAGTTCCTACGAGTTACATTGGTCCCATGGGAGGTGTTGGTTCCACCCACGGGGCCAGTTTTGAGTTTTCACCCTCTAACGCCATGTTTTTAAGCCAAAGTCTAGAAATATGCAAATTATCATCGTATTGTCAAATCGGGAGTCTCGATGGCTGCGCGGTAAGTTCCTACGAGTTACATTGGTCCCGTGAGAGGTCTCGGTGCCACCCACGGTGCCGTTCAGGGGCTATTTTTGGTTTTCACCCTCTAACACCGTGTTTTTAAGCCTAAGCCTAGAAATATGCAAATTAGCATCGTATTCTTAAACCGAGATTCCCGCGGCTGCGCGATTAGTTCTTACGAGTTACATTGGTCCCGTGGGAGGTGTTGTACATCCTACGGGGCCGTTCGGGGCTGTTTTGTGTTTTCACCCTTTAACACCATTTTTTAAGCCTAAGTCTAAAAATATGCAAATTATCATGGTATTCTCAAACCGGGGGTCCTGCGGCTGCGTGGTCAGTTCCTACGAGTTACATTGGTCCCGTGGGAGGTGTTGGTGCCACCCACGGGGCCGTTCAGGGGCAGTTTTTGTTTTTCACCCTTTAACGCCATATTTTTAAGCCAATGTCTAGAAATATGCAAATTACCATCGTATTATAAAAACGGATGTCCCGCGGTTGCATGGTCAGTTCCTACGAGTTACATTGGTCCAGTGGGAGGTGTTGGTGCCACCCACGGGGCCGATCGGGGGTTGTTCCGAGTTTTCACCTTCTAACACCATGTTTTTAAGCCTAAGTCTAGAAATATACAAATTATCAACGTATTCTCAAATCGGGAGATCCACGATTGAGTGGTCACTTCCTACGAGTTACATTGGTCCCGTGGGAGGTGTTGGTGCCAACCACGGGGCCGTTCGGCGGTTGTTTTGTGTTTTCACCCTCTAACGCAATGTTTTGCTTAAGTCCAGAAATATGCAAATTATTGTCGTATTCGCAAACCAGGAGTCTCACGGCTTCGCAGTCAGTTCCTTCAAGTTGCATTTGTCCCGTGGGGGGTGTTGCTGTCACCGACGGGGCCGTTCGGGGGTTGTTTCGAGTTTTCACCCTCTAAAGCCATGTTTTTCTTCCTAAGTATAGAAATAATAAAATTACCAATGTATTATCAATCCGAGAGACCCGTGGCTGCAGGGTCAGTTCCTACGAGTTACATTGGTCGCGTGGGAGGTGTTGGTGCCACCCATGGGGCCGATCGGGGGTTGTTTTGAGTTTTCACCCTCTAACACCATGTTTTGCTTAAGTCTAGAAATATGAAAATTATTGTTATATTGTAAAACTGGTAGTATTGCGGCTGTGCGATCAGTTCCTATAATTTACATTGGTCCCGTGGGAGGTGTCGGTGCCGCCCACCGGGCCGTTCGGGGGCTATTTTGGGTTTTCACCCTCTTACGCCATGTTTTTAAGCCTAAATCTAAAAATATGCAAATTATCGTCATATTCTTAAATAGGGAGTCTCGCGGCTGCGTGGTCAGTTCCAACGAGTTTCATTGGTCCCTTGGGAGGTGTTGGTGCCTCCCACGGGGCCGTTCGAGGGCTGTTTTGGGTTTTCACCCTCTAACACCATTTTTTAAGCCTAAGTCTAGAAATATGAAAATTATCGTTATATTCTCAAACCGCGAGTCCCGCGGCTGTATGGTAAGTTGCTAAGAGTTACATTGGTCCTGTGGGAGGTGTTGGTGTAACCCACAGGGCCGTTCGGGAACAGTTTTTGTCTTTCACCCTCTAACGCCATGTTTTTAAGCCTAAGTCTAGAAATATGATAATTATTGTCGTATTCTCAAATTGGGAGTCTCGCGGCTACGCGGTCAGTTCCTACGAGTTACATTGGTCCCGTGGGGAGTGTATGTCCCTCCCACGTGGCTGTTCGAGGCTGTTTTGGGTTTTCACCCTCCAACGCCATTTTTAAGCCTAAGTCTAGGAATATGCAAATTATCGTCGTATTCTCAATTCGAGAGTTTCGCGACAGCGTGGTAAGTTCCTACGAGTTACATTGGTCCCGTGGGAGGTGTTAGTGCCTCTCACAGGCCATTCGAGGGCTGTTTTGGGTTTTCCCCCACAAACGCCATGTCATGCCTAAGTCTAGAAATATGCAAACTACCATCATATTCTCAAACCGGGAGTCCCGCGGCTGTGTGGTCAGTTCTTACGAGTTATATTGGTCCCGTGGGAAGTGTTGGTGCCTCGCACGGGGCCGTTCGGGTTTTTTTTGGGTTTTCACCCTTTAACGCCATGTTTTTAAGCCTAAGTCTTGAAATATGCAAATTATCGTCGTATTCTCAAATCGGGAGTCTCACGATGGCGTGATCAGTTCCTAAAAGTTACATTGGTCTCGTGGGAGGTGTTGGTGCCACCGACAGGGCCGTTCGGGGGTTGTTTTGGGTTTTCACCCTCTAACGCCATGTTTTTAAGCCTTAAGTCTAGAAATATGCAAATTATCATCATATTCGCAAACCGGGTGTCTCGCGGCTACATCGTCAGTTCCTTCGAGTTACATTGGTCGCGTGGGAGGTGTTGCTGCCCCCCACAGGGCTGTTCGGGGGATGTTTCGAGTTTTCACCCTCTAACACCATGTTTTGCTTAAGTCTAGAAATATACAAATTATTGTCGTATTCTTAAATCGGGAGTGTCTCAGCTCCGCGGTCTGATCTTACGAGTTACATTGCTCCCGTGGGAGGAGTCGGTGCCACCCACCGGGCCGTCTGGGGGATGTTTTGGGTTTTCACCCTCTTACGCCATGTTTTTAAGCCTAAGTCTAGAAATATGATAATTACCGTCATATTCTCAAACTGGGAGTCCCGCGGCTGTGTGGTCAGTTCCTACGAGTAACATTGGTCCCGTGGAGGTGTTGGTGCCTCCCACGGGGCCGTTCGGGGGCTGTTTTAGGTTTTCACCCTCTAACACCATCTTTTAAGCCTAAGTCAAGAAATATGCAAATTATCATCATATTCTCAAACTAGGAGTCCCGCGGTTGCGTGGCCAGTTCCTACGAGTTACATGTGTCCCGTGGGAGGTGTTAGTGCCACCCACGAGGCCGTTCCGGGACAGTTTTCGGTTTTCACAGTCTAACGCCATGTTTTTAAGCCTAAGTGCATAAATATGCAAATTATCATTGTATCCTCAAACCGAGAGTCTCGCGGCTACGCGATCAGATACTAAGTGTTACATTAGTCTCCTAGGAGGTGTCGGTGCCACCCATGGAGCCGTTCAGGGGCTATTTTTGGTTTTCACCCTCTAACGCCATGTTTTTAAGCCTAAGTCTAGAAATATGGAAATTACCCTCGTATTCTCAAACGGGGAGTCCCGCGGCTGCGTGATGAGTTCCTACTAGTTACATTGGACCTGTGGGAGGTGTTGTGCATCCCACGGGGCCGTTCGGGGGCTGTTTGGGGTTTTCACCCTCTAACGCCATATTTTTCTTAAGTCTAGAAATATGCAAATTATTGTTGTATTCTCAAATTGGTTGTGTCGCGGCTGCGCGGTCTATTCCTACGAGTTACATTTGTCCCGTGGGAGGTGACGGTGCCACCCACGGGGCCGTTCGGGGGTTGTTTCGAGTTTTCACCCTCTAACGCCATGTTTTGCTTAAGTATAAAAATATGCAAATTATTGTCGTATTGTCAAACTGGGAGTCTCTCGGCCGCGCGGTCAGTTCCTACGAGTTACATTGGTCCCATGGGAGGTGTCGGTGCCGCCCACGGGGCCGTTCGGGGGCTGTTTTATGTTTTCACCCTCTAACACCATTTTTTAAGCCTAAGTCTAGAAATATGCAAATTATCGTCATATTCTCAAACCAGGAGTCCCGCGGTTGCGTGGCTAGTTCCTACGAGTTACATGTGTCCCGTGGGAGGTGTTAGTGCCACCCACGGGGCCGTTCGGGGGCAGTTTTGGGTTTTCACAGTATAACGCCATGTTTTTAAGACTAAGTCCAAAAATATGCAAATTATCGTTGTATCCTCAAATCGAGAGTCTCGCAGCTACGCGATCAGACCCTAAGTGTTACATTAGTCTCCTGGGAGGTGTCGGTGCCACCCACGGGGCCGTTCAGGGGCTATTTTTTGTTTTCACCCTCTAACGCCGTGTTTTTAAGCCTAAGTCTAGAAATATGGAAATTAAACTCGTATTCTCAAATGGGGAGTCCCACGGCTGCGTGATGAGTTCCTACGAGTTACATTGGTCCCGTGGGAGGTGTTGTGCATCCCACGGGGCCGTTCGGAGGCTGTTTGGGGTTTTCACCCTCTAACGCCATATTTTGCTTAAGTCTACAAATATGCAAATTATTGTTGTATTCTCAAATCGGTTGTGTCGCGGCTGCGCGGTCTGTTCCTACGAGTTACATTTGTCCCGTGGGAGGTGACGGTGCCACCCACGGGGCCGTCTGGGGTAGTTTCGAGTTTTCACCCTCTAACGCCATGTTTTGCTTAAGTCTAAAAATATGCAAATTATTGTCGTATCGTCAAACTGGGAGTCTCGCGGTTGCGCGGTCAGTTCCTACGAGTTATATTTGTCCCGTGGGAGGTGTAGGTGTCGCCCACGGGGCCGTTCGGGGGCTGTTTTGGGTTTTCACCCTCTCACGCCATGTTTTTAAGCCAAAATCTAGAAATATGCAAATTATCGTCATATTCTAAAATAGTGAGTCTCGCGGCTGCATGCTCAGTTCCTACGAGTTTCATTGGTCCCGTGGGAGGTGTTGGTGCCTCCCACGGGGTCGTTCGAGGGTTGTTTTGGGTTTTCACCCTCTAACACCACTTTTTAAGCCTAAGTCTAGAAATATACTAATTAGCGTCGTATTCTAAAATCGGGAGTCTCGCGACTGCGCGGTCAGTTCTTACGAGTTGCATTGGTCCCGTGGGAGGTATCGATGCCAACCACTGGGCCGTTCAGGGACTGTTTTTGGTTTTCACCCTATAACGCCGTGTATTTAAGCCTAAGTCTAGAAATATGCAACTTACCATCGTATTCTCAAACCGGGAGTCCCGCGGCTGCGTGATCAGTTCCTACGAGTTACATTGGTCCCGTCGGAGCTGTTGGTGCCGCCCATGGGGCCGTTCGGTGGCTACTTTGGGTGTTCACCCACTAACGCCATTTTTAAATCCTAAGTCTAGAAATATCGAAAATATCATCGTATTCTCAAACCGGGAGTCGCGCGGCTGTGTGGTAAGTTCCTAAGAGTTACATTGGTCCTGTGGGAGGCGTTGGTGCCACCCAGAGGGCCGTTCGGGGGCAATTTTGTGTTTTCACCCTCTAACGCCATGTTTTTAAGCCTAAGTCAAGAAATATGCAAATTATCATCGTATTCTAAAACCGGGAGTCCCGCGGCTGTGTGGTCAGTTCCTATGAGTTACACTGGTCCCGTGGGAGATGTTGGTGCCACCCACGGGGCCGTTCGGGGGATGTTTCAAGTTTTCACCCCCTAATGCCATGTTTTGCTTAAGTCTAGAAATATGCAAATTTTCATTCTATTCTCAAACCGAGAGTCTCGCGGTTGCACGGTCTGTTCCTACGAGTTACATTGGTCCCGTGGGGAGTGTATGTGCCTCCCACGGGGTCGTTCGGGGTTGTTTTGGGTTTTCACACTCCAACGCCATTATTAAGCCTAAGTCTAAAAATATGCAAATTATCGTCGTATTCTTAAATCAAGAGTTTCGTGACTGCGTGGTTAGTTCCTACGAGTGACATTGGTCCCGTGGGAGGTGTTAGTGCCTCCCACGGGTCATTCAGGGACTATTTTCGGTTTCCCCCACAAACGCCATGTCATGCCTAAGTCTAGAAATATGCAAATTACCATCATATTCTTAAACCGGCAGTCCCGCGGCTGCGTGGTCAGTTCTTACAAGTTATATTGGTCCCGTGGGAAGTGTTGGTGCCTCGCACGGGGCCGTTCGGGTTTTTTTTGGATTTTCACCCTCTAATACCATGTTTTTAAGCCCGAGTCATGAAATATGCAAATTATCGTCGTATTCTCAAATCGGGAGACTCACGATTGCGTGGTCAGTTCCTACGAGTTACATTGGTCCCGTGGGAGGTGTTGGTGCCACCCACGGGGCCGTTCGGGAGCTGTTTCGGGTTTTCACCCTCTTACGCCATGTTTTTAAGTTTAAGTCTAGAAATATGAAAATTATCGTCATATTCTCAAACCAGGAGTCCCACGGCTGCGTGGTCAGTTCCTACGAGTAACATTGGACCCGTGGAAGGTGTTGGTGCCACCCACGGGGCCGCTCGGGGGCAGTTTTGGGTTTTCACCCTCTAACGCCATGTTTTTAAGCCTAAGTCAAGAAATATGCAAATAATCAGGATATTCTCAAACCAGGAGTCCCGCGGCTACGTGGTCAGTTCCTACGAGTTACATTGGTCCCGTGGGAGGTGTTGGTGCCAGCCACGGAGCCGTTCTGGGGCTATTTCGAGTTTTCACCCTCTAACGCCATGTTTTTAAGCCTAAGTTTATAAATATACAAATTAGCATTATATTCTCAAACCGGGAGATCCACTATTGCGGGGTCAGTTCCTTCGAGTTACATTGGTCCCGTGGGAGGTGTTGGTCCCACCCACGGGGCCGTTCGGGGGCTGTTTCGAGTTTCCCCCCTCTAATGCCATGTTTTTAAGCCTAAATCTATAAATATGCAAATTAACAACGTATTCTTAAATCGGGAGACCCGTGGTTAAGGGGTCAGTTCCTACGAATTACATTGGTCCCATTGGAGGTGTTGGTGCCTCCCACGGGGCCGCTCAGGGGCTGTTTTGGGTTTTCACCCTGTAACGCCATGTTTTTAAGCCTAAGTCTAGAATTATGGAAATTATCATCGTATTCTCAAACCGGGAGTCTCGCGGCAGCGCGGTCAGTTCCTACGAGTTATATTGGTCCCATGAGAGGTGTCGAAGCCACCCTCGGGGCGGTTCTGGGGCTATTTCTGGTTTTCACCCTTTGACGCTGTGTTTTTAGGCCTAGGTCACGAAATATGCAAATTACAATTGTATTCTCAAATCGGGAGTCTCGCGGCTTCGTGATCAGTTCCTATAAGTTACAATGGTCCCGTGGGAGGTGGTGATGCCTCCCATGGGGCCATTCTGGGCTATTTTGTGTTTTCACCCTCTAACGCCATTTTTTAAGCCTAAGTCTAGAAATATGAAAATTATTATCGTATTCTCAAATCGGGAGTCCCGCATTTGCGTGGTCAGTTACTACGAGTTACATTGCTCCCGGGGGAGGTGTTGGTGCCTCCCACGGGGCCATTCGGGGGTTGTTTTTGGTTTTTCCCCACAAATGCCATGTTATGCCTAGGTCTAAAAATATGCAAATTACCATCGTATTCTCAAATCGGGAGTCCCATGGCTGCGTGGTCAGTTCTTATGAGTTACATTGGTCCCGTGGGAAGTGTTGATGCCTCGCACGGGGCCGTTCGGGGGCTGTTTTGGGTTTTCACCCTGTAACGCCATGTTTTTAAGCCTAAGTCTTGAAATATGCAAATTATTGTCGTATTCTCAAATCGGGAGTCCCACGTTTGCGTGGTCAGTTCCTACGAGTTATATTGCTCTCGTGGGAGGTGTTGGTGCCTCCCACGGGGCCATTCGGGGGCTGTTTCTGGTTTTTCCCCCCAAACGCCATGTTATGCCTAGGTCTAGAAATATGCAAATTACCATTTTATTCTCAAATCGAGAGTCCCATGGCTGCGTGGTCAGTTTTTACGAGTTACATCGTTCCCGTGGGAAGTGTCGATGCCTCGCACGGGGCCGTTTAGGGGCTGTTTTGGGTTTTCAACCTCTAACGCCATGTTTTTAAACCTAAGTCTTAAAATATGCAAATTATCATCGTATTCTCCAATCGGGAGTTTTGCGATTGCGTGGTTAGTTCCTACGAGTTACATTGGTCCCGTGCGAGGTGTTGGTGCCACCGATAGGGCCGTTCAGGGGTTGTTTTGGTTTTTCACCCTCTAACGCCATGTTTTTAAGCCTTAAGTCTAGAAATATGCAAATTATCACTATATTCACAAAACCGAGAGTCTCGCGGCTGCATCGTCAGTTCCTTCGAGTGACATTGGTCCCGTGGGAGGCGTTGCTACCCCCCACGGGGCCATTCGGGGGCTGTTTCGAGTTTTCACCCTCTAACACCATGTTTTGCTTAAGTCTAGAAATATACAGAGTATTGTCGTATTCTCAAGCCGGGAGTGTCGCGGCTGCACGGTCTAATCCTACGACTTACATTGGTACCGTGGGAGGTGTCGGTGACACCCACGGGGCCGTTCGGGGGCTGTTTTGGGATTTCACCCTCTTGCGCCATGTTTTTAAGCCTAAGTCTAGAAATATGAAAATTATCGTCATATTCTCAAAATGGGAGTCCCGCGGCTGCGTGGTCAGTTCCTACGAGTTACATTGGTCCCGTGGGAGGTGTTGGTGCCTCCCACGGGGCCGTTCGGAGGCTGTTTTGGGTTTTCACCCTCTAACACCATCTTTTAAGCCTAAGTCTAAAAATATGCAAATTATCGTCATATTCTCAAACCAGGAGTCCTGCGGTTGCGTGGCCAGCTCCTACGAGTTTCATTGGTCCCGTGGGAGGTGTTGGGGCCACTCACGGGCCGTTCGGGGGTAGTTTTGGGTTTTCACCCTCTAACGCCATGTTTTTAAGCCTAAGTCTAGAAATATGCAAGTCATTATTATATCCTCAAACCGAGAGTCTCGCGACTGCGCGGTTAGATCATACATGTTACATTAGTCGTGTGGGAGGTGTCGGTGCCACCCACGGGGCCGTTCAGGGGATGTTTTTGGTTTTCACCCTCTAACACCGTGTTTTTAAGCCTAAGTCTATAAATGTGGAAATTACCCTCGTATTCTCAAACGGGGAGTCCTGTGGCTGCGTGATCAGTTCCTACGCGTTACATTAGTCTCGTGGGAGGTGTTGTGCGTCCCATGGGGCCGTTCGGGGGCTGTTTGGGGTTTTCACCCTCTAACGCCATTTTTTGAGCCAAAGTCTAGAAATATGTAAACTATTGTCGTATTCTTAAATCAAAAGTCCCGCCGCTGCGTGGTCAGTTCCTACGAGTAACATTAGTCCCGTGGAAGCTGTTGATGCTACCTACGGAGCCATTCGGGGGCAGTTTTGGGTTTTCACCCTCTAACGCCATGTTTTTAAGCCTAAGTCAAGAAATATGCAAATAATCAGCATACTCGCAAACTGGGAGTCCCACAACTGCGTGGTCAGTTCCTACGAGTTACATTGGTCCCGTGGGAGGTGTTGGTGCCGGCCACGGAGCCGTTCGGTGGCTGTTTCGAGTTTTCACCCTCTAACGCCATGTTTTTAAGCCTAAGTTTAGAAATATATGAATTATCATTGTATTCTCAAACCGAGAGATCCATTATTGCGGGGTCAGTTCCTTCGAGTTACATTGGTCCCCTAGGAGGTGTTGGTCCCACCCACGGGGCCGTTCAGGGGCTATTTCGAGTTTCCACCCTCTAACCCCATATTTTTAAGCCTAAGTCTAGAAATATGAAAATTAACAACGTATTCTTAAATCGGGAGACCCGTGGCGGCAGGGTCAGTTCCTACGAGTAACATTGGTCCCCTGGGAGGTGTTGGTGCCTCCCACGGGGCCGCTCAAGGGCTGTTTTGGGTTTTCACCCTCTAACGCCATGTTTTTAAGCCTAAGTCTAGAATTATGGAAATTATCGTCGTATTCTCACACCGGGAGTCTCGCGGCAGCGCGGTCAGTTCCAACGAGTTACATTGGTCCCATGGGAGGTGTCGGTGCCATCCACGGGGCAGTTTAGGGGCTATTTCTTATTTTCACCATCTAACGTTGTGTTTTTAGGCCTAAGTCTAGAAATATGCAAATTACCCTCGTATTCTCAAACCAGAAGTCTCGCGACTGCGTGATCAAATCCTACAAGTTACAATGGTCTCGTGGGAGGTGTTGGTGCCTCCCACGGGGCCGTTCTGGGGCTGTTTTGTGTTTTCACCCTCTAATGCCATTTTTTAAGCCTAAGTCTAGAAATATGCAAATTATTGTCGTATTCTCAAATCGGGAGTCCTGCAGCTGCGTGGTCAGTTCCTACTAGTTACATTGGTCCCGTGGGAGGTGTTGGTGCCTCCCACGGAGCCGTTCGGGGGCTATTTTTGGTTTTCACCCTCTAACGCCATGTTTTTAAGCCTAAGTCTAGAAATATGAAATTTATCGTCATATTCTCAAACCGGGAGTCCCACGACTGAGTGGTAAGTTCCTAAGAGTTGCGTTGGTCTTGTGGGAGGTGTTGGTTCCACCCACGGGGCCGTTCGGGGGAAGTTTTTGGTTTTCACCCTCTAACGCCATCTTTTTAAGCCTAATGCTAGAAATATGCTAATTATTGTCGTATTCTCAAACCGTGAGTCTCGCGGCTTCGCGGTCAGTTCCTACGAGTTACATTGGTCCCGTGGGAGGTGTTGGTGCCACCCATGGGGCCGTTCAGGGGCTGTTTTTGGTTTTCACCCTCTAACGCCGTGTTTTTAAGCCTAAGTCTAAAAATATGGTACTTACCATTGTATTCTAAAACCGGGAGTCCTGCGGCTGCGTGATCAGTTGCTACGAGTTACGTTGGTCCCGTGGGACGTTTTGGTGCTGCTCATGGGGCCGTTCGGGGGCTATTTTGGGTTTTCACCCTCTAACGTCATTTTTAAAGCCTAAGTCTAGAAATATCCAAAATATAGTTGTATTCTCAAACCAGGAGTCCCGCGGCTGCGTGGTCTATTCCTACGAGTTACAGTGGTCCCGTGAGAGGAGTTGGTGCCACCCACAGATCCGTTCGGGGGCTGTTTCGAATTTTCACCCTCTAACACCATGTTTTTAAGCCTAAGTTTAGAAATATATAAATTATCATCGTATTCTCAAACCGGGAGACCCACGACTGCGGGGTCAGTTTCTATGAGTTACATTGGTCCCGTGGGAGGTGTTGGTGCCACCCACGGGGCCGTTCAGGGGTTATTTCGAGTTTTCACCCCCTAACGCCATGTTTTGCATATGTCTAGAAATATGCAAATTTTCATCATAGTCTCAAACCAAGAGTCACGCGGCTACACAGTCAGTTCCTATGAGTTATATTGGTCCCGTGGGGAGTGTAGGTGCCTCCCATTGGACCGTTCGGGGATGTTTTGGGTTTTCACCCTCTAATGCCATTTTTAAGCCTAAGTCTAGTAATATTCAAATTATCATCGTATTCTCAAATCGAGAGTCTCACGACTGCGTGGTCAGTTCCTACGAGTTATATTGGTCCCGTGGGAGGTGTTAGTGCCTCCTACGGGGCCATTCAGGGGTTGTTTTGGGTTTTCCCCCACAAACGCCATGTTATGCCTAAGTCCAGAAATATGCAAATTACCAATGCCTCGCACGGGGCCGTTCGGGGGTTGTTTTGGGTTTTCACCCTCTAACGCCATGTTTTTAAGCCTTAAGTCTAGAAATATGCTTATTATCATTGTATTCACAAACCGGGAGTTTCGCGACTGCTTCGTCAGTTCTTCGAGTTACATTGGTTCCGTGAGAGGTGTTGCTGCCACCCACGGGGCTGTTCGGGGGCTGTTTCGAGTTTTCACCCTCAAACGCCATGTTTTGCTTAAGTTTAGAAATATACAAATTACAGTGTATTCTCAAACCGGGAGTGTCGCGGCTGCGCGGTCTGATCCTACGAGTTACATTGGTCCCGTGGGAGGTTTCGGTGCCACCCACGGGGCCGTTCGAGGGCTATTCTGGGTTTTCACCCTCTTACGCCATGTTTTTATGCCTATGTCTAGAAATATGCAAATTACTGACATATTCTTAAATTGGGAGTCCCACGGTTGCGTGGTCAGTTCCTACGAGTAACATTGGTCCTGTGGAAGGTGTGGGTGCCACCCACGGGGCCGTTCGGGGGCAGTTTTGGGTTTTCACCCACTAACGCCATGTTTTTAAGCCTAAGTAAAGAATTATGAAAATAATAAGCATATTCTCAAACCGAGAATCCCGCGGCAGCGCTGTCAGTTCCTACGAGTTAGATTGGTCCCATGGGAGGTGTCGGTGCCACCCACGGGCCGGTTCAGAAGCTATTTCTCGTTTTCACAATCTAACGCTGTGTTGTTAGGCCTAGGTCTAGAAATATGCAAATTACAATCGTATTCTCAAATTGGGAGTCTCACGATTGCGTTGTCAGTTCCTACGAGTTACATTGGTCCCGTGGGAGGTGTTGGTGCCACCGATAGGGCCGTTCGGGGGCTGTTTTGAGTTTCCACCCTCTAACGCCATGTTTGAAAGCCTAAGTCTCGAAATATAAAAATTAACAATGCATTCTTAAACCGGGACACCCGTGGCTACAGGGTCAGTTCCTACGAGTTACATTGGTCCCATGGGAGGTGTTGGTGCCTCCCACGGGGCCGCTCAGGTGCTGTTTTGGGTTTTCACCCTCTAACGCCATGTTTTTAAGCCTAAGTCTAGAATTATGGAAATTATCGTCGTATTCTCAAATCGGGAGTCTCACGGTAGCGCGGTCAGTTCCTACGAGTTACATTGGTCCATGGGAGGTGTCGGTGCCACCCACGGGGCGGTTCAGGGGCTATTTATGGTTTCCACCATCTAACGCTGTGTTTTAGGCCTAGGTCTAGATATATGCAAATTACCATCGTATTCTCAAACAGGGAGTCTCGCGACTGCGTGATCAGTTCCTACAAGTTACAATGGTCCCGTGGGAGGTGTTGGTGCCTCCCACGGGGCCGTTCTGGGGCTATTTTGTGTTTTCACCCTCTAACGCCATTTTTTAAGCCTAAGTCTAGAAATATGCAAATTATTGTCGTATTCTCAAATCGGGAGTCCCCGCGTTTGCGTGGTCAGTTCCTACGAGTTACATTGGTCCCGTGGGAGGTGTCGGTGCCACCCACGGGGTGGTTTAGGCGTTGTTTTTGGTTTTCACCCTCTAACGTCGTGTTTTTAAGCCTAAGTCTAGAAATATGCAAATTACTGTCGTATTCTCAAACCGGGAGTCCCGCGGCTACGTGATCAGTTCCTACGAGTTACATTGGACACGTGGGAGGTGATGTGCATCCCACGATGCCGTTCAGGGGCTATTTTGTGTTTTCACTCTTTATCGCCATTTTTTAAACCTAAGTCTAGAAATATGAAAATTATCGTCATATTCTCAAACCGGGAGTCCCGTGTCTGTGGGGTAAGTTCCTAAGATTTACGTTGGTCATATGGGAGGTATTGGTGCCACCCACAGGGCCATTCGGGTGCAGTTTTGGGTTTTCACCCTCTAACACCATCTTTTTAAGCCTAAGGCTAGAAATATGCTAATTATTGTCGTATTCTCGAACCGGGAGTCTCGCGGCTGCGCGATCAGTTCCTAAGAGTTACATTGGTCCCGTGGGAGGTGTCGGTGCCACGTACGGGAACGTTCAGGGGCTGTTTTTGGTTTTAACCCTCTAACGCCGTGTTTTTAAGCCTAAGTCTAGAAATATGCAACTTACCATCGTATTCTCAAATCGGGAGTCCCGCGGCTTCGTGATCAGTTCTTACGAGTTACATTGGTCCCGTTGGAGGTGTTGGTGCCGCCCATGGGGCTATTCGGGGGCTATTTTGGGTTCTCACCCTCTAACGCCATTTTTAATGCCTAAGTCTAGAAATATCCAAAATATCGTCGTATTCTCAAACTAGGAGTCCCGCGACTGCGTGGTAAGTTCCAACGATTACATTTGTCCCATGGGAGGTGTTGGTGCCACCCACGGGGCCGTTCGAGGGCAGTTTTGGGTGTTCACCCTCTAACGCCATGTTTTTAACCCTAAGTCAAGAAATATGCAAATTATTGTCATATTCTCAATCCGGGAGTCCCGTGGCTGCGTGGTCTGTTCCGATGAGTTACATTGGTCCCGTGGGAGGTGTTGGTGCCACCCACAGGGCCGTTCAAGGGTTATTTCGAGTTTTCACCCCATAACGCCATGTTTTTCTTAAGTCTAGAAAGAAGCAAATTTTCATCGTATTATCAAACTAGGAGTCACGTGGCTTCACGGTTAGTTCTACGAGTTACATTGATCCCGTGGTGAGTGTAGCTGCCTCCCACGGTGCGATTCGGGGCTGATTTTGGTTTTAACACTCCAACGCCATTTTTAAGCCTAAGTCTAGAAATATGCAAATTATTGTCGTATTCTCAAATCGAGAGTCTCACAACCACGTAGTCAGTTCCTACGAGTTACATTGGTCCCGTGGGAGGTGTTAGTGCCTCCGACGGAGCCATTCGGGGGATGTTTTGGGTTTTCCCCCACAAACGCCATGTTATGCCTAAGTCAAATTACCATCATATTCTCAAATCGGGAGTCCTGCGGCTGCGTGGTCAGTTCTTACGAGTTACATTGGTCCCGTGGAAAGTGTTGGTGCCTCGCACGGGGCCGTTCGGGGGTTGTTTTGGATTTTCACCCTCTAAATCTATGTTTTTAAGCCTAAGTCTAGAAATATGCAAATTATCATCGTATTCTCAAATCGGGTGGTCAGTTCCTACGAGTTACATTGGTCCCGTGGGAGGTGTTGGTGCCACCGATAGGGCCGTTGGAGGGTTGTTTTGGGTTTTTACCCTCTAACGCCATGTTTTTAAGCCTTAAGTCTAGAAATATGCAAAATATCATCGTATTCGCACACCGAGAGTCTCGCGGCTGCTTCATCGATTCATTCGAGTTACATTGGTCCCGTGGGAGGTGTTGCTGCCACCCACGGGGCCGTTCGGGGGCTGTTTCGAGTTTTCACCCTCAAACGCCATGTTTTGCTTAAGTATAGAAATATACAAATTAATGTCGTATTCTCAAACCGGGAGTGTCGCGGCTGCGCAGTCTGATCCTATGAGTTACATTGGTCCCGTGGGAGGTGTCGGTGCCACCCACGGGGCCGTTCGGGGACTGTTATGGGTTTTCACCCTCTTACCCCATGTTTTTAAGCCTAAGTCTAGCAATATGCAAATTACTGTCATATTCTCAAACTGGGAGTCCCGCGGCGGCGTGGTCAGTTCCTACGAGTAACATTGGTCCCGTGGAAGGTATTGGTGCCACCCACGGGGCCGTTCGGGGGTAGTTTTTGGTTTTCAATCTCTAACGCCATGTTTTTTAGCCTAAGTCAAGAAATATGCAAATAATCAGCATATTCTGAAACCAGGAGTCCCGCGGCTCCGTGGTGAGTTCCTACGAGTTACATTGGTCCCGTGGGAGGTGTTGGTGCCAGCCACGGAGCCGTTCGGGGGTTGTTTTGAGTTTTCACCCTCTAACGCCATGTTTTTAAGACTATGTTTAGAAATATACCAATTATCATTGTATTCTCAAACCGGAAGATCCACTATTGATGGGTCAGTTCCTTCGAGTTACATTGGTCCCGTGGGAGGTGTTGGTCCTACCCACGGGGCCATTCGGGGGCTGTTTCGAGTTTCCACCCTCTAACGCCATGTTTTTAAGCCTAAGTCTAGAAATATGAAAATTAACAATGCATTCTTAAACCAGGTGACCCGTGGATGCAGGGTCAGATCCTACGACTTACATTGGTCCCGTGGGAGGTGTTGGTGCCTCCCACGGGGCCGCTCAGGGGCTGTTTTGGGTTTTCTCCCTCTGACGCCATGTTTTTAAGCCTAAATCTAGAATTATTGAAATTATCGTCATATTCTCAAGCCGGGAGTCTCGCGGCAGCGCGGTCAGTTCCTAGGAGTTATATTGGTCCCATGGGAGGTGTCGGTGCCACCCACCGGGCGGTTCAGGGGCTATTTCAGGTTTTCACCATCTAACGCTGTGTTTTTAAGCCTAGGTCTAGAAATATGCAAATTACCATCGTATTCTCAAACAGGGAGTCTCGCGGCTGCGTGATCAGTTCCTACAAGTTATAATGGTCCCGTGGGAGGTGTTGGTGCCTCCCACGGGGCCGTTATGGGGCTGTTTTGTGTTTTCACCCTCTAACGCCAATTTTTAAGCCTAAGTTTAGAAATATGCAAATTATTATCGTATTCTCAAATCGGGAGTCCCGCGTTTGCGTGGTCAGTTCCTATGAGTTACATTGCTCCCATGGGGGTGTTGGTGCCTCCCACGGGGCCATTCGGGGGCAGTTTTTGGCTTTTCCCCATAAATGCCATGTTATGCCTAGGTCTGGAAATATGCAAATTACCATCGTATTCTCAAATCGAGAGTCCCATGGCTGCAGGGTCAGTTCCTACGAGTTACATTGGTCCTGTGGGAGGTGTTGGTGCCACCCACAGGGCCGTTCGGGGGTTGTTTTGAGTTTTCACCCCCTAATGCCATGTTTGGCTTAAGTCTAGAAATATGAAAATTATTGTCGTGTTCTCCAACAGGGAGTCCCGCAGCTCTGTGGTCATTTCCTACAAGTAACATTGTTTTCGTGGGAGTGGTTGGTGCCACCAACGGGGCCGTTCGGGGGTAGTTTTGGGTTTTCACCCTCTAACGCTATGTTTTTAAGCCTGAGTCTAGAAATATGCAAATTATAGTTGTATTCTCAAACTGGGAGTCTCGCGGCTGCGCGGTCAGTTCCTACGAGTTACATTGGTCCCAAGGGAGGTGTCGGTGCTACCCACGGGGTCGTTCAGGGGCTATTTTTGGTTTTTACCCTCTAACGCCGTGTTTTTAAGCCTATGTCTAGAAATATGAAAATTGCCATCGTATTCTGAAATTGGGAGTCTTGCGGCTGCATGATCAGTTCCTACGAGTTACATTGATCCAGTGGGAGGTGTTGGTGTCTCCCATGGGGCCGTTCGAGGGATGTTTTGGGTTTTCACCCTCGCCGTTCGAGGGATGTTTTGGGTTTTCACCCTCGCCGTTCGAGGGATGTTTTGGGTTTTCACCCTCTGACGCCATTTTTTAAGCCTATGTTTAGAAATATGAAAATTATCGTCATATTCTCAAACTGGGAGTCTCGCGGTTGCGTGGTCAGTTCCTACGAGTTACATTGGTCCCGTGGGAGGTGTTGGTGCCACTAACGCCATATTTTTAAGGCAGTTTTGGGTTTTCACCCACTAACGCCATATTTTTAAGGCTAAGTCTAGAATTATGCAAATTATCGACGCATTCTCATACCGAGAGACCCGTGGCTGCAGGGTCATTTCCTACGAGTTACATTGGTCCTATGGGAGGTGTTGGAGCCACCCACAGGGCCGTTCGGGGGCTGTTTCGAATTTTCACCCCCTAACTTCATGTCTTTCTTAAGTCTTGAACTATCCAAATTATTGTCGTATTCTCAAACCGGGAGTCCCGCGACAGCGTGGTCAGTTCCTACGAGTTACATTGGTCCCGTGGGAGGTGTTGGTTCCACCAACGGGGCCGTTCAGGGGAAGTTTTGGGTTTTCACTCTCTAATACCATATTTTTAAGCCTGAGTCTAGAAATATCCAAATTATCGTCGTATTCTCAAACCGGGAGTCTCGCGGATGCGCGGTCTATTCCAACGAATTACATTGGTCCCGTGGGAGGTGTCGGTTCCACCCACGAGGCCGTTCAGAGGTTATTTTTGGTTTTCACCCTCTAACGCCATGTTTTTAATCTTAAGTCTTGAAATATGCAAATTATCAACGTATTCTCAAACTGGGAGACCCGTGGCTGCAGGGTCAGTTGCTACGAGTTACATTGGTCCTGTGGGAGGTGTTGGTGCCACCCATAGGGCCGTTCGAGGGTTGTTTCGAGTTTTCACCCCCTAACGCCAAGTTTGGCTTATGTCTAGAAATACGCAAATTATTGTCGTGTTCTCAAACAGGGAGTCCAGCAGCTGCGTGGTTATTTCCTACAAGTAACATTGTTCCCGCGGGAGGTGTTGGTGCCTCCCACGGGGCCGTTCGGAGGCTGTTTTAGGTTTTCACCCTCTAACACCATATTTTAAGACTAAGTCCAGAAATATGCAAATTATCGGCATATTCTCAAACCAGGAGCCCCGCGGTTGCGTGGCCAGTTCCTACGAGTTACATTGGTCCCGTGGGAGGTGTTAGTACCACCCACGGGGCTGTTCGGGGGAAGTTTTGGGTTTTCACCCTCTAATGCCATGTTTTTAAGCCTAAGTCCAGAATATGCAAATTATCGTTGTATCCTCAAACCAAGAGTCTCACGACTACGTGGTCAGATCCTACGTGTTACATTAGTTTCGTGGGAGGTGTCGGTGCCACCCACGGGGCCGTTCATGGGCTATTTTTGGTTTTCACCCTCTAACGCTGTGTTTTTAAGCCTAAGTCTAGAAAAATGGAAATTACCCTCGTATTCTCAAACGGGGAGTCCCACGGCTGCGTGATGAGTTCCTACGAGTTACATTGGTCCCGTGGGAGGTGTTGTGCATCCCACGGGGCCGTTCGGGGGCTGTTTGGGGTTTTCACCCTCTAACGCCATATTTTGCTTAAGTCTAGAAATTTGAAAATTATTGTCGTATTCTCAAATCGGTAGTGTCGCGTCTGCGCGGTCTGTTCTTACGAGTTACATTGGTCCCGTGGGAGGTGTCGGTGCCACCCACGGGGCCGTTCGGGGGTTGTTTCGAGTTTACACCCTCTAACGCCATGTTTTGCTTAAGTCTAAAAATATGCAAATTATTGTCGTATTGTCAAACTGGGAGTCTAGCGGCTGTGCGGTCAGTTCCTACGAGTTACATTGGTCTCGTGGGAGGTGTCGGTGCCGCCCACGGGGCCGTTTGGGGGCTGTTTTGGGTTTTCATCCTCTTACACCATGTTTTTGAGCTTAAATCTATAAATACGCAAATTATCATCATATTCTAAATTAGGGAGTCTCGCGGTTGCATGGTCAGTTCCTACGAGTTTCATTGGTCCCGTGGGAGGTGTTGGTGCCTCCCACGGGGCCGTTGGAGGGTTGTTTTGGGTTTTCACCCTCTAACACCATTTTTTAAGCCTAAGTCTAAAAATATGCTAATTATCGTCATATTCTCAAATTGGAAGTCTCGCGGCTACGCGGTCAGTTCCTACGAGTTACATTGGTCTCGTAGGAGGTGTCGATGCCAGCCACGGGGCCGTTCAGGAGCTGTTTTTGGTTTTCACCCTCTAACGCCGTGTTTTTAAGTCTAAGTCTAGAAATATGCAACTTACCATTGCATTCTCAAACCGACAGTCCCACGGCTGCGTGGTCAGTTCCTACGAGTCTAGAAATATGCAATTTATTGTCATATTCTCAAATCGGGAGTCCCGCGTTTGCGTGGTCAGTTCCTACGAGTTACATTGCTCCCGTGGGAGGCGTTGGTGCCTCCCACGGGGCAATTCGCGGGCTGTTTTTAGTTTTACCCCACAAACGCCAGGTTATGCCTAGGTTTAGAAATATGAAAATTACCATCGTATTATCAAATCGAGAGTCCCATGGCTGCGTGGTCAGTTCTTACGAGTTACATTGGTCCCGTGGGAAGTGTTGATGCCTCGCACGGGGCTGTTCGGGGGCTGTTTTAGGTTTTGACCTTCTAACGCCATGTTTTTAAGCCTAAGTCTTGAAATATGCAAATTATCATCGTATTCTCAAATCAGGAGTCTCGCGATTGCGTGGTCAGTTACTATGAGTTACATTGGTCCCGTGGGAGGTGTTGGTGCCACCGACAAGGCCGTTCGGGGGTTGTTTTGGGTTTTCACACTCTAACGCCATGTTTTTAAGCCTTAAGTCTAGAAATATACAAATTATAATCGTATTCGCAAACCGGGAGTCTCGCGTCGGCATCGTTAGTTCCTTCGAGTTACATTGGTCCCGTGGGAGGTGTTGCTGCCCCCCATGGGGCCATTCGGGGGCTAATTCGAGTTTTCACCCTCTAACACCATGTTTTGCTTAAGTCTAAAAATATACAAATTATTGTCGTATTCTCAAACCGAGAGTGTCTCAGCTGCGCGGTCTGATCCTACGAGTTACATTAGTCCCGTGGGAGGTGTCGGTGCCACCCACGGGGCTGTTCAGGGGCTATTTTGGGTTTTAACCCTCTTACGCCATGTTTTTAAGCCTAAGTCTAAAAATATAAAAATTACCGTCATATTCTCAAACCGGGAGTCCCGCGGCTTCGTGGTCAGTTCCTACGAGTTACATTGGTCCCGTGGGAGATGTTGGTGCCTCCCACGGGGCCGTTCGCAATCTGTTTTAGGTTTTCACCCTCTAACACCATTTTTTAAGCCTAAGTCTAAAAATATCCTAATTATCGTCGTATTCTCAAATTGGGAGTCTCGCGGCTGCGAGCTCAGTTCCTACGAGTTACATTTGTCCCGTGGGAGGTGTCGGTGACAGCCACGGGGCCGTTCAGGGGCTGTTTTTGGTTTTCACCCTCTAACGTCGTGTTTTTAATCCTAAGTCTAGAAATATGGAAATTACCCTCGTATTCTCAAACGGGGAGTCCCGCAGCTGCGTGATGAGTTCCTACGAGTTACATTGGTCCTCTGGGAGGTGTTGTGCATCCCACGGGGCCGTTCGGGGGTTGTTTGGTGTTTTCACCCTCTAACGCCATATTTTGCTTAAGTCTAGAAATATGCAAATTATTTTCGTATTCTCAAATTAGTAGTGTCACGTCTGCGCGATTGGTTCCTATGAGTTACATTGGTCCCGTGGGAGGTGACGGTGCCACCCACGGGGCCGTTCGGGGGTTGTTTCGAGTTTTCACCCTCTAACGCCATGTTTTGCTTAAGTCTAAAAATCTGCAAATTATTGTCGTATTTTCAAATTGGGAGTCTCGCGGCTGTGCGGTCAGTTCCTACGAGTTACATTGGTCCCGTGGGAGGTGTCGGTGCCGCCCACGGGGCCGTTCGGGAGCTGTTTTGGGTATTCACCCTCTTACGCCATGTTTTTAAGCCTAAATCTAGAAATATGCAAATTATCGTCATATTCTAAAATAGGGAGTCTCGCGGCTACGTGGTCAGTTCCTACGAGTTTCATTGGTCCCGTGGGAGGTGTTGGTGCCTCCCACGGGGCCTTTTGAGGGCTGTTTTGGGTTTTCAACCTCTAACACCATTTTTAAGCCTAAGTCTAGAAATATGCTAATTATCGTCGTATTCTCAAATCGAGAGTCTCGCGGATGCGCGGTCAGTTCCTATGAGTTACATTTGTCCCGTAGGAGGTGTCGATGCCAGCCACGGGGCCGTTCAGGGGCTGTTTTTGGTTTACAGCCTCTAACGCCGTGTTTTTAAGTCTAAGTCTAGCAATATGCAACTTACCATCGCATTCTCAAACCGGGATTCCCGCGGCTGCATGATCAGTTCCTACGAGTTACATTGGTCCCGTGGGAGCTGTTGGTGCCGCCCATGGGGCCGTTCGGTGGCTATTTTGGGTTTTCACCCTCTAACACCAATTTTAAACCCTAAGTCTAGAAATATTGAAAATATTGTCGTATTCTCAAACCGGGAGTCCCGCGGCTGTGTGGCTTGTTCCTAAGAGTTACATTGGTCCCGTGGGAGGTGCTGGTGCCACCCACAAGGCCCTTCGGGGGCAGTTTTGTATTTTCACCCTCTAACGCCATGTTTTTAAGCCTAAGTCAAGAAAAATGCAAATTATCATCGTATTCTAAAACTGGGAGTCTCGTGGCTATGTGGTCAGTTCCTATGAGTTACATTGGTCCCGTGGGAGATGTTGGTGCCACCCACAGGGCTGTTCGGGGGTTGTTTCGAGTTTTTGTCCCCTAACGCCATGTTTTGCTTAACTCTAGAAATATGCAAATTTTCATTCTATTCTCAAATCGGGAGTCTCGCGGCTGCACAGTCGGTTCCTACGAGTTACATTGGTCCCGTGGGGAGTGTATGTGCCTCCCACGGGGTTGTTCGGGGATGATTTGGGTTTTCACCCTCCAACGCAATTTTTAAGCCTAAGCCTAGAAATATGCAAATTATCGTCATATTCTCAATCGAGAGTTTCGTGACTGCGTGGTCAGTTCCTACGAGTTACGTTGGTCCCGTGGGAGGTTTTAATGCCTCCCACGGGTCATTCGGGGGCTATTTTGGTTTTCCCCCACAAACGCCATGTCATGCCTAAGTCTAAAAATATGCAAATTACCATCATATTCTCAAACCGGGAGTCCCACGGATGCGTGGTAAGTTCTTACGAGTTATATTGGTCCCGTGGGAATTGTTGGTGCCTCGCACGGGGCCGTTCGGGTTTTTTTTGGATTTTCACCCTCTAATGCCATGTTTTTAAGCCTGAGTCTTGAAATATGCAAATTATCATCATATTCTCAAATCGGGAGTCTCACGATTGCATGGTCAGGTCCTACGAGTTCCATTGGTCCCGTGGACGGTGTTGGTGCCACCCACCGGGCCGTTCGGGGGCTGTTTTGGGTTTGCACCCTCTTACACCATGTTTTTAAGACTAAGTCTAGAAATATGAAAATTATCGTCATATTCTCAAATTGGGAGTCCCGCGGCTGTGTGGTCAGTTCCTACGAGTTACACTAGTCCCGTGGGAGGTGTTGGTGCCTCCCACGGGGGGCCGTTCGGGGGCTGTTTCAGGTTTTCAACCTCAAACACCATTTTTAAGCCTAAGTTTAGAAATATGCAAATTATCGTCATATTCTCAAACCAGGAGTCCCGCCGTTGCGTGGCCAGTTCCTACGAGTTATATTGGTCCCGTGGGAGGTGTTCGTGCCACCCACGGGGCCGTTCGGGGGCAGTTTTTGGTTTTCACCCTCAAACGCTATGTTTTTAAGCCTATACGTAGAAATATGCAAATTATGGTTGTATCCTCAAACCGAGAGTATCGCGGCTACGCGGTCATATCCTATGTGTTACATTAGTTCTATGGGAGGTGTCGGTGCCACCCACGGGGTCGTTCAGGGGGTGTTTTTTGTTTTCACCCTCTAACGCCGTGTTTTTAAGCCTAAGTCTAGAAATATGGAAATTACCCTCGTATTCTCAAACCGGGAGTCCCGCGGCTGCGTGATCAGTTCCTACAAGTTACATTGGTCCCGTGGGAGGAGTTATGCATCCCACGGGGCCGTTCGGGGGCTATTGGGGGTTTTCACCCTCTAACGTGATTTTTTAAGCCTAAGTCTAGAAATATGCAAATTATCTTCATATTGTCAAACCGAGAGTCCCGCAACTGCGTGGTTAGTTCCTACGAGTAACATTGGTCCCGTGGAAGGTGTTGGTGCCACCCACGGGGCCGTTCGGGGGCAGTTTTTGGTTTTCACCCTCTAACGCCATGTTTTTAAGCCTAAGTCAAGAAATATGCAAATAATCATCTTATTCTCAAACCGAGAATCCTGCGGCTGCGTGGTCAGTTCCTACGAGTTACATTGGTCCCATGGGAGGTGTTGGTACCAGCCACGGAGCCGTTCAGGGGCTGTTTCGAGTTTTCACCCTCTAACGCCATGTTTTTAAGACTAAGTTTAGAAATATACAAATTATCATTGTATTCTCAAACCGGGAGATCCACTATTGCGGGGTCAGTTCCTTCGAGTTACATTGGTCCCCTAGGAGGTGTTGGTCCCACCCACGGGGCCGTTCGGGGGCCCTGTCGAGTTTCCACTCTCTAACGCCATGTTTTCAAGCCTAAGTCTAGAAATATGCAAATTAAACCCATGGCTGTAGGGTCAGTTCCCACGAGTTACATTGGTCCCGTGGAAGGTGTTGGTGCCTCCCACGGGGCCGCTCAGGGGCTATTTTGGGTTTTCACCCTCTAACACTATGTTTTTAAGCCTAAGTCTTGAATTATGGAAATTATCGTCATATTCTCAAACCGCGAGTCCCGCGGCAACACGGTCAGTTCCTATGAGTTACATTGGTCCCATGGGAGGTGTTGGTGCCTCCCACGGGGCCGTTCGGGGGCAGTTTTGGGTTTTCACCCTATAACGCCATGTTTTTAAGCCTAAGTCAAGAAATATGGAAATAATATGCATATTCTCAAACCGAGAGTCCCGCGGCTGCTTGGTCAGTTCCTACGAGTTACATTGGTCCCGTGGGAGGTGTTGGTGCCATCCACGAAGCCGTTCGGGGGATGTTTCGAGTTTTCACCCTCTAACGCCATATTTTTAAGCCTAAGTTTAGAAATATACAAATTATCATTGTATTTTCAAACCGGGAGATCCACTATTGCGGGGTCAGTTCCTTCGAGTTACATTGGTCCCGTGGGAGGTGTTAGTCCCACCCACGGGGCCGTTCGGGGGCTGTGTCGAGTTTTCACCCTCTAACGCCATGTTTTTAAGCCTAAGTCTAGAAATATGCAAATTAAACTCGTGGCTGCAGGGTCAGTTCCTATGAGTTACATTGGTCCCGTTGGAGGTGTTGGTGCCTCCCACGGGGCTGCTCGGGGGCTATTTTGGGTTTTCACTCTCTAACGCCATGTTTTTAAGCCTAAGCCTTGAATTATGGAAATTATCGTCGTACTCTCAAACCGCGAGTCTCGCGGATGCGTGGTCAGTTCCTACGAGTTACATTGGTCCCATGGGAGGTGTCGGTGCCACCCACGGGGCGGTTCAGGGGCTATTTCGGGTTTTCACCCTCTAACGCTGTGTTTTTAGGCCTAGGTCTAGAAATATGCAAATTACCATTATATTCTCAAATCGAGAGTCTCGCGGTTGCGTGATCAGTTCCTACAAGTTATAATGGTCCCGTGGGAGGTGGTGGTGCCTCCCACGGAGCCGTTTTGGGACTGTTTTGTGTTTTCACCCTCTAATGCCATTTTTTAAGCCTAAGTCTAGAAATATGCAAATTATTGTCGTATTCTCAAATCGGGAGGCCCGCGTTTGCGTGGTCAGTTCCTACGAGTTACATTGCTCCCGTGGGAGGTGTTGGTGCCTCCCACGGGGTCATTCGAGGGCTATTTTTAGTTTTTTCCCATAAACGCCATGTTATGCCTAGGTTTAGAAATATGCAAATTACCATCGTATTCTCAAATCGAGAGTCCCATGGCTGCGTGGTCAGTTCTTACAAGTTACATTGGTCCCGTGGGAAGTGTTGATGCCTCGCACGGGGCCGTTCGGGGGATGTTTTAGGTTTTGACCCTCTAACGCCATATTTTTAAGCCTTAGTCTTGAAATATGCAAATTATCATCGTATTCTTAAATCAAGAGTCTCGCGATTGCGTGGTCAGTTCCTACGAGTTACATTGGTCCCGTGGGAGGTGTTGGTGCCACCGACAGGGCCGTTCGGGGGTTGTTTTGGGTTTTCACCCTCTAACGCCATGTTTTTAAGCCTTAAGTCTAGAAATATGCAAATTATAATCGTATTCGCAAACCGGGAGTCTCACGTATGAATCGTCAGTTCCTTCGAGTTACATTGTTCCCGTGGGAGGTGTTGCTGCCCCCCACGGGGCCGTTCGGGGGCTATTTCGAGTTTTCACCCTCTAACACCATGTTTTGCTTAAGTCTATAAATATACAAATTATTGTCGTATTCTCAAACCGGGAGTGTCTCGGCTGCGCGGTCTGATCCTATGAGTTACATTGGTCCCGTGGGAGGTGTCGGTGCCACCCACGGGGCTATTCAGGGGCTGTTTTAGGTTTTAACCCTCTTACGCCATGTTTTTAAGAATAAGTCTAGAAATATGAAAATTACCATCATATTCTCAAAATGGGAGTCCCGCGGCTGCGTGGTCAGTTCCTACGAGTTACATTGGTCCCGTGGGAGATGTTGGTGCCTCCCACGGGGCCGTTCGGGGGCTGTTTTAGGTTTTCACCCTCTAACACCATTTTTTAAGCGTAAGTCTAGAAATATCCTAATTATCATCGTATTCTCAAATTGGGAGTCTCGCGGCTGCGCGGTCAGTTTCTACGAGTTACATTGGTCCCGTGGGAGGTGTCGGTGCCAGCCATGGGGCCGTTCAGGGTTTTTTTTTTTGTTTTCACCCTCTAACGCCGTGTTTTTAAGCCTAAGTCTAGAAATATGGATATTACCCTTGTATTCTCAAACGGGGAGTCCCGCGGCTGCGTGATGAGTTCCTACGAGTTACATTGGTCCCGTGGGAGGTGTTGTGCATCCCACGGGGCCGTTCGGGGGTTGTTTGGTGTTTTCACCCTCTAACGCCATATTTTGCTTAAGTCTAGAAATATGCAGATTATCGTCGTATTCTCAAATAGGTAGTCTCACAATCGCGTTGTCAGTTCCTACGAGTTCCATTGGTCCCGTGGGAGGTGTTGATGCCACCCACCGAGCCGTTCGGGGGCTGTTTTGGGTTTTCACCCTCTTACGCCATGTTTTTAAGCCTAAGTCTAGAAATATGAAAATTACCATCATATTCTCAAACTCGGAGTTCCGCGGCTGCGTGGTCAGTTCCTATGAGTTACACTGGCCCCATAGGAGGTGTTGGTGCCTCCCACGGGGCCGTTCGGGGACTCTTTCAGGTTTTCACCCTCAAACACCATTTTTTAAGCCTAAGTCTAGAAATTAGAAAATTATCATCATATTCTCAAACCAGGAGTCCCGTCGTTGCGTGGCCAGTTCCTACGAGTTACATTGGTCCAGTGGGAGGTGTTGTGCATCCCACGGGGCCGTTCGGGGGCTGTTTGGGGTTTTCACCCTCTAATGCCATTTTTTAAGCCTAAGTCTAGAAATATGCAAATTATCGTCGTATTCTCAAACCGAGAGTCCCGCGGCTGCGTGGTCAGTTCTTACGAGTAACATTGGTCCCGTGGAAGGTGTTGGTGCCTCCCACGGGGCCGTTCGGGGGCAATTTTTGGTTTTCACCCTCTAACGCCATGTTTTTAAGCCTAAGTCAAGAAATATGCAAATAATCAGCATATTCTCAAACCGAGATTCCCGCGGCTGCGTGGTCAGTTCCTACGAGTTACATTGGTCCCGTGGGAGGTGTTGGTGCCAGCCACGGAGCCGTTCAGGAGCTGTTTCTAGTTTTCACCCTCTAACGCCATGTTTTTAAGCCTAAGTTTATAAATATACAAATTATCATTGTATTCTCAAACCGGGAGATCCACTATTGCGGGGTCAGTTCCTTCAAGTTACATTGGCCGCGTGGGAGCTGTTGGCCCCACCCACGGGGCCGTTCGGGGGCTGTGTCGAGTTTCCAACCTCTAACGCCATGTTTTTAAGCCTAAGTCTAGAAATATGAAAATTAAACCCGTGGTTGCAGGGTCAGTTCCTACGAGTTACATTGGTCCCGTGGGAGGTGTTAGTGCCTCCCACGGGGCCGCTTAGGCACTGTTTTGGGTTTTCACCCTCTAACACCATGTTTTTAAGCGTAAGTCTTCAATTATGGAAATTATCATCGTATTCTCAAACCGCGAGTCTCGCGGCAGCGCGGTCAGTTCCTACGAGTTACATTGGTCCCATGGGAGGTGTCGGTGCCACCCACGGGGCGGTTCAGGGGCTATTTATGGTTTTCACCCTCTAACGCTGTGTTTTTAGGCCTAGGTCTAGAAATATGCAAAATACCATTGTATTCTCAAACCGAGAGTCTCGCGGCTGCGTGATCAGTTCCTACAAGTTACAATGGTCCCGTGGGAGGTGGTGGTGCCTCCCACGGGGCCGTTCTGGGACTGTTTTGTGTTTTCACCCTCTAACTCCTTTTTTTAAGCCTAAGTCTTGAAATATGCAAATTATCATCGTATTCTCAAATCGGGAGTCTCGCGATTGCGTGGTCAGTTCCTACGAGTTACATTGGTCCCGTGGGAGGTGTTGGTGCTACCGACAGGGCCGTTCAGGGGTTGCTTTGGGTTTTCACCCTCTAACGCCATGTTTTTAAGCCTTATGTCTAGAAATATGCAATTTATAATCGTATTCGCAAACCGGGAGTCTCGCACTTGCATCGTCAGTTCCTTCGAGTTACATTGGTCCCGTGGGAGGTGTTGCTGCCCCCCACGGGGCTGTTTCGAGTTTTCACCCTCTAACACCATGTTTTGCTTAAGTCTAGAAATATATAAATTATTGTCGTATTCTCAAATCGGGAGTGTCTCGTGTGTGCGATCTGATCCTACGAGTTACATTGGTCCCGTGGGAGGTGTCGGTGCCACCCACGGGGCCGTTCAGGGGCTGTTTTTTGGTTTTCACTCTCTTACACCATGTTTTTAAGCCTAAGTCTACAAATATGAAAATTTCTATCATATTCTCAAACTGGGAGTCCCGCGGCTGCGTGGTCAGTTCCTACGAGTTACATTGGTCCCGTGGGAGGTGTTGGTGCCTCCCACGGGGCCGTTCGGGGGCTGTTTTGGGTTTTCACCATCTAAAACCATTTTTAAAGCCTAAGTCTAGAAATATGGAAATTATCGTCATATTCTCAAACCAGGAGTCTCGCGGTTGCGCGGTCAGTTCCTACGAGTTACATTGGTCCCGTGGGAGGTGTTGGTGCCACTCACGGGCCGTTCGGGGGGCAGTTTTAGGTTTTCACCCTCTAACGCCATGTTTTTAAGCATAAGTCTATAAATATGCAAAATATCGTTGTATCCTCATACCGAGAGTCTCGCGGATGCGCGGTCAGATCATACGTGTTTCATTAGTCCCGTGGGAGGTGTCAGTGCCACCCACGGGGCCGTTCAGGGGATGTTTTTGGTTTTCACCCTCTAATGTCGTGTTTTTAAGCCTAATCTAGAAATATGGAAATTACCCTCGTATTCTCAAATGGGTAGTCCCGCGGATGCATGATCAGTTCCTACGAGTTACATTGGTCCCGTGGGAGGTGTTGTGCATCCCGGGGCCGTTCGGGGGCTGTTTGGGTTTTCACCCTCTAACGCCATTTTTTAAGCCTAAGTCTAGAAATATGCAAATTATCATCGTATTATCAAACCGAGAGTCCCCCGGCTGCGTGGTCAGTTCCTATGAGTAACATTGGTCCCGTGGAAGGTGTTGGTGCCACCCACGGGGCCGTTCGGGGGAAGTTTTGGATTTTCACCATCTAACGCCATGTTTTTAAGCCTAAGTCAAGAAATATGCAAATAATCTGCATATTCTCAAACCGGGAGTCCCACGGATGCGTGGTTAAATCCTACGAGTTACATTGGCCCTGTGGGAGGTGTTGGTGCCAGCCACGGAGCCGTTCGGGGGCTGTTTCGAGTTTTCACCCTCTAACGCCATGTTTTTAAGCCTAAGTTTTGAAATAAACAAATTATCATTATATTCTAAAACCGAGAGATCCACTATTGCAGGGTCAGTTCCTTCGAGTTACATTGGTCCCGTGGGAGGTGTTGGTCCCACCCACGGGGCCGTTGGGGGTTGTTTTGGGTTTTCACCCTCTTGCGTCAGGTTTTTAAGGCTATGTCTAGAAATACGCAAATTAACAACGTATTCTTAAACTGGGAGACCCGTGTCTATGGGGTCAGTTCCTACGAGTTACATTAGTCCCGTGGGAGGTGTTGGTGCCTCCCACGGGGCCGCTCAGGGGCTGTTTTGGGTTTTCACCCTCTAACGCCATGTTTTTAAGCCAAAGACTAGAATTATGGAAATTATCGTCGTATTCTCAAACCGAGAGTCTCGCGGTAGCGCGGTCAGTTCCTACGAGTTACAATGGTCCCATGGGACGTGTCGATGCCACCCTCGGGGCGGTTCAGGGCTATTTCTAGTTTTCACCCTCTAACGCTGTGTTTTTAGGCCTAGGTCACAAAGTATGCAAATTATCATTGTATTCTAAAACCGGGAGTCTCACGGCTGCGTGATCAGTTCCTATAAGTTACAATGGTCCCGTGGGAAGTGGTGGTGCCTCCCACGGGGCCGTTCTGGGGCTATTTTGTATTTTCACCCTCTAACGCCATTTTTTAAGCCTAAGTCTAGAAATATGCAAATTATTGTCGTATTCTCAAATCCGGAGTCCCGCGTTTGCGTGGTCAGTTCCTACGAGTTACATTGCTCCCGTGGTAGGTGTTAGTGCCTCCCACGAGGCCATTCGGCGGCTGTTTTTGGTTTTTCCCCACAAACTCCATGTTATGCCTTGGTCTAGAAATATGCAAATTACCATCGTATTCTCAAATCGGGAGTCCCATGGTTGCGTGGTCAGTTCTTACGAGTTACATTGGTCCCGTGGGAAGTGTTGATGCCTCGCACGGGGCCGTTCGGGGGCTGTTTTGGGTTTTCACCCTCTAACGCCATGTTTTTAAGCATAAGTCTTGAATTATGGAAATTATCATCGTATTCTCAAACCGCAAGTCTCGCGGCAGCGCGGTCAGTTCCTACGAGTTACATTGGTCCCATGGGAGGTGTCGGTGCCACCCACGGGGCGGTTCGGGGGCTATTTCTGGTTCTCACCCTCTAACCTTGTGTTTTTAGGCCTAGGTCTAGAAATATGAAAATTACCATTGTATTCTCAAACCGAGAGTCTCGCGGCTGTGTGATCAGTTCCTACAAGTTACAATGGTCCCGTGGGAGGTGGTGGTGCCTCCCACGGGGCCGTTCTGGGACTGTTTTGTGTTTTCACCCTCTAACGCCATTTTTTAAGCCTAGGTCTAGAAATATGCAAATTATTGTCATATTCTCAAATCGGGAGTCCCGCGTTTGCGTGGTCAGTTCCTACGAGTTACATTGCTCCCGTGGGAGGTGTTGGTACCTCCTACGGGGCCATTCGGGGGCTGTTTATAGTTTTTCCCCACAAACGCCATGTTATGCATAGGTTTAAAAATATGCAAATTACCATTGTATTCTCAAATCGGGAGTCCCATGGCTGCGTGGTCTGTTCTTACGAGTTACATTGGTCCCGTGGGAAGTGTTGATGCCTCGCACGGGGCCGTTCGGGGGTTGTTTTAGGTTTTGACCCTCTAACGCCATGTTTTTAAGACTAAGTCTTGAAATATGCAAATTATCATCGTATTCTCAAATCAGGAGTCTCGCGATTGCTTGGTCAGTTCCTACGAGTTACATTGGTCCCGTGGGAGGTGTTGGTGCCACTCACAGGGCCGTTCGGGGGTTGTTTTGGGTTTTCACCCTCTAACGCCATGTTTTTAAGCCTTAAGTCTAGAAATATGCAAATTATAATCGTATTCGCAAACCGGGAGTCTCACGTCTGCATCGTCAGTTCCTTCGAGTTACATTATTCCCGTAGGAGGTGTTGCTTCGTCCCACGGGGCCGTTCGGGGGCTATTTCGAGTTTTCACCCTCTAACATCGTGTTTTGCTTAAGTCTAGAAATATACAAATTATTGTCGTATTCTAAAACCGGGAGTGTCTCGGCTGCGCGATCTGATCCTATGAGTTACATTGGTCCCGTGGGAGGTGTCGGTGCCACCCACGGGGCTGTTCGGGGGCTGTTTTGGGTTTTCACCCTCTTACGCCATGTTTTTAAGCCTAAGTCTACAAATATGAAAATTACTGTCATATTCTCAAACTGGGAGTCCCGCAGCTTCATGGTCAGTTCCTACGAGTTACATTGGTCCCGTGGGAGGTGTTGGTGCCTCCCACGGGGCCGTTCGGGGGCTATTTTGGGTTTTCACCATCTAACACCTTTTTTTAAGCCTAAGTCTAGAAATATGGAAATCATCGTCATATTCTCAAACCAGGAGTCTCGCGGTTGCACGGTCAGTTCCTACAAGTTACATTCGTCTCGTGGGAGGTGTTGGTGCCACTCACGGGCCGTTCGGGCGCAGTTTTGGGTTTTCACCCTCTAACGCCATGTTTTTAAGCATAAGTCTATAAATATGCAAAATATCATTGTATCCTCAAACCGAGAGTCTCGCGGCTGCGTGGTCAGATCATACATGTTACAATAGTCCCGTGGGAGGTGTCGGTGCCACCCACTGGGCCGTTCAGGGGATATTTTTGGTTTTCACCCTCTAATGTCGTGTTTTTAAGCCTAAGTCTAGAAATATGGAAATTACCCTCGTATTCTCAAACGGGGAGTCCCGCGGCTGCATGATCAGTTCCTACGAGTTACATTGGTCCCGTGGGAGGTGTTGTGCATCCCGGGGCCGTTCGGGGGCTGTTTGGGGTTTTCACCCTCTAACACCATTTTTTAAGCCTAAGTCTACAAATATGCAAATTATCGTCGTATTATCAAACCGAGAGTCCCACAGCTGCGTGGTCAGTTTCTATAAGTTACAATGGTCCCGTAGGAAGTGGTGGTGCCTCCCACGGGGCCGTTCTGGGGCTATTTTGTGTTTTCACCCTCTAACGCCATTTTTAAGCCTAAGTCAAGAAATATGCAAATTATTGTCGTATTCTCAAATCAGGAGTCCCGCGTTTGCGTGGTCAGTTCCTACGAGTTACATTGCTCCCGTGGTAGGTGTTGGTGCCTCGCACGAGGCCATTCGGGGGCTGTTTTTGGTTTTTCCCCACACACTCCATGTTATGCCTTGGTCTAGAAATATGAAAATTACCGTCATATTCTCAAATCGGGAGTCCCATGGCTGCGCGGTCAGTTCTTACGAGTTACATTGGTCCCGTGGGAAGTGTTGATGCCTTGCACGGGGCCGTTCGGGGGCTGTTTTGGGTTTTCACCGTCTAACGCCATGTTTTTAAGCCTAAGCCTTGAAATATGTAAATTATTGTCGTATTCTCAAATCGGGAGTCCCACGTTTGCATGGTCAGTTCCTACGAGTTACATTGCTCTCGTGGGAGGTGTTGGTGCCTCCCACGGGGCCATTCGGGGGCTATTTCTGGTTGTTCCCCACAAACACCATTTTATGCCTAGGTCTAGAAATATGCAAATTACCATTGTATTCTCAAATCGGGCGTCCCATGGCTGCGTGGTTAGTTTTTACGAGTTACATCGGTCCCGCGGGAAGTGTTGATGCCTCGCACGGGGCCGTTCGAGGGTTGTTTTGGCTTTTCAACCTCTAACGCGATGTTTTTAAGCCTAAGTCTTAAAATATGCAAATTATCGTCGTATTCTCAAATCGGATGTCTCGCGATTGCGTGGTCAGTTCCTACGAGTTACATTGGTCCCGTGGGAGGTGTTGGTGCCACCGACAAGGCCGTTCGGGGTTTGTTTTGGGTTTTACTTTCTAACTCCATGTTTTTAAGCCTTAAGTCTAGAAATATGCAAATTATCATCGTATTTGCAAAACCGGGCGTCTCGCGGCTGCATTGTCAGTTCCTTCGAGTGACAATGGTCCCATGGGAGGTGTTGCTGCCCCCTACGGGGCCGTTCGGGGGCTGTTTCGAGTTTTCACCCTCTAACACCATGTTTTTCTTAAGTCTAGAAATATACAAATTATTGTCGTATTCTCAAATCGGGAGTGTCGCGGCTGCGCGGTCTTATCCTACGAGTTAAATCGGTCCCGTGGGAGGAGTCGGTGCCACCCACGGGGCCGTTCGGGGGCTGTTTTGGGTCTTCACCCTCTTGCGCCATGTTTTTAAGCCTAAGTCTAGAAATATGAAAATTACCATCATATTCTCGAAATGGGAGTCCCGCGGCTGCGTGGTCAGTTCCTACGAGTTACATTGGTCCCGTGGGAGGTGTTGGTGCCTCCCACGGGGCCGTTCGGGGGCCGTTTGGGGTTTTCACCCTCTAACACCATTTTTTAAGCCTAATTCCAGAAATGTACAAATTATCGTCATATTCTCAAACCAGGAGTCCCGTGGTTGCGTGGCTAGTTCCCACGAGTTACATTGGTCCCGTTGGAGGTGTTGGAGCCACTAACGGGCCGTTCGGGGGAAGTTTTGGGTTTTCACCCTCTAACGCCATGTTTTTAAGCCTAAGTCTAGAAATATGCAAATTATTGGTGTATCCTCAAATCAAGAGTCTCGCGGCTGCGCGGTCAGATCCTACATGTTACATTAGTCCCGTGGGAGGTGTCGGTGCCACCCACGGGGCCGTTCAGGGGATGTATTTGGTTTTCACTCTCTAACACCGTGTTTTTAAGCCTAAGTCTAGAAATATGGAAATTACAAACTTATTCTCAAACGGGGAGTCCCGCAGCTGCGTGATCAGTTCCTACGAGTAACATTGGTCCCGTGGGAGGTGTTGTGCATCCCACGGGGCCGTTCGTGGGTTGTTTTGGGTTTTCACCCTCTAACACCATTTTTTGAGCGTAATTCTAGAAATATGCAAATTATCATCGTATTCTCAAACTGAGAGTCCCGCGGCTGCGTGGTCAGTTCCTACGAGTAACATTGGTCCCGTGGAAGCTGTTGGTGCCACCCACTGGGCCGTTCGGGGGCAGTTTTGGGTTTTCACCCTCTAACGCAATGTTTTTAAGCATAAGTCAAGAAATATGCAAATAATCAGCATACTCGCAAACCTGGAGTCCCGCAACTACGTGGTTAGTTCCTACGAGTTACATTTGTCCCGTGGGAGGTGTTGGTGCCACCCACGGAGCCGTTCGGGGGCTGTTTCGAGTTTTCACCCTCTAACACCATGTTTTTAAGTCTAAGTTTAGAAATATAGAAATTATCATTGTATTCTTAAATCGGGAGATCCATCATTGCGGGATCAGTTCCTTCGAGTTACATTGGTCCTGTGGGAGGTGTTAGTCCCACCCACGGGGCCGTTCGGGGGCTGTTTCGAGTTTCCACCCTCTAACGCCATATTATTAAGCCTAAGTCTAGAAATATGAAAATTAACAACGTATTCTTAAATCGGGGGACCCGTGGCGACAGGGTCAGTTCCTACGAGTAACATTGGTCCTGTGGGAGGTGTTGGTGCCTCCCACGGGGCCGCTCAGGTGCTGTTTTGGGTTTTCACCCTCTAACGCCATGTTTTTAAGACTAAGTTTAGAAATATGCAAATTATCGTCATATTCTCAAACCAGGAGTCCCGAGGCTACATGGAAATTATCTTCATATTCTCACACTGGGAGTCTCGCGGCAGCGCGGGCAGTTCCTACGAGTTACATTAGTCCCATGGGAGGTGTCGGTGCCATCCACGGGGCGGTTCAGGGGATATTTCTTGTTTTCACCATCTAACATTGTGTTCTTAGGCCTAGGTCTAGAAATATGAAAATCACCATTGTATTCTCAAACCAAAAGTCTCGCGGCTGCGTGATGAGTTCCTACAAGTTACAATGGTCTCGTGGGAGGTGTTGGTGCCTCCCAAGGGGCCGTTCTGGGGATGTTTTGTATTTTCACCCTCTAACGCCATTTTTCAACCCTAAGTCTAGAAATATGCAAATTATTGTCGTATTCTCAAATCGGGAGTCCCGCGACTGCGTGGTCAGTTACTACGAGTTACATTGGTCGCGTGGGAGGTGTTGGTGCCTCCCACGGAGCCGTTCGCGGGCTATTTTTGGTTTTCACCCCTAACGCCATGTTTTTAAGCCTAAGTCTAAAAATATGAAAATTATCGTCATATTCTCAAACCGGGAGATCCGCGGCTGTGTGGTAAGTTCTTAAGAGTTACGTTGGTCCTGTGGGAGGTGTTGGTGCCACCCACGGGGCCGTTCAGGTGCAGTTTTGGGTTTTCACCCTCTAACACCATCTTTTTAAGCCTAAGGCTAGAAATATGCTAATTATTGTAGTATTCTAAAACCGTGAGTCTCGCGGTTGTACGATCAGTTCCTACGAGTTACATTGGTCCCGTAGGAGGTGTTGGTGCCACCCACGGGGCCGTTCAGGGGCTATTTTTTGTTTTCACCCTCTAACGCCATGTTTTTACGCCTAATTATAGAATTATGGAAATTATCATCATTTTCTCAAACCGGGAGTCTCGCGGCAGCGCGGTCAGTTCCAACGAGTTACATTGGTCCCATGGGAGGTGTCGGTGCCACCCACGGGGCGGTTCAGGGGCTATTTCCGCTTTTCACCATCTAACGCTGTATCTTTAGGCCTAGGTCTAGAAATATGCAAATTACCATCGTATTCTCAAACAGATAGTCTCGCGGCTGCGTGATCAGTTCCTACAAGTTACAATGGTCCCGTGGGAGGTGTTGGTGCGTCCCACGGGGCCGTTCTGGGGCTGTTTTGTGTTTTCACCCTCTAACGCCATTTTTTAAGCCTAAGTTTAGAAATATGCAAATTATTGTCGTATTCTCAAATCGGGTGTCTCGCGATTGCGTGGTCAGTTCCTACGAGTTACATTGGTCCCGTGGGAGGTGTTGGTGCCACCGACAGGGCCGTTCGGGGTTTGTTTTGTGTTTTCACTTTCTAACTCCATGTTTTTAAGCCTTAAGTCTAGAAATATGCAAATTATCATCCTATTTGCAAAACCGGGCGTCTCGCGGCGGCATCGTCAGTTCCTTCGAGTGACATTGGTCCCATGGGAGGTGTTGCTACCCCCACGGGGCCGTTCGGGGGCTGTTTCGAGTTCTCACCCTCTAACACCATGTTTTTATTAAGTCTAGAAATATACAAATTATTGTCATATTCTCAAATCGGTAGTGTCGCGGCTACGCGGTCTTATCCTACGAGTTACATCGGTCCCGTGGGAGGTGTCGGTGCCACCCACGGCGCCATTCCGGGGCTGTTTTGGGTTTTCACCCTCTTGCGCCATGTTTTTAAGCCTAAGTCTAGAAATATGAAAATTACCATCATATTCTCGAAATGGGAGTCCCGCGGCTGTGTGGTCCGTTCCTACGAGTTACATTGGTCCCGTAGGAGGTGTTGGTGCCTCCCACGGGGCCGTTCGGGGGCTGTTTGGGGTTTTCACCCTCTAACACCATGTTTTAAGCCTAAGTCCAGAAATGTGAAAATTATCATCATATTCTCAAACCAGGAGTCCCGTGGTTGCGTGGCCAGTTCCCACGAGTTACATTGGTCCCGTGGGAGGTGTTGGTTCCACTCACGGGCCGTTCGGGGGCAGTTTTGGGTTTTCACCCTCTAACGCCATGTTTTTAAGCCTAAGTCTAGAAATATGCAAATTATTGGTGTATCCTCAAATCAAGAGTCTCGCGGCTGCGCGATCAGATCCTACGTGTTACATTAGTCCCGTGGGAGGTGTCGGTGCCACCCACGGGGCCGTTCAGGGGATGTATTTGGTTTTCACTCTCTAACACCGTGTTTTTAAGCCTAAGTCTAGAAATATGGAAATTACAAACTTATTCTCAAACGGGGAGTCCCGCGGCTGCGTGATCAGTTCCTATGAGTTACATTGGTCCCGTGGGAGGTGTTGTGCATCCCGCGGGGCCGTTCGTGGGTTGTTTTGGGTTTTCACCCTCTAACACCATTTTTTGAGCGTAATTCTAGAAATATGCAAATTATCGTCGTATTCTCAAACCGAGAGTCCCGCGGCTGCGTGGTCAGTTCCTACGAGTAACATTGGTCACGTGGAAGCTGTTGGTGCCACCCACTGGGCCGTTCGGGGGCAGTTTTGGGTTTTCACCCTCTAACGCGATGTTTTTAAGCCTAAGTCAAGAAATATGCAAATAATCAGCATACTCGCAAACCGAGAGTCCCGCAACTACGTGGTTAGTTCCTACGAGTTACATTTGTCCCGTGGGAGGTGTTGGTGCCACCCACGGAGCCGTTCGGGGGCTGTTTCGAGTTTTCACCCTCTAACACCATGTTTTTAAGCCTAAGTTTAGAAATATAGAAATTATCATTGTATTCTCAAACCGGGAGATCCATCATTGCGGGATCAGTTCCTTCGAGTTACATTGGTCCTGTGGGAGGTGTTAGTCCCACCCACGAGGCCGTTCGGGGGCTGTTTCGAGTTTCCACCCTCTAACGCCATATTTTTAAGCCTAAGTCTATAAATATGAAAATTAACAACGTATTCTTAAATCGGGGGACCCGTGGCGACAGGGTCAGTTCCTACGAGTAACATTGGTCCTGTGGGAGGTGTTGGTGCCTCCCACGGGGCCGCTCAGGGGCTGTTTTGGGTTTTCACCCTCTAACGCCATGTTTTTAAGACTAAGTTTAGAAATATGCAAATTATCGTCGATTTCTCAAACCAGGAGTCCCGAGGCTACATGGAAATTATCTTCATATTCTCACACCGGGAGTCTCGCGGCAGCGCGGGCAGTTCCTACGAGTTACATTAGTCCCATGGGAGGTGTCGGTGCCATCCACGGGGCGGTTTAGGGGATATTTCCTGTTTTCACCATCTAACATTGTGTTTTTAGGCCTAGGTCTAGAAATATGCAAATTACCATTGTATTCTCAAACCAAAAGTCTCGCGGCTGCGTGATCAGTTCCTACAAGTTACAATGGTCTCGTGGGAGGTTTTGGTGCCTCCCACGGGGTCGTTCTGGGGATGTTTTGTGTTTTCACCCTCTAAAGCCATTTTTCAACCCTAAGTCTAGAAATATGCAAATTATTGTCGTATTCTCAAATCGGGAGTCCCGCGACTGCGTGGTTAGTTCCTACGAGTTACATTGGTCGGGTGGGAGGTGTTGGTGCCTCCCACGTAGCCGTTCGCGGGCTATTTTTAGTTTTCAGCCCTAACGCCATGTTTTTAAGCCTAAGTCTAAAAATATGAAAATTATCGTCATATTCTCAAACCGGGAGATCCGCGGCTGTGTGGTAAGTTCTTAAGAGTTACGTTGGTCCTGTGGGAGGTGTTGGTGCCACCCACGGGGCTGTTCAGGAGCAGTTTTGGGTTTTCACCCTCTAACACCATCTTTTTAAGCCTAAGGCTAGAAATATGCTAATTATTGTAGTATTCTAAAATGTAACAACCCGCGTAATTTTTGGGGTATTTTCGAAATAAAGAGAAAAAAATAAATTTTGAGAGAAAATTATTTTTTATTACTCAAATATGTTGGTTATTATTTTTAAGGGCGAGAATTTCAAACGGTTTCGAAATCGGAATTAAAATGGAGATTTAATTGAATTTTTATTATTTAGAAGAGTGCTCAAAATATAAAACTCTCTAAGAGTCCTCATAACATAAAACTCTCTACTAAAAATAATATTTTTAGAAATATGTCCATCCGATCAACCTGAATTTTTGTCAGCAGTCCTGTCTCGCCGTTCGCTATTACATACTAAAATTTCAAGTGATTCCAACGGTCCGATCGTTCGGAATAAAATTTTTAGTGTTTGTAACTGATTAGAACTCTTTTCTTAATCAAACTCTTAACCCTTTATATATCAAATAATTCGTGGCTTGGCTTTTCAAATCACTTTTTCTCAAATTTTTCAACCAGAAGACCTCTCCAAAATTATTTCCTTTCATATACAAACCATAGCCCCAAACTTATTCAAGATTTCAATCTTAGATTAGAAGGCTTATTTGGTGTTTTCTCGAGTTTGGGCTACAACGAGATTTGATTATTTTTGCGAGAGGAACGTGATTGTGTGATTAGATTTTGAGGCTGAGTTATGTGATGATTTTGAGGTATGGGGTTTTACACAATATGCTCCTGAAATCTCGCGAGTGTTTATTCTGTTGAATTCTTGTTAATTGAACTCATATTTTGAATTGTTAAATTCTTGGAAATCTGGAAAAATAATTGTTGGAATTATTTTCATTCATGAGGTATTATTCATGTTGTTTTGAGCACGCTGTCATGAGATTTTAATATGGCACTGATGTTGGGCACCCGCCAAGACTCCTTTTTCGGCTACTTGATAAAGTATGGCGCGGTATGGCGAGGCCTGGTGACTCCGGTTAATGTGTTGTTGAGAAATTTATTGATAAAATGCTATTGAGATTTGCATTATTTGATTTGAGTATTCGTAGTCATATTGTTGCGCTTTGTTCATCGCTAACATCTTTGTTGAGCATATTCCTGTCGTATTGTGTACTTCCCCATCTTTTTCTTAGTTGGCAGGTGAGCACGAATTTGAGTGCTATGGACTAATTGGGATGATTTTAGCGAGGATTATTTGGGAAGAATTTTAATACAAGTTGTGAATATTGTATTTATTTTGATGTATAGAGCATTGGATATTCATTTTAGTATCGAGATAGATAGTTGTTTTAATTCGAGAGACTTGGTATTTATTTGAAGAGATTTGAGATTTGTAGTTCTCTTTTATTGTTGTGGGATTTTTAGATGCTCTATACCTTGTTATTTGTGGATTTGATTAGTTTTATCGATGAGTAGCGCTCCGTTCGCTCTCCTCGGGCGGGCGGGGTATTACAGAGTGGTATCAGAGCTTAGGTATACGACCACCCTCGGGTCTTGGGTTTTGGGTCTGTTGCGTTTTTGTGGCGCATATTTTTGGAGATAGATTATATTAGATGATCGTTTCGTGTTAGACATCTAGATTAGACGTGAGGAATTTATTTTTGGTGACGAGTTTATTTTTGGAGATTATTGGCCTGATTTTTGAGAGTTAGGCATTCGGCGAATTTCGAGGGCGAAATTCCATTGTTAGTGGGGAAGTGTAACAACCCGCGTAATTTTTGGGGTATTTTCGAAATAAAGAGAAAAAAATAAATTTTGAGAGAAAATTATTTTTTATTACTCAAATATGTTGGTTATTATTTTTAAGGGCGAGAATTTCAAACGGTTTCGAAATCGGAATTAAAATGGAGATTTAATTGAATTTTTATTATTTAGAAGAGTGCTCAAAATATAAAACTCTCTAAGAGTCCTCATAACATAAAACTCTCTACTAAAAATAATATTTTTAGAAATATGTCCATCCGATCAACCTAAATTTTTGTCAGCAGTCCTGTCTCGCCGTTCGCTATTACATACTAAAATTTCAAGTGATTCCAACGGTCCGATCGTTCGGAATAAAATTTGTAGTGTTTGTATCTGATTAGAACTATTTTCTTAATCAAACTCTTAACCCTTTATATATCAAATAATTCGTGGCTTGGCTTTTCAAATCACTTTTTCTCAAATTTTTCAACCAGAAGACCTCTCCAAAATTATTTCCTTTCATATACAAACCATAGCCCCAAACTTATTCAAGATTTCAATCTTAGATTAGAAGGCTTATTTGGTGTTTTCTCGAGTTTGGGCTACAACGAGATTTGATTATTTTTGCGAGAGGAACGTGATTGTGTGATTAGATTTTGAGGCTGAGTTATGTGATGATTTTGAGGTATGGGGTTTTACACAATATGCTCCTGAAATCTCGCGAGTGTTTATTCCGTTGAATTCTTGTTAATTGAACTCATATTTTGAATTGTTAAATTCTTGGAAATCTGGAAAAATAATTGTTGGAATTATTTTCATTCATGAGGTATTATTCATGTTGTTTTGAGCACGCTGTCATGAGATTTTAATATGGCACTGATGTTGGGCACCCGCCAAGACTCCTTTTTCGGCTACTTGATAAAGTATGGCGCGGTATGGCGAGGCCTGGTGACTCCGGTTAATGTGTTGTTGAGAAATTTATTGATAAAATGCTATTGAGATTTGCATTATTTGATTTGAGTATTCGTAGTCGTATTGTTGCGCTTTGTTCATCGCTAACATCTTTGTTGAGCATATTTCTGTCGTATTGTGTACTTCCCCATCTTTTTCTTAGTTGGCAGGTGAGCACGAATTTGAGTGCTATGGACTAATTGGGATGATTTTAGCGAGGATTATTTGGGAAGAATTTTAATACAAGTTGTGAATATTGTATTTATTTTGATGTATAGAGCATTGGATATTCATTTTAGTATCGAGATAGATAGTTGTTTTAATTCGAGAGACTTGGTATTTATTTGAAGAGATTTGAGATTTGTAGTTCTCTTTTATTGTTGCGGGATTTTTAGATGCTCTATACCTTGTTATTTGTGGATTTGATTAGTTTTATCGATGAGTAGCGCTCCGTTCGCTCTCCTCGGGCGGGCGGGGTATTACATAAAACCGTGAGTCTCGCGGTTGTACGGTCAGTTCCTACGAGTTACATTGGTCCCGTGGGAGGTGTCGGTGCCACCCACGGGGCCGTTCAGGGGCTATTTTTGGTTTTCACCCTCTAATGCCATGTTTTTAAGCCTAATTATAGAATTATGGAAATTATCATCGTTTTCTCAAACCGGGAGTCTCGCGGCAGCGCGGTCAGTTCCAACGAGTTACATTGGTCCCATGGGAGGTGTCGGTGCCACCCACGGGGCGGTTCAGGGGCTATTTCCGGTTTTCACCATCTAACGCTGTATCTTTAGGCCTAGGTCTAGAAATATGCAAATTACCATCGTATTCTCAAACAGATAGTCTCGCGGCTGCGTGATCAGTTCCTACAAGTTACAATGGTCCCATGGGAGGTGTTGGTGCGTCCCACGGGGCCGTTCTGGGGCTTCTTTGTGTTTTCACCCTCTAACGCCATTTTTTAAGCCTAAGTTTAGAAATATGCAAATTATTTTCGTATTCTCAAATCGGGTGTCTCGCGATTGTGTGGTCAGTTCCTACGAGTTACATTGGTCCCGTGGGAGGTGTTGGTGCCACCGACAGGGCCGTTCGGGGTTTGTTTTGGGTTTTCACTTTCTAACTCCATGTTTTTAAGCCTTAAGTCCAGAAATATGCAAATTATCATCCTATTTGCAAAACCGGGCGTCTCGCGGCGGCATCGTCAGTTCCTTCGAGTGACATTGGTCCCATGGGAGGTGTTGCTACCCCCACGGGGCCGTTCGGGGGCTGTTTCGAGTTTTCACCCTCTAACACCATGTTTTCTTAAGTCTATAAATATACAAATTATTGTCGTATTCTCAAATCGGGAGTGTCGCGGCTGCGCGGTCTTATCCTACGAGTTACATCGGTCCCGTGGGAGGTGTCAGTGCCACGCACGGGGCCGTTCGGGGGCTGTTTTGGGTTTTCACCCTCTTGCGCCATGTTTTTAAGCCTAAGTCTAGAAATATGAAAATTACCATCATATTCTCGAAATGGGAGTCCCGCCGCTGTGTGGTCCGTTCCTACGAGTTACATTGGTCCCGTGGGAGGTGTTGGTGCTTCCCACGGGGCCGTTCGGGGGCTGTTTGGGGTTTTCACCCTATAACACAATTTTTTAAGCCTAAGTCCAGAAATGTGCAAATTATCGCCATATTCTCAAACCAGGAGTCCCGTGATTGCGTGGCCAGTTCCCACGAGTTACATTGGTCCCGTGGGAGGTGTTGGTGCCACTCACGGGCCGTTCGGGGGCAGTTTTGGGTTTTCACCCTCTAACGCCATGTTTTTAAGCCTATGTCTAGAAATATGCAAATTATTGGTGTATCCTCAAATCAAGAGTCTCGCGGCTGCACGGTCAGATCCTACGTGTTACATTAGTCCCGTGGGAGGTGTCGGTGCCACCCACGGGGCCGTTCAGGGGATGTTTTTGGTTTTCACTCTCTAACACCGTGTTTTTAAGCCTAAGTCTAGAAATATGGAAATTACAAACTTATTCTCAAACGGGGAGTCCCGCGGCTGCGTGATCAGTTCCTACGAGTTACATTGGTCCCGTGGGAGGTGTTGTGCATCCCGCGGGGCCGTTCGTGGGTTGTTTTGGGTTTTCACCCTCTAACACCATTTTTTGAGCGTAATTCTAGAAATATGCAAATTATCGTCGTATTCTCAAACCGAGAGTCCCGCGGCTGCGTGGTCAGTTCCTAAGAGTAACATTGGTCACGTGGAAGCTGTTGGTGCCACCCACTGGGCCGTTCGGGGGCAGTTTTGGGTTTTCACCCTCTAACGCGATGTTTTTAAGCCTAAGTCAAGAAATATGCAAATAATCAGCATACTCGCAAACCGGGAGTCCTGCAACTATGTGGTTAGTTCCTACGAGTTACATTTGTCCCGTGGGAGGTATTTGGTGCCACCCACGGAGCCGTTCGGGGGCTGTTTGGAGTTCTCACCCTCTAACACCATGTTTTTAAGCCTAAGTTTAGAAATATAGAAATTATCATTGTATTCTCAAACCGGGAGATCCATCATTATAGGATCAGTTCCTTCGAGTTACATTGGTCCTGTGGGAGGTGTTAGTCCCACCCACGGGGCCGTTCGGGGGCTGTTTCGAGTTTCCACCCTCTAACGCCATATTTTTAAGCCTAAGTCTAGAAATATGAAAATTAACAACGTATTCTTAAATCGGGGGACCCGTGGCGACAGGGTCAGTTCCTACGAGTAACATTGGTCCTGTGGGAGGTGTTGGTGCCTCCCACGGGGCCGCTCAAGGGCTGTTTTGGGTTTTCACCCTCTAACGCCATGTTTTTAAGACTAAGTTTAGAAATATTCAAATTATCGTCATATTCTCAAACCAGGAGTCCCAAGGCTACATGGAAATTATCTTCATATTCTCACAACCGGGAGTCTCGCGGCAGCGCGGGCAGTTCCTACGAGTTACATTAGTCCCATGGGAGGTGTCGGTGCCATCCACGGGGCGGTTCAGGGGCTATTTCTTGTTTTCACCATCTAACATTGTGTTCTTAGGCCTAGGTCTAGAAATATGCAAATTACCATTGTATTCTCAAACCAAAAGTCTCGCGGCTGCGTGATCAGTTCCTACAAGTTACAATGGTCTCGTGGGAGGTGTTGGTGCCTCCCACGGGGCCGTTCTGGGGATGTTTTGTGTTTTCACCCTCTAACGCCATTTTTCAACCCTAAGTCTAGAAATATGCAAATTTTTGTCGTATTCTCAAATCGGGAGTCCCGCGACTGCGTGGTCAGTTCCTACGAGTTACATTGGTCACGTGGGGGGTGTTGGTGCCTCCCACAGAGCCGTTTGTGGGCTATTTTTGGTTTTCACCCCTAACGCCATGTTTTTAAGCCTAAGTCTAGAAATATGAAAATTATCGTCATATTCTCAAACCGGGAGATCCGTGGCTGTGTGGTAAGTTCTTAAGAGTTACGTTGGTCCTGTGGGAGGTGTTGGTGCCACCCACGGGGCCGTTCAGGGGCAGTTTTGGGTTTTCACCCTCTAACACCATCTTTTTAAGCCTAAGGCTAGAAATATGCTAATTATTGTAGTATTCTAAAACCGTGAGTCTCGCGGTTGTATGGTCAGTTCCTACGAGTTACATTGGTCCCGTGGGAGGTGTCGGTGCCACCCACGGGGCCGTTCAGGGGCTATTTTTGGTTTTCACCCTCTGCCATGTTTTTAAGCCTAATTATAGAATTATGGAAATTATCATCGTTTTCTCAAACCGGGAGTCTCGCGGCAGTGCGGTCAGTTCCAACGAGTTATATTGGTCCCATGGTTGGTGTCGGTGCCACCCACGAGGCGGTTCAGGGGCTATTTCCGGTTTTCACCATCTAATGCTGTATTTTTAGGCCTAGGTCTAGAAATATCCAAATTACCATCGTATTCTCAAACAGGGAGTCTCGCGGCTGCGTGATCAGTTCCTACAAGTTACAATGGTCCCGTGGGAGGTGTTGGTGCGTCCCACGGGGCCGTTCTGGGACTGTTTTGTGTTTTCACCCTCTAACGCCATTTTTTAAGCCTAAGTCTAGAAATATGCAAATTCTTATCGTATTCTCAAATCGAGAGTCCCGCATTTGCATGTTCAGTTCCTATGAGTTACATTACTCCCGTGGGAGGAGTTGGTGCCTCCCATGAGGCCATTCGGGGGATGTTTCTAGTTTTTTCCCACAAACGCAATGTTATGCCTAGGTCTAGAAATGTGCAAATTACCATGGTATTCTCAAATCGGGAGTTCCATGGCTGCGTGGTTAGTTCTTACGAGTTACATTTGTCCCGTGGCAAGTGTTGATGCCTCCCACGGGGCCGTTCGGGGGCTGTTTTGGGTTTTCACCCTCTAACCCCATGTTTTTAAGCCTAAGTCTAGAAATATGCAAATTATCATCGTATTCTCAAACCTGGAGTCTCGTGGTTGTTCTGTCAGTTCCTACAAGTTACATTGGTCGCGTGGGAGGTGTCGGTGCACCCACGGGGCGGTTTAGGCGTTGTTTTTGCTTTTGACCCTCTAACGCCGTGTTTTTAAGCCTAAGTCTAGAAATATGCAAATTAATGTCATATTCTCAAACCGGGAGTCCCGCGGCTACGTGATCAATTCCTACGAGTTACATTGGTCCCGTGGGAGGTGTTGTGCATCCCACGGTGCCGTTCGGGGGCTATTTTGGGTTTTCACCCTCTATCGCCATTTTTTAAACCTAAGTCTAGAAATATGAAAATTATCGTGATATTCTCAAACCGGGAGTCCCGTGACTGTGTGCTAAATTCCTAAGAGTTACGTTGGTCCTGTGAGAGGTGTTGGTGCCACCCACAAGGCCGTTCGGGGGCAGTTTTGGGTTTTCACCCTCTAATGCCATATTTTTAAGCCTAAGGCTAGAAATATGATAACTATTATCGTATTCTCAAACCGGGAGTCTCGCGGCTGCGCGGCCCATTCCTACGAGTTACATTAGTCCCGTGGGAGGTGTCGGTGCCACCCACGGGGCCGTTCAGGGGATGCTTTTGGTTTTCACCATCTAACGTCGTGTTTTTAAGCCTAAGTCTAGAAATATGCAACTTACCATCGTATTCTCAAACCGTGAGTCCCGCGGCTGCGTGATCAGTTCTTACGAATTACATTGGTCCCGTGGGACGTGTCGGTGCCGCCCATGGAGCCGTTCGGGGGCTATTTTGAGTTCTCACCCACTAACGCCATTTTTAAAGCCTAAGTCTAGAAATATCCAAAATATCATCGTATTCTCAAACTGGGAGTCCCGCGTCTGCGTCGTCAGTTCCAACGATTACATTTGTCCCGTGGGAGGTGTTGGTGCCACCCACGGGGCCATTCGAAGGCAGTTTTTGGTGTTCACCCTCTAACGCCATGTTTATAAGCCTAAGTCAAGAAATATACAAATTATTATCATATTCTCAAACCGGGAGTCCCGTGGCTGCGTGGTCAGTTCCGATGAGTTACATTGGTCCCGTGGGAGGTGTTGGTGCCACCCACGGGGCTGTTCAAGGGTTATTTTGAGTTTTCACCCCCTAACGCCATGTTTTTCTTAAGTTTAGAAATATGTAAATTTTCATCGTATTCTCAAACCGGGAGTCACGTGGCTTCACGGTTAGTTCTACGAGTTACATTGGTCCCGTGGGTAGTGTAGGTGCCTCCCACGGTGCGATTCGGGGTTGTTTTGGGTTTTCACCCTCCAACGCCATTTTTAAGCCTAAGTCTAGAAATATGCAAATTATAGCCGTATTCTCAAATCGAGAGTCTCGCGACTGCGTGGTCAGTTCATACGAGTTACATTGGTCCCGTGGGAGGTGTTAGTGCCTCCCACGGAGCCATTCGGGGGCTGTTTTGGGTTTTCCCCCACAAACGCCATGTCATGCCTAAGTCTAGAAATATACAAATTACCATCATATTCTCAAATCGGGAGTCTCGCGGCTGCATGGTCAGTTCTTACGAGTTACATTGGTCCCGTGGGAAGTGTTGGTGCCTCGCAAGGGGCCGTTCGGGGGTTGTTTTGGGTTTTCACCCTCTAACGCCATGTTTTTAAGAATAAGTCTAAAAATATGCAAATTATCGACGTATTCTCAAATCGGGAGTCTCGCGATTGCGTGGTCAGTTCCTACGAGTTACATTGGTCCCGTGGGAGGTGTTGGTGCCACCGATAGGGCCGTTGGGGTGTTGGTGCCCCGTAGGCGCCATGTTTTTATGCCTTAAGCCTAGAAATAAGCAAATTATCAACGTATTCGCAAACCGGGAGTCTCGCGGCTGCATCGTCAGTTACTTCGAGTTACATTGGTCCCGTGGGAGGTATTGTTGCCACCTACGGAGCCGTTCGGGGGCCGTTTCGAGTTTTCACCCTCTAACGCCATGTTTTGCTTAAGTATAGAAATATATAAATTATTATCGTCTTATCAAACTAGGAGTGTCGTGGTTGCGCGGTGTGATCGTACGAGTTACATTGGCCCCGTGGGAGGTATCGGTGCCACCCAAGGGGCCGTTCGGGGGCTGTTATAGGTTTTCACCCTCTTACGCTATGTTTTTAAGCCTAAGTCTAGAAATATGGAAATTACCATCATATTTTCAAACTGGGAGTCCCGCGGCTGCATGGTCAGTTCCTACGAATTACATTGGTCCCGTGGGAGGTATTGGTGCCTCCCACGGGGCCGCTCAGGGGCTGTTTTGGGTTTTCACCCTTTAACGCCATATTTTTAAGCCTAGGTCTAGAAATATGCAAATTACCATCGTATTCTCAAACCGAGAGTCTCACGGCTACGTGATCAGTTCCTACAAGTTACAATGGTCCCGTGGGAGGTGTTGGTGCCACCCACGGGGCCGTTCGGGGGCAGTTTTGGGTTTACACCCACTAACGCCATGTTTTTAAGCCTAAGTGTAGAAGTATGAAAATTATTGTTGTATTCTCAAACCGGGAGTCATGCGTCTACGAGGTCAGTTCCTGCGTGTTACATTAGTCCCGTGGGATTTGTCGGTGCAACCCACGGGGCCGTTCAGGGGATATTTTTGGTTTTCTCCCTCTAACACCGTGTTTTTAAGCCTAAGTCTAGAAATATGGAAATTACCCTCATATTCTCAAATCAAGAGTCCTGCGGCTGCGTGATCAGTTCCTACGAGTTACATTTGTTCCGTGGGAGCTGTTGGTGCCACCCACATAGCCGTTCAGGGGCTATTTCGAGTTTTCACCCTCTAACGCCATGTTTTTAAGCCTAAGTTTAGAAATATACAAATTATCATTGTATTCTCAAACCAGGAGATCCACTACTGCGGGGTCAGTTCCTTCGAGTTACATTGGTCCCGTGGGAGGTGTTGGTCCCACCCACGGGGCCGTTCGGGAGCTGTTTCGAGTTTCCACCCTCTAACGCCATGTTTTTAAGCCTAAGGCTAGAAATATGCAGATTAATAACGTATTCTTAAACTGGGAGACCCGTGGCTGCAGGCTCAGTTCCTACGAGTTACATTGCTCCCTTGGGAGGTATTGGTGCCTCCCACGGGGCCGCTCAGGGGCTGTTTTGGGTTTTCACCCTCTAACGCCATATTTTTAAGCCTAGGTCTAGAAATATGCAAATTACCATCGTATTCTCAAACCGAGAGTCTCGCGGCTACGTGATCAGTTCCTACAAGTTACAATGGTCCCGTGGGAGGTGTTGGTGCCTCCCACGGGGCCGTTCTGGGGCTGTTTTGTGTTTTCACCCTCTAACACCATTTTTTAAGCCTAAGGCTCAAAATATGCAAATTATCATCGTATTTTCAAATCGAAAGTCTCGCGGGTGTGTGGTCAGTTCCTACGAGTTACATTACTCTCGTGGGAGGTGTTGGTGCCTCCCACGGGGCCGTTCGGGGGCTATTTTTTTTTTCACCCTCTAACACCATTTTTTAAGCCTAAGTATAGAAATATACAAATTATCATCATATTCTCAAACCAGGAGTCCCGCGGCTGCATGGTCAATTCCTATGGGTTACATTGGTCCCGTGGGAGGTGTTGTTGCCACCCACGGGGCTGTTTGGGGTCAGTTTTTGGTTTTCACCCTCTAACGCCATGTTTTTAAGCCTAAGTCTAGAAATGTGCAAATCATCGTCATATTCTCAAACTGGGAGTCCCGCGACTCCGTGGTCAGTTCCTACGACTTACATTGGTCCCGTGGGAGGTGTTGCTGCCACCCACGGAGCCGTTCGGGGGCGGTTTCGAGTTTTCACCCTCTAATGCCATGTTTTTAAGCCTAAGTCTAGAAATATGCAAATTATAATCATATTCTCAAACCAGGAGTCCCGAGGCTACGTGGTTTGTTCTTACGAGTTACGTTGGTCCCGTGGGAGATGTTGGTGCCACCCACGGGGCTTTTCGAGTGCAGTTTTGGGTTTTCACCATCTAACTCCATGGTTTTAAGCCTAAGGCTAGAAATATTCTAATTATTGTCGTATTCTCAAACCGGGAGTCTTGCGGTGGCGCGGTCCGTTCCTACGAGTTACATTAGTCCCGTGGGAGGTGTCGGTGCCACCCACGGGGCCGTTCAGGGGCTAGTTTTGGTTTTCACCCTCTAACTCCGTGTTTTTAAGCCTAAGTCTAAAAATATGCAACTTACCATCGTATTCTCAAACCGGGAGTCCCGCGGCTGCGTGATCAGTTCTTACGAGCTACATTGGTCCCGTGGGACGTGTTGGTGCCGCCCATGGGGCCGTTCGGGGGCTATTTTGGGTTCTCACCCTCTAACGCCATTTTTAAAGCCTAAGTCTAGAAATATCCAAAATATCATCGTATTCTCAAATTGGGAGTCCTGTGACTGCATCGTCAGTTCCAACGATTACATTTGTCTCGTGGGAGGTGTTGGTGCCACCGATAGGGCCGTTGGGTGGTTGTTTTGGGTTTTCACCCTCTAGCACCATGTTTTTAAGCCTTAAGTTAAGAAATATGCAAATTCTTATCATATTCTCAAACCGAGAGTCCCGTGGCTCCGTGGTATGTTCCGATGAGTTACATTGGTCCCGTGGGAGGTGTTGGTGCCACCCACGGGGCTGTTCAAGGGTTATTTCGAGTTTTCACCCCCTAACGCCATGTTTTTGTTAAGTCTAGGAATATGTAAATTTTCATCGTATTCTCAAACCTGGAGTCACGCGGCTGCACGGTCAGTTCCTACGAGTTACATGGGTCCCGTGGGGAGTGTAGGTGCCTCCCACGGTGCGATTCAGGGCTGTTTTAGGTTTTCACCCTCCAACACCATTGTTAAGCCTATGTCTAGAAATATGAAAATTATAGTCGTATTATCAAATCGAGAGTCTCGTGACTGCGTGGTCCGTTCATACCAGTTACATTGGTCCCGTGGGAGGTGTTAGTGCCTCCCACAGAGCCCTTCGGGGGCTGTTTTGGGTTTTCCCCCACAAACGCCATGTTATGCCTAAGTCTAGAAATATACAAATTACCATCATATTCTCAAATCGGGAGTCCCTCGGCTGTGTGGTCAGGTCTTACGAGTTATATTGGTCCCGTGGGAAGTGTTGGTGCCTCGTACGGGGCCTTTCGGGGGTTGTTTTGGGTTTTCACCCTCTAACGCCATATTTTTAAGACTAAGTCTAGAAATATGCACATTATCGTCGTATTCTCAAATCGGGAGTCTCGCGATTCCGTGGTCAGTTCCTACGAGTTACATTGGTCCCGTGGGAGGTGTTGGTGCCACCGATAGGGCCGTTGGAGGGTTGTTTTGGGTTTTCACCCTCTAGCACCATGTTTTTAAGCCTTAAGTCTAGAAATATGCAAATTATCATAGTATTCACAAATCGAGAGTCTCGCGGCTGCATCGTCAGTTCTTTCAAGTTACGTTGGTCTCATGGGAGGTGTTGCTGCCACCCACGGGGCCGTTCGGGGGCCGTTTCGAGTTTTCACCCTCTAACGTCATGTTTTGCTTAAGTATAGAAATATATAAATTATTATCGTATTATCAAACCGGGAGTGTCGCGACTGTGCGGTCTGATCCTACGAGTTACATTGCTCCCGTGGGAGGTGTCGGTGCCACTTACGGGGCCGTCCGGGGGCTGTTCTGGGTTTTCACCCTCTAATGCCATGTTTTTAAGCCTAAGTCTAGAAATAAGGAAATTACCGTCATATTCTCAAACTGGGAGTCCCGCGGCTCCGTGGTCAGTTCCTACGAGTTACATTGGTCCCATGGGAGGTGTTGGTGCCTCCTATGGTGCCGTTCGGGGGCTATTTTGGGTTTTCACCCTCTAACACAATTTTTTAAGGCTAAGTCTAGAAAATATGCAAATTACCATCATATTCTCAAACCCGGAGTCCCGCGTCCGCGTGGCCAGTTCCTACGAGTTACATTAGTCCCGTGGGAGGTGTTGGTGCCACCCACGGGGCCGTTCGGGGGAAGTTTTGAGTTTTCACTCTCTAACGCCATGTTTTTAAGCCTAAGTCTAGAAGTATGCAAATCATTGTTGTATTATCAAACCGGGAGTCACGCGGCTACGAGGTCAGTTCTTGCGTGTTACATTAGTCCCGTGGGATGTGTCGGTGCCACCCACGGGGCCGTTCAGGGGCTATTTTTGGTTTTCTCCTTCTAACACCGTGTTTTTAAGCCTAAGTCTAGAAATATGGAAATTACCCTCGTATTCTCAAATTGAGAGTCCCGCGGCTGCGTGATCAGTTCCTACGAGTTACATTTGTCCCGTGGGAGGTGTTGGTGCCAGCCACATAGCCGTTCAGGGGCTATTTCGAGTTTTCACCCTCTAACGCCATGTTTTTAAGCATAAGTTTAGAAATATACAAATTATCATTATATTCTCAAACTGGGAGATCCACTACTGCGGGGTCAGTTCCTTCGAGTTACATTGGTCCCGTGGGAGGTGTTGGTCCCACCCACGGGGCCGTTCGGGGGCTGTTTCGAGTTTCCACCCTCTAACGCCATGTTTTTAAGCCTAAGTATAGAAATATGCAGATTAAAAACGTATTCTTAAACTGGGAGACCCGTGGCTGCAGGCTTAGTTCCTACGAGTTACATTGCTCCCGTGTGAGGTATTGGTGCCTCCCACGGGGCCGCTCAGGGCCTGTTTTGGGTTTTCACCCTCTAACGCAATATTTTTAAGCCTAGGTCTAGAAATATGCAAATTACCATCGTATTCTGAAACCGAGAGTCTCGCGGCTACGTGATCAGTTCCTACAAGTTACAATGGTCCCGTGGGAGGTGTTGGTGCCTCCCACGGGGCCGTTCTGGGGCTGTTTTGTGTTTTCACCCTCTAACACCATTTTTTAAGCCTAAGTCTCGAAATATGCAAATTATCATCGTATTCTCAAATCAAAAATCTCACGGTTGTGTTGTCAGTTCCTACGAGTTACATTGCTCTCGTGGGAGGTGTTGGTGCGTCCCACGGGGCCGTTCGGGGGCTATTTTGGTTTTTCACCCTCTAACGCCATTTTTTAAGCCGAAGTACAGAAATATGTAAATTATCATCATATTCTCAAACCAGGAGTCCCACGGCTGCATGGTCAATTTCTATGGGTTACATTGGTCCCGTGTGTTGTTGCCACCCACGGGGCTGTTCGGGGTCAGTTTTTGGTTTTCACCCTCTAACGCCATGTTTTTAAGCCTAAGTCTAGAAATGGGCAATTTACCATCATATTCTCAAACTGGGAGTCCCGCGACTCCGTGGTCAGTTCCTACGACTTACATTGGTCCCGTGGGAGGTGTTGCTGCCACCTACGGAGCCGTTCGGGGGCGATTTTGAGTTTTCACCCTCTAATGCCATGTTTTTAAGCCTAAGTCTAGAAATATGCAAATTATAAGCATATTCTCAAACTAGGAGTCCCGAGGCTGCGTGGTTTGTTCCTACGAGTTACGTTGGTCCCGTGGGAGATGTTGGTGCCACCCACGCGGCTTTTCGGGTGCAGTTTTGGGTTTTCACCATCTAACGCCATGGTTTTAAGCTTAAGGCTAGAAATATGCTAATTATTGTCGTATTCTCAAACCGGGAGTCTCGCGGCGGCGCGGTCCATTCCTACGAGTTACATTAGTCCGGTGGGAGGTGTCGGTGCCACCCACGGGGCCGTTCAGGGGCTGGTTTTGGTTTTCACCCTCTAACACCGTGTTTTTAAGCATAAGTCTAAAAATATGCAACTTACCATCGTATTCTCTAACCGGGAGTCCCGCGGCTGCGTGATCAGTTCTTACGAGCTACATTGGTCCCGTGGGACGTGTTGGTGCCGCCCATGGGGCCGTTCGGGGGCTATTTTGGGTTCTCACCCTCTAACGCCATTTTTAAAGCCTAAGTCTAGAAATATCCAAAATATCATCGTATTCTCAAATTAGGAGTCCCGCGACTGCGTCGTCAGTTCCAACGATTACATTTGTCTCGTGGGAGGTGTTGGTGCCACCCACGGGGCCGTTCGAGGGCAGTTTTGGGTGTTCACCCTCTAACGCCATGTTTATAAGCCGAAGTCAAGAAATATGCAAATTCTTTTCATATTCTCAAACCGGGAGTCCCGTGGCTACGTGGTATGTTCCGATGAGTTACATTGGTCCCGTGGGAGGTATTGGTGCCACCCACGGGGCTGTTCAAGGGTTATTTCGAGTTTTCACCCCCTAACGCCATGTTTTTGTTAAGTCTAGGAATATGTAAATTTTCATCGTATTCTCAAACCGGGAGTCACGCGGCTGCACGGTCAGTTCCTACGAGTTACATTTGTCCCGTGGGGAGTGTACGTGCCTCCCACGGTGCGATTCAGGGCTGTTTTGGGTTTTCACCCTCCAACGCCATTGTTAAGCCTAAGTCTAGAAATATGCAAATTATAGTCGTATTCTTAAATTGAGAGTCTCGCGACTGCGTGGTCAGTTCATACGAGTTACATTGGTCCTGTGGGAGGTGTTAGTGCCTCCCACGGAGCCATTCGGGGGCTGTTTTGGGTTTTCCCCCATAAACGCCATGTTATGCCTAAGTCTAGAAATATACAAATTACCATCATATTCTCAAATCGGGAGTCCCTCGGCTGCGTGGTCAATTCTTACGAGTTACATTGGTCCCGTGGGAAGTGTTGGTGCCTCGCACGGGGCCGTTCGGGGGTTGTTTTGGGTTTTCACCCTCTAACGCCATGTTTTTAAGACTAAGTCTAGAAATATGCAAATTATCGTCTTATTCTCAAATCGGGAGTCTTGCGATTGCGTGGTCAGTTCCTACGAGTTACATTGGTCCCGTGGGAGGTGTTGGTGCCACCGATAGGGCCGTTGGGGAGTTGTTTTGGGTTTTCACCCTCTAGCGCCATGTTTTTAAGCCTTAAGTCTAGAAATATGTAAATTATCATCGTATTCGTAAACCGGGAGTCTCGTGGCTGCATCGTCAGTTCCTTCGAGTTACATTGGTCCCGTGGGAGGTGTTGCTGCCACCCACGGGGCCGTTCGGGGGCTGTTTCGAGTTTTCACCCTCTAACGCCATGTTTTGCTTAAGTATAGAAATATATGAATTATTATCGTATTATCAAATCGGGAGTGTTGCGACTGCGCGGTCTGATCCTATGAGTTACATTGCTCCCGTGGGAGGTGTCGGTGCCACTTACGGGGCCGTTCGGGGGCTGTTCTGGGTTTTCACCCTCTTACGCCATGTTTTTAAGCCTAAGTCTAGAAATAAGTAAATTATCACCATATTCTCAAACAGGGAGTCCCGCGGCTGCGTGGTCAGTTCCTACGAGTTACATTGGTCCCGTGGGAGGTGTTGGTGCCTCCTTTGGTGCCGTTCGGGGGCTGTTTTGGGTTTTCACCATCTAACACCATTTTTTAAGCCTAAGTCAAGAAATATGCAAATTATCATCATATTCTCAAACCAGGAGTCCCGCGACCGCGTGGCCAGTTCCTACGAGTTACATTGGTCCCGTGGGAGGTGTTGGTGCCACCCACGGGGCCGTTTGGGGCAGTTTTGGGTTTTCACCCTCTAACGCCATGTTTTTAAGCCTAAGTCTAAAAGTATGCAAATTATTGTTGTATTCTCAAACCGGGAGTCACGTAGCTACGAGGTCAGGTCCTGCGTGTTACATTAGTCCCGTGGGATGTGTCGGTGCCACCCACGGGGCCGTTCAGGGGCTATTTTTTGTTTTCTCCTTCTAACGCCGTGTTTTTAAGCCTAAGTCTAGAAATATCGAAATTACCCTCGTATTCTCAAACCGGGAGTCCCGCGGCTGCGTGATCAGTTCCTATGAGTTACATTTGTCCCATGGGAGGTGTTGTGCATCCCACGGTGCCGTTTGGGGGCTGTTTTGGGTTTTCACCCTCTAACGCCATTTGTTAAGCCTAAGTCTAGAAATATGCAAATTATCGTCGTATTCTCAAACTGAGAGTCCCGCGGCTTCGTGGTCAATTCCTATGAGTTACATTTGTCCCGTGGGAGGTGTTGGTGCCAGCCACATAGCCGTTCGGGGGCTATTTCGAGTGTTCACCCTCTAACGCCATGTTTTTGTTAAGTCTAGGAATATGTAAATTTTCATCGTATTCTCAAACCGGGAGTCACGCGGCTGCACGGTCAGTTCCTACGAGTTACATTTGTCCCGTGGGGAGTGTACGTGCCTCCCACGGTGCGATTCGGGGCTGTTTTGGGTTTTCACCCTCCAACGCCATTGTTAAGCCTAAGTCTAGAAATATGCAAATTATAGTCGTATTCTTTAATTGAGAGTCTCGCGACTGCGTGGTCAGTTCATACGAGTTACATTGGTCCTGTGGGAGGTGTTAGTGCCTCCCACGGAGCCATTCGGGGGCTGTTTTGGGTTTTCCCCCACAAACGCCATGTTATGCCTAAGTCTAGAAATATACAAATTACCATCATATTCTCAAATCGGGAGTCCCTCGGCTGCGTTGTCAATTCTTACGAGTTACATTGGTCCCGTGGGAAGTGTTGGTGCCTCGCACGGGGCCGTTCGGGGGTTGTTTTGGGTTTTCACCCTCTAACGCCATGTTTTTAAGACTAAGTCTAGAAATATGCAAATTATCGTCTTATTCTCAAATCGGGAGTCTTGCGATTGCGTGGTCAGTTCCTACGAGTTACATTGGTCCCGTGGGAGGTGTTGGTGCCACCGATAGGGCCGTTGGGGAGTTGTTTTGGGTTTTCACCCTCTAGCGCCATGTTTTTAAGCCTTAAGTCTAGAAATATGTAAATTATCATCGTATTCGTAAACCGGGAGTCTCGTGGCTGCATCGTCAGTTCCTTCGAGTTACATTGGTCCTGTGGGAGGTGTTGCTGCCACCCACGGGGCCGTTCGGGGGCTGTTTCGAGTTTTCACCCTCTAACGCCATGTTTTGCTTAAGTATAGAAATATATGAATTATTATCGTATTATCAAATCGGGAGTGTTGCGACTGCGCGGTCTGATCCTATGAGTTACATTGCTCCCGTGGGAGGTGTCGGTGCCACTAACGGGGCCGTTCGGGGGCTGTTCTGGGTTTTCACCCTCTTACGCCATGTTTTTAAGCCTAAGTCTAGAAATAAGTAAATTATCACCATATTCTCAAACAGGGAGTCCCGCGGCTGCGTGGTCAGTTCCTACGAGTTACATTGGTCCCGTGGGAGGTGTTGGTGCCTCCTTTGGTGCCGTTCGGGGGCTGTTTTGGGTTTTCACCATCTAACACCATTTTTTAAGCCTAAGTCAAGAAATATGCAAATTATCATCATATTCTCAAACCAGGAGTCCCGCGACCGCGTGGCCAGTTCCTACGAGTTACATTGGTCCCGTGGGAGGTGTTGGTGCCACCCACGAGGCCGTTTGGGGCAGTTTTGGGTTTTCACCCTCTAACTCCATGTTTTTAAGCCTAAGTCTAAAAGTATGCAAATTATTGTTGTATTCTCAAACCGGGAGACACGTAGCTACGAGGTCAGGTCCTGCGTGTTACATTAGTCCCGTGGGATGTGTCGGTGCCACCCACGGGGCCGTTCAGGGGCTATTTTTTGTTTTCTCCTTCTAACGCCGTGTTTTTAAGCCTAAGTCTAGAAATATCGAAATTACCCTCGTATTCTCAAACCGGGAGTCCCGCGGCTGCGTGATCAGTTCCTATGAGTTACATTTGTCCCATGGGAGGTGTTGTGCATCCCACGGTGCCGTTTGGGGGCTGTTTTGGGTTTTCACCCTCTAACGCCATTTGTTAAGCCTAAGTCTAGAAATATGCAAATTATCGTCGTATTCTCAAACTGAGAGTCCCGCGACTTCGTGGTCAATTCCTATGAGTTACATTTGTCCCGTGGGAGGTGTTGGTGCCAGCCACATAGCCGTTCGGGGGCTATTTCGAGTGTTCACCCTCTAACGCCATGTTTTTGTTAAGTCTAGGAATATGTAAATTTTCATCGTATTCTCAAACCGGGAGTCACGCGGCTGCACGGTCAGTTCCTACGAGTTACATTTGTCCCGTGGGGAGTGTACGTGCCTCCCACGGTGCGATTCGGGGCTGTTTTGGGTTTTCACCCTCCAACGCCATTGTTAAGCCTAAGTCTAGAAATATGCAAATTATAGTCGTATTCTTTAATTGAGAGTCTCGCGACTGCGTGGTCAGTTCATACGAGTTACATTGGTCCTGTGGGAGGTGTTAGTGCCTCCCACGGAGCCATTCGGGGGCTGTTTTGGGTTTTCCCCCACAAACGCCATGTTATGCCTAAGTCTAGAAATATACAAATTACCATCATATTCTCAAATCGGGAGTCCCTCGGCTGCGTGGTCAATTCTTACGAGTTACATTGGTCCCGTGGGAAGTGTTGGTGCCTCGCACGGGGCCGTTCGGGGGTTGTTTTGGGTTTTCACCCTCTAACGCCATGTTTTTAAGACTAAGTCTAGAAATATGCAAATTATCGTCTTATTCTCAAATCGGGAGTCTTGCGATTGCGTGGTCAGTTCCTACGAGTTACATTGGTCCCGTGGGAGGTGTTGGTGCCACCGATAGGGCCGTTGGGGAGTTGTTTTGGGTTTTCACCCTCTAGCGCCATGTTTTTAAGCCTTAAGTCTAGAAATATGTAAATTATCATCGTATTCGTAAACCGGGAGTCTCGTGGCTGCATCGTCAGTTCCTTCGAGTTACATTGGTCCCGTGGGAGGTGTTGCTGCCACCCACGGGGCCGTTCGGGGGCTGTTTCGAGTTTTCACCCTCTAACGCCATGTTTTGCTTAAGTATAGAAATATATGAATTATTATCGTATTATCAAATCGGGAGTGTTGCGACTGCGCGGTCTGATCCTATGAGTTACATTGCTCCCGTGGGAGGTGTCGGTGCCACTTACGGGGCCGTTCGGGGGCTGTTCTGGGTTTTCACCCTCTTACGCCATGTTTTTAAGCCTAAGTCTAGAAATAAGTAAATTATCACCATATTCTCAAACAGGGAGTCCCGCGGCTGCGTGGTCAGTTCCTACGAGTTACATTGGTCCCGTGGGAGGTGTTGGTGCCTCCTTTGGTGCCGTTCGGGGGCTGTTTTGGGTTTTCACCATCTAACACCATTTTTTAAGCCTAAGTCAAGAAATATGCAAATTATCATCATATTATCAAACCAGGAGTCCCGCGACCGCGTGGCCAGTTCCTACGAGTTACATTGGTCCCGTGGGAGGTGTTGATGCCACCCACGGGGCCGTTTGGGGCAGTTTTGGGTTTTCACCCTCTAACGCCATGTTTTTAAGCCTAAGTCTAAAAGTATGCAAATTATTGTTGTATTCTCAAACCGGGAGTCACGTAGCTACGAGGTCAGGTCCTGCGTGTTACATTAGTCCCGTGGGATGTGTCGGTGCCACCCACGGGGCCGTTCAGGGGCTATTTTTTGTTTTCTCCATCTAACGCCGTGTTTTTAAGCCTAAGTCTAGAAATATCGAAATTACCCTCGTATTCTCAAACCGGGAGTCCCGCGGCTGCGTGATCAGTTCCTATGAGTTACATTTGTCCCATGGGAGGTGTTGTGCATCCCACGGTGCCGTTTGGGGGCTGTTTTGGGTTTTCACCCTCTAACGCCATTTGTTAAGCCTAAGTCTAGAAATATGCAAATTATCGTCGTATTCTCAAACTGAGAGTCCCGCGGCTTCGTGGTCAATTCCTATGAGTTACATTTGTCCCGTGGGAGGTGTTGGTGTCAGCCACATAGCCGTTCGGGGGCTATTTCGAGTGTTCACCCTCTAACGCCATGTTTTTGTTAAGTCTAGGAATATGTAAATTTTCATCGTATTCTCAAACCGGGAGTCACGTGGCTGCACGGTCAGTTCCTACGAGTTACATTTGTCCCGTGGGGAGTGTACGTGCCTCCCATGGTGCGATTCGGGGCTGTTTTGGGTTTTCACCCTCCAACGCCATTGTTAAGCCTAAGTCTAGAAATATGCAAATTATAGTCGTATTCTTTAATTGAGAGTCTCGCGACTGCGTGGTCAGTTCATACGAGTTACATTGGTCCTGTGGGAGGTGTTAGTGCCTCCCACGGAGCCATTCGGGGGCTGTTTTGGGTTTTCCCCCACAAACGCCATGTTATGCCTAAGTCTAGAAATATACAAATTACCATCATATTCTCAAATCGGGAGTCCCTCGGCTGCGTGGTCAATTCTTACGAGTTACATTGGTCCCGTGGGAAGTGTTGGTGCCTCGCACGGGGCCGTTCGGGGGTTGTTTTGGGTTTTCACCATCTAACGCCATGTTTTAAAGTCTAAGTCTAGAAATATGCAAATTATCATCTTATTCTCAAATCGGGAGTCTTGCGATTGCGTGGTCAGTTCCTACGAGTTACATTGGTCCCGTGGGAGGTGTTGGTGCCACCGATAGGGCCGTTGGGGGATTGTTTTGGGTTTTCACCCTCTAGCGCCATGTTTTTAAGCCTTAAGTCTAGAAATATGTAAATTATCATCGTATTCGTAAACCGGGAGTCTCGCGGCTGCATCGTCAGTTCCTTCGAGTTACATTGGTCCCGTGGGAGGTGTTGCTGCCACCCACGGGGCCGTTCGGGGGCTGTTTCGAGTTTTCACCCTCTAACGCCATGTTTTGCTTAAGTATAGAAATATATGAATTATTATCGTATTATCAAATCGGGAGTGTTGCGACTGCGCGGTCTGATCCTATGAGTTACATTGCTCCCGTGGGAGGTGTCGGTGCCACTTACGGGGCCGTTCGGGGGCTGTTCTGGGTTTTCACCCTCTTACGCCATATTTTTAAGCCTAAGTCTAGAAATAAGTAAATTATCATCATATTCTCAAACAGGGAGTCCCGCGGCTGCGTGGTCAGTTCCTACGAGTTACATTGGTCCCGTGGGAGGTGTTGGTGCCTCCTTTGGTGCCGTTCGGGGGCTGTTTTGGGTTTTCACCCTCTAACACCATTTTTTAAGCCTAAGTCTAGAAATATGCAAATTATCATCATATTCTCAAACCAGGAGTCCCGCGACCGCGTGGCCAGTTCCTACGAGTTACATTGGTCCCGTGGGAGGTGTTGGTGCCACCCACGGGGCCGTTTGGGGCAGTTTTGGGTTTTCACCCTCTAACGCCATGTTTTTAAACCTAAGTCTAAAAGTATGCAAATTATTATTGTATTCTCAAACCGGGAGTCACGTAGCTACGAGGTCAGGTCCTGCGTGTTACATTAGTCCCGTGGGATGTGTCGGTGCCACCCACGGGGCCGTTCAGGGGCTATTTTTTGTTTTCTCCCTCTAACGCCGTGTTTTTAAGCCTAAGTCTATAAATATCGAAATTACCCTCGTATTCTCAAACCGGGAGTCCCGCGGCTGCGTGATCAGTTCCTATGAGTTACATTTGTCCCGTGGGAGGTGTTGTGCATCCCACGGTGCCGTTTGGGGGCTGTTTTGGGTTTTCACCCTCTAATGCCATTTGTTAAGCCTAAGTCTAGAAATATGCAAATTATCGTCGTATTCTCAAACTGAGAGTCCCGCAGCTTCGTGGTCAATTACTATGAGTTACATTTGTCCCGTGGGAGGTGTTGGTGCCAGCCACATAGCCGTTCGGGGGCTATTTCGAGTGTTCACCCTCTAACGCCATGTTTTTAAGCCTAAGTTTAGAAATCTACAAATTATCATTGTATTCTCAAACCGGGAGATCCACTAGTGTGGGGTCAGTTCCTTCGAGTTGCATTGGTCCCGTGGGAGGTGTTGGTCCCACCCACGGTGCCGTTCGGGGGCTGTTTCGAGTTTCCACCCTCTAATGCCATGTTTTTAAGCCTAAGTCAAGAAATATGGAGATTAACAACGTATTCTTAAACCGGGAGTCTTGCGGCTGTGCTGTCAGTTCCTACGAGTTACATTGGTCCCGGGGGAAGTGTCGGTGCCACCCACGGGGTGGTTCAGGCGCTGTTTTTGGTTTTCACCCTCTAACGTTGTGTTTTTAAGCCTAAGTCTAGAAATATGAAAATTACCATCGTATTCTCAATCCGGGAGTCTTGCGGCTACGTGATCAGTTCCTACAAGTTACAATGGTCCCGTGGGAGGTGTTGGTGCCTCCCATGGGGCCGTTCTGGGGCTGTTTTGTGTTTTCACCCTCTAACACCATTTTTTAAGCCTAAGTCTCGAAATATGAAAATTATCATCGTATTCTCAAATCGGGAGTCTCGCGGTTGCGTGGTCAGTTCCTACGAGTTACATTGCTCTCGTGGGAGGTGTTGGTGCCTACCACGGGGCCGTTCGGGGGCTATTTTGGGTTTTCACCGTCTAACACCATTTTTTAAACCTAAGTCTAGAAATAAACAAATTATCATAATATTCTCAAACCAGGAGTCCCGCGACTGCATGGTCAATTCCTACGGGCACATTGGTCCCGTGGGAGGTGTTGTTGCCACCCACGGGGCTGTTCGGGGTCAGTTTTGGGTTTTCATCCTCTAACGCCATGTTTTTAAGTATAAGTCTAGAAATATGCAAATTATCGTCGTATTCTCAAACCGGGAGTCTTGCGGCTGTGCTGTCAGTTCCTACGAGTTACATTGGTCCCGTGGGAAGTGTCGGTGCCACCCACGGGGTGGTTCAGGCGCTGTTTTTGGTTTTCACCCTCTAACGTTGTGTTTTTAAGCCTAAGTCTAGAAATATGAAAATTACCATCGTATTCTCAATCCGGGAGTCTCGCGGCTACGTGATCAGTTCTTACAAGTTACAATGGTCCCGTGGGAGGTGTTGGTGCCTCCCATGGGGCCGTTCTGGGGCTGTTTTGTGTTTTCTCCCTCTAACACCATTTTTTAAGCCTAAGTCTTGAAATATGAAAATTATCGTCGTATTCTCAAATCGGGAGTCTCGCGGTTGCGTGGTCAGTTCCTACGAGTTACATTGCTCTCGTGGGAGGTGTTGGTGCCTACCACGGGGCCGTTCGGGGGCTATTTTGGGTTTTCACCCTCTAACACCATTTTTTAAGCCTAAGTCTAGAAATAAGCAAATTATCATCATATTCTCAAACCAGGAGTCCCGTGACTGCGTGGTCAATTCCTACGGGTTACATTGGTCCCGTGGGAGGTGTTGTTGCCACCCACGGGGCTGTTCGGGGTCAGTTTTGGGTTTTCACCCTCTAACGCCATGTTTTTAAGCATAAGTCTAGAAATATGCAAATTATCGCCGTATTCTCAAACCGGGAGTCTTGCGGCTGTGCTGTCAGTTCCTACGAGTTACATTGGTCCCGTGGGAAGTGTCGGTGCCACCCACGGGGCAGTTCTGGCGCTGTTTTTTATTTTCACCCTCTAACGTTGTATTTTTAAGCCTAAGTCTAGAAATATGCAAATTACCATCGTATTCTCAAATTGGGAGTCCCGCGGCTGCGTGATCAGTTCCTACGAGTTACATTGGTCCCGTGGGAGGTGTTGTGAATCCCACGGAGCCGTTCGGGGGCTGTTTTCGGTTTTCACCCTCTAACGCCATGTTTTTAAGCCTAAGTCTAGAAATATGCAAATTATCATCATATTCTCAAACCAAAAGTCCCGCGGCTGCGTGGTCAGTTTCTACGAGTTACATTAGTCCCGTGGGAGGTGTAGGTGCCACCCACGGGGCCGTTCGGGGGTTGTTTTGAGTTTTCACCCTTTAACGTCATGTTTTGCTAAAGTCCAGAAATAAGCAAATTATTGTCGTATTCTCAAACTGGGAGTGTCGCGACGGCGCGGTCTGTTCGTACGAGTTACATTGGTCCTGTGGGAGGTGTCGGTGCCACCCCCGGGGCCGTTCGTGGGATGTTTTGGGTTTTCACCCTCTAACGCCATGTTTTTAAGCCTAAGTCTAGAAATATGAAAATTACCATCATATTCTCAAACTGTGAGTCCCGCGACGGCGTGGTCAGTTCCTACGACTTACATTAGTCCCGTGGGAGGTGTTGCTGCCACCCACGGAGCCGTTCGGGGGCAGTTTCGAGTTTTCACCCTGTAACGCCATATTTTTAAGCCTAAGTCTAGAAATATGCAAATTATAATCATATTCTCAAACCAGGAGTCCCGAGGCTGCGTGGTTTGTTCCTACGAGTTACATTTGTCCCGTGGGAGGTGTTGGTGCCACCCACGGGGCTTTTCGGGGGCAGTTTTGGATTTTCACCCTCTAACGCCATGCTTTTAAGCATAAGTCTAGAAATATACAAATTATCATCATATTCTCAAACCGGGAGTCTCGCGGCTATGCTGTTAGTTCCTACGAGTTACATTGGTCTCGTGGGAGGTGTTAGTTCCACCCACGGAGCCGTTCAGGGGCTGTTTTTGGTTTTCACCCTCTAACGCCGTGTTTTTAAGCCTAAGTTTAGAAATATGCAAATTATCATCATATTCTCAGATCAGGAGTCCCGCGGTTGCGTGGTCAGTACCTACGAGTTACATTGGTCCCATGGGAAGTGTTGGTGCCACCCACGGGGCCGTTCCGGGGCAGTTTTGGGTTTTAACCATTAACGCCATATTTTTAAGCCTAAGTCAAGAAATATGCAAATTATCATCATATTCTCAAATCGGGAGTCCCGCGGCTGTGTGGTCAGTTCCTACGAGTTACATGGGTATCGTGGGAGGTGTTCGTGCCTCCCACGGGGCCGTTCGGGGGCGGTTTGTGGTTTTCACCCTCTAACGCCATCTTTTTAAGCCTAAGTCAAGAAATATGCAAAATACCGTCGTATTCTCAAACCGGGAGTCCCGCGTCTGCGTGATCAGTTCTTACGAGTTACATTGGTCCCGTGGGAGGTGTTGTACATCCCACGTTGCCGTTTGGGGGCTGTTTTGGGTTTTCACCCTCTAACACCATTTTTTAAGCCTAAGTCTCAAAATATGCAAATAATCATCATATTCTCAAACCAGGAGTCACGCGGCTGCGTGGTTAGTTCCTACGAGTTACATTAGTCCCGTGGGAGGTGTTGGTGCCACCAACGGGGTAGTTCGGGTGAAGTTTTGGGTTTTCACCCTCTAACGCCGTGTTTTTAAGCCTGAGTCTAAAATATGCAAATTACCATCATATTCTCAAACCGGGAGTCTCGCAGTTGCATGATCAGTTCCTACGAGTTACATTAGTCCCGTGGGAGGTGTTGGTGCCTCCCGTTGGGCCGTTCGGGGGCTGTTTTTGGTTTTCACCTTCTAACGCCATTTTTAAGCCTAAGTCTGAAAATATGCAAATTATCATCGTATTCTTAAACTGGGAGTCCCACGGATGCGTGGTCAGTTCCTAAGAGTTTTATTGGTCCCGTGGAATTTGTTGGTGCCTCCCACGGGGCCGTCCGGGTTTTTTTTGGGTTTTCACCCTGTAACGCCATGTTTTTACGGCTAAGTCTAGAAATATGCAAATTATCGTCATATTCTCAAATAGAGAGTCCCATGACTGCGAGGTCAGCTCCTACGAGTTATACTGGTCCCGTGGGAGGTGTTGGTGCCACCCACATGACCGTTCGTGGGTTATTTTCTAATGCCATAATCTTAAGCCTAAGTCTAGAAAGATGCAAATTACCATCGTTTTCTCAACTCGGAAGTTCCGTGACTGCATGGTCAGTTCCTACGAGTTACATTGTTGCCGTGGGACGTGTTGGTGCCACCCATTGGGCCGATCGGGGGCTGTTTCGAGTTTTCACCCTCTAATGCCATGTTTTTAATCTTAAGTCTAGAAATATACAAATTATCATCGTATTCTCAAACCGAGGGACCCACGACTGCGGGGTTAGTTCGTAAGAGTTACATTGGTCCCGTGGGAGGTGTTGGTACCACCCACGGGGCCGTAAGCGGGTTGTTTCGAGTTTTCACCCTCTAAAGCCATGTTTTGCTTAAGTCCTGAAATATGAAAATTAACATCGTATTCGTAAACTGGGAGTCTTATGGCTGCGCAGTCAGTTCCTTCGACTTACATTGGTCCCGTGGGAGGTGTTGCTGCCACCCACGGAGTCGTTCAGGGGTGTTTCGAGTTTTCACCCTCTAACGCCATGTTTTTAAGCCTAAGTCTAGAAATATGCAAATTACCATCATATTCTCAAACTGGGAGTCCGGCGGTTGCATAGTCAGTTCCGGGGATGTTTTTGGTTTTTACCCTGGAAGGTGTTGGTGCCTCCTACGGGGTCGTTCCGGGGCTGTTTTTGGTTTTTACCCTTTAACACCATTTTTTAAGCCTAAGTCTAGAAATATGCAGATTATCATCATATTCTCAAACCAGGAGTCCCGCGGCTGTGTGGTCAGTTCCTACGAGTTAAATTGGTCCCGTGGGAGGTGTTGGTGCCACCCAAGGGGCCGATCGGGGGCAGTTTTGGGTTTTCACCCTATAACGCCTTGCTTTTAAACCTAAGTCTAAAAATATGCAAATTATCACCGTATTCTAAAATCGTGAGTCTCGCGGCTGCGCGGTCAGTTCCTACGAGTTACATTGGTCCCGTGGGAGATGTTGCCACTAACGGGGACGTTCAGGGGTAGTTTTAGGTTTTCACCCTCTAACGCCATGTTTTTAAGCCTATGTCTAGAAATATCCAAATTATTGTCGTGTTCTCAAATCGGGAGTCTCGTGGCTGCGCGGTTAGTTCCTACATGTTACATTGGTCCCGTGGGAGGTGTCGGTGCCACCCATGGGGCCGTTCAAGGGCAATTTTTTGTTTTCACCCTCTAACGCCGGGTTTTTAAGCTTAAGTCTAGAAATATGCAAATTACCATTGTATTCTCAAATCCGGAGTCTCGCGGCTCCGTCATCAGTTCCTACGAGTTACATTGGTCCCGTTGGAAGTGTTGGTGCCTCCCACGAGGCGGTTCGGGGGTTGTCTTGGGTTTTCATCCTCTAACGCAATTTTTTAAGCATAAATCTATTAATATTTAAATTATCGTTGTATTCCCAAATCGGGATTCTCACAGTTGCGTGGTAAGTTCCTACGAGTTACATTGGTTCTGTGGGAGGTGTGCGTGCCACCCGTAAGGTCGTTCGAGGGCAATTAATGGTTTTCATCCTCCAATGCCATGTTTTTAAGGCTAAGTTTAGAAATATGCAAATTATCATCGTATTCTTAAACTAGGAGTCCCGCGGCTACGTGGTCAGTTCCTACGAGTTGCACTAGTCCCGTCGAAGGTGTTGGTGCCACCCAGAGGGCCGTTCGGGGGTTGTTTTGGGTTTTCACCCTCTTACGCCACGTTTTTAGGCCTAAGTCTAGAAATATGCAATTTATTGTCATATTCTCAAATAGGGAGTCTCGCGACTGCGATTGCGTGGTCAGTTCCTACGAGTTACATTGGTCCCGTGGGAGGGGTTAGTGTCACCAACGGGGCAGTTTGGGCGCAGTTTTGGATTTTCACCCTCTAACGTGATGTTTTTAAGACTAAGTCTAGAAATATGCAAATTATCATCGTGTTCTCAAACCGGGAGTCTCGCGACTGTACGATCAGTTCCTACGAGTTACATTGGTCCCGTGGGAGGTGTCGCTGCCACCCACGAGGCCGTTCAGGGGATATTATTGGTTTTCACCCTCTAACGCCGTGATTTTAATCCTAAGTCTAGAATTATGCAAATTACCATCATATTCTCAAACAGGGAGTCTCGCGGCAGAGTGATCAGTTCCTATGAGTTACATTTGTCCCGTGGGAGGTGTTAGTGCCTCCCATGGGGCCTCTCAGGGGCTGTTTTGTGTTTTCACCCTCTAACACCATATGTTTAAGCCTAGGTCTAGAAATATGCAAATTACCATCGTATTCTCTAACCGAGAGTATCGCGGCTATGTGATCAGTTCCTACAAGTTACAATGGTCCCATGGGAGGTGTTGGTGCCTCCCACGGGGTCGTTCTAGGGCTGTTTTGTGTATTCACCCTCTAACACCATTTTTTAAGCCTAAGTCTAGAAATATGCAAATTATCATCGTATTCTCAAATTGGGATTCTCGCAGTTGCGTGGTCAGTTCCTAAGAGTAATATTGCTCTCGTGGGAGGTGTTGGTGCATCCCACGGGGCCGTTCGGGGGCTGTTTTGGGTTTTCACCTTCTAAAACCATTTTTTAAGCCCAACTCTAGAAATATGCAAATTATCATCATATTCACAAACCAGGAGTCCCGCGGCTGCGTGGTCAATTCCTACTGGTTACATTGGTCCCGTGGGAGGTGTTGTTGCCACCCACGGGGCTCTTCGGGTGCAGTTTTGGGTTTTCACCCTCTAACGCCATATTTCTAAGCATAAGTCTAGAAAGATGCAAATTACCATCGTATTCTCAAACCTAAAGTTCCCTGATGGCATGGTCAGTTCCTACGAGTAACATTGGACCTGTGGGAGGTGTTGGTGCCACCCATTGGGCCGATCGGGGTCTATTTCGAGTTTTCACCCTCTAACGCCATGTTTTTAAGGCTAAGTCTAGAAATATAAAAATTATCATAGTATCCTCAAACCGGGAGACCCACGACTGCGGGGTCAGTTCGTACGAGTTACATTAATCCTGTGGGAGGTGTTGGTACCACCCACGGGGCCATTCGGGGGTTGTTTCGAGTTTTCACTCTCTAATGCCATGTTTTTCTTAAGTCCATAAATATGCAAATTATCATCGTATTTACAAACTGGGAGTCTCGTGATTGTGCAGTCAGTTCCTTCGAGTTACATTGGTCCCGTGGGAGGTGTTGCTGCCACTCACGGGGTCGTTCGGGGGATGTTTCGAGTTTTTACCCTCTAACGCCATGTTTTTATGCCTAAGTCTAGAAATATGCAAATTAGCATCATATTCTCAAACTGGGAGTCCCGCGGCTGCGTGGTCAGTTCCTACGAGTTACATTGGTCCCGTGGGAGGTGTTGGTTCCTCCTTTGGGACCGTTCGGGGAATGTTTTGGGTTTACACCCTCTAACACCATTTTTTAAGCGTAAGTCCAGAAATGTGCAAATTATCGTCATATTCTCAAACCAGGAGTCCCGCGGCTGCATGGTCAGTTCCTACGGGTAACATTGGTCCCGTGGGAGGTGTTGGTGCCACCCACGGGGCCGATCGGGGGCTGTTTCGAGTTTTCACCCTCTAACGCCATGTTTTTAAGCCTAAGTCTAGAAATATACAAGTTATCATTGTATTCTCAAACTGGGAGACCCACGGCTGCGGGGTCAGTTCCTACGAGTTACATTGGTCACGTGGGAGGTATTGGTGCCACCCACGGGGCCGTTCGGGGGTTGTTTCGAGTTTTCCCCCTCTAACGCCATGTTTTGCTTAAGTCAAGGAATATGCAAATTATCATTGTATTCGCAAATCGGAAGTCTCGCGGTTGCGCAGTCAGTTCCTTTGAGTTACATTGGTCCCGTGGGAGGTGTTGGTGCCATCCATGGCGATGTTCGGGGGCTGGTTTGAGTTTTTACCCTATAATGCCATGTTTTTAAGCCTAAGTCTAGAAATATTTAAATTACCAACGTATTCTCAAATCGGGAGACCCGTGGCTGCAGGATCAGTTCTGACGAGTTACATTGGTCCCGTGGGAGGTGTTGGTGCCACCCACGAGGCCGTTCGGGGGTTGTTTCGAGTTTTCAACCTCTAACGCCATGTTTTGCTAAAGTCTAGAAATGTGCAAATTATTGTCTTATTCTCAAACTCGGAGTGTCACGGCGGCGCAGTCTATTCGTAGGAGTTACATTGGTCCCGTGGGACGTGTCGGTGCCACCCACGGGGCCGTTCGTGGGATGTTTTGCGTTTTCACCCTCTAATGCCATGTTTTTAAGCCTAAGTCTAGAAATATGAAAATTATCGTCATATTCTCAAACTAGGGGTCCCACGACTGCGTAGTCAGTTCCTACGAATTACATTGTTCCCATGGGATGTGTTGCTGCCACCCACGGAGCCGTTCGGGGGCGGTTTCGAGTTTTCACCCACAAACGCCATGTTTTTAAGCCTAAGTCTAGAAATATGCAACTTATCATCATATTCTCAAACCAGGACTCCCGTGGCTGCGTGGACTACTCCTACGAGTTACATTGGTCCCGTTGGAGGTGTTGGTGCCACCCACGGGGCTTTTCGGGGGCAGTTTTGGGTTTTCACCCTCTAACGCCATGGTTTTAAGCCTAAGTATAGAAATACGCAAATTATGGTCATTTTCTCAAACCAGGAGTCTCACGGCTGCGCTGTCAGTTCCTACGAGTTACATTGGTCCCGTGGGAGGTGTCAGTGCCACCCACGGAGCTGTTCAGGGGCTGTTTTTGGTTTTCACCCTCTAACGCCGTGTTTTTAAGCCTAGGTCTAGAAATATACAAATTACCATCGTATTCTCAAACCGAGAGTTTCACGGTTGCGTGATCAGTTCCTACGAGTAACGTTGGTCCCATGGGAGGTGTTGGTGCCTCCCACGGGGCCGTTCGGGGGGCGATTTTGGGCTTTCACCCTTTTACGCCATGTTTTTAGGCCTAAGTCTAGAAATATGCAATTTATCCTCATATTCTCAAATAGGGAGTCTTGCGACTGCAGTTGCGTGGTTTGTTCCTACGAGTTACATTGGTCCCGTGGGAGGTGTTGGTGCCACCAACGGGGCCGTTCGGGCGCAGTTTTGGATTTTCAACCTCTAACGCGATGTTTTTAAGCTTAAGTCTAGAAATATGCAAATTATCATCGTGTTCTCAAACCGGGAGTCTCGCGACTGCACAATCACATCCTACGAGTTACATTGGTCCCGTGGGAGGTGTCGGTGCCACCCACGAGGCCATTCAGGGGATATTATTGGTTTTCACCCCCTAACGCCGTATTTTTAATCCTAAGTCTAGAAATATGCAAATTACCATCGTATTCTCAAACCGAGAGTCTCGCGGCATCGTGATCAGTTCTATGATTTACATTGGTCCCGTGGGAGGTGTTGGTGCCTCCCACGGGCTTGTTCGGGGACTGTTTTGGATTTTCACCCTCTAACGCCATTTTTTAAGTCTAAATCTAGAAGTATTTAAATTATTGTCATATTCTCAAACCGGGAGTCTTGCCATTGCGTGGTCAGTTCCTACGAGTTATATTGGTCCCGTGGGAGGTGTTGCTGCCACCCCCAGGGATGTTCGGGGGCAGTTATGGGTTTTCACCCTCCAACACCATGTTTTTAAGCCTAAGTCTAGAAATATGCAAATTACCATCGTATTCTCAAACCGGGAGTCCCGCGGTTGCATGATGAGTTCTTATAAGTTACATTGGTCCCGTGGGAGGGGTTGTGCATCCCACCGGGCTGTTCGGGGGCTATTTTGGGTTTTCACCCTTTAACGCTAATTTCTAAACCTAAGTCTACAAATATGCAAATTATCATCGTATTCTCAAACTGAGGGTCCCGCGACTGCGTGGTCAGTTCCTACGAGTTATACTGGTCCCGTGAGAGGTGTTGGTGCCACCCACGGAGCCGTTCGGGGGCTATTTCGAGTTTTCACTCTCTAACGCCATGTTTTGCGTAAGTATAGAAATATACAAATTATCATCGTATTCCTAAACCGTGAGACCCACGACTGCGGGGTCAGTTCCTATGGGTTACATTGGTCCCGTGGGAGGTGGTGGTGCCACCCACGGGGCCATTCGGGGGTTGTTTTGGGTTTCCACCCGCTAATGCCATCTTTTTTAGCCTAAGTCTAGAAATATGCAAATTATCAACATATTCTCAAACCGAGAGACCCGTGGTTGCAGGGGCACTTCCTACGAGTTACATTGGTCCTGTGGGAGGTTTTGGTGCCACCCACGGGGCCGTTCGGGGGTCGTTTCGAGTTTTAACCCCCTAACGCCATGTTTTGCTTAAGTCTAGGTATATGCAAATTATTGTCGTATTCTCCAACCGGGAGTCCCGCGGCTGCATGGTAAGTTCCTACGAGTTACATTGGTCCCGTGGGAGGTGTTGGTGCCACCAACGGGGCCGTTCGGGGACAGTTTTGGGTTTTCACCCTCTAACGCCATATTTTTATGCCTAAGACTAGAAATATACAAATTATTGTCATTTTCTCAAACTGAGAGTCTCGCGGTTGCACGGTTAGTTCCTACGAGTTATATTGGTCCCGTGGGAGGTGTCGGTGCCACCCACGGGGCCGTTCAAGGGCAATTTTTTGTTTTCATCCTCTAATGCCGTGTTTTTAAGCCTAAGTCTAGACATATGCAAATTACCATTGTATTCTCAAACCGGGAGTCTCGCGGCTACATGATCAGTTCCTACGAGTTACATTGGTCCCGTTGGAGGTGTTGGTGCCTTCTACGGTGCGGTTCGGGGGTTGTTTTGGGTTTTCACCCTCTAACGCAATTCTAAGCATAAATCTATTAGTATTTAAATTATCGTCGTATTCTCAAACCGGAGGTCTCACGGTTGCGTGGTCAGTTCCTACGAGGTACATTGGTTCCGTGGGAGGTGTTGGTGCCACCCACAGGGAAGTTCGGGGGTAATTATGGGTTTTCACACTCTAACGCCATGTTTTTAAGGCTAAGTCAAGAAATTTGAAAATTATCATCGTATTCTCAAACTGGGAGTCCCGCGTCTGCGTGGTCAGTTCCTACGAGTTACACTAGTCCCGCCGGAGGTGTTGGTGCCACCCAGAGGGCCGCTCGTGGGTTATTTTGGGTGTTCACCCTCTTACGCCATGTTTTTAAGCCTAAGTCTAAAAATATACAAATTATCATCGTGTTCTCAAACCGGGAGTCTCGCGACTGCACGGTCAGTTCCTACGAGCTACATTGGTCCCGTGGGAGGTGTCGGTGCCACCCACGGGGCCGTTCAGGGGCTATTTTTGGTTTTCACCCTCTAACGTCGTGTTTTTAAGCCTAAGTCTAGAAATATGCAAATTACCATCGTATTCTCCAACCGGGAGTCTCGCGACAGCGTGATCAGTTCCTACGAGTTACATTGGTCCCGTGGGAGGTGTTAGTGGCTCCCACGGGGATGTTTAGGGGCTATTTTGGTTTTTCACCCTCTAACGCCATTTTTTAAGCCTAAATCTAGAAATATTTAAATTATTATCGTATTATCAAACCGGGAGTCTCGCGGTTGTGTGGTTAGTTCCTACGAGTTGCACTGGTCCCGTGGGAGGTGTTGCTGCCACCCACAGGGCCGTTCAGGTGCAGTTTTGCGTTTTCACCCTCTAATGCCATGTTTTAAGGCTAAGTCCAGAAATATGCAAATTATCATCGTATTCTCATACCAGGAGTCCCGCGACGGCGTGGTGAGTTTTTACAAGTTACATTGGTCCCGTGGGAGGGGTTGTGCATCCCACCGGGCCGTTCGAGGGCTGTTTTGGGTTTTCACCCTCTAACGCCAATTTCTAAACCTAACTCTACAAATATGCAAATTATCATCGTATTCTCAAACTGAGAGTCCCGCGGCAGCGTGGTCAGTTCCTACGAGTTATATTAGTCCCGTGGGAGGTGTTGGTGCCACCCACGGAGCCGTTCGGGGCTATTTCGAGTTTTCACCCTCTAACGCCATGTTTTGCTTAAGTCTAGAAATATGCAAATTAGCGTCATATTCTCAAACTGGGAGTCCCGCGGCTGCGTGGTCAGTTCCTACGACTTACATTGGTCCCGTGGGAGGTGTTGGTGCCACCCACGGGGCCGTTTGGGGGTTGTTTTAGGTTTCCATCCTCTAACGCCATCTTTTAAGCCTAAGTCTAGAAATATGCAAATTATCAACGCATTCTCAAAATGAGAGACCCGTGGTTGCAGGGGCAGTTCCTACGAGTTACATTGGTCTCGTGGGAGGTGTTGGTACCTCCCACGGGGACGTTCGTGGGCTGTTTTGGGTTTTCACCCTGTAAAACCTTTTTTTAAGCCTAAGTCTAGAAATATGCAGATTATCATCATATTCTCAAAGCAGGAGTCCCACGTTTGCGTGGTCAGTTCCTACGATTTACATTGGTCCCGTGGGAGGTGTTGGTGCCACCCACGGGGCCGTTCAGGGGCAGTTCTGTGTTTTCACCCTCTAACGCCATGTTTTTAAGCCCAGGTCAAGAAATATGCAAATTACCATTGTATTCTAAAACTGGGAGTCTCGTGGCTGAGTTACATTGGTTCTGTTGGAGGTGTTGGTTCCTTCCACGGGGTGGTTCGGCGGTTGTTTTGGGTTTTCACCTTCTAACGCCATTTTTTAAGCATAAATCTATTAATATTTAAATTATCATCGTATTCTCAAATCGGGAGTCTCATGGTTGTGTGGTCAGTTCCTACGAGTTACATTGGTTCCATAGGAGGTGTTGGTGCCACCCACAGGGCCGTTCGGGGGCAATTATGGGTTTTCACCCTCCAACGCCATGTTTTGAAAGTTAAGTCTAGAAATATGCAAATTATCATCGTATTCTCAAACTTGGAATTCCCGCGGCTGCGTGGTCAGTTCCTACAAGTTTTCACCCTCTAACGCCATGTTTAGGGGCTATTTTTTTGTTTTCACCCTCTAACGCTGTGTTTTTAAGCCTAAGTCTAAAAATATGAAAATTAGCATCGTATTCTCAAACCAAGAGTCTCGCGGCAGCGTGATCTATTCCTATGAGTTACATTAGTCCCGTGGGAGGTGTTGGTGCCTCCCACGGGGCTGTTCGGGGGCTGTTTTGGGTTTTCACACTCTAACGCCTTTTTAAGTCTAAATCTAGAAATATTTAAATTATTGTCGTATTCTCAAACCGGGAGACTCGTGGTTGTGAGGTCAGTTCCTACGAGTTACATTGGTCGCGTGGGAGGTGTTGCTGCCACCCAGAGGGCCGTTCGGGGGCAGTTATGGGTTTTCACCCTCCAACACCATGTTTTTAAGGCTAAGTCTAGAAATATGCAAATTATCATCGTATTCTCAAACTGGGAGTCCCACGGCTGCGTGGTCAGTTCCTACGAGTTACACTATTCATGTCGTAGGTTTTTGTGCCACCTAGAGGACGTTCGGGGATTGTTTTGGGTTTTCACCCTCTTACGCCATGTTTTTAAGCCTAAGTCTAGAAATATGCAAATTATCGTCACATTCTCAAATAGGGAGTCTCACGACTGCGGTGGCGTGGTCAGTTCCTACGAGTTACATTGGTCCCGTGGGAGGTGTTGGTGCCACCAACGGGGCCGTTCGGGTGCAGTTTTTACCCTCTAATGCCATGTTTTTAAGCCTAAGTCTAGAAATAAGCAAATTATCGTTGTGTTCTCAAAACGGGAGTCTCGCGACTGCACGGTCAGTTCCTACGAGTCACATTGGTACCATGGGAGGTGTCGGTGCCACCCACGGGGCCGTTTAGGGGCTATTTTTTGTTTTCACCCTCTAACGTCGTGTTTTTAAGCCTAAGTCTAAAAATATACAAATTACCATCGTATTCTCAAACCGAGAGTCTCGCGGCAGCGTGATCTATTCCTATGAGTTACATTGGTCCCGTGGGAGGTGTTGGTGCCTCCCACGGGGCTGTTCGGGGGCTGTTTTGGTTTTCACACTCTAACACCTTTTTAAGTCTAAATCTAGAAATATTTTAATTATTGTTGTATTCTCAAACCGGGAGTCTCGTGGTTGTGAGGTCAGTTCCTACGAGTTACATTGGTCGCGTGGGAGGTGTTACTGCCACCCACAGGGCCGTTCGGGGGCAGTTATGGATTTTCATCCTCCAACACCATGTTTTTAAGGCTAAGTCTAGAAATATGCAAATTATCATCGTATTCTCAAACTAGGAGTCCCACGGCTGCGTGGTCAGTTCCTATGAGTTACACTATTCCTGTCGTAGGTTTTTGTGCCACCCAGAGGGCCGTTTGGGGGTTGTTTTGGGTTTTCACCCTCTTACGCCATGTTTTTAAGCCTAAGTTTAGAAATATGCAAATTATCGTCATATTCTCAAATAGGGAGTCTCGCGACTGCGGTGGCGTGGTCAGTTCCTACGAGTTACATTGGTCCCGTGGGAGGTGTTGGTGCCACCAACGGGGCCGTTCGGGCACAGTTTTCACCCTCTAACACCATGTTTTTAAGCCTAAGTCTAGAAATATGCAAATTATCATCGTGTTCTCAAACCGTGAGTCTCTCAACTACGCGATCAGTTCCTACGAGTTACATTGGTACCGTGGGAGGTGTCGATGCCACCCATGGGGCCGTTTCGGGGCTATTTTTTATTTTCACCCTCTAACGCCGTGTTTTTCAGCCTAAGTTTAGAAATATGTAAATTACCATCGTATTCTCAAACCAAGAGTCTCGCGGCAGCGTGATCTGTTCCTACGAGTTACATTGGTCCCGTGGGAGGTGTTAGTGCCTCCCACGGGGCTGTTCGGGGGCTGTTTTGGGTTTTCACCCTCTAACGCCTTTTTTTAGTCTAAATCTAGAAATATGTAAATTATTATCGTATTCCCAAATCGGGAGTCTCATGGTTGTGAGGACAGTTCCTAAGAGTTACATTGGTCGCGTGGGAGGTGTTGCTGCCACCCACAGGGCCGTTCGGGGGCAGTTATGGGTTTTCACCAGCCAACACCATGTTTTTAAGGCTAAGTCTAGAAATATGCAAATTATCATCGTATTCTCAAACTGGGAGTCCTGCGACAGCGTGCTCAGTTCCTACGAGTTACACTGGTCCCGTGGGAGGTGTTGGTGCCACCCATAGGGCCGTTCGGGGGTTGTTTTGGGTTTTCACCCTCTTGGGGCAGGTTTTTAAGCCTATGTCTAGAAATATGCAAATTATCGTCATATTCTCAAACTGGGAGTCTCGCGGTTGCGACTGCGTGGTCAGTTCCTACGAGTTACATTGGTCCCGTGGGAGGTGTTGGTGCCTCCCACAGGGCCATTTGGGGGGTGTTTTGGGTTTTCACCCTCTAACAAGATTTTATAAGCCTGGGTCTAAAAATATGTAAATTATCATTTTATTCTCAAATCGGGAGTCCCGCAGCAACGTTTTCAGTTCCTACGTGTTACACTGGTCCCGTAGGAGGTGTTGGTGCCGCCCATAAGGCTGTTCGGGAGTTGTTTTGCGTTGTCACCCTCTAACGCCATGTTTTTAAGCCTATGTCTAGAAATATGCAAATTACCGTCGTATTCTCAAATAGGGAGTCTCACGACTGCGGTGGCGTGGTCAGTTCCTACGAGTTACATTGGTCCTGTGGGAGGTGTTGGTGCCACCAACGGGGCCGTTCGGGCGCAGTTTTCACCCTCTAATGCCATGTTTTTAAGCCAAAGTCTAGAAATAAGCAAATTATCATTGTATTCTCAAACCGGGAGTCTCGCGATTGCACGGTCAATTCCTACGAGTCACATTGGTACCATGGGAGGTGTTGGTGCCACCCACGGGGCCGTTTAGGGGCTATTTTTTGTTTTCACCCTCTAACGCCATGTTTTTAAGCCTAAGTCTAAAAATATGCAAATTACCATCGTATTCTCAAACCGAGAGTCTCGCGGAAGCGTGATCTATTCCTATGAGTTACATTGGTCCCGTGGGAGGTGTTGGTGCCTCCCACGGGGCTGTTCGGGGGCTGTTTTGGGTTTTCACACTCTAACGCCTTTTTAAGTCTAAATCTAGAAATATTTAAATTATTGTTGTATTCTCAAACCGGGAGTCTCGTGGATGTAAGGTCAGTTCCTACGAGTTACATTGGTCGCGTGGGAGGTGTTGCTGCCACCCACAGGGCCGTTCGGGGGCAGTTATGGGTTTTCACCCTCCAACACCATGTTTTTAAGGCTAAGTCTAGAAATATGCAAATTATCATCGTATTCTCAAACTGGGAGTCCTGCGACAGCGTGCTCAGTTCCTACGAGTTACACTGATCCCGTGGGAGGTGTTGGTGCCACCCAGAGGGCCGTTCGGGGGTTGTTTTGGGTTTTCACCCTCTTGGGGCAGGTTTTTAAGCCTAAGTCTAGAAATATGCAAATTATCGTCATATAGTCAAATATGGAGTCTCGTGACTGCGGTGGCGTGGTCAATTCCTAAATGTTACATTGGTCCCGTGGGAGGTGTTGGTGCCACCAACGGGGCCGTTCGGGCGCAGTTTTCACCCTCTAACACCATGTTTTTAATCCTAAGTCTAGAAATATGCAAATTATCATCGTGTTCTCAAACCGGGAGTCTCGCAACTGCACGATCAGTTCCTACGATTTACATTGGTACCGTGGGAGGTGTCGGTGCCACCCACGGGGCCGTTTAGGGGCTATTTTTAGTTTTCACCCTCTAACGCCGTGTTTTTAAGCCTAAGTCTAGAAATATGTAAATTACCATCGTATTCTCAAACCAAGATTCTCGCGGCAGCGTGATCTGTTCCTACGAGTTACATTGGTCCCATGGGAGGTGTTGGTGCGTCCCACGGGGCTGTTCGGTGGCTGTTTTGGGTTTTCACCCTCTAACGCCTTTTTTAAGTCTAAATCTAGAAATATGTAAATTATTATCGTATTCCCAAATCGGGAGTCTCATGGTTGTGAGGACAGTTCCTAAGAGTTACATTGGTCGCGTGGGAGGTGTTGCTGCCACCCACAGGGCCGTTCGTGGGCAGATATGGGTTTTCACCCGCCAACACCATGTTTTTAAGGCTATGTCTAGAAATATGCAAATTATCATCGTATTCTCAAACTGGGAGTCCTGCGACAGCGTGCTCAGTTCCTACGAGTTACACTGGTCCCGTGGGAGGTGTTGGTGCCACCCACAGGGCCGTTCGGGGGTTGTTTTGGGTTTTACCCTCTTGCGTCAGGTTTTTAAGCCTATGTCTAGAAATATACAAATTATCGTCATATTCTCAAACTGGGAGTCTCGCGGTTGCGACTGCGTGGTCAGTTCCTACGAGTTACATTGGTCCCGTGGGAGGTGTTGGTGCCTCCCACAGGGCCATTTGGGGGGTGTTTTGGGTTTTCACCCTCTAACAAGATTTTATAAGCCTGGGTCTAAAAATATGTAAATTATCATTTTATTCTCAAATCGGGAGTCCCGCAGCAACGTTTTCAGTTCCTACGTGTTACACTGGTCCCGTAGGAGGTGTTGGTGCCGCCCATAAGGCTGTTCGGGAGTTGTTTTGGGTTGTCACCCTCTAACGCCATGTTTTTAAGCCTATGTCTAGAAATATGCAAATTACCGTCGTATTCTCAAATAGGGAGTCTCACGACTGCGGTGGCGTGGTCAGTTCCTACGAGTTACATTGGTCCTGTGGGAGGTGTTGGTGCCACCAACGGGGCCGTTCGGGCGCAGTTTTCACCCTCTAATGCCATGTTTTTAAGCCAAAGTCTAGAAATAAGCAAATTATCATTGTATTCTCAAACCGGGAGTCTCGCGATTGCACGGTCAATTCCTACGAGTCACATTGGTACCATGGGAGGTGTTGGTGCCACCCACGGGGCCGTTTAGGGGCTATTTTTTGTTTTCACCCTCTAACGCCATGTTTTTAAGCCTAAGTCTAAAAATATGCAAATTACCATCGTATTCTCAAACCGAGAGTCTCGCGGAAGCGTGATCTATTCCTATGAGTTACATTGGTCCCGTGGGAGGTGTTGGTGCCTCCCACGGGGCTGTTCGGGGGCTGTTTTGGGTTTTCACACTCTAACGCCTTTTTAAGTCTAAATCTAGAAATATTTAAATTATTGTTGTATTCTCAAACCGGGAGTCTCGTGGATGTAAGGTCAGTTCCTACGAGTTACATTGGTCGCGTGGGAGGTGTTGCTGCCACCCACAGGGCCGTTCGGGGGCAGTTATGGGTTTTCACCCTCCAACACCATGTTTTTAAGGCTAAGTCTAGAAATATGCAAATTATCATCGTATTCTCAAACTGGGAGTCCTGCGACAGCGTGCTCAGTTCCTACGAGTTACACTGATCCCGTGGGAGGTGTTGGTGCCACCCAGAGGGCCGTTCGGGGGTTGTTTTGGGTTTTCACCCTCTTGGGGCAGGTTTTTAAGCCTAAGTCTAGAAATATGCAAATTATCGTCATATAGTCAAATATGGAGTCTCGTGACTGCGGTGGCGTGGTCAATTCCTAAATGTTACATTGGTCCCGTGGGAGGTGTTGGTGCCACCAACGGGGCCGTTCGGGCGCAGTTTTCACCCTCTAACACCATGTTTTTAATCCTAAGTCTAGAAATATGCAAATTATCATCGTGTTCTCAAACCGGGAGTCTCGCAACTGCACGATCAGTTCCTACGATTTACATTGGTACCGTGGGAGGTGTCGGTGCCACCCACGGGGCCGTTTAGGGGCTATTTTTAGTTTTCACCCTCTAACGCCGTGTTTTTAAGCCTAAGTCTAGAAATATGTAAATTACCATCGTATTCTCAAACCAAGATTCTCGCGGCAGCATGATCTGTTCCTACGAGTTACATTGGTCCCATGGGAGGTGTTGGTGCCTCCCACGGGGCTGTTCGGTGGCTGTTTTGGGTTTTCACCCTCTAACGCCTTTTTTAAGTCTAAATCTAGAAATATGTAAATTATTATCGTATTCCCAAATCGGGAGTCTCATGGTTGTGAGGACAGTTCCTAAGAGTTACATTGGTCGCGTGGGAGGTGTTGCTGCCACCCACAGGGCCGTTCGTGGGCAGATATGGGTTTTCACCCGCCAACACCATGTTTTAAACTCTATGTCTAGAAATATGCAAATTATCATCGTATTCTCAAACTGGGAGTCCTGCGACAGCGTGCTCAGTTCCTACGAGTTACACTGGTCCCGTGGGAGGTGTTGGTGCCACCCACAGGGCCGTTCGGGGGTTGTTTTGGGTTTTACCCTCTTGCGTCAGGTTTTTAAGCCTATGTCTAGAAATATGCAAATTATCGTCATATTCTCAAACTGGGAGTCTCGCGGTTGCGACTGCGTGGTCAGTTCCTACGAGTTACATTGGTCCCGTGGGAGGTGTTGGTGCCTCCCACAGGGCCATTTGGGGGGTGTTTTGGGTTTTCACCCTCTAACAAGATTTTATAAGCCTGGGTCTAAAAATATGTAAATTATCATTTTATTCTCAAATCGGGAGTCCCGCAGCAACGTTTTCAGTTCCTACGTGTTACACTGGTCCCGTAGGAGGTGTTGGTGCCGCCCATAAGGCTGTTCGGGAGTTGTTTTGGGTTGTCACCCTCTAACGCCATGTTTTTAAGCCTATGTCTAGAAATATGCAAATTACCGTCGTATTCTCAAATAGGGAGTCTCACGACTGCGGTGGCGTGGTCAGTTCCTACGAGTTACATTGGTCCTGTGGGAGGTGTTGGTGCCACCAACGGGGCCGTTCGGGCGCAGTTTTCACTCTCTAATGCCATGTTTTTAAGCCAAAGTCTAGAAATAAGCAAATTATCATTGTATTCTCAAACCGGGAGTCTCGCGATTGCACGGTCAATTCCTACGAGTCACATTGGTACCATGGGAGGTGTTGGTGCCACCCACGGGGCCGTTTAGGGGCTATTTTTTGTTTTCACCCTCTAACGCCATGTTTTTAAGCCTAAGTCTAAAAATATGCAAATTACCATCGTATTCTCAAACCGAGAGTCTCGCGGAAGCGTGATCTATTCCTATGAGTTACATTGGTCCCGTGGGAGGTGTTGGTGCCTCCCACGGGGCTGTTCGGGGGCTGTTTTGGGTTTTCACACTCTAACGCCTTTTTAAGTCTAAATCTAGAAATATTTAAATTATTGTTGTATTCTCAAACCGGGAGTCTCGTGGATGTAAGGTCAGTTCCTACGAGTTACATTGGTCGCGTGGGAGGTGTTGCTGCCACCCACAGGGCCGTTCGGGGGCAGTTATGGGTTTTCACCCTCCAACACCATGTTTTTAAGGCTAAGTCTAGAAATATGCAAATTATCATCGTATTCTCAAACTGGGAGTCCTGCGACAGCGTGCTCAGTTCCTACGAGTTACACTGATCCCGTGGGAGGTGTTGGTGCCACCCAGAGGGCCGTTCGGGGGTTGTTTTGGGTTTTCACCCTCTTGGGGCAGGTTGTTAAGCCTAAGTCTAGAAATATGCAAATTATCGTCATATAGTCAAATATGGAGTCTCGTGACTGCGGTGGCGTGGTCAATTCCTAAATGTTACATTGGTCCCGTGGGAGGTGTTGGTGCCACCAACGGGGCCGTTCGGGCGCAGTTTTCACCCTCTAACACCATGTTTTTAATCCTAAGTCTAGAAATATGCAAATTATCATCGTGTTCTCAAACCGGGAGTCTCGCAACTGCACGATCAGTTCCTACGATTTACATTGGTACCGTGGGAGGTGTCGGTGCCACCCACGGGGCCGTTTAGGGGCTATTTTTAGTTTTCACCCTCTAACGCCGTGTTTTTAAGCCTAAGTCTAGAAATATGTAAATTACCATCGTATTCTCAAACCAAGATTCTCGCGGCAGCGTGATCTGTTCCTACGACTTACATTGGTCCCATGGGAGGTGTTGGTGCCTCCCACGGGGCTGTTCGGTGGCTGTTTTGGGTTTTCACCCTCTAACGCCTTTTTTAAGTCTAAATCTAGAAATATGTAAATTATTATCGTATTCCCAAATAGGGAGTCTCATGGTTGTGAGGACAGTTCCTAAGAGTTACATTGGTCGCGTGGGAGGTGTTGCTGCCACCCACAGGGCCGTTCGTGGGCAGATATGGGTTTTCACCCGCCAACACCATGTTTTAAACTCTATGTCTAGAAATATGCAAATTATCATCGTATTCTCAAACTGGGAGTCCTGCGACAGCGTGCTCAGTTCCTACGAGTTACACTGGTCCCGTGGGAGGTGTTGGTGCCACCCACAGGGCCGTTCGGGGGTTGTTTTGGGTTTTACCCTCTTGCGTCAGGTTTTTAAGCCTATGTCTAGAAATATGCAAATTATCGTCATATTCTCAAACTGGGAGTCTCGCAGTTGCGGCTGCATGGTCAGTTCCTACGAGTTACATTGGTCCCGTGGGAGGTGTTAGTGCCACCCACATGGCCGATCGAACGCCGTGTTTTTAAGCCTAAGTCTAAAATTATACAAATTATCATCGTATTCTCAAACCGGGAGACCCACTATTGCGGGGTCAGTTCCTACGAGTTACATTGGTCCCGTGGGAGGTTTTGGTACCTCCCACGGGGCCGTTCGGGGGCGGTTTTGAGTTTTCGCCCTCTAACACCATTTTTTAAGCCTAAGTCTAGAAATATGCAGATTATCTTCATATTCTCAAAACAGGAGTCCCGCGACCGCGTGGTTAGTTCCTATGAGTTACATTGGTCCCGTGGGAGGTGCTGGTTCCACCCACGAGGCCATTCGGGGGAAGTTTGGGTTTTCACCCTCTAATGCCATTTTTAGTCCTAAGTCTAGAAATATGCTAATTATCATTCTATTCTCAAACAGGGAGTCCTGCGGCTGCGTGGTCAGTTCCTACGAGTTACATTGGCCCCGTGGGAGGTGTTAGTGCCACCCACGGGGCCGTTCGGGGGCAGTTTTGTGTGTTCACTCCCTAACGCCATGTTTTTAAGCCTAAGTCAAGAAATATGCAAATTATCGTCGTATTATCAAACCGGGAGTCCCCAGGGTGCGTGGTCAGTTCGTACGAGTTACATTGGTCCCGTGGGAGGTGTTGGTACCTCCCACGGGGCCATTTGGGGAATGTTTTGGGTTTTCACCCTCTAACGCCATGTTTTTAAGCCTAAGTCTAGAAATATAAAAATTATCATCGTATTCTCAAACCGGGAGACTCACGACTGTGAGGTCAGTTCTTGCGAGTTACATTGTTCCCGTTGGAGGTGTTGGTGCCACCCACGGGCCATTCTGGGGTTGTTTTTGGTTTTCACCCTCTAACGCCATATTTTTAAGTGTAAGTCTAGAAATATTTAAATTATCATCGTATTCTAAAACCGGGAGTCCCGTGGCTGCGTGGTCAATTAATACGAGTTACATTTGTCCCGAGGGAGGTGTTGGTGCCTCCCACGGGGCCGTTCGGGGGTTGTTTGGGTTTTCACCCTCTAACGCGATTTTATAAGCCTGAGTCTAGAAATATGCGAATAATCATAATATTCTCAAACCGGGAGTCCCGCGGCTACGTGGTCAGTTCCTACGAGTTACATTGGTCCCGTGGAAGGTGTTGGTTCCACCCACGGGGCCGTTCGATGACTATTTTGGGTTTTCACCCTCTAACGCCATGTTTTTAAGATTAAGTCTAGGAATTTGCCAATTATCAACGTATTCTCAAATCGTGAGTCGCCCGGCTGCGCGGTCAGTTCCTACGAGTTACATTGGTTTCGTGGAAGGTGTCGGTGCCACCCACCGGGCCGTTCAGGGGCTGTTTTTTATTTTCACCCTCTAACGCCGTGTTTTTAACCCTAAGTCTAGAAATATCCAAATTACCATTGTATTCTTAAACTGAGAGTCCTGCGGCTACGTGATCAGTTCCTACGAGTTACATTGGTCCCGTGGCAGTGTTGGTGCCTCCCATGGGGCCGTTAGGGGGCAGTTTTGGGCTTTCACCCTCTAACGCCATGTTTTTAAGCCTAAGTAAAAAAATATGCAAATTATCCTCGTATTCTCAAATCGGGATTCCCGCGGCTACGTGGTCAGTTCCTATGAGTTACGTTGGTCCCATGGGAGGTATTGGTGCCACCCACAGGGCCGTTCGGGGGTTGTTTCAAGTTTTCTCCCCCTAATGCCATATTTTGATTAAGGCTAGAAATATGCAAATTTTAGTCATATTCCCAAACTGGGAGTCTCGCCGCTGCACAGTCGGTTCTTCCGAGTTACACTGGTCCCATGGGAGGTGTTGGTGCCACCCACAGGGCCGTTCGGGGGTTGTTTTGGGTTTTCACCCTCTTACTGCGGCTACGTGATCAGTTCCTACGAGTTACATTGGTCCCGTGACAGTGTTGGTGCCACCCATGGGGCCGTTAGGGGGTTGTTTTGGGTTTTCACCCTCTAACGCCATGTTTTTTAGCCTAAGTCAAAAAATATGCAAATTATCCTCGTATTATCAAATCGGGATTCCCGCGGCTACGTGGTTAGTTCCTATGAGTTACACTGGTCCCGTGGGAGGTCTTGGTGCCACCCAAAGGGCCGTTCGGGGGTTGTTTTGGGTTTTCACCCTCTTACGTCAGGTTTTCAAGCCTATATCTAGAAATATGCAAATTATCGTCATATTCTCAAACAGGGAGTCTCGCGGCTGCGGCTGCGTGGTCAGTTACTACGAGTTACATTGGTCCCATGGGAGGTGTTGGTGCCTCCCACGGGGCCGTTCGGGGGTGTTTTGGGTTTTCACCCTCTAACGCGATTTTATAAGCCTGAGTCTAAAAATATGTAAATTATCATCGTATTCTCAATTCGGGAGTCTCGCGGTTGCGTGGTCAGTTCCTACGAGTTATATTGGTCCCGTGGGAGGTGTTGGTGCCACCCACGGGGCCGTTCTGGTGCAGTTTTGGATTTTCACCGTCTAACGCCATGCTTTTAAGGCTAAGTCTAGAAATATGTAAATTATCATTGTATTTTAAAACCGGGAGTCCCGCGGCTATGTTGTCAGTTCCTACTAGTTACACTGGTCCCGTGGGAGGTGTTAGTGCCACCCATAAGGCCGTTCGGGGGTTGTTTTGGGTTTTCACCCTCTAACGCCATGTTTTTAAGCCTATGTCTAGAAATATGGAAATTACCATCGTATTCTCAAATCAAAAGTTTCACGACTGCATGGTCAGTTCCTACGAGTTACATTGGTCCCGTTGGAGGTGTTATTGCCACCCACATGGCCGATCGAATGCCATGTTTTTAAGCCTAAGAGTAAAATTATACAAATTATCATCGTATTCTCAAACCGGGAGACCCACTATTGCGGGGTCAGTTCCTACGAGTTACATTGGTCCGCTGAGAGGTTTTGGTATCTCCCACGGGGCCGTTCGGGGGATGTTTTGGGTTTTCGCCCTCTTACACCATTTTTTAAGCCTAAGTCTAGAAATATGCAGATTATCTTCATATTCTCAAAACAGGAGTCCCGCGATCACTTGGTTAATTCCTACGAGTTACATTGGTCCCGTGGGAGGTGCTGGTTCCACCCACGGGGCCATTCGGGGGCAGTTTGGGTTTTCACCCTCTAACTCCATTTTTTAGGCCTAAGTTTAGAAATATGCTAATTATCGTCCTATTCTCAAACAGGGAGTCCTGCGGCTGCGTGGTCAGTTCCTACGAGTTACATTGGTCCCGTGGGAGGTGTTGGTGCCACCCACGGGACTGTTCAGGGGCAGTTTTGTGTTTTCACTCTCCAACGCCATGTTTTTAAGCCTAAGTCAAGAAATATGCAAATTATCGTCATATTATCAAACCGGGAGTCCCGAGGGTGCGTGGTCAGTTCGTACGAGTTACATTGGTACCGTGGGAGGTGTTGGTTCCTCCCATGGGGCCATTCGGGGAATGTTTTGGGTTTTCACCCTCTAACGTCATGTTTTAAGCCTAAGTCTAGAAATATACAAATTATCATCGTATTCTCAAACCGGGAGACTCACGACTGCGGGGTCAGTTCTTGCGAGTTACATTGTTCCCGTTGGAGGTGTTGGTGCCACCCACGGGGCCGTTGGGGGATGTTTTTGGTTTTCACCCTCTAACGCCATCTTTTTAAATGTAAGTCTAGAAATATGCAAATTATCATCGTATTCTTAAATCGGGAGTCCCGCGGCTACGTGGTCAATTCCTACAAGTTACATTTGTCCCGTGGGAGGTGTTGGTGCCTCCCACGGGGTGTTCGGGGGTAGTTTGGGTTTTCACCCTCTAACACCATTTTTTAAGCATAAGTCTAGATATATTCAAATTATCATCGTATTCTTAAATCGTGAGTCTCGCGACTGTGTGGTCAGTTCCTACGACTTACATTGGTCTAGTGGGAGGTGTAGGTGCCTCCCACGAGGTCGTTCGGGGGCAATTTTGGGTTTTCACCCTCTAACACCATTTTTGAAAACTAAGTCTAGAAATATGCAAATTATCGTCATAATCTCAAACCGAGAGTCCCGCGGCTGCGTGGTCAGTTCCTACGAGTTACATTGGTCCCGTGGAAGGTGTTGGTGCCACCCACGGGGCCGTTCGGGGACAGTTTTTGGTTTTCACCCTCTAACGCCATGTTTTTAAGCCTAAGTTTAGGAATTTTCCAATTATCAACGTATTCTCAAATCGGGAGTCGCGTGGCTGCACGGTCAGTTCCTACGAGTTACATTGGTTTCGTGGAAGGTGTCAGTGCCACCCACCGGGCCGTTCAGGGGTTGTTTTTTGTTTTCACCCTCTAATGCCGTGTTTTTAACCCTAAGTCTAGAAATATTTAAATTACCATCGTATTCTTAAAATGAGAGTCCGGCGGCTACGTTATCAGTTCCTACGAGTTACATTGGTCCCGTGGCAGTGTTGGTGCCTCCCATGGGGCCGTTAGGGGGCAGTTTTGGGTTTTCACCCTCAAATGCCATGTTTTTAAGCCTAAGTCTAGAAATATGCAAATTATCGTCGTATTCTCAAATCGGGATTCCCGCGGCTACGTGGTCAGTTCCTATGAGTTACAGTGGTCCCATGGGAGGTGTTGGTGCCACCCACAAGGCCGTTCGGGGGTTGTTTCAAGTTTTCACCCTCTAATGCCATATTTTGATTAAGGCTAGAAATATGCAAATTTTAGCCATATTCTCAAACAGGGAGCCTCGCGGCTGCACGGTCAGTTCTTACGAGTTACATTAGTCCCGTGGGGAGTGTAGGTACCTCCCACGGGGACGTTCGAGGGTTGTTTTGGGTTTTCACCCTATAACGCCATTTTAAAGCCTTAGTCTTGAAATATGAAAATTATCGTCGTATTGTCAAATCGGGAGTCTCGCGGCTGCGTGGTCAGTTCCTATGAGTTACATTGGTCCCGTGGGATGTGTTAGTGCCTCCCACGGGGCCGTTCGGGGGCTATTTGTGTTTTCCCTCACAAACGCCATGTTATTCCTAAGTCTAAAAACATGAAAATTACCATCATATTCTCAAACCGGGAGTCCCACGACCGCCTGGTCAGTTCTTACGAGTTACATTGGTCCCCTGGGAAGTGTTGGTGCCTCGCACGGGGCCGTTCGGCGGTTATTTTGGGTTTTCACCCTCTAACGCCACGTTTTTAAGACTAAGTCTAGAAATATGCAAATTATCATCGTATTCTCAAATCATGAGTCTCGCGGTTGCGTGGTCAGTTCCTAGGTGTTACATTGGTCCCGTGGTATGTGTTGGTGCCCCCCACGGGGCCGTTCGGGGGCAGTTTCGAATTTTCATCATCTAACGCCATGTTTTTAAGTCTAAGTCTAGAAATATGTAAATTACCGTCATATTCTCAAACTGGAGGTCCCGCGGCTGCATGGTCAGTTCCTACGAGTAACATTGGTCCCTTGGGAGGTGTTGGTGGCATCCACGGGGCCGATCGGGGGCTGTTTCGGGTTTTCACCCTCTGGAGCCATGTTTTTAAGCCTAAGTCTAGAAATATACAAATTATCATCTTATTCTAAAACCAAGAGACCCACGGCTGTGGGGTTAATTCCTATGAATTACATTTGTCCCGTGGGAGGTGTTGGTTCCACCCACGGGGCCGTTCGGGGGTTGTTTCGTGTTTTCACCCTCTTATGCCATGTTTTTAAGCCTAATTCTAGAAACACGCAAATTACCATCGTATTCTCAAACCGGGAGTCTCGTGGATGCGTGGTCAGTTCTTACGAGTTACATTAGTCCCGTGGGTGGTGTTGGTGCCACCCACAGGGCCGTTCACCCACGGCTGCAGGGTCAGTTCCTACGAATTATATTTGTCCCATGGGAGGTGTTGGTTCCACCCACGAGGCCGTTCGGGGGTTGCTTCGTGTTTTCACCCTCTTATGCCATGTTTTTAAGCCTAATTATAGAAACATGCAAATTACCATCGTATTCTCAAACCGGGAGTCCCGTGGATGCGTGGTCAGTTCCTACGAGTTACACTAGTCCCGTGGGTGGTGTTGGAGCCACCCACAAGGCCGTTCGGGGGTTGTTTTGGGTTTTCAACCTCTAACGCCATGTTTTTAAGCCTAAGTCTAGAAATATGTAAATTACCATCGTATTCTCAAACCGGAAGTTCCGCGGCTGCATGGTCAGTTCCTATGAGTAACATTGGTCCCGTGGGAGGTGTTGGTGCCATCCACGGGGACGATCGTGGCTGTTTCGAGTTTTCATTCTCTAACGCCATGTTTCTAAGCCTAAGTCTAGAAATAGGCAAATTATCATCGTATTCGCAAACCGGGAGTCTCGCGACTGCGCAGTCAGTTCCTTCGAGTTAAAATTGGTCCCGTGGGAGGTGTTGCTTCCACACACGGGGACGTTCGGGGTCTATTTCAAGTTTTCACCCTTTAACGCCATGTTTTACTTAGGTCTACAATTATACAAATTGATGTCGTATTCTCAAATCGGGAGTGTCACGGATGCGCGGTCTGATCCTATGAGATACATTGGTCCCGTGGGAGGTGTCGGTGCCACCCACGGGGCCATTCAGGGGTTGTTTTGGGTTTTCATCCTCTTATGCCATATTTTTAAGCCTAAGCCTAGAAATATGAAAATGGCCGTCATATTCTCAAATTGGGAGTCCCGCGGCTGCGTGGTCATTTCCTACGAGTTACATTGGTCCTGAGGGAGGTGTTGGTGCCTCCCACGGGGCCGTTTGGGGGTTGTTTTGGGTTTTAACCCTCTAACACCATTTTTTAGGCCTAAGTCTAGAAATATGCAAATTATCGTCATATTCTCAAACCAGGAGTCCCACAGCTACGTGGTTTATTCCTACGAGTTACATTGGTCCCGTGGGAGGTGTTGGTGCCACCCAAGGGGACATTCGGGGGCAGTTTTGGTTTTTCACCCTCTAACGCGATGTTTTTAAGCCTAAGGCAAGAAATATGCAAATCATCGACATATTCTCAAACCAGGAGTCTCGCGGATGCGCGGTTAGTTCCTACGTGTTACATTGGTCCCGTGGGAGGTGTCGGTGCCACCCACGGGGCCGTTCAGGGGTTGTTCTTGGTTTTCACCCTTTAACGCCGTGTTTTTAAGCCTATGTCTAGAAATATGCAAATTACCGTCTTATTATCAAATCGAGAGTCCCGCGGCTCTGTGATCAGTTCGTACGAGTTACATTGGTCCCGTGCGAGGTGTTGTGCATCCCACGAGGGCTGTTCGGGGGTTGTTTTGGGTTTTCACCCTCTAACGCCATTTTTAAGCCTATGTCTAGAATTATGAAAATTACCATCCTATTCTCAAATCGGGAGTCCCGAGACTACGTGGTCAATTCTTACGAGTTATATTGGTCCCTCGGGAAGTGCTGGGGCCACCCACGGGGCCGTTCGGGGGCAGTTTTGGGTTTTCACCCTCTATCGCCATGTTTTCAAGCCTCAGTCAAGAAATATGAAAATTATCGGCATATTATCAAACCGGGAGTCCCGTGGCTATGTGGTCAGTTCCTACGAGATGCATTGGTCCCATGGGAGGTGTTGTTGCCAGCCACGGAGCCGTTCGGGGTCTGTTTCGAGTTTTAACCCTCTAACGCCATGTTTTTAAGCCTAAGGTTAAAAATATACAAATTATCATCGAATTCTCAAACCGGGAGTTCCACGATCGTGGGGTTAGTTCCTTCGAGTTATATTTGTCCCATGGGAGGTATTGGTCCCACCCACGGGGCCATTCGGGGGCTGTTTCGAGTTTCCAACCTCTAACGCCATGTTTTTAAGCCTATGTCTTGAAATAGGCAAATTATCAACGTATTCTCAAATCGGGAGACCTGTGGCTGCAAGGTCAGTTCCTACGAGTTACATTGGTCATGTGGGAGGTGTTGGTGCCACCCATGGGGACGTTCGGGGGTTGTATCAAGTTTTCACCCCCTAACGCCATGTTTTTAAGCCTTAGTCCAGAAATACGCAAATTACCATCGTATTCTCAAACCGAGAGTCCCGCGACTGCGTGGTCAGTTCCTAAGAGTTACATTGGTCCCATGGGAGGGGTTAGTGCCTCCCACGGGGCCGTTTGAGGTATGTTTTGGGTTTTCACCCTCCAATGCCAAATTTTTAAGGCTAAGTCTAGAAATATGCAAATTATCCTCTTATTCTCAAACCGGGAGTCTCACGGTTGCGCGGTCAGTTCCTACGAGTTACATTGGTCCCATGGGAGGTGTTGGGGCCACCCACGGGGCCGTTGAGGGGAGATTTTTGGATTTCACCCTCTAACGCCACATTTATAGGCCTAAGTCTAAAAATATGCAAATTACCATCGTATTCTCAAACCGAGAGTCTCGCGATTGCGTTATTAGTTCCTACGAGTTACATTGGTCCCGTGGGAGGTGTTGGCGCCCCCCACGGGGCCATTCGGGGGTTGTTTTGGGTTTTCACCGTCTAACGCCAATTTTTAATCCATCGTATTCTTAAAATTTGCAAATTATAATTGTATTCTCAAATCGGGAGTCCTGCGGCTACGTGGTCCGTTCCAACGAGATGCATTAGTCCCGTGAGAGGTGTTGGTGCCGCCGACGGGGCCATTCGGGGACTGTTTAGGGTTTTCCCCCACAAACGCCATGTTTTTAAACCTAAGTTTAAAAATATGCAAATTACCATCGTATTCTCAAACCGGGAGTCCCGCGACTACGTGGTGAGTTCCTACGAGTTTCATTGGTCCCGTGGAAGGTGTTGGTGCCACCCACGGGGCCCTTCGGGGGAAGTTTTGGGTTTTCATCCTCTAAAGCCATGTTTTTAAGCCTAAGTCAAGAAATAAGCAAATTATCATCATATTATCAAGTCGGGAGTCCTGCGGCTGCGTGTTTAGTTCCTACGAGTTACACTGGTCCTGTGGGTGGTGTTGGTGCCACCCACGGGGCCATGCGGGGAATGTTTTGGGTTTTCACCCTCTAACGACATGTTTTTAAGCCTAAGTCTAGAAATATACAAATTATCATCGTATTCTCAAACAGAGAGACTCAGGACTGTGGGGTCAGTTCTTACGAGTCACATTGTTCCCATTGGAGGTGTTGGTGCCACCCAGAGGGCCGTTCGGGGGTTGTTTTTGGTTTTCACCCTCTAACGCCATTTTTTTAAGCGTAAGTCTAGAAATATGAAAATTATCATCGTATTATTAAAACGGGAGTCCCGCGGCTGCGTGGACAATTCCTACGAGTTACATATGTCCCGTGGGAGGTGTTGGTGCCTCCCACGGGGCCGTTCGGGGGTTGTTTGGGTTTTCATCCTCTAACACCATTTTTTAAGCATAAGTCTAGAAATATGCAAATTATCATCGTATTCTCAAACCGGGAGTCCCGCACCTGTGTGATCAGTTCCTACGAGTTACATTGGCCCCGTGGGAGGTGTAGGTGCCTCCAACGGGGTCGTTCGACATCAATTTTGGGTTTTCACCCTCTATCACCATTTTTGAAGCCTATGTCTAGAAATATGCAAATTATCGTCATATTCTCAAATCGGGAGTCTCGCGGCTGCGTGGTCAGTTCCTACGAGTTACATTGGTCCCGTGGAAGGTGTTGGTGCCACCCACGGGGCCGTTCGGGGTCAGTTTTGGGTTTTCACCCTCTAACGTCATGTTTTTAAGCCTAAGTCTAGGAATTTGCCAATTATCAATGTATTCTCAAATCGGGAGTCACGCGACTGCGCGGTCAGTTCCTACGAGTTACATTGGTTTCGTGGAAGGTGTCGGTGCCACCCACCGGGCCGTTCAGGGGCTATTTTTTATTTTCACCGTCTAACGTCGTGTTTTTAACGCTAAGTCTAGAAATATCCAAATTACCATTGTATTCTTAAACCGAGAGTCCGGTGGCTACGTGATCAGTTCCTACGAGTTACATTGGTCCCGTGGCAGTGTTGGTGCCTCCCATGGGGCCGTTCGGGGGCTGTTTTGGGTTTTCACCCTCTAACGCAATGTTTTTAAGCCTAAGTCAAAAAATATGCAAATTATCCTGGTATTCTCAAACCGGGATTCCCGCGGCTACGTGGTTAGTTCCTATGAGTTACGTTGGTCCCATGGGAGGTGTTGGTGCCACCCACAGGGCCGTTCGGGGGTTGTTTCAAGTTTTCACCCCGTAATGCCATATTTTGATTAAGGATAGAAATATGCAAATTTTAGTCATATTCTCAAACTGGGAGTCTCGCGGATGCACGGTCAGTTCTTACAAGTTACATTGGTCCCGTGGGGAGTGTAGGTGCCTCCCACGGGGACGTTCGGGGGCTGTTTTGGGTTTTCACCCTCTAATGCCATTTTAAAGCCTAAGTCTTGAAATATGAAAATTATCACCGTATTCTCAAACCGGGAGTCTCGCGGCTGCGTGGTCAGTTCCTATGAGTTACATTGGTCCCATGGGATGTGTTAGTGCCTCCCACGGGGCCGTTCGGGGGCTATTTGGGTTTTCCCTCACAAACGCCATGTTATGCCTAAGTCTAGAAATATGAAAATTACCTTCATATTCTCAAACCTGGAGTCCCACAGCTGCGTGGTCAGTTCTTACGAGTTACATTGGTCGAGTGGGAAGTGTTGGTGCCTCGCACGGGGCCCTTCGACGGTTATTTTGGGTTTTCACCTTCTAACCCCATGTTTTTAAGACTAAGTCTAGAAATATGCAAATTATCATCATATTCTCAAATCAGGAGTCTCGCGGTTGCGTGGTCAGTTCCTACGTGTTACATTGGTCCCGTGGTATGTGTTGGTGCCCCCCACGAGGCCATTCGGGGGGCAGTTTTGGATTTTCACCCTCTAACGCCATGTGTTTTAATGCTAAGTCTAGAAATATGAAAATTATCATCGTATTCTCAAACCAGGAGTCCCGCGGTTGCGTGGTTAGTTCATACGAGTTACACTGGTCCCGTGGGAGGTATTGGTGCCACCCACACAGCCGTTCGGGGTTTTTTTTGGGGTTTCCACCCTCTAACACCATGTTTTTAAGCCTAGGTCTAGAAATATGCAAATTACCGTCATATTCTCAAACTGGAAGTCTCGCGGCTATATGGTCAGTTCCTACGAGTAACATTGGTCCCGTGGGAGGTGTTGGTGCAATCCACGGGGCCGATCGGGGGTTGTTTCGAGTTTTCACCCTCTAGCGCCATGTTTTTAAGCCAAAGTCTAGAAATATACAAATTATCATCGTATTCTAAAACCGGGAGACCCACGGCTGTGGGGTCAGTTCCTATGAATTACATTGGTCCCGTGGGAGGTGTTGGTTCCACCCACGGGGCCGTTCGGGGGTTGTTTCGTGTTTTCACCCTATTAAGCCATGTTTTTAAGCCTAATTCTAAAAACACACAAATTACCATCATATTCTCAAACCGGGAGTCCTGTGGATGCGTGGTCAGTTCCTACGAGTTACATTAGTACCGTGGGTGGTGTTGGTCCCACCCACAGGGTCGTTCACCCATAGCTGCGGGGTCATTTCCTACGAATTATATTGGTCGTGTGGGAGGTGTTGGTTCCACCCACGGGGCCGTTCTGGGGTTGTTTCGTGTTTTCACCCTCTTATGCCATGTTTTTAAGCCTAATTCTAGAAACACACAAATTAACATCGTATTCTCAAACCGAGAGCCCATGGATGCGTGGTCATTTCCTACGAGTTACACTAGTCTCGTGGGTGGTGTTGGTGCCACCCACAGGGCCGTTCGGGGGTTGTTTTGGGTTTTCACCCTCTAACGCCATGTTTTTAATCCTAAGTTTAAAAATATGTAAATCACCATCGTATTCTCAAACCGAAAGTCCCGCATCTGCATGGTCAGTTCCTATGAGTAACATTGGTCCCGTGGGAGGTGTTGGTGCCATCCACGGGGCCGATCGGGGCTGTTTCGAGTTTTCATTTTATAACGCCATGTTTCTAAGATTAAGTCTAGAAATATGCAAATTATCATCGTATTCTCAAACCGGGAGTCTCGCGACAGCGTAGTCAGTTCCTTCGAATTAAAATTGGTCCCGTGGGAGGTGTTGCTGCCACACACGGGGATGTTCGGGGTCTATTTCAAGTTTTCACCCTTTAACGCCATGTTTTACTTATGTATACAATTATACAAATTGATGTCGTATTCTCAAATTGGGGGTGTCACGGATGCGCGGTCTGATCCTACGAGATACATTGGTCCCGTGGGAGGTGTCGGTGCCACCCACGGGGCCATTCAGGGGTTGTTTTGAGTTTTCACCCTCTTATGCCATGTTTTTTAGCCTAAGTCTAGAAATATGCAAATTGCGGTCATATTCTCAAACGGGGAGTCCCGCAGCTGCGTGGTCATTTCCTACGAGTTACATTGGTCCTGAGGGAGGTGTTGGTGCCTCCCACGGGGCCGTCCGGGGGTTGTTTTGGGTTTTCACCCTCTAACACCATTTTTTAGGCCTAAGTCGAGAAATATGTAAATTATCATCATATTCTCAAACCAGGAGTCCCGCAGCTACGTGGTCAGTTCCTACGAGTTACATTAGTCCCGTGGGAGGTGTTGGTGCCACCCAAGGGGCCGTTCGGGGGCAGTTTTGGGTTTTCACCCTCTAACGCGATGTTTTTAAGCCTAAGTCAAGAAATATGCAAATCATCAGCATATTCTCAAACCAGGAGTCTCGCGGATGCGCGGTCAGTTCCTACGTGTTACATTGGTCCCGTGGGAGGTGTCGGTGCCACCCACGGGGCTGTTCAGGGGCTGTTTTTGATTTTCACCCTCTAACGCCGTGTTTTTAAGCCTATGTCTATAAATATGCAAATTATCGTCGTATTCTCAAATCGGGAGTTCCGCGCCTCTGTTATCAGTTCCTACGAGTTATATTGGTCAAGCGCGAGGTGTTGTTGCATCCCACGGGGCTGTTTTGGGTTTTCACCCTCTAATGCCATTTTTAAGCCTATGTCTAGAATTATGCAAATTACCATCCTATTCTCAAATCGGGAGTCCCGCAACTACGTGGTCAGTTCTTACGAGTTACATTGGTCCCTCGGGAAGTGCTGGTGCCACCCACGGGGCCACTGCAGTTTTGGGTTTTCACCCTCTAACGCCATGTTTTTAAGCCTAAGTCAAGAAATATGTGAATTATGGGCATATTATCAAACCGGGAGTCCCGCGGCTACGTGTTTAGTTCCTACGAGTTACATTGGTCCTGTGGGAGGTGTTGTTTCCAGCCACGAAGCCGTTCGGGGGCTGTTTCGAGTTTTCACCCTCTAACGCCATGTTTTTAAGCCTAAGTTTAAAAATATAGAAATGATCATCGAATTCTCAAACCGGGAGTTCCACGATCGCGGGGTTAGTTCCTTCGAGTTATATTTGTTCCGTGGGAGGTGTTGGTCCCACCCACGGGGCCATTCGGGGGCTGTTTCGAGTTTCCAACCTCTAACGCCATGTTTTTAAGCCTAAGTCTAGAAATAGGCAAATTATCAACGTATTCTCAAATCGGGAGACCTATGGGTGCAAGGTCAGTTACTACGAGTTACATTGGTCCTGTGGAAGGTGTTGGTGCCATCCAAAGGGCCGTTCGGAGGTTGTTTTGAATTTTCACCCCCTAACGCCATGTTTTTAAGCCTTAGTATAGAAATACGCAAATTTCCATCGTATTCTCAAACCGGGAGTCCTGCGACTGCGTGGTCAGTTCCTAAGAGTTACATTGGTCCCATGGGAGGGGTTAGTACCTCCCACGGGGCCGTTTGAGGTATGTTGTGGATTTACACCCTCCAATGCCAAATTTTTAAGCCTAAGTCTAGAAATATGGAAATTATCCTCTTATTCTCAAACCGGGAGTCTCACGGTTGCGCGGTCAGTTCCTACGAGTTACATTGGTCCCATGGGAGGTGTCGGTGCCACCCACGGGGCCGTTGAGGGGCGATATTTGGATTACACCCTCTAACGCCACATTTATAGGCCCAAGTCTAGAAATATGCAAATTACCATCGTATTCTCAAACCGGGAGTCTCGCGGCTGCGTGATTAGTTCCTACGAGTTATATTGGTCCCGTGGCAGGTGTTGGCGCCTCCCATGGGGCCGTTCGGGGGTTGTTTTGGGTTTTCAACCTCTAACGCCAATTATTAAGCCATTGTATTCTTAAAATATGCAAATTATCATTTTATTCTCAAATCGGGAGTCCCGCGGCTACGTGGTCTGTTCCAACGAGATGCATTGGTCCCGTGGGAGGTGTTGGTGCCGCCCACGGGGCCGTTCGGGGACTGTTTAGGGTTTTCCCCCACAAACGCCATGTTTTTAAGCCTAAGTTTAAAAATATGCAAATTACCATCGTATTCTCAAACCGGGAGTCCCACGGCTCGGTGGTGAGTTCCTACGAGTTACACTGGTCCCGTGGGAGATGTTAGTGCCACCCACGGGGCCTTTCGAGGCCAGTTTTTGGTTTTCATCCTCTAACGCCATATTTTTAAGCCTAAGTCTCAAAATAAGCAAATTATCATCATATTATCAAATCAGGAGTCCCGCGGCTGCGTTTTTAGTTCCAACGAGTTACACTGGTCCTGTGGGAGGTGTCGGTGCCACCCACGGGGCCATTATGGGGCTGTTTCAAGTTTTCACCCTCGAATGCCATATTTTTAAACCGAACTCTAGAAATATGAAAATACTCATCGTATTCTAAAATCGGGAGACCCACGACTGCGAGGTCAGTTCCTACGAGTTACATTGGTCCCGTGGCAGGTGTTGGTGCCACCCACGGGGCCGTTCGGGGGTTATTTCGAGTTTTCACCCTCTAACGCCATGTTTTGCTTAAGTAAAAAATAATCAAATTATCTTTGTATTCTCAAAACGGGAGTCTCACAACTGGAGAGTGAGTTCCTTCGAGTTACATTGGTCCCGTGGGAGGTGTTGGTGCCACCCACGGGGTCGTTCGGGCGCTGTTTCGAGTTTTCACCCTCTAACGCCATGTTTTTAATCCTAACTCTAGAAATATACAAATTATTAATGTATTCTCAAACCGGGAGACCCCCATGGCTGCGGGGTCAGTTCCTACGAGTTACATTGGTCCCGTTGGAGGTGTTGGTGCCACCCACAGGGCCGTTCGGGGGTTGTTTTTGGTTTTCATCCTGCAACGCCATGTTTTTAAGCGAAAGTCTAGAAATATGCAAATTATCATCATATTCTTAAACCGGGAGTCCCGCGACTGCGTGGTCAATTCCTACGAGTTACATTTGTCCCGTGGGAGCTGTTGCTGCCATCTATGGGGCCATTCAGGGGCAGTTTTGGGTTTTCACCCTCTAACGCCATGTTTTTCAGCCTAAGTCTAAAAATATGCAAATTATCATCATATTATCAAACAGGGAGTCCTGCGGCTACGTGGTCAGTTCCTACGAGTTACGTTGGTCCCATGGGAGGTGTTGGTGCCACCCACAGGGCTGTTCGGGGTATGTTTTGGGTTTTCACCCTCCAACGCCATATTTTTAAGCCTAAGTCTAGAAATATACAAATTATCCTCATATTCTCATACCGGGAGTCTCACGGCGGCGCGGTCAGTTCGTACGAGTTACATTGGTCCCATGGGAGGTCTCGGTGCCACCCATGGGGCCGTTGAGGGGCGATTTTTTGATTTCACCCTCTAACGCCACACTTATAGGCTTAAGTCTAGAAATATGAAAATTACCATCGTATTCTCAAATCGGGACTCTCGCGACTGCGTGATTAGTTCCTACGAGTTACATTGGTCCCGTGGGAGGTGTTGGCACCTCCCACGGGGCCGTTGGGGGGCTGTTTTGGGTTTTCACCCTCTAACGCCAATTTTTAAGCCTAAGTCTTAAAATATGAAAATTATCATTGTATTCTCAAATCGGGAGTCCCGGGGCTGCGTGGTCTGTTCCAACGAGATGCATTGGTCCCGTGGGAGGTGTCGGTGCCGTCCACAGGACCGTTCGAGGACTGTTTTGGGTTTTCCCCCACAAACGCCATGTTTTTATGTTTAAGTTTAAAAATATGCAAATTACCATCGTATTCTCAAACCGGGAATCCCGCGGCTATGTGGTGAGTTCCTACGAGTTACACTTGCCCCGTGGGAGGTGTTGGTGCCACCCACAGGGCTGATCGGGGGTTGTTTTGGGTTTTCACCCTCTTACATCAGGTTTTTAAGCCTATGTCTAGAAATATGCAAATTATCGTCATATTCTCAAACCGGGTGTCTCGCGGCTACGGCTGCGTTGTCAGTTCCTACGAGTTACATTGGTCCCATGGGAGGTGTTGGTGCCTCCCACAGGGCCTTTCGGGGGTAATTTTGGGTTTTCATCCTCTAACGCCATGTTTTTAAGCCCAAGTCTAGAAATATGCAAATTATCATCATATTATCAAATCGAGAGTCCCACGACTGCTTGTTCAGTTCCTACGAGTTACACTGGTCCTGTGGGACGTGGTTGTGCCACCCACGGGGCCGTTCGGGGGCTGTTTCGAGTTTTCACTCACGAACGCCATGTTTTTAAACCAAAGTCTAGAAATATGCAAATAATCATCGTATTCTCAAACCGGGAGACCCACGACTGTGAGGTCAGTTCCTACGAGTTGCATTGGTCCCGTGGCAGGTGTTGGTGCCACCCACGGGGCCGTTAGGGGGTGGTTTCGAGTTTTCACCCTCTAACGCCATGTTTTCCTTAAGTAAAAAATAATCAAATTACCATCGTATTCTCAAACCGGGAGTCTCACAACTGCACAGTCAGTTCCTTCGAGTTACATTGGTCCCGTGGGAGGTGTTGGTGCCACCCACGGGGTCGTTCGGTCGTTGTTTCGAGTTTTCACCTCTAACGCCATGTATTTAATCCTAATGCTAGAAATATGCAAATTATTAATGTATTCTCAAATCGGGAGACCCTCGTGGCTGCGGGGTCAGTTCCTACGAGTTACACTAGTCCCGTTGGAGGTGTTGGTGCCACCCTCGGGGCCGTTCAGGGGTTGTTTTTGGTTTTCATCCTCTAACGCCATGTTTTTAAGCGTAAGTCTAGAAATATGAAAGTTATCATCATATTCTTAAACCGGGAGTCCCACGGCTGCGTGGTCAATTCCTACGAGTTACATTTGTCCCGTGGGAGGTGTTGCTGCCTCCCACGGGGCCGTTCGGGGGGGGGGGGGGGTGTTTGGGTTTTCACCCTCTAACACCATTTTTTAAGCATAAGTCTAGAAATATGAAAATTATCATCGTATTCTCAAACCAGGAGTCCCACGGCTGCGTGGCCTATTCCTACGAGTTACATTGGTCCCGTGGGAGGTGTTGGAGCCTCCCATGTGGCCATTCAGGTGCTGTTTCGAGTTTTCCCCCAGAAACGCTATGTTATGCCTATGTCTAAAAATATCCAAATTACCATCGTATTCTCAAAACGGAAGTCCCGTGACTGCATGGTCAGTTCTTACGAGTTACATTGCTCCCGCGGGAAGTGCTGGTGCCTCCCACGGGGCCGTTCTAGTGTTGTTTTGGGTTTTCACCCTCTAACGCCATGTTTTTAAGACTAAGTCTATAAATATACAAATTATCATCCTATTCTCAAACCGGGAGTCTCGCGGTTGCGTGGTCAGTTCCTACGAGTTACATTGGTTCCGTAGGAGGTGTTGGTCCCCCCACGGGGCCGTTCGGAGGCAGGTTTGGATTTTCACCCTGTAGCGCCATATTTTTAAGGCTAAGTCTAGAAATAAGAAAATTATCGTCGTATTCTTAAACCGGGAGTCTCGCGGCTGCGTGCTCAGTTCCTACGAGTTACACTGGTCCCGTGGGAGGTGTTAGTGCCACCAATAGGGGCGTTCGAATGTTGTATTGGGTTTTCACCCCTAATGCCATGTTTTCAAACCTAAGTCTAGAAATATGCAAATTACCATCGTATTCTCAAACCGGAAGTACCGCGGTTGCATGGTCAATTCCTAGGCGTTACATTGGTCCCGTGTGAGGTGTTGGTGCCACCCACGGGGCCGTTCGGGGGCTGTATCGAGTTTTCCCCCATGTTTTTAATCCCAAGTAAAGAAATATACAAAATTTAATCGTATTATCAAACCGGGAGACCCACGACTACGGGGTCAGTTCCTTCGAGTTACATTTGTCTCGTGGGAGGTGTTGGTGCCACCCACTGGGCCGTTTGGGGGTTGTTTCAAGTTTTCACCCACTAATGCCATGTTTTGCTTAAGTCTAAAAATATGCAAATTAACATCATATTCTCAAATCGGGAGTCTCGCGGTTGTGCAGTCAGTTCCTTCGAGTTACATTGGTCATGTGGGAGGTGTTGGTGCCACCCACGGGGCCGTTCGGGGACTGGTTTGAGTTTTCACCTTCTAACGCCATATTTTTAATCCTAAGTATAGAAATATGCAAATTATCAACGTATCCTCAAACAGGGGGACCCGTGGCTGCAGGGTCAATTCTACGAGTTACATTGGTCCCGTGGGAGGTGTAGTGCTACCCACGGGGCCGTTCGGGGGTTGTTTCGAGTTTTTACCACCTAACGCCATGTTTTTCTTAAGTCTAGAAATATGCAAATTATTATCGTATACTCAAATCGGGAGTCCAATGCCTGCGTGGTCAGTTCTTACGAGTTACATTGGTCCCGTGGTAGGAGTTGGTGCCTCCCACAGGGCCGTTCGAGGGCTGTTTTGGGTCTTCCCCCACAAACGCCATGTTATGCCTATGTTTAGAAATATGCAAATTACCATCGTATTCTCAAACCGAGAGTCTCGCGATCGAGTTGTCAGCTCTTAAGAATTACATTGGTCCCGTGGAATGTGTTGGAGCCTCCCACAGGGCCGTTCGGGGGCTATTTTGGGTTTTACCCTCTACGCTTTGTTTTTAAGCCTATGTTTATAAATATGAAAATTATCATCAAATTCGCAGACCAAGAGTCGCGCGGCTGCGTGGTCAGTTCCTATGAGTTACATTGGTCCCGTGGGAGGTGTTGGTGCCACCCACGGGGCCGTTCGGGGGCCGTTTAGGGTTTTCACCCTCTAACGCCATATTTTTAATCCTAAGTTTAGAAATATGCAAATTATCATCATATTCTCAAACCAGGAGTCCCGAGGGTACATGGTCAGGTCCTACAAGTTATATTTGTCCCGTGGGTGGTGTTGGTGCCACCGATAGGGCCGTTCGGGGGTTGTTTTGGGTTTTCAACCTCTAACACCAGGTTTTTAAGCCTTAAGTCTAGAAATATGCACATTATCATCATATTCGCAAACCCGGAGTCTCGCGGCTGCATCGTCAGTTCCTTCGAGTTACATTGGTCACGTGGGAGGTGTTGCTGCCCCCCACGGGGCCGTTCGGGGGCTGTTTCGAGTTTCACCTTCTAATACCATGTTTTGCTTAAGTCTAGAAATATACAAACTGTTGTCGTATTATCAAACTGGGAGTGTCGCAGCTGCACAATCTGATCCTACGTGTTACATTGGTCCCGTGGGAGGTGTCGGTGCCACCCACCGGGCCGTTCGGGGGCTGTTTTGGGTTTTCACCCTCTTACGCCATGTTTTTAAGCCCAAGTCTAGAAATATGAAAATTACCATCATATTCTCAAAATGGGAGTCCCGCGACTGCGTGGTTAGTTCCTACGAGTTACATTGGTCCCGTGAGAGGTGTGGGTTCCTCCCACGGGGCCGTTCGGGGGCTGTTTTAGGTTTTCACCCTCTAACACCATTTTTTAAGCCTAAGTCTAGAAATATGCAATTTATCATCATATTCTCAAACCAGGAGTCCCGCGGTTGCGTGGCGAGTTCCTACGAGTTACATTTGTCCCGTGGGAGGTGTTGGTGCCACCCACGGGGCCGTTCGGGGGCAGTTTTGGGTTTTCGCCCTCTAACGGCATGTTTATAAGCCTAAGTCCAGAAATATCCAAATTATCATTGTATCCTCAAACTGAGAGTCTCGTGGCTACGCGGTCATATCCTACGTGTTACATTAGTCCCATGGGAGGTGTCTGGAAATGTGTAAATTACCGTCGTATTCTCAAACTGGGAGTCCCGCGACTGCGTGGTCAGTTCCTAAGAGTTATATTTGTCTCGTGGGAGGGGTTAGTGCCTCCCACGGGGCCGTTCGGGGTATGTTTTTGGTTTTCACCCTCCAACGCCATATTTTTAAGCCTAAGTCTAGAAATATACAAATTATCCTCATATTCTCACACCAGGATACTCACGGCTGCGCGGTCAGTTCCTATGAGTTACATTGGTCCCATGGGAGGTGTTGGTGCCACACATGGGGCCGTTGAGGGGCAATTTTTTAATTTCACCCTCTAACGCCACATTTATAGGCCTAAGTCTAGAAATAATAAAATTACCATCGTATTCTCAAACCAGGAGTCTCGCGGCTGCGTGATTAGTTCCTACGAGTTACATTGGTCCCGTGGGAGGTGTTGGTGCCACCCACAGGACCGTTCGGGGACTGTTTTGGGTTTTCACCCACAAATGCCATTTTTTTAAGTCTAAGTTTAAAAATATGCAAATTACCATCGTATTCTCAAACCGGGAGTCCCGCGGCTATGTGGTGAGTTCCTACGAGTTACACTGGTCCCGTGGGAGGTGTTGGTGCCGCCCACAGGGCCTTTCGGCGGCACTTTTTGGGTTTTCATCCTCTAACACAATGTTTTTATGCCTATGTCTAGAAATATGCAAATCATCATCATATTATCAAATCGGGAGTCCCGCGACTGCGTGTTCAGTTCCTACGAGTTACACTGGTCCTGTGGGAGGTGTTGGTGCCACCCAGGGGGACGTTCGGGGGATGTTTCTAGTTTTCACCCACGAACGCCATGTCTTTAAACCAAAGTATAGAAATATGCAAATAATCATCGCATTATCACACCGGGAGACCCACGACTGCGGGGTCAGTTCCTACGAGTTACATTGGTCCCGTGGGAGGTGTTGGTGCCACCCACGGGGTCGTTCGAGCGTTGTTTCGAGTTTTCACCCTCTAACGCCATTTTTTGCTTAAGTAAAAAATATCAAATTACTGTCGTATTCTCAAACCGGGAGTCTCACAACTGCACAATTAGTTCCTTCGAGTTACATTGGTCCCATGGGAGGTGTTGGTGCCACCCACGGGGTCGTTCGGGCGCTGTTTTGAGTTTTCACCCTCTAACGCTATGTATTAAATCCTAACTCTATAAATATGCAAATTATTAATGTATTCTCAAACCGGGAGACCCCGTGACTGCGGGGTCATGTCCTACGAGTTACACTGGTCCCGTTGGGGGTGTTGGTGCCACCCACGGGGCCGTTCGGGGGTTGTTTTTGGTTTTCATCTTGTAACACCATGTTTTTAAGTGCAAGTCTAGAAATATGTAAATTATCATCATATTCTTAAACCGGGAGTCCCGCGACTGCGTGGTCAATTCCTACGAGTTACATTTGTCCCGTCGGAGGTGTTGCTGCCTCCCACGAGGCCGTTCGGGGGGGGAGGGGTTGTTTGCGTTTTCACCCTCTAACACCATTATTTAAGCATAATTCTAGAAATATGCAAATTATCATCGTATTCTCAAACCGGGAGTCCCGTGGCTACGTGGTCAGTTCCTACGAGTTACATTGATCCCGTGGGAGGTGTTGGAGCCTCCCTTGTGGACGTTCAGGTGCTGTTTCGGGTTTTCCCCCAGAAACGCTACGTTATGCCTATGTCTAAAAATATCCAAATTGCCATCATATTCTCAAACTGGGAGTCCCGCAACTGCGTGGTCAGTTCTTACGAGTTATATTGCTCCCGCGGGAAGTGCTGGTGCCTCCCACGGGGCCGTTCTGGGGCTGTTTTGGGTTTTCACCCTCTAACGCCATGTTTTTAAGCCTAAGTCTAGAAATATAAAAATTATCATCCTATTCTCAAACCGGGAGTCTCGCGGTTGCGTGGTCAGTTCCTACGATTTACATTGGTCCCGTAGGAGGTGTTGGTGCCTCCCACGGGGCCGTTCTGGTGCAATTTTGGATTTTCACCCTCTAACGCCATGTTTTTAAGGCTAAGTCTAGAAATATGTAAATTATCATTGTATTCTGAAACCGGGAGTCCCGCGGCTATGTTGTCAGTTCCTACGAGTTACACTGGTTCTGTGGGAGGTGTTAGTGCCACCAATAGGGCCGTTCGGATGTTGTTTTGGGTTTTCACCCTCTAACGCCATGTTTTTAAGCCTAAGTCTAGAATTTTGCAAATTACCATCGTATTCTCAAATCGGAAGTCCCGCGGCTGCATGGTCAATTCGTACGGGTTACATTGGTCCCGTGGGAAGTGTTGGTGCCACCCACGGGGCCGTTCGGGGGATGTATCGAGTTTTCACCCTCTAATGGCTTTTTTATAACCCAAGCCAACAAATATACAAAATTTCTTCGTATTCTCAAATCGGGAGACCCACGACAGCGGGGCTAGTCCCTACGAGTTACATTTGTCCTGTGGGAGGTGTTGGTTCCACCATTGGGGCCGTTCGGGGGTTGTTTCAAGTTTTCACCCTCTAACGCCATGTTTTCCATAAGTCCAAAAATATGCAAACTAACGTCATATTCTCAAACTGGGAGTCTCACGGCTGTGCAGTCAGTTCCTTCGAGTTACATTGGTCCCGTGGGAGGTGTTGGTGCCACCCACGGGGCCGTTCGGTGATTGTTTCGAGTTTTCACCCTCTAACGCCATGTTTTTAAGCCTAAGTTTAGAAATCTACAAATTATCATTGTATTCTCAAACCGGGAGATCCACTACTGCGGGGTCAGTTCCTTCGAGTTGCATTGGTCCCGTGGGAGGTGTTGGTCCCACCCACGGTGCCGTTCGGGGGCTGTTTCGAGTTTCCACCCTCTAATGCCATGTTTTTAAGCCTAACTCTAGAAATATACAAATTATTAATGTATTCTCAAACCGGGAGACCCCCGTGGCTGCGGGGTCAGTTCCTACGAGTTACACTGGTCCCGTTGGAGGTGTTGGTGCCACCCACAGGGCCGTTCGGGGGTTGTTTTTGGTTTTCATCCTGCAACGCCATGTTTTTAAGCGGAAGTCTAGAAATATGCAAATTATCAACGTATTCTCAAATCGGAAGTCCCGCGGCTGCATGGTCAATTCCTACGGGTTACATTGGTTCCGTGGGAGGTGTTGGTGCCACCCACGGGGCCGTTCGGGGGATGTATCAAGTTTTCACCCTCTAATGGCTTTTTTATAAGCCCAAGTCTAGAAATATACAAAATTTCTTCGTATTCTCAAATCGGGAGACCCACGACAGCGGGGCTAGTCCCTACGAGTTACATTTGTCCTGTGGGAGGTGTTGGTTCCACCATTGGGGCCGTTCAGGGGTTGTTTCAAGTTTTCACCCTCTAACGCCATGTTTTCCATAAGTCCAAAAATATGCAAATTAACATCATATTCTCAAACTGGGAGTCTCGCGGCTATGCAGTCAGTTCCTTCGAGTTACATTGGTCCCGTGGGAGGTGTTGGTGCCATCCACGGGGCCGTTCGGGGGTTGTTTCGAGTTTTCACCCTCTAACGCCATGTTTTCCATAAGTCCAAAAATATGCAAATTAACATCATATTCTCAAACTGGGAGTCTCGCGGCTGTGCAGTCAGTTCCTTCGAGTTACATTGGTCCGGTGGGAGGTGTTGGTGCCACCCACGGGGCCGTTCGGGGATTGTTTTGAGTTTTCACCCTCTAACACCATGTTTTTAAGCCTAAGTATAGAAATATGCAAATTATCAACGTATTCTCAAACAGGGGGACCCCTGGCTGCAAGGTCAATTCTACGAGTAACATTGGTCCCGTGGGAGGTGTAGTGCTACCCACGAGGCCGTTCGAGGGTTGTTTCGAATTTTCACCACCTAACGCAATGTTTTGCTTAAGTCTAGAAATATGCAAATTATTGTCGAACACTCAAATCGGGAGTCCAGTGCCTGCGTGGTCGGTTCTTATGAGTTCCATTGGTCCCGTGGTAGGAGTTGGTGCCTCCCATAGGGGCGTTCAGGGGCTGTTTTGGGTCTTCCCCCACAAACGCCATGTTATGACTATGTTTAGAAATATGCAAATTACCGTCATATTCTCAAACTAAGAGTCTCGTGATCGAGTTGTTAGTTCTTAAGAGTTACATTGGTCCCGTGAGAAGTGTTGGAGCCTCTCACAGGGCCGTCCAGGGGCTATTTTGGGGTTTTACCCTCTACGCCATGTTTTTAAGCCTAAGTCTATAAATATGAAAAATATCATCAGATTCTCAAACCGAGAGTCCCGTGGCTGCGTGGTCAGTTCCTACGAGTTACATTGGTCCCGTGGGAGGTGTTGGTGCCACCCACGGGGCCGTTAGGGGGCAGTTTTGGGTTTTCACCCTCTAACACCATGTTTTTAAGCCTAAGTCTAGAAATGTGAAAATTATCGTCGTATTCTCAAACTTGGAGCTCAGGGCTGCGCGGTCAGTTCCACCAAGTTACATTGGTCCTGTGGGAGGTGTCGGTGCCACCCACGGGGCGTTCAGGGGCTGTTTTTTATTTTCACCCTCTAACGTCGTGTTTTTAAGCCTAAGTTTAGAATATGAAAATTACCATCGTATTCTCAAACCGAGAGTCCCGCGGCTACGTGATCAGTTCCTAAAAGTTACATTGGTCCCGTGGGAGGTGCTGGTGCCTCCCACAGGGCCGTTTGGGGGCTGTTTTGGTTTTTCACCCTCAAACGCCATGTTTTTAAGGCTAAGTCTGGAAATGGGCAAATTACCGTCGTATTCTCAAACCGGGAGTCCCGCGATTGCGTGGTAAGTTCCTAAGAGTTACATTGGTCCCGTGGGAGGGGTTAGTGCCTCCCATGGGGCCGTTCGGGGTCTGTTTTGGGTTTCACCCTCCAACGCCATATTTTTAAGCCTATGTCTAGAAATATGCAAATTATCATTATATTCTCAAACCGGGAATCACGCGGCTGCGTGGTCAGTTCCTATGAGTTACATAGGTCCCGTGGGAGGTGTTGGTGCCACCCATAGGGTCATTCGGGGGTTGTTTTGGGTTTTCACCCTCTAACGCCATGTTTTAAGCCTAAGTCTAGAAATATGCAAATTACCATTGTATTCTCAAGTAGGGAGTCCCTCGGTTGAGTGGTGAGTTCCTACGAGTTACATTGGTCCCGTGGGAGGTGTTGGTGCCACCCACGGGGCTACTCAGGGGCACTTTTGGATTTTCACCCTCTAATGCCATGTTTTTAAGCCTAAGTCTTGAAATAGGCAAATTATCGTCGTATTCTCAAACAGGGAGTCTCAGGGCTGCGCGGTCAGTTCCAACATGTTACATTGGTCCCGTGGGAGGTGTCGGTGCCACCCACGGGGCCTTTCGGGGGCTATTTTTGGTTTTCCCGCTCTAACGTCGTGTCTTTAAGCCTATGTTTAGATTTTGCAAATTACCATCATATTCTCAAACCGAGAGGCCCGCGGCTACGTGATCAGTTCCTACCAGTTACATTGGTCCCGTGGGAGGTGCTGGTGCCTCCCACGGGGCTGTTTGGGGGTTATTTTGGGTTTTCACCCTCAAACGCCATGTTTTTAAGTCTAAGTCTGGAAATGTTCAAATTACCACCGTATTCTCATACCGGGAGTCCCACGAATGCGTGGTCAGTTCTACGAGTTACATTGGTCCCGTGGGAGGTGTTGGTGCCTCCTACGGGGTCGTTCCAGGGCTGTTTTTGGTTTTTACCCTCTAACACCATTTTTTAAGCCTAAGTCTATAGATATGCAGATTATCATCATATTCTGAAACCAGGAGTCCCGCTGTTGCGTGGTCAGTTCCTATGAGTTAAATTGGTCCCATGGGAGGTGTTGTTGCCACTAACGGGGACGTTCGGGGGTAGCTTTAGGTTTTCACCCTCTAACGCCATGTTTTTAAGCCTAAGTCTAGAAATATGAATATTGTCATCGTGTTCTCAAACCGGGAGTCTCGTGGCTGCGCGGTTAGCTCCTACGAGTTACAGTGGTCCCGTGGGAGGTGTTGGTGCCATCCATGGGGCCGTTCAAGGACTATTTTTGGTTTTCACCCTCTAACGTCGTGTTTTAGGCATAAGTCTAGAATTATGCAAATTACCATTGTATTCTCAAACCGAGAGTCTCGCGGCTTTGTGATCAGTTAATACGAGTTAAATTGGTCCCGTTGGAGGTGTTGGTTCCTCCCACGGGGCGGTTCGGTAGCTGTTTTGGGTTTTCATCCTCTAACGTCGTTTTTTAACAATAAATCTATTAATATTTAAATTATCGTCGTATTCTCAAACTGGGATTCTCACGGTTGCGTGGCCAGTTGCTACGAGTTACATTTGTTCCATGGGAGGTGTTCGTGCCACCCGTAAGGCCGTTCGGGGGCAATTATGGGTTTTCACCCTCCAACGCCATGATTTTAAGGGTAAGTCTAGAAATATGCAAATTATCATCGTATTCTCAAACTGGGAGTCCCGCGGCTGCGTGGTCAGTTCCTAGGAGTTGCACTAGTCCCGTCGGAGGTGTTGGTGCCACCCAGAGGGCCGTTCGGGGGTCGTTTTGGGCTTTCACACTTTTACGCCATGTTTTTAGGCCTAGGTCTAAAAATATGCAATTTATCGTCATATTCTCAAATAGGGAGTCTTGCGACTGCAGTTGCGTGGTCAGTTCCTACGAGTTACATTGGTCCCGTGGGAGGTGTCAGTGCCACCAACGGGGCCGTTCGGGCACAATTTTTGATTTGCACCCTCTAACGCCATGTTTTTAAGCTTAAGTCTAGAAATATGCAAATTATCATTGTGTTCTCAAACCGGGAGTCTCGAGAATGCACAGTCAATTCCTACGAGTTACATTGGTCCCGTGGGAGGTATCGGTGCAACCCACGAGGCCGTTCAGGGGATATTATTGGTTTTCACCCTCTAACGCCGTATTTTTAATCCTAAGTCTAGAAGTATGCAAATTACCATCTTATTCTCAAACCGGGAGTCTCGCGGCAGCGTGATCAGTTCCTATGATTTACATTGGTCCCGTGGGAGGTGTTGGTGCCTCCCACGGGCTTGTTCGGGGGCTGTTTTGGATTTTCACCCTCTAACGCCATTTTTTAAGCCTAAATCTAGAAGTATTTAAATTATTGTCGTATTCTCAACCTGGGGGTCTTGCCGTTGCGTGGTCAGTTCCTACGAGTTATATTTGTCCCGTGGGAGGTGTTGCTGCCACCCCCAGGGATGTTCGGGGGCAGTTATGGATTTTCACCCTCCAACACCATGTTTTTTAGCCTAAGTCTAGAAATATGCAAATTACCATCGTATTCTCAAACTGGAAGTCCCGCGGCTGCGTGATGAGTTCTTACGAGTTACATTGGTCCCGTGGGAGGGGTTGTGCATCCCACCGGGCTGTTCGGGGGCTGTTTTGGGTTTTCACCCTTTAACGCCAATTTTTAAACCTAAGTCTACAAATATGCAAATTATCATCGTATTCTCAAACCGAGAGTCCCGCGACTGCGTGGTCAGTTCCTACGAGTTATATTGGTCCCGTGGGAGGTGTTGGTGCCACCCACGGAGCTGTTCAGGGGCTATTTCGAGTTTTCACCCTCTAACGTCATGTTTTGCGTAAGTTTAGAAATATACAAATTATCATCGTATTCCTAAACCGTGAGACCCACGACTGCGGGGTCAGTTGCTATGAGTTACATTTGTCCCGTGGGAGGTGGTGGTGCCACCCACAGGGCCGTTCGGGGGTTGTTTTGGGTTTCCACCCTCTAATGCCATCTTTTTTAGGCTAAGTCTAGAAATATTGAAATTATCAACATATTCTCAAACCGAGAGACCCGTGGTTGCAGGGGAAGTTCCTACGAGTTACATTGGTCCTGTGGGAGGTGTTGGTGCCACCCACGGGGCCGTTCGGGGGTCATTTCGAGTTTTAACCCCCTAACGCCATGTTTTGCTTAAGTCTAGATATGTGCAAATTATTGTCGTATTCTCCAACCGGGAGTCCCGCGCCTGCATGGTAAGTTCCTGCGAGTTACATTGGTCCCGTGGGAGGTGTTGGTGCCACCAACGGGGCCGTTCAGGGACAGTTTTGGGTTTTCACCCTCCAATGCCATGTTTTGAAGGTTAAGTCTAGAAATATGCAAATTATCATCGTATTCTCGAACTTGGGATTCCCGCGGCTGTGTGGTCAGTTCCTACGAGTTACACTATTCCCGTCGGAGGTTTTTGTGCCACCCAGAGGGACGTTCGGGGGTTGTTTTTTGTTTTCACCCTCTTACGCCATGTTTTTAAGCCTAACTCTAGAAATATGCAAATTATCGTCATATTCTTAAATAGGGAGTCTCGCGACTGCGGTGGCGTGGTCAGTTCCTACGAGTTACATTGGTCCCGTGGGAGGTGTTGCTGCCACCAACGGGGCCGTTCGGGCGCAGTTTTCACCCTCTAACGCCATATTTTTAAGCCTAAGTCTAGAAATATGCAAATTATCATCGTGTTCTCAAACCGGGAGTCTCGCGACTGCACAGTCAGTTCCTACGAGTTACATTGGTACCGTGGGAGGTGTTGGTGCCAACCACGGGGCCGTTTACGGGCTATTTTTGGTTTTCACCCTCTAACGTCGTGTTTTTAAGCCTAAGTCTTGAAATATGCAAATTACCATCGTATTCTTCAATCGGGAGTCTCGCGGCAGCGTGATCTATTCCTATGAGTTACATTGGTCCCGTGGGAGGTGTTGGTGCCTCCCACGGGGCTGTTCGGGGGTTGTTTTGGGTTTTCACACTCTAACGCCTTTTTTAAGTCTAAATCTTGAAATATTTAAATTATTTTCGTATTCTCAAACCGGGAGTCTCGTGGTTGTGAGGTCAGTTCCTACGAGTTACATTGGTCGCGTGGGAGGTGTTGCTGCCACCCATAGGACCGTTCGGGGGCATTTATGGGTTTTCACCCTCCAACACCATGTTTTTAAGGCTAAGTCTAGAAATATGCAAATTATCATCGTATTCTCAAACTGGGAGTCCTGCGACTGCGTGGTCAGTTCCTACGAGTTACACTATTCCCGTCGTAGGTTTTTGTGCCACCCAGAGGGCCGTTCGGGGGTTGTTTTGGGTTTGCACCCTCTTACGCCATGTTTTTAAGCCTAAGTCTAGAAATATGCAAATTATCGTCATATTCTCAAATAGGGAGTCTCACGATTGCGGTGGCGTGGTCAGTTCCTACGAGTTACAATGGTCCCGTGGGAGGTGTTGGTGCCACCAATGGGGCCGTTCGGGCACAATTTTCACCCTCTAACGCCATGTTTTTAAGCCTAAGTCTAGAAATATGCAAATTATCATCGTGTTCTCAAATCGGGAGTCTCGCGACTTCACGGTCAGTTCCTACGTGTTACATTGGTACCGTGGGAGCCGTTGGTACCACCCACGGGGCCGTTTAGGGGCTATTTTTGGGTTTCACCCTCTAACGCCGTGATTTTAAGCCTAAGTCTAGAAATATGCAAATTACCATTGTATTCTCAAACCAGGAGTCTCGCGGCAGCGTGATCTGTTCCTACGAGTTATATTGGTCCCGTGGGAGGTCTTGGTGCCTCCCACGGGGTTATTCGGGGGCTGTTTTGGGTTTTCACCCTCTAATGCCTTTTTTAATTCTAAATCTAGAAATATTTATTGTCGTATTCTCAAACCAGGAGTCTCATGGTTGTGAGGACAGTTCCTAAGAGTTACATTGGTCGCGTGGGAGGTGTTGCTGCCACCCATAAGGCCGTTCGGGGGCAGTACGGGTTTTCACCCTCCAACACCATGTATTGAAGGCTGAGTCTAGAAATATGCAAATTATCGTCGTATTATCAAACTGGGAGTCTCGCGGTTGCGTGGTTAGTTCCTACGAGTTACACTGGTCCCGTGGGAGGTGTTGGTGCCACCCACAGGGCCGTTCGGGGGTTATTTTGGGTTTTCACCCTCTTACGTCGGTTTTTTAAGCCTATGTCTAGAAATATGCAAATTATCGTCATATTCTCAAAAAGGGAGTCTCGCGGCTGTGGCTGCGTGGTCAGTTCCTACGAGTTACATTGGTCCCGTGGGAGGTGTTGGTGCCTCCCACGGGGCCGTTCGGGTGGTGTTTTGGGTTTTCACCCTCTAACGCGATTTTATAAGACTGAGTCTAGAAATATGTAAATTATCGTCGTATTCTCAATCCGGGAGTCTTGCGGTTGCGTGGTCAGTTCCTACGAGTTACATTGGTCCCGTGGGAGGTGTTGGTGCCACCCACAGGGCCGTTCTGGTGCAGTTTTGGATTTTCACCCTCTAACGCCAGGTTTTTTAGGCTAAGTCTAGAAATATATAAATTATCATTGTATTGTCAAACCGGGAGTCCCGCGGCTACGTTGTCAGTTCCTACGAGTTACACTGGTCCCGTGGGAGGTGTTGGTGCCACCCATAAGGCCGTTCGAGGATTGTTTTGGGTTTTCACCCTCTAACGCCATGTTTTTAAGCCTATGTCTAGAAATATGTAAATTACCATCATAATCTCAAATCGAAAGTTTCGCGATTGCATGGTCAGTTCCTACGAGTTACATTGGTCCCGTGGGAGGTGTTAGTGCCACCCACATGGCCGATCGAACGCCATGATTTTAAGCCTAAGTCTAAAATTATACAAATTATCATTGTATTCTCAAATCGGGACACCCACTATTGTGGGGTCAGTTCCTACGAGTTACATTGGTCCCGTGGGAGGTTTTGGTACCTCCCACGGTGCCGTTCGGGAGTTGTTTTGGGTTTTCGCCCTCTAACACCATTTTTTAAGCCTAAGTCTAGAAATATGCAGATTATCTTCATATTCTCAAAACAGGAGTCCCGCGACCGCGTGGTTAGTTCCTACGAGTTACATTGGTCCCGTGGGAGGTGCTGGTTCCACCCACGGGGCCATTCGGGGGTAGTTTGAGTTTTCACCCTCTAACGCCATTTTTTAGGCCCAAGTCTAAAAATATGCAAATTATCATCATATTCTCAAAACAGGAGTCCTGCGGCTGTGTTGTCAGCTCCTATGAGTTACATTGGTCCCGTGGGAGGTGTTGGTGCCACCCACGGGGCCGTTCAGGGGCAGTTTTGTGTTTTCACTCTCTAACGCCATGTTTTTAAGCCTAAGTCAAGAAATATGCAAATTATCGTCGTATTATCAAATAGGGAGTCCGGAGGGTGCGTGGTCAGTTCGTAAGAGCTACATTGGTCCCGTGGGAGGTGTTGGTGCCTCCCACGGGGCCATTCGGGGAATGGTTTGGGTTTTCACAATCTAACGCCATGTTTTTAAGCCTAAGTCTAAAAATATACAAATTATCATCGTATTCTCAAACAGGGAGACTCACGACTGCGGGGTCAGTTCTTACGAGTTACATTGTTCCCGTTGGAGGTCTTGGTGCCACCCACGGGGCCGTTCAGGTTTTTTTTTGGTTTTCACCCTCTAACGCCATGTTTTTAAGCGTAAGTCTAGAAATATGCAAATTATCATCGTATTCTTAAATCAGGAGTCCCGCGGCTATGTGGTCAGTTCCTACGAGTTACATTGGTCCCGTGGGAGGTGTTGGTGCCTCCCACGGGTCGTTCGGGGGCAATTTTGGGTTTTCACCCTCTAACACCATTTTTGAAGCCTAAGTCTAGAAATAAGCAAATTATCGTCATATTATCAAACCGGGAGTCCCGCGGTTACGTGGTCAGTTCTTACGAGTCACATTGGTCCCGTGGAAGGTGTTGGTGCCACTCACGGGGACGTTCGGGGACAGTTTTTGGTTTTCACCCTCTAACGCCATATTTTTAAGCCTAAGTCTAGGAATTTGCCAATTATCAACGTATTCTCAAATCGAGAGTCGCGCGGCTGCGCGGTTACTTCCTACGAGTTACATTGGCTTCGTGGAAGGTGTCAGTGCCACCCACCGGGCCGTTCAGGGGCTGTTTTTTATTTTCACCCTCTAACGCCGTGTTTTTATCCCTAAGTCTAGAAATATCCAAATTACCATGGTATTCTTAAACTGAGAGTCCTGCGGCTATGTGATCAGTTCCTACGAGTTACATTGGCCCCATGGCAGTGTTGGTGCCTCCCATGCAGCCGTTAGGGGCCAGTTTTGGGTTTTCACCCTCTAACGCCATGTTTTTAAGCCTAAGTCAAAAAATATGCAAATTATCCTCGTATTCTCAAACCGTGATTCCCACCGCTACGTGGTCAGTTACTACGAGTTACGTTGGTCCCATGGGAGGTGTTGGTGCGACCCACAGGGCCGTTCGGGGGTTGTTTCAAGTTTTCACCCCTAATGCCATATTTTGATTAAGGCTAGAAATATGCAAATTTTAGTCATATTCTCAAACTGGGAGTCTCGCGGCTACACGGTCAGTTCTTACGAGTTACATTGGTCCCGTGGGAGGTGTTGGTGCCACCCACAGGGCTGATCGGGGGTTGTTTTGGGTTTTCACCCTCTTACGTCAGGTTTTTAAGCCTATGTCTAGAAATATGTAAATTATCATCATATTCTCAAACCGGGTGTCTCGCGGCTACGGCTGCGTGGTCAGTTCCTACGAGTTACATTGGTCCCATGGGAGGTGTTGGTGCCTCCCACGGGGCCGTTCGGGGGTGTTTTGGGTTTTCACCCTCTAACGCGATTTTATAAGCCTGAGTCGAGAAATATGTAAATTATCATCGTATTCTCAATCCGGGAGTCTCGCGATTGCGTGGTCAGTTCCTACGAGTTACATTGGTCACGTGGGAGGTGTTGGTGCCACCCACAGGTCCGTTCTGGTGAAGTTTGGGATTTGCACCCTCTAACGCCATGTTTTTAAGGCTAAGTCTAGAAATATGTAAATTATCATTGTATTTTCAAACCGGGAGTCCCGAGGCTACGTTGTCAGTTCCTACGAGTTACACTGGTCCCGTGGGAGGTGTTGGTGCCACCCATAAGGCCGTTTGGGGGTTGTTTTGGGTTTTCACCCTCTAAAGACATGTTTTTAAGACTATGTCTAGAAATATGCAAATTACCATCGTATTCTCAAATCGAAAGTTTCACGACTGCATGGTCAATTCCTACGAGTTACATTGGTCCCGTGGGAGGTGTTAGTGCCACCCACATGGCCGATCGAACGCCATGTTTTTAAGCCTAAGTCTAAAATTATACAAATTATCATCGTATTCTCAAACCGGGAGACCCACTATTGCGGGGTCAGTTCCTACGAGTTACATTGGTCCCGTGGGAGGTTTTGGTACCTCCCACGGGGCCGTTCGGGGGCTGTTTTGGGTTTTCGCCCTCTAACACCATTTTTTAAGCCTAAGTCTAGAAATATGCAGATTATCGTCATATTCTCAAAACAGGAGTCCCGCGACCGTGTGGTTAGTTCCTACGAGTTACATTTGTCTCGTGGGAGGTGCTGGTTCCACCCACGGGGCCATTCGGGGGCATTTTGGGTTTTAACCCTTTTAATGCCATTTTTTAGGCCCAAGTCTAGAAATATGCTAGTTATCGTCTTGCGACTGCATGGTCAGTTCCTACGAGTTACATTGGTCCCGTGGGAGGTGTTGGTGCCACCCACGGGGCCGTTCAGGGAAAGTTTTGTGTTTTAACTCTCTAACGCCATGTTTTTAAGCCTAAGTCAATAAATATGCAAATTATCATCGTATTATCAAACCGGGAGTCCCGAGGGTGCGTGGTCAGTTTGTACGAGTTATATTGGTCCCGTGGGAGGTGTTGGTGCCTCCCACGGGGCCATTCAGGGAATGTTTTGGGTTTTCACCCTCTAACACCATGTTTTTAAAACTAAGTCTAGAAATATACAAATTATCATCGTATTCTCAAACCGGGAGACTCACGACTGCGGGGTCAGTTCTTGCGAGTTACATTGTTCCCGTTGGAGGTGTTGGTGCCACCCATGGGGCCGTTTGGAGGTTGTTTTTGGTTTTCACCCTCTAACGCCATGTTTTTAAGCGTAAGTCTAGAAATATGCAAATTATCATCGTATTCTTAAACAGGGAGTCCCGCGGCTGCGTGGTCAATTCCTACGAGTTACATTTGTCCCGTGGGAGGTGTTGGTGCCTCCCACGGGGCCGTTCTGGGGCTGTTTGGGTTTTCACTCTCTAACACCATTTTTTAAGCATAAGTCTAGAAATATGCAAATTATCATCGTATTCTCAAACCGGGAGTCCCGCAGCTGTGTGGTCAGTTCCTACGAGTTACATTGATCCCATGGGAGGTGTAGGTGCCTCTCACAGGGTCGTTCGGGGGCAATTTTGGGTTTTCTCCCTCTAACACCATTTTTGATTCCTAAGCCTTGAAATATGTAAATTATCATCATATTCTCAAACCGGGAGTCCCGCGGCTACGTGGTCAGTTCCTACGAGTTACATTGGTCCCATGGAAGGTTTTCGTGCCACCCACGGGGCCGTTCGGGGACAGTTTTTTGTTTTCACCCTCTAACGCCATGTTTTTAAGCCTAAGTCTAGGAATTTGCCAATTATCAACGTATTCTCAAATCGAGAGTTGCGCGGCTGCGCGGTTAGTTCCAACGAGTTACATTGGTTTCGTGGAAGGTGTCGGTGCCACCCACCGGGCCGTTCAGGGGCTATTTTTTGTTTTCACCCTCTAACGCCGTGTTTTTAACCATAAGTGTAGAAATATCCAAATTACCACCGTATTCTTAAACCGAGAGTCCTGCAGCTACGTGATCAGTTCCTACGAGTTACATTGCTCCCGTGGCAGTGTTGGTGCCTCCCATGTGGCCGTTAGGGGGCAGTTTTTGGTTTTCACCCTCTAACGCCATGTTTTTAAGCCTAAGTCAAAAAATATGCAAATTATGCTCGTATTCTCAAACCGGGATTCCCGCGGTTACGTGGTCAGTTTCTATGAGTTACGTTGGTCCCATGGGAGGTGTTGGTTCCACCTACAGGGCCGTTCGGGAGTTATTTCAAGTTTTCACCCCCTAATGCCATATTGTGATTAAGGCTAGAAATATGCAAATTTTAGTCATATTATTAAACTGGGAGTCTCGCGGCTGCACGGTCTGTTCTTACTAGTTACACTGGTCCCATGGGAGGTGTTGGTGCCACCCACAGGGCCGTTTGGGTGTTGTTTTGGGTTTTCACCCTCTTACGTCAGGTGTTTAAGCCTATGTCTAGAAATATGCAAATTATCGTCATATTCTCAAACTGGGTGTCTCGCGGCTGCGGCTGCGTGGTCAGTTCCTACGAGTTACATTGGTCTCGTGGGAGGTGTTGGTGCCTCACACGGGGCCGTTCGTGGGTGTTTTGAGTTTTCACCCTCTAACGCGATTTCATAAGCCCGAGTCTAGAAATATATAAATTATCGTCGTATTCTCAATCCGGGAGTCTCGCGGTTGCGTGGTTAGTTCCTACGAGTTACATTGGTCCTGTGGGAGGTGTTGGTGCCACCCACGGGCCCGTTCTGGTGCAGTTTTGGATTTTCACCCTCTAACGCCATGTTTTTAAGGCTAAGTCTCGAAATATGTTAATTATCATTGTATTCTCAAACCGGGAGTCCCGCGGCTACGTTGTCAGTTCCTACGAGTTACACTGGTCCCGTGGGAGGTGTTGGTACCACCCATAAGGCCGTTCGGGGGTTGTTTTGGGTTTTCACCCACTAACGCCATGTTTTTAAGCCTATGTCTAGAATTATGCAAATTACCATCGTATTCTCAAATCGAAAGTTTCGCGGCTGCATGGTCAATTCCTACGAGTTACATTGGTCCCGTGGGAGGTGTTAGTGCCACCCACATGGTCGATCGAACGCCATGTTTTTAAGCCTAAGTCTAAAATTATACAAATTATCATCGTATTCTCAAACCGGGAGACCCACTATTGCGGGGTCAGTTCCTACGAGTTACATTGGTCCCGTGGGAGGTTTTGGTACCTCCCACGGGGCCGTTGGGGGCTGTCTTGGGTTTTCGCCCTCTAACACCATTTTTTAAGCCTAAGTCTAGAAATATACAGATTATCTTCATATTCTCAAAACAAGAGTCCCACGACCGCGAGGTTAGTTCCTACGAGTTACATTGGTCCCGTGGGAGGTGCTGGTTCCACCCACGGGGCCATTCGGGGGCAGTTTGGGTTTTCACCCACTAACGCCATTTTTTAGGCCTAAGTCTGGAAATATGCTAATTATCGTCCTGCGGCTGCGTGGTCAGTTCCTACGAGTTACATTGGTCCCGTGGGAGGTGTTGGTGCCACCCACGGGGCCGTTCAGGGGCAGTTTTGTGTTTTCACTCTCTAACGCCATGTTTTTAAGCCTAAGTCAACAAATATGAAAACTATCGTCGTATTATCAAACTGGGAGTCCCGTGGGTGCGTGGTCAGTTCGTACGAGTTACATTGGTCCCGTGGGAGGTGTTGGTTCCTCCCACGGGGACATTCGGGGAATGTTTTGGGTTTTCACCCTCTAACATCATGTTTTTAAGCCTAAGTCTAGAAATATACAAATTATCATCATATTCTCAAACCGGGAGACTCACGACTGCGGGGTCAGTTCTTGCGAGTTACATTGTTCCCGTTGGAGGTGTTGGTCCCACCCACGGGGTCGTTCGGGGGTTGTTTTTGGTTTTCACCCTCTAACGCCATTTTTTTAAGCGTAAGTATAGAAATATGCAAATTATCATCGTATTCTTAAACCGGGAGTCCCGCGGCTGCGTGGCCAATTCCTACGAGTTACATTTGTCCCGTGGGAGGTGTTGGTGCCTCCCACGGGGCCGTTCGGGGGTTGTTTGGGTTTTCACCCTCTAACACCATTTTTTAAGCATAAGTCTAGAAATATACAAATTATCATCGTATTCTCAAACTGGGAGTCCCGCGGCTGTGTGGTTTGTTCCTACGAGTTACATTTCTCCCTTGGGAGGTGTAAGTGCCTCCCACGGGGTCGTTCGGGGGCAATTTTGGGTTTTCACCCTCTAACAACATTTTTGAAGCCTAAGTCTAGAAATATGCAAATTATCGTCATATTCTCAAACCGGGAGTCTCGCTGCTGCGTGGTCAGTTCCTACGATTTACATTGGTCCCGTGGAAGGTGTTGGTGCCATCCACGAGGCCGTTTGAGGACAGTTTTGTGTTTTCACCCTCTAACGCCATGTTTTTAAGCCTAAGTCTAGGAATTTTCCAATTATCAACATATTCTCAAATCGGGAGGCGCGCCGCTGCGCGGTCAGTTCCTACGAGTGACATTGGTTTCGTGGAAGGTGTGGGTGACACCCACTAGGCCGTTCAGGGGTTGTTTTTTGTTTTCACCCTCTAATGCCGTGTTTTTAACCCTAAGTCTAGAAATATCAGAATTACCATCGTATTCTTAAACCGAGATTCCGACGGCTACATGATCAGTTCCTACGAGTTACATTGGTCCCGTGGCAGTGTTGGTGCCTCCAATGGGGTCGTTCGGGGGTATTTTTGGGTTTTCACCCTCTAACGCCATGTTTTTAAGCCTAAGTAAAAAAATATGCAAATTATCCTCGTATTCTCAAACCGGGATTCCCGCGGCTACGTGGTCAGTTCCTATGAGTTATGTTGGTCCCATGGGAGGTGTTGGTGCCACCCACAGGGCCGTTCGGGGGTTGTTTCAAGTTTTCACCCCTTAATGCCATATTTTGATTAAGGCTAGAAATATGCAAATTTTAGTCATATTTCCAAACTGGGAGTTTCGTGGCTGCACGGTCAGTTCTTACGAGTTACATTGGTCCCGTGGGGAGTGTAGGTGCCTCCCACGGGGACGTTTCAGGGGCTGTTTTGGGTTTTCACCCTCTAACGCCATTTTAAAGCCTAAGTCTTGAAATATGAAAATTATCGTCGTATTCTCAAACTGGGAGTCTCGCGGCTGCGTGGTCAGTTCCTATGAGTTACATTGGTCCTGTGGGATGTGTTAGTGCCTCCCACGGGGCCGTTCGGGGGCTATTTCGGCTTTCCCTCATAAACGCCTTGTTATGCCTAAGTCTAGAAATATGAAAATTACCATCATATTCTCAAACCGAGAGTCCCACGGCTGCGTGGTCCGTTCTTATGCGTTACATTGGTCCCGTGGGAAGTGTTGGTGCCTCGCACGGGGCCGTTCGGGGCTTATGTCAAGTTTTCACCCTCTAACGCCATGTTTTTAAGACTAAGTCTAGAAAGATGTAAATTATCATCGTATTCTCAAATCAGGAGTCTCGCGGTTGCATGGTCAATTCCTACGTGTTACAATTGTCGTTCGGGGCCAGTTTTGGATTTTCACCCTCTAATGCCATGTGTTTTAATGCTAAGTCTAGAAATATGCAAATTATCGTCGTATTCTTAAACTGGGAGTCCCGCGGCTGCGTGGCCAATTCCTTCGAGTTACATTTGTCCCGTGGGAGGTGTTGGTGCCTCCCACGGGGCCCTACGGGGGTTGTTTGGGTTTTCACCCTCTAACACCATTTTTTAAGCATAAGTCTAGAAATATACAAATTATCATCGTATTCTCAAACTGGGAGTCCCGCGGCTGTGTGGTTTGTTCTTACGAGTTACATTTCTCCCTTGGGAGGTGTAAGTGCCTCCCACGGGGTCGTTCGGGGGCAATTTTGGGTTTTCACCCTCTAACAACATTTTTGAAGCCTAAGTATAGAAATATGCAAATTATTGTCATATTCTCAAACCGGGAGTCTCGCTGCTTCGTGGTCAGTTCCTACGATTTACATTGGTCCCGTGGAAGGTGTTGGTGCCATCCACGAGGCCGTTTGAGGACAGTTTTGGGTTTTCACCCTCTAACGCCATGTTTTTAAACCTAAGTCTAGGAATTTTCCAATTATCAACATATTCTCAAATCGGGAGCCGCGCCGCTGCGCGGTCAGTTCCTACGAGTTACATTGGTTTCGTGGAAGGTGTGGGTGCCACCCACTGGGCCGTTCAGGGGTTGTTTTTTGTTTTCACCCTCTAATGCCGTGTTTTTAACCCTAAGTCTAGAAATATCCAAATTACCATCGTATTCTTAAACCAATAGTCCGACGGCTACATGATCAGTTCCTACGAGTTACATTGGTCCCGTGGCAGTGTTGGTGCCTCCCATGGGGTCGTTCGGGGGTAATTTTGGGTTTTCACCCTCTAACGCCATGTTTTTAAGCCTAAGTAAAAAAATATGCAAATTATCCTCGTATTCTCAAACCGGGATTCCCGCGGCTACGTGGTCAGTTCCTATGAGTTATGTTGGTCCCATGGGAGGTGTTGGTGCCACCCACAGGGCCGTTCGGGGGTTGTTTCAAGTTTTCACCCCCTAATGCCATATTTTGATTAAGGCTAGAAATATGCAGATTTTAGTCATATTCTCAAACTGGGAGTTTCGTGGCTGCACGGTCAGTTCTTACGAGTTACATTGGTCCCGTGGGGAGTGTAGGTGCCTCCCACGGGGACGTTCAGGGGCTATTTTGGGTTTTCACCCTCTAACGCCATTTTAAAGCCTAAGTCTTGAAATATGAAAATTATCGTCGTATTCTCAAACCGGGAGTCTCGCGGCTGCGTGGTCAGTTCCTATGAGTTACATTGGTCCTGTGGGATGTGTTAGTGCCTCCCACGGGGCCGTTCGGGGGCTATTTCGGTTTTCCCTCATAAACGCCTTGTTATGCCTAAGTCTAGAAATATGAAAATTACCATCATATTCTCAAACCGAGAGTCCCACGGTTGCGTGGTCCGTTCTTACGCGTTACATTGGTCCCGTGGGAAGTGTTGGTGCCTCGCACGGGGCCGTTCGGGGCTTATGTTGGGTTTTCACCCTCTAACGCCATGTTTTTAAGACTAAGTCTAGAAAGATGTAAATTATCATCGTATTCTCAAATCAGGAGTCTCGCGGTTGCGTGGTCAGTTCCTACGTGTTACATTGGTCGTTCGGGGCCAGTTTTGGATTTTCACCCTCTAATGCTATGTGTTTTAATGCTAAGTCTAGAAATATGCAAATTATCGTCGTATTCTCAAACTGGGAGTCCCGCGGCTGCCTGGTTAGTTCATATGAGTTACACTGGTCCCGTGGGAGGTGTTGGTGCCACACGGCCGTTCGGGGTTTGTTTTGGGTTTTCACCCTCTAATGCCATGTTTTTAAGCCTAAGTCTAGAAATATGAAAGTTACCATAATATTCTCAAACTGGAAGTCCCGCAGCTGCATGGTCAGTTCCTACGAGTAACATTGGTCCCGTGGGAGGTGTTAGTGGCATCCACGGGGCCGATCGGGGGCTGTTTCGAGTTTTCACCCTCTAGCGCCATGTTTTTAAGGCTAAGTCTAGAAATATACAAATTATCATCGTATTCTAAAACCTGGAGACCCACGGCTGTGGGGTCAGTTCCTATGAATTACATTGGTCCCGTGGGAGGTGTTGTTCCACCCACGGGGCCGTTTGGGCGCTGTTTCGTGTTTTCACCCTCTTATGCCATGTTTTTAAGCCTAATTCTAGAAACACGCAAATTACCATCGTATTCTCAAACTGGGAGTCCCGAGGATGCTTGGTTAGTTCCTACGAGTTACATTAGTCCCCTGGGTGGTGTTGGTGCCACCCACAGGGCCGTTCACCCACGGCTACGGGGTCAGTTCCTACGAATTATATTGGTCCCGTGGGAGGTGTTGGTTCCACCCACGGGGTCGTTCGGGGGTTGTTTCGTGTTTTCACCCTCTTATGCCATGTTTTTAAGACTAATTCTAGAAACATGCAAATTACCATCGTATTCTCAAACCGGGAGTCCCGTGGATGCGTGGTCAGTTCCTACGAGTTACACTAGTCCCGTGGGTGGTGTTGGTGCCGCCCACAGGGCCGTTCGGGGGTTGTTTTGGGTTTTCACCATCTAACGCCATGTTTTTAAGCCTAAGTCTAGAAATATGTAAATTTCCATCGTATTCTCAAACTGGAAGTCCCGCGGATGCATGGTCAGTTCCTATGAGTAATATTGGTCCCGTGGGAGGTGTTGGTGCCATCCACGGGGCCGATCGGGGCTGTTTCGAGTTTTCATTCTCTAACGCCATGTTTCTAAGCCTAAGTCTAGAAATATGCAAATTATCATCATATTCGCAAACCGGGAGTCTCGCGACTGCACAGTCAGTTCCTTCTAGTTAAAATTGGTCCCGTGGGAGGTGTTGATGCCACATACGGGGACGTTCGGGGTCTATTTCAAGTTTTCACCCTTTAACGCCATGTTTTACTTATGTATACAATTATAGAAATTGATGTCGTATTCTAAAATCGGGAGTGTCACGGATGCGCGGTCTGATCCTATGAGATACATTGGTCCCGTGGGAGGTGTCGGTGCCACCCACGGGGCCATTCAGGAGTTGTTTTGTGTTTTCACCCTCTTATGCCTTGTTTTTTAGCCTAAGTTTAGACATATGCAAATTGTCATCATATTCTCAAACTGGGAGTCCCGCGGCTGCGTGGTCATTTCCTACGAGTTACATTGGTCCTGAGGGAGGTGTTGGTGCCTCCCACGGGGCCGTTCGGGGGTTGTTTTGGGTTTTCACCCTCTAACACCATTTTTTAGGCCTAAGTCGAGAAATATGCAAATTATCGTCATATTCTCAAAACAGGAGTCCCGCAGCTCGTGGTCAGTTCCTACGAGTTACATTGGTCCTGTGGGAGGTGTTGGTGCCACCCAAGGGGCCGTTCGGTGGCAATTTTGGGTTTTCACCCTCTAACGCGATGTTTTTAAGCCTAAGCCAAGAAATATGAAAATCATCGGCATATTATCAAACCAGAAGTCTCACGGATGCGCGGTCAGTTCCTACGTGTTACATTGGTCCCGTGGGAGGTGTCGGTGCCACCCACAGGGCTATTCAAGGGCTATTTTTGGTTTTCACCCTCTAACGTCGTGTTTTTAAGCCTATGTCTAGAAATATGCAAATTACCGCCGTATTCTCCAATCGGGAGTCCCCCGGCTCTGTGATCAGTTCCTACGAGTTACATTGGTCCCGTGTGAGGTGTTGTGCATCCCACGGGGCCGTTCGGGGGCTGTTTTGGGTTTTCACCCTCTAACGCCATTTTTAAGACTATGTCTAGAATTATGCAAATTACCATCCTATTCTCAAATCGGGAGTCCCGCGACTACGTGGTCAGTTCTTACGAGTTACATTGGTCCCTCGGGAAGTGCTGGTGCCACCCACGGGGCCGTTCGGGGGCAGTTTTGGGTTTTCACCCTCTAACGCCATGTTTTTAAGCCTATGTCAAGAAATATGCAAATTATCGACTTATTATCAAACTGGGAGTCCCGCGGCTACGTGGTCAGTTCCTATGAGTTACATTAGTCCCGTGGGAGGTGTTGTTGCCCGCCACGGAGCCGTTCGGGGGCTATTTCAAATTTTTACCCTCTAATGCCATGTTTTTAAGACTAAGTTTATAAATATACAAATTATCATCGAATTCTCAAACCAGGAGTTCCACGATTGCGGGGTTAGTTCCTTCGAGTCATATTTGTCTCGTGGGAGGTGTTGGTCCCACCCACGGAGCCATTGGGGGGATGTTTAGAGTTTCCAACCTCTAACGCCATATTTTAGTCCTAAGTCTAGAAATAGGCAAATTATCAACGTATTCTCCAATCGGGAGACATGTGGCTGCAAGGTCAGTTCCTACGAGTTACATTGGTCCTGTGGGAGGTGTTGGTGCCACCCATGGGGCCGTTCGGGGTTTGTTTCGAGTTTTCACCACCAAACGCCATGTTTTTAAGCGTTAGTCTAGAAATACGCAAATTACCATCGCATTCTCAAACTGGGAGCCCCGCGACTGCGTGGTCAGTTCCTAAAAGTTACATTGGTCCCATGGGAGGGGTTAGTGCCTCCCACGGGGCCGTTTGAGGTACGTTTTGGGTTTTCACCCTCCAACGAAGTTTTTTTAAGCCTAAGTCTAGAAATATGCAAATTATCCTCTTATTCTCAAATCGGGAGTCTCACGGTTGCACGGTCAGTTCCTACGAGTTACATTGGTCCCATGGGAGGTGTCGGTTCCACCCACGGGGCCGTTGAGGGGTGATTTTTTGATTTCACCCTCCAACGCCCCATTTATAGGCCTAAGTCTAGAATCATGCAAATTACCATCATATTCTCAAACCAGGAGTCTCGCGGCTACGTGATTAGTTCCTACGAGTTACATTGGTCCCGTGGGAGGTGTTGGCGCCTCCCATGCGGCCGTTCGGGGGCTGTTTTGGGTTTTCACCCTCTAACGCCAATTTTTAAGCCATCGTATTCTTAAAATATGAAAATTATCATTGTATTCTCAAATCGGGAGTCCCGCGGCTACGTGGTCTATTCCAACGAGATGCATTAGTCCCGTGGGAGGTGTTGGTGCCTCCTACGAGGCCGTTCGGGCACTGTTTAGGGTTTTCCCCCATAAACGCCATGTTTTTAAGCCTAAGTTTAAAAATATGCAAATTACCATCGTATTCTCAAACCGAGAGTCCCGCGGCTACGTGGTGAGTTCCTACGAGTTACACTGGTCCCGTGGGAGGTGTTGGTGCCACCCACGGGGCCTTTGGTGGGCAGTTTTGGGTTTTAATCCTCTAATGCGATGTTTTTAAGCCTAAGTCTAGAAATAAGCAAATTATCATCATATTATCAAATCGGGAGTCCCGCGGATGCGTGTTTAGTTCCTATGAGTTATAGTGGTCCTGTGGGAGGTGTTGGTGCCACCCACGGGGTCATTCGGGGAATGTTTTCGGTTTTCACCCTCTAACGACATGTTTTTAAGCCTAATTCTAGAAATATACAAATTATCATCGTATTCTCAAACCGAGAGACTCACAACTGCGGGGTCAGTTCTTGCGAGTTACATTGTTCCCGTTGGAGGTGTTGGTGCCACCCACGGGGCCGTTCGAGGGTTATTTTTGGTTTTCACCCTCTAACGCCATGTTTTTAAGCTTAAGTCTAGAAATATGCAAATTATCATCGTATTCTTAAACCGGGAGTCCCGCGGCTGCGTGGTCAATTCCTACGAGTTACATTTGTCCCGTGGGAGGTGTTGGTGCCTCCCACGGGGCCGTTCGGGGGTTGTTTGGGTTTTCACCCTCTAACACAATTTTTTAAGCCTAAGTAAAAAATTATGCAAATTATCATCGTATTCTCAAACCGGGAGTCATGCGCCTGTGTGGTCAGTTCCTACGAGTTACATTGGTCCCGTGGGAGGTGTAGGTGCCTCCCACGGGGTCGTTCGGGGCAATTTTGGGTTTTCACCCTCTAACACCATTTTTGAAGCATAAGTCTAGAAATATGCAAATTATCGTCATATTCTCAAACCGGGAGTCTCGCTGCTGCGTGGTCAGTTCCTACGAGTTACATTGGTCCCGTGGAAGGTGTTGGTGCCACCCACAGGGCCGTTCGGGGATAGTTTTGGGTTTTCACCCTCTAACGCCGTGTTTTTAAGCCTAAGTCTAGGAATTTTCCAATTATCAACGTATTCTCAAATCGGGAGTCACGCGGCTGCGCGGTCAGTTCCTACGAGTTACATTGGTTTCGTGGAGGGTGTCGGTGCCACCCACTGGGCCGTTCAGGGTCTGTTTTTTGTTTTCACCCTCTAACGCCTTGTTTTTAACCCTAAGTCTAGAAATATCCAAATTACCATCGTATTCTTAAACCGAGAGTCTTGCGGCTACGTGATCAGTTCCTACGAGTTACATTGTTCCCGTGGCAGTGTTGTTGCCTCCCATGTGGCCGTTAGGGGGCAGTTTCTGGTTTTCACCCTCTAAGGCCATGTTTTTAAGCCTAAGTTAAAAAATATGCAAATTAACCTCGTATTCTCAAACCGGGATTCCCACGGCTACGTGGTCAGTTCCTATGAGTTACGTTGGTCCCATGGGAGGTGTTGATGCCACCCACAGGGCCGTTCGGGGGTTGTTTCAAGTTTTCACCCCCTAATGCCATATTTCGATTAAGGCTAGAAATATGCAAATTTTAGTCATATTCTCAAACTGGGAGTCTCGCGGCTGCACGGTCAGTTCTTACGAGTTAAATTGGTCCCGTGGGGAGTGTAGGTGCCTCCCACGGGGACGTTCGGGGGCTGTTTTGGGTTTTCACCCTCTAACGCCATTTTAAAGCCTAAGTCTTGAAATATGAAAATTATCATCGTATTCTCAAACCGGGAGTCTCGCGGCTGTGTGGTCAGTTCCTATGAGTTACATTGGTCCCGTGGAATGTGTTAGTGCCTCCCACGGGGCCGTTCGGGGGCTATTTGGGTTTTCCCTCACAAACGCCATGTTATGGCTAAGCCTAGAAATATGAAAATTACCATCATATTCTCAGATCGGAAGTCCCACGGCTGCGTGGTCAGTTCTTACGAGTTACATTGGTCCCGTGGGAAGTGTTGGTGCCTCGCACGGGGCCGTTCGGTGGTTATTTTGGGTTTTCACCCTCTAACGCCATGTTTTTAAGACTAAGTCTAAAAATATGCAAATTATCATCATATTCTCAAATCAGGAGTCTCGCGGTTGCGTGGTCAATTCCTACGTGTTACATTGGTCCCGTGGTATGTGTTGGTGCCCCCCACGGGGCCGTTTGGGGGCAGTTTTGGATTTTCACCCTCTAACGCCATGTGTTTTAATGCTAAGTCTAAAAATATGCAAATTATCATCGTATTCTCAAACCGGGAGTCCCGCGGCTGCATTGTTAGTTCATACGAGTTACACTGGTCCCGCGGGAGGTGTTGGGGCCACCTACACGGCCGTTCGGGGTTTCTTTTGGGTTTTCACCCTCTAACGCGATGTTTTTAAGCCTAAGTCTAGAAATATGCAAATTACCATCATATTATCAAACTGGAAGTCCCGCGGCTGCATGGTCAGTTCCTACGAGTAACATTGGTCCCGTGGGAGGTGTTGGTTCCATCCACGGGGCTGATCGGGGCTGTTTCGAGTTTTCATTCTCTAACGCCATGTTTCTATGCCTAAGTCTAGAAATATGCAAATTATCATCGTATTCACAAACCGGGAGTCTCGCGACTGCGTAGTCAGTTCCTTCGAGTTAAAATTGGTCCCGTGGGAGGTGTTACTGCAACACACGGGGACGTTCGGGGTCTATTTCAAGTTTTCACTCTTTAACGCCATGTTTTACTTATGTCTACATTTATTCAAATTGATGTCGTATTCTCAAATCGGGAGTGTCACGGATGCGCGGTCTGATCCTACGAGATACATTGTTCCTGTGGGAGGTGTCGGTGCCACCCACGGGGCCATTCAGGGGTTGTTTTGGGTTTTCACCCTCTTAGGCCATGTTTTTAAGCCTAAGTCTAGAAATATGCAAATTACCATCATATTCTCAAACTGGGAGTCCCGCGGCTGTGTAGTCATTTCCTACGAGTTACATTGGTCCTGAGGGAGGTGTTGGTGCCTCCCATGGGGCCGTTCGGGGGTTGTTTTGGGTTTTCAGCCTCTAAGACCATTTTTTAGGCCTAAGTTGAGAAATATGCAAATTATCATCATATTCTCAAACCCCGCAGCTACGTGATCAGTTCCTACGAGTTACATTGGTCCCGTGGGAGGGGTTGGTGCCACCAAAGGGGCCGTTCGGGGGAAGTTTTATGTTTTCACCCTCTAACGCGATGTTTTTAAGCCTAAGTCAAGAAATATGCAAATCCTCGGCATATTCTCAAACCAGGAGTCTCACGGATGCGCGGTCAGTTCCTACGTGTTACATTGGTCCCGTGGGAGGTGTCGGTGCCACCCACGGGGCCGTTCAGGGGCTGTTTTTGGTTTTCACCCTCTAACTTCGTGTTTTTAAGCCTATGTATAGAAATATGCAAATTATTAATGTATTCTCAAACCGGGAGACCCCCGTGGCTACGGGGTCAGTTCCTACGAGTTACACTGGTCCCGTTGGAGGTGTTGGCGCCACCCATGGGCCGTTCGGGGGTTGTTTTTGGTTTTCATCCTCTAACGCCATGTTTTTAAGCGTAAGTCTAAAAATATGAAAATTATCATCATATTCTTTAAACCGGGGGTCCCGCGGCTGCGTGGTCAATTCCTACGAGTTATATTTGTCCCGTAGGAGCTGTTGTTGCCTCCCACGGGGCCGTTCGGGGGGGGGGGGGGGGGGGTTGAATGGGTTTTCACCCTCTAACACCATTTTTTAAGAATAAGTCTAAAAATATGCAAATTATCATCGTATTCTCAAACCGGGAGTCCCGCGGCTGCGTGGTCACTTCCTACGAGTTACATTGGTCCCATGGGAGGTGTTGGAGCCTCCCATGTGGCCGTTCAGGTGCTGTTTCGGGTTTTCCCCCAGAAATGTTATGTTATGCCTATGTCTAAAACTATCCAAATTACCATTGTATTCTCAAACCGGAAGTCCCGCGACTGCGTGGTCACTTCTTACGAGTTACATTGCTCCCGCGGGAAGTGCTGGTGCCTCCCACGGGGCCGTTCTGGGGCTGTTTTGGGTTTTCACCCTCTAACGCCATGTTTTTAATCCTAAGTCTATAAATATACAAATTATCATCCTATTCTCAAACCGGGAGTCTCACGGTTGCGTGGTCAGTTCCTACGAGTTACATTGGTCCAGTAGGAGGTGTTGGTGCCGCCCACGGGGCCGTTCGGGGGCAGATTTGGATTTTCACCCTGTAGCGCCATGTTTTTAAGGCTAAGTCTAGAAATATGCAAATTATCATCGTATTCTCAAACCGGGAGTCTTGCGGCTGCGTGCTCAGTTCCTACGAGTTACACTGGTCCCGTGGGAGGTGTTAGTGCCACCAATAGGGCCATTCGGATGTTGTTTTGGATTTTCACCCTCTAATGCCATGTTTTTAAGCCTAAGTCTAGAAATATGCAAATTACCATCGTATTCTCAAACCGGAATTCCCGCGGTTGCATGGTCAATTCCTACGGGTTAGATTGGTCCCATGGGAGGTGTTGGTGCCACCCACGGGGCCGTTTGGGGGTTGTTTCTAGTTTTCACCCTCTAATGCCATGTTTTCCTTAAGTCCAAAAATATGCAAATTAACATCATATTCTCAAACCGGGAGTCTCGCGGCTGTGCATTCAGTTCCTTCGAGTTACATTGGTCCCGTGGGAGGTGTTGGTGCCACCCACGGGTCCGTTCGGGGACTGGTTCGAGTTTTCACCCTCTAACGCCATGTTTTTAAGCCTAAGTATAGAAATATGCAAATTATCAATGTATTCTCAAACAGGTGGACCCGTGGCTGCAGGGTCAATTCTACGAGTTACATTGGTCCCGTGGGAGGTGTAGTGCTACCCACGGGGCCGTTCGGGGGTTGTTTCGAGTTTCTACCACCTAACACCTTGTTCTTCTTATGTCTAGAAATATGCAAATTATTGTCGTATACTCAAATCGGGAGTCTAATGCCTGCGTGGTCAGTTCTTATGAGTTATATTGGTCCCATGGTAGGAGTTGGTGCCTCCCATAGGGCCGTTCGGGGGCTGTTTTAGGTCTTCCCCCACAAACGCCAAGTTATGCTTATGTTTAGAAATATGCAAATTACCATCGTATTCTCAAACCGAGAGTCTCGCGATCGAGTTGTCAGCTCTTAAGAGTTACATTGGTCCCGTGGAATGTGTTGGAGCCTCCCATAGTGCCGTGCGGGGTCTATTTTGGGGTTTTACCCTCTACGCCAAGTTTTTAAGCCTAAGTTTAAAAATAAGCAAATTATCATCAAATTCTCAAACCGAGAGTCGCGGGGCTGCGTGGCCAGTTCTTACGAGTTACATTTGTCCCGTGGGAGGTGTTGGTGCCACCCACGGGGCCGTTCGGGGGCAGTTTTGGGTTTTCACCCTCTAACACCATATTTTTAAGCCTAAGTTTAGAAATATGAAAATTATCATCGTATTCTCAAACCAGGAGTCCCGAGGCTACATGGTCAGTTCCTAAAAGTTATATTGGTCCCGTGGGAGGTGTTGGTGCCACCGACAGGGCCGTTCGGGGGTTGTTTTGGGTTTTCAACCTCTAACGCCATGTTTTTAAGCCTTAAGTCTAGAAATATGAAAATTATCATCATATTCGCAAACTGGGAGTCTCGCAGCTGCATCGTCAGTTCCTTCGAGTTATATTGGTCGCATGGGAGGTGTTGCTGCCCCCCACGGGGCCATTGGGGGGTTGTTTCGAGTTTCACCCTCTAACACCATGTTTTGCTTAAGTCTAGAAATATACAAAATCTTGTCGTATTCTCAAACTGGGAGTGTCGCAGCTGCGCAGTCTGATCCTACGTGTTACATTGGTCCCATGGGAGGTGTCGGTGCCACCCACCGGGCCGTCCGGGAGCTGTTTTGGGTTTTCACCCTCTTACGCCATGTTTTTAAGCCTAAGTCTAGAAATATGAAAATTACCGTCATATTCTCAAACTGGGAGTCCCGCGGCTGCGTGGTCAGTTCCTACGAGTTACATTGGTCCCGTGGGAGGTGTGGGTTCCTCCCACGGGGCCGTTTGGGGGCTGTTTTAGGTTTTCACCCTCTAACACCATTTTTTAAGCCTAAGTCTAGAAATATGAAAATTATCATCATATTCTCAAACCAGGAGTCCCGCGATTACGTGGCTAGTTCCTACGAGTTACATTGGTCCCGTGGGAGGTGTTGGTGCCACCCACGGGGCCGTTCGGGGGCAGTTTTGGCTTTTCACCCTCTAACGCCATGTTTTTAAGCCTAAGTCCAGAAATATGCAAATTATCGTTGTATCCTCAAACCGAGAGTCTCGTGGCTACGCGGTCAGATCCTACGTGTTACATTAGTCCCGTGGGAGGTGTCGGTGCCACCCACGGGGCCGTTCAGGGGCTGTTTTTGGTTTTCACCCTCTAACGTCGTGTTTTTAAGCCTTTGTTTAGAATATGGAAATTACCATCGTATTCTCAAATCGAGAGTCCCGCGGCTACGTGATCAGTTCCTACCAGTTACATTGGTCCCGTGGGAGGTGTTGGTGCCTCCCACGGGGTCGTTTGGGGGCTGTTTTGGGTTTTCACCCTCCAACGCCATGTTTTTAAGCCTAAGTCTGGAAATGTGCAAATTACCGTCGTATTCTCAAACCGGGAGTCCCGCGAATGCGTGGTCAGTTCCTAAGAGTTAATTTGTCCCGTGGGAGGGGTTAGTGCCTCCCACGGGGCCGTTCGGGGTATGTTTTTGGTTTTCACCCTCCAACGCCATATTTTTAAGCCTAAGTCTAGAAATATACAAGTTATCCTCATATTCTCACACCAGGAGTCTCATAGCTGCGCGGTCAGTTCCTACGAGTTACATTGGTCCCATGGGAGGTGTCTGTGCCACCCATGGGGCCGTTAAGGGGCGATTTTTTTATTTCTCCCTCTAACGCCACATTTATAGGCCTAAGTCTAGAAATATGCAAATTACCATCGTATTCTCAAACCGTGAGTCTCGCGGCTGCGTGATTAGTTCCTACGAGTTACATTGGTCCCGTGGGAGGTGTTGGCACCTCCCACGGGGCCGTTCGGGTGCTGTTTTGGGTTTTCACCCTCTAACGCCAATTTTTAAGCCTCAGTCTTAAAATATGCAAATTATCATTGTATTCTCAAATCGGGAGTCCCGTGGCTGCGTGGTCTGTTCCAACGAGATGCATTGGTCCCGTGGGAGGTGTTGGTGCCGCCCATAGGACCATTCGGGGACTTTTTTGGGTTTTCCCCCACAAACGCCATATTTTTAGGTCTAATTTTAAAAATATGCAAATTACCATCGTATTCTCAAACGGGGAGTCCCGCGGCTACGTGGTGAGTTCCTACGAGTTACACTGGTCCCGTGGGAGGTGTTGGTGCCGCCCAGAGGGCCTTTTGGGGGGAACTTTTTGGGTTTTCGTCCTCTATCGCCATGTTGTTAAGCCTAAGTCAAGAAATATGCAAATTATCATCATATTATCAAATCGGGAGTCCCGCGACTGCGTGTTCCGTTCCTACGAGTTACAGTGGTCCCGTGGGAGGTGTTGGTGCCACCCACGGGGCCGTTCGGGGGCTGTTTCGAGTTTTCACCCACGAACGCCATGTTTTTAAGCCAAAGTCTAAAAATATGCAAATAATCATCGTATTCTCAAACTGGGAGACCCACGACTGCGGGGTCAGTTCCTACGAGTTACACTGGTCCCGTGGGAGGTGTTGGTGCCACCCACGGGGCCGTTCGAGGATTATTTTGAGTTTTCACCATCTAACGCCATGTTTTGCTTAAGTAAAAAATAATAAAATTGCCGTCGTATTCTCAAACCGGGAGTCTCACAACTGCACAGTCAATTCCTTCGAGTTACATTGGTCTCGTGGAAGGTTTTGGTGCCACCCACGGTGCCGTTCGGGGGTTGTTTTTGGTTTTCATCCTGTAATGCCATGTTTTTAAGCGTAAGTCTAGAAATATGCAAATTATCATCATATTCTTAAACCGGGAGTCCCGCGGCTGCGTGATCAATTCCTACGAGTTACATTTGTCCCGTGGGAGGTGTTGCTGCCTCCCACGAGGCCGTTCGGGGGGGGGGGGGGTTGTTTGGGTTTTCACCCTCTAACACCATTTTTTAAGCATAAGTCTAGAAATATGCAAATTATCATCGTATTCTCAAATCGGGAGTCCCGCGGCTGCGTGGTCAGTTCCTACGAGTTACATTGATCACGTGGGAGGTGTTGGGGCCTTCCATGTGGCCGTTCAGGTGCTGTTTCGGGCTTTCCCTCTGAAACGCTATGTTATGCCTATGTCTAAAAATATCCAAATTACCATCATATTCTCAAACTGGGAGTCCCGCAACTGCTTGTCAGTACTTATGAGTTACATTGCTCCCGCGGGAAGTGCTGGTGCCTCCCACGGGGCCGTTCTGGGGCTATTTTTGGTTTTCACCCTCTAACGCCAGGTTTTTAAGCCTAAGTATAGAAATATACAAATTATCATCCTATTCTCAAACCGGGAGTCTCGCGATTGCGTGGTCAGTTCCTACGAGTTACATTGGTCCCGTAGGAGGTGTTGGTGCCACCCACGGGGCCGTTCGGATGCAGGTTTGGATTTTCACCCTGTAACGCTACGTTTTTAAGGCTAAGTCTAGAAAAATGCAAATTATCGTCGTATTCTCAAACCGGGAGTCTCGCGGCTGCGTGCTCAGTTCCTACGAGTGACACTGGTCCCGTGGGAGGTGTTAGTGCCACTAATAGGGCCGTTCGGATGTTGTTTTGGGTTTTCACCCTCTAACGCCATGTTTTTAAGCCTAAGTCTTGAAAAATTCAAATTACCCATCGTATGCTCAAACCGGAAGTCCCGCGGCTGCATGGTCAAATCCTACGGGTTACATTGGTCCCGTGGGAGGTGTTGGTGCCACCCATGGGGCCGTTCGAGGGATGTATCGAGTTTTCACCCTTTAATGGCTTTTTTTATAAGCTCAAGTCCAGAAATATACAAAATTTCTTCGTATTCTCAAACCGAGAGACCCACGACTGTGGGGCTAGTCCCTACGAGTTACATTTGTCCCGTTGGAGGTGTTGGTTCCACCCACGGGGCCTTTCGGGGGTTGTTTCAAGTATTCACCCTCTAACGCCATGTTTTTCTTAAGTCCAAAAGTATGCAAATTAATGTCATATTCTCAAACTGGGAGTCTCGCGGCTGTGCAGTCAGTTCCTTCGAGTTACATTGGTCCCGTGGGAGGTGTTGGTGCCACCCACGGGGCCGTTCGGGGATTGTTTCGAGTTTTCACCCTCTAACGCCATGTTTTTAAGCCTAACTATAGAAATATGCAAATTATCAACGTATTGTCAAACAGGGGGACCCGTGGCTGCAAGGTCAATTCTACGACTAACATTGGTCCCGTGGGAGGTGTAGTGCTACCCACGGGGCCATTCGAGGGTTGTTTCGAATTTTCACCACCTAACGCAATGTTTTGCTTAAGTCTAGAAATATGCAAATTATTGTCGTATACTCAAATTGGGAGTCCAGTGCCTGCGTGGTCGATTCTTACGAGTTACATTGGTCCCGTGGTAGGAGTTGGTGCCTCCCATAGGGCCGTTCAGGGGCTGTTTTAGGTCTTCCCCCACAAACGCCATGTTATGCCTATGTTTAGAAATATGCAAATTACCACCGTATTCTCAAACCAAGAGTCTCGCGATCGAGTTGTCAGTTCTTAAGAGTTACATTGGTCCCGTGAGAAGTGTTGGAGCCTCCCACATGGCCGTTCGGGGGCTATTTTGGGGTTTTACCCTCTACGCCATGTTTTTAAGCCTAAGTCTATAAATATGAAAAATATCATCAAATTCTCAAACCGAGAGTCCCGTGGCTACGTGGTCAGTTCCTACGAGTTACATTGGTCCCGTGGGAGGTGTTGGTGCCACCCACGGGCCCGTTAGGGGGCAGTTTTGGGTTTTCACCCTCTAACGCCATGTTTCTAAACCTAAGTCTAGAAATGTGAAAATTATCATTATATTCTCAAACTGGGAGTCTCAGGGCTGCGCGGTCAGTTCCACCGTGTTACATTGGTCCCGTGGGAGGTGTCGGTGCCACCCACGGGGCCGTTCAGGGGCTGTTTTTGGTTTTCACCCTCTAACGTCGTGTTTTTAAGCCTATGTTTAGAATATGCAAATTACCATCGTATTCTCAAATCGAGAGTCCCGCGGCTACGTGATCAGTTCCTACCAGTTACATTGGTCCCGTGGGAGGTGTTGGTGCCTCCCTCGGGGCCATTTGGGGGCTGTTTTGGGTTTTCACACTCAAACGCCATGTTTTTAGGCCTAAGTCTAGAAATGTGCAAATTACCGTCGTATTCTCAAACCGGGAGTCCCGCGACTGCGTGGTGAGTTCCTAAGAGTTACATTGGTCCCGTGGGAGGGGTTAGTGCCTCCCACGTGGCCGTTCGGGGTCTGTTTTGGGTTTTCACCCTCCAACGCCATATTTTTAAGCCTAAGTCTAGAAATATGCAAATTATCATTATATTCTCAAATCGAGAATGACGCGACAGTGTGGTCAGTTCATATGAGTTACATAGGTCCCGTGGGAGGTGTTGGTGCCACCCACAGGGTCGTTCGGGGGCTATTTTGGGTTTTCACCCTCTAACGCCATGTTTTAAGCCTAAGTCTAGAAATATGAAAATTACCGTCGTATTCTCAAGTAGGGAGTCCCTCAGTTGAGTGGTGAGTTCCTACGAGTTACATTGGTCCCGTGGGAGTTGTTGGTGCCACCCACAGGGCTGTTCGGGGGAAGTTTTGGATTGTCACCCTCTAACCCCCATGTTTTTAAGCCTAAGTGTTGAAATATGCAAATTATCGTCGTATTCTCAAACTGGGAGTCTCAGGGCTGCGCGGTCAGTTCCAACGTGTTACATTGGTCCCGTGAGAGGTGTCGGTGCCACACACAGGGCCTTTCAGGGGCTATTTTTGGTTTTCACCCTCTAACATCGTGTCTTTAAGCCTATGTTTAGAATATGCAAATTACCATCGTATTCTCAAACCGAGAGGCCCGCGGCTACGTGATCAGTTCCTACCAGATACATTGGTCCCGTGGGAGGTGTTGGTGCCTCCCACGGGGTCGTTTGGGGGCTGTTTTGGGTTTTCACCCTCCAACGCCATGTTTTTAAGCCTAAGTCTGGAAATGTGCAAATTACCGCCGTATTCTCAAACCGGGAGTCGCGCGACTGCGTTGTAAGTTCCTAAGAGTTACATTGGTCCCGTGGGAGGGGTTAGTGCCTCCCACGGGGCCGTTCGGGGTCTGATTTTGGTTTTCACCCTAAAACGCCATATTTTTAAGCCTAAGTCTAGATATATGCAAATTATCATTATATTCTCAAACCGAGAATCACGCGGCTGCGTGGTCAGTTGCTATGAGTTACATAGGTCCTGTGGGAGGTGTTGGTGCCACCCACAGGGTCGTTCGGGGGCTGTTTTGGGTTTTCACCCTCTAACGCCATGTTTTAAGCCTAAGTCTAGAAATATGCAAATTACCATCGTATTCTCAAGTAGGGAGTCCCTTGGTTGAGTGGTGAGTTCCTACGAGTTACATTGGTCCCGTGGGAGGTGTTGGTGCCACCCACGGGGCTGTTCGGGGGAAGTTTTGGATTGTCACCCTCTAACGCCATGTTTTTAAGACTAAGTCTTGAAATATGCAAATTATCATCGTATTCTCAAACTGGGAGTCTCAGGGTTGCTCGGTCAGTTCCAACGTGTTACATTGGTCCCGTGGGAGGTGTCGGTGCCACCCACGGGGCCTTTCAGGGGTTGTTTTTGGTTTTCACCCTCTAACGTCGTGTCTTTAAGCTTATGTTTAGAATATGCAAATTACCATCGTATTCTAAAACCGAGAGGCCCGCGGCTACGTGATCAGTTCCTACGAGTTACGTTGATCCCGTGGGAGGTGTTGGTGCCTCTCACAGGGCCGTTCGAGGGCTATTTTTTGTTTTCACCCACTAACGCCGTATTTTTAAGCCTATGTCTAGAAATATGCAAATTATCGTCGTATTCTAAAACCGGGAGTCCCGCGGCTACGTGGTCAGTTCCTACGAGTTACATTGGTCCCGTTGGAAGTATTGGTGACTCCCACGGCTCCGTTCGGGGGAATTTTTGGGTTCTCACCCTCTAACGCCATGTTTTAAGCCTAAGTCTAGAAATATGGAAATTATCGTCGTATTCTCAAATAGGGAGTCCTGCGGTTGAGTGGTGAGTTCCTATGAGTTACATTAGTCCCGAGGCAGGTGTTGGTGCCACCCATGGGGCCGTTCGGGGGCAGTTTTGGGTTTTCACCCTCTAACGCCATGTTTTTAAGCCTAAGTCTCGAAATATACAAATTATCTTCGTATTCTCAAATCGGGAGTCCCGCGGCTGCGTGGTCAGTTCCTACGAGTTACATTGGTCCCGTGGGAGGTGTTAGTGACATCCACGGGGACGTTCGAGGGCTATTTTGGGTTTTCACCCTATAACGCCATATTTTTAAGCCTAAGTCTAGAAATATGCAAATTATCATCGTATTCTCAAATAGGGAGTCCTGTGGCTACATGGTCAGTTCCTACGAGTTACGTTGGTCCCGTGGGAGGAGTTTGTGCCTCTCACAGGGCCGTTCGAGGGCTATTTTGGGTTTTCACCCTCTAACGCCATGTTTTTAAGAATAAGTCTAGATATAGGCAAATTATCGTCGTATTCTCAAACCGGGAGTCCCGCAGCTACGTGGTCAGTTCCTACGAGTTATATTTGTCCCGTGGGAGGTGTTGGTGCCACCCTCGGGGCCGTTCGCGGGCAGTTTTCAGTTTTCACCCTTTGACGCCACGTTTTTAAGCCTAAGTCTAGAAATATGCAAATTATCGTCCTATTCTCAAACCGGGAGTCCCGCGGCTACGTGGTCAGTTCCTACGATTTACATTGGTCCCGTTGGAGGTATTGGTGAATCCCACGGGGCCGTTCGGGGGGGTTTTTAGGCTCTCACCCTCTAACGCTAAGTTTTTAAGCCTAAGTATAGAAATATGTAAATTACCATCGTATTGGTAAACCGGGAGTCCCGCGGCTACGTGGTCAGTTCCTACGAGTTACATTGGTCCCGTGGGAGGTGTTGGTGCCTCCCACGGGGACGTTGAGGGGCTGTTTTGAGTTCTAACCCTCTAACGCCATGTTTTTAAGCCTAAGTCTAGAAATATGCAAATTATCATCGTATTCTCAAACCGGGAGTCTTATGGCTGCGTGGTCAGTTCCTACGAGTTATATTGGTCCCGTGGGAGGTGTTAGTGCCTCCCACGTGGCCGTTTGGGAGATATTTTGGGTTTTCACCCTCTAACGCCATGTTTTTAAGCCTATGTCGAGAAATATGCAAATTATTATCGTATTCTCAAACAGGGAGTCTCGCGGCTGTGTGGTCAGTTCCTACAAGTTACATTGGTCCCGTGGGAGGTTTTGGTGCCTCCCACGGGGCCGTTCGGGGGCTATTTTGGGTTTTCACCCTCTAACGCCATGTTTTTTAGTCTAAGTCTAGAAATATGCAAATTATCGTCGTATTATCAAACCGGGAGTCTCGCGGATGCGTGGTCAGTTCCTACGAGTTACATTGGTCCCGTGGGAGGTGTTGATGTCTCCCAAGGGGTCGTTCAGGGGTTGTTTTTGGTTTTCACCCTCTAACACCATATTTTTAAACCTAAGTCTATAAATATACAAATTATCTTCGTATTCTCAATCCGGGAGTCCCGCGGCTGCGTGGTCAGTTCCTACGAGTCACATTTGTCCCGTGGGTGGTGTTGGTGCCACCCACAGGGCCATTCTGGGGCAGTTTTGGGTTTTCACCCTCCAACACCATGTTTTTAAGCCTAAGTCTAGAAATATGCAAATTATCATAATATGCTCAAACCAGGAGTCCCGTGGTTGCGTTGTCAGTTCCTGCGAGTTACATTGGTCCCGTGGGATGTGTTGGTGCCATCCAGAGGGCCGTTCAGGGGCAGTTTTGGGTTTTCACCCTCTAATGCCATGTTTTTCAGCCTAAGTTTAGAAATATGAAAATTATCGTCGTATTCTCAAACTGGGAGTCCTGCGGCTATATGGTCAGTTCCTACTAGTTACATTGGTCCCGTAGGAGGTGTTGGTGCCTCCCTCGGGGCCGTTCGGGGCTATTTTTGGTTTTTACCATCTAACGCCATGTTTTTAAGCCTAAGTCTTGAAATATGCAAATTATCGTCGTATTATCAAATCGGGAGTCCCATGGCTATGTGGTCAGTTCCTACGAGTTTCGTTGGTCCCGTGGGAGGTGTTGGTGCATCCCACAGGGCCGTTCGAGGGCTGTTTTGGGTTTTCAACCTCTAACACCATGTTTTTAAGCCTAAGTCTAGAAATATGAAAATTATCATCATATTCTCAAACTGGGAGTCTCGCGAATGCGTGGACAGTTCCTACGAGTTACATTGGTCCCGTGGGCGGTGTTGGTGCTACCCACGGAGCCGTTTGGGGGCAGTTTTGGTTTTCACTCTCTAACGTCACGTTTTTAAGCCCAAGTCTGGAAATATGCAAATTATCATCGTATTCTCGAATAGGTAGTTCCGCGTCTACGAGGTCAGTTCCTAAGAGTTATAGTAGTCTCGTGGGAGGTGTTAGTGCCACCCACGAGGCCGTTCAGGGTCTGTTTTGGGTTTTAACCCACTAACGCCATATTTTTAAGCCTAAGTCTTGAAGTATGCAAATTATCGTCATATTCTAAAATAGGGAGTCCCGAGGTTGCGTGGTCAGTTCCTACGAGTTATATTTTACCCGTGTGAGGTGTTGGTGCCACCCACGGGGTCGTTCGGCGGCAGTTTTGGGTTTTCACACTCTAACGCCACGTTTTTAGGCCTAAGTCTAGAAATATGCAAATTACCGTCGTATTCTCAAACCGGGAGTCACGTGGCTACGTGGTCAGTTCCTACGAGTTACATTGGTCCCATGGGAGGTGTTGGTACCTCCCACGTGGCCGTTTTGGGGATTTTTTGTGTTTTCACCCTCTAACGCCATGTTTTGAAGATTAAGTCCAGAAATATGCAAATTATCGTTGTATTCTCAAACCGGGAGTCCCCCGGCTGCGTGGTCAGTTCCTAAGAGTTACATTGGTCCCGTGGGAGGTGTTGGAACCTCCTACGAGGCCTTTCGGGGCTTTTTTGGGTTCTCATGATCCAACGCCATGTATTTAAGCATAAGTCTAGAAATATGCAAATTATCATCATATTCTCAAACCGGGAGTCCCACGAATGCGTGGTCAGTTCCTACGAGTAACATCGGTCCCGTGGGAGGTGTTGGTGCCACCCGCGGGGCCGTTCGGTTGCTATTTTGGGTTTTCACCCTCTAATGCCATGTTTGTAAGCCTAAGTCTAAAAATATGCAAATTATTGTTGTATTCCGAAATCGGGAGTCCCGCGGCTGTGTGGTCAGTTCCTACGAGTTACATTGGTCCCGTGGGAGGTGTTGCTGTCTCCCACGGGGCCGTTCAGGGGCTGTTTTTGGTTTTCACTCTCTAACGCCATGTTTTTAAGCCTAAGTCTAGAAATATGCAAATTATCTTTGTATTGTCAAACCAGGAGTCCCGCGGCTGCGTGGTCTGTTCCTACGAGTCACATTGGTCCCGTGGGAGGTGTTGGTGCCACCCACGGGGAGATTCGGAGGCAGGTTTGGGTTTTCACCATCCAACACCATGTTTTTAAGCCTAAGTATAGAAATATGCAAATTATCATCGTATTCTCAAAGTCCCGCGGCTACGTGGTCAGTTCCTGTTAGTTACATTGGTCCCGTGGGAGGTGTTGGTGCCATCTATCGGGCCGTTCGGGGGCAGTTTTGGGTTTTCACCCTCTAACGCCATGTTTTTCAGCCTAAGTCTAAAAATATGTAAATTATCGTCGTATTATCAAACCGAGAGTCCTGCGGCTACGTGGTCAGTTCCTACGAGTTACATTGGTCCCGTGGGAGGTGTTGGTGCCTCCCTCGGGGCCGTTTGGGGGCTATTTATGGTTTTCACCCTCTAACGCCATGTTTTTAAGCCCAAGTCCAGAAATATACCAAATTTGATCGTATTCTCAAACTGGGAGACCCATGACTGCGGGGTCAGCCCCTACGAGTTACATTTGTCTCGTGGGAGGTGTTGGTTCCACCTACGGGGCCGTTCGGGGGTTGTTTCAAGTTTTCACCCTCTAACGCCATGTTTTGCATAAGTCCAAAAATATGAAAATTAATGTCATATTCTCAAACTGGGAGTCTCGCGGCTGTGCAGTCAGTTCCTTCGAGTTACATTGGTCTCGTGGGTGGTGTTGGTGCCACCCACGGGGCCGTTCGGGGATTGTTTCATATTTTCACCCTCTAACGCCATGTTTTTTAGGCTAAGTATAGAAATATGCAAATTATCAACGTATACTCAAACAGGGGGACCCGTGGCTGCAAGGTCAATTCTACGACTAACATTGATCCCGTGGGAGGTGTAGTGCTACCCACGGGGCCGTTCGAGGGTTGTTTCGAATTTTCACCACCTAACGCAATGTTTTGGTTAAGTTTAGAAATATGCAAATTATTGTCATATACTCAAATCGGGAGTCCAGTGCCTGCGTGGTCGGTTCTTACGAGTTACATTGGTCCTGTGGTAGGAGTCGGTGCCTCCCACAGGGCCGTTCAGGGGCTGTTTTGGGTCTTCTCCCACAAACGCCATGTTATGCGTATGTTTAGAAATATGCAAATTACCATCGTATTCTCAAACCAAGAGTCTCGCGATCGAGTTGTCAGTTCTTAAGAGTTACATTGGTCCCGTGAGAAGTGTTGGAGCCTCCCACAGGGTCGTTCGGGGGCTATTTTGGGGTTTTACCCTCTACGCCATGTTTTTAAGCCTAAGTCTATAAATATGAAAAATATCATCAAATTCTCAAACCGAGAGTCCCGTGGCTGCATGGTCAGTTCCTACGAGTTACATTGGTCCCGTGGGAGTTGTTGGTGCCACCCACGGGGCCGTTAGGGGGCAGTTTTGGGTTTTCACCCTCTAACGCCATGTTTTTAAGCCTAAGTGTAGAAATGTGAAAATTATCGTCGTATTCTCAAACTGGGAGTCTTAGGGCTGCGCGGTCAGTTCCAACGTGTTACATTCGCCCCGTGGGAGGTGTCGGTGCCACCCACGGGGCCGTTCAAGGGCTGTTTTTGGTTTTCACCCTCTAACGTCGTGTTTTTAAGCCTTTGTTTAGAATATGCAAATTACCATCGTATTCTCAAATCGAGAGTCCCGCGGCTACGTGATCAGTTCCTACCAGTTACATTGGTCCCGTGGTAGGTGTTGGTGCCTCCCACGGGGTCGTTTGGGGGCTGTTTTGGGTTTTCACCCTCCAACGCCATGTTTTTAAGCCTAAGTATGGAAATGTGCAAATTATCGTCGTATTCTCAAACCGGGAGTCCCGCGACTGCGTTGTAAGTTCCTAAGAGTTACATTGGTCCCATGGGAGGGGTTAGTGCCTCCCACAGGGTCGTTCGGGGTCTGTTTTCGGTTTTCACCCTCCAACGCCATATTTTTAAGCTTAACTCTAGAAATATACAAATTATCATTATATTCTCAAACCGAGAATCACGCGGCTGCGTGGTCAGGTCCTATGAGTTACATAGGTCCCGTAGTAGGTGTTGGTGCCCCCCACAGGGTCGTTCGGGGGCTGTTTTGGGTTTTCACCCTCTAACGCCATGTTTTAAGCCTAAGTCTAGAAAAATGCAAATTGCCGTCGTATTCTCAAGTAGGGAGTCCCTCGGTTGAGTGGTGAGTTACTACGAGTTACATTGGTCCCGTGGGAGGTGTTGGTGCCACCCACGGGGCTGTTCGGGGGCAGTTTTGGATTGTCACCCTCTAACGCCATGTTTTTAAGCATAAGTCTTGAAATATGCAAATTATCATCGTATTCTCAAACTGGGAGTCTCAGGGCTGCTCGGTCAGTTCCAACGTGTTACATTGGTCCCGTGGGAGGTGTCGGTGCCACCCACGGGGCCTTTCAGGGGCAGTTTTGGTTTTCACCCTCTAACGTCGTGTCTTTAACCTTATGTTTAGAATATGCAAATTACCATCGTATTCTCAAACTGAGAGGCCCGTGGCTACATGATCAGTTCCTACCAGTTACATTGGTCCCGTGGGAGGTGTTGGTGCCTCCCAGGGGGCCTTTGTGGGGGCTGTTTTGGGTTTTCACCCTCAAACGCCATGCTTTTAAGCCTAAGTCTGGAAATGTGCAAATTACCGTCGTATTCTCAAACCATGAGTCCCGCAACTGCGTGGTGAGTTCCTAAGAGTTACATTGGTCCCGTGGGAGGGGTTAGTGCCTCCCACGGGGCCGTTCGAGGTCTGTGTTTGGTTTTTACCCTCCAACGCCATATTTTTAAGCCTAAGTCTAGAAATATGCAAATTATCATTATATTCTCAAACCGGGAGTCATGCGGCTACGTGGTCAGTTCCTATGAGTTACATAGGTCCCGTGGGAGGTGTTGGTACCACCCACAGGGTCGTTCGGGGGCTGTTTTGGGTTTTCACCCTCTAACGCCATGTTTTAAACCAAAGTATAGAAATATGAAAATTACCATCGTATTCTCAAATATGGAGTCCCACGGTTGAGTGGTGAGTTCCTACGAGTTACATTGGTCCCGAGGGAGGTGTTGGTGCCACCCATGGGGCCGTTCGGGGGCAGTTTTGGGTTTTCACCCTCTAACGCCATGTTTTTAAGCCTAAGTCTTGAAATATGCAAATTATATTCGTATTCTCAAATCGGGAGTCCCGCGGCTGCGTGGTCAGTTCCTACGAGTTACATTGGTCCCGTGGGAGGTGTTAGTGACATCCACGGGGGCGTTCGAGGGCTATTTTGGGTTTTCACCCTATAACGCCATGTTTCTAAGCCTAAGTCTAGAAATATGCAAATTATCATCATATTCTCAAATCGGGAGTCCTGTGGCTACATGGTCAGTTCCTACGAGTTACGTTGGTCCCGTGGGAGGTGTTTGTGCCTCTCACAGGGCCGTTCGAGGGCTATTTTGGGTTTTCACCCTCTAACGCCATGTTTTTAAGCCTAAGTCTAGAAATATGCAAATTATCGTCGTATTCTCAAACCAGGAGTCCCGCGGCTACGTGGTCAGTTCCTACGAGTTATATTTGTCCCGTGGGAGGTGTTGGTGCCACCCTCGGGGCCGTTTGCGGGCATTTTTCGGTTTTCACCCTCTGACGCCACGTTTTTAAGCCTAAGTCTAGAAATATGCAAATTACCGTCCTATTCTCAAATCGGGAGTCCCGCGGCTACGTGGTCAGTTCCTACGATTTACATTGGTCCCGTGGGCAGTATTGGTGACTCCCACGGGGCCGTTCGGGGGGATTTTTGGGTTCTCACCTTCTAACGCCAAGTTTTTAAGCCTAAGTCTAGAAATATATAAATTACCATCGTATTTGTAAACCGGGAGTCCCGCCACTGCGTGATCAGTTCCTACGAGTTACATTGGTCCCGTGGGAGGTGTTGGTGCCTCCCACGGGGACGTTCAGGGGTTGTTTTGAGTTTTCACCCTCTAACGCCATGTTTTTAAGCCTAAGTCTAGAAATATGCAAATTATCATCGTATTCTCAAATCGGGAGTCATGCAGCTACGTGTCTGTTCCTACGAGTTACATTGGTCCCGTGGGAGGTGTTAGTGCCTCCCATGTGGCCGTTTTGGAGCTGTTTTGGGCTTTCACCCTCTAACGCCATGTTTGTTAGCCTATGTTGAGAAATATGCAAATTATCATCGTATTCTCAAACTGGGAGTGTCGCAGCTGCGCAGTCTGATCCTACGAGTTACATTAGTCCCGTGGGAGGTTTTGGTGCCTCCCACGGGGCCGTTCGGGGGCTATTTTGGGTTTTCACCCTCTAACGCCATGTTTTTTAGTCTAAGTCTAGACATATGCAAATTATTGTCGTATTATCAAACCGGGAGTCTCGCGGATGCGTGGTCAGTTCCTACGATTTACATTGGTCCCGTGGGAGGTGTTGATGTCTCCCAAGGGGCCGTTCAGGGGTTGTTTTTGGTTTTCAACCTCTAGCGCCATGTTTTTAAGCCTAAGTCTAGAAATATACAAATTATCTTCATATTCTCAAAGCGATAGTCCCGCGGCTGCGTGGTCAGTTCTAACGAGTCACATTGGTCCCGTGGGAGGTGTTGGTGCCACCCAAAGGGCCATTCGGGGGCAGTTTTGGGTTTTCACCCTCCAACACCATGCTTTTAAGCCTAAGTCTAGAAATATGCAAATTATCATCATATGCTCAAACCAGGAGTCCCGTGGTTGCGTTGTCAGTTCCTGCGAGTTACATTGGTCCTGTGGGAGGTTTTGGTGCCATCCACGGGGCCGTTCGGGGCAAGTTTTGGGTTTTCACCCTCTAACGCCATGTTTTTCACCCTAAGTTTAGAAATATGCAAATTATCGTCATATTCTCAAACCGGGAGTCCTGTGGCTACGTGGTCAGTTCCTACGAGTTACATTGGTCCCGTAGGAGGTGTTGGTGCCTCCCTCGGGGCCGTTCGGGGCTATTTTTGGTTTTCACCCTCTAACGCCATGTTTTTAAGCCTAAGTCTTGAAATATGCAAATTATCATCGTATTCTCAAACCGGGAGTCCCGTGGCTATGTGGTCAGTTCTTACGAGTTACGTTGGTCCCGTGGGAGGTGTTGATGCATCCCGTAGGGCTGTTCACGGGCAGTTTTGGGTTTTCAACCTCTAACACCATGTTTTTAAGCCTAAGTCTAGAAATATGCAAATTATCGTCGTATTCTCAAACTGGGAGTCTCTCGGCTGCGTGGCCAGTTCCTACGAGTTACATTGGTCCCGTGATCAGTGTTGGTGCTACCCAGGGGGCCGTTCGGGGGCAGTTTTGGTTTTCACCCTCTAACACCATGTTTTTAAGCCCAAGTCTAGAAATATGCAAATTATCATCGTATTCTCAAACAGGTAGTTCCGCGTCTACGTGGTCAGTTCCTAAGAGTGATAGTAGTCTCATGGGAGGTGTTAGTGCCACCCACGGGGCCGTTCATGGTCTGTTTTGGGTTTTAACCCACTAACGCCATATTTTTAAGCCTAAGTCTTAAAATATGCAAATTATCATAATATTCTCAAATCGGGAGTCCCGAGGCTGCGTGATCAGTTCCTACGAGTTATATTTTACCCGTGTGAGGTGTTGGTGCCACCCACGGGCCGTTCGGTGGTAGTTTTCGGTTTTCACACTCTAACGCCACATTTTTAGGCCTAAGTCTAGAAATATGCAAATTACCATCGTATTCTCAAACCGGGAGTCTCGTGGCTACGTGGTCAGTTTCTACGAGTTACGTTGGTCCCGTGGGAGGTGTTGGTGCCTCTCACAGGGCCGTTCGAGGGCTATTTTTGGTTTTCACCCACTAACACCGTATTTTAAGCCTAAGTCTAGCAATATGCAAATTATAATTGTATTCTCAAATCGGGAGTCCCGCGGCTGCGTGGTCAGTTCCTAAGAGTTACATTGGTCCCGTGGGAGGTGTTGGTGCCTCCTACGGGGCCGTTCGGGGCTTTTTTCGGTTCTCATGATCCAACGCCATGTATTTAAGCATAAGTCTAGAAATACGCAAATTATGATCATATTCTCAAACCGGGAGTCCCACGGATGCGTGGTCAGTTCCTACGAGTAACATAGGTCCCGTGGGAGGTGTTGGTGCCACCCGCGTGGCCGTTCGGTGTCTATTTTGGGTTTTCACCCTCTAATGCAAAGTTTTTAATCCTAAGTCTAGAAATATTTAAATTATCTTCGTATTCTCAAACCGGGAGTCCCACGGCTGCGTGGTCTGTTCCTACGAGTCACATTGGTCCTGTGGGAGGTGTTGCTGCCACCCACGGCAGTCTTGGGTTTTCACCCTCCAACACCATGTTTTTAAGCCTAAGTCTAGAAATATGTAAATTATCATCGTATTCTCAAACCAGGAGTCCCGCGGCTGCGTGGTCAGTTCCTGCTAGTTACATTGGTCCCGTGGGAGGTGTTGGTGCCAACTGTCGGGCCGTTCGGGGGCAATTTTGCATTTTCACCCTCTAACGCCATGTTTTTCAGCCTAACTCTAAAAATATACAAATTATCATCGTATTATCTAATCGGGAGTCCTGCGGCTAAGTGGTCAGTTCCTACGAGTTACATATGTCCCGTGGGAGGTGTTGGTACTGCCCACGGGGTCGTTCGTGGGCTGTTTTGGGTTTTCACCCTCTAACACCATTTTTTAAGCCTAAGTCTAGAAATATGCAGATTATCATCATATTCTCAAAACACGTGTCCCACGACTGTGTGGTCAGTTCCTACGAGTTACATTGGTCCCGTGGGAGGTGTTGGTCCCACCCACGGGGCCGTTCAGGGTCTGTTTTGGGTTTTCCCCAACTAACGCCATATTTTTAAGCCTAAGTCTCGACATATGCAAATTATCGTCATATTTTCAAACTGAGAGTCCCGAGGCTGCGTGGTCAGTTCCTACGAGTTATATTTGACCCGTGGGAGGTGTTGGTGCCACCCACGGGGCCGTTTGGTGGCAGTTTTGGTTTTTCACACTCCAACGTAACATTTTTTAGGCGTAAGTCGAGAAATATGCAAATTACCGTCATAATCTCAAACCGGGAGTCCCGTGGCTACGTGGTCAGTTCTTACGAGTTACATTGGTCCCATGGGAGGTGTTGGTACCTCCCACGGGGCCGTTTGGGGGCTTATTTGGGTTTTCACCCTCTAACGCCATGTTTTTAAAATTGGGTCTGGAAATATGCAAATTATTATCGTATTCTCAAACCGGGAGTCGCGCGGCTGCGTGGTCAGATCCTAATAGGTACATCGGTCCCGTGGGAGGTGTTGGTGCCTCCTACGGGGCCGTTCGGGGTCTGTTTTTGGTTTTCATGCCCCAACGCCATGTTTTTAAGCCCAAGTCTAAAAATATGCAAATTATCATCATATTCTCAAACCGGGAGTCCCGCGGCTGCGTTGTCAGTTCCAACGAGTTACATAGGTCCCGTGGGAGGTGTTGGTGCCACCCGCGGGGCCGTTCGGGGGCTATTTTGGGTTTTCACCCTCTAACGCCATGTTTTTAAGCCTAAGTATAGACATATGAAAATTATTATTGTATTCTCAAACCAGGAGTCCCGCGGCTGCGTGGTGAGTTCCTACGAGTTACATTGGTCCCGCGGGAGGTGATGGTGCGACCCATGGGGCCGTTCGGGGGCAGTTTTGGTTTTCACCCTCTAACGCCATGTTTTTAAGACCAAGTCTAGAAATATGCAAATTATGTTCCTATTCTCAAATCGGTACTTCCGCGTCTATGTGGTAAGTTCCTACGAGTTACATTGGTCCCGTGGGAGGTGTTAGTGACACCCACGTGGCCGTTCGGGACTGTTTTGGGTTTTCACCCACTAACCCTATATTTTTAAGCCTAAGTCTAGAAATGTGAAAACTATCATCTTATTCTCAAACCAGGAGTTCCGAGACTGCGTGGTCTGTTCCTACGGGTTATATATGTCCCGTGGGAGGTGTTGGTGCCACCCACGGGGCCGTTCGGGGGCAGTTTTGGGTTTCCACCCTCTAATGCCACGTTTTTAAGCCTAACTCTAGAAATATGCAAATTACCGTCCTATTCTCAAACCGAGAGTCCCGCGGCTACGTGGTCAGTTCCTACAAGTTACATTGGACTCGTGGGAGGTGTTGGTGCCTCCCACGGGGCCGTTTGGGGGCTTTTTTAGGTTTTCACCCTCTAACGCCATGTTTTTAAGATTAAGTCAAGAAATATGCAAATTATCGTCGTATTCTCAAATCGGGAGTCCCGCGGCTGCGTGGTCAGTTCCTAAGAGTTACATTGGTCCCGTGGGAGGTGTTGGTGCCTCCCACGGGGCCGTTCGGGGGAAGTTTTGGGTTTTCACACTCCAACGCCATATTTTTGAGTCTAAGTCTAGAAATATGAAAATTATCATCATATTCTCAAATCGGGAGTCCCGCGGCTGCGTGGTCAGTTCCTACGAGTTACATAGGTCCCGTGGGAGGTGTTGGTGCCACCCACGAGGCCGATCGGGGGCTATTTTGGGTTTTCACCCTCTAACGCCATGTTTTTAAGCCTAACTCTAGATATATACAAATTATCATCGTATGCTCAAACCAAGAGTCCCGCAGCTACGTTGTCAGCTCCTACGAGTCACATTAGTCCCGTGGGAGGTGTTGGTGCCACCCACGGGGCCATTCAGGGGCAGTTGTGGGTTTTCACCCTCTAACGTCATATTTTTAAACCTAAGTTTAAAAGTATTCAAATTATCATCGTATTCTCAAACCAGGAGTCCCGAGGCTACATGGTCTGTTCCAACAAGTTATATTTGTCCCGTGGGAGGTGTTGGTGCCACCCACGGGGCCGTTCGGGGGTAGTTTTGGGTTTTCACCCTCTAACGCCACGTTTTTAATCCTAAGTCTAGAAATGTGCAAATCACCTTCGTATTCTCAAATCGGGAGTCCTGTGGCTACGTGGTCAGTTTCTACGACTTACATTGCTCCCGTGGGAGGTGTTGGTGCCTCCCACGGGCCGTTCGGGGGCTATTTTGGGTTTTCACCCTCCAAAGCCATGTTTTTAAGCCTAAGTATAGAAAAATACAAATTATCATCATATGCTCAAACCAGGAGTACCGTGGTTGCGTTGTCAGTTCCTGCGAGTTACATTGGTCGCGTGGGAGGTGTTGGTGCCATCCACGGGGCCGTTCGGGGGCAGTTTTGGGTATTTCACCCTCTAACGCCATGTTTTTCACCCTAAGTTTAGAAATATGCAAATTATCATCGTATTCTCAAACCGGGAGTCCTGCGGCTACGTGGTCAGTTCCTACGAGTTACATTGGTCCCGTAGGAGGTGTTGGTGCCTCCCTCGGGGCCGTTCGGGGGCTATTTTTGGTTTTCACCCTCTAACGCCATGTTTTTAAGCCTAACTCTTGAAATATGCAAATTATCGTCGTATTCTCAAACCGGGAGTCCCGTGGCTATGTGGTCAGTTCCTATGAGTTACGTTGGTCCCGTGGGAGGTGTTGGTGCATCCCATAGGGCCGTTCGAGGGCTGTTTTGGGTTTTCATCCTCTAACGCCATGTTTTTAATTCTAAGTCTAGAAATATGAAAATTATCATCGCATTCTCAAACAGGTAGTTCCACGTCTACGTGGTTAATTCCTAAGAGTTACAGTAATCTCGTGGGAGGTGTTAATGCCACCCACGGGGTCGTTCAGGGTCTGTTTTTTGTATTCACCCACTAACACCATATTTTTAAGCCTAACTCTTGAAATATGCAAATTATCATCATATTCTCAAACCGGGAGTCCCGAGGCTACGTGGTCAGTTCCTATGAGTTATATCTGATCCGTGGGAGGTGTTGGTGCCACCCACGGGGCCGTTCGAGGGTAGTTTTGGGTTTTCACACTCTAACACCACATTTTTAGGCCTATGCCTAGAAATATGCAAATTACCATCGTATTCTCAAACCGGGAGTCCCGTGGCTACGTGGTAAGTTCCTATGAGTTACATTGGTCCCATGGGAGGTGTTGGTGCCTCCCACGTGGCCGTTTGGGGGCTTTTTTGTGTTTTCACCCTCTAACGCCATGTTTTGAAGATTAAGTCTAGAAATATGGAATTTATCGTTGTATTCTCAAACCGGGACTCCCGCGGCTACGTGGTCAGTTCCTAAGAGTTACATTGGTCCCGTGGGAGGAGTTGGTGCCTCCTACGGTGCCGTTCGGGGCTTTTTTGGGTTCTCACACTCCAACGCCATGTTTGAAGCCTAAGTCTAGAAATATACAAATTATCATCATATTCTCAAACCGGGAGTCCCACGACTCAGTGGTCAGTTCCTACGAGTTACATAGGTCCCGTGGGAGGTGTTGGTGCCACCCACGGGGCCGTTCGGGGGCTATTTTGGATTTTTACCCTCTAACGCCATGTTTTTAAGACTAAGTCTAGATATATATAAAATTATCATTGTATGCCCAAACCGAGAGTCCCGCAGCTACGTTGTCAGCTCCTACAAGTCACATTGGTCCCGTGGGAGGTGTTGGTGCCACCCACGGGGCCGTTCAGGGACAGTTGTGGGTTTTCACCCTCTAACGTCATATTTTCAAACCTAAGTTTAAAAATATTCAAATTATCATCGTATTCTCAAACCAGGAGTCCCGAGGCTACATGGTCTGTTCCAACAAGTTATATTTGTCCCGTGGAGGTGTTGGTGCCACCCACGGGGCCGTTCGGGGGTAGTTTTGGGTTTTCACCCTCTAACGCTACGATTTTAAGCCTAAGTCTAGAAATGTGCAAATCACCTTCGTATTCTTAAATCGGGAGTCCTGTGGATACGTGGTTAGTTTCTACGACTTTCATTGCTCCCGTGGGAGGTGTTGGTGCCTCCCACGGGCCGTTCGGGGGCTATTTTGGGTTTTCACCCTCCAAAGCCATGTTTTTAAGCCTAAGTCTAGAAAAATGCAAATTATCATCGTATGCTCAAACCAGGAGTCCCGTGATTGCGTTGTCAGTTCCTGGGCGTTACATTGGTCCCGTGGGAGGTGTTGGTGCCATGTTCGGGGGCAGTTTTGGGTTTTTCACCCTCTAACACCATGTATTTCAACCTAAGTTGAGAAATATGCAAATTATCATCGTATTCTCAAACCGGGAGTCCTGCGGCTACGTGGTCAGTTCCTACGAGTTACATTGGTCCCGTAGGAGGTGTTGGTGCCTCCCTTGGGGCCGTTCGGGGGCTATTTTTTGTTTTCACCCTCTAACGCCATGTTTTTAAGCCTAAGTCTTGAAATATGAAAATTATCGTCATATTCTCAAACCGGGAGTCCCGTGGCTATGTGGTCAGTTCCCACGAGTTATGATGGTCCCGTGGGAGGTGTTGGTGCATCCCACAGGGCCGTTCGAGGGCTGTTTTGGGTTTTCACCCTCTAACACCATCTTTTTAAGCCTAAGTCTAGAAATATGCAAATTATCATCGTACTCTCAAACAGGTAGTTCCGCGTCTACGTGGTTAATTCCTAAGAGTTACAGTAGTCTCGTGGGAGGTGTTAATGCCACCCACGGGGCTGTTCAGGGTCTGTTTTTTGTTTTCACCCCCTAACGTCATATTTTTAAGCCTAAGTTTTGAAGTATGCAAATTATTATCATTTTCTCAAATCGAGAGTCCCGAGGGTGCGTGGTCAGTTCCTACGAGTTATATCTGACCCGTGGGAGGTGTTAGTGCCACCCACGGGGCCGTTCGAGGGTAGTTTTGGGTTTTCACACTCTAACACCATGGTTTTAGGCCTAAGTCTAGAAATATGGAATTTATCGTTGTATTCTCAAACCGGGACTCCCGCGGCTGCGTGGTCAGTTCCTAAGAGTTACATTGGTCCCGTGGGAGGTGTTGGTGCCTCCTACGGCGCCGTTCGGGGCTTTTTTGGGTTCTCACACTCCAACGCCATGTTTGAAGCCTAATTCTAGAAATATGCAAATTATCATCATATTCTCAAACCGGGAGTCCCACGACTGAGTGGTCATTTCCTACGAGTTACATAGGTCCCGTGGGAGGTGTTAGTGCCACCCGCGGGGCCGTTCGGGGGCTATTTTGGGTTTTCACCCTCTAATGCCATGTTTTTAAGCCTAAGTCTAGAAATATGCAAATTATCATTGTATTCCGAAATTGGGAGTCCCGTGGCTACGTGGTGAGTTCCTATGAGTTACATTGGTCCCGTGGGAGGTGTTGATGTCTCCCACGGGGCCGTTCAGGGGCTGTTTTTGGTTTTCACCCTCTAACGCCGTGTTTTTAAGCCTAAATCTAGAAATATGCAAATTATCTTCGTATTCTCAAACCGGGAGTCCCGCCGCAGCGTGGTCTATTCCTACGAGTCACATTGGTCCCGAGGGAGGTGTTGGTGCCACCCACGGGGCCATTCGGGGGAAGTTTTGGGTTTTTACCCTCCAACGCCATGTTTTTAAGCCTAAGTTTAGAAATAAGCAAATTATCATCGTATTCTCAGGCCAGGAGTCTCGCGACTGCGTGGTCAGTTCCTGCAAGTTACATTGGTCCCGTGGGAGGTGTTGGTGCCATCTATGGGGCCGTTCGGGGGCAGTTTTGGGTTTTCACCCTCTAACGCCGTGTTTTTCAGGCTAAGTCTAGAAATATGCAAATTATCGTCGTATTACCAAACCGGGAGTCCTACGGCTACGTGGTCAGTTCCTACCAGTTACATTGGTCCCGTGGGAGGTGTTGGTGCCTCCCTCGGGGCCGTTCGGGAGCTATTTTTTTATTTTCACCCTCTAACACCATGTTTTTAAGCCTAAGTCTTGAAATATACAAATTATCATCATATTCTCAAACCAGGAGTCTTGCGGCTACGTGGTCAGTTCCTATGAGTTACGTTTGTCCCGTGGGAGGTGTTGGTGCATCCCACAGGGCCGTTCGGGGGCTGTTTTGGGTTTTCACCCTCTAACGCCATGTTTTTAAGTCTAACTCTTGAAATATGGAAATTATCATCATATTCTCAAACCGGGAGTCCCGAGGCTGCGTGGTCAGTTCCTACGAGTTGTATTTGACCCGTGGGAGGTGTTGGTGCCACCCATAGGGCCGTTCGAGGGCAGTTTTGGGTTTTCACACTCCAACGTCACGTTTTTAGGCCTAAGTCTAGAAATCTGCAAATTACCATCGTATTCTCAAACCAGGAGTCCCGTGTCTACGTGGTCAGTTCTTACGAGTTACATTGGTCCCATGGGAGGTGTTGGTACCTCCCACGGGGCCATTTTGGGGCTTTTTTGGGTTTTCACACTCTAATGCCATGTTTTTAAAATTAAGTCTAGAAATATGCAAATTATCATCATATTCTCAAACCGGGAGTCCCGCGACTGCGTGGTCAGGTCCTAAGAGTTACATTGGTCTCGTGGGAGGTGTTGGTGCCTCCTACGGGGCCGTTCGGGGTCTGTTTTCGGTTTTTACTCTCTAATGCCATGATTTTAAGCGTAAGTCTAAAAATATGCAAATTATTATCATATTCTCAAACTGGGAGTCACGCGGCTGCGTGGTCAGTTCCTACGAGTTAGATAGGTCCCGTGTGAGGTGTTGGTGGCACCCACGGGGCCGTTAGGGGGCTATATTGGGTTTTCACCCTCTAATGGCATGTTTTTAAGTCTAAGTCTAGACATATGCAAATTATTATAGTATTTTTAAACCGGGAGACCCGCGGTTGCGTGGTGAATTCCTACGAGTTACATTGGTCCCGTGCGAGGTGATGGTGCGACCCATGGGGCCGTTCGGGGGCAGTTTTGGTTTTCACCCTCTAACGCCTTATTTTTAAGACCAAATCTAGAAATATGAAAACTATCATCCTATTCTCAAAACGGTATTTTCGCGTCTACGTGGTAAGTTCCTACGAGTTACATTGGTCCCGTGGGAGGTGTTAGTGACACCCACGTGGCCGTTCGGGGCTGTTTTGGGTTTTGACCCTCTAACACCATATTTTTAAGCCTAAGTCCAGAAATACGAAACTATCATCGTATTCTCAAACCGGGAGTCCCGAGGCTGCGTGGTCTATTCCGACGAGTTATATATGTCCTGTGGGGGGTGTTGGTGCCACCCACGGGGCCGTTCGGGGGAAGTTTTGGATTTTCATGCTCTAACGCCGTGTTTTTAAGCCTAAGTCTAGAAATATGAAAATTATCATCATATTCTCAAATCGGGAGTCTCGGGGCTGCATGGTCAGTTCCTATGAGTTACACAGGTCCCGTGGGAGGTGTTGGTGCCACCCACAGGGCCGTTCGGGGACTATTTTGGGTTTTCACCCTCTAACGCCATGTTTTTAAGCCTAAGTCTAGAAATTTTCAAATTATCATCGTATACTCAAACCGAGAGTCCCGCAGCTACGTCAGCTCCTACGAGTCACATTGGTCCTGTGGGAGGTGTTGGTGCCACCCACGGGGCTGTTCAGGGGCAGTTGTGGGTTTTCACCCTCTAAACCTAAGTTTAGAAGTATTCAAATTATCATCGTATTCTCAAACCAGGAGTCCCGAGGCTATATGGTCTGTTCCCACAAGTTATATTTGTCCCATGGGAGGTGTTGGTGCCACCCACAGGGCCGTTCGGGGGTAGTTTTGGGTTTTCACCCTCTAACGCCACGTGTTTAAGCCTAAGTCTAGAAATGTGCAATTCACCATCGTATTCTCAAATCGGGAGTCATGCGTCTACGTGGTCAGTTTCTACGAGTTACATTGCTCCCGTGGGAGGTGTTGGTGCCTCCCACGGGGCCTTTCGGGGGCTATTTTGGGTTTTCACCCTCTAACGCCATGTTTTTAATCCAAGGTCTAGAAATATTCAAATTATCATCGTATTCTCAAATCGGGAGTCCTACGGCTACGTGGTCAGTTCCTGCGAGTTACGTTGGTCCCATGGGAGGTGTTAGTGCCTCCCACGGGGCCGTTCGGGGGCTATTTTGGATTTTCACGCACTAACGCCATGTTTTTAAGCCTAAGTCTAGAAATATGCATATTATCATCGTATTCTCAAACTGGGAGTCCCGCGGCTGCGTGGTCAGTTCCTACGAGTTACACTTGTCCCGTGGGAGGTTTTGGGGCCTCCCACCGGGCGGTTCGGGTGCTGTTTTGGGTTTTCACCCTCTAACACCATGTTTTTAAGCCTAAGTCTTGAAATATGCAAATTATCATCATATTCTCAAACCGGGAGTCCCGAGGCTACGTGGTCAGTTCCTAAGAGTTGTATTTGACCCGTGGGAGGTCTTGGTGCCACCCACGGGGCCGTTCGAGGGCAGTTTTGGGTTTTCACACTCCAACGTCACGTTTTTAGGACTCAGTCTAGAAATCTGCAAATTACCGTCGTATTCTCAAACCGGGAGTCCCGTGGCTACGTGGTCAGTTCTTACGAGTTACATTGGTCCCATGGGAGGTGTTGGTACCTCCCACGGGGCCGTTTTGGGGCTTTTTTGGGTTTTCACCCTCTAACACCATGTTTTTAAAATTAAGTCTAGAAATATGCAAATTATCATCGTATTCTTAAACTGGGAGTCCCGCGACTGCGTGGTCAGTTCCTAAGAGTTTCATTGGTCTCGTGGGAGGTGTTGGTGCCTCCTACGGGGCCGTTCGGGGTCTGTTTTGGGTTTTCACTCTCCAACGCCATGTTTTGAAGCCTAAGTCTAAAAATATGCAAATTATCATCATATTCTCAAACCGGGAGTCACGCGTCTGCGTGGTCAGTTCCTACGAGTTAGATAGGTCCCGTGTGAGGTGTTGGTGGCACCCACGGGGCCGTTCGGGGGCTATATTGGGTTTTCACCCTCTAAAGCCATGTTTTTATGCCTAAGTCTTGACATATGCAAATTATTATTGTATTTTTAAACCGGGAGACCCGCGGTTGCATGGTAAATTCCTACGAGTTACATTGGTCCCGTGAGAGGTGATGGTGCGATCCATGGGGCCGTTCGGGGGCAGTTTTTGTTTTCACCCTCTAACGCCCTGTTTTTAAGACCAAGTCTAGAAATATGAAAATTATCGTCCTATTCTCAAATCGGTACTTCCGCGTCTATGTGGTAAGTTCCTACGAGTTACATTGGTCCCGTGGGAGGTGTTAGTGACACCCATGTGGCCGTTCGGGGCTGTTTTGGGTTTTGACCCTCTAACGCCATATTTTTAAGCCTAAGTCTAGAAATATGAAAACTATCATCGTATTCTCAAATCGGGAGTCCAGAGTCTGCGTGGTCTATTCCGACGAGTTATATATGTCCCGTGGGAGGTGTTGGTGCCACCCACGGGGCCGTTCGGCAGAAGTTTTGGGTTTCCACCCTCTAATGCCACGTTTTTAAGCCTAACTCTAGAAATATGCAAATTACCATCCTATTCTCAAACTGGGAGTCCCGCGGCTACGTGGTCAGTTCCTACTAGTTACATTGGACCCGTGGGAGGTATTGGTGCCTCCCACGGGGCCGTTCGGGGACTTTATTAGGTTTTCACCCTCTAACGCCATGTTTTTACGATTAGGTCTAGAAATATGAAAACTATCATCATATTCTCAAATCGGGAGTCCCGAGGCTGCATGGTCAGTTCCTACGAGTTACACAGGTCCCGTGGGAGGTGTTGGTGCCACCCACGGGGTCGGTTGGGGGCTATTTTGGGTTTTCACCCTCTAACGCCATGTTTTTAAGCCTAAGTCTAGAAATTTTCAAATTATCATCGTATACTTAAACCGAGAGTCCCGCAGCTACGTTGTCAGCTCCTACGAGTCACATTGGTCCCGTGGGAGGTGTTGGTGCCACCCACGGGGCTGTTCAGGGGCAGTTGTGGCTTTTCACCCTCTAACGCCATATTTTTAAACCTAAGTTTAGAAGTATTTAAATTATCATCGTATTCTCAAACCAGGAGTCCCGAGGCTACATGGTCCGTTCCTACAAGTTATATTTGTCCCATGGGAGGTGTTGGTGCCACCCACGGGGCCGTTCGGGGGTAGTTTTGGGTTTTCATCCTCTAACGCCACGTGTTTAAGCCTAAGTCTAGAAATGTGCAATTCACCATCGTATTCTCAAATCGGGAGTCCTGCGGCTACGTGGTCAGTTTCTACGAGTTACATTTCTCCCGTGGGAGGTGTTGGTGCCTCCCACGGGGCCGTTCGGGGGCTATTTTGGGTTTTCACCCTCTAACGCCATGTTTTTAAGCCTCGGTCTAGAAATATGCAAATTATCATCGTATTCTCAAATCGGGAGTCCTACGGCTATGTGGTCAGTTCCTGCGAGTTACGTTGGTCCCGTGGGAGGTGTTGGTGCCTCCCACGGGGCCGTTCGTGGGCTGTTTTGGATTTTCACGCTCTAACGCCATGTTTTTAAGCCTAAGTCTGGAAATATGCATATTATCATCATATTCTCAACCTGGGAGTCCCGTGGCTGCATGGTCAGTTCCTACGAGTTACACTTGTCCCGTGGGAGGTTTTGGGGCCTCCCACCGGGCCGTTCGGGTGCTGTTTTGGGTTTTCACCCTCTAACGCCATATTTTTAAGCCTAAGTCTTGAAATATGAAAATTATCATCATATTCTCAAACTGGGAGTCCCGAGGCTACGTGGTCAGTTCCTGCGAGTTGTATTTGACCCGTGGGAGGTGTTGGTGCCACCCACGGGGCCGTTCGAGGGCAGTTTTGGGTTTTCACACTCCAACATCACCTTTTAGGCCTAAGTCCAGAAATCTACAAATTACCGTCATATTCTCAAACTGGGAGTCCCGTGGCTACGTGGTCAGTTCTTACGAGTTCCATTGGTCCCATGGGAGATGTTGGTACCTCCCACGGGGCCGTTTTGGGGCTTTTTTGGGTTTTCACCCTCTAACGCCATGCTTTTAAAATTAAGTCTAGAAATATGCAAATTATCATCGTATTCTTAAACCTGGAGTCCCGTGACTGCGTGGTCAGTTCCTAAGAGTTACATTGGTCTCGTGGGAGGTGTTGGTGCCTCCTACGGGGCCGTTCGGGGTCTGTTTTGGGTTTTCACTCTCCAACGCCATGTTTTTAAGCCTAAGTCTAAAAATATGCAAATAATCATCATATTATCAAACCGGGAGTCACGCGGCTGCGTGGTCAGTTCCTATGAGTTAGATAGGTCCCGTGTGAGGTGTTGGTGCCACCCACGGGGCCGTTCGGGGGCTATATTGGGTTTTCACCCTCTAAAGCCATGTTTTTATGCCTAAGTCTTGACATATGCAAATTATTATAGTATTTTTAAACCGGGAGACCCGCGGTTGTGCGGTAAATTCCTACGAGTTACATTGGTCCCGTGCGAGGTGTTGGTGCGACCCATGGGGCCGTTCGGGGGCAGTTTTGGTTTTCACCCTCTAACGCCCTGTTTTTAAGACCAAGTCTAGAAATATGAAAATTATCGTCCTATTCTCAAATCGGTACTTCCCCATCTACGTGGTAAGTTCCTACGAGTTACATTGGTCCCGTGGGAGGTGTTAGTAACACCCACGTGGCCGTTCGGGGCTGTTTTGGGTTTTGACCCTCTAACGCCATATTATTAAGCCTAACTCTAGAAATATGAAAACTATCATCGTATTCTCAAATCGGGAGTCCCGAGGCTGCATGGTCTATTCCGACGAGTTATATATGTCCCGTGGGAGGTGTTGGTACCACCCACGGGGCCGTTCGGGGGCAGTTTTGGGTTTCCACCCTCTAATGCCACGTTTTTAAGCCAAACTCTAGAAATATGCAAATTACCGCCCTATTCTCAAACTGGGAGTCCCGCGGCTACGTGGTCAGTTCCTACGAGTTACATTGGACCCGTGGGAGGTATTGGTGCCTCCCACGGGGCGGTTCGGGGACTTTTTTAGGTTTTCACCCTCTAACGCCATGTTTTTAAGATTAGGTCTAGAAATATGAAACTTATCGTCGTATTCTCAAACCTGGAGTCCCGCGGCTGCGTGGTCAGTTCCTAAGAGTTACATTGGTCCTGTGGGAGGTGTTGGTGCCACCCACGGGGCCGTTCGGGGGTAGTTTTGGGTTTTCACCCTCTAACGCCACGTTTTTAAGCCTAAGTCTAGAAATGTGCAATTCACCATCGTATTCTCAAATCGGGAGTCATGCGTCTACGTGGTCAGTTTCTACGAGTTACATTGCTCCCGTGGGAGGTGTTGGTGCCTCCCACGGGTCCGTTCGGGGGCTATTTTGGGTTTTCACCCTCTAACGCCATGTTTTGAAGCCTAAGTCTAGAAATATGCAATTTATCATCGTATTCTCAAATCGGGAGTCCTGCGGCTACGTGGTCAGTTCCTGCGAGTTACGTTGGTCCCGTGGGAGGTGTTGGTGCCGCCCACAGGGCCGTTCGAGGGTTGTTTTGGGTTTTCAACTCTAACGCCATGTTTTTAAGCCTAAGTCCATAAATATGAAAATTATGATCATATTCCCAAACTAGGAGTCTCACGGATGCGTGGTCAGTTCCTACGAGTTACATTGGTCCCGTGGGAGGTGTTGGTGCTACCCACGGGGCCGTTCGGGGGCAGTTTTGGTTTTCACCCTCTAGCGCCATGTTTTTAAGACCAACTATAGAAATATTCAAACTATCGTCGTATTCTCAAAATGGTACTTCCGCGTTTACGTGATCAGTTCCTATGAGTTACATTAGTCTCGTGGGAGGTGTTAGTGCCACCCAAGGGGTCGTTCGAGGGTTGTTTTGGATTTTCACCCCCTAACGCCATATTTTTTACCCTAAGTCTTGAAATATGCAAATTATCATCATATTCTCAAACCGGGAGTCCCGAGGCTGCGTGGTCAGTTCCTATGAGTTATATTTGACCCGTGGGAGGTGCTGGTGCCACCCACGGGGCCGTTCGGGGGCAGTTTTGGGTTTTCATCCTCTAACGTCACGTTTTTAATCTTATGTCTAGAAATATGCAAATTACAGTCGTATTCTCAAATCGGGAGTCATGTGGTTACGTGGTCAGTTGATATACCCGTTTGTATCCTCAGCTTGGATGAGGATTACCTACCGACCCTTCACCAAGTTCCTGACGACCCTTCACCAGACTCCAGACGACAGTACGAGGGGCCGACCCTCCACGAGGCTCCAAACGACAGTACGAGGGGCCGACCCTCCACCAGGCTCCAGACGACAGTACGAGGGGCCGACCCTCCACCAGGCTCCAGACGACCCTACGAGGGGTCGACAGTACGAGGCCAGATCTGGGCCAGGCTCACTACCGAAAGAAACTTTTCCCTCGGCCTCGGCTCATAAGCCGAGGGTGACATCATGACAGCGCGTGGTTTGGGGGATGCGTGGAACAGTGCTCGTCAGGCTCATATGACATGTGGCATGTCGTTATAACAAAATCACACCCTCACGTGAGGGAATATTATGTCATCATTTGGCATCTACAGGTGTCAGCAGGGGATTGGCTAGATCATCATTCACATGCACCATGCATACTTGGGGGGTACACTACACCCCCCAAGACCTATATATACTTGTCACCTACAACCCTACAGGGGATCGATCAATTAACTGTAGCCCTAGCTAAAACTCTGCTTGTACACACAATAGAGAGAGAGAGGTTTAAGTGCATTGTATCCAAGGCCATTAGTGCCCATACTTTGTGGATCACACACTCACAGTGGATGTAGGCCAAATTGGCTGAACCACTATACATTATTATCTTATTTCCTCTTATACTCATCCCCTTCTACATACTTATACACTTACACAACTCTATGGCTGCCATGGCTTCTACTGTTTGAGCTCACTATCACTTATCCAGTGGTGCTAAATCCAAGCATCATTAGTTTGGCGCCGTCTGTGGGAACGAGAAGACATCTCTTCCTTTGTACAGCTTGACCTCACTGGGCACTCTGGTGGTGAACCAACACTCCCCCTGAGAGGAGGTGTTTCACCATTGAAAGAGACCCACTAAGGTTCCCAAGCTCACCAGTATTTTCTTCAGTTCAACTTTTCATAGCTCAAGCACATGGCACCTGAGATGCCACCGCCACCACTTCCCCCACCGGACGAGGGGGGAAGACCCAGTTCTAGTCAGCCGCCACCTCAGTCTGAGATGGCTGATGTTGCGGCAGCACTAAAGTCTTTGGCAGCAAGCCAGCAGATGATGCAGGAGCAGTTCACAGCTCTAAGCCAGAACATACTAAGAGCACCAGGGGTTTCGCCTGAGATGATTACTCTGGAAGCAGCTCCAGGGCAGCATGAGGCCAGGGGACCACCCCAGGCACCACGCAAAGACCTGCCACCCCCTCAGCGACGTAGGGATGTTGCTGACCCCCGGCGTCTACGCCTGGGGAGGCAAGAAAACCCTTGCCCTGAGGATAGGTATGGAGATCTGGAGGGAGAGGAGGCTCCTATAGAGTGCTGGGAACCTTACGAGGTCTCCAACAATACTGTGCGACCCCTGCAGGACAGTAGGGGAAAGTGCGGGAGACCAAACCCTGATGATCGCCCAAGAGGCTCTGCTTTTGATCGTTTGAGCAGGGGGTCGGCCTTTGAGAGGCTAGGCCCAGTAAATGACCTCCGGGAACAGTTGTCCAGGCTAAGAAGCGCCGCGAGATCCAGGAGGGAGGCAGCAGATGGCCGACCCCGAGGACGAGATGACGGCCAAAGGGAAGTGAATAGTCGACACAGGCCTGCTGCAGCAGAACCCTCCATCCACCTCGGAGAGGCAGCAGGGGATAACATCGGTCATGCCGACCCTGTGAGGCCCTGGAATGACTCAATCCAGCGGTTAGAGGATAAGATTGGTGATATATTAAGGATCCGAGACCCTCTTCAAAGGGGATACACCATAGGCTCACCATTTGTGGCAAAGATAGTCAACTTCCCCACGCCGTCAAAGTTCAAGCCACCTATGGTCACCCCAAGGTATGACGGGAGCACCAACCCCGTCCACCACGTGGAGATGTATCAGTCGGCGGCAGACATATACTCTATGTCAGATGAGATGAGGTGTCGTGCCTTCTCTGGTACCCTGACAGGGGCTGCGCATGTCTGGTACACGTCTCTTCCAAAAAATTCCATTGGAAACTTTAAGCAGTTGGCAGACGTGTTCATCCATAATTTCTGCTTTGGGGTGAGGCCACAGAAGAAGACCACCCACCTGCTCTATGTTAAGTAGGGGAAGAGTGAGATTCTGAGGGACTATATAGCCAGATTCAATAAGGAGAAGCTGGAGGTGGAAGACTATGAGGAGAGCATAGGTATGACAGCCCTGATTGGAGGACTCCAAAAGGGGAAGCTGTTATGGAAACTTGCTGAAGACCCTCCGAGGACGATGGCCGAGCTGTTGTCGGCAGCAGGAAAGGTGATGAACGCAGAAGAGGCGATGGCTACGAAATATGAGGACGAAAGAGGAGGTGCAAGTGGGAGTAAATACCCTAAGAAGAACAAGGAGGGGAAGAAGAGGTCCTCGGATGACAAGTTCGCGGGGTACACCCCTCTGACGGTCAGCTGTGAACAGATTCTCAATGAGATTAAGAGTGACCGATCCCTGAAGTGGCCTGAGAAGCTGAGGGCAGCCCCCGGTAAGAGGAATAAGAACCCGTGGTGTGAGTTCCACCAAGACCACGGCCACGTTACGTACAAATGCTTTGCTCTGAAAGACGAGATTGAGAAGATGCTGAAAGAAGGGAAGCTCAGAAAGTACGTGGACAAAGGTGCCTTCAAGAGGGGCCGAGGGGACGACCCCAGAAAGAAGCGAGGCGATGCATGCCGAGAAGGTCCTCAAAAAAGAGGGGACGACCCTTCTGATGATGAGGACGACCCTGACCTCCCGCCGAGAGACGACCACGGCCCTATCAAGAGGCTTAATATGATCTCGCTCGGAGTGGGAATGATCTCCGGGGGTCTTGCAGGAGGAGGGTCTGAGGTCGTCGACAGGAAGGCCCATGTGGATGAGGCCAAGGCAGTGACGAAGATGGTACACGCAACCTCGTTGGAGGTCAAGTCAGAAAAGAGGAAGAAGGTTGATATGGACACACTGATAGTAGGGTTTTCAAGGATGGACTTCAAAGGTCTCTTGGCCCCACACGATGACCCTCTCGTCATCACTACCAGGGTGCACGGATGCGAAGTGCCGAGGATCTTGGTAGATGGGGGTAGTTCTGCAGATGTGATGTTTTGGCCATGCTTCAAAGCCTTGGGTCTCAGCCGTGCTAGACTCGTCCCCTACCATCATCCATTGATTGGGTTCAGTGGGGAAAAGGTTCACCCCCTTGGGGTATATGAGGCTGATGTGAGGATGGGGGACGAGTGGCCGAGATGGCTCACCAAGAAGGTCAGTTTCTTTGTGATGGATGAGCAGGTATTTTCGTCCTACAACATCATACTGGGGCGTGTGGCCCTCAAGGGGTTTGAAGCCGTGCCCTCTACGGTCCATCAGATGATCAAATTTCCAACCCCTTATGGGGTGGGGGAAGTTCAGGGAGACCAGACGGCAGCGAGGGAATGTTACTACAAGTCCGCTGAAGAAAGGGAGGCACACAAGAGGGCTACAGCCACTTACAACATTGATACCCTAGACCCCAGGGACGAGACGAAGCTCAAAAAAGGAGAGGCCTCCGAGGAGGTAGAACCCATCATCCTCGATGAGGATGACCCGGGAAAAACCGTCCAAGTTGGCAAGTCTCTGAAGCCCAATATCAAGGAAGACCTCATCAAACTGTTAAGGAGAAGATGAAGCGTCTTCGCGTGGAGTCATGTAGATATGCCGGGGATCGACCCTGAAATCATGTGCCACAAGCTCAATGTGGTAGGGGGAGTGAAGTCGGTAAAGTAGAAAAGGAGGATTTACTCTAGAGAGAAGTACGAGGTCATCAGGGATGAGGTCAAAAAATTAGAAGACGCTGAATTTATCAGAGAGGTCATCTACCCTGAATGGTTGTCCAATGAAGTCATTGTCCCAAAGGCCAACGGGAAGTGGCGAATGTGTGTGGACTTCACAGATCTCAACAAGCACTGCCCCAAAGACAGCTTCCCTCTCCCCCGCATCGACCAGATGGTAGATGCTACCGCAGGCCATGAGCTCATGAGCTTCATGGATGCCTACTCAGGGTATAACCATATTTTCTTGAACCCTGAAGACTCGGAGAGGACCGCCTTCATCACGGACAAGGGGACATACTGTTACAAAGTCATGCCCTTTGGCCTAAAGAATGCGGGGGCAACGTACCAGTGCCTTGTAAACAAAATGTTTGAAGATCAAATTGGGAAGTCTATGGAGGTCTACGTAGACGACATGCTGACTAAGAGTCTGAAGGCAGAGGATCATGTGGCAGACCTGGAGAGGACCTTTGATACGATGGACAGATACCAGATGAAGCTTAACCCGGCCAAATGTGTCTTCGGGGTTGGGGCAGGGAAGTTCCTGGGGTTCATTGTCAACCAAAGAGGCATCGAGGCCAATCCTGAAAAGATAAAGGCCCTTGTTGAGATGAAGACCCCCAAGTCCATTAAAGACGTTCAGAGGCTTACAGGGAGAGTGGCTGCCCTGAACAGATTTGTGTCAAGAGCCACAGACAGGTGTTTACCATTCTTCAAGATCCTCAGAAAGGCCTTTGAATGGAGTGAAGAGTGTGATGAGGCTTTCAAGGAGCTAAAATCATACTTAGGGTCTCCCTTGCTACTGTCACGACCCGTACAGGGTGAATGACTTTACGTGTACCTCGCCGTCTCAGAGTCGGCCATCAGCGCAGCCATTGTGAGAGACGAAGACGAAATACAGAAGCCTGTGTATTTTAACAGCAAGGCACTCCAGGGGGTAGAGCAAAGATACCCGAGGATGGAGAAGTTGGCCTACGCCTTGATCCATGCCTCGAGGAAGATGAAGTCGTACTTCCAGTCCCATACAATGGTCATCCTCACCGACTCTCCTCTTAGGCAGGTCCTAATCAAGCCAAAAAAATCAGGAAGGTTGATGGCCTGGGCTATAGAGCTGGGGGAGTTTGACATTGTGTATCAGCCTAGGAAGGCCATTAAGAGGCAGGCATTGGCAGACTTCATGGTTGAGTTCGCTTGGGAAGATGATAAGGCCGAGGGTGAGACTCTCGAGAAGACGAATACAAAAGACAGACCCGCTGACACACCCGCAGATAGGGCTGAGACAAGCACCGCTATAAGGAAAGCGACTGAAAACGAAGAGGGAAGGTACATCTTTAGACAGGGGTCCCTCTCTGAGGGAAATTTCTCAGAGGGAAAGACTCTGTGGAGCCTCTTCGTTGACGGGTCCTCCTGTCACAGCGAAAGTGGGTCTGGACTGATACTGTCAGCACCCGATGGCACAGACGTCGAATATGCCCTGAGGTTCAACTTCAACGCCTCTAACAATGAGGCTGAATATGAGGCCTTAGTAGCAGGCCTCTCCTTGGCCACGTCTCTTAGTGTCGGCCAGATTCTGGTCCATAGTGATTCAAGGCTAGTGGTGAATCAGATACTAGGGGCCTACGAGGCTAAGGACGAGAGAATGGCTAGATACCTCGAGAAGGTGAGGTCACTACTGAAAGGCTTCAGAGAAGTAAAATTAAAGAGGATACCTAGGCTAGACAACGACCGTGCTGACGCCCTTGCTAGATTGGCCTCGGCAACAAGAACAGACATCAGGAGGACGTTCCCAGTAGAAATTTTGCTTCGGCCAACTATTGAGGACCCCGAGGGAACACTTGGCAATTGCCTAAATGTCTCTCAAGAAGCTTCGTGGATGGACCCCCTGATCAAATACATTAAAGAGGGTGAGATGCCAGAAGCGAGGCAGGAAAGGAAGAAGCTGAGGTACAGGGCCGCAAAATTCACTGTCATCGAAGACACCTTGTACAAAAAGGGGTTTCTGCTCCCCTTACTTAGGTGTGTGCATCCCTCAGAAGTCCCTTCCATTTTGCAAGATGTGCACGAAGGATCGTGCTCAAGCCATATCGGGGGGAAATCCTTAGCGAAGAGGGTGATCACCCAAGGCTACTGGTGGCCGACCTTGGGGAAAGACGCCGCAGCATATGTAAAAAAGTGTGATAAATGCCAAAGATTTGCTACCATCCCTCATCAACCCCATCAGCCTCTTACCTCCATTACATCTCCGTGGCCGTTCGCAGTGTGGGGGATTGACCTGGTAGGGCCCTTACCAAGAGCAGTCAATAACTATCGGTTCTTCATTGTAGCGATTGACTACTTCTCAAAGTGGGTAGAGGCCGATGCGATGGTCACAATTACAGAGCAGAAGACCTTCCAGTTCATCTGGAAAAATGTGATATGCAGATATGGCCTGCCCAACACCCTCATTTCTGATAACGGGACGCAGTTCAAGAATGGCTCTCTGCAGAAGTACTGTGAGAGGGTAAATATCAAACAATTTTTCTCCACCCCAGGCCGACCTCAGGCCAATGGGCAAACCGAAGTAACAAACAGGACAATCCTAGAGGGAATCAAGAAGAGGCTTGAGGAGGCAAAAGGAAGATGGGTCGAGGAGTTATATGCCGTATTGTGGGCGTACAGGACGACAGTGAGGACTTCTACCGGGGAGATCCCATTCATGCTAGCATATGGATCAGAAGCCGTCATCCCCACCGAATTCGAGTTTCCTACTCATAGGGTCCAAATGTACGACCCCCAGGGAAACGCGGAAGAAAGGAGACTTGACTTGGACCTGATTGAGGAAAGGAGGGAGGACGCTGAGATAAGGCAGGCTTCCTACCAGCAGAGGACCGCAAGGTTTTATAATTAGAGGGTGAAATAGAGACCTATAGCAGTAGGAGACTTGGTTCTCAAGAAGACTTGGCAAAAGCCCAACAAGCTCCATCCTAATTGGCATGGCCCATATAGGGTCATCGATGAAGTTGTCCCAGGGACCTATAGACTAGAAAACCTAGAAGGGGAACCTTTTTCCAACCCCTGGAATGCAGATCATTTGAAGAAATACTATCAGTAGTGTTGTAAGGTCTTGAAAGGCCATAATTGTAATGAGAGTTGCTCCAACAGAACACTTTGCAAAATTAATAAGAAATATCAGTGTTTCCCTCATCCTGTGGTTGTCAGTCCTAGCACGCATGAAGATATTAAAATCCATTAAATTGGTTAGTTGATCCCTCAGCTATAATGGGGACCAGTGGAGGGGACGACCCCACCACTGTCCTCAAGAAAGACGAGGGAAGACATTAAAATCCATTAAATTGGTAAGTTGATCCCTCGGCTATAATGGGGACCAGTGGAGGGGACGACCCCACCACTGTCCTCAAGAAAGACGAGGGAAGACTTTAAAATCCATTAAATTGGTAAGTTGATCCCTCGGATATAATGGGGACCAGTGGAGGGGACGACCCCACCACTATCCTCAAGAAAGACGAGGGAAGACATTAAAATCCATTAAATTAGTTAGTTGATCCCTCGGCTATAATGGGGACCAGTGGAGGGGACGACCCCACCACTGTCCTCAAGAAAGACGAGGGAAGACATTAAAATCCATTAAATTGGTTACTTGAACCCTCGGCGATAATGGGGACCAGTGGAGGGGATGACCCCACCACTGTCCTCAAGCAAGACGAGGGAAGACATTAAAATCCATTAAATTGGTAAGTTGATCCCTCGGCTATAATGGGGACCAGTGGAGGGGACGACCCCACCACTGTCCTCAAGAAAGACGAGGGAAGACTTTAAAATCCACTAAATTGGTAAGTTGATCCCTCGTCTATAATGGGGACCAGTGGAGGGGACGACCCCACCACTATCCTCAAGAAAGACGAGGGAAGACATTAAAATCCATTAAATTGGTTAGTTGATCCCTCGGCTATAATGGGGGCCAGTGGAGGGGACGACCCCACCACTGTCCTCAAGAAAGACGAGGGAAGACATTAAAATCCATTAAATTGGTAAGTTGATCCCTCGGCTATAATGGGGACCAGTGGAGGGGACGACCCCACCACTGTCCTCAAGCAAGACGAGGGAAGACATTAAAAATCATTAAATTGGTTACTTGAACCCTCGGCTATAATGAGGACCAGTGGAGGGGACGACCCCACCACTGTTCTCAAGAAAGACGAGGGTAGACTTTAATTAAAAATCATTAAATTGGTTACTTGAACCCTCGGCTATAATGAGGACCAGTGGAGGGGACGACCCCACTACTGTTCTCAAGAAAGACGAGGGTAGACTTTATTCAAAACCATTAATCTGGTTACTTGAACCCTCGGCTATAATGAGGCCACATGAGGGGACGACCCCACATTGGTCCTCAAAAAAGACGAGGGAGGGGTTAGTAGCATCATCAACAAAGAGCAAATCAGCAAGGGGAAAACCATAAAAGAATTAAATATGGAAGACAACAATTATGGAAGATAGTAGAAGAAGAGACGATGATATTAATAAAAATGTAATTCAAGATGTCCCAGATGTTTTACAAAAGAAAATACAAAAATGAGGGTATGGGCTACAGACAACCACCCTAAGGGACGACATCAGAAGGCAGAGCCTCAACATCAACCAAGGGGGTCTCTTCAACAATCACAACCGGCTGATCTTCAGATGTGCCGACCCCCTCAGCCTGCACTTGGGATTCCACCTGGGACAGGGCCTCAGCGATTAGAGGGTCGTCCAATCCGACTACCTCCAATGAAGGACGAACTGAGGAGACGACATCACCGAATTTGAGGACGACCCATCGGCAGGCCGTCCTGATTCCCCTCTCCAGGTACTCAAGGCCGAAACCCTGAAACTCATCAGAAGCTTTGTAAGTCTCAACAGCATCGGCCTCGGCTTTCGTAATGGCTGCTTCAAGGTCAGCTTTGTACTTGGCCTCCATGTTGGTCAAGGCCTCGTCTTTTTCCTTGAGAAGCAGGTCCTTGGCCTTAATGTCCTCATCCCTGGTCTTAATGTCCTCGTCGTTCTGCCTCGTCAGCTCATCCAGGATCCTTGCATGCTCAGTCCTGGAACTTTCCAACTCGGCCCTTGTAGTGTCAAGCTCAGACTGAAGATCAGCCTCATGCTGAATAGCCCTTTCAGCCTTATGAAACTTCACCTGATTCTCGGCCATCCACTTGGTGGCTGAGGTAAGGGCACAAACAGACTGCAAGGAAAATGAACAAATATCAAGAGGGCCCGAGGGAACAGTTTATTAAAGAAAAATGAAATGCAATTAAAGAGGTAGGTCAAGACCAATACCTGAGCAAGGGAGTGCAGACCATAGTCGTACACTTTAGCAGGAGGCATCTTTGCTAAGAACTCGAAGTCAGAGGCCGACGGTGCAGAGAACATCGAGGCCTTGGCAGCCCTTAAGTTCGTGATCAGTGACGAGGGGTCGGCCCTCAGATGGGCCAGATTTTGAGACCAGAAGGCCCCCATACTGGACGAAGAGGTCGTCCCCTCAGAGGCGTCGACTTTGGCCCTCGTCCGAGAATCAGGCCGAGGCTCAACTGGGCCCTCAGGCTCCTTCCTTTTGTTACTGTCAGTGGTCGGCTCCACCAATGTCGGCCCAACGGCCTTTGTCTTCCTCGGAGCCTGCTGAGGCTCCTTTCCCTTCTTCTTGGCCAATCCAGACAGTAAGCTGGGAGCTGTCATTTCCCAAAGATAGTCTGGTGTACCTGCAGGACGATCTGATAAGAGGACGACATGTCAGAAAAATTCAGAGATTAAGAGAGAACTTCAAAAACAAGTAAAGAATGGAAAACGTTCAGTATAACTCACATAGTTCTGTCAGAGGGCCGACCCTCAGACCAGCTTCTTTAAGGAACCGAGGGGTCATCAAGTCTTCGAATTTTGCAAGCTCACCCTCTCGCCCTCGTCCTCTCAGATAATCTACGATGTCTTTCTCCTCCAGACTAAGTCCAGGGTCTGACCTGGCCTTCATTGAGGGGTTCGACCATTTTCTGGGGACCCTCGGAACATCGGCGGTGGGCTCCCATTCCCCAGAAATAAAGAAAAACCTCTTCTTCCAAACGTGGTTGGAAGTTTGTGCCACGTGGAGGAGTTTATTCTCAGACCTCCTTGTCCCTAGGTGATAATATCCAGGTTGTTTGGATGAGGAGGTGATGTTATAGCAGCCCAGAAATAGGGCAGCCGAGGGCTCGTCGGTGAAAGAATTCTTCCACAAAGAGATATAGCCCAAGATCGTCCTCCAAGAGTTTGGGGGAAGTTGAGAGGGGGATACGCCGAGGGCAAACAGAATATCTGCAATGGCAGGGTGCAGAGGGAACCTGACTCCAACCTTGAACATTTGTTCATAGACTGCAACCTCTCCCTCTTCACAATCAAAAACTCTCTCAGAATTAGAGGGAACCCTCATAGTTACCCGAGAGGGCACTCCGTAAATATGCCTCCATATCAGAAGGTCTTTATCCCTAACTGAGGAGATAAAGGAAGAGGCATGGGAGGTATCAACCTCGTCATCCGTATCGTCGTCCTCGTCCTCATTCCCTTCCCCCTCATCACCTGCAGGAGGACCCTGAGGAAAAGCCACTTGGAAGGCATTGGGGGACAGGGTTGTCACAAGGACAGCCTCAGAGGGGGCCGTACCCTCGGCCTCTCGGCCTGGGCTAAGGTCAGATGTGTCCCTCCTACCAGAAGTTCCAGCACCTGTTGGCGAGGATGCTCTCTCGTCCATCTCACTTTGTTTGGGAGTCTCGGCTGGACGAGATGACGACCCACAAGACTTAGATGGTTCAGATGGTCTTATGGTGGCAACAGGAATGGGAAAGATGGGTCGTACCCAAGTAGGGTCGGCCCCTCGTCTCCTCTCTTCCTCCTCCTCTATTCGTCTGATCTCGGTAAAGAGTTTCTCTCTCAAAGATGACAATTCAGACACTAAGTTGTAAAGCATCCTAAGCATTAAAGGGAAGACTCTACACTTGGAGAAATTACACTAGACTTGACTAATTTAGCTACAAACAAGTGGGGAATTGACCAGGTTTGACTTTTGGATTAAACAAAGAACTCAAAGGTTTTCGTCAAGAACGATTCAAGAACCAGTGACCGGAGAGGACGCCGGAAAAAGCTATGGGGCAACTCAAGGAAAGTGCAGCCCCACGACCCTAAAAAACAAACAGAAATGAAGGCAAAAGAAAGCGCTGGATGAAAGAGGTTACCTGATGAGGAGAGAACAAGAACGCTGCTAGGCCTGAAGGTTTGAAGGCTGCGAATGGCGATGGAAACTGGTTCTAGAGAGAGAATGCTTAGGCCCGAAGAAGAAGAAGAAGGAGAGAAAAAGTTTGAAAATCTCTTAAATACTTTGGTAATGAGTGGACCCATTTACCAAGAAAGGTATAATTAGGGCACAAGGCCCCAAGTGCACTGCGCAGCTGCCATGCCTTGGAAACTGAAATAGCAATGAGTATCTGCCCAGGTGTCACTCACCTAACTGATCATACACGCATCTCAATTTCAACAAATATCCCTCAGCCATCTCAATGGCACCTATGGCTAAGGGCTGGGGGGTGACTGATATACCCGTTTGTATCCTCAGCCTGGATGAGGATTACCTACGACCCTACGAGGGGCCGACCCTTCACCAAGTTCCTGACGACCCTTCACAAGGCTCCAGACGACAGTACGAGGGGCCGACCCTCCACCAGGCTCCAGACGACAGTACGAGAGGCCGACCCTCCACCAGGCTCCAGACGACAGTACGAGGGGCTGACCCTCCACCAGGCTCCAGACGACCCTACGAGGGGTCGACAGTACGAGGCGAGATCTGGGCTAGGATCACTACCGGAAGAAACTTTGCCCTCGGCCTCGGCTCATAGGTCGAGGGTGACATCATGACAGCGCGTGGTTTGGGGGACGCGTGGAACAGTGCACGTCAGGCTCATATGACACGTGGCAGACCGTTATAACAAAATCACACCCTCACGTGAGGGAATATTATGTCATCATTTGGCATCTACAGGTGTCAACAGGGGATTGGCTAGATCATCATTCACATGCACCATGCATACTTGGGGGGTACACTACACCCCCCAAGACCTATATATACTTGTCACCTACAACCCTATAGGGGATCGATTAATTAATTATAGCCCTAGCTAAAACTCTGCTTGTACACACAGTAGAGAGAGAGAGGGTTAAGTGCATTGTATCCAAGGCCATTAGTGCCCATACATAGTGGATCACACACTCACAGTGGATGTAGGCCAAATTGGCTGAACCACTATACATTATTGTCTTATTTCCTCTTATACTCATCCCCTTCTACATACTTATACACTTACACAACTCTATGGCTACCATGGCTGCTACTGTTTGAGCTCACTATCACTTATCCGGTGGTGCTAAATCCAAACATCATCATCAGTTCCTACGAGTTACATTGGTCCCGTGGGAGGTGTTCGTGCCTCCCACGGGGCCGTTCGGGGGATTTTTTTGGTTTTCACCCTCTAAAACCATGTTTTTAAGCCTAAGTCTAGAAATATAAAAATTACAATCATATTTGCAAATTGGGAGTCCCATGGCTGCGTTGTCAGTTCCTACGAGTTACATTGGTCCCGTGGGAGGTGTTGGTGCCTCCCACGGGGATGTTCGAGGGCAGTTTTGGGTTTTCATCATCTCACGCCATGTTTTTAAGTTTAAGTTTAGAAATATTCAAATTATCATCGTATTCTCAAACTGGGAGTCCCGAGGCTACATGGTCAATTCCTACAAGTTATATTTGTCTTGTGGGAGGTGTTGGGGCCACCCAAGGGGCCGTTCGGGGGCAGTTTTGGGTTTTCACCTTCTAACGCCAAAATTTTAAGCCTAGGTCTAGAAATATGCAAATCACCATCATATTCTCAAACCGGGAGTCTTGCGGCTACATGGTCAGTTCCTACGAGTTACATTGGTCCGGTGGGAGGTGTTGGTGCCTCCCACGGGGCCGTTCGGGGGCTATTTTCGATTTTCACCCTCTAACGCCATGTTTTTTAGCCTAAGTCTAAAAATATGCAAATTATCATCATATTCTCAAACCGGGAGTCTCGCGGCTGCGTGGTTAGTTCCTACGAGTTACATAGGTCCCGTGGGAGGTGTTGGTGCCACCCGTCGGGCCGTTCGAGGTCTATATTGGGCTTTCACCCTCTAACGCCATGTTTTTAAGCCTAAGTCTAGACATATGCAAATTATTATCGTATTCTCAAACCAGGAGTCCCGCAGTTGCGTGGTGAGTTCCTACAAGTTACATTGGTCCCGTGGGAGGTGATGGTGCGACCCATGGGGCCGTTCGGGGGTAGTTTTGGTTTTCACCCTCTAACGCCATGTTTTTAAGAACAAGTCTAGAAATATACAAATTATCGTCCTATTCTCAAATTGGTACTTCCGCGTCTACGTGGTAAATTCCTACAAGTTACATTGATCTCGTGGGAGGTGTTAGTGACACCCACGTGGCCGTTCGGGGCTGTTTTGGGTTTTCACTCTCTAACGCCATATTTTGAAGCCTAAGACTAGAAATATGAAAACTATCATCATATTCTCAAACCGGCAGTCCTGAGGCTGCGTGGTCTGTTCCTACGAGTTATATATGTCCCGCGGGAGGTGTTGGTGCCACCCACGGGGCCATTCGGGGGTAGTTTTGGGTTTCCACCCTAACGCCACGTTTTCAAGCCTAACTCTAGAAAGATGAAAATTATAGTCCTATTCTCAAACCGAGAGTCCCATGGCTATGTGGTCAGTTACTACGAGTTACATTGGACCCGTGGGAGGTGTTGGTGCCTCCCACGGGGTCGTTCGGGGGCTTTTTTAGGTTTTCACCCTCTAACGCCATGTTTTTAAGATTAAGTCTAGAAATATGCAAATTATCGTCGTATTCTCAAACTGGGAGTCCCGCGGCTGCGTGGTCAGTTCCTACGAGTTACTTTGGTCCGTTCGGGGGCTGTTTTTGTTTTTCACTCTCCAACGCCATGTTTTTAAGCCTAAGTGTAGAAATATGAAAATTATCATCATATTCTCAAATCGGGAGTCCCACGGCTGCGTGGTCAGTTCCTACGAGTTACATAGGTCCCGTGGGAGGTGTTGGTGCCACCCACGGGGCCGTTCGAGGTCTATTTTGGGTTTTCATCCTCTAACGCCTTGTTTTTAAACCTAAGTCTAGAAATATATAAATTATTGCCGTATGCTCAAACCGAGAGTCCCGCAGCTACGTTGTCAGCTCCTACGAGTCACATTGGTCCCGTGGGAGGTGTTGGTGCCACCCATGGGGCCGTTCAAGGGCACTTGTGGGTTTTCACTCTCTAACGCCATATTTTTAAACCTAAGTTTAGAAATATTCAAATTATCATCATATTCTCAAACCAGGAGTTCCGAGGCAACATGGTCTGTTCCTGCAAGTTATATTTGTCCCGTGGGAGGTATTGGTGCCACCCACGGGGCCATTCGGGGGTAGTTTTGGGTTTTCACCCTCTAACGCCACATTTTTAAGCCTAAGTATAGAAATGTGCAAATCAACATCGTATTCTCAAATCGGGAGCCCTGCAGCTACGTGGTCAGTTTCTACGAGTTACATTGCTCCCGTGGGAGGTGTTGGTGCCTCCCACGGGGCCGTTCGGGGGCTATTTTGGGTTTTCACCCTCTAATGCCATGTTTTTAAGCCTAAGTCTAAAAATATGCAAATTATCATCGTATTCTCAAATCGGGAGTCCTGCGGCTACGTGGTCAGTTCCTGCGAGTTACGTTGGTCCCGTGGGAGGTGTTGGTGCCTCCCACAGGGCCGTTCGAGGGCTGTTTTGGGTTTTCACCCTCTATCGCCATGTTTTTAAGCCTAAGTCTAGAAATATTAAAATTATGATCATATTCCCAAACCGGGAGTCTCACGGATGCGTGGTCAGTTCCTACGAGTTACATTAGTCCCGTGGGAGGTGTTGGTGCTACCCACGGGGCCGTTCAGGGGCAGTTTTGGTTTTCACCCTCTAGCGCCATGTTTTTAAGACCAACTCTAGATATATTCAAACTATCGTTGTATTCTCAAAATGGTACTTCCACGTTTACGTGGTCAGTTCCTATGAGTTACATTAGTCTCGTGGGAGATGTTAGTGCCACCCAAGGGGTCGTTCGAGGGCTGTTTTGGGTTTTCACCCACTAACGCCATATTTTTTACCCTAAGTCTTGAAATATGCAAATTATCATCATATTCTCAAACCGGGAGTCCCGAGGCTACGTGGTTAGTTCCTATGAGTTATATTTGACCCGTGGGAGGTGCTGGTGCCACCCACGGGGCCGTTCAGGGGCAGTTTTGGGTTTTCATCCTCTAACGTCACATTTTTAAGCCTATGTCTAGAAATATGCAAATTACAGTTGTATTCTCAAATCGGGAGTCCTGTGGTTAAGTGGTCAGTTCCTACGAGTTACATTGGTCCCGTGGGAGGTGTTCGTGCCTCCCACGGGGCCGTTCGGGGGCTTTTTTGGGTTTTCACCCTCTAAAACCATGTTTTTAAGCCTAAGTCTAGAAATATAATAATTACAATCATATTTACAAATCGGGAGTCCCGTGGCTGCGTTGTCAGTTCCTACGAGTTACATTGGTCCCGTGGGAGGTGTTGGTGCCTCCCACGGGGCCGTTCGAGGGCAGTTTTGGGTTTTCACCATCTCATGCCATGTTTTTAAGTTTAAGTTTAGAAATATTCAAATTATCATCATATTCTCAAACTGGGAGTCCAGAGGCTACATGGCCAATTCCTACAAGTTATATTTGTCCCGTGGGAGGTGTTGGGGCCACCCAAGGGGCCGTTCGGGGGCAGTTTTGGGTTTTCACCTTCTAACGCCACGGTCTTGAAATATATAAATTATCTTTGTATGCTCAAACCGAGAGTCCCGCAGCTACGTTGTCAGCTCCTACGAGTCACATTGGTCCCGTGGGAGGTGTTGGTGCCACCCACGGGGCCGTTCAAGGGCACTTGTGGGTTTTCACTCTCTAACGCCATATTTTTAAACCTAAGTTTAGAAATATTCAAATTATCATCATATTCTCAAACCAGGAGTTCTGAGGCTACATGGTCTGTTCCTACAAGTTATATTTGTCCCGTGGGAGGTGTTGGTGCCACCCACGGGGCCATTCGGGGGTAGTTTTGGGTTTTCACCCTCTGACGCCACATTTTTAAGCCTAAGTCTAGAAATGTGCAAATCAACATCGTATTCTCAAATCGGGAGTCCTGCAGCTACGTGGTCAATTTCTACGAGTTACATTGCTCCCGTGGGAGGTGTTGGTGCCTCCTACGGGGCCGTTCGGGGGTTATTTTGGGTTTTCACCCTCTAACACCATGTTTTTAAGCCTATGTCTAGAAATATGCAAATTTTCATCATATTCTCAAACCAGGAGTCCTGCGGCTGCGTGGTCAGTTCCAACGAGTTACATTGGTCCCGAGAGAGGTTTTAGTGCCTCCCATGGGGCCGTTCGGGAGCTATTTTGGGTTTTCACCCTCTAACGCCATGTTTTTAAGCCTAAGTCTATAAATATGCAAATTATCATCATATTTTCAAACAAGGAGTCCCGCAGCAGCGTGGTCAGTTCCTACGAGTTACATAGGTCTCGTGGGAGGTGTTGGTTCCACCCACGGGGCGGTTCGGGGGCATTTTTTGGTTTTCACCCTCTAACATAATCTGTTTAAGCATAAGTCTAGAAATATTAAAATTATCATCGAATTCTCAAATCGGCAGTTCCGCGACTGCGTGGTCAGTTCCTACGAGTTACATTGGTCCTGTAGGAGGTATTAGTGCCACCCACGGGGCCGTTCGGGCGCTGTTTAGGGTTTTCACCCACTAACGCCATATTTTTTACCCTAAGTCTTAAAATATGCAAATTATCATCATATTCTCAAACCGGGTGTCTCGAGGCTACGTGGTCAGTTCCTATGAGTTATATTTGACCCGTGGGAGGTGTTCGTGCCTCCCACGGGGCCGTTCGGGGGCTTTTTTGGGTTTTCACCCTCTAAAACCATGTTTTTAAGGCTAAGTCTAAAAATATAAAAATTACCATCATATTTGCAAATCGGGAGTCCCGCGGCTGCGTTGTCAGTTCCTACGAGTTACATTGGTCCCGTGGGAGGTGTTGGTGCCTCCCACGGGGCCGTTCGAGGGCAGTTTTGGGTTTTCACCCTCTCACACCATGTTTTTAAGTTTAAGTTTAGAAATATGAAAATTATCATTGTATTCTCAAACTGGGAGTCCCGAGGCTACATGGTCAGTTCCTACAAGCTATATTTGCCCCGTGGGAGGTGTTGGGGCCACCCAAGGGGCCGTTCGGGGGAAGTTTTGGGTTTTCACCTTCTAACGCCACGTTTTTAAGCCTAAGTCTAGAAATATGTAAATCACCATCATATTCTCAAACCGGGAGTCCTACGGCTACGTGGTCAGTTCCTACGAGTTACATTGGTCCCGTGGGAGGTGATGGTACCTCCCACGTGGCCGTTCGGGGGCTATTTTTTGTTTTCACCCTCTAACACCATGTTTTTAAGCCTAAGTCTAGAAATATGCAAATTATCGTCATATTCTTAACCCGAGAGTCCCGCGGATACATGGTCAGCTCCTACGAGTTAAGTTGGTCCCGTGGGAGGTGTTGGTGCATCCCACAGGGCCGTTCGAGGGTTGTTTTAGGTTTTCACCTTCTGACGCCATGTTTTTAAGCCTAATTTTAGAAATATAGAAATTATCGTCGTATTCTCAAATCAGGAGTCTCGCGACTGCGTGGTTAGTTCCTACAAGTTACATTGGTCCCGTGAGAGGTGTTTGTGCTACTTACGGGGCCGTTCGGGGGAAGTTTTGGTTTTCACCCTCTAATGCCATTTTTTATGCCCAAGTCTAGAAATATGCAAATTATCATCGTATTCCGCGTCTACGTGGTCAGTTCCTACGAGTTACAGTAGTCTCGTGGGAGGTGTTAGTGCCACCCACGAGGCCATTCGGGGGCTATTTTACATTTTCACCCATTAACGCCATATTTTTAAGCCTAAGTCTTGAAGTATTCAAATTATCATCATATTCTCAAATCGGGAGTCCCTAGGATGCGTGGTCGGTTCCTACGAGTTATATCTGACCCATGGGAGGTGTTGGTACCACCCACGGGGCCATTCGGGGGCAGTTTTGGGTTTTCACCCTCAAACGCCATGTTTTTAGGCCTAAGTATAGAAATATGCAAATTACCGTCATATTCTCAAACCGGGAGTCCCTGGCTACGTGGTCACTTCCTACGAGTTACATTGGTCCCGTGGGAGGTGTTGGTGCCACCGACGGGGTCATTTGGGGGGTGTTTTGGGTTTTCACACTCTAACGCCATTTTTTTAAGCCTAAGTCTAGAAATATGCAAATTATCCTCGTATTCTCAAACCGGGAGTCCCGCGGCTGCTTGGTCAGTTCCTAAGAGTTACATTGGTCCCGTGGGAGGTGTTGGTGCCTCCCACGGGGCCGTTCGGGGGCTGTTTTTGGTTTTCACCCTCCAACGCCATGTTTTTAAGCCTAAGTCTAGAAATATGCAAATTATCATCATATTCTCAAACCGGGAGTCCCGCGGCTACGTGGTCAGTTCCTACGAGTTACATAGGTCCCGTCGGAGGTGTTGGTGCCACCCACGGGGCCGTTCGGGGGCTATTTTTGGTTTTCACCCTCTAACGCCATGTCTTTAAGCCTAAGTCTTGAAATATGCAAATTATCGTCATATTCTCAAATCGAGAGTCCCGCGAATGCGTGGTGAGTTCCTACGAGTTACATTGGTCCCGTGGGAGGTGATGGTACTACACACGGGGACGTTCGGGGGCAATTTTCGTTTTCACCCTTTAACGCCATGTTTTTAAGACCAAGTCTTGAAATATGTAAATTATCATCCTATTCTCAAACCGGTACTTCCGTATCTACGTGTTCAGTTCCTACGAGTTACATTGGTCCCGAGGGAGGTGTGAGTGACACCCACGGGGCCGTTCGGGGGCTATTTCTGGTTTTCACCCACTAACGTCATATTTTTAAGCCTAAGTTGAGAAATATGCAAACTATCGTCTTATTCTCAAATCGGGAGTCCTGAGGCTACGTGGTCAGTTCCTACGAGTTATATTTGTCCCGTGGGAGGTGTTGGTGCCACGCACGGGGCCGTTCGGGGAAAGTTTTTGGTTTTCACCCTTTAACACCACGTTTTTAAGCCTAACTCTTAAAATATGCAAATTACCGTCCTATTCTCAAACCGGGAGTCCCGCGGTTACGTGGTCAGTTCTTACGAGTTACATTGGTCCCGTGTGTGGTTGGTGCCTCCCACGGGGCCGTTCGGGTTTTTTTTTGGGTTTTCACCCTCTAACGCCATGTTTTTAAGCCTAAGTCTAGAAATATGCAAATTACAATCGTATTTGCAAACCAGGAGTCCCGCTACTGCGTGGTCAGTTCCTACGAGTTACATTGGTCCCGTGGGAGGTGGTGGTGCCTCCCACGGGGCCGTTCGGGGGCTATTTTGGGTTTTAACCCTCTAACGCCATGTTTTTAAGCCTAGGTCTAGAAATATGCAAATTATCGTCGTATTCTCAAATCAGGAGTCATGCGGCTACGTGGTCAGTTTCTGCGAGTTACGTTGGACCCGTGGAAGGTGTTGGTGCCTCCCACGGGGCCGTTCGGCGGCTATTTTGGGTTTTCACCTTCTAACGCCACATTTTTAAGCCTAAGTCTAGAAATATGCAAATCACCATCATATTCTCAAACCAGGAGTCCTACGGCTACGTGGTCAGTTCCTACGAGTTACATTGGTCCCGTGGGAGGTCTTGGTACCTCCCACGGGGCTGTTCGGGGGCTATTTTTTTTTTCACCCTCTAACGCCATGTTTTTAAGCTTAAGTCTAGAAATATGCAAATTATCTTCATATTCTCAACCCGAGAGTCCCGCGGATACATGGTCAGTTCCTACGAGTTACGTTGGTCCCGTGGGAGGTGTTGGTGCATCCCACCGGGCCGTTCGAGGGTTGTTTTGGGTTTTCAGCCTCTGACGCCATGTTTTTAAGCCTAATTTTAGAAATATACAAATTATCGTCGTATTCTCAAACCGGGAGTCTCGTGACTGCGTGGTCAGTTCCTACGAGTTACAGTAGTCTCGTGGGAGGTGTTAGTGCCACCCACGGGGACGTTCGGTGGTTGTTTTGGGTTTTCACCCACTAACGCCATATTTTTAAGTCTAAGTCTTGAAGTATTCAAATTATCATCATATTCTCAAACCGGGAGTCCCAAGGATGTGTGGTCGGTTCCTACGAGTTATATTTGACCCATGGGAGGTGTTGGTACCACCCACGGGGCCGTTCGGGGGCAGTTTTGGGTTTTCACCGTCTAACGCCATATTTTTAGGCCTAAGTCTAGAAATATGCAAATTACCTTCATATTTTCAAACCAGGAGTCCCCTGGCTACGTGGTCACTTCCTACGAGTTACATTGGTCCCGTGGGAGGTGTTGGTACCTCCCACGGGGTCGTTTGGGGGGTGTTTTGGGTTTTCACACTCTAACGCCATGTTTTTAAGCCTAAGTCTAGAAATATGCAAATTATCCTCGTATTCTCAAACCGGGAGTCCCGCGGCTGCGTGGTCAGTTCCTAAGAGTTACATTGGTCCCGTGGGAGGTGTTGGTCCCTCCCACGGGGCCCTTCGGCGGCTGTTTTTGGTTTTCACCCTCCAACGCCATGTTTTTAAGCCTAAGTCTTGAAATATGAAAATTATCATCATATTCTCAAACCGCGAGTCCTGCGGCTGCGTGGTCAGTTCCTACGAGTTACATAGGTCCCGTCGGAGGTGTTGGTGCCACCCACGGGGCCGTTCGGGGGATATTTTGGGTTTTCACCCTCTAACGCCATATCTTTAAGCCTAAGTCTTGAAATACGCAAATTATCATCATATTCTCAAATCGGGAGTCCCGCGGCTGCGTGGTGAGTTCCTACGAGTTACATTGGTCCCGTGGGAGGTGATGGTGCTACCCACAGGGCCGTTCGGAGGCAGTTTTGGTTTTCACCCTCTAACGCCATGTTTTTAAGACCAAGTCATGAAATACGTAAATTATCGGCCTATTCTCAAACCGGTACTTCCGCATCTACATGTTCAGTTCCTACGAGTTACATTGGTCCCGAGGGAGGTGTGAGTGACACCCACGGGGCCGTTCGGGAGCTATTTCTGGTTTTCACCCACTAACGTCATATTTTTAAGCCTAAGTCTAGAAATATGCAAACTATCATCTTATTCTCAAATCGGGAGTCCTGAGGCTGCATGGTCAGTTCTTACGAGTTATATTTGTCCCGTGGGAGGTGTTGGTGCCACCCACGGGGCCATTCGGGGGCAGTTTTGGGTTTTCAGCCTCTAACGCCACGTTTTTAATCCTAACTCTTAAAATATGCAAATTACCATCCTATTCTCAAACCGGGAGTCCCACAGCTACGTGGTCAGTTCTTACGAGTTACATTGGTCCCGTGTGTGGTTGGTGCCTCCCACGCGGCCGTTCGGGGGCTTTTATGGGGTTTTACCCTCTAACGCCATGTTTTTAAGCCTAAGTCTAGACATATGCAAATTACAATCATATTTGCAAACCAGGAGTCCCGCTGCTGCGTGGTCAGTTCCTACGAGTTACATTGGTCCTGTGGGAGGTGGTGGTGCCTCCCACGGTGCCGTTCGGGGGATGTTTTGGGTTTTCACCCTCTAACGCCATGCTTTTAAGCCTAAGTCAACAAATATGTAAATTATCATCGTATTCTAAAACCAGGAGTCTCACGGCTGCGTGGTTAGTTTCTACAAGTTATATTGGTACCGTGGGAGGTGTTGGTGTCTCCCACGGGGCCGTTCAGGGGTTGTTTTTGGTTTTCACCCTCCAACGCCATGTTTTTAAGCCCGAGTCTAGAAATATTCAAATTATCGTCGTATTCTCAAACTGTGAGTCCCAAGGCTACGTTGTCAGTTCCTATGAGTCACATTGCTCCCGTGGGAGGTGTTGGTGCCACCCACGGGGCCATTCGGGGGCAGTTTTGGTTTTTCACTCTCTAACGCCAAGTTTTTAAGCCTAAGTCTAGAATTATACAAATCATCATTGTATTCACAAACCAGGAGTCCCGCGGCTGCGTGGTCAGTTCCTACGAGTTACATTGTTCCCGTGGGAGGTGTTGGTGCTATCCACAGGGACGTTTAGGGGCAAATGTGGGTTTTCACCCTCTAACGCCATGTTTTTAAACCTAAGTTTAGAAAGATGCAAATTATTGTCGTATTGTCAAACCGGTAGTCCCGAGGCTACATGGTCCGTTCCTATAAGTTATATTTGTCCCGTGGGAGGTATTGGTGCCACCCACGGGGCCGTTCGGGGCAGTTTTGGGTTTTCACCCTCTAACGCCATGTTTTTAAGCCTAAGTCTAAAGATATGCAAATTATCGGGAGTCCTGCGGCTACGTGGTCAGCTCCTACGAGTTACGTTGGTCCCGTGGGAGGTGTTGGTGCCTCTCACAGGGCCGTTCGACGGCTGTTTTAGGTTTGCACCTTCTGACGCCATGTTTTTAATCCTAAGTCTAGAAATATATAAATTATCATCGTATTCTCAAACCGGGAGTCTCGCGGCTGCGTGGTCAGTTCCAACGAGTTACTTTGGTCCCATGGGAGGTGTTGGTGCAACCCACGGGGACGTTCGGGGGCAGTTTTGGTTTTCACTGTCTAATGCCATGTCTTTAAGACCACTTCTAGAAATATGCAAAGTATCATCTTATTCTCAAATTGGTACTTCCGCGTCTATGTGGTCAGTTCCTACGAGTTACATTAGTCTCGTGAGAGCTGTTAGTGCCACCCACGGGGCCGTTTGGGGGTTGTTTCGGGTTTTCACCCACTAACGCCATATTTTTTAGCCTAAGTCTTCAAATATGCAAATTATCATCATATTCTCAAACCGGGAGTCCCAAGGCTGCGTGGTCAGTTCCTATGGGTTATGTTTGACCCGTGGGAGGTGTTTGTGCCACCCACGGGGCCGTTCGGGGGAAGTTTTGGGTTTCCACCCTCTAACCTCACATTTTTAAGCTTAAGTCTAGAAATATGAAAATTTCCATCATATTTGCAAATTGGGAGTCCCGCGGCTGCGTGGTCACTTCCTACGAGTTACATTGGTCCCGTGGGATATGTTGGTGCCTCCCACGGGGTCGTTCGGGGGCTATTTTGGGTTTTAACCCTCTAACGCCATGTTTTTAAGCCTAAGTCTGGAAATATGCAAATTATCTTCGTATTCTCAAACCGGGAGTCCCGCGGCTGCGTGGTCAGTTCCTACGAGTTATATTGGTCCCCCGGGAGGTGTTGACTCCTCCCACGGGGTCGTTCGGGGGCTGTTTTGGGTTTTCAGCCACTAGTGCCATGCTTTTAAGCCTAAGTCTAGAGATATGCAAATTATCATCATATTCTCAAACTGGGAGTCCCGCGGCTGTGTGGTCAGTTCCTACGAGTTACATAGGTCCCATGGGAGGTGTTGGTGCCACCCACGGGGCCGTTCGGGGGCATTTTTTGGTTTTCACCCTCTAATGTCATCTTTTTAAGCCTAAGTCTAGAAATATGCAAATTATCATCGTATTCTCAAATCGGCAGTTCCGCGGCTGCGTGGTCAGTTCCTACGAGTTACTTTGGTCCTGTGGGAGGTGTTAGTGCCACCCATGGGGCCGTTCGGGGGCTGTTTAGGGTTTTCACCCACTAACGCCAAGTTTTTAAGCTTAAGTCTTGAAATACGTAAATTATCATCGTATTTTCTCAAATCGGGAGTCCTGCGACTGCGTGGTCATTTCTCACGATGTTGGTGCAACCCACGGGGCCGTTCGAGGGTTGTTTGGGGTTTCCCCAGAAACGCCATATATTTAAGTCTAAGTCTATAAATATGCAAATTTTTGTCATATTCTCAAATCGGGAGACCCGCGACTACGGGGTCAGTTCCTACGAGTTATATTGGTCCCGTGGGATGTGTTGGTGCCACCCACGGGGCCATTTGGGGGTTGTTTCGTGTTGTCACCCTTTAACGCCATGTTTTCCTTAAGTCTATAAAATGCAAATTATCATCGTATTCTTAAACCAAGAGTCTCACGGCTATGCGATCAGTTCTTACGAGTTACATTGGTCCTGTGGGAGGTGTTGGTGCCACCCACGGGCCAGTTCGGGGGTCGTTTTGGGTTTTCACCATCTAACGCCATGTTTTTAAGCCTAAGTCTATAAATATGAAAATTATCATCGTATTCCCAAATCGGGAGTCCCGTGTCTACGTGGTCAGGTCCTACGAGTTACATTGGTCCCGTCGGAGGTTTTGGAGCCTCCCACGGCGCCGTTCGGGGGGATTTTTTGGGTTTTCACCCTCTAAAACCATGTTTTTAAGCCTAAGTCTAGAAATATGAAAATTTTCATCGTATTTGCAAACCGGGAGTCATGCGGTTGCGTGGTCAGTTCCTACGAGTTACATTGATCCCGTGGGAGGTCTTGGTGCCTCCCACGTGGCCGTTTGGGGGCTATTTTGGGTTTTCACCCTCTAACGCCATGTTTTTAAGCCTATGTCTAGAAATATGAAAATTTCCATCATATTCTCAAACCGAGAGTCCCGCGGCTGCCGTGGTCAGTTCCAACGAGTTACATTGGTCCCGTGAGAGGTTTTAGTGCCTCCCACGGGGCCGTTCGGGTGCTATTTTGGGTTTTCACCCTCTAACGCCGTGTTTTTAAGCCTAAGTCTATAAATATGCAAATTATCATCATATTCTCAAACCAGGAGTCCCGCAGCAGCGTGGTCAGTTCCTACGAGTTACATAGGTCTCGTGGGAGGTGTTGGTGCCACCCACGGGGCGGTTCGGGGCCATTTTTTGGTGTTCACACTCTAACATCATCTGTTTAAGTATATGTCTAGAAATATTAAAATTATCATCGAATTCTCAAATCGGCAGTTCCGCGGCTGCGTGGTCAGTTCCTACGAGTTACATTGGTCCTGTAGGAGGTATTAGTGCCACCCACGGGGCCGTTCGGGCGCTGTTTAGGGTTTTCACCCACTAACGCCATGTTTTTAAGCCTAAGTCTAGAAATATGCAAATTATCATCGTATTTTCTCAAATCGAGCGTCCTACAACTGCGTGGTCATTTCCTACGAGTTACATTGGTCCCGTGAGAGGTGTTGGTGCCACCCACGGGGCCGTTCGAGGGTTGTTTGGGGTTTCTCCACAAACGCCATGTTTTTAAGCCTAAGTCTATAAATATTAAATTTTTTGTCGTATTCTCCAATCGGGAGACCCGCGACTACGGGGTCAGTTCCTACGAGTTACATTGGTCCCGTGGGAGGTGTTGGTGCCACCCACGGGGCCGTTCGGGGTTGTTTCGTGTTTTCACCCTTTAACGCCATGTTTTCCTTAAGTCTAGAAATAAGAAAATAATTGTCGTATTCTCAAATCAGGAGTCTCGCATCTTATCGGTCAGTTCCTACAAGTTACATTGGTCCCGTGGCAGGTGTTGGTGCCACCCACGGGGCCGTTCGGGGGTTGTTTTGAGTTTTCCCTCTAACGCCATGTTTTTAAGCCGAAGTCTGGAAATATACAAATTACCGTCGTATTCTCATACTGGGAGTCCTGCGGCTGCGTGCTCAGTTCCTACGAGTTACATCGGTCCCGTGGGAGGTGTTAGTGCCCCCCGTGGGGCCGTTTGGGTGTTTCGAGCTTTCCCCCTCTAACGCACTCTTTTCAAGCCAAAGTCTAGAAATATGCAAATTATCATCGTATTCTCAAACCGAGAGACCCGCAGCTGCGGGGTCAGTTCCTATGAGTTACATTGGTCCCGCGGGAAGTGTTGGTATCACCCATGGGGCCCTTCGGGGGATGTTTTGAGTTTTCTTCCTCTAACACCTTGGTTTTCTTAAGTCTAGAAATATGCAAATTATCATCACATTCTTAAACCAAGAGTCTCGTGGTTGTGCAATCAGTTCCTATGAGGTACATTGGTCCCGTGGGAGGTGTTGGTGCCACCCACAGGGCAGTTCAGGGGTTGTTTTGGGTTTTCACCATCTAACGCCATGTTTTTAAGCCTAAGTTTATAAATATGAAAATTATCATCATACTCTAAAACCGGGAGTCCCGGAGCTGTGTGGCCAGTTCCTACGAGTTACATTAGTCCCATGGGAGGTGTTGGTGCCACCCATGGGGCCGTTCGGGGGCTGTTTTTGCTTTTCACCCTCTAACGCCATGTTTTTAAGCCTATGTCTCGATTATGCAAATTATCATCGTATTCTCAAACCAGGAGTCCAGCGGCTGCGTGGTCCGTTCCTATAAGTTACATTGGTCCCGTGGGAGGTGTTGGTGCCACCCACAAGGCCGTTCGAGGCCTGTTTTGGGTTTTCACCCACTGACACCATATTTTAAGCCTAAGTCCAGAAATATGAAAATTAACATTGTATTCTCAAACCGGGAGTCCCGAGGCTGAGTGGTCAGTTCCTACGAGTTATATTTGACCCGTGGGTGGTGTTGGTGCCACCCACGGGGCCATTCGGGGGCAGTTTTGGGTATTCACCCTTTAACACCACATTTTTAAGCCTAATTTTAGAAATATGTAAATTACCATCATATTCTCAAACCGGTAGTCCCGTGGCCACGTGGTCAGTTTCTACGAGTTACATTAGTCCCGTGAGAGGTGTTGTTGCCTCCCACGGGGCCGTTCGTGGGCTTTTTTTGGATTTTCATCCTCTAACGCCATGTTTTTAAGCTTAAGTCTAGAAATATGCAAATTACCGTCGTATTTACAAACCGAGAGTCCCACGGCTGCATGGTCAGTTCCTACGAGTTAGATTGGTCCCTTGGGAGGTGTTGGTGCCTCCCACGGGGCCGTTTGGGGATTGTTTTGGGTTTTCACCTTTTAACGCCATGTTTTTAAGCCTTAGTCTAGAAAAATGCAAATTATCATCGTATTCTCAAATCGGGAGTCCCGCGGCTACGTGGTCAGCTCCTACGAGTTGCATGGGTCCCGTGGGAAGTGTTGGTGCCTCTAACGGGGCCGTTCGGGGGCTGTTTTGGGTTTTCACCCTCTAACGCCATATTTTTAAGCCTAAGTCTAGAAATATGCAAATTATCATCATATTCTATAACCGAGGGTCCCGCGGCTGCGTGGTCAGTTCCCACGAGTTACATTGGTCCCGTGGGAAGTGCTAGTGCCACTCACGGGGCCGTTCAGGGGATGTTTTGGGTTTTCACCCTCTAACGCCATGATTTTAAGCCTAAGTCTAGAAATATGCAAATTATCATCATATTCTCAAACCGGCAGTTTCGCGGCTGCATGGCCAGTTCCTACTAGTTACATTGATCCCGTCGGAGGTGTTAGTGCCACCCACGGGGACGTTCAGGGGCTATTTTGGGTTTTCGCCCTCAAACGCCACGTTTTTAAGACTAAGTCTAGAAATATGCAAATGATCATCGTATTCTCAAACCGACAGTTCCGCGGCTACGTGGTCAGTTCCTACGAGTTACATTGGTCCCGTCAGAGGTGTTAGTGCCACCCACGGGGCCGTTCTGGGGTTGTTTTGGGTTTTGACCCACTAACGCCATGTTTTTAAGCCTAAGTTTAGAAATATGAAAAATACAATCATATTCTCAAATCGGGAGTCCTCCGACTACGTGGTCATTGCTTACGAGTTACATTGGTCCCGTGAGAGGTCTTGGTGCCACCCACAGGGCCGTTCGGGGGCTGTTTGGGGTTTCCTCACAAATGCAATGATTTTAAGCCTAAGTCTAGAAATATGCAAATTTTTGACGTATTCTCAAATCGGGAGACCCGCGGCTATGGGGTCAGTTCCTACGAGTTACACTGGTCCCGTGGAAGGTGTTGGTGCCTCCCACGGGGCCGTTCGGGGGATGTTTTCAGTTTTCACCCTCTAACGCTATATTTTTACGCCTAAGTCTAGAAATATGAAAATTATCATCATATTCTCAAACCGGGAGTCCCGTGGCTGCATGGTAAGTTCCTACGAGTTACATTGGTCCCGTAGGAGGTGTTGGTGCCTCCCACGGGGCCGTTCGGGGGTTATTTCGTGTTTTCACCCTATAATGCCATGTTTTCCTTAAGTCTAGAAATAAGAAAATTATAGTCGTATTCACAAACCGAAAGTCTCGTGGTTGCGCGGTCAGTTCCTATGAGTTACATTGGTCCCGTGGCAGGTGTTGGTGCCACCCACGGGATTGTTCGGCGGTTGTTTTGGGTTTTTCCCCTCTAACGCCATGTTTTTAAGCTAAGTCTAGAAAATGCTAATTATCGTCGTATTCTTAAACCGGGAGTCCCGCGTCTGCGTTGTTAGTTCCTACGACTTACATTGGTCCCGTGGGAGGTGTTGGTGCCTGCTACGAGGCCGTTCGGGTGCTTTTTTGGGTTTTCACCCTCTTACGCCATGTTTTTAAGCCTAAGTCTAGAAATATGCAAATTATCGTTATATTCTCAAATTGGGAGTCCCGCGGCTGCATGTTCAGTTCCTACGAGTTACATTTGTCCCGTGGGAGGTGTTGGTACCACCCACGGGGCCGTTCGGGGGCAGTTTTGGGTTTTCACCCTCTACGCCATGTTTTTAAGCCTAAGTCAAGAAATATGCAAATTATCGTCATATTCTCAAATCGGCAGTTCCGTGGCTACGTGGTCTGTTCCTACGAGTTACATTGGTCCCGTGGGAGGTGTTGGTACCACCCACGGGGCCGTTTGGGGCAGTTTTGAGTTTTCACCCTCTAACGCCACGATTTTAAGCCTAAGTCTATAAATATGCAAATTACTGTCGTATTCTCAAACCGGGAGTCCCATGGATACGTGGTTAGTTCCTACGAGTTACATTGGTCCCATGGGAGGTGTTGGTACCTCCCACGGGGCCGTTCGAGTGCTTTTTTGGGTTTTCACCCTCTAACGCCATGTTTTTAAGCCTAAGTCTAGAAATATGAAAATTACCATCTTATTTTCAAACCGGGAGTCCAGCGGCTGCGTGGTCAGTTCCTACGAGTTACATTGGTCCTGTGGGAGGTGTTGGTGCCTCCCACGGGGCCGTTTGGGGCTATTTTGGGTTTTCACCCTCTAACTCCATGTTTTTAAGCCTAAGCCTAGAAATATTCAAATTATCGCCGTATTCTCAAACGGGAGTCCTGCGGATGCGTGGTCAGTTCCTATGAGTTACATTGGTCCCGTGGGAGGTGTTGGTGCCTCCCACGGGGCCGTTCGGTGACTGTTTTGGGTTATCACCCTCTAACGCTTTATTTTAAAGCCTAAGTCTATAAATATGCAAATTATCATCATATTCTCAATCCGGGAGCCCCGCGGCTGCGTTGTCAGTTCCTACGAGTGACATTGGTCCCGTGGGAAGTTTTGGTGCCACTCACGGGGTCGTTCGGGGGCAATTTTGGGATTTCACCCTCTTACGCCATGTTTTTAAGCCTAAGTCTAGAAATATGCAAATTATCGTCGTATTCTCAAATCGGCTGTTTTGCGGCTGCGTGGCCAGTTCCTACGAGTTACATTGGTCCCGTCGGAGGTGTTAGTGCCACCCACGGGGACGTTCCGGGGATGTTTTGGGTTTTCGCCCTCAAACGCCATGTTTTGAAGACTAATTCTAGAAATATGCAAATAATCGTCGTATTCTCAAACCGACAGTTCCGCGGCTGCGTGGTCAGTTCCTACGAGGTACATTGGTCCCGTCGGAGGTGTTAGAGCCACCCACTGGTCCGTTCTGGGGCTGTTTTGTGTTTTCACCCGCTAACGCCATGTTTTTATGCCTAAGTCTATAAATATGCAAATTATCATCGTATTCTTAAATCGGGAGTCCTGCGACTGCGTGGTCATTTCTTACGAGTTACATTGGTCCCGTGAGAGGTGTTGGTGCCACCCACAAGGCCGTTCGGGGGCTGTTTGGGGTTTCCTCACAAATGCCATGATTTTAATCCCAAGTCTAGAAATATGAAAATTTTTGACGTATTCTCAAATCGGGAGACCCGCGGCTACGGGGTGAGTTCCTACGAGTTACATTGGTCCCGTGGGAGGTGTTGGTGCCTCCCACGGGGCCGTTCGGGGGCTGTTTTGGGTTTTCACCCTCTAATGCCGTATTTTTAAGCCTAAGTCTAGAAATATGCAAATTATCATCATATTCTCAAACCAGGAGTCCCGCGGCTGCATGGTCATATCCTACGAGTTACATTGGTCCCGTGGGAGGTGTTGGTGCCTACCATGGGGCCGTTCGGGGGTTGTTTCGTGTTTTCACCCTCTAATGTCATGTTTTCCTTAAGTCTAGAAATAAGCAAATTATTGTCGTATTCACAACCCGGGAGTCTCGCGGCTGCGCGGTCGGTTCCTACGAGTTACATTGGTCCCGTGGAAGGTGTTGGTGCCACCCACGGGGCCGTTCGAGGGTTGTTTTGGGTTTTCCCCCTCTAACGCCATGTTTTTAAGCCTAAGTCTAGAAAAAGCAAATTACCATCGTATTCTAAAACCTGGAGTCCCGCGGCTACGTTGTCAGTTCCTACGACTTACATTGGTCCCGTGGGAGGTGTTGGTGCCTCCCACGGGGCCGTTCAGGGGCTTTTTTGGGTTTTCACCCTCCAACGCCATGTTTTTAAGCCTAAGTCTATAAATATGCAAATTATCATCATATTCTCAAATCGGGAGTCCCGCGGCTACGTGGTCAGTTCCTACGAGTTACATTGGTCCCGTGGGAAGTTTTGGGACCACTCACGGGGCCGTTCGGGGGCAGTTTTGGGTTTTCATCCTCTAACGCCATGTTTTTAAGCTTAAGTCTAGAAATATAGAAATTATCGTCGTATTCTCAAATCGGTAGTTTTGCGGCTGCGTGGCCAGTTCCTACAAGTTACATTGGTCCCGTGGAAGGTGTTAGTGCCACCCACGGGGACGTTCAGGGGTTGTTTTGGGTTTTCGCCCTCAAACACCATTATTTTAAGACTAAGTCTAGAAGTATTTAAATAATTGTCGTATTCTCAAACCGACAGTTCCGCGGCTACGTGGTCAGTTCCTACGAGTTACATTGGTCCCGTCGGAGGTGTAGTGCCACCCACGGGGCCGTTCTGGGGCTGTTTTGGGTTTTCACCCAGTAACGCCATGTTTTTATGCCTAAGTCTATAAATATACAAATTATCATCGTATTCTCACATCGGGAGTCCTGCGACTGCGTGGTCATTTCTTACGAGAAACATTGGTCCCAAAAGAGGTGTTGGTGCCACCCACAGGGCCGTTCGGGGGTTGTTTGGGGTTTCCTCACAAATGCCATTATTTTAAGCCTAATTCTAGAAATATGCAAATTTTTGACATATTCTCAAATCGGGATACCCGCGGCTACGAGGTCAGTTCCTACGAGTTACATTGGTCCCATGGGAGCTGTTGGTGCCTCCCACGGGGCCGTTCGGGGGTTGTTTTGGGTTTTCACCCTCTAACGCCATATTTTTAAGCCTAAGTCTAGAAATATGCAAATTATCATCATATTCTCAAATCGGGAGTCCCGCGGTTGCATGGCCAGTTCCTACGAGTTACATTGGTCCCGTGGGAGGTGTTGGTGCCTCCCACGGGGCCGTTCGGGGGTTGTTTCAAGTTTTCACCCTATAATGCCATGTTTTTCTTAAGTCTAGAAATAAGAAAATTATAATCGTATTCACAAACCGGGAGTCTCGCGGCTGCGCGGTCAGTTCCTACGAGTTACATTGGTCCCGTGGCAGGTGTTGGTGCCACCCACGGGGCCATTCGGGGATCGTTAAGGGTTTTCCCCCTCTAACACCATTTTTTTAAGCCTAAGACTAGAAAATGCAAATTACCATCGTATTCTCAAGCCGGGAGTCCCGTGGTAGCGTGGTGAGTTCCTACGACTTACATTAGCCGTTCGGGGGCTCTTTTGAGTTTTCTCCCTCTAACGCCATGTTTTTAAGCCTAAGTCTAGAAATATGCAAATTATCGTTATATTCTCAAACAGGGAGTCCCGCGGCTGCATGGTCAGTTCCTACGAGTTGCATTTGTCCCGTGGGAGGTGTTGGTGCCACCCACGGGGACGTTCGGGGGCACCAACACCGTTTTCACCCTCTACGCCATGTTTTTAAGCCTAAGTCTAGAAATATGAAAATTATCATCATATTCTGAAATCAGCAGTTCCCCGGCTGCATGGTCTGTTCTTACGTGTTACATTTGTCCCGTGGGAGGTGTTGGTGCCACCCACGGGGCCGTTTGGCGGCAGTTTTGGGTTTTCACCCTCTAACGCCACGATTTTAAGCCTAAGTTTGGAAAAATGCAAATTACTGTCGTATTCTCAAATCGGGAGTCCCGTGTCAATGTAGTCAGTTCCTACGAGTTACATTGGTCCCGTGGGAGGTGTTAGTGCCTCCCACGGGGCCGTTAGGGGTCTTTTTTGGGTTTTTACCCTCTAACGCCATGTTTTTAAGCCCAAGTCTATAAATATGAAAATTACCATCTTATTTGCAAACTGGGAGTCCCGCGGCTGCGTGGTCAGTTCCTACGAGTTACATTGGTCCTGTGGGAGGTGTCAGTGCCTCCCACGGGGCCGTTTGGGGGCTATTTTGGGTTTTCACCCTCTAACGCCATGTTTTTAAGCCTAAGTCTAGAAATATTCAAATTATCATCGTATTCTCAAATCGGGAGTCCTGCGGCTGCGTGGTCATTTCCTATGAGTTACATTGGTCCCATGGGGGGTGTTGGTGACTCCCAAGGGGCCGTTCGGGGACTGTTTTGGGTTTTCACCCTCTAACGCTATGTTTTTAAGCCTAGGTCTATAAATATGCAAATTATCATCATATTCTGAAGCTGGGAGTCCCGCGGTTGCGTGGTCAGTTCCTATGAGTTACATTGGTCCCGTGGGAAGTGTTGGTGCCACTCACAGAGCCGTTCGGGGGCAGTTTTGGGTTTTCACCATCTAACGCCATTTTTTTAAGCTTAAGTCTAGAAATTTGCAAATTATCATTGTATTCTCAAATCGTCAGTTTTGCGGCTGTGTGGCCAGTTCCTACGAGTTACATTAGTCCCGTCGGAGGTGTTAGTGCCACCCACGGGGACGTTCAGGGGCTATTTTGGGTTTTTGCCCTCAAACGCCATGTTTTTAAGATTAAGTCTAGAAATATGCAAATAATCGTCGTATTCTCAAACCGACAGTTCTGCGGCTGCGTGGTCTGTTCCTACGAGTTACATTGGTCCCGTCGGAGGTGTTAGTGCCACCCACGGGGTTGTTCTGGGACTGTTTTGGGTTTTCACCCGCTAACGCCATGTTTTTATGCCTAAGTCAATAAATAAGCAAATTATCATCGTATTCTCAAATCGGAAGTCCTGCGGCTGCGTGGTCATTTCTTACGAGTAACATTGGTCCCATGAGAGATGTTGGTGCCACCCACAGTGCCGTTCGGGGGCTGTTTAGAGTTTCCTCATAAATGCCATGATTTTAAGCCTATGTCTAGAAATATGCAAATTTTTGACGTATTCTCAAATCGGGAGACTCGCAGGTACGGGGTCAGTTCCTACGAGTTACATTGGACCCGTGGAAGGTGTTGGTGCCTCCCACGGGGCCGTTCGGCGGCTATTTTGGGTTTTCACCCTCAAACGCCATATTTTTAAGCCTAAGTCTAGAAATATGAAAATTATCAACATATTCTCAAACCAGGAGTCCCGCGGCTGCATGGTCAGATCCTACGAGTTACATTGGTCCCGTGGGAGGTGTTGGTGCCTCCCACGGGGCCGTTCGAGGGTTGTTTCGTGCTTTCACCCTCTAATGCCATGTTTTCCTCAAGTTTAGAAATAAGCAAATTATAGTCGTATTCATAAACTGGGAGTCTCGTGGCTACGCAATCAGTTCCTACGAGTTACATTGGTCCCGTGGCAGGTGTTGGTGCCACCCACGGGGCCATTCGGGGGTTGTTTTGTCTTTTCCCCCTGTAACGCCATGTTTTTAAGCCTAAGTTTAAAAAATGCAAATTACCGTTGTATTCTCAAACCAGGAGTCCCTCGGCGGCGTGGTTAGTTCCTACGACTTACATTGGTCCCGTGGGAGGTGTTGGTGCCTCCCACGGGGACGTTCGGGGGCTTTTTTGGGTTTTCACCCTCTAACGCCATGTTTTTAAGCCTAAGTCTAAAAATATGAAAATTATCATTATATTCTCAAACCAGGAGTCCCGCGGCTGCATGGTCAGTTCTTACGAGTTACATTTGTCCCGTGGGAGGTGTTGGTGCCACCCACGGGGTCGTTTGGCGGCAGTTTTAAGTTTTCACCCTCTACGCCATGTTTTTAAGCCTAAGTCTAGAAATATGCAAATTATCGTCATATTCTCAAATCGGCAGTTTCGCGGCTGCATGATCTGTTCCTACGAATTAAATTGGTCCCGTGGGAGGTGTTAGTGCCACCCACGGGGCCGTTCGGGGGCAGTTTTGGGTTTTCACCCTCTAACGCCATGATTTTAAGCCTAAGGCTAGAAAAATGCAAATTACTGTCGTATTCTCAAACCGGGAGTCACGTGACTACGTGGCCAGTTCCTACGAGTTACTATGGTCCCGTGGGAGGTGTTGGTGCCTCCCACGGGGCCGTTCGGGGGCTTTTTGGGGTTTTCACCCTCTAACGCCATGTTTTTAAGCCTAAGTCTAGAAATATTCAAATTATCGTTGTATTCTCAAATTGGGAGTCCTGCGGCTGCGTGGTCAGTTCCTATGAGTTACATTGGTCCCGTGGGAGGTGTTGGTGCCTCGCACGGGACCGTTCAAGGCCTGTTTTGGGTTTTCACCCTCTAACGCTATGTTTTTAAGCCTAAGTCTAGAAATATGCAAATTATCATCATATTCTCAAACCGGGAGTCCCGCGGCTGCATGGTCAGTTCCTACGTGTTTAATTGGTCCCGTGGGAAGTGTTTGTGCCACTCACGAGGCCGTTCGGGGGCAATTTTGGGTTTTTACCCTTTAATGCCATGTTTTTAAGCCTAAGTCTAGAAATATACAAATTATCGTCATATTCTCAAATCATCATTTCGCGGCTGCGTGGCCAGTTCCGACGACTTACATTTGTCCCGTAAGAGGTGTTGGTGCCACCCACGGGGACGTTCAGGGGCTGTTTTGGGTTTTCGCCCTCAAACGCCATGTTTTTAAGACTAAGTCGAGAAATATCCAAATAATCCTCGTATTCTCAGACCGACAGTTCCGCGGCTGCGTGGTCAGTTCCTTCAAGTTACATTGGTCCCGTCGGAGGCGTTAGTGCCACCCACGGGGCCGTTCTGGGGCTGTTTTGGGTTTTCACCCACTAACGCCATGTTTTTGAGCCTAAGTTTAGAAATATAAAAAATACCATCGTATTCTCAAATCGGGAGTCCTCCGACTACGTGGTCATTGCTTATGAGTTACATTGGTCCCGTAAGAGGTGTTGGTGCCACCTACGGGGTCGTTCGGGGGTTGTTTGGGGTTTCCCCACAAATGCCATGTTTTTAAGCCTAACTCTATAAATATGCAAATTATCATCATTTTCTCAAACCTGGAGTCCTGCGGCTGCGTGGTCAGTCCCTACGAGTTACATTGGTCCCGTCAGAAGTGTTGGTGCCACTCACGGGGCCGTTCGAGGGCAGTTTTGGGTTTTCCCCCATCTAAGGCCTTTTTTTTAAGCCTAAGTCTAGAAATATGCAAATTATCTTCGTATTCTCAAATCGGCAGTTTCGCGGCTGCGTGGCCAGTTCCTACGACTTACATTGGTCCCGTCGGAGGTGTTAGTGCCACCCACGGGGACGTTCAGGGGCTGTTTTGGGTTTTCACCCTCAAACGCCATATTTTTAAAACTAAGTCTAGTAATATGCAAATAATCATCGTATTCTCAAACCGACAGTTCCGCGGCTGCGTGGTCAGTTCCTACGAGTTGCATTGGTCCCGTCGGAGGTGTTAGTGCCACCCACGGGGCCGTTCTGGGGCTGTTTTGGGTTTTCACCCACTAACGCCATGTTTTTATGACTAAGTCTATAAATATGCAAATTATCATCGTATTCTTAAATCGGAAGTCCTGCGACTGCGTGGTCATTTCTTACGAGTTACATTAGTCCCGTGAGAGGTGTTGGTGCCACCCACAGGGCCGTTCGGGGGCTGTTTGGATTTTCCTCACAAATGCTATGATTTTAAGCCTATGTCTAGAAATATGCAAATTTTTGACGTATTCTCAAATCGGGAGACCCGGGGCTACGGGGTCAGTTCTTACGAGTTACATTGGTCCCGTGGGAGGTGTTGGTGCCTCCCACGAGGCCGTTCGGGGGCTGTTTTGGGTTTTCACCCTCTAACGCCATATTTTTAAGCCTATGTCTAGAAATATGCAAATTATCATCATAATCTCAAACCGGGAGTCCCGCGGCTGGATGGTCATATCCAACGAGTTACATTGGTTCCATGGGAGGTGTTGGTGCCTCCCACGGGGTCGTTCGGGGGTTGTTTCGTGTTTTCACCCTCTAATGCCATGTTTTCCTTAAGTCTAGAAATAAGCAAATTATAGTCGTATTCACAAATAAGGAGTCTCGTGGTTACGCGATCGGTTCGTACGAGTTACATTGGTCCCGTGGCAGGTGTTGGTGCCACCCACGGGGCCCTTCGGGGGTTATTTTGTGTTTTCCCCCTCTAACACCATGTTTTTAAGCCTAAGTTTAGAAAATGCAAATTATCATCGTATTCTCAAATCGGGAGTCCCGCGGCTGCGTGGTTAGTTCCTACGACTTACATTGGTCCCGTGGGAGGTGTTGGTGCCTCCCACGGGACTGTTCATGGCCTGTTTTGGGTTTTCACCCTCTAACGCTATGTTTTTAAGCCTAAGTCTAGAAATATGCAAATTATCATCATATTCTCAAATCGGGAGTCTCGCGGCTGCGTGGCCAGTTCCTAGGAGTTACATTGGTCCCGTGGGAAGTGTTGGTGCCACTCACGGGGTCGTTCGGGGGCAGTTTTGGGTTTTCACCCTCTAACGCCATGTTTTTAAGCCTAAGTCTAGAAATATGCAAATTATCGTTGTATTCTCAAATCGGCAGTTTCGCGGCTGCGTGGCCAGTTCTTACGAGTTACATTGGTCCTGTAGGAGGTGTTGGTGCCACCCACGGGGACGTTAAGGGGCTGTTTTGGGTTTTCGCCCTCAAATGCCATGTTTTTAAGACTAAGTCTAGAAATATGCAAATAATAGTCGTATTCTCAAACCGATAGTTTCGCGGCTGCTTGGTTAGTTTCTACAAATTACATTGCTCCCGTTGGAGGTGTTAGTGCCACCCACGGGGCCGTTCTGGGGCTGTTTTGGGTTCTCACCCACTAACGCCATGTTTTTAAGCCTAAGCTTAGAAATATGAAAATTACCATCGTATTCTCAAATCGAGAGTCCTACGACTACGTGGTCATTTCTTATGAGTTACATTGGTCCCGTGAGAGGTCTTGGTGCCACCCACGGGGCCGTTCGGGGGATGTTTGGGGTTTCCCAACAAATGCCATGATTTTAAGCCTAAGTCTAGAAATATGCAAATTTTTGACGTATTCTCAAATCGGGAGACCCGCGGCAACGGGGTCAGTTCCTACGAGTTACATTTGTCCTGTGGGAGGTGTTAGTGCCTCCCACGGGGCCGTTCGGGGGTTATTTTGGTTTTTCACTCTCTAATGCCATATTTTTAAGCCTATCTCTAGAAATATGCAAATTATCATCATATTCTCAAACCGAGAGTCCCGCGGCTGCATGGTCAGTTCCTAAGAGTTACAATGGTCCCGTGGGAGGTGTTGGTGCCTCCCACGGGGCGGTTCGGGGGTTGTTTCGTGTTTTCACCCTCTAATGCCATGTTTTCCTTAAGTCTAGAAATAAGCAAATTATAGTTGTATTCACAAATCGGGAGTTTCGCGGCTGCGCGATCAGTTCCTATGAGTTAGATTGGTCCCGTGGCAGGTGTTGGTGCCACCCACGGGGCCGTTCGGGGGTTCTTTTTGGTTTTCCCCCTGTAACGCCATGTTTTTAAACCTAAGTCTAGAAAATGCAAATTACCGTTGTAAATCGGGAGTCCCGCGACTGCGTGGTTAGTTCTTACGACTTACATTGGTCCCGTGGGAGGTGTTGGTGCCTCCCACGGGGCCGTTCGGGGGCTTTTTTGGGTTTTCACCCTCTAACGCCATGTTTTTAAGCCTAAGCCTAGAAATATGCAAATTATAATTATATGCTCAAACCGGGAGTCCCGTGGCTGCATGGTCAGTTCCTACGAGTTACCTTTGTCCCGTGAGAGGTGTTAGTGCCACCCACGGGGCCGTTCGGGGGCAGTTTTGGGTTTTCACCCTCTACGCCATGTTTTTAAGCCTAAGTCTAAAAATATGCAAATTATCTTCATATTCTCAAATTGGCAGTTCCGCGGCTGCGTGGTCTGTTCCTACGAGTTACATTGGTCCCGTGGGAGGTGTTGGTGCCAGCCACGGGGCCGTTCGGGGGCAGTTTTGGGTTTTCACCCTCTAACGCCATGATTTTAAGCCTAATTCTAGAAATATGCAAATTACCGTCGTATTCTCAAACCGGGAGTCTCGTGGCTACGTGGTCGGTACCTACGAGTTACATTGGTCCCGTGGGAGTTGTTGGTGCCTCCCACGGGGCCGTTCGGGGGCTTTTTTGGGTTTTCACCCTCTAACGCCATGTTTTTTAGCCAAAGTCTAGAAATCTGCAAATTAGCATATTATTTGCAAAGCGGGAGTCTCCCTGATGTGTGGTTAGTTCCTACGAGTTACATTGGTCTTGTGGGAGGTGTTGGTGCCTCCCACATGGCCGTTTGGGTGCTATTTTGGGTTTTCACCCTCTAACGCCATGTTTTTAAGACTAAGTCTAGAAATATTCAAATTATCATCATATTCTCAAATCGGGAGTCCTACGGCTGCGTGGTGATTACCTATGAGTTACATTGGTCCCGTGGGAGGTGTTGGTGCCTCCCACGGGGCCGTTCGGGGCCTGTTTTGGGTTTTGACCCTTTAACGCTATGTTTTTAAGCCTAAGTCTGGAAATATGCAAATTACAATCATATTCTCAAATCGGGATTCCCGCGGCTGCGTGGTCAGTTCCTACGAGTTACATTGGTCCCGTGGGAGGTGTTGGTGCCACTCACGGGGCCGTTCGGGGGCTGTTTTCGGTTTTGACCATCTAATGCCATATTTTTAAACCTAAGTCTTTAAATATGCAAATTATCATCATATTCTCAAACCGGGAGTCCCACGGCTGCATGGTCATATCCTACGAGTTACATTGGACCCGTGGGAGGTGTTGGTGCCTCCCACGGGGCCGTTCGGGGGTTGTTTCCTGTTTTCACCCTCTAATGTCATGTTTTCCTTAAGTCTAGAAATAAGCAAATTATATTTGTTTTCCCAAATCGGGAGTCTCACGGGACCATTCGGGGGTTTTTTTGGGTTTTCCCCCTCTAACGCCATATTTTTAAGCCTAAGTCTAGAAAATACAAATTACCGTCGTATTCTCAAACCGGGAGTCCCGCGGCTGCGTGGTTAGTTCCTACGACTTACATTGGTCCCGTGAGAGGTGTTAGTGCCTCCCACTTGGCCGTTCGGGGGCTTTTTTGGGTTTTCACCCTCTAACGCCTTGTTTTTAAGCCTAAGTCTAGAAATATGCAAATTATCGTTATATTCTCAAACCGGGAGTCCCGCGGCTGCATGGTCAGTTCTTACGAGTTACATTTGTCCCGTGGGAGGTGTTGGTGCCACCCACGGGGCCGTTCGGTGGCAGTTTTGGGTTTTCACCCTCTACGCGATGTTTTAAGCCTAAGTCTGGAAATATGCAAATTATCATCATATTCTCAAATCGGCTGTTCCTCAGTTACGTGGTCTGTTCCTACGAGTTACATTGGTCCCGTGGGAGGTGTTGGTACCACCCACGGGGCCGTTCCGGGGCAGTTTTGGGTTTTCACCCTCTAACGCCATGATTTTAAGCCTAAGTCTAGAAAAATGTAAATTACTGTCATAGTCTCAAATCGGGAGTCCCGTGGCTACGTGGTCAGTTCCTACGAGTTACATTGGTCCTGTGGGAGGTGTTGGTGCCTCCCACAAGGCCGTCCGGGGGCTTTTTTGGGTTTTAACCCTCTTACGCCATGTTTTTAAGACTAAATCTAGAAAATATGCAAATTACCATCTTTTTTGCAAACTGAAAGTCCCGCGGCTGCGTGGTCAGTTTCTACGAGTTACATTGGTCCTGTGGGAGGTGTTGGTGCCTCCCACTTGGCCGTTTGGGGGGTCTATTTTCGGTTTTCACCCTCTAACGCCATGTTTTTAAGCCTAAGTCTAGAAATATTCAAATTATCATCGTATTCTCAAATTGGGAGTCCTGCGGCTGCGTGGTCAGTTCCTATGAGTTACATTGGTCCCGTGGGAGGTGTTGGAGTCTCCCACGGGACCGTTCAGGGCCTGTTTTGGGTTTTCACCATCTAACGCTATTTTTTTAAGCCTAATTCTGCAAATACCCAAATTATCATCATATTCTCAAAACGGGAATCCTGCGGTTGCGTCGTCAGTTCCTACGAGTTAGATTGGTCCCGTGGGAAGTGTTGGTGCCACTCGCAGGGCCGTTCGGGTGCAATTTTTAGTTTTCACCCTCTAACACGATGTTTTTAAGCCTAAGTCTAGAAATATGCAAATTATCATCATATTTTCAAATCGGCAGTTCCGCGGCTGCGTGGTCTGTTCCTACGAGTAACATTGGTCCCGTTGGAGGTGTTGGTGCCACCAACGGGGCCGTTCCGGGGATGTTTTGGGTTTTCACCCTCTAAAGCCACGATTTTAAGCCTAAGTCTAGAAATATGCAAATTACCGTCGTATTCTCAAATCGGGAGTCTCGTGGCTATGTGTTCAGTACCTACGAGTTACATTGGTCCCGTGGGAGGTGTTGGTGCCTCCCACGGGGTCGTTCGGGGTCTTTTTTGGGTTTTCACCCTCTAACGCCATGTTTTTTAGCCTAAGTCTAGAAATATTCAAATTACCATCTTATTTGCAAACCGGCAGTCCCGCGGCTATGTGGTCAGTTCCTACGAGTTACATTGGTCCTGTGGGAGGTGTTGGTGCCTCCCACGTGGCCGTTTGGGGGCTATTTTCGGTTTTCACCCTCTAACGCAATGTTTTTAAGCCTAAGTCTAGAAATATTCAAATTATCGTTGTATTCTCAAATCGGGAGTCCTGCGGCTGCGTGGTCAGTACCTATGAGTCACATTGGTCCCGTGGGAGGTGTTGGTGCCACTCACGGGGCCGTTCGGGGGTAGTTTTGGGTTTTCACCCTCTAACGCCATGTTTTTAAGACTAAGTCTAGAAATATGCAAATTATCATCGTATTCTCAAACCGGCAGATTCGCGGTTGCGTGCCCAATTCCTACAAGTTACATTGGTCCTGTCGGAGGTGTTAGTGCCACCCACGGGGCCCTTTAGGGGCTAATTTGGGTTTTTTCCCTTCAAACTCCATGTTTTTAAGACTAAGTCTATAAAAATGCAAATAGTCGTCGTATTCTGAAACCGACAGTTCCGCGACTACGTGGTGAGTTCCTACGAGTTACATTGGTCCCATCGGAGGTGTTAGTGCCACCCACGGGGCCGTTCAGGGGCTGTTTTGGGTTTTCACCCACTAATGCCAAGTTTTTAAGCCTAAGTCTATAAATATGCAAATTATCATCGTATTCTCAAATCGGGAGTCTTTCCTACGAGTTACATTGGTCTAGTGAGAGGTGTTGGTGCCACCCACGGGGCCGTTCGGGGGCTGTTTGGGGTTTTCCCACAAACGCCATGTTTTTAAGCCTAAGTCTAGAAATATGCAAATTTTTGACGTATTCTCAAATCAGGAGATCCACGGCTACGGGGTCAGTTCCTACGAGTTACATTGGTCCCGTGGGAGTTGTTGGTGCCACCGAAGGGGCCATTCAGGGGTTGTTTCGTGTTTTAACCCTCTAATGACATGTTTTCCACAAGTCTAAAAATAAGAAAATTATTGTCGTTTTCTCAAAGTAGGGGTTTTGCGGCTTCGCGGTCAGCTCCTACAAGTTACATTGGTCCTGTGGCAGGTGTTGGTGCCACCCACGGGGCCGTTCGGGGGTTGTTTTGGGTTTTCCCCCTCTAACGCCATGTTTTTAAGTCAAATTGTAGAAATACGCAAATTACCGTCATATTCTCAAACTGGGAGTCTTGCGGTTGCGTGGTTAGTTCCTAAGAGTTACGTTGGTCCTGTAGGAGGTGTTGGTGCCCCCACGGGGCCGTTCGGGGACTGTTTCGAGTTTTCACCCTCTAACGCCCTGTTTTCAAGCCTAAGTCTAGAAATATGAAAATTATCATCATATTCTCAAACCAAGAGTCTCACGACTGCGTGATCAGTTTTTACGAGTTACACTGGTCTAGTGGGAGGGGTTGGTTCCACCCACGGGGCCGTTCGGGGGCTATTTTGGGTTTTCAGCCTCTAACGCCATGTTTTTAAGCCTAAGTCTAGAAGTATGCAAATTACCATCTTATTCTCAAACCGGGAGTCCGGAGACTCCATGGTCAGTTCCTACGAGTTACATTGGTCCCATGGGAGGTGTTGGTGCCACCCACGGGGCCACTCGGGGTGGTTGTTTTCCAGCTTTCACCCTCTAATGCCACGTTTTCCTTAAGTCTAGAAATAAGAAAATTATAGTCGTATTAACAAACCGGGAGTCTCGCGGCTTTGCGGTCAGTTCCTACGAGTTACATTGGTCCCGTGGCAGGTGTTGGTTCCACCCACGGGGCCATTCGGGGGTTATTTTGGGTTTTCCCCCTCTAACGCCATGTTTTTAAACCTAAGTCTAGAAAATGAAAATTACCATCGTATTCTCAAACTGGGAGTCCCGCGGCTGCGTGGTTAGTTTCTACAACTTACATTAGTCCCGTGGTAGGTGTTGGTGCCTCCCCCGGGGCCGTTCGGGGGCTTCTTTAGGTTTTCACCCTCTAACACCATGTTTTTAGGCCTAAGTCTAGAAATATGTAAATTATCATTATATTCTCAAACCGGGAGTCCCGCGACTGCATGGTCAGTTTCTACGAGTTACATTTGTCCCGTGGGAAGTGTTGGTGCCATCCACGGGGCCGTTCGGGGCCAGTTTTGGGTTTTCACCCTCTACGCCATGTTTTTAAGCCTAAGTCTAGAAATATGCAAATTATCATCATATTCTCAAATCGGCAGTTTCGCGGCTGCGTGGTCTGTTCCTACGAGTTTCATTGGTCCCGTGGGAGGTGTTGGTGCCACCCACATGGCCGTTCGGGGGCAGTTTTGGGTTTTCACCCTCTAACGCCACGATTTTAAGCCTAAGTCTAGAAAAATGCAAATTACTGTCGTATTCTCATACTGGGAGTCCCGTGGCTACGTGGTCAGTTCCTACGAGTTACATTGATCCCGTGGGATGTGTTGGTGCCTCCCACGGGGCCGTTCGGGGGCTTTTTTGGGTTTTCACCCTCTAACGCCATGTTCTTAAGCCTAAGTCTAGAAATATAAAAATTATCATCTTATTTGCAAACCGGGAGTCCCGCGGCTGCGTGGTCAGTTCCTACGAGTTACATTAGTCCTGTGGGAGGTGTTAGTGCCTCCCACGGGGCCGTTTGGGGGCTATTTTGGGTTTTCACCCTCTAACGCCATGTTTTTAAACCTATGTCTGGAAATATTCAAATTATCGTCGTATTCTCAAATCGGGAGTCCTGCGGCTGCGTGGTCAGTTCCTATGAGTTACATTGGTCCTGTGGGAGGTGTTGGTGCCTCCCATGGGGCCGTTCGGGGCCTGTTTTGGGTTTTCACGCTCTAACGCTATGTTTTTAAGCCTAAGTCTATAAAAATGCAAATTATCATCATATTCTCAAAATGGGAGTCCCGCGGCTGCATGGTCAGTTCCTACGAGTTACATTGGTCCCGTGGGAAGTGTTGGTACCACTCACGGGGCCGTTCGGGGCAGTTTTGGGTTTTCACCCTCTCATACCATTTTATTAAGCCTAAGTCTAGAAATATGCAAATTATCATCGTATTCTCAAATCGGCAGCTTCGCGGCTGCGTGGCCAGTTCCTACGAGTTACATTGGTCCCGTCTGAGGTGTTAGTGCCACCCACGGGGACGTTCAGGGGTTGTTTTGGGATTTTCACCCTCAAACGTCATGTTTTTAAGACTAAGTCTAGAAATATGCAAATAATCATTGTATTCTCAAACCGACAGTTCCGCGGCTGCATGGTCAGTTCCTACGAGTTACATTGGTCCCGTCGGAGGTGTTAGTGCCACCCACGGGGCCGTTCTGGGGCTGTTTTGGGTTTTCACCCATTAACGCCATGTTTTTATGCCTAAGTCTATAAATATGCAAATTATCATCGTATTCTCAAATCTGAAGTCCTGCGACTGCGTGGTCATTTCTTACGAGTTACATTGGTCCCATGACAAGTGTTGGTGCCACCCACAGGGCCATTGGGGGCTGTTTGGGGTTTCCTCACAAATGCCATGATTTTAAGCCTAAGTCTAGAAATATGCAAATTTTTTGACGTTTTCTCAATTCGGGAGACCCACGGCTACGGGGTCAGTTCCTACGAGTTACATTGGTCCCGTGGGAGGTATTAGTGCCTCCCACGGAGCCGTTCGGGGGCTGTTTTGGGTTTTCACCATCTAACGCCAGATTTTTAAGCCTAAGTCTAGAAATATGCAAATTATCATCATATTCTCAAACCGGGAGTCCCGCGGCTGCATGGTCATATCCTACGAGTTACATTGGTCCGGTGGGAGGTGTTGGTGCCTCCCACGGGGCCGTTCGGGGGTTATTTCGTGTTTTCACCCTCTAATGCAAAGTTTCCTTAAGTATAAAAATAAGCAAATTATAGGCATATTCACAAATCGAGAGTCTCGTGGCTGCGCGGTCAGTTCCTACGAGTTACATTGGTCCCGTGGCAGGTGTTGGTGCCACCCATCGGGCCATTCGGGGGTTGTTTTGGGTTTTCCCCCTCTAACGCCATGTTTTTAAGCCTAAGTCTAGAAAATGAAAATTACCATCGTATTATCAAATCGGGATTCCCGCGCCTGCATGGTGAGTTCCTACGACTTACATTGGTCCCGTGGGAGGTGTTGGTGCCTCCCACGGGTCCGTTCGGGGATTTTTTGGGTTTTCACCCTTCTAACGCCATGTTTTTAAGCCTAAGTCTAGAAATATGCAAATTATCGTTATACTCTCAAATCGGGAGTCCCGCGGCTGCATGGTCAGTTCTTACGAGTTACATTTGTCCCATGGTAGGTGTTGGTGCCACCCACGGGGCCGTTCGGTGGCAGTTTTGGGTTTTCACCCTCTACGCCATGTTTTTAAGCGTAAGTCCAGAAATATGCAAATTATCGGCATATTCTCAAATCGGCAGTTCCGCGGCTGCGTGGTCTGTTCCTACGAGTTACATTGGTCCCGTGGGCGGTGTTGGTGCCACCCACGGGGCCGTTCGGGCGCAGTTTTCGTTTTTCACCCTCTAACACAACGATTTTAAGCCTAAGTCTAGAAAAATGCAAATTACTGTCGTATTCTCAAATCGGGAGTCCTGCGGCTGCGTGGTCAGTACCTATGAGTTACATTGGTCCCGTGGGAGGTGTTGGTGCCACTCACGGGGCCGTTCGGGGCTTTTTTGGGTTTTCACCCTCTAACGACATGTTTTTAAGCCTAAGTCTAGAAAATATGCAAATTACCATCTTATTTGCAAACCGGGAGACCCGCGGCTGCGTGGTCAGTTCTTACGAGTTACATTCATCTTGTGGGAGGTGTTGGTGCCTCCCACCGGGCCGTTTGGGGAATATTTTGGGTTTTCACCCTCTAACGCCATGTTTTTAAGCCTAAGTCAAGAAATATTCAAATTATCATCGTATTCTCAAATCGGGAGTCCTGCGGCTGCGTGGTCAGTTCTTGCGAGTTAAATTGGTCCCATGGGAGGTGTTGGTGCCTCCCACCGGACCGTTCGGGGCCTTTTGGGGGTTTTAACCCTCTAACGCTATGTTTTTAAGGCTAAGTCTAGAAATATACAAATTATCATCTTATTCTCAAACCAAGAGTCCCGCGGATGCGTGGTCAGTTCCTACGAGTTACATTGGTCCCGTGGGAAGTGTTGGTGCCACTCACGGGGCCGTTCGGGGGCAGTTTTGGGTTTTCACCCTCTAACGCCATGTTTTTAAGCCTAAGTCTAGAAATATGCAAATTATCATCGTTTTCTCAAATCGGTTGTTTCGCGGTTGCGTGTCCAGTTCCTACAACTTATATTGGTCCCGTAGGAGGTGTCGGTGCCACCCACGAGGACGTTCAGGGGCTCTTTTGGGTTTTCGCCCTCAAACGCCATGTTTTTAAGACTAAGACTAGAAATATGAAAATAATCATCGTATTCTCAAACCGATAGTTTCGCGGCTGCTTGGTCAGTTCCTACAAGTTACATTGGTCCCGTTGGAGGTGTTAATGCCACCCACGGGGCCGTTCTGGGGCTGTTTTGGGTTTTCACCCACTAACGCCATGTTTTTAAGCCTAAGTTTTGAAATATGAAAATTACCATCGAATTCTCAAATCGGGAGTCCTACGACTACGTGGTCATTTCTTATGAGTTACATTGGTCCCATGAGAGGTGTTGGTGCCACCCACGGGGCCGTTCGGGGGCTGTTTGGGGTTTCCCCACAAATGGCATGATTTTAAGACTAAGTCTAGAAATATGCAAATTTTTGATGTATTCTCAAATCGGGAGACCCGCGGCTACGGGGTCAGTTCTTACGAGTTACATTGGTCCCGTGGGAGGTGTTGGTGCCTCCCACGGGGCCGTTCGGGGCCTGTTTTGGGTTTTCACCCTCTAACGCTATGTTTTTAAGCCTAAGTCTAGAAATATGCAAATTATCATCATATTCTCAAATCGGGAGTCCCGCGACTGTGTGGTCAGTTCCTACGAGTTACATTGGTCCCGTGGGAGGTGTTGGTGCCTCCCACGGGGCCGTTCGGGGGCTGTTTTCGATTTTCACCATCTAACGCCATATTTTTAAGCCTAAGTCTAGAAATATGCAAATTATCATCATATTATCAAACCGGGAGTCCCGCGGCTGCATGGTCATATCATACGAGTTACATTGGACCCGTGGGAGGTGTTGGTGCCTCCCACGGGGCCGTTCGGGGGTTGTTTTGGGTTTTCACTCTCTAACGCCATATTTTTAAGCCTAAGTCTAGAAATATGCAAATTACCATCATATTCTCAAACCGGGAGTCCCGCGGCTGCATGGTCAGTTCCTACGAGTTACAATGGTCCTGTGGGAGGTGTTGGTGCCTCCCACGGGGCCGATCGAGGGTTGTTTCGTGTTTTCACCCTCTAATGCCATGTTTTCCTTAAGTCTAGAAATAAGCAAATTATAGTCATATTCACAAACTGGGAGTTTCGCGGCTACGCGTTCAGTTCCTATGCGTTAGATTGGTCTCGTGGCAGGTGTTGGTGCCACCCACGGGGCCGTTCGGGGGTTGTTTTCGGTTTTCCCCTGTAACGCCATGTTTTTTAGCCTAAGTCTAGAAAATGTAAAATACCATTGTATTCTAAAATCGGGAGACCCGCGACTACGTGGTTAGTTCCTACGACTTACATTGGTCCCGTGGGAGGTCTTGGTGCCTCCCACGGGGCCGTTCGGGAGATTTTTTGGGTTTTCACCCTCTAACGCCATGTTTTTAAGCCTAAGTCTAGAAATATGCAAATTATCGTTATATGCTCAAACCGGGAGTCCCGCGGCTGCATGGTCAGTTCCTACGAGTTACATTTGTTACGTGGGAGGTGTTGGTGCCACCCAGGGGCCGTTCGGTGGCAGTTTTGGGTTTTCACCCTCTACGCCATGTTTTTAAGCCTAGGTCTAGAAATATGCAAATTATCGTCATATTCTCAAATCGGTAGTTCCGCGGCTGCGTGGTCTGTTCCTACGAGTTACATGGGTCCCGTAGGAGGTGTTGGTGCCACCCACGTGGCCTTTCGGGAGCAGTTTTGGGTTTTCACCCTCTAACGCCATGATTTTAAGCCTAAGTCTAGAAATATGAAAATTACCGTCATATTCTCAAATCGGGACTCTCGTGGATACGTGGTCAGTACCTACGAGTTACATTGGTCCCGTGGGAGGTGTTGGTGCCTCCCACGGGGCCGTTCGGGGCCTGTTTTGGGTTTTCACCCTCTAGCGCTAAGTTTTTAAGACTAAGTCTAGAAATATGCAAATTATCATCATATTCTCAAATCGGGAGTCCCGCGGCTGTGTGGTCAGTTCCTACGAGTTACATTGGTCCCGTGGGAGGTGTTGGTGCCTCCCACGGGGCCGTTCGGGGGCTATTTTGGGTTTCACCCTCTAACGCCATGTTTTTAAGACTAAGTCTAGAAATATTCAAATTATCATCATATTCTCAAATCGGGAATCCTGCGGCTGCGTGGTCATTACCTATGAGTTACATTGGTCCCGTGGGAGGTGTTGGTGCCTCCCACGGGGCCGTTCGGGGCCTGTTTTGGGTTTTCACCCTCTAACGCTATGTTTTTAAGACTAAGTCCAGAAATATGCAAATTATCATCATATTCTCAAATCGGGAGTCCCGCAGCTGTGTGGTCAGTTCCTACGAGTTACATTGGTCCCGTGGGAGGTGTTGGTGCCTCCCACGGGGCCGTTCGGGGGCTGTTTTCGGTTTTCACCATCTAACGCCATATTTTTAAGCCTAAGTCTAGAAATATGCAAATTATCATCATATTCTCAAACCGGGAGTCCCGTGGCTGCATGGTCATATCATACGAGTTACATTGGACCCGTGGGAGGTGTTGGTGTCTCCTACGGGGACGTTCGGGGGTTGTTTCGTGTTTTCACCCTCTAATGCCATGTTTTCCTTAAGTCTATAAATAAGAAAATTATAGTCATATTCACAAATCGGGAGTCTCGCGGATACGCGGTCAGTTCCTACGAGTTACATTGGTCCCATGGCAGGTGTTGGTGCCACCCACCGGGCCATTCGGGGGTTGTTTTTGGTTTTTCCCCTCTAACGGCATGTTTTTAAGCCTAAGTCTAGAAAATGCAAATTACCATCGTATTTTTAAATCGGGAGTCCCGCGGCTGCGTGGTTAGTTCCTACAACTTACATTGGTCCCGTGGGAGGTGTTGGTGCCTCCCACGGGTCCGTTCGGGGGATTTTTTGGGTTTTCACCCTCTTATGCCATGTTTTTAAGCCTAAGTCTAAAAATATGCAAATTATCGTTATATTCTCAAACCGGGAGTCCCGCGGCTACATGGTCAGTTCTTGCGAGTTACATTTGTCCCGTGGGAGGTGTTGGTGCCACCCACGGGGCCGTTAGGGGGCAGTTTTGGGTTTTCACCCTCTACGCCCTGTTTTTAAGCCTAAGTCAAGAAATATGCAAATTATCATCATATTCTCAAATCGACAGTTCCGCGACTACGTGGTCTGTTCCTACGAGTTACATTGGTCTCGTGGGAGGTGTTGGTGCCACCCACGGGGCCGTTCGGGCGCAGTTTTGGGTTTTCACCCTCTAACGCCACGATTTTAAGCCTCTATCTAGAAAAATGCAAATTACTGTCGTATTCTCAAATTGGGAGTCCCGTGGCTACATGGTCAGTTCCTACGGGTTACATTGGTCCCGTGGGAGGTGTTGGTGCCTCCCATGGGGTCGTTCGGGGGCTTTTTTGGGTTTTCACCCTCTAACGCCATGTTTTTAAGCCTAAGTCTAGAAAATATGCAAATTACCATCTTATTTGCAAACCGGGAGACCCGCGGCTGCGTGGTCAGTTCTTACGAGTTACATTCATCCTGTGGGAGGTGTTCGTGCCTCCCACTGGGCCGTTTGGGGAATATTTTGGGTTTTCACCCTCTAACGCCTTGTTTTTAAGCCTAAGTCTAGAAATATTCAAATTATCGTTGTATTCTCAAATCGGGAGTCCTGCGGCTGCGTGGTCAGTTCCTACGAGTTACATTGGTCCCATGGGAGGTGTTGGTGCCTCCCAAGGGACCGTTCGGGGCCTGTTTTGGGTTTTCACTCTCTAACGCTATGTTTTTAAGGCTAAGTCTAGAAATATGTGAATTATGATCTTATTCTCAAACCGGGAGTCCCGCGGCTGCGTGGTCAGTTCCTACGAGTTACATTGGGACCGTGGGAAGTGTTGGTGCCACTCACGGGGCCGTTCGGGGGCAGTTTTGGGTTTTCACCCTCTAACACCATGCTTTTAAGCCTAAGTCTAGAAATATGCAAATTATCGTCGTATTCTCAAATCGGCAGTTTCGCGGCTGCGTGGCCCGTTCCTACAAATTACATTGGTCCCGTAGGAGGTGTTAGTGCCACCCACGGGGACGTTCAGGGGCTCTTTTGGGTTTTCTCCCTCAAACGCCATGTTTTTAAGACTAAGTCTAGAAATATGCAAATAATCGTCGTATTCTCAAACCGATAGTTTCGCGGCTGCTTGGTCAGTTCCTACAAGTTACATTGGTCCCGTCAGAGGTGTTAGTCCCACCCACGGTGCCGTTCAGGGGATGTTTTGGGTTTTCACCCACTAACGCCATGTTTTTTTGCCTAAGTCTATAAATATGCAAATTATCATCGTATTCTCAAATCGGGAGTCCTGCGACTGCGTGATCATTTCCTACGAGTTACATTGGTCTAGTGAGAGGTGTTGGTGCCACCCTCGGGGTTGTTCGGGGGTTGTTTGGGGTTTCCCCACCAACGCTATGTTTTTAAGCCTAAGTCTAGAAGTATGCAAATTACCATCGTATTCTCAAACCGGGAGTCCGGAGACTCCATGGTCAGTTCCTACTAGTTACATTGGTCCCATGGGAGGTGTTGGTGCCACCCACGGGGCCGTTCGGGGGGTTGTTTTCCATTTTTCACCCTCTAATGCCATGTTTTTCTTAAGTCTAGAAGTATGCAAATTATGGTCGTATTCCCAAAACGGGAGTCTCGTGGCAGCGCGATCAGTTCCTGCAAGTTACATTGGTCCCGTAGGAGGTGTTGGTGCCACCCACGGGGACGTTCAGGGGTTGCTTTGGGTTTTCGCCCTCATACGACATGTTTTTAAGAGTAAGTCTAGAAATATGCAAATAATCGTCATATTCTCAAACCGATAGTTTCGCGGCTGGGTGGTCAGTTCCTACAAGTTCCATTCGTTCCGTCGGAGGTGTTAGTGCCACCCACGGGGCCGTTCTGGGGCTGTTTTAGGTTTTCACCCACTAACGCCATGTTTTTAAGCCTAAGTTTATAAATATGAAAATTACCATCTTATTCTCAAATCGGGAGTCCTGCGACTACGTGGTCATTTCTTACGAGTTACATTGGTCCCGTGACAGGTGTTGAAGCCACCCACAGGGCCGTTCGGGGGCTTTTAGGGTTTCCCCACAAATGCCATGATTTTAAGCCTAAGTATAGAAATATGCAAATTTTTGACGTATTCTCAAATTGGGAGACCCGCGGCTACGGGGTTAGTTCCTACGAGTTACATTGGTCCCGTGCGAGGTGTTGGTGCCTCCCACGGGGCCGTTCAGGGGTTGTTTTGGGTTTTCACCCTCTAACGCCATATTTTTAAGCCTAAGTCAAGAAATATGCAAATTATCATCATATTCTCAAACCGGGAGTCCCGCGGCTGCATTGGTCAGTTCCTACGAGTTACAATTGTCCCGTGGGCGGTGTTGGTTCCTCCCACGGGGTCGTTCGGGGGTTGTTTCTTGTTTTCACCCTCAAATGCCATGTTTTCCTTAAGTCTAGAAATAAGCAAATTATAGTCGTATTCACAAACCGGGAGTCTCGCGACTGCGCGGTAAGTTCCTACGAGTTACATTGGTCCCGTGGCAGGTGTTGGTGCACCCACGGGGCCGTTCGGGGGTTGTTTTGGGTTTTCCCCCTCTAACGCCATGTTTTTAAGCCTAAGTCTGGAAAATGCAAAATACCGTTGTATTCTCAAACCGGGAGTCCCGCAGCTGTGTGGTTAGTTCCTACGACTTACATTGGTCCCGTGGAAGGTGTTGGTGCCTCCTACGGGGCCGTTCGGGAGCTTTTTTGGGTTTTCACCCTCTAACGCCATGTTTTCAAGCCTAAGTCAAGAAATATGAAAATTATCATTATATTCTCACACCGAGAGTCCCGCGGCTGCATGGTCAGTTCCTACGAGTTACATTTGTCCCGTGGGAGGTGTTGGTGCCACCCACGGGACCATTCGGGGGCAGTTTTGGGTTTTCACCCTCTACGCCATGTTTTTAAGCCTAAGTCTACAAATATGCAAATTATCCTCATATTCTCAAATCGGCAGTTCCGCGACTGCGTGGTCTGTTCCTACGAGTTACATTGGTCCCGTGGGAGGTGTTGGTGCCACCCACGGGGCCGTTCGGGCAGTTTTGGGTTTTCACCCTCTAACGCCACGATTTTAAGCCTAAGTCTAGAAATATGCAAATTACCATCGTATTCTAAAACCGGGAGTCTCGTGGCTACGTAGTCAGTACCTACGAGTTACATTGGTCCCGTGGGAGGTGTTGGTGCCTCCCACGGGGCCATTCGGGGGCTTTTTTGGGTTTTCACCCTCTATCGCCATGTTTTTTAGCCTAACTCTAGAAATATGCAAATTACCATCAAATTTGCAAACCGGGAGTCTCGCGACTGCGTGCTCAGTTCCTACGAGTTACATTGGTCCTGTGGGTGGTGTTGGTGCCTCCCACGTGGTCGTTTGGGGGCTATTTTGGGTTTTCACCCTCTAACGCCATTTTTTAAGCCTAAGTCTAGGAATATTCAAATTATCATCGTATTCTCAAATCGGGAGTCCTGCGGCTACGTGGTCAGTACCTATGAGTTACATTGGTCCCATGGGAGGTGTTGGTGCCTCCCACGGGGCCGTTCGGGTCCTGTTTTGGGTTTTCACCCTCTAACGCTATGTTTTTAAGCCTAAGTTTAGAAATACGCAAATTATCATCATATTCTCAAATCGGGAGTCCCCCGGCTACGTGGTCAGTTCCTAGGAGTTACATTGGTCCCGTGGGAGGTGTTGGTGCCACTCATGGGGCCGTTCGGGGGCAGTTTTGGGTTTTCACCCTCTAACGCCATGTTTTTAAGCCTAAGTCTAGAAATATGAAAATTATCGTCGTATTCTCAAATCAGCAGTTTTGCGGCTGCGTGCCCAGTTCCTACGAGTTACATTGGTCCCGTCGGAGGTGTTAGTGCCACCCACAAGGCCGTTCAGGGGTTGTTTTGGGTTTTCTCCCTCAAACGCCATGTTTTTAAAACTAAGTCTAGAAATATGCATATAATCATTGTATTCTCAAACCGACAGTTCCGTGACTGCATGGTCGGTTCCTACGAGTTACATTGGTCCCGTCGGAGGTGTTAGTACCACCCATGGTGCCGTTCAGGGGCTGTTTTGGGTTTTCACCCGCTAACGCCATGCTTTTAAGCATAAGTCTATAAATATGCAAATTATCATCGTATTCTCAAATCGGGAGTCCTGCGACTGCATGATCATTTCCAACAAGCTTCATTGGTCTAGTGAGAGGTGTTGGTGCCACCCTGGAGGCCATTCGGGGGTTGTTTGGGGTTTCCCCACAAACGCCATGTGTTTAAGCCTAAGTCTAGAAATATGCAAATTTTTGACGTATTCTCAAATCGGGAGACCCAAGGCTACAGGGTCAGTTCCTACGAGTTACATTGGTCCCGTGGGAGGTGTTGGTGCCACCGAAGAGGCCGTTCGGGGGTTGTTTCATGTTTTCACCCTCTAATGCCATGTTTTTGTTAAGTCTAAAAATAAGAAAATTATCATAGAATTCTCAAACCAAGAGTCTCACGGCTGCGCGGTCAGTTCCTACGAGTTACACTGGTCCAGTGGGAGGGGTTGGTTCCACCCACGGGGCCGATCGGGGGCTATTTTGTGTTTTCACCCTCTAACGCCTTGTTTTTAAGCCTAAGTCTAGAAGTATGCAAATTACCATCGTATTCTCAAATCGGGAGTCCGGAGAATCCATGGTCAGTTCCTACTAGTTACATTGGTCCCAAGGGAGGTGTTGGTGCGACCCACGGGGCCGTTCGGGGGTTGTTTTCCAGTTTTCACCCTCTAATTCCATGTTTTGGTTAAGTCTAGAAATATGAAAATTATGGTCGTATTCCCAAAACGGGAGTCTCATGGCTGCGCCATCAGTTCCTACAAGTTACATTGGTCCCGTGGGAGGTGGTCGTGCCAACCACGGGACCATTGGGGCTGTTTTGGGTTTTCACCCTCCAACGCCATGTTTTAAGTCTAAGTCTTGAAATATGCAACTTCCATCATATTTTTTAATCGAGAGTCCCAAAGCTGCGTGGTCAGTTCCTAGGAGTTACATTGGTCCCGTGGGAGGTGTTGGTACCTCCCACAGGGACGTTCGAGGGCTGTTTTGGGTTTTTACTCTCTAACGCCATGTTTTTAGGCCTAAGTCTAGAATTATGAAAATTATCATCGTGTTCTCAAACCGGGAGTACCGCGGCTGCGTGGTCAGTTCGTACGATTTACATTGGTCCCGTGGGAGGTGTTGGTGCCACTCATGGGGTTGTTCGCGGGCATTTTTGGATTTTCACCCTTTAACGCCATGTTTTTAAGCCTAAGTCTAGAAATATGCAAATTATCATCGTATTCTCAAACCGGGAGTTCCACGGCTATTTGGTCAGTTCGTACGAATTACATTGGTCCCGTGGGAGGTGTTGGTGCCACCCACGGGGCCATTCGGGGGAAGTTTTGGGTTTTCACCCTCTAACGCCATGTTTTTAAGCCTAAGTCAAAAATATGCAAATTAGTGTCGTATTCTCAAACTGGGAGTCCCGCGTCTACATGGGCAGTTCCTACGAGTTGTATTGGTCCCGTGGGTGGTGTTGGTGCCTCCCATGGGACCGTTCAGGGGCTGTTTTTTGTTTTCACCCTCTAATGCCATGTTTTTAAGCTTAAGTCTAGAAATATGCAAATTATTATCGTATTCTCAAACCGGGAGTCCCGCGGCTACGTGGTCAGTTCCTACGAGTTACATTGGTGCCATGAGACGTGTTGGTGCCGCCCACGGGGACATTCAGGGGATGTTATGGGTTTTCACCCTCTAACGCCATGTTTTTAAGCCTAAGTCTAGGAATATGCAAATTATCGTCATATTCTCAAACCGGGAGTCCCGTGGCTGCGTAATCTGTTCCTACGAGTTACATTGGTCCCGTGGGAGGTGTTAGTGCCACCCAATGGGCCGTTCAGGGGTTGTTTTTGGTTTTCACCCTCCAACGCCATGTTTTTAAACATAAGTCTAGAAATATGAAAATTATCGTCGTATTCTAAAATCAAGAGTCTCGCGGTTGCGTGGTCAGTTCCTATAGTTACATTGGTCCCGTGGGAGGTGTTGGTGCCACCTACGGGGCCGTTCGTGGATAGTTTTGGGTTTTCAGCCTCTAACGCCATGTATTTAAGGCTAAGTCTAAAAATATGCAAATCTTCATCATATTCTCAAACCGGGAGTCTCGCAGCTATGCGGTCAGTTCCTACGAGTTACATTGGTCCCGCGAGAGGTGTTGGTGCACCCACGGGGCCGTTCGGGGGTTGTTTTGGGTTTGCACCCTCTAATGGCATGTTTTTAAGCCTAAGTCTAGAAATATGTAAATTACCTTGGTATTCTCAAACCAAGAGTCCTGCAGCTGCGTGGTCAGTTCCTACGAGTTACGTTGGTCTCGTGGGAGGTGTTGGTGCCACCCACGGGGCCGTTCGGGGGTTGTTTCGATTTTTTACCCTCTAACGCCATGTTTTTAAGCCTAAGTCTAAAAATAAACAAATTATCATCGTATTCTCAAAACGGGAGACCCGCGGCTGCGGGGTTAGTTCCTACGAGTAACATTGTCCAATGGGAGGTGTTGGTGCCACTCACGGGGCCGTTCGGGGGTTGGTTCGATTTTTCATACTTTAACTCTATGTTTTACTTAAGTCTAGAAATATGAAAATTATCATCGTATTCTCAAACCGAGAGTCTCGCGGCTTCGCGATCAGTTCCTACGAGTTACATTGGTCCCGTGGGAGGTGTTGGTGCCACCCACGGGGCCGTTCGGGGGTTGTTTTTAGTTTTCATACTCTAATGCCACGTTTTTAAGTCTTAGTTTAGAAATATGCAAATTATCCTCGTATTCTCAAACCAGAAGTCCCGGGGCTGTGCGTCCAAATCCTATAAGTTACATTAGCCCCGTCAGATGTGTTGGAGCCACCCACGGGGCCGTTCGGGGGGTGTTTCGAGTTATCACCCACTAACGCCATATTTTTAAGCCTAAGTCTAGAAATATGCAAAGTATCATCTTCTTCTCAAACCGAGAGACCCGCGGCTGCGGGATCAGTTTTTACAGGTTACATTGGTTTCGTGGGAGGTGTTGGTGCCACCCACGGGGCCGTTCTAGTGTTGTTTCGAGTTTTCACCATCTAACGCCATGTTTTGCTTATGTCTGAAAATATGGAAATTATCTTCGTATTCTCCAATCGGTAGTCTCGCGGCTGCGCGTTCTATTCCTACAGTTACATTGGTCCCGTGGGAGGTGTTGGTGCCACTCACGGGGCCGTTCGGGGGTTGTTTTGGTGTTTCACCCTCTAACGCCCTATTTTTAAGCCTAAGTCTAGAAATATGAAAATTATCATCGTATTCTCAAACCGGGAGTCCCGCGGCAGCGTGGTCAGTTCCTACGAGTTACATTAGTCCCGTGGGAGGTGTTGGTACCACCCAAGAGGCCGTTCGGGGGCCGTTTCGAGTTTTCACCCACTGACACCATGTTTTTGAGCCTAAGTCTAGAAATATAAAAATTATCGTAGTATTCTTAAACCGGGAGACCCGCGACTGCGGAGTCAGTTCCTACGAGTTACATTCGTTCCGTGGGAGGTGTTGGTGCCACCCATGGGGTCGTTCGGGGGTTGTTTTGAGTTTTCTCCCTCTAACGCCCTATTTTGCTTAAGTCTAAAAATATACAAATTATCTTTGTACTCTCAAATCGGGAGTCTCGCGACTGCGCGGTCAGTTCCTACGAGTTACATTGGTCCCGTGGGAGGTGTTGGTGCTACTCACGGGGTCGTTCGGGGGCTGTTTTGGTTTTTCACCCTCTAACACCATGTTTTTAAGCCTAAGTCTGGAAGTATGCAAATTAACATCGTATTCTCAAATCGGGAGTCTCGAGGTTGCGGGATCAGTTCCTACGAGTTATATTGGTCCCGTGGGAGGTGTTGGTGCCACCCACGGGGCCGTTCGGGGGTAGTTTTGGGTTTCCACCCTCTAACGCCATGTTTTTAAGCCTAATTTTATAGATATGAAAATTTTTATCGTATTCTCAAATCGGGAGTTTCGCGGCTGCGTGGTCAGTTCCAACGAGTTACATTGGTTCCGTGAGAGGTGTTGGTGCCACTCATGTGACCATTCGGGCGTTGTTTGGGGATTTCTCCCACTAACGCCATGTTTTTAAGCCTAAGTCTAGAAATATGCAAAGTATCATCATATTCTCAAACCGGGAGACCCGCGGCTGTAGGGACAATTCCTACGAGTTACATTGGTCCCGTGGGAGGTGTTGGTGCCTCCAACGGGGCCGTTCGGGGGTTGTTTTGGGTTTTCACCCACTAACGCCATGTTTTTAAGCCTATGTCTAGAAATATGCAAATTATCGTTATATTTTCAAATCGGGAGTCCCGCGACTTCTTGGTCAGTTCTACGAGTTTTATTGGTCCCATGGGAGGTGTTGGTGCCACCCACGGGGCTGCTCGGGGGCAGTTTTGGGTTTTCACCCTCTAACGCCTTATTTTTAAGCCTAAGTCTACAAGTATGAAATTATCATCATATTCTCAAACCGTGAGTCCCGCGACTGCGTGGTCAGTTCCTACGAGTTATATTGGTCATGTGGGAGGTGTTGGTGACACCCACATGGCCGTTCGGGGGGCATTTTTCGGTTTTCACCCTCTAACGCCACGTTTTTAAGCCTAAGTCTAGAAGTATGCAAATTACCGTCATATTCTCAAATCGAGAGTCCCATGGTTGCGTGGTCAGTTCCTACGAGTTACATTGGTCCTGTGGGAGGTGTTGATGCCGCCCACAGGACCGTTCAGGGTTTGTTCTTGTTATCACCCTCAAACACCAAGTTTTGCTTAAGTCTAGAAATATGCAAATTAAGGTCGTATTCTCAAATCGGGAGTCTCACGGTTGCGTGGTCAATTCCTATGAGTTACATCGGTCCCGTGGGAGGTGTTGGCGCCACCCTCGGGGCTGTTTGAGGGTTGTTTTGGGTTTTCACCCTCTAATGCCATGTTCTGATTAAGTCTCAAAATATGAAAATTATCATCGTATTCCAAAATAGAGAGTCTCGCGACTGTGTGGTGAGTTCCTACGAGTTACATTAGCCCCGTGTGAGGTGTTGTTGCCACCCACGGGGCCGTTTGGGGTCTGTTTTGGGTTTTCACCCACTAACGCCATATTTTTAAGCCTAAGTATAAAATTATACAAATTATCATCGTATTCTCACACCGGGAGTCTCGCGGCTGCGCTGTCAGTTCCTATGAGTTACATTGGTCCTGTGGGAGGTGTTGGTGCCACCCACGGGGCCGTTCGGGGGCTGTTTTGGGTTTTCACCCTTTAATGCCATGTTTTTAAGCCTAAGTCTAGAAATATGCTAATTAACGTAGTATTCGCAAACCGAGAGTCCTACAATAGCATGGTTAGTTCCTCCGAGTTACATTGGTCCCGTGGGAGGTTTTGGTGCCTCCCACGGGGCCCTTCAGGGGCTGTTTTGGGGTTTTACCCTCTAACGCCATGTTTTTAAGCCTAAGTCTAGTGTTATGCAAATTATCGTCGTATTCTAAAAAAGGGAGTCCCGCGAGTGCGTGGTCCGTTCCTACGAGTTGCATTGGTCCCGTGGAAGGTGTTGGTGCCACCTACGGGGCCGTTCGGGGGCTATTTTGGGTTTTTACCCTCTAACGCCATGTTTTTAAGCCTCAGTCTAGAAATGTGCAAATTATCATCGTATTCTCCAATCGAGAGACCAGCGCCTACATGGTCAGTTCCTACGAGTAACATTGGTCCCGTGGGAGGTGTTGGTGCCACCCATGGGGCCGTTCGGGGGTAGTTTTGGGTTTTCACCCTCTAACGCCATATTTTTAAGCCTAAGTCTATAAATATACAAATTACCACTGTATTCTCAAAGCAGGAGTCCTGCGAATACGTGGTCAGTACCTACGGGTTACATTGGTCCCGTGGGAGTTGTTTGTGCTTCCCACGGGGCCGTTCAAGGGGTGTTTTGGGTTTTCACACTCTAATGCCATGTTTTTAAGCCGAAGTCAAGAAATATGCAAATCAGCTTCATATTCTCAAACCGGGAGTTTCGCGGCTGCGCGGTCAGTTCTTACGAGTTACATTGGTCCTGTGGGAGGTGTTGGTGCCACTCACGGGGCCGTTCGGGGGTTGTTTTGGGTTTTCACCATCTAACGTCATGTTTTTAAGCCTAAGTCTAGAATTATACAAATTATCATCGTATTATCAAATTGGGAGTCTCTAGGTTGCGCGATCAGTTCCTACGAGTTACATTGGTCCCGTGAAAGGTGTTGGTGCCACCCAGGGGCCGTTCGGGGGCTGTTTGGGGTTTTCCCCCACTAACGCCATGTTTTTAAGCCTAAGTCTATAAATATGCAAATTATCGTCGTATTATCAAATTGGGAGTCTCGCGGCTGTGCGGTCAGCTCCTATGAGTTATATTACTCCCGTGGGAGGTGTTGGTGCCACCCACAAGGCCGTTCGGGGGAAATTTTGGGCTTTCACCCTCTAATCCCATGTTTTTAAGGCTATGTTTAAAAATATGCAAATTTTCATCTTATTCTCAAATCGGGAGTCCCGTGGCTGTGTGGTCAGTTCCTACGAGTTACATTGGTTCCGTTAGAGGTGTTGGTGCCACCCATGGGGCCGTTAGGGGGTTGTTTGGGGTTTCCCCCACTGATTCCATGTTTGTAAGCCTAAGTCTAGAAATATGCATAGTTTCATCGTATTCTCAAACCGGGAGACCCGCGGCTGTAGGGTCAGTTACTATGAGTTACATTAGTCCCGTGGGAGGTGTTGGTACCTCACCGGGGCCGTTTAGGGGTTGTTGTGGGTTTTCACCCTCTAACGCCACATTTTTAAGCCTAAGTCTACAAATATGCAAATTATCCTCGTATTCTCAAACCGGGAGTCCCGCGGCTGCGTGGTCAGTTCCTAAGAGTTACATTGGTCCCGTGGGAGGTGTTGGTGCCTCCCACGGGGCCGTTTGGGGGATTTTTTAGGTTTTCACCCTCTAACGCCATGTTTTTAAGCCTAACTCTAGAAATAGGTAAATTATCATTATATTCTCAAATCGGGAGTCCCCGACTGCTGCGTTGTCCGTTTCTACGAGTTATATTGGTCCCGTCGGAGCTGTTGGTGCCACCCACGGGGCCGCTCGAGGGCAGTTTTGGGTTTTCTCCCTCTAACGCCTTGTTTTTAAGCCAAAGTCTATAAGTATGCAAATTATCATCATATTCTCAAACCGGGAGTCCCGCAGCTGCGTGGTTAGTTCCTACGAGTTATATTGGGCCCGTGGGAGGTGTTGGTGCCACCCACGGGGTCGTTCGGGGGAAGTTTTGGGTTTGCACCCTTAAATGCCACCTTTTTAAGCATAAGTCTAGAAGTATGCAAATTACCATTGTATTCTCAAATCGGGAGTCCCACGGTTGCGCGATCAGTTCTTATGAGTTACATTGGTCCCGTGAGAGGTGTTGGTGCCACCCACGGGGATGTTCGGCGGTTGTTTTGGGTTTTCACCCTCTAACGCCATCTTTTTAAGCCTAAGTCTAGAAATATGCAAATTACCATCGTATTCGCAAACTGGGAGTCCCGCAGCTGCATGGTGACTTCCTACGAGTTACATGTGTCCCGTGAGAGGTGTTGGTGCCTCCCACGGGGATGTTCGGGAGCTGTTTTGGGTTTTCACTCACTAACGCCACGCTTTTAAGCCTAAGTCTAGAATTATGCAAATTATCATCGTATTCTCAAACCAGTAGTCCCGCGGGTGCTTGATCAGTTCCTACGAGTTACATTAGTCCCGTGGGAGGTGTTGATGCCACCCACGGGGACGTTCGGGGGCAATTTTGGGTTTTCACCCTTTAACGCCATATTTTTAAGCCTAAGTCTAGAAATATGAAAATTATCATCGTATTATCAATCCAGGAGTCCCGCGGTTGCGTGGTCAGTTCCTACGAGTTATATTGGTCCCGTGGGAGATGTTGGTGCCACCCACGGGGGCGCTCAGGGGCAGTATTGGGTTTTCACCCTCTAACGCCTTGTTTTTAAGCCTAAGTCTAGATGTATGCAAATTATCATCATATTCTCAAACCGGGAGTCCCGCGGCTGTGTGGTCAGTTCCTACGAGTTATATTAGCCCCTTGGGAGGTGTTAGTGCCACCTACGGGGCCTTTCGGGGGAAGTTTTGGGTTTTCACCCTTTTACGCCACATTTTTAACCCTAAGTCTAGAAGTATGCAAATTACCGTCGTATTCTCTAATTGGGAGTCCCGCGGCTGCGAGGTCAGTTCCTACGAGTTACATTGGTCCCGTGGGAGGTGATAGTGTCACCCACGAGGAACTTCGGGGGTTTTTTTCCAGTTTTCGCCCTCTAACACCGTGTTTTCCTTAAGTCTAGAAATAAGGAAATTTCTATTGAATTATCAAACCGGGAGTCTAGCGTCTATGTGGTCAGTTCTTACGAGTTACATTGGTTCCGTGGGAGGTGTTGGTGCCTCCCACGGGGCCGTTTGGGGGATGTTTTCGGTTTTCTCCCTCTAACGCCATGTTTTTAAGTCTAAGTCTAGAAATATGGAAATTCTCGTCATATTTACAAATCGGGAGTCCCGCGGCTACGTGCTGAGTTCCTACGAGTTACATTGGTCCCGTGGGAGGTGTTGGTGACTCCCACGGGCCGTTCGGGGGTTGTTTTGGGTTTTCACCCTCTAACGCCATGTCTTTATGCCTAAGTCTAGAAATATCCAAATTATCATCGTATTCTAAAATCGAGAGTCCCGCGGCTGCGTGGTCAGCTCATACGAGTTATATTGGTCTCGTGGGAGGTGTTGCTGCTACCCACGGGGCCGTTCGGGGGCAGTTTCGGGTTTTCACCCTCTAACGCCATGTTTTTAAGCCTAAGTTTAGAAATATAAAAATTACCATCGTATTCTCAAACCGGGAGTCCCGCGGCTACGTGGTCAGGTCCTACGAGTTACATTGGTCCCGTGGGAGGTGTTGGTTCCACCCACGGGGCCGTTCGGGGGCTATTTTGGGTTTTCACCCTCTAATTCCTTGTTTTAAAGCCTAAGCCTTGAAATATACAAGTTATCGTTTCATTCTCAAACCGAGAGCCCCGCGGCTGCGTGGTCAGTTCCTATGAGTTACATTGGTCCCGTGGGAGGTGTTGGTGCCTCCTACGGGGCCGTTCGGGGGTAGTTTTTCATTTTCAACCTCTAACGCCACATTTTTAAGCCTAAGTTTAGAAATATGCAAATTATCATCGTATTCTCAAACTGAGAGTCCCTCGGCTACGTGGTCAGGTCCTCCGAGTTACATTGGTCCCGTGGGAGGTGTTTGTGCCACTCACAGGGCTGTTCGGGGAGTAGTTCTGGGTTTTCTCCCTCTAACGCCATGTCTTTAAGCCTAAGTATAGAATATGTAAATTATCATCGTATTCTTAGATCGACAATTCTGCGGCTGCGTGGTTAGTTCCTTCGAGTTACATTGTTCTCGTGGGAGGTGTTAGTGCCACCAACGGGGCTGTTCGGGGGTTGTTTTGGGTTTTCACCCACTAACGCCATGTTTTTAAGCCTAAGTCTAGACATATGCAAATTATCATCGTATTGTCAAATTGAGAGTCCTGTGACTGCATGGTCAGTTCCTACAAGTTACATTAGTCCTGTGGGCGGTGTTGGTGCCACCCACGGGGCCGTTCGGGGGTCTTTCCATGTTTTCACCCTCTAACGCCTTTTTTCCTTAAGTCCAGAAATAAGAAAATTATTACTGTATTATCAAAACGGAAGGCTCGACGATGCGCGGTCAGTTCCTACGAGTTACTTTGCTCCCGTGGTAGGTGTTGGTGCCACCCACAGGGCCGTTCGGGGCTGTTTTGGGTTTTCACCCTCTAACGCCATGTGTTTAAGCCGAAGTCTAGAAATATGCAAATTATCGTCGTGTTCTCAAATTGGGAGTCATGTGGTTGCGTGGTTAGTTCCTACGAGTTACGTTGGTCCAATGGGAGGTGTCGGTGCCCCCCGAAGCCATTCAGGGGCTGTTTCGAGTTTTCACCCTCTATCGCCATGTTTTGCTTAAGTAAAAAAATAGGGAAATTCTCATAGTATTCTCAAACCGAGAATCTCACGAGGGCGCGGTCAGTTACTACGAATTACATTGGTCCCATGGGAGGTGTTGGTGCCTCCCACGAGGCCGTTTAGTGGCTGTTTTGGGTTTTCAGCCTCTTATGCCATATTTTTAAGCCTAGGTCTAGAAATATGCAAATTATCGTCGTATTCTCAAATCGAGAGTCTCATAGCTACGTGGTCATTTCCTACGAGTTATATTGGTCTCGTGGGACGTGTTGGTGCCAGCCACAGGGCCGATCGGGGGCAGTTTTGGGTTTTCACCCTCTAGCGCCATATTTTTAAGCCTTTGTCTAGAAATATGCAAATTATCATCGTATTCTCAAACCAGGAGTCCTGCGACTGCGTGGTCAGTTCCTCTCCCGTGGGAGGTTTTAGTGCCACCCATAAATCCGTTCGAGGGTTGTTTTCGGTTTTCACCCACTAACGCCCTATTTTTAAGCCTAAGTCTGGAAGTATGCAAATTATCATCGTATTCTCAAACTGGGAGTCCCGCAACTACGTGGTCAGTTCCTACGAGTTACATTGTTCCCGTGGGAGGTGTTGGTGCCTCCCACGGGGCCGCTCGAGGACTATTTTGGGTTTTCACCCTCTAACGCCATGTTTTGAAGCCTAAGTCTAGAATTATGCAAATTATCATCGTATACTAAAACCGGAAGTCTCCCGGCTGCGTGGTCATTTCCTACGAATTACATTGGTCCCGTGGGAGTTGTTTGTGCTTCCCACGGGGCCGTTCAAGGGGTGTTTTGGGTTTTCACCCTCTAATGCCATGTTTTTAAGCCGAAGTCTAGAAATATGGAAATCATCTTCATATTCTCAAACCGGGAGTTTCGCGGCTGCGCGGTCAGTTCCTACGAGTTACATTGGTCCTGTGGGAGGTGTTGGTGCCACTCACGGGGCCGTTCGGGTGCTGTTTTGGGTTTTCACCCTCTAACGTCATGTTTTTAAGCCTAAGTCTAGAATTATGCAAATTATCATTGTATTATCAAATCGGGAGTCTCTAGGTTGCGCGATCAGTTCCTACGAGTTACATTGATCGCGTGAGAGGTGTTGGTGCCACCCAGGGGACGTTCGGGGGTTATTTGGGGTTTTCCCCCACTAACGCCATGTTTTTAAGCCTAAGTCTAGAAATATGCAAATTATCGTCGTATTATCAAATTGGAAGTCTCGCGGCTGCGCGGTCAGCTCCTATGAGTTATATTGCTCCCGTGGGAGGTGTTGGTGCCACCCACAAGGCCGTTCGGGGGCAATTTTGGGTTTTCACCCTCTAATCCCATGTTTTTAAGCCTAAGTTTAAACATATGAAAATTTTCATCTTATTCTCAAATCGGGAGTCCCGTGGCAGCGTGGTCAGTTCCTACGAGTTACATTGGTTCCGTTAGAGGTGTTGGTGCAACCCATGGGGCCGTTAGGGGGTTGTTCGGGGTTTTCCCCCACTGATGCCATGTTTTTAAGCCTAAGTCCAGACATCTGCATAGTTTCATTGTATTCTCAAACCGCGAGTCCCGCGGCTATAGGGTCAGTTCCTATGAGTTACATTAGTCCCGTGGGAGGTGTTGGTACCTCACCGAGGCCGTTCAGGGGCTGTTTTGTGTTTTCACCCTCTAACGCCACGTTTTTAAGCCTAAGTCTAGAAATATGCAAATTATCCTCGTATTCTCAAACCGGGAGTCCCACGGCTGCGTGGTCAGTTCCTAAGAGTTACATTGGTCCCGTGGGAGGTGTTGGTGCCTCCCACGGGGCCGTTTGGGGGCTGTTTTAGGTTTTCACCCTCTAACGCCATGTTTTTAAGCCTAACTCTAGAAATAGGTAAATTATCATTATATTCTCAAATCGGGAGTCCCGACTGCTGCGTTGTCCATTTCTACGAGTTATATTGGTCCCGTCGGAGCTGTTGGTGCCACCCACGGGACCGCTCGGGGGAAGTTTTGGGTTTTCTCCATCTAACGCCTTATTTTTAAGCCAAAGTCTCTAAGTATGCAAATTATCGTCATATTCTCAAAACGGGAGTCCCGCAGCTGCGTGGTTAGTTCCTACGAGTTATATTGGGCCCGTGGGAGGTTTTGGTGCCACCCACGGGGCCGTTCGGGGGAAGTTTTGGGTTTTCACCCTTTAATGCCACCTTTTTAAGCATAAGTCTAGAAGTATGCAAATTACCATTGTATTCTCAAATCGGGAGTCCCAGGGTTGCGCGATCAGTTCTTATGAGTTACATTGGTCCCGTGAGAGGTATTGGTGCCACCCACGGGGATGTTCGGCGGTTGTTTTGGGTTTTCACCCTCTAACGCCATCTTTTTAAGCCTAAGTCTAGAAATATGCAAATTACCATCGTATTCGCAAACTGGGAGTCCCGCAGCTGCATGGTGAGTTCCTACGAGTTACATGTGTCCCGTGGGAGGTGTTGGTGCCTCCCACGGGGATGTTCGGGAGTTGTTTTGGGTTTTCACCCACTAACGCCATGCTTTTAAGCCTAAGTCTAGAATTATGAAAATTATCATCGTATTCTCAAACCAGTAGTCCCGCGGGTGCTTGATCAGTTCCTATGAGTTACATTAGTCCCATGGGAGGTGTTGATGCCACCCACGGGGACGTTCGCGGGCAATTTTGGGTTTTCACCCTTTGACGCCATATTTTTAAGCCTAAGTCTAGAAATATGAAAATTATCATCGTATTCTCAAGCCAGGAGTCCCGCGGTTGCGTGGTCAGTTCCTACGAGTTATATTGGTCCCGTGGGAGGTGTTGGTGCCACCCACGGGGGCACTCGGGGGCAGTATTGGGTTTTCACCCTCTAACGCCTTGTTTTTAAGCCTAAGTCTAGATGTATGCAAATTATCATCATATTCTCAAACCGGGAGTCCCGCGGCTGCGTGGTCAGTTCCTACGAGTTATATTAGCCCCGTGGGAGGTGTTAGTGCCACCTAAGGGGCTGTTCGGGGGCAGTTTTGGGTTTTCACCCTTTAACGCCACATTTTTAACCCTAAGTCTAGAAGTATGCAAATTACCGTCGTATTCTCTAATTGGGAGTCCCGAGGCTGCGAGGTCAGCTCCTACGAGTTACTTTGGTCCCGTGGGAGGTGATAGTGTCACCCACGAGGACCTTCAGGGGTTATTTCCAGTTTTCACCCTCTCACACCGTGTTTTCCTTAAGTCTAGAAATAAGGAAATTTCTGTCGTATTATCAAATCGGGAGTCTAGCGTCTATGTGGTCAGTTCCTACGAGTTACATTGATTCCGTGGGAGGTGTTGGTGCCTCCCACAGGGCCGTTTGGGGGTTGTTTTGGGTTTTCTCCCTCTAACGCCATGTTTTTAAGCCTAAGTCTAGAAATATGCAAATTATCATCATATTTGCAAATCGGGAGTCCCGCGGCTATGTGGTGAGTTCCTACGAGTTACATTGGTCCCGTGGGAGGTGTTGGTGACTCCCACAGGGCTGTTCGGGGAGTAGTTCTGGGATTTCACCCTCTAATGCCATGTCTTTAAGCCTAAGTATAGAAATATGTAAATTATCATCGTATTCTCAGATCGACATTTCTGCGGATGCATGGTCAGTTCCTTCGAGTTACATTGTTCTCGTGGGAGGTGTTAGTGCCACCAACGGGGCCGTTCGGGGGTTGTTTTGAGTTTTCACCCACTAACGCCATGTTTTTAAGCCTAAGTCTAGAAATTTGCAAATTATCATCGTATTCTCAAATTGAGAGTCCTGTGATTGCATGGTCAGTTCCTACGAGTTACAATGGTCCCGTGGGCGGTGTTGGTGCCACCCACGGGGCCGTTCGGGGTTTTTTCATGTTTTCACCCTCTAACGCCTTTTTTTCTTAAGTCCAGAAATAAGAAAATTATTACCGTATTATCAAAACAGAAGGCTCGAGGATGCGCGGTCAGTTCCTACGAGTTACAATGCTCCCGTGGTAGGTTTTGGTGCCACCCACGGGGCCGTTCGGGGGTTGTTTTGGGTTTTCACCCTCTAAGCCATGTTTTTAAGCCGAAGTCTAGAAATATGCAAATTACCGTCATGTTCTCAAATTGGGAGTCATGTGGTTGCGTGGTTAGTTCCTATGAGTTACGTTGGTCCCGTGGGAGGTGTCGGTGCCCCCCGAGGCCGTTCAGGGGCTATTTCGAGTTTTCACCCTCTATCGCCATGTTTTGTTTAAGTCAAAAAATAGGGATATTCTCATAGTATTCTCAAACCGAGAGTCTCACGGGTGCGCGGTCAGTTCCTACGAATTACATTGGTCCCATGGGAGGTGTTGGTGCCTCCCACGGGGCCGTTCCGTGGTTGTTTTGGGTTTTCACCCTCTAATGCCATGTTTTTAAGCCTAGGTCTAAAAATATGCAAATTAATGTCGTATTCTCAAATCGGGAGTCCCACAGCTACGTGGTCATTTCCTACGAGTTATATTGGTCTCGTGGGACGTGTTGGTGCCACCCACGGGGCCGGTCGGGGGCAGTTTTGGGTTTTCACCCTCTAACGCCATGTTTTTAAGACTTTGTCTAGAAATATGCAAATTATCATCGTATTCTCTAACCGGGAGTCCTGCGGCTGCGTGGTCAGTTCCTACGAGTTACATTGGTCCCGTGGGAGGTTTTAGTGCCACCCACAGGGCCGTTCGAGGGTTGTTTTGTGTTTGCACCCACTAACGCCCTATTTTTAAGCCTAAGTCTGGAATTATGCAAATTATCATCGTATTCTCAAACTAGGATTTCCACAACTGCGTGGTCAGTTCCTACGAGTTACATTGTTCCTGTGGGAGGTGTTGGTGCCTCCCACGGGGCCGCTCGAGGGCTATTTTAGGTTTTCACCCTCTAACGCCATGTTTTGAAGCCTGAGTCTAGAATTATTCAAATTATCGTCGTATATTAAAATCGGAAGTCTCGCGGCTGTGTGGTCAGTTCCTACGTGTTACATTGGTCCTGTGGGAGGTGTTGGTGCCACCAACGGGGCCGTTCGGGGGCAGTTTTGGGTTTTCACCCTCTAATGCCATGTTTTTAAGCTTAAGTCTCGAAATATGCAAATTATCATCGTATTCTCAAATCGGGAGTTCCACGGCTGCGTGGTCATTTCCTACGAATTACATTGGTCCTGTGGGAGGTGTTGGTGCCACCCACGGGGACGTTCGGCGGCAATTTTGGGTTTTCACCCTCTAGCGCCATGTTTTTAAGCCTAAGTCAAAAAATATTCAAATTACCATTGTATTCTCAAACCGAGAGTCTCGCGACTGCCCGATGAGTTCTTACGATTTACATTGGTCCCGTGGGAGGTGTTGGTGCCACCCACGGGGCCGTTCGGGGATGTTTTGGATTTTCACCCACTAACGTCATGTTTTTAAGCCTAAGTCAAGAAATATGCAAATTATCATCGTATTCTCAAACCGGGAGTCCCGCGGCTGCGTGGTCAGCTCATACGAGTTGTAATGGTCTCATGGGAGGTGTTGGTGCCACCCACGGGGCCGTTCGGGGCAATTTTGGATTTTCATCTTCTAACGCCATCTTTTTTAGCCTAAGTCTTGAAATATGCCAATTACCATCATATTCAGAAACCAGGAGACTCGCGGCTTTGTGGTAAGTTCCTACGAGTTATCTTGGTCATGTGGGAGGTGTTGGTGCCTCCCACGGGGCCGTTCAGGGGATATTTTGGGTTTTTGCCCTCTAATGCCTTGTTTTTAATCCTAAGTCTAGAAATATGCAAATTATCGTCGTATTCTCAAATGAAGAGTCCCGCATCTTCGCGGTCAGTTCCTACGAGTTACATTGGTCCTCTACGAGGTCTTGGTGCCACTCACGGGGCCGTTCGGGGGCTGTTTTGGGTTTTCACCCGCTAACACCATATTTTTAATCCTAAGTATATAAATATGCAAATTATCATCATATTCTCAAATCTAGAGTCTCGTGGTTGTGCGGTCAGTTCCTACGAGTTACATTGGTCCCGTGTGAGGTGTTAGTGCCACCTACGTGGCCGTTCGGGGGAAGTTTTGGGTTTTCACCCTCTACGCCATGTTTTTATGGCTATGTTTAGAAATATGCAAATCTTCATCGTATTCTCAAACTGGGAGTCCCGCGGCTGCGTGGTTAGTTCCTACGAGTTACATTGGTCCCGTGGGCGGTGTTGGTGCCACCCACGGGGCCGTTCAGGGGCTATTTTTGGTTTTCACCCACTAACGCCATGTCTTTCAGCCTAAGTCTAAAATTATGCAAGTTACCATCTTATTCTCAAACCAGGAGTCTTACGGATGTGCCGTCAATTCCTACGAGTTACATTGGTCCCGTGGGAGGTGTTGGTGCCACCCACGGGGCCCTTCGGGGGCTATTTTGGGTTTTTTCCCTATAATGCCATGTTTTTAATCCTAACCCTAGAAATATGCAAATTACCATCATATTTGCAAATCGGGAGTCCCACGGCTACGTGGTCAGTTCCTACGAGTTGCATTGGTCCCGTGGGAGATGTTGGTGACTCCCACGGGCCGTTCGGGTGCTATTTTGGGTTTTCACCCTCTAACGCCATGTTTTTAAGCCTAAGTCAAGAAATATCCAAATTATCATCGTATTCTCAAATCGGGAGTCCTGCGGTTGCGTGGTCAGCTCATACGAGTTATATTGGTCTCGTGGGAGGTGTTGCTGCCACCCATGGGGCCGTTCGGGAGTAGTTTTGGGTTTTTACCCTCTAACACCATGTTTTTAAGCCTAAGTTTAGAAATATGAAAATTACCGTCGTATTCTAAACCCGGGAGTCCCGCAGCTACGTGGTCAGGTCCTACGAGTAACATTGGTCCCATGGGAGGTGTTGGTGCCTCCAACGGGGCCGTTCGGGGGCTATTTTGGGTTTTCACCCTCTAACGCCATGTTTTTAAACCTAAGACTAGAAATATGAAAATTATCGTCGTATTCTCAAACCGGAAGCCCCGCGGCTGCGTGGCCAGTTCCTATGAGTTACATTGGTCCCGTGGGAGGTGTTGGTACCTCCCACGGGGACGTTCGGGGGCAGTTTTTGGTTTTCAACCTCTAACGCCGTGTTTTTAAGCCTAACTCTAGAAATAGGTAAATTATCATTATATTCTCAAATCGGGAGTCCCAACTGCTACGTTGCCAGTTTCTACGAGTTATATTGGTCCCATCGGAGGTGTTGGTGCCACCCACGGGACCGCTCGGGGGAAGTTTTGGGTTTTCTCCCTCTAACGCCCTGTTTTTAAGCCTAAGTCTATAAGTATGCAAATTATCGTCATATTCTCAAACCGGAAGTCCCGCAGCTGCGTGGTTAGTTCCTACGAGTTATATTGGGCCCGTGGGAGGTGTTGGTGCTGCCCACGGGGACGTTCAGGGGTAGTTTTGGGTTTTCACCCTTTAATGCCACGTTTTTAAGCATAAGTGTAGAAGTATGAAAATTACCGTTGTATTCTCAAATCGGGAGTCCCACGGTTGCGCGATCAGTTCGTATGAGTTACATTGGTCCCGTGAGAGGTGTTGGTGCCACCCACGGGGATGTTCGGAGGTTTTTTCTTGTTTTCAACCCCTAACGCCTTTTTTTCTTAAGTCTAGAAATAAGAAAATTATTACCGTATTCTAAAAACGGGAGTCTCACGGCTGCGCGGTCAGTTCCTACGAGTTACATTGGTCCCGTGGGTGGTGTTGGTGCCACCCATGGGGTCGTTCGGGGGCTATTTTGGGTTTTCACCCATTAACGCCATGTTTTTAAGCCGAAGTCTAGAAATATGCAAATTACCATCGTGTTCTCAAATTGGGAGTCATGTGGCTGCGTGGTCAGTTCCTACGAGTTACGTCGATCCCGTGGGAGGTGTTGGTGCCCCCCGAGGTCATTCGGGGGTTGTTTCGTGTTTTCACCCACCATCGCCATGTTTTGCTTAAGTCTAGAAATTGGGAAATTCTCATCGTATTCTAAAAATGAGAGTCTCACGGGTGCGCAGTCAGTTCCTACGAGTTACAATGGTCCCATGGGAGGTGTTGGTTCCTCCCATGGGGCCGTTCGGTGGCTGTTTTGGGTTTTCACTCTCTAATGCCATGTTTTTAAGCCTAGGTCTCGAAATATGCAAATTATCGTCATATTCTCAAATCGGGAGTCCCGCATCTACGTGGTCAGTTCCTATGAGTTATATTGATCTAGTGGGATGTGTTGGTGCCACCCACGGGGCCGTTCGGGGGCCATTTTTGGTTTTCACCCTCTAACGCCATGTTTTGAAGCCTATGTCTAGAAATATGCAAATTATCATCTTATTCTCAAATCGGGAGTCCTGCGGCTGCGTGGTCTGTTCCTACGAGTTACATTTGTCCCATGGGAGGTTATATTTCCAACCACAGGGCCGTTCGAGGGTTGCTTTTGGTTTTCACCCACTAACGCCCTGTTTTTAAGCCTAAGTCTAGAAATATGCAAATTATCATCGTATTCTCAAACTGGGAGTCCAGCGGCTGCGTGGCCAGTTCCTACGAGTTACATTGGTCCCGTGGGAGGTTTTAGTGCCACCCACAGGGCCGTTGGAGGGTTGTTTTTGGTTTTCACTCACTAACGCACTGTTTTTAAGCCTAAGTCTAGAAATATGCAAATTATCATCATATTCTAAAACTAGAAGTCCCGCGGCTGCGTGGTTAGTTCCTACGTGTTACATTGGTCTCGTGGGAGGTGTTGGTGCCACCCACGGGGACGTTCGGGGGCAATTTAGCATTTTCACCCTCTAACGGCATGTTCTTAAGCCTAAGTCTAAAAATATATAAATTATTGTAGTATTCTCAAACCGAGAGTCTCGCGGCTGCCCGGTGAGTTCTTAGGAGTTACATTGGTCCGCATGGGAGGTGTTGGTGCCACCCACGGGGCCGTTCGGGGCTGTTTTGGGTTTTCACCAACTAACGCCATGTTTTTAAGCCTAAGTCCAGAAATATGCAAATTAGTTATATATTCTCAAACCAGGAGTCCCGCGGCTGCGTGGTCAGCTCATACGAGTTATAATGGTCTCATAGGAGGTGTTGGTGCCACCCACTGGGCCGTTCGGGGGAAGATTTGGGTTTTCACCTTCTAACGCCATATTTTTTAGCCTAAGTCTAGAAATATGCAAATTACTGTCGTATTTACAAACCGAGAGACTCGCGGCTACGTGGTATGTTCCTACGAGTTACATTGGTCCCGTGGGAGGTGTTGGTGCCTCCTACGAGGCCGTTCAGGTGATGTTTTGGATTTTCACCCTCTAATGCCATGATTTTAATCCTAAGTCGATAAATATGCAAATTATCACCGTATTCACAAATGAAGAGTCCTGCGGCTACGCAGTTAGTTCCTACGAGTTACATTGGTCCTCTAAGAAGTGTTGGTGCCACTCACGGGACCATTCGGGGGCTATTTTGGGTTTTCACCCGCTAACGCCATTTTTTTAAGCCTAAGTCTATAAATAACCAAATTATCATCATATTCTCAAATCGGGAGTCTCGCGACTGTGCGGTCAGTTCCCATGAGTTACATTGGTCATGTGGGAGGTGTTGGTGCCACCCACGAGGCCGTTCAAGGGAAGTTTTGGGTTTTCACCCTCTACGCCAAGTTTTTAAGCCTATGTTTAGAAATATGTAAAATTTTCATCGTATTCTAAAACTGGGAGTCCCACAGCTGCGTGGTTACTTCCTACGAGTTACATTGGTCCCGTGGGCGGTGTTGGTGCCACCCACGGGGCCGTTCGGGGGTTATTTTGGGTTTTCACCCACTAACGCCATGTTTTTATGCCTAAGTCTAAAATTATGCAAGTTACCATCGTATTCTCAAACCAGGAGTCTTACGGCTGCACCGTCAGTTCCTACGAGTTACATTGGTCCCGTGGGAGGTGTTAGTGCCACCCATAGGGCCGTTTGGGGGCTATTTTGGGTTTTTGCCCTCTAACGCCATGTTTTTAAGCCTAAGTCTAGAAATATTCAAATTATCGTTGTATTCTCAAATCGAGAGCCCCCCAGCTGCATGGTCAGCTCCTACGATTTACATTGGTCCCGTGGGAGGTGTTGGTGCCACCCACGGGGCCGTTCGGGGGAAGTTTCGGGTTTTCAACCTCTAATGCCATGTTTTTAAGCCTAAGTCTAAAAATAAAGAAATTGCCGTCGTATTCTCAAACTGGGAGCCCCGTGGCTGCGGGGTCAGTTCCTACGAGTTACATTGGTCCAGTGGGAGGTGTTGGTGCCACCCACGGGGCCTTTCAGGGACTATTTCGAGTTCTCACCCTCTAACGCCATGTTTTTAAGCCTAAGTCTAAAAATATACAAATTATCATCGTATTCTCAAATCGGGAGTCCCGGGGCTGCGCAGCCAGTTCCTACGAGTTACATTGGTCCCATGGGAGGAGTTGGTGCCACCCACGGGGCCGTTCGGGGGCTATTTCGGGTTTTCACCCACTAATGCCGTAATTTTAAGTCTAAGTCTAGAATTATGCAAATTACCATCATATTCTTAAACCGAGAGTCCCGCGGCTGCGCAGTCAGCTCCTACGAGTTACGTTGGTCCCGTAGGAGGTGGTGGTGCCACCCACGGGGCCGTTATGGAGCTGTTTCGGGTTTTCATGCACTAACGTGCTGTTTTTTAGCCTATGTCTAGAATTATAAAAATTACCATTGTATTCTCAAACCAGGAATGCCGAGGCTGCGCGACCAGTTCCTACGAGTTACGTTGGTCCCGTGGGAGGTTTTAGTTTAACCCATGGGGCCGTTCGGGGGCTGTTTCGGGTTTTCCCCCACGAATGCCATGTTTTACCTAAGTCTAAAAATATGTAAATTATCATCGTATTCTCAAACTGGTTGTCCCAGGGCCGCGTGGCCAGTACCTACGAGTTACATTGGTCCCACGGGAGGTGTTGGTGCCACCCACGAGGCCATTCGGGCGCTGTGTCGGATTTTCACCCACTAACGCCATGTTTTTAAACCAAAGTTTACAAATATACAAATTATTATTGTATTCTCAAAGCGGGAGTCCCGAGGCTGCGCGACCAGTACCTATGAGTTACATTGGCCTTGTGGGAGTGGTTGGTGCCAGCCACGAGGACGATCGGGGGCTGTTTTGGGTTTTCACTCACTAACGCTATGTTTTTAATCCTTAGTCTAGAAATATGAAAATTATCATCTTATTCTCAAACCGAGAGTCCCAGGGTTGCGTGACCAATTCCTACGAGTTATATTGGTCCCGTGGGAGGTGTTGGTGCCATCCACGGGGCCGTTCGGGGGCTGTTTTGGGTTTTCACCTACTATCGTCATATTTTTAAGCGTAACTGTAGAAATATTGAAATTATCATCGTATTCTCAAGCCGGGAGACCCGGGGGGTCCACGGCCAGTTCTTACGAGTTACGTTGGTCCCATGGGAGGTGTTGGTACCACCCACGGTGCTGTTAGGGGTCTGTTTTGGGTTTTCACCCACTAACGCCATGTGTTTAAGCATAAGTCTTGAATTATGAAAATTACCTTCGTATTCTCAAACCAGGAGTCCGTCGGCTGCGCCACTAGTTTCCACTAGCCACATTGATCCTGTGGGAGGTGCTGGTGCCACCTACGAGGTCGTTCGGGGCTATTTCGGGTTTTAACCCACTAACGCTGTGTTTTTAAGCCTAAGTCTAGAATAATGCAAATTACCATCGTATTCTCAAACCGGGAGTCCCGGGGTTGCGCGGCCAGTTCCTAAGAGTCACATTGATCCCGTGGGAGGTGTTGGTGCCACTCATGGGGCCGTTCGGGGGCTTTTCGGGTTTTCACCCACTATCACCATGTTTTTAAGCATAAGTCTAGAAATATTCAAATTATCATTGTATTCTCAAACCGGGAGTCCCGGGGGTGTACGACCAGTTCTTACGAGTGACGTTGGTCCCATGGGAGGTGTGGGTACCACATACTGGCTGTTCGGGGTTAGTTTTGGGTTTTCACCCACTAATGCCATGTGTTTAAGCATAAGTCTTGAATTATGATAATTAACTTCGTATTCTCAAACCAGGAGTCCCGCGGCTGCGTGACCAGTTTCAAATTGGTCCCGTGGGAGGTGTTGGTGCCACCCATGAGGCCGTTCGGGGGCTATTTCGAGTTTTAACCCACAAAAGCTTTGTTTTTAAGACTAAGTCTAGAATTATGCAAACTACCATCATATTCTCAAATCGGGAGTCCCGTGGCTACACAGTCAGTTCCTACGAGTTTTGCTGGTCCCGTGGGAGGTGTTGGTGCCAACCACGAGGCCATTCGAGAGCTATTTTGGGTTTTCCTCCCTAGGCTGTGCAGCCAGTTACTACTAGTTACATTGGTCCCGTGGGAGGTGTTGGTGCCACCCACGGGGCCGTTCGGGAGTTGTTTTGGGTTTCACCCTCTAACGCCATATTTTTAAGCCTATGTCTAGAATTATGCAAATTATCATCATATTCTCAAATCGAGAGTCTCGAAACTGTGGGAGTTGTTGGTGCCACCCACGAGGCCATTCGGGGGCTGTGTTCTGGTTTTAACCCACTAATGCCGTGTTTATAATCCTAAGTCTAGAATTATGAAAATTACCATAGTATTCTCAAATCGAGAGTCCCGCGGCTGCGCGATTAGTTCTTATGAGTTACGTTGGTCCCGTGGGAGGTGTTGGTGCCACCCACGGGGCCGCTCGAGGGTTATTTCGGGTATTCACCCACTAACGCCATGTTTTTAAGCCTAGGTCTAAATTTCTGCAAATTACCATCGTATTCTCAAACCAGGAGTCCCGGGGCAACGCGGACAGTTCTTACAAGTTACATTTGTCCCGTGGGAGGTGTTGGTGTCACCCACGGGGCCGTTCGGGGCTATTTTGGATTTTCCCCCACTAACGCCATGCTTTCCTTAAGTCTAGAAATATCGAAATTATCATCATATTCTCTAACTGGGTGTCCCGGGGCCGCGTCGCTAGTACCTACGAGTTACATTGGTCTCGTGGGAGGTGTTGGTGCCACCCACGCGGCCGTTCGGGGGTTGTTTCGGGTTTTCATCCTCTCACACCATGTTTTTAAGCTTAAGTCTAGAAATATGTAAATTATCATCGTATTCTCAAATTGGGAGTCCCGGGGTTGCGCGGCCAGTTCCTACGAGTAAATTGGTCCCGTGGGAGGTGTTGGTACCATCCACGGGGCCGTTCGGGTGCTATTTCGAGTTTTCACCCACTAACGCCATATTTTTAAGCCTAAGTCTAGAATTATGCGAATTAGAATGGTATTCTAAAATCAGGAGTCTCGGGGCTACGCGGTCAGTTCCTACGAGTTACGTTGGTCCCGTGGGAGGTGTTGGTTCCACCCACGGGGCCGTTCGGGGGTTGTTTCGGGTTTTCACTTAGTAACACCATGTCTTCAAGCCTAAGTCTTGAACTATTTGAATTACCATTATATTCTCAAACCGGGAGACCCGGGGCTGCGCGGTCAGTTTCTACGAGTTACATTGTTCCTGTAGGAGGTGTTGGTGCCTCCCACAGGGCCACTCGGGGGCTGTTTCGGGTTTTCCCCCACTAATGCCATATTTTGTCTACGTCAAGAAATATGAAAATTATCGTCGTATTCTCAAATAGGGAGTCCCGGGGTTGCACAATTAGTTCCTACAAGTTACATTGGTCTCGTAGGAGGTGTTGGTACCACCCACGGGGCCATTCGGGGGCTGTTTTGGGTTTTCACCCACTAACGCCATGTTTTGAAGCCTAAGTCAAGAAATATTCAAATTATCGTTGTATTCTCAAACGGGGAGTCCCGGGGTTGTACGGCCAATTCCTACGAGTTACGTTGGTCCCGTGAGAGGTGTTGGTGCCACCCAAGGGGCAGTTCGGGGTCTGTTTCAGGCTTTCACCCACTAATGAAATGTTTTTAAGCCTAAGTCTAGAATTTTGCAAGTTACATTGGTCTCGTGGGAGGTGTTGGTGTCCCCCACGGGGCCGTCTTGGGGATGTTTCGGGTTTTCCCCCACTACCGCCATATTTTTCATAAGGGTAAAAATATGAAAATTATCATCGTATTCTCAAATCGGGAGTCCCGGGTCTGCGCGGCCAGTTCCTACGAGTTACATTGGTCCCGTGGGAGGTGTTTGTGCCACCCACGGGACCGTTCAGGGGCTGTTTCGGGTTATCACCCACTAACGCCATTTTTTTAAGATTAAGTCCAGAAATATACAAATTGTCATCGTATTCTCAAACCGAGAGTCCCGGGGTTGCGCGGCCAACTCTTACAAATCACATTGGTCCTGTGGGAGGTGATGGTGTCACCCACTGGGCCGTTCGGAGACTGTTTCGGTTTTTCACCACTAACGGCATGTTTTTAAGTCTAAGACTAGAATTATGCAAATTACCATCGTATTCTCAAATCGGGAGTCCAATGGCTATGCTTTCAGTTCCTACGAGTCACATTGGTCCCGTGGGAGGTGTTGGTGCCACCCACGGGGATGTTCGGGGGCTGTTTCGGGTTTTCACCCACTAACGTCGTGTTTTTAAGCTTAAGTCTAAAATTATGCAAATTATCATCGTATTCTCAAATCGGGAGTCTCGCGGCTGTGCGGTCAGTTCCTACGAGTTACGTTAGTCCCATGGGAGGGGTTGGTGCCACCCACGGGGCCGTTCGGGGGCTGTTTCTGGTTTTCACCCACTAAAGCCTTGTTTTGAATCCTAAGTCTAGAAATATGCAAATTATCGTCGTATTATAAAATCGGGAGTCTCGGGGCTACGTGGCCCGTTCCTACGACTCACATTGGTCCTGTGGGACGTGTTGGTGCCACCCACGGGGTCGCTAGGGGCTGTTTCGGGTTTTCACCCCTACCGCCATGTTTTTAAGCCTAAATCTAGAATTATTAAAATTACCATCGTATTCTCAAACCGGGAGTCCCGGGTTGCGCGGGCAGTTTTTACGAGTTATATTATTCCTGTGGGAGGTGTTGGTGCCACCCACGGGACCGCTCAGGGACTGTTTCGGGGTTTTCCCCACTAACGCCGTGTTTTGCCTAAGTCTAGAAATATGCAAATTAACGTTGTATTATCAAATCGGTAGTACCGAGGCTGCGGAGCAAGTTTCTACGAGTTACATTGGACCCGTGGGAGGCGTTGGTACCACCCACGGGGCGGTTCGGGGGCTGTTTTGGGTTTTGACCGACTATCACCATGTTTTTAAGCCTAAGTCTAAAAATATTCAAATTATCATCGTATTCTCAAACTGAGAGTCTTGGGGTTGCACGACCAGTTTCTACGAGTTAAGTTGATCCCGTGGGAGGTGTTGGTGCCACCGACGAGGCTGTTTGGGGTCTGTTTGGGGTTTTCACCCACTAACGCCATGTTTTCAAGCCTATGTCTAGAATTACCCAAATTATCGTCGTATTCTCAAACCGAGAGTCCCCAGCTGCGTGACCAGTTTCTACGAGTCACATATTCCCGTGGGAGGTGTTGGTGCCACCCACAGGGCCGATCGGGGGCTATTTCGATTTTCAACCCACTAACGTTGTGTTTTTAAGCCTAAGTCTAGAATTATGCAAATTACCATTGTGTTTTCAAATCGAGAGTTCCGGGGCTACGTGGCCAAGTCCTACGAGTTACATTGGTCCCGTGGGAGGTGTTGGTGCCACCCACGAAGTCGTTCGGGGGCTATTTCACGTTTTCACCCAGTAAAAATATGCAAATCATCATCGTATTTTTAAATCGGGAGTCTCGGGGCTGCGCCGCAAGTTCCTACGAGTCATATTGGCCCCGTGGGAGGTGTTGGTACCACCCACGGGGCCGTTCGGGGGCTCTTTCGAGTTTTCTCCCACTAATGCCATGTTTTTAAGCCTAAGTCTAGAAATTATGCAAATTACCATCGTATTCATAAACCGAAAGTCCCGGGGTTGCGCGGCCAGTTCCTACGAGTGACCTTGGTCTCGTGGGAGATGTTGGTACCACATACGGGGCCGTTCGGGGGCTATTTTGTGTTTTCACCCACTAATGCCATATTTTTAAGCCTATGTCTAGAATTATGCAAATTATCGTCATATTCTCAAAACGGGAGTCCTGTGGCTGCGCGATCAGTTCCCACAAGTTACGTTGGTCCCCTGGGAGTTGTTGGTGCCAGCCACGAGGTCGTTCGGGTTTTTATCCACTAACACCATCTTTTAAGCCTAAGTCTAGAATTATACAATTTACCATTGTATTCTCAAACCGGGAGTCCCGGGGCTGCGCGGACAGTTCCTACGAGTTATATTGGTCCCGTGGGAGGTGATGGTGCCACCCACGGGGCCGTTCATGGGTTGTTTCTTATTTTCACCCACTAACACCGTGTTTTTAAGCCTAAGTCTATAATTATTTAAAATACCGTCATTTCTCAAACCGGGAGTCCCGGGGCTGCGCGACTAGTTCCTATGAGTTACATTGGTCCCGTGGGAGATATTGGTGCCACCCATGGGGCCTTTCGGGGGCTATTTTAGGTTTTCACCAATTAGAAATACACAAATTATTGTCGTATTCTCAAATTGAGAGCCCCGGGGATGCACGGCCAGTTCCTACGAGTCACATTGGTCCTATGGGAGGTGTCGGTGCCACTTATGGGGCCGTTCGGGGGCTGTTTCGGGTTTCCACCCACTAACGCCATGTTTTGAAGCCTAAGTCTAGAAATATCCAAATTATCATTGTATTCTCAAATTGGGAATCCCAAGACTGCGCGGCCAGTTCCTACGAGTCACGTTGGTTCCGTGGGAAGTGTTGGTGCCACCCACGGGGCTGTTCGGGGTCTATTTCCGATTTTCTACCACTAACGCCATGTTTTTAAGTCTAGAATTATGCAATTTATCATCGTATTCTCAAATATGGATTCTCGTGATTGCGCGGCAAGTTTCTACGAGTCACATTAGTCCCGTGGGAGGTGTTGGTACCACCCACGGGGCCGTTAAGGGGCTATTTTGGGATTTAACCCACTAACGTTGTGTTTTTAAGCCTAAGTCTAGAATTATGCAAATTATAGTTGAATTCTCAAACCAGGAGTCCCGTGGCTGCGCGGTCAGTTCCTACGAGTTACGTTGGTCCCGTGGGAGGTGTTGGTGCCACCCAAGGGGCCGATCGGCGGCTATTTCAGCTTTAAACCCACTAATGTCATGTTTTTAAGCCTAAGTCTAGAATTATGCAAATTACCATCGTATTCTCAAACAAGAGTCCTGGGGCCACGCGGCCAAGTCCTACGAGTTACATTGGTCCGTTAGGAGGTGTTGGTGCCCCCCAAGGGGCCGTTCGGGGGATGTTTTCATGTTTTCACCCCTATAAATAAGTAAATTATCATCGTATTCTCAAATCGGGAGTCTCAGGGCTGCTCAACCAGTTCCTACGAGTCACATTGGCACTGTTTGAGGTGTTGGTACCACCCACGGGGCCATTCGGGGGCTCTTCGGGTTTTCACCCACTAACGCCATATTTTTAAGCCTAAGTATAGAAATATGCAAGTTATCGTCGTATTCTCAAATCAGGAGTCAAGCTTGTCTTGTAAACAAAAAGGAAATAAGATAAGCGAAGAACAGGGTTGAATGAGTACAAGAAGGCGGACAATGTCTGATGTATAAGGCTGGACGATGATCTGGCACTGCTAACTAACGTAGAAAAGGGGAGTGGCGCGGCCAGTACCTACGAGTCACATTGGTCCCGTGGGAGGTGTTGGTACCACCCACGGGGCCGTTCAGGGTCTGTTTCGAGTTTTCACCCACTAACGCCATGTTTTTAAGCCTAAGTCTAGAATTATGCAAATTATCATCGTATTCACAAATCGGGAGTCCCGGGGCTGCGCGACGAATTCCTACGAGTGACCTTGGTCTCGTGGGAGGTGTTAGTCCCACCAACGGGGCCGTTCGGGGGCTATATTGGGTTTTCACCCACTAATATCGGGTTTTTAAGCCTAAGTCTAAAATTATGCAAATTACCTTCGTATTCTCAAGCCGGGAGTCCCGCGACTGCACGGTCACTTTCTACAAGTTACGTTGGTCCCGTGGGAGGTGTTGGTGCCAGCCACGAGGCCGTTTGTGTTTTCACCCACTAACGCCATGTTTTTAAGCCTAAGTCTAGAATTATACAAATTATCGTCGTATTCTTAAACCAGGAGTCCCGGGGCTGCGCGACCAGTTCCTATTAGTTACATTGGCCCCGTGGGAGGTGTTTTTGCCACCCACGGGGCCGTTCAGGGGCTATTTCAGGTTTCCCCCCATGAGTGCCATATTTTGCCTATGTCTAGAAATATGCAAATTATCATCGTATTCTCTAACAGGGAGTCCCGGGGCTGCGCAACCAGTTCCTACGAGTTACATTGCTCCCGTGGGAGGTGTTGGTGCCACTCACGGGGCCGTTCGGGGACTGTTTCGGGTTTTCACCCACTAACACCGTGTTTTTAAGCCTAAGTCTAGAATTATTTAAATTACCATCGTATTCTAAAACCGGGAGTCCCAGGGATGCGCGACTAGTTCCTATGAGTTACATTGGTCCCGTGGGAGGTGTTGCTGCCACTCACGGGGCCGTTCAGGGGAAGTTTCGGGTTTTCACCAATTAGAAATACACAAATTATCATCATATTCTCAAATTGAGAGTCCCGAGGATGCACGGGCAGTTCCTACGAGTCACATTGGTCCTGTGGGAGGTGTTGGTGCCACCCATGGGGCCGTTCGGGGGTTGTTCCGGGTTTCCACCCACTAACGCCACGTTTTGAAGCCTAAGTTAAGAAATATGCAAATTATCATCGTATTCTGAAATCAGGAGTCTCGGGACTGCGCAACCAGTTCCTACGAGTCACGTTGATCCCGTGGGAGGTATTGGTGCTACCCACGGGGCTGTTTGGGGTCTATTTCCGATTTTCTCCCACTAACGCCATATTTTTAAGCCTAAGTCTAGAATTATGCAAATTACTGTCGTATTCTCAAATCGGGAGTCCCATAGCTATGCAGCCACTTCCTACGAGTCACATTGGTCTCGTGGGAGGAGTTGGTGCCACCTACGGGGACGTTCGGGGGATGTTTTCGATTTTCACCCACTAACATCGTGATTTAAAGCCTAAGTCTAGAATTATGCAAATTACCATCGTATTCTCAAACCGAGAGTCCCGTGGCTGCGCGGTTAGTTCCTACGAGTTACGTTGGTCCCGTGGGAGGTGTTGGTGCCACCCACGGGGTCAATTGGGAGATATCTTGGTTTTCAACCCACTAACGTCGTGTTTTTAAGCCTAAGTCTATAATTATGCAAATTATCATCCTATACTCAAACCGAGAGTACCGGGGCTGCGCGGCCAAGTCCTATGAGTTACATTGGTCCAGTGGGAGGTGTTGGTGCCACCCATGGGGCCGTTTGGGTGATTTTCTATGTTTTCATAACCTAGAAATACGCAAATTATCATCGTATTCTCAAATCGGGAGTCCTGGGGCTGCACGACAAGTTCCTATGACTCACACTAGCCCCGTGGGAGGAGTTAGTACCACCCACGGGGCCGTTCGGGGGATCTTTCGGGTTTTCACCCACTAACACCATGTTTTTAAGCCTATGTCTATAAATATGCAAATTATCATCGTATTCTCAAATCAGGAGTCCAAGGGCTGTGCTGCCAGTTCCTACAAGTCACATTGGTCCCGTGGGAGGTGTTCGTACCACCCACGAGGTCGATCAGGGTTTGTTTCGGGTTTTCACCCACTAACGCCATATTTTTTATCCTATGTCTAGAATTATGCAAATTACCATCGTATTCACAAATTGGGAGTCCCGGGGCTGCGCGGCGAGTTCCAACGAGAGACCTTGGTCTCGTGGGAGGTGTTGGTGCCACCCACGGGGCTATTCGGGGGCTATTTTGGGTTTTCACCCACCAATGCCATGTTTTTAAGCCTAAGTCTAGAATTTTACAAATAACATTGTATTCTCAAGCCGGGAGTCCCGTGGCTGCACGGTCAGTTCCTACAAGTTACGTTGGTCCCGTGGGAGGTGTTGGTGCCAGCCACGAGGCCATTTGGGTTTTCACGCACTAATACCATGTTTTTCAGCCTAAGTATAGAATTATGCAAATTAGTACCATATTCTTAAACTGAGAGTCCTGGGGCTGTGCGGCCAGATCCTACGAGTTACATTGGTCCTGGGGCTGTGAGAGGTGTTGGTGACACCCACGGGGCCGTTCCGAGGCTCTTTCGGGTTTCTCCCCAGGAACACCATGTTTTGCCTAAGTCTAGAAATATGCAAATTATCGTCATATTCTTAAATTGGGAGTCCCGGGTCTGCGCAACCAGTTCCTACTAGTTACATTTCTCTCGTGGGAGGTGTTGGTGCCACCCACGGGGCCGTTCGAGGGCTGTTTCGGCTTTTCTCCCACTAACGTCGTGTTTTTAAGCCTAAGTCTAGAATTATACAAATTACCATCGTATTCTCAAACCGAGAGTCCTGGGGTAGCGCGGCTAGTTCCTACGAGTTACATTGGTCCCCTGGGAGGTGTCGGTGCCACCACGGGGCTGTTCGGGGGCTATTTAGGGTTTTCACCCACTAATCCCATGTTTTGAAGCCTAAGTCTAGAAATATCTAAATTATCATCATATTCTCAAATTGGGAGTCCTGGGACTGCGCGGCCAGTTCCTACGAGTCACGTTGGTCCCTTGGGAGGTGTTGGTGCAATCCACAGGGCTGTGCGGGGTCTATTTACTACTTTCTCCCACTAACGCCATGTTTTTAAGCCTAAGTCTATAATTATGCAAATTATTGTCATATTCTCAAACCGGGAGTCCCGCGACTGTGCGACCAGTTTCTACGAGTCACATTGGTCTCGTGGGAGGTGTTGGTGCCACCCACGGGGCCATTCATGGGCTATTTCGGGTTTTAACACCGTGTTTTAGGCCTCAGTCTAGAATTATGAAAATTATCATCGTATTCTCAAATCGGGAGTCCCGTGGCAGCGCGATCAGTTCCTAAGAGTTACGTTGGTCCCGTGGGAGTGGTCGGTGCCAGCCACGAGGCCGATCGGGGGCTGTTTTGAGTTTTCACCCACTAACGTCAGGTTTTTAAACCTTAGTCTAGAATTATGCAAATTATCATCATATTCTCAAATCGGGAGTCCCGAGGTTGCGCGACCAGTTCCTACGAGTTCCATTGGTCCCGTGGGAGGTGTTGGTGTCACCCACAGTGCCATTCGGGGGCTATTTCGGGTTTTCACCCACTATCTCCATATTTTTAAGCGTAAGTCAATAAATTTTCAACTTATCATCATATTCTCAAATCGGGAGTCCCGGGTGTGCACGGCGAGGGCTACTTCGGTTTTTAACCCACTAACACTGTGTTTTTAAGCCTAAGTCTAGAATTATACAAATTACCATTGTATTCTCAAATGGGTAGTCCCGGGGTGCGCGACCAGTTCCTACAAGCCACATTAGTCCCGTGGGAGGTGTTGGTGCCACCCATAGGGCCGTTCGGGGGTTGTTTCGGGTTTTCACCCACTATCGCCATGTTTTTAAGCGTAAGACAAGAAATATTCAAATTATCATCGTATTCTCAAACCGGTAGTCCCGGGGGTGCACGGCCAGTACCTACAAGTTATGTTGGCCCCATGCGAGGTGTTGGTACCACCCACGGGCTGTTCGGGGTCTGTTTTGGGTTTTCACCCACTAACGCCATGTGTTTAATCATAAGTCTTAAATTATGCAAATTACCTTCGTATTATCAAACCAGGAGTCCCACGGCTGCGCGACCAGTTTCTACTAGTCACATTGGTCTCGTGGGAGGTGTTGGTGCCACCCACGAATCCGTTCGGGGGCTACTTCGGGTTTTAACCCACTAACACTGTGTTTTTAAGCCTAAGTCTAGAATTATACAAATTACCATTGTATTCTCAAATGGGTAGTCCCGAGGTTGTGCGACGAGTTCCTACGAGTCACATTGGTCCCGTGGGAGGTGTTAGTGCCACCCATGGGGCCGTTCGGGGGTTGTTTCGGGTTTTCACCCACTATCGCCATGTTTTTCAGCGTAACTCTAGAAATATTAAAATTATCATCGTATTCTCAAACCGGGAGTCCCAGGGGTGCACGACCAGTTCCTAAGAGTTACGTTGGTCCCATGGGAGGTGTTGGTACCACCCACGGGTTGTTCGTGGTCTGTTTTGGGTTTTCATCCACTAACACCATGTGTTTAAACATAAGTCTTAAATTATGCAAATTACATTCGTATTCTGAAACCAAGAGTCCCACGACTGCGCGTCCAGTTTCTACTAGTCACATTGGTCCCGTGGGAGGTGTTGGTGCCACCCACGAAGCCGTTCGGGGGTTATTTGGGGTTTTAACCTACTAACGCTATGTTTTTAACCCTAAGTCTATAATTATGTAAATTGCCATCGTATTATCAAACCGGGAGTCCCGGGGTTGCGAGGCCAGTTCCTACGAGTCACATTGGTCCCGTGGGACGTGTTGGTGCCACCCATGGGGCCGTTCGGGGGTTGTTTCGGGTTTTCACCCACTATCACCATGTTTTTAAGCGTAAGTCTAAAAATATTCAAATTATCATCGTATTCTCAAACCGGGAGTCCTAGGGGTGCACGACCAGTTCCTACGAGTTACCTTGGTCCCATGGGAGGTGTTGGTACCACCCACGGGCTGTTCGGGGTCTGTTTTGGGTTTTCACCCACTAACGCCATGTGTTTAAGCATAAGTATTGAATTATGCAAATTTCTTTCTTATTCTCAAACCAAGAGTCCCGCGACTACGCGACCAGTTTCTACGTGTCACATTGGTCCCGTGGGACGTGTTGGTGCCACCTACGAGGCCGTTTGAGCGCTATTTCAGGTTTTAACCCACTAACGCTGTGTTTTTTAGACTAAGTCTAGAATTATGAAAATTTCCATCGTATTCTCAAATCGGGAGTCGTGTGGCTACGCAGTCAGTTCCTACGAGTTATGTTGGTCCCGTGGGAGGTGTTGGTGCCAACCACGGGGTCGTTCGGGAGCTATTTTGGGTTTTCCCCACTAACGGCATGTTTTGCCTAAGTCTAAAAAATGAAAATTATTGTCGTATTCTCAAACCGGGAGTCCCTAGGCTGTGCGACCAGTTACTACGAGTTACATTGATCCCGTGGGAAGTGTTGGTGCCACCAACAGGGCCGTTCGGGGCTGTTTCGGGTTTTCACCCACTAACACCATGTTTTTAAGCCTAAGTCTAGAATTATGCAAATTACCATCGTATTCTTAAACCGGGAGTCCCACGGCTACGTGGTCAGTTCCTATGAGTTACATTGGTCCCGTGGGAGGTATTGGTGCCACCCACGGGGTTATTCGGGGGCAGTTTTTGGTTTCCACCCTCTGACGCCATGTTTTTAAGAATAAGTCTAGAAATATACAAATTATCATCTTATTCTCAAACCGGGTGACCCGCAGCTGTGGGGTAAGTTTCTACGAGTTACATTGGTCCTGTGGGAGGTGTTGGTGCCACCCACGGGGCCGTTCGAGGGTTGTTTTGAGTTTTCACCCTCTAACTCCATGTTTTAAAGCCTAACTCTAGAAATTGAAAATTATCATCGTATTCTCAAACTGGGAGTCTCCCGACTATGCGGTCAGTTCCTACGATTTACATTGGTCCCATGGGAGGGGTTGGTGCCACCTACGGGGCCGTTTGGGGGCTGTTTTGGGTTTTTGCCCTCTAATGGCATGTTTTTAAGCCGAAGTCTAAAAATAAGGAAATTATCGTCGTATTATCAAACTGGGAGTTCCGCGGTTGCGTGGTTAGTTCCTACGAGTTACATTGGTCCCATGGGAGGTGCTGGTGCCACCCATGGGGCCGTTCAGGGGCTATTTCAAGTTTTCACCCTCTAACGCCATGTTTTTAAGCCTAAGTCTAGAAATATACAAAATTATCATCGTATTCTCAAATTGGGAGTCCTGGCGCTGCGTCGCCAGTTCTTACGAGTTACATTGGTCCCGTGGGACGAGTTGGTGCCACCCACGGGGCCGTTCGGGTGCTATTTCGGGTTTTCACCCACTAATGCCGTATTTTTAAGACTAAGTTTAGAATTATACAAATTACCATCGTATTCTTAAACCGGGAGTCCCGCGGCTGCGTGGTCATTCCTAGAAGTTACGTTGGTCCCGTGGGAGGTGGTGGTGCGAAACACGAGGCCGTTCTGGGGTTGTTTCAGGTTTTCACCCACTAACGTGGTATTTTTAAGGCTAAGTCTAGAATTCTACAAATTACCATCGTATTCTCAAACCGGGAGTGTCGAGGCTACGTGGCCAGTTCTTACGAGTTACATTAGTCCCGGGGGAGGTGTTGGTGTAACCCACGTGGCCCTTCGGGGGCTATTTCGGGTTATCCCCACTAATGCCATGTTTTGTCTAAGTCTAAAAATATGAAAATTATAGTCGTATTCTCAAATTGGGTGTCCCAGGGCCGTACGGCCAGTACCTACGAGTTACATTGGTCCCGTGGGAGGTGTTGGTGCCACCCACGGGGCCATTCGGGGGCTGTTTTAGATTTTCACCCACTAACGATATGTTTTTAAGCCTAAGTCTACATATATACAAATTATTATCGTATTCTCTAACCAGGAGTCCCGAGGCTGAGCGGCCAGTACCTACGAGTTACATTGGTCCCGTGGAAGTGGTTGGTGCAAGCCACGACGCCGATCGGGGGTTGTTTCGAGTTTTCATCCACTAACGCCATGTTTTTAAGAATTAGTATAGAAATATGCAAATTATCATCATATTTTCAAATCGGGAGTCCCGGGGTTGCGCGACTAGTTCCTACGAGTTACATTGGTCCCGTGGGAGGTGTTGGTGCCACCCACGGGACCGTTCGGGGGCTGTTTTGGGTTTTCACCCACTATCGCCATATTTTTAAGCGTTAGTCTAGAAATATTCAAATTATCATCATATTCGCAAACCGAGAGTCCCGGGGTGCACGGTGAGTTCTTACGAGTTTTGTTGGTCCCATGGGAGGTGTTTGTACCACCCACAGGGCTGTTTCGGGGTCTATTTTGGGTTTTCACCCACTAACGCCATGTGTTTAAGCATAAGTCTTAAATTATGCAAATTACCTTCGTTATCTCAAACCAAGAGTCCCATGGCTGCGTGACCAGTTTTTACTAGTCACATTGGTCCCGTGGGAGGTATTGGTGCCACCCACGAAGCCGTTCGGGTCTATTTCGGGTTTTATACAACTAAAGTTGTGTTTTTAAGCCTAAGTCTATAATTATGCAAATTACAAACGTATTCTCAAACCGACAGTCCTGAGGTTGCACGACTAGTTCCTACGAGTCACATTGGTCCCGTGGGTGGTGTTGGTGCCACCCATGGGGCCGTTCGAGGGTTGTTTGGTGTTTTCACCTACTATCGCCATGTTTTTAAGAGTAAGTCTAGAAATATTAAAATTATCATCATTTTCTCAAACCGGGAGTTTCGGGGGTGCACGTCCAGTGCCTACGAGCTACGTTGGTCCCATGGGAGGTGTTGGTACCACCCACGGGCTATTCGGGGTCTGTTTTGGGTTTTCACCCACTAACGCCATGTGTTTAAGCATAAGTCTTGAATTATGAAAATTACTTTCGTATTCTCACACCAGGAGTCCCGCGGTTGCGCGACCAGTTTCTACGAGTCACATAGGTCCCGTGGGAGGTGTTGATGCCACCCACGAGGCCGTTCGGGGGCTATTTCTGGTTTTAACCCACTAACGCTGTGTTTTTAAACCTTAGTCTAGAATTATGCAAATTACCATCGTATTCTCAAATTGGGAGTCGTGTGGCTACGCAGTCAGTTCCTACGAGTTATGTTGGTCCCGTGGGAGGAGTTGGTGCCAACCATGGGGCAATTCGGGAGCTATTTTGGGTTTTCCCCCATAAACGCAATGTTTTCCCTCAGATTAGAAACATGAAAATTATCATCGTATTCTCAAACCGGGAGTCCCTAGGCTGTGCGGCCAGTTACTATGAGTTACATTGGTCCCGTGGGAGGTGTTGGTGCCACCAACGGGGCCGTTCGAGGGCTATTTCGGGTTTTCACCCACTAACGCCATGTTTTTAAGCCTAAGTCCAAAATTATGCAAATTACCATCGTATTCTTAAACCGAGAGTCCCGCGGATGCTTGGTCAGTTCCAACGAGTTACGTTGGTCCCGTGGGAGGTGGTGGTTCCACCCACGGGGCCGTTCTGGGGCAGTTTCAGGTTTTCACCCACTAACGCGGTGGTTTTAAGTCTAAGTCTAGAATTCTACAAATTACCATCGTATTCTCAAACTGAGAGTGCCGGGGCTATGCGACCAGTTCTTACGAGTTACATTGGTCCCGTGGGAGGTGTTGGTGTAACCCACGGGACCGTTTGGGGGCTGTCTCGGGTTTTCCCCCACTAATGGCATGTTTTGTCCAAGTCTAAAAATATGCAAATTATCATCGTATTCTCAAACTGGGTGTCCCAGGGCCGCGCATCCAGTACCTACGAGTTACATTCGTCTCGTGGGAGGTGTTGGTACCACCCACGGGGCCGTTCGTTGGCTTTTTGGTTTTTGACCCACTAACGTCATGTTTTTAAGCCTAAGTCTACAAATATACAAATTACTATCGTATTCTCAAATCGGGAGTCCTGAGGCTGCGCGGCCAGAACCTACGAGTTACATTGGTCCCGTGGGAGTGGTTGGGGCTAGCCACGAGGCCAATCGGGGGCTGTTTCGAGTTTTCACCCACTAACGCCATGTTTTTAAGCCTTAGTCTAGAAATATGCAAATTATCATCATATTCTCAAATCGGGAGTCCCGGGGTTGCGTGACCAGTTCCTACGAGTTACATCGGTCCCGTGGGATGTGTTGGCACCACCCACGGGACCGTTCGGGGGCTGTTTTGAGTTTTCACCAACTATCACCATATTTTTAAGCGTAAGTCTAGAAATATTGAAATTATCATCATATTCTCAAACCGAGAGTCCCGGGGGTGCACGGCCAGTTCCTTCGAGTTACGTTGGTCCCATGGGAGGTGTTGGTACCACCCACAGGGTTGTTCGGGGTCTGTTTTGGGTTTTCACCCACTAACGCCATGTGTTTTTGCATTAGTCTTAAATTATGAAAATTACCTTTGTATTCTCAAACCAGGAGTCACACGGCTGCACGACCAGTTTCTACTAGTCACATCGGTCCCGTGGGAGGTGTTGGTGCCACCCACGAAGCCGTTTGGGGGCTATTTCGGGGTTTAACCCACTAACGCTGTGTTTTTAAGCCTAAGTCTAGAATTATGTAAATTACCATCTTATTCTCAAATCGGGAGTCCCAGGGTTGCGCGGCCAGTTCCTACGAGTCACATTAGTCCCTTGGGAGGTGTTGGTGCCACCAATGGGGCCGTTCGGGGGCTGTTTCGGGTGGTCACCCACTATCACCATGCTTTTAAGTGTAAGTCTAGAAATATTCAAATTATCATCGTATTCTCAAACCGGGAGTCCCGAGGGTGCAGGACTAGTTCCTACAAGTTACGTTGGTCCCGTGGGAGGTGTTGGTACCATCCACGGGCTGTTCGGGGTCTGTTTTGGGCTTTCATCCACTAACGCCATGTGTTTACGCATAAGTCTTGAATTATGGAAATTACCTTCCTATTCTCAAACCAGGAGTCTCGCGGCTGCGCGACTAGTTTCTACGAGTCACATTGGTCCCGTGGGAGGTGTTGGTGCCACCCACCAGGCCGTTCGAGGGCTATTTCGGGTTTTAACCCACTAACGCTGTGTTTTTAAGCCTAAGTCTAGAATTATGCAAATTACCATCGTATTCGCAAACCAAGAGTCCTGTGGCTATGCAGTCAGTTCCTACGAGTTATGTTGGTCCCGTGGGAGGTGTTGGTGCCAACTACAGGGCCGTTCGGGAGCTGTTTTGGAATTTTCCCCACTAACGCCATATTTTGCGTCAGTCTAGAAACATGCAAATTATCATCGTATTCTCAAACCGGGAGTCCCTAAGCTGTGCGGCCAGTTACTACGAGTTACATTGGTCCCGTGGGAGGAGTTAGTGCCACCGACGGGGCCGTTCGGGGGCTGTTTCGGGTTTTCACCCACTAACGCCATGTTTTTAAGCTTAAGTCTAGAATTATGCAAATTACCATCTTATTCTCAAATCAAGAGTCTCAAAACTACGCGGCCAGTTCCTACGAGTCACATTGGTCCTGTGGGAGGTGTTGGTGCCACCCACGAGGCCGTTCTGGGGCTATGTTCTGGTTTTCACCCACTAACGCCGGGTTTATAAGCCTTAGTCTTGAATTATACAAATTACCATAGTATTCTCAAATCGAGACTCCGACGGCTGTGCGGTTAGTTCCTATGAGTTACGTTGGTCCCGTGGGAGGTGTTGGTGCCACCCACGGGGCCGTTCGAGGGCTGTTTAGGGTATTCACCCACTAACGTCGTGTTTTTAAGCCTCGGTCTAAATTTTTGCAAATTATCGTCGTATTCACAAACCGAAAGTCCGAGGGCTACGCGGCCAGTTCTGAAGAGTTACATTTGTCCCGTGGGAGGTGTTGGTGTCACCCACGAGGCCGTTCGGGGGCTGTTTCGAGTTTTATCCCACTAACGCCATGTTTTGCCTAACTCTAGAAAAATGCAAATTATCGTCGTATTCTCAAACTGGGTGTCCCGGGGCCGCACCGCCAATACCTACGAGTTACATTGGTCCTGTGGGAGGTGTTGGTGCCACCCACGGGGCCGTTCGGGGGCTGTTTTGGGTTTTCACCCACTCACGCCATGTTTTTAAGCCTAAGTCTATAAATATGCAAATTATCATCGTATTCTCAAACTGAGAGTCCCGGGGTTGCACGACCAGTTTCTACGAGTAACATTGGTCCCGTGGGAGATGTTTGTGCCATCCACGGGGACATTCGGGTGCCATTTCGAGTTTTCACCCACTAACGCCATGTTTTTAAGCCTAGGTCTAGAATTATGAAAATTACAATCGTATTCTAAACTCAGGAGTCTCGGGGCTGCGCAGCCAGTTCCTACGAGTTACGTTGGTCCCATGGGAGGTGTTGGTTCCACCCACGGGGCCGTTCGGGGGTTGTTTTGGTTTTTCACCAAGTAACACCTTGTTTTTAAGCCTAATCCTTGAACTATTCAAATTACCATCATATTCTCAAATCGGGAGTCCCGGGGCTACGCGGCCAGTTTCTACGAGTTACATTGTTCCCATTGGAGGTGTTGGTGCCTCCCACGGGGTCACTCGGGGGTTGTTTCTCATTTTCTCCCACTAACGCCATGTTTTGCCTACGTCTAAAAATATGCAAATTATCATCTTATTCTCAAACCGGGAGTCCCGAGGTTGCACAGCCAGTTCCTACGAGTTACATTGGTCCCGTGGGAGGTGTTGGTGTAACCCACGGGGCCGTTCGGGGGTTGATTCGGATTTTCTCCCACTAACGCCATGTTTTGAAGCCTAAGTCTAGAAATATTAAAATTATCATTGTATTCTCGAACTGAGAGTCCCGGGGTTGCACGACCAGTTCCTATGAGTTACGTTGGTCCCGTGAGAGGTGTTGGTGCCACCCAAGGGGCTGTTCGGGGTCTGTTTCAAGCTTTCACCCACTAACGCAATGTTTTTAAGCCTATGTCTAGAATTATGCAAATTACCACCATACTCACAAACCGGGAGTCTCAGAGTTGCGCAGCCAGTTCTTACGAGTCATAGTGGTCCCGTTGGAGGAGTTGGTGCCACCCACGAGGCCGTTCGGGGGCTATTTCCGGTTTTCACCCACTAACGTCGTGTTTTTAAGCCTAAGTCTATAATTATGCAAATGGGCATCGTATTCTCAAACCGGGAGTCCCGCGACTGCGTCGTCATTTCCTACGAGTTACGTTGGTCCAGTGGGAGGTGTTGGTGCCACCCACGAGGCTGTTCGGCTTTTCACCCACTAACATCATGTTTTTAAACTTAATTCGAGAATTAAGAAAATTACCCTCGTATTCTCAAACATGGAGTCCCGAGCCCATGCAGCCAGTTCCTACGAGTTACATTGGTCTCATGGGAGGTGTTGGTGTCCCCCACGGGGCCGTTCTGGGGATGTTTCGGGTTTTCCCCCACTAACGCCTTATTTTGCCTAAGTGTAAAAATATGAAAATTATCATCTTATTCTCAAATCAGGAGTCCCGGGGATACGTGGCCAGTTCCTACGAGTTACATTGGTCCCGTGGGAGGTGTTGGTGACACCCACGGGGCCGTTCAGGGGCTGTTTCGGGTTTTCACCCACTAACACCATTTTTTTAAGCTTAAGTCTAGAAATATGCAAATTTTCATCGTATTCTCAAACCGGGAGTCCCGGGGTTTCGCGGCAGTTCTTACGAATCACATTGGTCCTGTGGGAGGTGTTGGTCTCACCCACTGGGTCGTTCGGAGACTGTTTCGGGTTTTCACCACTAACGGCATGTTTTTAAGTCTAAGACTTGAATTATGAAAATTACCATCATATTCTCAAATCGGGAGTCCCGTGGCTATGCGGCCAGTTCCTACGAGTCACATTGGTCCCGTGGGAGGTGTTGGTGCCACCCACAGGGACGTTCGGGGGCTATTTCCGGTTTTCACCCACTAACATCGTGTTTTAAAGCCTAAGTCTAGAATTATGAATATTACCGTCATATTCTCAAACAGGGAGTCTCGCGACTGTGCGGTCAGTTCTTACGAGTTACGTTAGTCCCGTGGGAGGTGTTGGTGCCACCCACTGGGCTGTTCGGGGGAAGTTTCTGGTTTCACCCACTAACGCCATTTTTTGAAGCCTAAGTCTAAAAACATGCAAATTATCGTCGTATTCTAAAATCGGGAGTCCCGGAGTTGCGCGGCCAGCTCCTACGACTCACGTGGTCATTTCTTACGAGTTACATTGGTCCCGTGAGAGGTGTTGGTGCCACACACAGGGCCGTTCGGGGCTGTTTGGGGTTTCCTCACAAATGCCATGATTTTAAGCCTAAGTCTAGAAATATGCAAATTTTTGACGTATTCTCAAATCGGGAGACCCGCAGCTACGGGGTCAGTTCCTACGAGTTACATTGGTCCTGTGGGAGGTGTTGGTGCCACCTATGGGGCCGTTCGGGGGCTATTTTGGGTTTTCACCCCCTAACGCCATGTTTTTAAGCCTAAGTCTAGAATTAATAAAATTACCATCGTATTCTCAAACTGGGAGTCCCGGGGTTGCGCGCACAGTTTTTACGAGTTACATTATTCCCGTGGGAGGTGTTGGTGCCACCCATGGGGCTGCTCAGGGGCTATTTCGGGGTTTTCCCCACTAACGCCATGTTTTCCCTAAGTCTATAAATATGCAAATTATCATTGTATTCTTAAACCGGGAGTCCCAGGGCTGCGCAGCCAGGTCCTACGAGTTACATTGGTCCCGTGGGAGGTGTTGGTACCACCCACGGGGCCGTTCAGGGTCTGTTTCGGGTTTTCACCCACTAACGCCATGTTTTTAAGCCTAAGTCTAAAATTATGCAAATTATCATCGTATTCACAAACCGGGAGTCCCGGGGCTGCGCGGCCAGTTCATACGAGTGACCTTGGTCTCATGGGAGGTGTCAGTGCCACCCACGGGGCCGTTCGGGGGCTATTTTGGATTTTCACCCACTAACGCCATGTTTTTAAGCCTAAGTCTAGAATTATGCAAATTATCGTAGTATTTTCAAACTGGGAGTCTCGCGGCTACGCGATCAGTTCCTACATGTTACGTTTGTCCCTTGGGAGGTGTTGGTGCCAGCCACGAGGCCGTTCGTGTTTTCACCCACTAACACCATGTTTTTAAGCCTAAGTCTATAATTATGCAAATAACCATCATATTCTCAAATCGAGAGTCCCAGTGATGCGCGGCCAGTTCGTACGAGTTACATTAGTCCCATGGGAGGTGTTGGTGCCACCCATGGGGTTGTTTTAGGTTTTCTCCCATGAACGCCATGTTTTGCCTAAGTATAGAAATAAGAAAATTATCTTTGTATTCTTAAACTGGGAGTCCCGGGACTGCGCAGCCAGTTCCTACGAGTTACATTAGTCCCGTGGGAGGTGTTGGTGCCACCCACGGGGCCGTTCGGGAGATGTTTCAGGTTTTCACCCACTAACACCGTCTTTCTAAGCCTAAGCATTAAATTATTTAAATTATTGTCGTTTCTCAAACTGGGAGTCCCAGGGCTGCGCGACTAGTTCCTATGAGTTACTTTGGTCCCGTGGGAGGTATTTGTGCCACCCACGAGGCCGTTCGGGGGCTATTTCGGGTTTTCACCAATTAAAAATACATAAATTATCATCGTATTCTCAAATCGAGAGTCCCGGGGTGCACGACCAATTTCTACGAGTCACATTGGTCCTATGGGAGGTGTTGGTGCCACCCACGGGTCCGTTCGGGGTCTGTTTCGGGTTTTCACCCACTAACGCCATGTTTTGAAGCCTAAGTCTGGAAATATACAAGTTATCATCGTATTCTCAAATCGGGAGTCCCGAGACTGCACGGCCAGTTCCAACGAGTCACGTTGGTCCAGTGCGAGGTGTTGGTGCCACCCACGGGGCTGTTCGGGGTCTATTTCCAATTTTCTCCCACTAATGCCATGTTTTAAGCCTAAGTCTAGAATTATGCAAATTACCATCGTATTCTCAATCCGGGAGTCCCGAGGCTGCGGGACCAGTTCTTAGAGGTCACATTGGCCCCGTGGGAGGTGTTGGTACCACCCACGGGGTTGTTCGGGGGATCTTTTGGGTTTTCACCCTCTAACGCCATGTTTTTAATACTAAGTCTAGAAATATGCAAATTAACGTCGTATTATCAAATCAGGAGTTCAAGGGTTGCGCGGCCAGTTCCTAAGAGTCACATTGGTCCCGTGGGAGGTGTTGGTACCATCCACGGGGCCGTTCAGGGTCTGTTTCGGGTTATCACCCATTAACGCCATGTTTTTAAGCCTAAGTCTAGAATTATGCAAATTACCATCGCATTCACAAACCGGGAGTCCCGAGGCTGCACGGCGAGTTCCTACGAGTGACTTTCGTCTCGTGGGAGGTGTTAGTGCCACCCACGGGGTCATTCGGGGGCTATTTTGGGTTTTTACCCACTAATGCCGTGTTTTTAAGCCTAAGTCTAGAATTATGCAAATTACCATTGTATTCTCAAGCCGAGAGTCCCGCGGCTGCGCGGTCAGTTTCTACAAGCTATGTTGGTCCCGTGGGAGGTGTTGGTGACAACCACGAGGCCTTTTGGGTTTTCACCGACTAAGGCCATATTTTTAAGCCTAAGTCTAGAACTATGCAAATTACTGTCGTATTCATAAACCGAGAGCCCCAAGGCTGCGCGGCCAGTTCCTACGAGTTACATTGGTCTCGTGGGAGGTGTTAGTGCCACCCACGGGGCCGTTCTGGTGCTATTTCGATTTCCCCCACGAACGCCATATTTTTCCTAAGTCTCAAAATATGCAAATTATCGTCGTATTCTCAAATCGGGAGTCCCGGGGCTGCGCAGCCAATTCCTACGAGTTACATTGCTCCCGTGGGAGGCGTTGGAACCACCCACAGGACCGTTCGGAGGCTGTTTCGGATTTTCACCCACTAACACCGTGTTTTTAAGCCTAAGTCTAAAATTATTTAAATTACCGTCGTGTTCGCAAACCGAGAGTCCCGGGGCTGCGCGACTAGTTCCTATGAGGTACATTGGTCCCGTGGGAGGTGTTGGTGCCACCCACGGGGCCGTTCAGGTTTTTTGGGGGGATTTACCAATTAGAAATACACAAATTATCGTCGTATTCTCAAATTGAGAGTCCCGGGGCTGCACGATCAGTTCCTACGAGTCACATTGGTCCTCTGGGAGTTATCGGTGCCACCCACGGGACCGTTAGGGGGCTATTTTGGGTTTTCACCCACCAACGCCATGTTTTGAAGCCTAAGTCTAGAAATATGTAAATTATCATCGTATTCTCAAATTGGGAGTCTCGGGACTGCGCGGCCAGTTCCTACGAGTCACGTTGGTCCCGTGGGAGGTGTTGGTGCCACCCACGGGGCCGTTCAGGGGTTATTTTGGGTTTTAACCCACTAAAGTCGTGTTTTTAAGCCTAAGTTTAGATTTATGCCAATTACCATCGTATTCACAAACCGGGAGTCCCGGGGCTACGCGGCTAGTTCCTACGAGTGACCTTGGTCCAATGGGAGGTGTTGGTGCCAACCACGGGGCCGTTCGGGGGATGTTTCATATTTTCACAACCCAAAAATATGCAAATTATCATCATCTTCTCAAATCAGAAGTCTCGGGGCTGCACGACCAGTTCTTAAGGGTCACATTGACCCCGTGGGACGTGTTGGTACCACCCACGGGGCCGTTCGGGGGATCTTTCGGGTTTTCACCCACTAACGCCGTGTTTTTAAGCCTAAGTCTAGGAATATACAAATTATCATTGTATTCTCAAATCAAGAGTCCAGGGGTTGCGTGGCCAGTTCCTATGAGTCACATTGGTCCCGTGGGAGGTGTTGGTACCACCCACGGGGCCGTTCAGGGTCTATTTCGAGTTTCACCCACTAACGCCATGTTTTTAAGCTTAAGTCTAGAATTACATAAATTACCATCGTATTCACAAACCGGGAGTCCCAGGGTTACGCGGCTAGTTCCTATGAGTGACCTTGGTCTCGTGGGAGGTGTTGGTGCCACCCACGGGACTGTTCGGGGGCTATTTTGGGTTTTCACTCACTAATGTCGTGTTTTTAAGCCAAAGTCTAGAATTATGCAAATAACGTCGTATTCTCAAGCCGGGAGTCCCGGTAGATGCGCGGTCAGTTCCTACAAGTTACATTGGTCCCGTGGGAGGTGTTGGTGCCACCCATGGCGCCGTTTGGGGCCTGTTTTGGTTTTTCACCCACTAACGCCGTGTTTTTAAGCCTTAGTCTAGAATTATGCAAATTATCTTCGTATTCACAAACCAGGAGTCCCGGGGCTGCGCGGCTAGTTCCTACGAGTTACATTAGTCCCGTGGGAGGTGTTGGTGCCACCCACGGGGCAGTTCCGGGGCTATTTTGGGTTTTCACCAACAAAAAATACGCAAATTATCATCGTATTCTCAAATCGAGAGTAACGAGGCTGCACGGCCAGTTCCTACGAGTCACATTGGTCCAGTGGGAGGTGTCGGTGCAACCCACTGGGCCGTTTGTGGGTTATTTCGGGTTTTCACCCACTAGTGCCATGTTTTGAAGCCTGAGTCTAGAAATACGCAAGTTATCATCGTATTCTCAAATCGGTAGTCCTGGGACTGCGCGAACAGTTCCTACGAGTCATGTTGGTCCCGTGGGAGGTGTTAGTGCCACCCACGGGGGTATTTGGAGTCTATTTACGATTTTCCCCCTACTAACACCATCTTTTTAAGCCTAAGTCTAGAATTATGCAAATTACCATCGTTTTCTCAAACCGAGAGTCCCGCGACTGTGCGGCCAGTTTCTACGAGTCACATTGGTCCCGTGGGAGGTGTGGTGCCACCCACGAGACCTTTTAGGGGCTATTTCGGGTTTTAACCCACCAACATCGTGTTTTTAAACCTAAGTCTATAATTATTTAAATTACAGTCGTATTCTCAAACCTGGAGTCCCGTGGCTGCGCGGTCAGTTCCTACGAGTTACGTTGGTTCCGTGGGAGGTGTTGGTGCCACCCATGGGGCCGTTCGGGGGCTGTTTCAGGTTTTCACCCACTAACTCCATATTTTTATGTCTAAGTCAAATTATGCAAATTGTTGTCGTATTCTCAAACCGAGAGTCCCGGGGATGCACGGTCAGTTCCTACGAGTCACATTGGTCCCTTGGGAGGTGTTGGTTCCACCCACGCGGCCGTTCGGGGGCTGTTTTTGGTTTTACCCCACTAACACCATGTTTTACCTTAGTCTAGAAATATGAAAATTATCATCGTATTCTCATACCGGGAGTCCCTGGGCTGTGTGGCCAGTTCCTACGAGTTACATTGGTCCCGTGGGAGGTGTTGGTCCCACCCACGGGCCGTTCGGGGGCTATTTTGAGTTTTCACCCACTAACGTCGTGTTTTCAAGCCTAAGTCTAAAATTATGCAAATTACCATCGTATTCTCAAAGCGGGAGTCCCGAGGTTGCGCGGCTAGTTCCTACGAGTTACATTGGTCCCGTGGGAGGTGTTGGTGCCACCCACGGGGCAGTTCGGGGGATGTTTTGGGTTTTCACCAACTAAAAATATGCAAATTATCGTCGTATTCACAAATCGAGAGTCACGGGGCTGTGCGGCCAGTTCCTACGAGTCACATTGGTCCCGTGGGAGGGGTTGGTGCCACCCACGGGGCCGGTCGGGGTCTATTTCAGGTTTTCACCCATTAATGCCATGTTTTGAAGCCTAAGTATAGAAATATGCAAATTATCATCGTATTCTCAAATCGGGAGTCCTGGGACTGCACGGCTAGTTCCTATGAGTCACGTTGGTCCCGTGGGAGGTGTTGGTGCCACCCACGGTGCTGTTCGGGATGTATTTACGGTTTTCTCCCACTAACACCATGTTTTTAAGCCTAAGTCTAGAATTATGCAAATTCCCATCGTACTCTCAAATCGGGAGTCCCGCGACTATGCGGCCAGTTTCTACGAGTCACATTGGTCCCGTGTGAGGTGTTGGTGCCACCCACGGGGCCGTTCAGGGGCTATTTCGAGTTTTAACCCACTAACGTCGTGTTTTTAAGCCTAATACTAGAATTATACAAATAACCATTGTATTCTCAAATCGAGAGTCCCGTGGCTGCGCGGTCAGTTCCTACGTGTTACGTTGGTGCCGTGGGAGGTGTTGTTGCCACCCACGGGACCCTTCGGGGGCTGTTTCGGGTTTTCACCCTCTCTCGTCATGTTTTTAAGCCTAAGTCTAGAAATATTCAAATTAAGGTCGTATTCTCAAACCGCCAGTCTCGATGTTGCACGGCCAGTTCCTACGAGTTACGTTGATCCCGTAGGAGGTGTTAGGGCCTCCCTCAGGGCCGTTCGGGGGCTGGTTTGGGTTTTCCCCACTAACGCCATGTTTTGCCTCAATCTAGAAATATGAAAATTATCATCGTATTCTTATACCGGGAGTCCCTAGGCTGTGCGGCCAGTTCCTCCGAGTTACATTGGTCCCGTGGGAGGAGTTGGTGCCACCCACGGGGCCGTTCGGGGGTTGTTTTTGGTTTTCACCCACTAACGCCATGCTTTTAAGCCTAAGCCTAGAATTATGCAAATTATCATCATACTCTCAAATCGGGAGTCCCGAGGTTGTGCGACCAGTTCCTACGAGTTACATTGGTCCCATGGGAGGTGTTTGTGCCACCCACGGGGCCGTTCAGGTTCTGTTTCGAGTTTTCACCCACTAACGCCATGTTTCTAAGCCAAAGTCTAGAATTATGCAAATTACAGTCGTATTCTAAAAACAGGAGTACCGAGGCCGCGCGACCAGTTCCTACAAGTCACATTGGTCCCGTGGGAGGTGTTAGTGCCACCCACGGGCCGTTCGGGGGCTGTTTCTGGTTTTCACCCACTCTCGCCATGTTTTTAAGCCTAATTCTAGAAATATTCAAAATATCATCGTATTCTTAAACCGCTAGTCTCGGGGTTGAACGACCAGTTCCTACGAGTTACGTTGATCCCGTGAGAGGTTTTGGGGCCACCTACGGGGTTGTTTGGGGTCTGTTTTGGGTTTTCTCCCACTAACGCTATGTTTTAAGCCTATGTATAGAATTTAGCAAATTACCATCGTATTCTCAAACCGGGAGTCCCGTGGATGCGTGACCAGTTTCTAGGAGTCAGATATTACCGTGGGAGGTGTTGGTGCCACCCACAGGGCTGATCGTGGCTATTTCAGTTTTCAACCCACTAACGTCGTGTTTTTAAGCCTAAGTCTAGAATTATGCAAATTACCGTCGTATTCTCAAACCGAGGCTGCGCGACCAAGTCCTACTAGTTATTGGTCTCGTGGGAGGCGTTGGTGCCACCCACGGGGCTGTTCGGGAGTTGTTTCATGTTTTTACTCCTAGAAATATGCAAATTATCATCATATTCTTAAATCGGGAGTCCCGGGGCTGCGCGGCCAGTTCCGACGAGTAACCTTGGTCTCGTGGGAGGTGTTGTGCCACCCACGGGGCCGTTCGGGGGCTATTTCGGGTTTCCCCCCACGAACGCTATATTTTGCCTAAGTCTAGAAATATGCAAATTATCATCATGTTCTCAAATCGGGAGTGTTGGGGCTACGCAGCTAGTTCCTACGAGTTACATTGGTTCCGTGGGAGGTGTTGGTACCACTCACGGGGCCGTTCGGGAGCTGTTTTGGGTTTTCACCCTCTAACGCCATATTTTTAAGCCTAAGTCAAGAAATATACAAATTATCATCATATTCTCAAACCGAGATTCCCGGGGCTGCGCGACTAGTTGTTACGAGTTACATTGGTCCCGTGGGAGGTGTTGGTGCCACCCACGGGGCCGTTCGGGGGTTGTTTCGGGTTTTCACACACTAACGTCATGTTTTGAAGCCTAAGTCTAGAAATATCCAAATTATCATCGTATTCTCAAATCGGGAGTCCCGAGACTGCTCGGCCAGTTTCTATGAGTCACGATGGTCCCGTGGGAGGTGTTAGTGCCACCCACGGGGTTGTTCGGAGTCTATTTTTGGTTTTCTTCCACTAACGCCATGTTTTTACGCCTAACTCTAGAGTTATGCAAATTACCATTGTATTCTCAAACCGAGAGTCCCCCGGCTACGCGACCAGTTTCTACGAGTCACATTGGTCCCGTGGGAGGTGTTGGTGCCACCCATGGGGCCGTTCAGGGGATATTTCGGGTTTTAACCCATTGACGTCGTGTTTTTAAGCCTAAGTCTAGAATTATGCAAATTACCATCGTATTCTCAAACTGGGAGTCCCGTGGCTGTGCGGTCAGTTACTACGAGTTACGTTGGTCCCGTGGGAGGTATTAGTGCCACCCACGGGGCCGTTCGGGGGCTATTTCGGGTTGTTACCCGCTAACTCCATGTTTTTATGTCTAAGTATAAAATTATGCACATTATCGTCATATTCTCAAAGCGGGACTCCCGAGGCTGCGTGACCAGTTCTTACGAGTCACATTGGTCCCGTGGGAGGTGTTGGTGGGCTATTTTGGGTTTTCCCCCACTAACGCGATGTTTTGCTACAGTTTACAAATATGAAAATTATCATTATATTCTCAAAACGAGAGTCCCTGTGCTATGTGGCCAGTTCCTACGAGTTATATTTGTCCCGTGGGAGGTTTTAGGGCCACCCACGGGGCCGTTCGGGTGCTGTTTCGGATTGTCACCCACTAACGCCATGTTTTTAAGCCTAAGCCTAGAATTATGCAAATTTCCATCGTATTCTCAAACCGAAAGTCCCGGGACTGTGCGGCGAGTTCCTACGAGTCACATTGGTCCTGTGGGAGGTGTGGGTGCCACCCACGATGCCGTTCGGGAGATCTTTCGGGTTTTCACCCACTAACGCCGTGTTTTTAAGCCTAAGTCTACAATTATGAAAATTACCATAGTATTCTCAAACCGGGAGTCCTGTGGCTGCGTGGTCAGTTCCTACGAGTTACGTTAGTCCCGTGGGAGGTGTTGGTGCCTCCCACGGGGCCGTTCGGGGGTTGTTTTGGGTTTTCACCAACTAATGCCGTGTTTTTAAACCTAGGTCTAGAATTCTGCAAATTACCATTGTATTTTCAAACCGAGAGTCCCGGGTTTGCGCAGCCAGTTCCTACGAGTTACATTGGTCCCGTGGGAGGTGTTGGTGTCACCCACGGGGCCGTTCGGGGGCTGTTTTATGTTTTTACCCACTAACGCCATGTTTTTCCTAAGTCTAGAAATATGAAAATTATCGTTATATTGTCAAACTGGGTGTCCCAGGGCCATACCACCAGTACCTACGAATTACATTTGTCCCGTGGGAGGTGTTGGTGCCACCGATGGGGCCACTCAGGGGCTGTTTTGGGTTTTCACCCACTAACACCATATTTTTAAGCCTAAGTCTAAAAATATAGAAATTATCATCATATTCTCAAACCGGAAGACCCGGGGTATAGAAATAAGCAAATTATAGGTATATTCACAAACCGAGAGTCTCGCGGCTGCGTGGTCAGTTCCTTCGAGTTACATTGGTCCCGTGGGAGGTGTTTGTGCCACCTACGGGGCTGTTCAGGTGCTGTTTCAAGTTTTCACCCACTAACGCCATGTTTTTAAGCCTAAGTCTATAATTATGCAAATTACAGTCATATTCTAAAACTGGGAGTCCCGGGGTTGTGCAGCCAGTTCCTATGAGTTATGTTGGTCCCGTGCGAGGTGTTGGTTCCACCCACGGGGCCGTTCGGGGGCTGTTTTGACTTTTCACCCACCAACGCCATGTTTTTAAGCCTAAGTCTGGAATTGTGCAAATTACCATCGAATTCTCAAATCGGGAGTCCCGAGGCTGCGCGACTAGTTTCCACAAGTTACATTATTCCCGTGGAAGGTGTTGGTGCCACCCATGGGGCCACTCGGGGGCTATTTTGGGTTTTACCCAACTAACGCCGTGTTTTTCCTAAGTCTAGAAATATGCAAATTATCGTCGTATTCTCAAATCGGGAGTCCAGAAGTTGCGCAGCGAGTTCCTATGAGTTATATTGGTCCCGTGGGAGGTGCTAGTGCCACCCACGGGGCCGTTCAGGGGCTGTTTCTGGTTTTCACCCACTATCGCAATGTTTTTAAGCCTAAGTCAACAATTATGCAAATTATCATTGTATTCTCAAGCCAGGAGTCCCGCGACTGCGTGGCCAATTTCTACGAGTCACATTAGTCCCGTGGGAGGTGTTGGTGCAATCCACGGGGCCGTTTGGGAGCTATTTCTGGTTCTAACCCACTAACACCGTGTTTTTAAGCCTACGCCTAGAATTATGAAAATTACCTGTGTATTCTCAAACCGGGAGTCCCGGGGCTGCGCGACAAGATCCTACGAGTTACATTGGTCCCGTGGGAGGTGTTGGTGCCACCCACAGGGCCGTTCAGGGGATGTTTCGGGTTTTCACCCACTAAAAATATGCAAATTATCGTCGTATTCTCAAATCGGGAGACCCGGTGCTGCGTGGCATGTTCCTACGAGTCATATTGGTCCCGTGGGAGGTATCGGTGCCTGCCATGGGGCCGTTCCGGGGCTATTTCGGGTTTTCACCCACTAACGCCATGTTTTGAAGCCTAAGTCAAAAAATATGCAAATTTGGAGTCCAGGGGCTACGCAACCAGTTCCTACGAGTCACATTGGTCCCGTGGGAGGTGTTGGTGCCACCCACGGGGCCGTTCGGGGGCTATTTCGGGTTTTCACCCACTAACGCCGAGTTTTTAAGCCTAAGTCTAAAATTATTCAAATTTCCATCGTATTCTCAAATCAGGAGTCCCACGGCTGCGCGGTTAGTTCCTACTAGTAACGTTGGTCCCGTGGGAGGTGTTCGTGCCACTCACGAGGCCGTTCGGGTTTCCACCCACTAACGCCATGTTTTTAAGCCTAAGGCTAGAATTACACAAATCATCATCGTATTCTCAAACTGGGAGTCCCACGGCTGCACGACCAGTTTCTACGAGTCACATATACCCGTGGGAGGTGTTGGTGCCACCCACAGGTTTGATCGGGGGCTATTTCGGTTTTCAACCCACTAACGCCATGTTTTTATGTCTAAGTATAGAATTATGCAAATTAGCGTCGTATTCTCAAACCGAGAGTCCCGGGGCTGTGCGGCCAAGTCCTACGAGTTACATTGGTCCCGTGGGAGATGTTGGTGCCACCCACGGGGTCGTTCGAAGGCTGTTTCGTGTTTCACCCCATAGAAATATGAAAATTATAATCGTATTCTCAAATCGGGAGTCCCGGGGCTACGCGACCAGTTCTTAGGAGTCACATTGGCCCCATGGGAGGTGTTGGTACCTCCCACGGGGCCGTTCAGGGTTGGTTTCGGGTTTTCACCCACTAGCGCCATGTTTTTAAGCCTAAGTCTAGAATTATGCAAATTACCATCGTATTCACAAATCGGGAGTCCCGGGGCTGCGCAGCCAGTTCCTACGAGTTACTTTGGTCTCGTTGGAGGTGTTGGTGCCATCCACGGGGCCGTTCGGGGGATATTTTGGGTTTTCACCCACTGACGCCATGTTTTTAAGCCTAAGTCTAGAATTGTGCAAATTACTGTCGTATTCTTAAACCGGGAGTCCCGTGGCTGCGCGACCAGCTCCTAGGAGTTACATTGGTCCCGCAGGAGGTGTTGGTGCCACCCACGGGGCCATTTTGGGGCTATTTTGGGTCTACCCCACTAACTCCATTATTTGTCTAAGTCTAGAAATATGCAAATTATCATCGTATTCACAATTCGAGAGTCCCGGGGTTGCGTGGCCAGTTCCTACGGTTACGTTGGTCCCGTGGGAGGTGTTGGTGACACCTAAGGGGCTGTTCGGGCTCTGTTTCGGGTTTTCACCCACTAACGCAATGTTTTTAATCCTAAGTCTAGAATTATGGAAATTACTCTCAAATCGGGAGTCCCACGGCTGCACAAGAAGTTTTTACGAGTCATACTGGTCTCATGGGTATTTCGGGTTTTAACCCACTAACGCCGTGGTTTTAAGCCTAAGTCTAGAATTATGAAAATTACCATCGTATTCTCAAATCGGGAGTCCCGGGACTGCATGACAAGTTCCTACGAGTTGTATTGGTCCCGTGGGAGGTTTTCACCCACTAGAAATATGCAAATTATCATCGTATTCCCAAATTGGGAGTCTCGGTGCTGCGCGGCTAGTTCCTACGAGTCATATTGGCCCCGTGGGAGGTGTCGGTGCCAGCCACGGGGACGTTCTGGGTCTATTTCGCGTTTTCACCCACTAACGCCATGTATTGAAGCCTAAGTTCAGAAATATGCAAATTATCTTCGTATTCTCAAATCTGGAGTTCCCGGGCTACGCAGCCAGTTCCTACGAGTCACAATTGTCCCGTGGGAGGTGTTGGTGCCACCCACGGGGCCGTTCGGGGGCTTTTTTGGGTTTTCACCGCCTAACGCCAAATTTTTAAGCCTAAGTCTAGAATTATGGAAATTACTCTCATATTCACAAACTGGGTGTCCTGGGGTTACGCAGCCAGTTCCTACGAGTCACACTGGTACCGTGGGAGGTGTTGGTTCCATCCACGGGGCCGTTCGGGGGCTATTTTGGGTTTTCAACCACTAACACCGTGTTTTTAAGCCTAAGTCTAGAATTATGCAAATTATCATCATATTCTCAAATCGGGAGTCCCGCGGTTACGCGTTCAGTTCCTACGAGTTACGTTGGTCTGGTGGGAGGTGTTGGTGCCACCCACGAGGCCGTTCGGGTTTTCACCCTCTAACGCCATGTTTTTAAGCCTAACTCTAGAATTATGCAAATTACCATCGTATTCTCAATCCGAGAGTCCCAAGGATGCGCGGCCGATTCCTACGAGTTACATTGGTCTCGTGGGAGGTGTTGGTGTCACCCACTGGGCCGTTCCGAGGCTATTTCGGGTTTTCACCACTAACAGTATGTTTTTAACCCTAAGCCTAGAATTTTGCAAATTACCATTGTATTCTCAAATCGGGAGTCCCGGGGCTGTGCGGCCAGTTCCACCGAGTCACATTGATCCTGTAGGATGTATTGGTGCCACCCACGGGGATGCTCGGGGGCTGTTTCCAGTTTTCACCCACTAACGACGTGTTTTTAAGCCTAAATCTAGAATAATGCAAATTACCATCGTATTATCAAACTGAGAGTCCCGTGGCTACGCGATCAGTTCTTACGAGTTACGTTGGTCCCGTGGGAGGTGTTGGGGCCACCCACTGGGCCGTTCGGGGGTTGTTTCTGGTTTTTACCCACTAATGCCATGTTTTTAAGTCTAAGTCTTGAATTATTAAAATTACCATCGTATTCTCAAGCCGGGTGTCTCGGGGTTGCGCGCACAGTTGTTACGAGTTACATGATTCCCGTGGGAGGTGTTGGAGCCACCACGGGGCCGCTCAGGGGCTTTTTCGGGGTTTTCCCCACGAACGCCATGTTTTGCCTAAGTCTAAAAATATTCAAATTATCATTGTATTCTTAAACTGGGAGTCCCGGGGCTTTGCAGCCAGTTCCTACGAGTTACATTGGTCCCGTGGAGGTGTTGGTGCGACCCACGGGGCCGTTCGAGAGCTGTTTTGAGTTTTCACCCACTATCGCCATGTTTTTAAGCCAAAGTCTAGAAATATTCAAATTATCATCGTATTCTCAAACCGCGAGTCTCGGGGTTACACGACCAGTTCCTACGAGTTACATGGATCCCATGGGAGGTGTTGGTGCCACCTACGGGGCTGTTTGGGGTCTATTTGGGGTTTTCACCCACTAACGCCATGTTTTTAAGGTTATGTCTAGAATTACCCAAATTACCGTCATATTCTACAATCGTGAGTCCCGCGGCTACACGACCAGTTTCTACGAGTCACATATTCCCATGGGAGGTGTTGGGGCCACCCACAGGGCCGATCGAGGGCTATTTTGGTTTTCAACGCACTTACGTCATGCTTTTAAGTCTAAGTCTAGAATTATGCAAATTACGATCATATTCTCAAACCGAGAGTCCCGGGGCTGCGCGGCCCAGTCCGACGAGTTACATTGGTCCCATGGGAGGTGTTAGTGTCACCCACGGGGCCGTTCGAGGGTTGTTTCATGTTTCACCCCATAGAAAAATGCAAATTATAATCGTATTCTTAAATCGGGAGTCCTGGGACTGGGCGGCCAGTTCCTACGAGTCACATTGGCCCCATGGGAGGTGTTGGTACCACCCACGGGGCCGTTCAGGGTCTGTTTCGACTTTTCACCCACTAACGCCATGTTTTTAAGCCTAAATCTAGAATTATGCAAATTATCGTCGTATTCACAAATCGGGATTCCCAAATGCTACGCAGCCAGTTCCAACGAGTCACCTTGGTATCGTAGGAGGTGTTGGTGACACCTAGGGGGCGTTTAGGGGCTATTTTTGGTTTTTACCCACTGACACCGTGTTATTAAGCCTAAGTCTAGAATTGTGCAAATTACCCTCGTATTCTCAAACTGGGAGTCTCGTGACTGCGCTACCAGTTCCTAGGAGTTACATTGGTCCCATGGGAGGTGTTGGTGCCACCCAGGGGGCCGTTCCGGGGCTGTTTCGGGTTTACCCTACTAATGCCATGTTTTGCCTAAGTCTAAAAATATGCAAATTATCGTTGTATTCTCAAACCTGGAGTCCCGGGGTTGTGCGGCCAGTTCCTACGAGTTATGTTGGTCCCATGGGAGATTTTGGTGCCACCCAAGGGGTTGTTCGGGGTCTGTTTTGGGTTTTCACCCACTAACGTAATGTTTTTAAGCCTAAGTCTAGAATTATGCTAATTACCATCTTATTCTCAAACCGAGAGTCCCGCGGCTGCGCGACCAGTTTCTTCGAGTCATATTGGTCTCGTGGGAGGAGTTGGAGCCACCCACGGGGCCATTCGGGTGTTATTTTGGGTTTTAACCCACTAACGCTGTGTTTTTAATCCTAAGCCTAGAATTATGCAAATTACCATCGTATTCTCAAATCGGGAGTCCCGGGGCTGCACGGCTAGTTCATACAAGTTACATTGGTCCCATGAGAGGTGTTAGTAACACACACAGGGCCGTTCCGGGGTTGTTTTTTGTTTTCAGCAACTAGAAATATGTAGATTATCATTGTATTGCCAAATTGAGAGTCCCGACGGTGCACGACCAATTCCTACGAGTCACATTGGTCCCGTGGGAGGTGTCGGTGCCACCCAGGGGGCCGTTCGGGGGCTGTTTCGGGTTTTCACCCACTAATGCCATGTTTCGAATCCTAAGTCTAGAAATATGCATATTATCATTATATTCTCAAATCGGGAGTCCCAGGACGGCGCGGCCAGTTCCTACGAGTCACGTTGGTCCCGTGGGAGGTGTTGGTTCCACCCACGGGGCTGTTCGGGGTCTATTTCAAGTTTTCACCCACTAACGCCATGTTTTTAAGCCTAGGTCTAGAATTAAGCAAATTACCGTCGTAATCTCAAACTGGGAGTACCGCGACTGTGCGGCTAGTTTTTACGAGTCACATTGGTCCCGTGGGAGATGTTGGTGCCACCCACGGGGCCGTTCGGGGGCTATTTCGGGTTTTAACCCACTTACGCCGTCTTTTTAAGCCTAAGTTTAGAATTATTTAAATTACTGTCGTATTCTCAAAACGATAGTCCCGTGTCTGTGTGGTCAGTTCCTACGAGTTACGTTGGTCCCGTGGGAGGTGTTGGTGCCACCCACGGGGCCGTTCAGGGACTGTTTCTAGTTTTTACCCAATAACTCCATGTTTTTAAGTCTAAGTCTAAAATTATGAAAATTATCGTCGTATTCTCAAACCGGGAGTCCCGGGGCTGTGCGACCAGTTCCTACGAGTCACAATGGTCCCGTGGGAGGTGTTGGTGCCACCCACGAGGCCGTTCGGGGGCTGTTTCAGGTTTTCCCCCACTAACGCCATGTTTTCCCTTAGTCTAGAAATATGCAAATTATTATCGTATTCTCAAACCGAGAATCCCTAGGCTGTGCGGTCAATTCCTACGAGTTACATTGTTCCCTGGGAGGTGTTGGTGCCACCCACGGGGCCGTTCGGGGTTTGGTTTTGGTTTTTACCAACTAGAAATATATGAATTATCATCGTATTCTCAAATAGAGAGTCCCGAGGCTTCACGACCAGTTCCAACGAGTCACATTGGTCCCGTGGGAGGTGTTGGTGCCACCCACGGGGCCGTTCGGGCACTATTTTGGGTTTTAACCCACTAACCTCGTGTTTTTAATCCTAAGTTTAAAATTATTCAAATTACCATTATATTCTCAAAACGGGAGTCCTGTGGCTGCGCGGTCAGTTCCTACGAGTTACTTTGGTCCCGTGGGAGGTGTTGGTGCCACCCACGGGGCCGTTTGGGGGCTGTTTCGGGTTTTCACCCTCTAACTCCATGTTTTTAAGTCTAAGTCTAAAATTATCCAGATTACCGTCGTATTCTCAAACCGGGAGTCCCAGGGCTGGGCGGACAGTTCCTACGAGTCACATTGGTCCCGTGGGAGGTGTTGGTGCCACTCACGGGGCCGTTCGGGGGTTGTTTTGGGTTTTCCCCCCACAAACACCATGTTTTCCCTCAGTGTAGAAATATGCAATTATTGTCGTATTCTCAAACCGGGAGTCCCTGGGTTGTGTGGCCGGTTCCTACGAGTTACATTGGTCCCGTTGGAGGTGTTGGTGCCACCCACGGGACCGGTCGGGGGTTGTTTCAGGTTTTCACCCATTAACGCCATGTTTTTAAGCCTAAGTCTAGAATTATCCAAATTACCGTCGTATTCTCCAACCGGGAGCCTCGGGGCTACGCGGTTTGTTCTTACGGGTTACATTGGTCCCGTGAGAGGTGTTGGTCCCACCCACGGGGCCGTTCGGGGGCTGTTTTGTGTTTTCACGAACTACAAATATGCAAATCGAGAGTCCCCGGGCTTCACAGCCAGTTCCAACATGTCATATTGGGCCCATGGGAGGTGTCGGTGCCACCCACAGGGCCGTTGGGGACTGTTTTGGGTTTTCACCACTAACGCCGTATTTTGAAGCTTAAGTCTAGAAATACGCAAATTATCATCGTATTCTCAAATCGAGAGCCCCAGAACTGCGCGACCAGTTCCTACGAGTCACGTTGGTCCCCTGCGAGTTGTTGGTGCCACCCACGGGGCTGTTCGGGGTCTATTTTTTATTTTCTCCCACTAACGCCATGTTTTTAAGCCTAAGTCTAGAATTATGAAAATTACAGTCGAATTCCCAAATCGGGAGTCACGCGATTGCGCGACCAGTTTCTACGAGTCACATTGGTCCCGTGGGAGGTGTTGGTGCCACCCGCGGGGACGTTCGGGGGCTACTTCGGGTTTTAACACCCAAACGCTATGTTTTTAAGCATAAGTCTAGAATTATTCAAATTTTTTTCATATTCTCAAACCGGGAGTCCGGTGGCTGTGCGGCCAGTTCTTACGAGTTACATTGTTCCCGTGGGAGGTGTTGGTGCCACCCACGGGGCCCTTCGAGAGTTATTTCGGGTTTTCACCCACTAACGCAATGTTTTTAAGACTAAGTCTAGAATTATGCAAATTATCATCGTATTCTCAAGACGGGAGTCCCGAGACTGTGTGGTCAATTCCTACGAGTCACATTGGTCCCGTGGGAGGTTTGGTACCACCCACGGGGCCGTTTGGGGGCTGTTTCTGGTTTTCACCTACTTGCACCGTGTTTTTATGCCTAAGTCTAGAATTATGCCAATTACCATCGTATTCTCAAATCGGGAGTCCCGAAGTTGTGCGACCAGTTCCTCTGAGTCACATTGGTCCCGTAGGAGGTGTTGGTACCAACCACGGGGACGTTCGGGGGCGATTTCCATTTTTTATCCACAAACGTCGTGTTTTTAAGCCAAAGTCTATAATTTTTCAAATTACTATCGTATTCTCAAACCGAGAGTCCTGCGGCTGCGTGGTCAGTTCCTACGAGTTACGTTGGTCCCGTGGGAGGTGTTGGTGCCACCCACGGGAACATTCTGGTGCTTTTTTGGGTTTTTCCCCACTAACGCCATGTTTTGCCTAAGTCTAGAAATATGTAAATTACCATCGTATTCTCAAACCGAGAGACCCGGGGCGGCGCGACCAGTTCCTACGAGTTATATGGGTACCGTGGGAGGTGTTGGTGTCACCCACGGGGTCGTTCGGGGCTGTATCGAGCTTTCACCCACTAACGGCATGTTTCTAAGCCGAAGTCTAAAAATATTCAAATTATCATCGTATTCTCAAACCGGGAGTCCCAGGGTTGCGAGGCCAATTCCTACGAGTCACATTGGTCCCGTGGGAGATGTTGGTGCCACTCACTAAGTCGTTCGGAGACTGTTTCGAGTTTTCACCCACTAACGACATGTTTTTAAGCCTAAGTCGAGAATTATGCAAATTACCATAGTATTCTCAAATTGGGAGTCCCGAGCTGTGCGACCAGTTCCTACGAGACACATTGGTCACGTGGGAGGTGTTGGTGCCACCCACGGGGACGTTCGGGGGTTATTTCTGATTTCATCCACTAACGTCGTGTTTTTAAGCCTAAGTCTAGAATTAGGCAAATTACCATCGTATTCTCAAACCGGATGTCCCGTGGCTGCGCGGACAGTTTCTAAGAGTTACATTATTCCCGTGGGAGGTGTTGGTGCCACCAACGGGGCCGCTCGGGGGTGTTTCGTGTTCTTCCCCACTAACGTCATGTTTTGCCTAAGTCTAGAAATATGCAAATTATCATTGTATTCTCAAACCGAGAGTCCCATGGATGCGCAGCCATTTGATACGAGCTACATTGGTCCCGTGTGAGGTGTTGGTGCCACCTATGGGGCCGTTTGGGGGCTATTTTGGGTTTTCACCCACTATCGCCATGTTTTTAAGCCTAAGTCTAGAAATATTCAAATTATCGTTGTATTTTCAAACCTAGAGTCCCAGGGTTGCACGGATAGTTCCTACGTGTTACGTTGATCCCGTGTGAGGTGTTGGAGCCACCTACGGGGCTGTTCGGGGTCTGTTTTGGATTTTCACCCACTAACGCTATGTTTTTAAGCCTATGTCTAGAGTTATGCAAATTACCGTCATATTCTCAAACCAGCAGTCCCGCGACTGTGCGACTAGTTTCTACGAGTCACATTTTCCCGTGGGAGGTGTTGGTGCCACCCACGGGGACGTTCGAGGGATATTTCGGGTTTTAACCCACTAATGTCGTGTTTTTAAGACTAAGTCTTGAATTATGCATATTACCGTCGTATTCTCGAACCCGGAGTCCCGGGGTTACGTGGCCAGTTCCTACGAGTTACATTGGTCCCGTAGGGGGTCGTTCGGGGGATGTTTCATGTTTTCACCCTCTAGAAATATGCAAAATATCATCGTATTCTCAAATCGGGAGTCCCGAGGCTGCGCGGCCAGTTCCTACGTGTCATATTGATCCCGTAGGAGGTATTAGTACCACCCACGGGGTCGTTTGGGGGCTGTTTCGGGTTTTCACCCACTAACACCTTGTTTTAAAGGCTAAGTCAAGAAATTTTGCTAATTATCATCGTACTCTCAAATTAGGAGTCCAAGGGATACACGGCCAGTTCCTACGAGTCACATTGGTCCCGTGGGAGGTGTTGGTACCACCCACGGGGCCGTTCAGTGTCTGCTTCGTATTTTAACCAAATAACGCCATGTTTTTAAACATAAGTCTAGAATTATGCAAATTACCATCGTATTCATAAACCGGGAGTCCCGAGGCGGGGCGACCAGTTCCTACGAGTCACCTTGGTCCCGTGGGAGGTGTTGTTGCCACCCACGGGGCCGTTCGGGGGCTATTTTGGGTTTTCACCCACTAACGCCGTGCTTTTAATCCTAAATTTAGAATTATGCAAATTATCGTCGCATTGTCAAATCGGGAGTCCAACGGCTGCGCGGTCAGTTCCTATGAGTTACGTTGGTCCCGTGGGAGGTGTTGGTGCCAACCATGAGGCCATTCGGGTTTTCACCCACTAACACCATGTTTTTAAGCCTAAGTCTGGAATTTCACAAATTATCGTCGTATTCTCAGACCGGGAGTCTCAGGGCTGTGCGGCCAGTTCCGACGAGTTTCATCGGTCCCGTGAGAGGTGTTGGTGCCACCCATGGGGCCATTCAGGGGCTATTTCGGGATTTTCCCCACTAACGCCATGTTTTACCTAAGTGCAAAAATATGCAAATTATTGTCGTACTCTCAAACCGAGAGACCTGGGGCTGGGCGGCCAGATCCTACGAGTCACATTGGTCCCGTTGGAGGTGCTGGTGCCACCCACGGGGCCGTTCGGGGGCTGTATCGGGTTTTCACCCACTGACGCCATATTTTTAAACCTAAGTCTAGATATATGCAAAGTATCATCGTATTCTCAAACTGGGAGTCCCAGGATTGCGCGGCCAGTTCCTACGAGTCACATTGGTCCTGTGGGAGGTGTTGGTGCCACCCACTGGGCCGTTCGGAGACTGTTTCGAGTTTTCATCCACTAACGACATGTTTTTAAGCCTAAGCCTAGAATTATGCAAACTACCATCGTATTATCATATCGAGAGTCCCGAGCTATGCGTCCAGTTACTACGAGTCACATTAGTCCCGTGGGAGGTGTTGGTGCCACCCACGAGGACGTTCAGGGGCTGTTTTCGGCTTCACCCACTAACGCCGTGTTTTTAAGCCTATGTCTAGAATTATGTAAATTACCATCGTATTCTCAAACCGGGAGTCCCAGGGCTGCATGGACAGTTTCTACGAGTTACATTGTTCCCGTGGGAGGTGTTGGTGCCACCCACGGGGCCGCTCGGGGGCTGTTTCGAGTTTTTCTCCACTAACGCAATGTTTTGCCTAAGTCTAAAAATATGCAGATTATCATTGTATTCTAAAAACGGAAGTCTCGGGGCTGCGTAGACATTTCCTTCGAGTTACATTGGTCCTGTGGGAGGTGTTGGTGCCACCCAAGGGGCCGTTTGGGGGCTATTTTAGGTTTTCACCAACTATCGCCATGTTTTTAATCCTAAGTCGAGAAATATTCAAATTATCATCATATTCTCAAACTGGGAGTCCCGGGGTTGCACGACCAGTTCCTAGGAGTTATGTTGATCCCGTGGGAGGTGTTGGTGCCACCTACGGAGCTGTTCGGGGTCTGTTTCGGGTTTTCACCCCTATAAATATGCAAATTATTGTCGTATTCTCATATCGGGAGTCCCGGGGCTACGCAACTTGTTTCTACGAGTCACATTGGTCCCGCGGGAGGTGTTGGTGCTACCCACAGGGCCGTTCGGGGACTGTTTTGGGTCTTCACCATTAACGCCATGTTTTTAAGCCTAAGTCTATAAATATGAAGATTATCATTGTATTCTCAAATCAGGAGTTCTGGGGCTGCGCGGCTAGTTCCTGTGAGTCACATTGGTCCCGTGGGAGGTGTTGGTGCCACCCACGGGGTCGTTCAGGATCTGTTTCGGGTTTTCACCCCCTAATGCCATGTTTTTAAGCCTAAGTCTAGAATTATGGAAATTACCGTCGTCTTCACAAACCGGGAGTTCCGCGGCTGCACGAACAGTTTCTACGATTCATATTTTCCCGTGGGAGGTGTTGGTGCCACCTATGGAGCCGTTCGGGGGCTATTTTGGGTTTTAACCCACTAACGTCGTGTTTTTAAGCCTATGTCTAGAATAATGCAAATTTCCATCGTATGCTCAAACTGAGAGTCCCGGGGTTGCGCGACCAGTTCTTACGAGTTACATTTATCCCATGGGAGATGTTGGTGCCACCCATGGGGCCGTTTGGGGGCTATTTCTGGTTTTCACCCCTAGAAATACGCAAATTACCATCGTATTTTCAAATCAGGAGTTCCGGGGTTGCGCGGCTAGTTCCTACAAGTCACATTGGTCCCGTGGGAGGTGTTGGTGCCACCCACGGGACCGTTCAGGAGCTATTTCGGGTTTTCACCCACTAACGCCATGTTTTTAAGTTTAAGTCTAGAAATATGCAAATTATCATCGTATTCTCAAATCAGGAGTTGAGGGGATGTGCGACCAGTTCCTACGAGTTACATTGGTCCAATGGGAGGTGTTGGTGCCACCCACGGGGTCGTTCAGGGTCTGTTTCGAGTTTTCATCCCCTAACGCCAAGTTTTTATCCCTAAGTCTAGAATTACGCAAATTACCATCATATTCACAAACCGGGAGTCCCGAGGCTACGCGACCCGTTCCTACGAGTCACATTGGTCCCGTGAGAGGTGTTAGTGCCACCCACGGGGCCGTTCAGGGGCTATTTTGCATTTTCACCCACTAACGTCGTGTTTTTAAGCCTAAGTATACAATTATGCAAATTAACGTCGTATTCTTAAATGGAGAGTCCCGTAGCTGCGCGGTCAGTTCCGACGAGTTACGTTAGTCTTGTGGGAGGTGTTGGTGCCGGTCACGAGGTCGTTCGGGTTTTCACCCAATAACGTCATGTTTTTAAGCCTAAGTCTATAATTATGTAAATTACCATCGTATTCTCAAACCGAGAGTCCCGAGGCTGCGCAGCCAGTTCCTACGTGTTACGTTGGTCCTGTGGGAGGTGTTGGTGCCACTCACGGGACCGTTCCGGGGCAGTTTCAGGTTTTCCTCCACTAACACCATGTTTTACCTATGTCTAGAATTATGTAAATTACCATCGTATTCTTAAACCGGGAGTCCCGAGGCTGCGCGGCCTGTCCCTACGAGTTACGTTGGTCCCGTGGGAGGTGTTGGTGCCAGCCACGGGGCCGTTCCGGGCCAGTTTCAGGTTTTCCCCCACTAACGCTAGGTTTTACCTAAGTCTAGAATAATGCAAATTTCCATCGTATGCTCAAACCGAGAGTCCCGGGGCTGCGCGGCCAGTTCTTACGAGTTACATTTATCCCATGGGAGATGTTGGTGCCACCTATGGGGCCGTTTGGGGGCGATTTCGGGTTTTCACCCCTAAAAATATGCAAATTATCATCATATTCTCAAATTAGGAGTCCCGGGGCTGCGCGGCTAGTTCCTACAAGTCACAATGGTCCCGTGGGAGGTGTTGGTGCCACCCACGGGACCGTTCGGGGGCTATTTCGAGTTTTCACCCACTAACGCCATGTTTTTAAGCTTAAGTCTAGAAATATGCAAATTATCATCGTATTCTCAAATCAGGAGTTGAGGGGATGTGCGACCAGTTCCTACGAGTTACATTGGTCCAATGGGAGGTGTTGGTGCCACCCACGGGGTCGTTCAGGGTCTGTTTCGAGTTTTCACTCCCTAACGCCAAGTTTTTATGCTTAGGTCTAGAATTATGAAAATTACCATCATATTCACAAACCGGGAGTCCCGAGGCTGCGCAACCCGTTCCTACGAGTCACATTGGTCCCGTGAGAGGTGTTAGTGCCACCCACGGGGCCGTTCAGGGGCTATTTTGCATTTTCACCCACTAACGCCGTGTTTTTAAGCCTAAGTATACAATTATGCAAATTAACGTCGTATTCTTAAATGGAGAGTCCCGTAGCTGCGCGGTCAGTTCCGACGAGTTACGTTACTCTCGTGGGAGGTCTTGGTGCCAGTCACGAGGTCGTTCGCGTTTTCACCCAATAACGCCATGTTTTTAAGCCTAAGTATAGAATTATGTAAATTACCATCGTATTCTCAAACCGGGAGTCCCGAGGCTGCGCGGCTAGTTCCTACGAGTTACGTTGGTCCCGTGGGAGGTGCTGGTGCCACTTACGGAGCCGTTCCGGGGCAGTTTCAGGTTTTCCCCCACTAACACCCTGTTTTACCTAAGTCTAGAATTATGTAAATTACCATCGTATTCTCAAACCGGGAGTCCCGAGGCTGCGCAGCCAGTTCCTACGAGTTACATTGATCCTGTGGGAGGTGTTGGTGCCACCCACGGGGCCGTTCGGGGGCTGTATCGGGTTTTCACCCACTAACGCCATGTTTTTAAGCCTAAGTCTAGAAATATGCAAACTATCATCATGTTCTCAAACCGGAAGTCCCAGGGTTGCGCGGTCAGTTCCAACGAGTCACATTGGTCCCGTGGGAGGTGTTGGTGCCACCCACAGGGCCGTTCGGGGACTGTTTTGGGTTTTCACCCACTAATGCCATGTTTTTAAGCCTAAGCCTAGAATTATGCAAATTACTATCGTATTCTCAAAACGGGAGTTTCGGGGTTGTGCGGTAAGTTCCTATGAGTTACGTTGGTCCCGTGGGAGGTGTTGGTGCCACCTACGGGGCCGTTTCGGGGCTGTTTCTGGTTTTCACCTGATAAGCACCCAAAACTGTACAATTTATACCCCAAATAGACGTACTTTAGCTGCTAATTCTCGACAATATGGGTCTTATGTGCTTTAATATTTATCTTGTAGGTCAAACGTCCGTTTGCGATGTCAAAGGCTATATATCGAGGTAAATGCACGTTTAAAGGAGCTAAATACCCAATCCTCCGAGCCTAAGCGGCTTAGGGTTAGCCTACCCTAAACCCCATGTGTATTTGTTTGTGCCCGTTTAATATTTTTTTAGATTTTTAGTTTGAATCATTTTTATTTTTAGGATTTATTTTAGATTTATTTAGAATTTCTAGGATGTATTTTCCAACTTTTATATTTCTTTTTATTTAGTATTTTGATTTTTATTCTATTAGTTTTTTGTTTTGTTTTAGTTTTATTTTATTTTATTAGGATTAAATTTTTTTTTAGGATTTCATGTATTTTTTGTTTTATTAGATTTTGCATTCTCTTTTTAGGATTTTAATTTTAAATTTTAAATTTTATTAGATTTTATTTTTATTTTTTATTTTTATTTGAGTCTTTGTTTTATTATTAGAAGTAGGATTTTTATTTTAGATTTTTTGTTTTATTAGTTTTTTTTAGTGTTAGTTATTTTTAAGCTGTTCAAATTAAACACACACACCCCCTAGCACACACACCCAAATACACCCTCATCCATACCACACCCTCATCCTCACCATATTTCCCATACACCTCACACACACACTAACCCTCCACACATCATCTTCTTCCCAACCTCACTCTCTCTCTCTCCTCACACCCACCTCCATTAAAACACCACAACTCCACCTGCATCTACCACCCCAATAAAATACCACCACCTGCTGGTGGTGGCTTGAAACCATAAACCGGCGGACTAACCACAACGCCCCCTCTCTCTCTCACCCTCATCCACTCCAGCCGGACCTCTCCCCTCCCACCGCCACCATCCGCCACTGCCTCCAACCAATCGTAACTTTCTCTCTCGACCTTTACCCGATCACCACCCCTCCAAACCTCCGTCCGGCGACTAACCACGACCCACCTGTCGCGATCGTCACCACTAGCTGTTCCGACCGGCCAGCATCTGCGCCGGCGTCCAACCCTTGCTCTGATCCGGCGCCGCCCCACCTGTCGACCCTTGCGCCGACCGCCGTCGACCTTACTCCGATCGCCCCACTCTGGCGCTCCAACCCCAGCAGCTTCGATCCACTCTACCCTCTCACCTCCATTCAACCCATTCCCCAAACCAAACCCATGTGCCAAAAACTAAACCAACCAAATACCCAAAAGACCAAAATTAAAGACCCATGTGCCACTTATTCGCTTTTTACCCATTTACCCAAAATGCCACCCAACCATATCTTTCATCCATTTGCCCAAAGTAACCCTTATACCAAATCTGATATTTATTCCCCCATTTCCCCCTTGTCCCCACACCTCACACAATCCATGCATAATTGTGCATTTTCTTCATATTACCCTCACCCATATATCCTCATACCTCACACCCCTCATGTGCACATCCTTATTTTCCCAATTTAACCCCTTAGATCCAATTGCATATAAAAGAAGACCTCAAGGCCATTTGAAGATCATCTAGAGCTTTTAGATAGAAAAATTCTAGAGAGAGAATTGTAGAGAAAATTATCATTTGTAGATAGTTTTATTTTGTTCTTTTTATTTTTTTAGATATTTGTGAGAAATTAATTGTTGAGTGATTCAAATGATTGTTCGTATGTAATTGAATATTGTGGAAAGCTCATTTTGAATGGATGTTGTTCAATTTCAATGGAGGATTAGAGTCCAATTTTGCAAATCAAGGAGACTTGTTTGAAGATTTGTCCTCTTACCCTTCTATTTTATTTTTTTATGCCTTTGCTTATTAATTTGTCATATTTTATACCATGTTAGGCTAAAACCCCTTTCAAGGGGTGGGCTAAAACCCTTATTTGATATTATTTTATTTTAATTAGTTTAATTACTTGAAAAATCCCTTTGCATGTTAATTTTGATCCCTCACCCTTAAATTTACGCCTCGAGAGAGGGTAAATGATTTTCGAGAGAAAATCGAAATTCTAATTATAATACCCATTTTAGATTCGAACTCGAGATAGGGGTTTCTTAAGTGGGGTATTATAACTTGAATATCAACTCTAAATTTATTTTCTAAGATTTACATGAATTTTAATTGATTGATCCTAGCAGATGATTAATTAAAAGGAGTGTAGATCTATTTTTCTAGAGTTGTGGGGTGTTAAACTTAATTTTCTAAAATTTTAGTATTAAAATTATACTTGCAACGAGAGTTGATTTGTAGTTTTGATATTAATTTGGGAGAATTCAAATAATTAAATTAATTAATTAGAATAACTAAAATTTGTGGTGTAATCTCATTCCTTGATTGTTCTCACAATTATTTACCTCACTTTATCTCTTATTTTTAGTTTAGACTTTAATTTTCATTTTTGTAAATTTCTAGTTAGTTATTTTTATCTTTAGTTTAATTAGTTTAAATCATCACCTCACCCTATTGTTTTAATATTGAAAAAGCTAAAAAAAGTAGAAAAGTGAAAAAGCACAAAAAGAAAATAAAAAGTCAATTATAAGTGAATTTGTCTCTAGCTTACTCCCTAGGAAGTGGATTGACACCCTTTCTTACCGCTATGCTTGAAATGTTATATTTTGTAGGTATTTGAGGTTTTGATAGAAAGAAGTTGCAACAAACACAAAAAAATACATTAGAAGCAATTTTTATCTTCATTAAATGGCGCCGTTGCCGGGGATGTAGAAAAGTCTAGTTATCAAATGGCGTCGTTGCCATTCTTGGGAGCGTGAAGCACTCGGAGCAAATTTCAACTTGTAATTCATTTATTTTTTGCACTTTATTATTTTTTTTTTGTACCATTTTTATATTTTTAGAAGGCTTGTATTATGATTATTTTATCATTGCTTGTATTGCGGTGCATAGGACACCATTTATTTTCCATTTAAAATTGTAATAATTCAAGTCAAGCGTGATAGGGAAACCGGACAAGGTAGAGAGAGGGCGTCCATTGGCGAGTATTTAGAAGCCTCTCTACCTTGGGTCGGTAGGACTCCAGGGGATGACTGAGATAGGCGTATTCTCCCCCCGGTCGACTTAAATTTTTCGGCACCCCACGGCGTAAAAACCGTGGGAGGTATATTTTTCAAACCTCGCGCCTCTCCTATTACCGAGTCAATTTTATGTGCTCTAGTGTTCTCTTATTTGATTTTATTCTCGCATTTATTTTTTAATGGTGTGATGAATTAAATTACTAAGACCTACACCCGGTCACTCACGAGAATGGATTTCATCACCCGACTCACTCGCTTACCATTGTGTGCTACCCTAGCCATCACTAAACTTAAAATCCATTCACTAGGTAGCCCAATAGGAGAACACTTTTGCAAAGGCGATCACTCATATTTCCTGATTTTTATCACCCGCGGACTTAATTAAAATTTGACTACCCTTTCACTAAATTTAAAGATAAAAATTGGCTATGTGCTAGTTAGGAGATTTTCTTGACTTGTGTGTGTGTCCAATTCATTTTTCGGTGGTCAATTTTAGTTAGTTCGTGCAAATTCAAAGAGTCCATATTTTTTTTCCCACCTTTTCTTCCACAAAAAAATCCAAAAATATTTTCTTTCATTTTTATAACAAAAAATCAAAAAAATATTTTCTTTCTTTATTGTTTTAGAAAAATCCAAAAACATTTTCTTCCTACATTTTTTTTAGCAAAATCAAAAAATATTTTCTTTCCTTTTGAAAAAAAATATATATTTTCTTTCCTTTTGAAAAATTTACAAAATTCAAAAAAATATTTTCTCTCCTCATGGCCGAGGAACGTCCTTTACGGGACTACTTTGGTCATTTTTCATTGACACGTGACACGTGTGAGAGTGATCCCGAGCCGTCTCTTTATGATATTTTTAGTCGTTTCACCTCTCCCATGAGTACCGTTGGTGCTCTTGACCCATCCATGCATGCACCACCTATTCCATCACCCTCGGTGTCAAGTGTTGGCGTGCCGCATCCCTTGTTGTGCACCCACTGTTCTTATGCCGATCACATGTCCCATGAGTGTCCGTACTTGTCATATCCATACAAACCCACCACAAACCATGTGTATCCAAATGAAACTGTCCCGGAACCAACCTCGACCTATTCTCACGATATGCCTACTCCCGAGCTATTCGTGGAGGCCTGATCAACCTCCCATGCAATAAAAATCCTAACCCGTTGTTGTGGATCCTCACACATTCCAACAGCCGTCATGAAAACCTTATAAACCCGTTCACAATCAGTTCCCTCATTACGCACCCCATGAGTATCAACCATTTTTCCATCACGAAAGCAATCCTTTTGTGTACGATTAACTTGACCCCACCCCACACACTTCATATGAGTATTCTCCAATTGCATACAAAAGAAGACCGTGGGAGGTGTTAGTGCCACCCACGGGGTCGTTCGGGGGCTATTTTGGGTTTTCACCCACTAACGCCGTGTTTTTAAGCCTAAGTATACAATTATGCAAATTACCATCATATTCTCAGATTGGGAGCCCCGCGGCTGCGCGGTCGGTTCCGACGAGTTACGTTGGTCCCGTGGGAGGTGTTGGTGCCAGTCACGAGGCCATTCGGGTTTTCACCCAATAACGCCATGTTTTTAAGCCTAAGTCTAGAATTATGAAAATTACCATCGTATTCTCAAACCGGGAGTCCCGAGGCTGCGCGTCCAGTTCTTACGAGTTACATTGGTCCCGTCGGAGGTGTTGGTGCCACCCACGGGGCCGTTCCGGGGCAGTTTCAGGTTTTCCCCCACTAACACGATGTTCTACCTATGTCTAGAAATATGCAAATTATCGTCGTACTCTCAAACCGGGAGTCTTGATGCTGCGCGGCCAGTTCCTACGAGTTACATTGGTCCCGTGGGAGGTGTTGGTGCCACCCAGGGGGCCTTTCGGGGGCTGTATCGGGTTTTCACCCACTAACGCCATGTTATTAAGCTTAAGTCTAGAAATATGGAAATTATCATCGTATTCTCAAGCCTGGAGTCTCAGGGTTGCGCGTCCAGTTCCTACGAGTCACATTGGTCCCGTGGGAGGTGTTGGTGCCACCCACGGGGCCGTTCGGGGACTGTTTCGGGTTTTCACGCACTAACGCCATGTTTTTAAGCCTAGGCCTAGAATTATGTAAATTACGATCGTATTCTCAAAATGGGAGTTTCGGGGTTGTGCGATAAGTTCCTTCGAGTTACATTGGTCCCGTGGGAGGTGTTGGTACCACCTATGGGGCCGTTTCGGGGCTGTTTATGGTTTTCACCCACTAACGCCGTGTTTTTAAGCCTAAGTCTAGAATTATGAAAATTGCCGTCGTATTCTCAAACCGAGAGTCCCGACGCTGCACGACCAGTTTCTACGAGTTACATTGTTTCCGTGGGAGGTGATGGCGTCACCCACGAGGCCGCTCGGGGGCTATTTTGCGTTTTCTCCCACTAACTCCAAGTTTTGTCTAAGTCTAGAAATATGCTAATTATCATCTTATGCTCAATCGGGAGTCCCGGAGCTACACATCCAGTTCCTACGAGTTACTTGGTCCCGTAGGAGGTGTTAGTGCCACCCACGGGGCCGTTCGGGGGCAGTTTCGGGTTTTCACCCACTAACGCTATGTTTTTAAGCCTAAGTTTAGAAATATGCAAATTATCATCGTTTTCTCAAATCGGGAGTCCCGGGGCTGCGCGGCCAGTTCCTACGAGTCACATTGGTCCCGTGGGAGGTGTTGGTGCCACCCTCGGGGCCGTTCGGGGACTGTTTCGGGTTTTCATTCACTAACGCCATGTTTTTAGCCTAAGTCTATATTTATGCAAATTATCGTCGTATTCACAAACCGGGAGTCCCGAGGCTACGCGAACAGTTCCTACGAGTCACATTAGTCCCGTGGGAGGTGTTGGTGCCACCCACAGGGACATTCGGGGGGCTATTTCAGTTTTTCACCCACTAACGCCGTGTTTTTAAGCCTATGTTTAGAATTATGCAAATTAGCGTCGTATTCTCAAACCGGGACTCCCGCGGCTATGCGGTCAGTTCCTACGAGTTATGTTGGTCCCGTGGGAGGTGTTAGTACCATCAACGAGGCCATTCAGGGGCTGTTTCTGGTTTTCCCCCTCTAACGCCATATTTTGCTTAAGTCTAGAAATATGCAAATTATCGTCGTATTCCCAAACTGAGAGTCCCGAGGCTGCGCGACCAGTTCCTACGAGTTACATTGGTCCCGTGGGAGGTGTTGGTGCCACCCACGGGGCTATTTCGGGTTTTCACCCCACTAACGCCATGTTTTTAAGCCTAAGCCTAGATATACAAATTATCATCGTTTTCTCAAATCGGGAGTCCCGGGGATGCGCGACTAGTTTTTACGAGTCACATTGGACCCGTGGGAGGTGTTAGCGCCACCCACGGGGTCGTTTAGGGTCTGTTTCGGGTTTTCACCCATAACGCCGTGTTTTTAGGCCTATGTCTAGAATTACGCAAATTATCATCATATTCTCAAACCGGGAGTCCCGCGGCTGCGTGAACAGTTTCAATGAGTCACATATTCCCGTGGGAGGTGTTGGTACCACCCACAGGGCCGATCATGGGCTATTTCGGTTTTCAACCCCCTAACGTCGTGTTTTTAATCCTAGGTATAGAATTATGCAAATTACCATCGTATTCTCAAACCGAGAGTCGCGGGGCTGCACGACCAGTTCCTACGAGTTACATTGGTCCCGTGGGAGGTGTTGGTGCCACCCACGGGGCCGTTCGGGGGCTGTTTCGAGTTTTCACCCACTAATGCCATGTTTTTAAGGCTAAGTCTAGAATTATAAAAATTATCGTCGTATTCACAAACTGGCAGTCCCGGGGCTACACGACCAGTTCCTATAAGTTACATTGGTCCCGTGGGAGGTGTTGGTGCCACCCACGGGGCCGATAAGGGGTTGTTTCAAGTTTCTCCCTCTAACGCCATGTTTTTCCTAAGTCTAGAAATATGCAAATTATCGTCATATTCTGCGTGGACAATTCCTACGAGTTACATTGGTCCCGTGGGAGGTGTTGGTGCCACCCACGGGGCCGTTCGGGGGCTGTTTCGGTTTTTTGCCCACTAACGCCATGTTTTTAAGTCTAAGTCTAGAAATAGGCAAATTATCATCATTTTCTCAAATTGGGAGTCCCAGGGCTGCGCGACCAATTCCTACTAGTCACATTGGTCCCGTGGGAGGTGTTGGTGTCACCCACGGGGCCGTTCGGGGGCTGTTTTGGGTTTTCACCAACTGACGCCATGTTTTTTAGCCTAAGTCTAGAATTATGCAAATTACCGTCTAATTCAGGGAGTCCCGGGGGTATGCGACCAGTTCCAACATGTTACATTGGTCCCGTGGGAGGTGTTGGTGGAACACACGGGTCCATTCGAGGGCTATTTCGGGTTTTCACCCATTAACGCCGTGTTTTTAAACCTAAATTAGGAATTATGCAAATTACTATCATATTCTCAAACCGGGAGTCCCGAGGCTGCGCAGCCAGTTCCTACGAGTTACATTGGTCCCGTGGGAGGTGTTGGTGCCACCCATGGGGCCGTTCCGTGGCTGTTTCGAGTTTTTGCCCACTAATGCCATGTTTTTAAGGCTAAGTCTAGAATTATGCAAATTATCATCGTATTCTCAAACCGGCAGTCCCGGGGCTGCGCGGCCAGTTCCTACGAGTCACATTGGTCCCGTGGGAGGTGTTGGTGCCACCCAATGGGCCGTTCGGGGGCTGTTTCGAGTTTCCCCCTCTAACGCCATGTATTGCCTAAGTCTAGAAATATGCAAATTGTCATCGTATTCTCAAATTGGGAGTCCCGGGGCTAAGCGTACAGTTCCTACGAGTCACATTGGTCCCGTGGGAGGTGTTGGTGCCAACCACGGGGCCGTTCGGGGGCTGTTTCGGGTTTTCATTCACTAACGCCATGTTTTTAAGCCTAAGTCTACATTTATACAAATTACCATCGTATTCACAAACCGGGAGTCCTAGGGCTACGCGAATAGTTCCTATAAGTCACATTGGTCCCGTAGGAGGTCTTGGTGCCACCCACGGGGACATTCAGGGGGCTATTTCAAGTTTTCACCAACTAACATCGTGTTTTTAAGCCTAAGTCTAGAATTATGCAAATTATCGTTGTATTCTGAAACCGGGAGTCCGGCGGCTACGCGGTCAGTTCCTACGAGTTACGTTGGTCCCGTGGGAGGAGTTGGTACCACCCACGAGGCCGTTCAGGGGCTGTTTTCGGTTCCCCCCTCTAACGTCATGATTTGCCTGAGTCTAGAAAGATGCACATTATCATCGTATTATCAAATCGAGAGTCCCGGGGCTGCGCGACCAGTTCCTACGAGTTATATTGATCCCGTGGGAGGTGTTGTTGCCACCCACGGGGCCGTTCGGGGGCTGTTTGGAGTTTTCACCCACTAACGCCATGTTTTTATGGCTAAGTCTAAAATTATGCAAATTATCATCGTATTCTCAAACCGGCAGTCCTGGGGCTGCACGGCCAGTTCCTATAAGTTACATTGGTCCCGTGGGAGGTGTTGGTGCCACCCACGGGGCCGATCAGAGGCTGTTTCAAGTTTCCTCGTCTAACGCCATGTTTTGGCTAAGTCTAAAAATATGCAAATTATCATCGTATTCTCAAACCGGGAGTCCCGGGGCTGCGCGGACAATTCCTACGAGTTACATTGGTCCCGTGGGAGGTGTTGGTGCCACCCACGTGGCCGTTCGGGGGCTGTTACGGGTTTTCATCCTCTAACGCCATGTTTTTAAACCTAAGTCTAGAAAGATTCAAATTATTATCGTATTCTCAAACCGTGAGTCTCAGGGTTGTGCAACCAGTTTCGAAGAGTTACATTGGTGCCGTGGAAGGTGTTAGGCCACCCACGGGGCCGTTCAGAGGCATTTTTGTGTTTTCACCCAATAATGCCATGTTTTTAAGCCTAAGTCAAGAATTATGCAAATTACCGCCGTATTCTCTAATCGGGAGTCCCGGGGATGCGCGACCAGTTCCTACGAGTCACATTGGTCACGCGCGAGGTCTTGGTGCCACCCACGGGGCCGTTAGGGCGCTGTTTTGGGTTTTCACCCACTAACTCCGTCTTTTTAAGCCTAAATCTTAAACTACGCAAATTAGCATCGTATTCTCAAATGGGGAGTCCCGGGACTGAGCGATCAGTTCCTACGAGTTATGTTGGTCCCATTGGAGGTGTTGGTGCCACCCACGGTGCTGTTTGGGGGTTGTTTTGGGTTTTCACCCACTAACGCCATGTTTTTAAGCCTAAGTCTAGAATTATGTAAATTACCATTGTATTTTCAAACCGTGAGTCCCGGGGCTGCGCGACCAGTTCTTACGAGTTACATTGGTCCCGTGGGAGGTGTTGGTGCCACCCACGGGGCCGTTCGGGGGCTGTTTTAGATTTTCCCCCACTAACGCCATGTTTTGCCTAAGTCTATAGATATGCAAATTATTAATGTATTCTCAAACAGAGAGTCCCGAGGTTGCGCGGCTAGTTCCTATGAGTTACATTGGTCCCGTGGGAGGTGTTAGTGCCACCCACGGGGCCTTTCGGGGGGCTGTTTTGGGTTTTCACCCACTTACGCCATGTTTTTAATTTTAAGTCTCGAATTATGTAAATTACCATCGTATTATCAAACCGGGAGTCCTGGGGCAACGCGACCAGTTCCTACGAGTCACATTGGTCCCGTGGGAGGTGTTGGTGCCTCCCACGGGGAAGTTCGGGGGCAGTTTCAGGTTTTCATCCAATAACGCCATTTTTTAAACCCTAAGTCTAGAATTATACAAATTACCATTGTATTCTGAAACCGGGAGTCCGGCGGCTACGCGGTCAGTTCCTACGAGTTACGTTGGTCCCGTGGGAGGAGTTGGTACCACCCACGAGGCCGTTCAGGGGCTGTTTTCGGTTCCCCCCTCTAACGTCATGATTTGCCTGAGTCTAGAAAGATGCACATTATCATCGTATTATCAAATCGAGAGTCCCGGGGCTGCGCGACCAGTTCCTACGAGTTATATTGATCCCGTGGGAGGTGTTGTTGCCACCCACGGGGCCGTTCGGGGGCTGTTTGGAGTTTTCACCCACTAACGCCATGTTTTTATGGCTAAGTCTAAAATTATGCAAATTATCATCGTATTCTCAAACCGGCAGTCCTGGGGCTGCACGGCCAGTTCCTATAAGTTACATTGGTCCCGTGGGAGGTGTTGGTGCCACCCACGGGGCCGATCAGGGGCTGTTTCAAGTTTCCTCGTCTAACGCCATGTTTTGGCTAAGTCTAGAAATATGCAAATTATCATCGTATTCTCAAACCGAGAGTCCCGGGGCTGCGCGGACAATTCCTACGAGTTACATTGGTCCCGTGGGAGGTGTTGGTGCCACCCACGTGGCCGTTCGGGGGCTGTTACGGGTTTTCATCCTCTAACGCCATGTTTTTAAACCTAAGTCTAGAAAGATTCAAATTATAATCGTATTCTCAAACCGTGAGTCTCAGGGTTGTGCAACCAGTTCCGAAGAGTTACATTGGTCTCGTGGAAGGTGTTAGGCCACCCACGGGGCCGTTCGGAGGCATTTTTGTGTTTTCACCCAATAATGCCATGTTTTTAAGCCTAAGTCAAGAATTATGCAAATTACCGCCGTATTCTCTAATCGGGAGTCCCGGGGATGCGCGACCAGTTCCTACGAGTCACATTGGTTACGCGCGAGGTCTTGGTGCCACCCACGGGGCCGTTCGGGCGCTGTTTTGGGTTTTCACCCACTAACTCCGTCTTTTTAAGCCTAAATCTTAAACTATGCAAATTAGCATCGTATTCTCAAATGGGGAGTCCCGGGACTGAGCGATCAGTTCCTACGAGTTATGTTGGTCCCATTGGAGGTGTTGGTGCCACCCACGGTGCTGTTTGGGGGTTGTTTTGGGTTTTCACCCACTAACGCCATGTTTTTAAGCCTAAGTCTAGAATTATGTAAATTACCATTGTATTTTCAAACCGTGAGTCCCGGGGCTGCGCGACCAGTTCTTACGAGTTACATTGGTCCCGTGGGAGGTGTTGGTGCCACCCACGGGGCCGTTCGGGGGCTGTTTTAGATTTTCCCCCACTAACGCCATGTTTTGCCTAAGTCTATAGATATGCAAATTATTAATGTATTCTCAAACAGAGAGTCCCGAGGTTGCGCGGCTAGTTCCTATGAGTTACATTGGTCCCGTGGGAGGTGTTAGTGCCACCCACGGGGCCTTTCGGAGGGCTGTTTTGGGTTTTCACCCACTTACGCCATGTTTTTAATTTTAAGTCTCGAATTATGTAAATTACCATCGTATTATCAAACCGGGAGTCCTGGGGCAACGCGACCAGTTCCTACGAGTCACATTGGTCCCGTGGGAGGTGTTGGTGCCTCCCACGGGGAAGTTCGGGGGCAGTTTCAGGTTTTCATCCAATAACGCCATTTTTTAAACCCTAAGTCTAGAATTATACAAATTACCATTGTATTCACAAACCGGGAGTCCCACGACTGCGCGTTCTGTTCCTACGGGTTACGTTGCTCTCGTGGGAGGTGTTGGTGCCACCCACAGTGCCGTTTGGGGGCTTTTTTGGGTTTTCTCCCGCTAAAGCCATATTTTTCCTAAGTCTAAAAATATGGAAATTATCATCGTATTCTCAAATTAGGAGTCCCGGGGATGCGCGGCATGTTCCTACGAGTTACATTGGTCCCGTGGGAGGTGTTGGTGCCACCCACGTGGCCGTTCGAGTGCTGTTACGGGTTTTCATCCTCTAACGCCATGTTTTTAAGCCTAAGTCTAGAAATATTCAAATTATCATCGTATTCTCAAATCGGGAGTCTCAGGGTTGTGTGACCAGTTCGGACGAGTTACATTGGTCCAGTCGGAGGTGTTGGTGCCACCCACGGGGTCGTTCAGGGGCTGTTTCTGATTTTCACCCACTAACGCCATTTTTTTAAGCCTAAGTCTAGAATTATGCAAATTACCATCGTATTCTCGAACCGGGAGTCCCGGGGCTGAGCGGACAGTTCCTACGAGTTACATTGGTCCCGTGGGAGCTCTTGGTGCCACCCATTGGACGGTTCGGGGGTTGTTTTGGGTTTTCACCCACTAACGTCATGTTTTTAAGCCTAAGTCTAGAAATATGCAAATTATCATCGTATTCTCAAATCGGGAGTCCCGGGGCTGCGCGACCAGTTTCTACGAGTCATATTGGTCCTGTGGGAGGTGTTGGTGCCACCCACAGGGCCGTTCGGGGGCTGTTTCAGATTTTCACCCACTAATGCCATGTTTTTAAACCTAAGTCTACATTTAGGCAAATTACCATCGTATTCACAAATCGGGAGTCCCGAGGCTACGCGACCGGTTCCTACGAGTCACATTGGTCCTGTGGGAGGTGTTAGTGCCACCCATGGGGCCATTCGGGGGCTATTTCGGGTTTTCACTCACTAACGCCGTGTTTTTAAGCCTAAGTCTAGAATTATGCAAATTACCGTCGTATTCTCAAACTAGGAGTCCCGCGGCTGCGTGGTCAGTTCCTATGAGTTACGTTGGACCCGTGGGAGGTGTTGGTGCCACCCATGAGCCCATTCTGGTTTTCACCCACTAACGCCATTTTTTTTAAGCCTAGGTCTAGAATAATGTAAATTGCCATCGTATTCTCAAACCGAGAGTCCCGGAGCTGCACGGACAGTTCCTACGAGTTACATTACAACCGTGAGAGGTGTTGGTGCCACCCACGGGGCCGTTCCGGGGCTGTTTCGGATTTTCCCCCACGAACGCCATGTTTTACCTAAGTATATAAATATGCAAATTATCATCGTATTCTCAAACCGAGAGTCCCGGGGATGCGCTCCCAGTTCCTGCAAGTTACATTGGTCCTGTGGGAGGTGTTGGTGCCACCCACGGGGCCGTTGAGGATCTATTTTGGGTTTTCCCCCACTAACGCCATGTTTTTAAGCCTAAGTCTTGAAATGTACAAATTATTATCGTATTCTCAAACCGAGAGTCCCGGGGTTGCACGGCCAGTTCCTACGAATCACATTGGTCCTGTGGGATGTGTTGGTGCCTTCCACGACACCGTTCGGGGGTTATTTCCGATTTTCACCCACTATTGTCGTGTTTTTAAGCCTAAGTCTAGAAATATGTAAATTACAGTCGTATTCTCGAATCAGACGTCCCGCGGCTGCGCGGTCAGTTCCTACGAGTTACGTTGGTCCCTTGGGAGGTGTTGGTTCCACCCACGGGACCGTTCGGTAGATGTTTCTAGTTTTCACCCACTAACGCCATGTTTTTAAGGCTAAGTCTAGAATTATACAAATTATCATCTTATTCTCAAACCGAGAGACCCGGGGCTGCGCGACCAGTTCCTAAGTGTTACATTAGTTGCTTGGGAGGTGTTGGTGCCACCCACTGGGCCATTCGGGGGCTAGTTTGGGTTTTCCCCCTCTAATGCCATGTTGTGCCTAAGTTTATAAATATTCAAATTATCATCTCAAACCGGGAGTCCCGGGGCTGCGCGACTAGTTCCTACGAGTTACATTGGTCCCGTGGGAGGTGTTTGTGCCACCCACGGGGTCGTTCGGGGGCTGTTTTAGATTTTCCCCCTCTAACTCCATGTTTTTAAGCCAAAGTTAACAATTATGCAAATTATCATCGTAATCTCAAATCGGGAGTGCCGGGGTTACGCGGCCAGTTCCAACGAGTTACATTGGTCCCGTGGAAGGTGTTAGGCCACCACGGGGCCGTTCGGAGGCATTTTTGGGTTTTCACCCACTAATGCCATGTTTTTAAGCCTAAGTCTAGAATTATGAAAATAACCATCATATTCTCAAACCGGGAGTCCCCAGGCCGCATGGCCGTTTCCTACGAGTCACATTGGTCCACCCACAGGGCCGTTCGGGGGATGTTTCGGGTTTTCACCCACTAACACCATGTTTTTAAGCCTAAGTCTAGAATTATGAAAATTACCATTGTATTCTCAAATTGGGAGTCCCGGGGCTGCGCAACCAGTTCCTACGAGTCACACTGGTCTCGTGGGAGGCGTTGGTGCCACCCACGGGGAAGTTCGAGGGCAGTTTCAGGTTTTCATCCAATGACGCCATGATTTTAACCCTAAGTCTAGAATTATGAAAATTACCATTATATTCTCAAACCGAGAGTCCTGCGGCTGCGCGATCAGTTCCTACGAGTTACATGGGTCCCGTGGGAGGTGTTGGTGCCACCCACGAGGCCGTTCGGGGGCTGTTTTGAGTTTTCACCTACTAACACTGTGTTTTTAAGTATAAGTCTAGAATTATGCAAATTACTATCGTATTCTCAAACCAGGGGTCCCGCCGCTGCGTGACCAGTTACTACGAGTCAGATTGATCCCGTGGGATGTGTTGGTGCCACCCACTGTGCCGTTCGGGGGCTTTCTTGGGTTTTCTTCCACTAAAGCCATGTTTTGCCTAAGTCTAAAAATTTGGAAATTATCATCGTATTCTCAAATTGGGAGTCCTGGGGATGCGCGGCCAGTTCCTACGAGTTACATTTGTCCCGTGTGAGGTGTTAGGCCACCCACGGGGCCGTTCGGAGGCATTTTTGGGTTTTTACCCACTAATGCCATGTTTTTAAGCCAAAGTCTAGAATTATGCAAATTACCGTCGTATTCTCAAACCGGGAGTCCCGGGGCTGCGCCGCCAGTTGCTACAAGTCACATTGGTCCCGCGCGAGGTCTTGGTGCCACCCACGGGGCCGTTCGGGGGCTGTTTTGGGTTTTCACCCACTAACTCCCTCCTTTGAAGCCTAAATCTTGAATTACGCAAATTAGCATTGTATTCTCAAATGGGGAGTCTCAGGGCTGTGCGATCAGTTCCTACGAGTTACGTTGGTCCCGTGGGAGGTGTTGGTGCCACCCACGGTGTTGTTCGGGGGTTGTTTAGGGTTTTCACCCATTAACGCCATGTTTTTAAGCCTAAGTCTAGAATTATGTAAATTACCGTCGTATTCTCAAACCGTGAATCCCAGGGCTGCGCGGCCAGTTCCTTCGAGTTACATTGGTCCCGTGGGAGGTGTTGGTACCACCCAAGGGGCCGTTCGGGGGTTGTTCCAAGTTTTCCCCCACTAACGCCACGTTTTTCCTTAGTCTATAATTATGCAAATTATTATTGTATTCTCAAACCGAGAGTCCCGAGGTTGCGCGGCTAGTTCCTATGAGTTACATTGGTCCCGTGGGAGGTGTTGGTGTCCCCCACGGGGCCATTCGGGGGGCTGTTTTGGGTTTTCACCCACTAACACCATGTTTTTAAGCCTAAGTCTCGAATTACGTAAATTACCATCGTATTCTCAAACTGTGAGTCCCGAGGTTGCGCGACTAGTTCCTACGATTCACATTGGTCCCGTGGGAGGTGTTGGTTCCACCCACGGGGAAGTTCGGGGGCAGTTTCAGGTTTTCATCCAATAACGCCTTGTTTCAAATCCTAATTCTAGAATTATACATATTACCATTGTATTCTTAAACTGGGAGTCCCACGGCTGCGCGGTTAGTTCCTACAAGTTAGGTTGGTCCCGTGGGAGGTGTTGGTGCCACCCACGAGGCCGTTCGGGGGCTGTTTTGAGATTTCACCCACTAACACCGTGTTTTTAAACCTAAGTCTAAGATTATGCAAATTACTGTCGTATTCTCAAATCGTGAGTCTCGGGGCCACACGGCCAGTTCCTACGAGTCACATTGGTCCCGCGCGAGGTCTTTGTGCCACCCACGGGATCGTTCGGGGGCTGTTTTGGGTTTTCACCCACTAACTCCGTCTTTTTAAGCCAAAATCTCGAATTATGCAAATTAGCATTGTATTCTCAAATGGGGAGTCCCGGGGCTACGCGATCAGTTCCTACGAGTTGTGTTGGTCCCGTGGGAGGTGTTAGTGCCACCTACGGTGCTGTTCGGGAGTTGTTTCGAGTTTTCACCCACTAACGTCATGTTTTTAAGCCTAAGTCTAGAATTATGCAAATTACCATCGTATTCTCAAACCGTGAGTCCCGGGGTTGCGCGGCCAGTTCCTACGAGTTACATTAGTCCCGTGGAAGGTGTTGGTGCCATCCACGGGGTCGTTCGGGGGCTGTTTCGGGTTTTCCCCCTCTAACTCCATGTTTTAAGCCAAAGTCTACAAATATGCAAATTATCATCGTATTCTCAAATGGAGAGTGCCAGGGTTGCGCAGCCAGTTCCTACAAGTCACATTGGTGCCGTGGAAGGTGTTAGGCCACCCACGGGGCCGTTCGGAGGCATTTTCGAATTTTCACCCCCTAATGCCATGTTTTTAAGCCTAAGTATAGAATTATACTAATTACCATCGTATTCTCAAACCGGGAGTCCCCGAGGTGCGCGGCTAGTTCCTACGATTCACATTGGTCCCGTGTCAGGTCTTGGTGCCACCCACGGGGCCGTTCGGGTGCTGTTTTGGGTTTTCACCCACTAACTCAGTCTTTTTAAGCCTAAATCTCAAATTATGCAAATTACGGTCGTATTCTCAAATGGGGAGTCTCGGGGCTGCGCGATCAGTTCCTACGAGTTACGTTGGTCCCATGGGAGGTTTTGGTTCCACCCATGGTGCTGTTCGGGGGTTGTTTCGAGTTTTCACCCACTAACACCGTGTTTGTAAGCCAAAGTCTAGAATTATGCAAATTACCGTCGTGTTCTCAAACCGTGAGTCCCGAGGCTGTGCGGCCAGTTCCTACGAGTTACATTGGTCCTGTGAGAGGTGTGGGTGCCACCTATGGGGCCGTTCGAGGGCTGTTTCAGGTTTTCTCCCACTAACGCCATGTTTTTCCTAAGTCTATAAATACGCAAATTTTTATTGTATTCTCAAACCGAGAGTTCCGAGGTTGCGCGGCTAGTTCCTATGAGTTACATTGGTCCCGCGGGTGGTGTTGTTGCCACCCACGGGGCCGTTCGGGGGCTGTTTCGGGTTTTCACCCACTAACGCCATGTTTTTAAGCCTAAGTCTAGAATTATGTACATTACCATCGTATTCTCAAACCGAGAGTCCCGGGACTGCGCGACCAATTCTTACGAGTCACATTGGTCTCGTGGGAGGTGTTGGTGCCACCCACGGGGAAGTTCGGGGCAGTTTAAAGTTTTCATCCAATGACGCCATGCTATTAACCCTAAGTCTAGAATTGTGCAAATTACCATTGTATTCTAAAACCGGGGGTCCCGCGGGATGTGTTGGTGACACCCACGAGGCCGTTCGGGGGCTGTTTCGAGTTTTCATCCACTAACACCGTGTTTTTAAGCTTAAGTCTAGAATTATCTAAATTACTATCGTATTCTCAAACCAGGAGTCCCGACACTGCACGGCCAGTTCCTACGAGTTACATTGATCCCGTGGGATGTGTTGGTGCCACCCACGGTGCCGTTCGGGAACTTTTTTGGGTTTTCTCCCACTAAAGCCATGTTTTGCCTAATCTGAAAATATGGAAATTATCACCGTATTCTCAAATCAAGAGTCTCGTGGATGCGCGTCCAGTTCCTACGAGTTACATTGGTCCCGTGGGAGGTGTTGGTGCCACCCACGTGGACGTTTGGGGGATGCTTCGGGTTTTCATCCTCTAACGCCATGTTTTTAAGCCTAAGTCTAGAAATATATAAATTATCATCGTATTCTCAAATCGGGAGTCTCAGGGTTGTGCGACCTGTTCTAACGAGTTACATTGGTCTAGGGGGACGTGTTGGTGCCACCCACGGTGCCGTTCGGGGGTTGTTTCTGGTTTTCAACCACTAACGCCATGTTTTTAAGCCTAAGTCTAGAATTATTCAAATTACCGTCGTATTCTCAAACCGAGAGTCCCAGGGTTGTACGACCTGCTCCTACGAGTCACATTGATCCCGTGGGAGGTGTTGGTGCCACCCACGGGGCCGTTCGGGGGCTATTACGAGTTTTCACCCACTAATATCGTGTTTTTAAGCCTAAGTCTATAATTATGCAAATTACCGTCGTATTCTCAAATCGGGAGTCTCGCGGCTGCGCGATCAGTTCCTACGAGTTACATTGGTCTCGTGGGAGGTGTTTGTCCCGTCCAAGGTGTTGGTGAAACTCACGGGGGGTTTCGGGTTTTGACCCACTAACGCTATGTTTTTATGCCTAAGTCTAAAAATATGCAAATTATCGTCGTTTTCTCAAACCGAGAGTCTCATGATCGTGCGGTCAGCTCCTACGAATTACATTGGTCCTGAGCAAGGTGTTGGTGCTAGTCACAGGGCCGTTTGGGACTGTTTTGGGTTTTTACCGTCTAACGCCATGTTTTTAAGCCTAAGTCTAGAAATATGCAAATTATCATCGTATTCTAAAACCAGAGTCCCGTGATCGCGCGGTCAGTTCCTACAAGTTACATTGGTCTCATGTGAGGTGTTGGTGCCACTTACAGGGTCGTTCGGGGGATGTTTTGTGTTTTCTCCCGCTAACACTATGTTTTCAAGCCTATGTCTAGAAATATGCAAATTATCATCATTTTCTCAAACCGGGAGTCCCGTGAAATCGCGGTAAGTTCCAACGAGTTATGTTTGTCCCGTGCGAGGTGTTGGTGCAAATCACGGGGCCGTTCAGGGGTTGTTTTAGGTTTTTACCCGCTAACGCCATGTTCTTATTCCTAAGTATAGAAATATGCTATTTATCATCATTTTCTCAAACCGAGAGTCTCGTGATTGCGCGGTCAGTTCCTACGAGTTATATTGGTCCCATGCGAGGTGTTGGTACCACTCACGGGGCCGTTCATGAGATGTTTCTAGTTTTTACCCGCTAATACCATGTTTTTATGCCTAAGTCTAGAAATATTCAAATTATCATTGTATTCTCAAACCGGGAGTCTCTTGATTGCGCGGTCAGTTCCTATGAATTGCATTGGTCCCGTGCGAGGTGTTGGTGCCACTCACCGAGATGTTTGGGTATGTACTGGGTTTTTACCTTCTAATGTCATGTTTTTATGTCTATGTCTAGAAATATGCAAATTATCGTCGTTTTATCAAACCGAGAGTCCCGTGATCGCGCGGTCAGTTCCTACGAGTTACATTGGTCCCGTGTGAGGTGTTGGTGGCACTCATGGAGCCGTTCGGGCGATGTTTCATGTTTTCACCCCCTAACGCCATGTTTTTATGCCCAAGTCTAGAAATATGCAAAGACTATGATATTCGATCAGTTAGGGAGAAGCTTAATAAGGTGTGTGACCACTACTTCACATTTTTCTTGCTAATTTATGAAAAGACTATGATATTATGTTATTCCATTCTTTTATAAGATACAATCAAGTGTTGAGTGTCTATAACTAACTATCATTTTACTCACCTATTGAAGATCTTGTCATCTAGCACATAAATTTAGTGAAGTCAAGCCACGAGGAGCAGGCATCAAACAAATAAAGCCACAACCTTTACTCACAAATAAACATATCGAATAATCAAAGTTCACAAGACAAAATGACGACACATACGTATAAGTTGAATAAAGCATACCAGATTGAAATGATTTTCACATTTCCTCTCAATTATCTGCAACCAAAAGAGAGAAAACTATTAAAACTTATCTATCTGAACTCGTAATAGAAGCGAAAGGAAAGTTAAATTCACCATTAAACACATTCTCATACAAGTTATCCAAGACAATTACCTGAAGAACCTTGTACATACATGCTTTTGGGCGACGAGAAAAACATCCAAACACAACTGGGCATGGTCTAAACTGTAATACCCCGTATTTTCTGTGATATTTATTTTTGGGGATTAATTGAATTAAATGTCTATTAATTGGAAATTAATCCGGATAAAAATATTAACGAGATGTGAGTTAGTATTTTATTATAATGTGTATACTTGGCATTATATGAATATTGGTAATATTGAAATTGTCGTGAGATTTAAATACGGCAATTTGGGAATTTTGCTTGACGCGTGTGACCGCCACGTCATGGTATTTTGTTATTAAATTAAAAAGTGAATTTTAGTTCCATTAACCGTATGGTCGTTTTGAGTGCGCCAACGCGTCCGGAAGGGTCGAGATAGTCAGAAAACACTAGCCGGAAGTTTAGTTTGGGTCCCGGGGTATTTTTGGGCCATACCGGCATCATAAAGGGTATTTTGGTAATTTACATTTTTGGGAATTAAAAAGTGACGAAAATAGAAATTACAATCTGACTATTTCCTTAACCCACTTAACCCACTAACTACACTATGGGACATCATGGACTACGGGAGAAGTTGATATACCATTCTAACTTACCAAAAACCATAACACACCTCCATACTCCATTATCTTCAACCTTGGGAAGAGCTTGAGAGAGAGAGAGAAGGAAGAGAATTCTGCAGAAAAACAGAGGGAGAACAACCTAACTTCAAGATTCTACACCAAATTCTGAGATAAATTAAGGCAAGTGATTTAAACTCTTTTGATTTAAGATATGTTTCCATGTTTAGGATTTTTCGAAATTGATTTTGGGAGATAAATTAGACCCATGAATTGGAAGTTAAAGGCCATGATTTATGTAGGAATTGCATGTAGTATATTCTGGACGAATTTATATGTTATAAACAGAACCTTGATGATCTAAAAGTGGTATTAGAAGAAGTTTAATGATATTCTTGAATGGAAGAATTCTGGAAATTATTTTGATGTAGTTTTGATCTAAACCAAGCCTTTAAATGATGAATTATGGGACTTAGAATGTAAATACTGTTGTAGGATGATAGTATAATGTTATAGTAACCTTGTCTTGGAGTTTCATGCTTAAAAATGGAGTTTTGGGACGAAACTGTAACTGCAAAATGAAGCAGCCCGTAACAGACCTGGTGCAATCGATCGATCGACATTCATCAGTTGATCGATCGACCACCATCGATCGATCGAAGGTAAAGGTCGATCGATCGACCTTCCCAGAATGAATAAAGTTTTCCCTTAATTGAATTTTTAATGGTGTTAACCCTTGATTAATATTATTGGAGACATTGTGAATACCCTTTACTTTAAGGAAGACCAGTAGGCATGATTATGAGATTGGACTTTTATTAGAATTTAACTTGAGGAATTATTCTAAATAAATGAAATTCGTTATGTGAGATAATATTTGGGTTAATAGTACAAATTTGAATAATTTGATGAAATAAGGTTTGGGGCAGAAGTAAAGACCTTAGGTATAAAGATGTTATATGTGGGAATTATGGGAACTTAATAGTCTATTTGAGATAGGTTTTAAGTTTAAGAAATTACGACGTGAGACGTGTCGACTATTTAATTTATATATTATCGGGATACTTGAAATATTTGAATTTGGAATAATGGTATAATGATGTGGAGTATACCTTTATTAATATTGAGATATCTAAGATGTGTGAATGCTTCGTATATAATTTTATGTGTATGACATACCTACCATACTTGCTATCACGGGAGGTTTACGTTCGCTTAGGGCCTTCTTATCCTTGTGTTGCCCGGATTTAGATTGGTTACCTCGATGAACACAGATCATAGAAGGACTTATTGTGATATTAATAAGTCTGCTGATCGTGGGAGCGTAGGTATGTGCGTGACCCATGTGAGGGTGACTGTGTTCGCCTCCACTATTTGTGATGTTGTTATCTGAACGATTCCTGAGAGATTCGGAATGCGTGATCCTTATGTACGTGATGTACCGGGATGGATAGCAGAGTATGTGTGCACCGCAGCTTAGCCCTTGGGTGCTTGTATTGTATATTTATGATGTGAAAACCTACGGTTATATGAGAAGGAATTTACTATGTTAAATTGTGAGTATAGTTATGGTAATGTTTTGAAAAGATAAAAAGGGAACTTTTATCAATAAATGGTTTTGTTAATAATTGGGAATCCGGGGATTAAAGTAGAACTCTCTATTTAATTGTTAAGGTTGGAAATTAAACGTGAACCAAGTAGTACTGTTAGAAACTCTTTAGATAGTTATGAGATAACACATGAATGGGTACAGGAATGTTATGAGTGCATAGTTAGACGAGAGGTGAGTATATCATGTGAGAGCACGTCCTAACATGTACTTTGCATATACTGTTTTAAATGTTTTTAAAGCACTTGCAGGTTTTTAAAATATCTCCACATTCGGGCTCTGACCCGTTTGCTTTCAAATCTATTTTCTTTTGTAAAACCATTTTAGGTGCCCGGCCACAAGGACACCATGCATAGGATTCTTACTCAGATGACGAGCTGTAGCTGCTTGTGGATGCTACAGGGATTTGCTTTTAGACGCTTATATCTTTTGGATTCCTTATTCAGTATTCCTCAGTTGTAGGGCATGTTGCCCAAATTCTATTAGATACATTTCCATTTCAGTTTTTCAGACTTTGGCATGTATTCATTCAGTATTCGGTATTTCATTATTTACTTCAGTTGTGGGATTGTGTTATGAGGAGTTTTTCCTCCATATTTATTTATATCATGTGACGGTTATTCTATTTACTTCATTATGGTGAATGGTTTTATTATTCTTTTTACACTTGTTGCATGTTAATCAGACTTTAATTAAAATTTGGCAACTTACTTTTTAAATACTAGGTGGTTAGTAATAATAAAAATGTTTTCGACAGTGATGCTATTAACTGAGCCAACTTGGCATTTTTGATTTAATTTAATAAAGGAGTAGCTACCCGGTATTTAATTAGTCGGGGTGCCACATAAACATTAGCTAATTTTTATACAAATGAAAAAAGAGTTATGAGTAACCTTAAAATCATTCAACGTTTGCACACAATCGACTTTAGTTTCAACAAATAAAAAATGGAAATAAGAGTGCCAAAATTATTTTAGATATTGCATTACTGTTTACTACTACCAAAAAAATTATACCAAAGCTTCTCTGGTAAGGAGGTCAATTATTCTGCTTTGACTAGAAAGAATTTACGAAAATTAAAAATCACACCAAATCGCTGAAATAGCTCCTGCAAAAAGATTAAGATCATTTGAAAAACTTACGAATAGCCATATTTGCTATATTTATAAAACTATAATAATTATTATGGAAAACTTAGTAATATCCATATTTGCTAATATGGGCTAATATCCTTTAATTTCATCTTCTTCCTAAAATCAATGAACAACATATTCAATATCAAAAGCATTTGTGTGTCAGTCTAGAATTATCCTAAAAAATAACGACAGGCATATAACCCCCAATAGAATGTAAAAAAACACTTAATTATATTTGTCAAAACAAAAATTAACGACACGCATATAACCCCAATATAATATGATGACATGAAAATAACCCATAACAATGTCGATGTAATTTTTTTACTTATTAAAAAACCATTTAATTAGATTTTGTAAAAAAAATACAGTATTTTGGGGTTTAGTCCCATGTCCAAAGTTTTTTTAGGCGCTCCTTCCATGTATTTTTTAAATCGTATTTAGTCCCATAACTACTTAAAAACTCCCTCAACCGCCTCTCTTTCTCTCCACTGAGAATGGCACGTGCCTTACAGTTCTTACAATAGGACCTACGACTAAAAAAAATAAAAAGACAGGAGTGGATACAAATAAATCTTTAAAAGTGGGACTAAATATATGTATTTCCAAAAAAAATACAATGTCTAGGGTTTTTAATAATTTTTATAAAAAAAAAATAACCCCAATTCAATTTCTAGGATTTATTGACATATATACATAAATCTATGCATACACACAAATGTAAACATAAATCTATACATAAACACACACACACAGATACACACACAAATATAAATCTATACGCACACACAGAGATATACATAAATATAAATCTATATGCGCACACACAAATATACACAAATAAAAATCTATACATACACACACATCAGTCACAAATCAATAAATCAAAATGCACACACATATACATACAGACACACACACACACACACACACACACACATATCAACCACAAATTAATAAATCGAAATAGCCAAACCTGCTACTGATTGACATATTCTTAGAGCTGAAATTGCAGAAACCCTTAGCCAAAATCGAATAGCCAAAATTGCCCAAACTTGCTACTGATTGACAAAATCGCAAATGCCCAAAAACATACTAGGGTTTGAGAAAAGCACGTTTCCTTTTTTTATGGCGGAACCTGGTCACGGCCAAGAGTCATGACCCATTAGTCCATTACCTGCTACTGATTGATGACTGGTCACGGCCTGAAGCCGTGACCCCCATGTGCGACCAACTTCAGGCCAACAACAAAACCTGCTGCTGATTGACAAATGGTCACGGCCTATAGCCATGACCCCTTGCGCAAACCTTCAATTGAGGGATGGTCACGACCCATAGCCGTGACCCACACCAAGAAATGGTCACGGCCCATAGCCGTGACCCTCGATATGTGATACGCAACCCTTCTTCATCAATCCTAGTGCTTGAATGAGGGATGGTCACGGTCCATAACTGTGACCCACACCCAGAAATGGTCACGACCCTATGTCGTGACCCTCAGTGTGTGTACTCTCTTCTTTGTCATGCCATGGGTCACGAACTTGGGCCGCAACCCATTTGCGACCAAGCTTGAAGGGAATTTTGGCGCGAGTTTGGCGCCAAGATGGTCACGACTTGGTCACAGCCCAAGTTCACGACCACTGTGGTCACGAACTTGGGCCGTGACCACTTCCAGAGCATCGATAATTTAGTGTGGCAATAAATATGCTCACACCAAATATTTAGTGGGTCACGGCCCAAGTCCGCAACCAGCTGGTCGCGGACTTGGGCCGTGACCCACTGGGCGTGACCATTCACAGGATTTGGTATAGTGTAGGGGGCATTTCATACTTTCATGGTGTAAATAGTTTGGTCATCTTCTTTGGTTCAGACTACACTTTGGTTACGTCTTCTTTTATTTCCTCACCAACCTCTTAAAGGGCTCGTAAGTGCGGGTAATATTGTCCTTCAGTAGATGCTCAGATATGAGGATGGAAATTATTCTTCATAATGCTCACTTGTTCCTCCTTTGAGGACCTGTTAGTCATAACAGGGTTATATCTCCATCTCTCAATGAAGCTACTGATCGTTTCCTTGGGATTTTTCTTGAGAAGCTCTAGATGTCTATGTGTGACCTCTAACTCTTAATTTTATTTGTACTGGGACATGAATTTCCAAGATTTTCCCAGCTATGTATTCTGGATTCTTCAAGAGATAAGAACCATTGGAGAACACTTAATGTTAAGGTTTGTTATAACATTTGGGCAGTTATTTCTTTTGAGGCACCGAGAAGGGTCATGGCTCGGTGGTAGTTATGCAGAATCACAATTAGGATCTCTCTCCCCCGAACTTCTCAATGTTTGACATCTTGAACTTTTTTACAAATTTGGCCTTGGGATTGGGATATATGTGGGTGTAGTCCATGTAGTTTCATGAGATTTTGACTAAGTTAAACTTATTTGACAATATTTTGAGGTATTACTTGACCTTGTGAAGTTCTTCTTCTTTAGTGCATTAGCGAATTATCCCCTAGTTAGGAGAGCTTTGAAATCGAGAGTTAAGCAGGCAGCACTCCGTTTGAAGGCGGGACAAGCAAGACATGTTAGTACTCTTTTGGGGCCCAAATAGGCTACGGGCAGTTGGAGTTATAGCAAGAGGAAAGAGGATCTCAGGTTCATAAGCTTCTAGAGTCTGGGCTCGATGTCGTTTCATTTCTTAGACATCAGGTTCAGGGTTATCAATCTTAGAACTAAGTTGAGTTAGGATGGCCATCAGATCTAGCTCAACATTAGGTGCTAGGTCGGCATTCTCCATGGATAACTTATGGAAGTAGATCCCAAATTTGGTCGAAGTAGAGGAAGAAACAGCGAAGCTTCGGGGTGGTTTAACGGAAGATTGAAGCTAATAGTGAGCCAGGCCAAAGTTGGGTATGCGATTGACCTGAGAGGGAAAATGATTTGTGCTATTTGTTTGAAGCAAAAATTATTATTATTGGTATTTTGGATTAGGGATTTTTTTTTCTTTTGAAAATGAACAAAAAAGGAGAAATCTCAGCATGATTACTATTATTAGGGTTTCACTTGTTTTATTTTTTCTTAAATGCAAGAAAAATGTCAAACAGGACTCGAGCATGGATAAATAGGGTTCAAAATATAAGACACATCTTGACTTGTTTCCATGCTCGCAAATAGGGTCCTATTTTAAAAATGGAAGAAATAGCGCAAAAATTTTGGCGGTATGATGACCCAGCATTTCGAAAGAGTTTTGAAAAATAATCGACACACTAATTATGAGTTCCCTAAGACTGGTGCCTCTATGAGGTTTATTCATATGGTGGGTTAGTGGAAGGGTTTCCCCCATTGGCATGACTTCCATGATATACCCCTTGCCTATAAGGTCATTCATTCATTAGTACGAGTGGACAAGCCATTTCATATACATGAGTGTACGTGAAATTCCTTATGATATATCTCGCCAGGACGGTTCATGTGAGAGTGAATTCGATATACTGGACGTACGTGAAGAAGTTCCCTGTTATATGCCTATTGTAGTGAGTTCGATCAAGGGTATGATGCGGGGGAAACCGTTCAATATACATTAAAGGTACGAGTCCAATGGAAGGTGAGAATCATATTTCTTAGGTTAATTGCGCCCCATCAAAGCCGGCACCCATCACCAAGTGACCCCCCAGTACAGGACAAAATTTTGGTCAATATTTCCATGCTCTAGTGATGTAGTTTGCAAAATGCATGAGTCTTTATTATTATCTTATGGAGAGATTTTTTTTATTTGAATGTTATATGAGGGGATTACTTCCACTATGAGGGAGAGCATACAAATATTATGAAGAGTGAAGCTAGGAAAGAGCATGAAGACTATATTAATCATGATGATAGGTATGTATGTGAATATACAAGTGTGTAAATATATGTGCAAAGTAAGAGAGTGACATAGGAATAGTGTGAGTGATCATGTGAATATGTACAAGTGAAAGTGGGTGATAGTGAGCTTAAGCATGGATCAACTACAAGTTGTTTGTGAGATTTGTAAGTGAGCATGGAGATATATATAAATGATAGAAGTGAGGACGTGTGGTAGTGAATCTAATCATGGATAATCTACATGTGGTGTGTAGATCATGTGAGAAGAGGTGAAACTTTATACAAGTGTAAGCGTGTGAAGTGAGCATGTAGAATATAGACAAGTGGATGTAAGGTAAACCATAGTGAGCATGTAAAAGTGAGTGAATAGTGATATAAATACAAGGAGAGAGCATGATGGAGATAATCATGAGATAACAATACAAAAAGTAAGAAAATGAGTAAATGAAACATAAAAGTGGGAGCATATGTACACATGTAGTAAAGGAGGAGAGTAAAGAATAACATTTATGTAGAAATAGAGTATTGTCCTCTAAAACATCCCTAGAGGAGTTGCCACGGTGGCCATCCAGGTCGGATTCCTCCAGCATGGGTTCGGGACCTCGAAGTCGGGATGGTGGGGAGGAAAAAGGAAGGAAAGAAGGCTACATCTTTCTCTCTCTCTCTCTCTCTCTCTCTCTCTCTCTCTCTCTCTCTCTCTATCTATCTATCTATCTATCTATCTATCTATCTATCTATCTATCTATCTATCTCTTTATATCTCTCCTCCATTTTCACGGTCTAGTCTCGAATATATAATTTTCCATCATTAAATGGGGGTAATATGAAGAGATAGAGTCTCCAACATATTTTTGATCAAAATAGGCAAAAGAGTGTCATCGTCTCAAGAGAATGGCATCAAGGTCAAACTGATGAAAGCGAAACAAAATAATTCGAAGGTATAGGGAGTAAGTTACAGAATGGGAAGGTGTTAGGAACCAAATCATCCTTTAGGTCTCTAATAGGCTAATGTTAATCTTCTACTTTTTTTCTCCATGATGTGTGTGTACATGCGTTTAATATAAATAATGGAAGAATGGAATTATCCAACTCCCGTCATATAATGGATGGAGCGGACTCATCCATAGGAGTGTACCCAAAAATAATACCAAAAAATATGATGTAAGTGTTTGTTGAATCACAAATCACTATGGAAGAGTGTGTGTGTATGTCGGACGAGACACGTGTATGTAGGATCCTAAAGCTCAAAAAAGTAGATATAATATAGTATGAGAAATATATCAACATGAAAAAAGAAGGACTCAAATCTCGGAATTATGCCAACACGCCTATGTAGACTAAGGGGTATTAAAGTCCACGTATTTCAAATATAGCATAGGCATGGGATTCAACCAATAAATCCAAATGTAAGACTCCTCTTATTTGTTTTGAGTAAAATGTGTTTAAGAGTCAAAATGTAAGAAAATGGAAGTCTCACTTTTGGAATTTATAGATAAACTCTCTTTTTGTCCTTTTTTTCTATTTTTATGAAAATAGGTTATATGCAACACTACTAGTAAAGAGTGAGGATTAATTGATATGAGATCATGAAGCAAAAGCAAAAAATAAGATATAAGATGAATAATACTAAAATGAATAAACTAGAAAAAGGGGTTGAGAAGTGGACCTCCTTATGGATGCTTTTTATTGAATTTGGAATGCAATTGTGTTGATTTTGAAGTGGTAACGAACTGATGTCGTAAGGTGAGGTAGATAACTAAGTGAGGTAAGGAGGTGAGGCAAGAGAATGTTGGAAATTGGACTTTTTAGGAGAGATAAGGCTCTGATTATGAGGGGAATGCATTTTGATTGCTGAGAGGGGTTTATTTCCAATGGTGACATCATGGCCCTTTTATAGTGGAATTTGGGTCTAAGGGGGTGTCGTTATGTATGGCCTCTTTCTTGCCTATTGGCATGGTTATTGCCTCTCCTAGTAAGGAAAAGAACACCCTACCATTAGGAACGGTCCCTAGGATGCCTATAGGCAGTCCAGAATGAATATTTTGAGAAAATGGGCATCAAATGCAAACCGTAAGTTCAAATCATGTACGACCGTGACTATTTGAAAGAATATTTAAAGGCCTATAGGAATCCATTGTGCCTCTCCCAGGTCCAGAGTTGACCAGAGTCAAACGGGGCTCAGAAGCTCCCAATGGTCTATAAACGAGAGGTTTTTAGAGGAAAATGGGTCGTTCTTCCGAACTGTATGGCCAATTTTCTCACAAAATGAATCGTTGAAAGGGGAATTCAAATCCCTTCAAGAATTCATTAAGACACTCCAAGGTTTGGGGGTTGATCGAAGTCAAATGGGGCTCGAAAGCGCCCGATGGTCTTTATATGGGTGGTTTTTGGAGAAAAAAGGAACATTCATTTGAACGGTAAGGCCAATTTTATACACGAGATGGACCAATAGAATGGGAATTCAGTCCCCTTGGAGATTTCATTAAGCTTCTCTTTAGTCAGAGATTTGACCAAGGTTAAACGGGGCCCGAAAGCGCCTGATGTCCCTTAGGAGTAAAACAGAGCGTTCGTCTTAACTGTGAGGCTGATTCGCACACGAAATGGACCATTAGAAATAGGATTCACAACCCTTCGAGGATCCATTAAGTTTCGCTCAGGTTGGAGAGTTGCCTAGAGTCAAACGGGGTCTAGGATTGCCTTGTGGACTCTAGATCGATATTTAGAGTGAAACGAATCATTTGTCTGAATCATGATACCCATACGCTCATGGAATGGACTGTTGGAAAGGGGATTCAGATCCCTTTATGATTTGATTGAACTTTTCTGAGGTTAGAGAGTTGATCGGAGTCAAAATGGGGCCTGAGAGCACCCGATCGTCTCTAGATTAGTACTGAGAGCATGACCTAGGATTTACGATGAATTGATGAGCGTTAGGGACCTAAGAAGGTGCTTGGTGGGTGATAGGATGGGGTGTCAATAGGAATCACTAAAGGGAATCTCCATGGGTTCATGGTCAGTGAGAAAGGGATTTAAGCAGACCCCACCAAAGTAAAAGATATACTTAAGATGCCGCCACCCCACATGGAGAAAAAAGTGTGAGGATTCTTGGGTAAGCTACATTACATCAGTCGGTTAATCAGTCAACTGGCCTCAATCTAAGAACCCAATTTTAAACTTCTCCGAAAGGACTCAACCAAATTTTAGAATAAGGCTTTCTAAAAAGCATTTGACTAAATCAAATGATACAATAGGGTCTTTGTTGGCCTAATAAATTCAGGAATCTTAAAGGAGAGAGAAATCTATTATGCTAGTCGAAATATGTCTAGGTACTATAACATCCCGCACGCCCGAAAAAGACACACGGCATGCTACTGCGATAAACACTAAACTAAATCCATGAATAATGATTATAGAACATCTAAATTTCACAATTAAAATATAAAAAATCCATAATTTTCTATTTTTCCAATAGTGATTACAATAATGTTCTCTCTCAAAAATACAAAATTCCCCAACTAAAATTACACCACTAATTTTTACATTAAAATAAATAAATCTTCCAATCCAAGGTCTTAAATAAACATCCAAATAAGCCATAGCGTCCCAATCCACGCTAACCTGCCAACTAAAAGAAAATACGAGGAAGTACACAATATGACAGGAATAAATGCTCAAAAATAATTAGCATGGTGACTAAATAGCAACAATACGAATCCGAATATGCAACACTTAAGCATTATATCAATATTAATTTCTTAACAACACATCAATGTGTCACCAGGCCTCACTTCACTGCGCCTATGCATTCTCAAGCATATCCGAATTTTGAAATTTTGGCGAGTGCCCATTCTCCGTGCCATATTAAAATCTCTTAGCATGATTCTCAAATCACAATATAATATATTACAATGAATCAATATTATAGATTCCAATAATTTTTCAGGATTCCAATGAATATCAGAATTCAACATCAGTGCAATAGACACAGAAAACAAAATGGAATACTCTCAAGAGAATTTAGGAGCATATTGTGTAAGTCCCGTACTTCAAAATCATCTCACATATTCAGGCTCAAAAATCATATTGTACCATCACGTTCCTCTCACGAAAATAATGAAATATCCTTCAAGCCCAAATTCGAGAAAACACCAAATAAACCTGCTAATCTAAGGTTGAAATCTTGAATAAGTTTGGGGCTTTGGTTTGTAGACCAAAGGGAGTAATTTTGGAGAGGTCTTCTGGTTGAAAAGTTTGAGAAAAAGTGATTTGAAAAGCCAAGCCAAGAATTTGTTGTGATATATAAAGGATTAAGAGTTTGATTAAGAAAAGAGTTCTAATCACATACAAACACTAAAAAAATTATTTCGGACGATCCGACCGTTGGAATAGGATGAAATTTGGAAAAGGATTAGATGAAGATGAGACTAAGCCATCCAAAAAAATTTGGCTCGATCAGACGGTTCAATAGTTTTAAATATTTTTTTTTGTAGATATTTTTTTGTTTTGAGGACTCTTAGAGAGTATTATGTTAGAGTCTATATATTAAAAATTCAATTAAAACTCCATTTTAATTCAGATTCCAAATCTGTTTGAAAATTTATTTTTCAAATATAAAAACAAACACTTTAAATTATAAAATTTATAAAATCCAAAATTTCATTTTTCTCCGATTTTCAAAATTAATTTAAAAATTCCAATTTAAAAAATTCGGGTTGTTATAGGTACGAAGTTAACTACACTGACTTGGAGAAGGCATGTGTTGCCTTGGTCTGGGTCACACGAAAATTACGGCACTACAGTCTTGCATTCCCTATCAGATTAGTATCCCGAATTGATCCCATAATATATCTTCTAGAGAAACCCACTTTATTTAGCTTATTAACTGTTATTGAATGTTACTAGATGAGTTCGACATTGTGTACGTCATGTAGAAAGCTATGAAATGGAGGGCCATCTCCGATTATCTTACCGACCATCCCACAGAGGGAACCGAAGTTTGGGTATCCAAATTTCCTGATGAAGACATCCTCTTCCCATCTTTGGAGGACTTCAGGTGGTAGATGTTCTTCGACAGAGCTACTAACAAGAAAGGATATGGTATTGATACACTCTTGATCATTCATGATGATTCTCAGAACCCCATTGCCATTAAAATGGGCTTTCCTTCCTTACACTCATAATTTGATAGAATATGAGGCATGCATCATAGGGATCACGATCACCCTCGAGAAAGGAATCAAGAACATGGACATATGTGGAGACTCCACCCTCACTGTTGGACAAATTCTTAGGAAATGAAAATTTAGAGATGGAAGCTACTAACCCTCCATGCCCATCTAGAAGAGATTTACTCCCAATTCAAAGATTTAACCTTCCACTACCTTTCGTGCCCAAAGAATAGCCTAGCCTACGCACTAGCGACCTTAACCTCCATGGTCGATATGCCTAAGGGAATAACAATGGCCCCTTTTTGGTACAAAAACAAGTTACACCCATCAACTACTACCACATCGAGAACATTATAGAGGAATATGTATACATGATAGGGTTCTGGTACTGCGGCATTTGGAGCCTCCTCAAGCATGATAGGTATCCCCTGGAGGCAGACAAGAAAGACCACACGACCCTTGGCAAACTGGTTGCCGAGTTTATCATTAAGACAAGGAACTTTTTAATAAAAACTTCGATGAAACCCACTTTCATTGAATAGTAGGAGTTGGAATTGAAGAAATGAAGTAGAAACTCCATAGTGGATAATACGGCCCCCAACACAAACGGGCACATGCTTGCCAATAAAATCATCCATTAAGGGTACTACTGGACCAGTATGGTCCAAAATTGCATTGCTTATGTTTAGAGATGCCTCAAATTCCAAAGGTTTTGTAACCTTCAGCACTTGACTCCCCATGAGTTATACAACATGACCTTTCTGTAATACCTCGTATTTTTGCGTATTTGGAATTTAATTAATTCGATAAATTATTTGTTTTGTTTAAAATTATGCGTGTGAAATAATTTAATTGAATTAAATAATAATGTGGATATTAAATATTAATCAAGAGAAAGATATACTAATTAATATTATGTGTTAAATTTACTAAGTGAATAGTAAATGATTTATAGAAATTATTATACATCATAATGAGTGATATTAGCGTAAATGAATATATCTCAATCGAGAGTGGCGTGTAGAGTAATTTGAGGTCGAGATAGGTTAATTGTTTAGAGTGACTCGGATGATGATTTTGAGGTCACGAATGATTCTTAAAGGGCCTAAATAGTCGTAATAGTATACCCTGGGGTATTGTTTGGGTCCCGAGACAATTTTAAACTAAGCTAGTAAATGTTTGAGGGTATTTTAGTGATTTCGTAGCCTAGGGTTGACGAAGCTGTGAATTCGCAAGCATTATATCAGCTGGTAGAGGTTGGAGGCTAGGGTTAAAGAGATAAAAAAAACCTAGAGGATCCATTAGAAAAGGAATGGAATCCATTATTGAAGTTTAAAAGAGAGTTCTTGAAGGATTGAAGCTTGCTCTTACACCCTTGTCATTCTTGGAGTATGGATTGGAAGGGAAAACAACCTCTAGCAACACAAAAAAATGAAATCAGACCCTGGTGATCAGAGGCCAGTGGTTATTGGCAATTCTTTTAAAGTTATAATACCCATGTTGTTAGGGTTTCGAAATAATTAATTGATTTGATGTTCTCTGAGGAAGAAACTTATTAGAATGCATGTTTTGGGTTGAAATATCATGTAGTATAATTCAACACCTATAGAAGATAAGAAATCAGAGGGGATGTATGAAACTGCATGAATTTAATCTGGGTTTTATGTGTATATAATGGAGAACATAGAAATATTGGGTGTTGATGGTTAGATGAGTTAATCCCTTCTTTAATTGAAATCATGATGTTTTGATGCTAAACTTACATTGGAAATCATCCTGTTACATGTAGAAAACATTTGGGATAACTACTTTTAAGTTTGGTATGAAATCATGAAAGTTTTTTTAAAAACAAATGTGAAAACGCACTTGCCTAAGGAAGAAGATGAAACAACAGGTTTTCAAATTGATTCGGCCAAGAGGCGAACCGATTCAGAAATCAAATCGATTTGGCCGCCTGGTGAATCGATTTGTTTTCTAAGAAAATGTGAGAATTTACTTTTTAAGCCTAGAAACTATTAAATTATTATCGATTAACCTTTTGGGACACGGTTAAAATATAATGAGGTACTTGTTATACTATAGTAGATCTATGATAGGGTTGTGGCTTAGCCTTAGTGAGAGAATGAAGACGAGGATTAAACGAGTTTATATTGTGACGTAATTAATTCAAGAGAGTGCAAATGAATTATAGAAATCTCAAGTGAACTTAATATGTAGACTAGTAGTGTATGATAGAGTTAACTATTGAAATGACATAGGGGTAACTAAGACCGTTAGAGTAGAGAATAATACTCAGTAAAATACAATAATTAGAATAATCTTTAATTAAAAGTACGATGAGTATTCAAGTGATATATACTATGTATGAAAGATAAAGTTTTGCTTGCGTATGGCTACTGCATATATATATATATATATATATATATATATATATATATATATATATATATATATATATTAGGTTGTGTGAATACCTATTATATGGTTGATATTATATGTCAGCATACCTAGATGCTTGCTATCACGGAGGTCCCGCGCAGTGGGTGATTTCACCTTGACGATTCCAATGAGGTTTGAATGAGTGTCACGGGACATATAACTTAAAGCGGACCATTATTGGGTGAATATAATGGTATTGGTGTGTCGTTTGGCTACGTTAGGTATATGCGTAGTCCACGGCTTAGAACTATGTTCGCCTCCAATACGTGATTAGTAGATTTTGGGTTCGAGTATACATACTGAATAAATTGTCCTTAATGTAGTGAGTGATACATGGACTTGACAACAAAGAATGCCCTTATTAATGGTAGTCATTATAAGATACACCATAATCGTATATATTAGTGTGAAAAATATATACAAAAGAGAATATACTACTTGTGTGTGATAGTAGACAGTAGATTTGGGATATCCTGGAAGTAAATTAAGTATAGAGGCTTAATTTAATGATAAGATGAAAATTTGTGCGAGTGTTAATTACAACTCTTATAACGAATGAAAATCATTAACTATTGAATAGCGTGATGTATGGGCAGCATGAGGGTTTAAACATGTCGTAAGTCAGAAAGTTACTTATGTCAGTTATCTTGTGTAGTAAAGCTAGGTGGGCTAAGTAGAGAACGTTAGGTATGCACAATAGTTGAGAGGTGAGGAAACTCAAGAGAGATTACGTGAACCTAACATGTGTAACTAATAACTGATTTCATATTGTGATAATCACTTGCTAAATATTTTCTTAATGCTTTGGGTTCTAACCCTTGCTATAAATCTTTTCCAAACCTTTTAGGTGTCTAGCCACAGGGATGCCAGACTTAACGATTCTTCATAGGGATGTATAGTTGCAGCACTATGGAGTCTTGTTGGGTTTTGATTAGACATTTTTGTCTTTCATTCCTAGTGTAGGAGTTATTTTCAATATTTTTGTTGGGTATGTTGTCCCATTTAGACTCTATTTATTGCATTATTTAATTCAGACAATATTTTGAGATTCATTTATCACCTGCTGAATTTCTATGGGTTTTGGACTTCTTACCCGATGGTTTATTCGGTAAGACGTTATTTATTTATTTATTCACTTTTGGTGATTTGAACTCGAGCTTTGTGTGAATGGTTTAAATTCAGTTTTTCCTGTATATTATTATTATTTGTTTATTAAAAGATAAAATTAGCACCATTTTAATTAACTAATAGGTGATTAGTAATTAATATGGTATTCGATAGTGATGCTAAGAATGTACCAAATGAGAAACTTATTTTTAATTTAATAGACTGATCACCCGGTATTTAATTAGGCGGGGTGTCATAGATGGTATCAGAGCATCAGGTTCTAGTGTCCATACGATCTATATGGCTTACTACTATTTTCGCGTATTGTTCTTTTGATATAGATCCATGTTATTAGGACTGTTGCTTTTATCTTCACGTGTTTGAGATATCATGCTTTTGCTATTAAATTTTGTGTAAATTGTGTACTTATACAACTTTATATGTTTTCAAATGCCACTGAGGAGAGAGAGAGCAGAGAGGGTAGCGACCATGGAGGAGGTGAGGGAGGCTCAATAGGAGCCACAGTTACCGCCACCACAGACACCATCGGAGATGATCTCAACTGTACTAGTGGTTGCGATAGTGTCTCGGGTGGTTAACATAGTGATGAAATCCATGTCCATTCATTTTCCACAGCCCCATTCGCAGGCGCCAGTGGCACTGGTGATCCAGGACCTGCCAGGGCCATCTGCTTGGCAGAGAGTCAAAGAGATGTTTCAAAAGGTCCATTTGTTTGAGTTTCAGGGTAGATCTGATGTAGCTGGGGCGTGTCAGTGAGAGTAGAATATACGGTGCCACCTGTACATGGTGGAATATAGTAAGATGCAAAAGTAGATGTTGGCTACCTTCAGATTGGCTGGAGTAGCATTATGGTGGTGGGAGTTGGTAACCACCATCGAGGAGAGAGACATGGTAACTATCGTCGAGTTCTGGGTGCGGTTTGATCGTAAGTATTTTTCTCCAGCAATTCAGACTAACATGCGGAAAAAGATCAGTGAGGTGACTCAAGGTGACTGCACCGTGGAAGAGTATAAGGAAGAGTTCACCCATTTGGATAATTTTGTGCCAGACGAGGTGAACAATAAGGAGCGGAAAAAAGCAAAGTTTATGGACGGTTTAGCCTGGAGGATCAGGCATCACTTTATTGGCAACCCTACATTGGTGACATATACTAATGTGGTCAACGACGCATTATTAAACTGCTAGGACCATCTCTTCCACCAAAAGGGAAGGAAGCGGGCATGTGAGACAATCCATCAAGGTAGGTAAGGAGGTAGTAGTGCCTGTAGGGCATATCAGTAGTAAGAAGTGAGTCAGCAAGGGAAAAATCCCCGATAGGGAGATCAGATAAAGAGATTCAGATCGGGAGGGTAAGGACCAGAGGTATAGGGTTTCAACAAGGTCTTAATCAGCAGCAATAGGTTCCTCAGGGCCATCAAGGCCAAGGTAACAATGGAAGTGGCTAGTAGGGTCGAGGCCATAAGGGCCAACCTTGACAGGGCCAACAAGGCCAGAGGCAGAGAGAGTTTCTGGGGCAGTGCTTTATATGTGGCCAGTAGGGTCATAAGAGGAGATATTTCCCATGACAGGGTAGGGTACTCCAACAGGGTGCCAAACAGGGGAAGCAGGCTCCGTTATGTCCAGCACCAGCACTAACACCCCCAGCCCCTAAGCACCAATATGGATAGATGCACTATGGGCATATGCATAATGTCTGGGACATACCTATGCCACCAGTACCTCAAGCGCCACCAACAGTCGAGGGTACATTTTCTATTCATGGGCATGAGGGTATGATTCTTTTTTATACTTGGACGTCACATTTTTTTTGCCACTAGATTTTCTCGAGTCATCGATCTTTTAGAGAAAACCGACACTCGCCTTATGTGTGTAGAGTCACCGTTAGGTAGTGGTCCACTTAGACACTCAGTTTGTAGAGGTGTGGACATTATTATTGAGTGTCTGAGATTAGCAATGGACCTTATTGTATTAGATATGGAGGGACACAATGTTATCCTAGGTATGGATTGGTTGGAAGGTTACAGATCGATGGCACACTTTTACGAGAGAACCATAGTATTCTCCATTCCTAGTCACGAGATGTTCTTAGTGGCAATGCCTTTTCCTAAGGTAGGGTACCGCATGCACCTATACTACATTGATGAGGAGACCTCACATGAGGTAGTTATCCCAATAGAATTGATTCCAGTAGTGAGATATTTCGAGAATGTATTTCCGGAGATACTAGGGTTACCACCCAATAGAGATATTGATTTCGTTATCGACCTAGCTTCGGGTTAGAGACTGATTGCCCAAGCACCGTATCACATGGCCCCTTTAGAGACACAGGAGTTAAGGGAGAAGATTCAACAGATATTATGGCAAGTTTTAATTCGATGGAGTACATCACTTCGCTTATGTGTAGACTACAGGGATCTGAACAAGGCCATGATAAGAAATACGTATCCATTACCAAGGATAGACGACCACTTCATATAATCCCTAGGGATGTGCAAAACTCTCCTAGCAGACTGAGAGGGACAGGTCAACGGACATCGACTCTCCCACAAAGAGATAAGCCACATGCGGAGACGCTCTGTCAAATCTTCTATTAGAAAGAAGTCTAGTGTCCGAGGTGGCACGATCTGCTCCCAGCCAAATTGGCGCAAAAGCCGCCAAGGGAAATAAAAAGAGGTATGTCTTAGACCAACGAGCCGAACATATGAGTATTCTCCCAGTTTCATAATAGGCAGCAACTTTCCCCACCAAGGTACTGACCAATACATATTTAGAGCCCCATGCTCCATAAACCAGTTCTCCCAGCTCTTAATAACATGACTAACACTAATGAAATAATGCGAAAAGAAGTTGGGTACAGTCGATAAAGGGTATTCCAGAGGAGTCACCAGGCGGAACCTTTCAGACAACCACATAAACAGCATCACGGGGCTACCCCTCAGAAAGTCATAACCAACTTCTCGCTAGGCATCTAAGCCATTCAAAGTCTCTACCAGTATCACTGCTGTGGGATTACGATGGTAGGACATCCATGAAGTAATAGAGGCAAGTTGTGGGGCCACCAGCAGCTCCCCGGTCATAAGTAACAATTTCAAAACCAATCCTAGAATGACAGCTCTCACATATCCAGCATCACCAACCACCTGTAAATGCACAGATCGCAACACCACCGAAAGAGAAATCATACCCCCACCCACCAGTGATCTCGCCGTCAAGAACGAAATACAAATAAACCTGGCCAATAACTCCCAGGGAGAACGGGAAAACTCAGGCAGAGCCGCAGTAACGCTGGGATTTATCCCCCATATGGCAGAAAATTCCTCATTGGTCGGACAGACTTCTTCCAAGACAAAGCGGAATACGTGGTCTTCAGGATACCAGAATTGTACCGTCGCCATCAGCATTTCCACTCTATGGGCCGATTACGCCATAATGAAACTCAACGCAGGCATCATAGTCAACGTTATAGGATCACATCGCCTCCAAAGTTTCGAGGTAGTTGGCAAACTCAACATTACCAGGGAGAGCCATCTCAAAGAACTAGAAAGTAATAATGTGAAGGTGTGAGGAAAACACTCCACTCTTACCCCTCTTTTATACTTGAAAACCCCCACAAAAGACATAACCTCTACAGAAATCGGAGGAAATCCTGCCCCACAAGGTACCAAGGGCTGAAGAGGGTACTAATCAAAGCTTTGAATTGATGTGACTGGACTGACCTGCCGATAGGCAGGACAAGGTGCTTGCCGATTGGCAACCCTCTACTTTTGGAAATTATCATTTTCCCTCTTTTGTCAAAATTCAAAAAATTCAAAATAAATTGATATTCTCATCTGAATTTCAAAAATTCCCCTTTCCAGCTTTATATAAATTCTCATTTTAAATAAAACTTTCTTTCAAAATCTCCAAAATATTTCTTTTTACGGTCTCAGCAGAAAAGTAAAAAGTGCATGTGCATGCATTCATTCATTCATCATTAATAGAAGATAATAAAAAATTCCACTACATTACATAGATATATATCTGTGTATTACATTATTTTGCAAGAAAATAAAGAAAAGCAAAAAACAAACGGGACTTAACCCGAACCCACATCCATTCTTTCCCTATCACTTTCCCTGTCCCCTCTCTCTCCTAAGAGCTTCCACCCCTGCGACGCGCTCTCTTTCCCATGCGGCGAGATGACGCACCACCGCTACCTGAACTAGAATCCTCCCCGGATGAGGCAGACGGCACCAAGAAAGAAGGAATAGGAACCGCGTCCCAAATATGGGCAGTTGCCAAAGATATCAAGTCCCTAATATCTCTCAGCCAAGTGGTGGACACCCGAACGTGCTGCAAGAAAAATCAGAATCAGTATCAAGAAAAAATGATCAAAAGAAACCTCAGGATGAAGAACCTCCTCTGTCAAGCCCAGCTCCTCTAGGTCCATCGCATGAGGACGATGCAGCATAGGCACTATCCCTCCATCAGCCTCCCGGATATTGTATGAAGGAGTATCCAACCGCATAAAGGGGACCCCCGAGGTCGCCACCACCGGAGATGTCAAAGGACCACCACCACTGTGGGAGGACCCCACTGGTCGACTCGAACCCGCAGGAGGGAAGAGAAGTGCATCATATATGTTGGGTGCCATCAACCAACTCGTCACAATGTCCATCTAATCATACGACACGGCCGTATCGGTGTACAATAGGTAGGAGTCGCCAATCATCACTGCAATCCTCGCATCCTCAGGCAGCAGGCGCTGCCACCATATAGACATAGGGGGCCCCACAGGTGGAACCACCACCTCTCCCTCGGCAATCTGTCGGACCACCCTCTCCCCGAGATACGAAGAGTGGCCAAAATAGTGCGCTAGCAAATGCATCATATGCGCATTTACCCCAGTCAACTGCGTGTCCTGAACGGTCTTCCCACAAGGGTAAAAGGTTACCTGAAAAATCCCCAGCAAACTATAAGGAAATATGGAATCAGAGCACCCAAAGGTCTTAGGCTGGAGAGAAAAAAGTCTTACCCTATCACCGGTTAGGCCGTTTAAGACGTGACGCATCGCCTCTAGAGAGAGAGACCTCCTCAATGGCCTCTTGGCCTTTCACCATCGATGCAACCGAAAAAAGTCCCCAATGATCTCATCCTTCAAAGCCATCATCTGGGTATTACACCCAATCTCCTCATAGAACCACGTCTACCAAAGATAAGAATTCACAATCAAAAGAGATGCATAAGGAAAATGCGAATGCATGAAAGGAAAATGCACAAAATTAAAGAATACCTCAAGAAGATACATGGCTCCAGTGAAAGACTGCCGGCAGAACTGGCTGAATGCATCTAGAGAAAAATATAGGGTCACCAAAGTCAGGCTCCCCCAATCATATAGAGGGATGTTCGAAAATATCCTCTGATATGGTAAAAACTATAAGTGGACAACATCGCCGCTCGACGCCACCAGAAATCCCCCCAACACTAGCAAAATGAACAACTGGGCCATCTGACTCACCTGAAGCCCGTCCTCCACATCAATTACCCTGCCCAATAAAACATCCTTCAGCAACGACACATGGATGGAGTCCCCAGACACTATCCTCCCTACATCACCAAGTGTCACGCGCACCGCCTCTGGCCTCACCCGCAAGGAGAGATCCACCTCTATTTGTTTCCCATCACAATCCATCCCCAGTAACTGCTGTACTTCTATGGGAGTCACAGTAATATCCCCAAAACCAAAATGAAAGGTATGGTTAGTGTCCCACCACCTCTCCCCCAGAGAACATAAGACCGCCGTCGAACGAGGCATCTCATCCAGCAAGAATGCCAACCTCCCAAAGCCTGCTGATGATACCACCCAATGAACCACAGGTGTAAGGTGATCCCAGACATCATTAAGCCCCGTCATCCCGCGGGCACGCATAGTCGATAAAGAAACATCAGACTGCCAAAAGAAAAAAAACTTGTCAGAATCCAAGAAAAAAGGAAAACCACAAAAAAAAGAATGACAAAGGTCATTTTACTTACATAACTGTCGGGGTTCACCACCCTCGAAGAGTGATGATGCAACGGCTCCCGCAGTAAATTCCGCTCATCCGCAACTGGCTCGAACGCGTTAAAAGAGTTATAGCTCCCCAAAGGAAAAGGGTCCCTGGCCCGCCAATCCACATTCACCCAGTCGTCAACATCCAACCACTCCAGTGTTACTGTAGTGCTCATAAAAGCGGACATTTTTCAGATTACGAAATGCTAGAACGATTAGTAGAAGAAAATTGCAGATAGAGAGAAGGCAAGAAGTTGTGAAAATGAGGGGAATTCGCCCCCTTTATAGGATGCCAAGGGTCATGCCGATCGACACTTCACCCCCACCTACCGATCAACACTGACCCTTTACCTTCTCGAGGCAGCCCAAAAGTCCGTGCCACTACTGAATGGCACCCTCCACTATGCCGACTGGCACCTCCCTTAAATTTTCGTATGGAAATTCCCAAAAAAATACCAAAAAACCGTGAAAATTCCTCAGAAAATTCCTAAAAATCCCGAAAAAGATTTAGAACATTTTCACCAAGAAAAATCTGCACTTCCTCAAGCAGAATCCCTATTTCCCCAGCAAAAGTCTCAAAAGACAAGAGAATCTCCTCCCGACCATGTCCCCAGAGGACCTCCAAAATATCTGAAACTTCAGGATCATCTCTTATTCCCCAAAGGCCTCAATTTTCCCTGACAAAATACGTCCTAACCCTAGACCACCTAATCATTTCCCCAATAATCAGTTCCCCAGATCAAATCAAAATCACGAGGTAATTTCCCTGGCAGAGTTCCCCGAGAACATCACAACTTAAGACCGCAGAATTGGTCATCTCACCTTAAGCCCGTAGAATTAGCTTTGACCCACAGAATTGGTCATATCAACTTAAGCTCGCAGAATTGGCTTTGACCCGTAGAATTGGTCATCTCAACTTAAACCCGCAGAATTTGTTTTGACCCACCTAATTGTTCATCTCACCTTAGGCCCACAGAATTTGCTTCGACCCGCAGAATTATCTTCGACCTGCAGATTTGGTCATCTCAACTTAAGCCCGAAGCATTGGCTTCGACCCACAGAATTGGTCATCTCAACTTAAGCCCACTGAATTGTCTTCGACCCGCAGTATTGGTCATCTCAACTTAAGCCCACTGAATTAGCTTCGACTCGCAGAATTGGTCATCTCTCCTTAAGCCCACAGAATTGGCTTCAACCCACGGAATTGTCCATCTCACCTTAAGCCCGCATAATTGGATTCGACCCGCAGAATTGGTCATCTCAACTTAAGCCCATAGAATTGTCTTCGACCCGCAGAATTGGTCATCTCACCTTAAGCCCGCAGAATTAGCTTCGACCCATAGAATTGGTCATCTCACCTTAAGACCGCAGAATTGGTCATCTCACCTTAAGACCGCAGAATTGGCTTCGACCTGCAGAATTGGTCACCCCTATCATCGCTTTGGTCATCAATTCCTTTAAAGACCATCCCGAGCATGATCTTCAAGCACGCAGAATTGGCTTCAATCCACAGAATCAGTCACCCTCATCTTCAAGCTCGCAGAATTAGCTTCGACCCGTAGAATCAGTCATCCCCATCCTTATGTCCATATAATCAACCTCGACCCTCTGGTCGTCCCCTTTCAAAGGCATCATATGGTTTCTATTCGATGGATATCGTTTGTTCCAAACTCACCCATCGAGGGGCTCTATAGACACCCCATTCTAATACCCCCTAACATCTTCTTATGTCCCTATTCACCTCCCTTCATCATTACAAACCCAAGTCATACCCCAGGTACTGACCTAAAGGCTATCGGGAACTCCCAAGATCTATTTGATAGAAAGTCAAACTCTTTAACTCGAATGAGACTAAATGAATCTTTGAAGGGAACTAAAACCCCTTCCCAACGGTCCATCCTGTGCGTGATTTTGACTTACCATGTGGACGAATGACCCATTTTCCCCCGAAACTTGATTAGGAGGTCGTCAGACGCTCCCAGTATCAATTTGACCAAATTCAACTCTTCATCTCAACCAAGACTAAATGAATCTTCAAATGGCACTAAAACCCCTTTCCAATGGTCTACCTCGTGTGCGATTCGGACTTACAGTACGGATGAACGATCCGTTTTACTTTGAAAGGTCACTAAAAGCTTCTAGGCCCTAGTTGACCAAAGTCAACTCCCTGAACTCAGAAAAACTCCTTGCAATGTCGAAGTACATCTCCTAACCTTTCCAATGGTCCGTTCCGTGCACGATTCTGACTTACCATGCGAACGAATGATCCATTTGTGTCTGAAGTTTCCCCATCTAAAAGACCAACGAGCCACATTTGACCCAAAGTCAACTCCCAAAAGGTCTCAAAAGTAACTTTCCAAGGGTTTTCCCCGTCTATGATTTGAATCAACGGTTTGCGTTCTACGACCGATTTTCCAAAGGAACCTAAAAGAGATTGCCAAATGGCAGGTTCCAGGCCCTGCCTATCGGCAGTGTGCCAAAACACACCTGCCGATTAGCAGGACCAGGGCTATGCCGATCAGCAATGCCCTGGGCCTATAAAAAGGAGGTCCTAACCTCATTGAAGGAAAAAAAAACAAAAAGGAGGAGATCAAAAATCCATTACTCTCAACAAGCTCAGAAAACCCCTCTCGAAGTGAGAGTGATTTCCACATCCAAATGCCTATCCAACCTTCACCTTCATTTCACTTTTCATCAAATTTGGTGAATTAAGTACTCTCCATCATCATCCAAGTGCAAAGGCTGCTCTCCAACATCCAAGATCAAGCTCAAGATCTTCAAGAAGGTCCAACTTTCTCAACTCTCTCTTTAAATTCTCATTAGTTTGTTTTGTTATTTAATACTTTTTATTCTCTCATCTCACATATTTTAGTATACTTTTTATCTAGTATTATTGCACATCTCATATTTTCATATAAATAAAATCCAATAAAATAAGAAAAAGAAGGTTTTCTCATAAATTCCAAACGAAATTCTTACACTTTTCTCATAACTAAAACACTTTTGTACACACATACACACATAAGAGAAGTCCTCAGTTGGATTTATGGGATAAACACCACCCTTCATTTTGCATGCGAACTACGTGGACTTTGATGCCTCTATAGGCTAGTAGGCGTCTCGAGGTAAAACCCGTGACTCGAGTCCTATTCCTACTTTTCTCTCATTTTCTATTTTCTCTATATTATTTAAACTCAATTCTCTTAAATGTTATATATTTACATATACATATATCTGTTCTTAGTGGTGTATTATTCCATGTGCGTTATTGTTCCGTTATAACAATCAACGCGAGGATAACCGCGTAAATTCTATTTTTTAATATTATTTTTAGGAATATTCCTATGGTTGACTCGCTTTATCTCTTCCATGATACAAGTCTATGATTCCTATATCCACTAAGTACACACTTTCACACATATCATGAGGAAATAAAGGAAAATAACAACAACCCATGAGAGAACGTAAGGGCCGAATGGGTGCCTAACACCTTCCTATTTCGTAACATAGCCTCCGGACCCTTTTCGAATCATTTTGGTTTCGTATGTATCAGTATGTCTTTGGATGCTATCTTTCGGGGCGACTACCTTTTCTTTTATCTGTTTTGAGTAAAATAGATTGGCGACTCCATATCTCTACATTTTTCACCTCATCAACGATGTCGCCCGAAGTGCTCCCGAGAGGGACACGCAGGACCAGGATCCTCTCCTGCCGTGAGGATCGGGGATGGCCACAGTTATCACTATCAAAATTATCATATGGGTAGTGAAAGCACAGGAGGAGGATTAGTACTATCAAGACACGGTACGCTAGTTATTAGCTGAGGGTGAGAAGTCTTACTTGATCAGCTCTGAGGGAGGCCTACGTTTTAATGGGAGACTAATTATGTTAGAGGATGATGATTTAAGGCATGAGATTATGACTGAGTCTCAAAAATAAAGGTTTACAGTATATCTCAATGGGGATAAGACGTATCAGGACATGAGGAGACAGTATTGGTGGTAAGGGATGAATCAAAATATAGAAGAGTTTGTCTCGAAGTGTGTTACTTGTCAGTTAGTTAAGGTAGACCACTAGAAACCTTCAAGGATGCTTGATTAGGCATATATTCTTTCGAATTTATCCCCTTAATTTAGGGATTTTTATCATCTCAAATAGTGTAAAATGTGTAGATTTATCTCATTTCCTTGCTAATGACTCCTTTTAATAAGTACATCTGGTTTTGTATATTTCTCATGAATTTTACAGGCATTTAAAGTATCGAGAATGAAAGCAATTAGAAGAACATTGAAAGAAATCAAAGCAGGAAAGTCAAAAAGGGCTTTTTCGTAACTTTTTCATCCTTAGTTCGAAGGTGGGGCCAATAGGAAAGTTGAATATCTTCCAATTACAAGAACATTAGAAAAACGACACCTAAATTCGAACTATGGTGAAGAATTTATGATCAGTTGAAGATGAGAGATGTCAATAAAAAAGTTCTAGAGGAAAAACTAGGGCGATACGGACCTATTAAAAATAAAAGATCCGGACCAGTTGGCAAAAAATCTCTGAATGAAAAACAAGGGCAATCCGAACCTATTAAAATTAAAGGATCGGGACCCCCATGTGCAGATGCCTGACTCAAATAAGGGAGGATTCAGACCACCCAGTCCCACCGATCCGGACCGCTTTGGATTTTCTCAGAATTTCATTTTTAAGAGCTTTATGATTGGCTCAATCTCTTGGAAATTCCTGATACTATTTATTAAAGGTTGTTACACAATATTAGGGGTTCGAATAAATTATATTTCCATTAGTAGTAGAAGGGTTTTGTAACCAAAAACCCTAGTTTTCTCAAAGAGTGAATTTTTAGTGAAGATTGAAGTTTTATTTCTGACATTTCTTCAATAAAAGTAATATTTTTCCTTTAATCCTTCAGTATTTACTTAGATTGGTTATTTTTTTTATTCACTACATTCTTGTTCCCCATTACCCATATAGTATGATGTTTTGTTTTTCAAAAATTGAGTTTTTTATTTAGTTTAGTTATGTCCGGCTAACTTTCTAAGGGTTGGGATGCTTGAATCCAACCCGATGTTCTTTACATATGTATAAAATTAAGTTTTCGAATTAAATAATTGGTTAAATCATGTTGTGTGGTGATCACAACCGTTGTAGGACTTTTGATATTGTTTTCCCTAGGTAACCGGGATGCATAAGAATGCAATGCGCGTGTATCTATATCGACACTTCTTTATTCTTACTTTTGATTATATATGATGCGGGCTTGAACCTCATATATACAATGTTTGAGATTAATAAATATCGGATTCAATCATTTATTTTAATTGGAGAGTTAATTTTATCATTAGTAAATGCACTAGGGTTAGAGGATTGTGTCCTAACATATTCTTCTCATTTAAAGGTACAACATCATAATTAGTTTAATCTGTATGTTTAGTTCATTATAGTTTACTTAAATCGCATTTAATTATTAGATTACGTTACATCTTCATCATCTTTTCATTTTCTCTTTAGAGTCAGGTTAGGGTTCTTCGTGTTCCCAAATGTCATCACGATTTTCTCGTCCTATTTTCCTGAGGAACGATACCCGACTTACCGGGATTATTACTTGAGCGATAGGTTTGCACTTGAGCCTAGATAAGCACGCACTTTAGGACACTTTTTAAGTCACTTCAATGCTATATCCACTGGAGATTCCCATGTGGAAGTGGGAGAGCATTTCGATGGACCTTATTACCGGATTGTCGATATCGTAGAGGGGTCATGATTCCACTGGGTTGATAGTGGATCGGCTGACTAAGGTGGCCCATTTCTTGCCAGTTCACATTGACTTTGAAACGAGGTAATATGCACAGTTGTTCATAGAGGAGATAGTTAAGCTGCACAGGGTAGCGATCACCATTGTATCTAATAGAGACAAGATCTTTGTGTCTCATTTTTGGCAGAGTTTTCAGGAGGCGATGGGCACTGACTTGCAACTAAGTACCTCTTACCACCCACAGACAGACGAGCAGACTGAGAGAGTTAATCAGATGTTGTCGGATACGTCGATAATGTGAATTTTAGATTTTGGGGGAGGATGGGAGAGATATCTTCCATTGGTAGAGTTTTCATATAATAACTCTTACCAATTTACTATCGGCATGGCACCATTTGAGTCACTTTATAAGAGACCTTGTTGTTCCCCCACTTTATGGTTAGAGGTGGGGGATGACAAGTTATTGGGACTATAGATGATATAGGAGATGAATGCCAAGATCGAACTAATTCGGGGACGTATTTAAATAGCTCAGGAGCGACATAAGAATTAAGACGATGCAGACCGAAGGCACATAGAGTTAGAGGTTGGCGGCCAGGTATTGGTACATGTGTCTCCGATAAAAAGGGTTATAAGATTTGTCAAGAAGGGAAAGATAGCACTCAGATATGTGGGATCTTTCCCGATTATTGAGAGAGTGGGATAAGTGGCATATAGACTGGGTTTACCAGAGCATCATCAACGGATACACCACGTGTTCCACGTGGCATCAGTGAAGAAGTACAGGAGGAGCGATAGAGCTTTCTAGCACATTCCACTCAAAGATATTTCTTTGCAGCCAAGCGTCTCGTACAAGGAGAGACCCGTGGGTATTCTGTATCTTAGTGAGTGAAAACCGAGGTCTAAGGTGGTACCATTAGTCAGAGTTCAGTAGAGACAACATAGTATTGATGAGTCTATATGGGAGCGAGAGGATGCCATACGAGAAGAGTGTACAGACTTATTATTCATAGGTATGACCTAATTTCGGGGACAAAATTCCCTGCAAGGGGGAAGTATGGAATACCTTGTATTTTCGTGTATTTGGAATTTAATTAATTCGGTATATTATTCATTTTATTTTAAATTACACGAGTGAAGTAATTTAATTGAATTAAATAAAAATACGGTTATTAAATATTACTCAAAGGAAAGAGATAATGATTAATATTATGTGTTAAATTTACTAATTTAATAGTAAATGATTTATAGAAATTATTATGCATCATAATGAGTGAGATTTGTGAAATTGAATTTATCTCAACCGGGAATCGCGTGTAGTCTAAATTGTGGTCAAGATGGGATAATTGTTAAGATTGATTCGGATGATGATTTTGAGGTCATGGATGATTCCGAAAGGGTCAAAATAGTCGTAATAGTATACCCGGGGGTATTTTTTGGGTCCCGAGATAATTAGACTAAACTAGTAACCGTTAGAGGGTATTTTAGTCATTTCGTAGCCTAAGGTTGAGGGAGCTACGAATTTCCAAGCCTTATATCAACTAGAAGAGGTTGAAGGCTAGGATTAGAAAGATAGAAAATCTAGAGGATCCATTATAGAGGGAAAGGAATCCATTCTTGAAACTTAAGAGAGGGATCTTTAAGGACTGATGCTTTTTTTTCACCCTTATCATTCTTGGCGTGTGGATTGGAAGGCAAAACAACCTCTAGAAACTCAAAAAAAAGTAAATAAGACCCTACTAATCAAAGGCAAGTGGTTATTGGCAATTCGTTTCAATTTATAATACCCATTTTGTTAGGGTTTCAAAATAATTTATTTGATGTTCTTTGAGGAAGAAACTTATTAGAATGCAGGTTTAGGGTATAAATCTTATGTAGTATGATTCAAATCCTATAGAGGACAAGAAATCAGCGGGGATGTATTAACCTCCATGAATTTAGTCTGGGTTTTATCTGTATATCAATGGAGAACATATAAATCTAGGGTTCTGATGGTTAGATGAGTTAATCCCTTCTTGAATTGAAATCGTGATGTTTTGATGCCAAACTTACTTTGGAAATCATCCTAGTGCATGTAGAAAACGTTTGGGATAATTAGTTATAAGTTTGGTAAGAAATCATGAAAGTTTGTTAAGAAAAAAAATGTGAAAACGCACTTGCGTAAGGAAGAAGATGAAATAGCAGGTTTTCAAATCGATTCGACCAAGAGGCGAATCAATTCGTAATTCGAATCAATTTGGCCTCTTTGTGAATCGATTCGTTTTCTAAGAAAATGCGAGAATTTCCCTTTTGATCCTTGAAACTCATAAATTGTTATCGGGAAAAATTTTAGGACTTGGTTAAAATATAATAAGGGGCTTGTTATATTACAGTAGGCCTATGATAGGGTTGTGGCTTAGCCTTGGTTAGAGAATGAAGGCGAGGAGTAAATGAGTTTAGATTGTGAAGTAATTAATTCAAGAGAGTGCGAATGAATTACGAAAATCTCTAGTGAACTTAATATGTAGACCAGTAGTAAATGATAGAGTCAGCTACTGAAATGACACGGGGAGTAACTAGGACCCTTAGAGCAGAGAATAATACTCAGTAAAATACGATAGAGAAAATAATCGTAAATTAAAGGTATGATGAGTATTCCAGTGATATATACTACGTACGAAAAATAACATTTGGCTTGTGTGTAAATCTATTGAATATATATATATATATATATATATATATATATATATATATATATATATATTAGGTTGTGTGAATACCTATTATATGGTTGATGTTGTATGTCAGCATACCTACGCTACTTGTTATCACGGAGGTCCCGCGTAGTGGGCGATGCCTCCTTGATGATTCCAGTGAGGTTTGGATGAGTGCCCCAGGACATAAAACTTAAAGCAGACAATTATTTGCATGAATATAATGGTATTGGCGCGTCGTTTGGCTACGTTAGGTATGTGTGTAGTCCACGGCTTAGAACTATGTTCGCCTCCAATATTTGATTAATTCATGGGCTTAATGTAGTGAGTGATACATGGGCTTGATTGAAGAGTATGCCCTTATTAACGGTAGTCATTATAAGAAACACCATAATAGTATATATATTAGTGTGTAAAATATATACAGAAGAGAATATACTACTTGTGTGTGATCGTAGACATAAGATTTGGTATATCCTGGAAGTAAATTAAGTAAAGAGACCTAATTTAATGATAAAATAAAAACGTGTGTGAGTCTTTATTCCATCTCTTATAATGAACGAAAATTATTAACTATTGAATAGTGTGTTGTATGGGCAACACAAGGGTTCAAATGTGTCGCAAGTTAGTCACTTACTTATGTCTAGCTAGCTTAGGTAGTACTGCTAGGTGGGCTAAGTAGAGAACGTTATGCGGGCATAATAGTTGAGAGGTGAGGAAACTCAAGAAAGTATACGTGAACCTAACATGTGTAACTAGTAGCTGATTTCATATTGTCATGATCACTTGCTAAAGATTTTCAAAATGTTTTGGGTTCTAACCCTCGCTGTAATATTTTCAAAACCTTTTAGGTGTTCAGCCACAAGGACCAAAGACTTAATGATTTTTAGAGGGAGGTATAGGTGCAACATTGTGGTGGCTTGTAGGGTTTTGATTAGATGTTTCCATCTTTCATTTCTAGTGTAGGAGTTCATTTTAGTATTTCATTTGGACATGTTGTCCCATTAAGACTCTATTTATTCAGTTATTTAGTTCAGACGTTATTTTGAGATTCATTTATTACCTGTTGGATTTCTATGGGTTTTGGACTTCTTAGCCGATGGTTTATTTGGCAAGAGGGTATTTATTTATTCACTTATGGTGATTTGAACTCTAGCTTTGTGTGAATGGTTTAAATTCATTTTTCCCCGCGTATTATTATTATTATTTTTTTATTCCAAGATAAAATTGGCACCTGTTTAATTAACTAATAGGTGATTAGTAATTAATATGGTCTTCGACAATGATGCTAAGAATGAACGAAAAGAGAAACCTATTTTTAATTTAATAAAGGACTGATCACGTGGTATTTAATTAGGTAGGGTATCACACTTTCCCTTGAGCTTATCTACTTGAGGGATAGACATCGATGGGAAGGTTACTCCCAAAGCATCAAATGGGCACGAATTCATCCTGGTCATCGTGGACTACTTCACGAATTAGGTCAAAGTCGATTCGTACATAATACTGATTGTAAAGAAAGTGACCAGGTTCATCGAAAAGAATATCATTTTTAGATATAGAGTTCCCCATGAATTGGTGTCAGACAATGGACTGCAGTTCGAGCCGGTGGTAACAGAATTAGTTGACAAGTATGGAATTCGAAGACACATGTCTTCTCCCAACTGACCGTTAACAAGAGACTCAAGACCATCGTTAGAAAGATGACCAAAAGCTACAGAGATTGGTCCGATGAAATCCCATATGCCCTATGGGACTTCCGTACCTCAATCAAAACACCCACTATGGATACTCCCTATGATCTGGTATATGGAATGGAGGCGATTCTCCCTGTCAAACTAGAAGTTCCTTCCCCGTGTGTTATGCTCGAAAGAAAAGTCAGTGTGGAAGACTAGCATCAGAGCCTCTACGATGAACTCTCACTCTGAAATCTAAAAATATTAAAATCTTTGTACCACATATAAGGGTACCATTGCTTGATCGCACGATCATTCATCAGGAAAGTCGATGACCATGGTGTCCAAGAAGGAGATCTTGCCCTCAAAGAAATTATGGAACCCATTTGGGATCCAAGAGGAAATTTCAAACCTAATTAGAGTGGCCCCTACATTGTACAGATTATCTTGTCTAGTGGGACTGCTATGCTCACACATCTCAACAGAGAAGAAATGGCACATCTAGTCAACCTGGACCATCCCAAAAAAATTTACCCTTAGTACGAACTCTCATTGTGTTATGACTTTTCTCACACCTTTTATTCTAAAAAAAACTCTTTGTTTCCCATACTTAAAACTACGTGGGACCTGATCCTATCAATTCAACCCTTTTAAGAAAAATTTAACAAATTTTCAACGCACAGGGTACATAGGCTACCCATAGAACACACATGGGCGCAGTACTTTCTTTCTCACAAAATGCTATTCCTTTTTCCCCCGAGAACGATAGTCTCTCTTTTCATTTAAATGAACAAAATGATTATGTATGCTTTAGTGATTGGTATAGACAGTTGAAATACAAAATGCATCAAAAGACATAATAAAATATGTCAAAATAACTTTTATTTTATTTTAATCAGGAATATGGATATTACATGATGTATCAGCGAGGAGAGTCAAACAAACCACCTCATTCCTAACCCTCATACAACCTACAATTTCATACCATTAGACAAGCTTCATAAAATATTCCAAAACCTATTAAACTCCTACCTGAAACCAAATAAAAATTTATTCAAAAAAACCTACACCATCTTCCCAAACCTTATCCTCAACTACTAGATGGGACCGCCTCATCATCATTACCTTCCCCTGGAGGCCCCAAGTTATCCCACTCCAAATTATAACTCTGGATGCGCCCTGTGTAATGGTAGGCCTAAATAATCTTTGATGAAACTAAGACACCCTCTTACAAGGTGTCGAACATGACAAGACATCTTTTCCCAATCTCCTCCACCAAAATTTTCTCAACCACCAATTCAAATAATCTATGGATATAAACCCAACATCTCTAACAGATTGTGATGAATAGTAAATGGCTGATGGCGCTTCCATAGAGAACCCAGTATCATCATTAAGGACTCAATCAAATCCTTCACCAGAAAGAATTTAGTTATGCGAGAGGAATAATTTTCTCCCATCTTACCTGGCGCAGAAGCCACTAGGGAAAGTAGAAAAAAGTCTGGTGAAGACCAACCAACCACACATATTGATCGTTCCCCAACTGCACAACATGTTGCAAGTTCCCCCGCCATGGTACATACCAACGAGGGCATCAGGAGCCATGATTTACAAGCTAGTTAACCTAATATTTTTTTGACGTGCCAAATCTAAAAATGGCCTAAAAAAATTACGAATTTCCGATAGAGGGTACTCAAGAGGGCCCTCCAGACGTAGCCTCTAAAAAAACACATGAACAACATGATAGGGATCCCCCATAGAAAGCTAGTCAGACCTTCCTTCCAGGCATCAAGGTCATTCAAAGTCTCCACTAGTACCACTGCAGTAGAACTACAGTGGTATGACAGCCACTGTGCTATCGTGGTCACCTGAGGGTCAGCCATTAGATCACCCATCACTAAAAAATGGGCAGTTAAACCCAGGGCTAGAGCACCAAAAAATACATTGTCAGTAAAATCCCTCTAGCATATCGAATTCATGACTACCGAGTGGATGATGTTTAGGTCCGTAAAATTGACTTCATCCCTCTGAATCGGTCATCTCACTCGTGAAGTTTGAAGAATTGATCTCGACCCAGTGAATTGATCACTTCAATTTTACGTCTAAAGAATCAACCTTGACCATGTAAATCGCTCACAAACATCTTTAGTTATGCATAATTGACCTCGACCCTCTGAACCGATCATAATATCTTTAGGTCCCCATAATTGACCTTGACTCGATAAATTTTCACCTTAATTTTTAGTCCACAGAATCAGCCTCGACTCGATGAATTGGTCCCCTCAATATTAGGTCTACAAAATCGACCTTGACCCATTGAATTAGTCCTTTCAATCTTAGGTCTATATGATCAAACTTGACCACTAAATTATTTGCCTCAATCTTTAGGTCTGCAAAATCAACCTTGACTCGTTGAATTCGTCACTTCAATCTTAGATTCATAGAATTAAGATTGACCCGATGAATTCGTCACTTAAATCTTAGGTCTGCAGAATTGACCTTGACCGAATGAATTGGTCACTTCAATCTTAGGTCCTTATGATCGACCTTGAATCACTAAATTACTCGTCTTAATCTTTAGCTCTGCAGAATCAACCTCAACCCTCTAAATCGATCACTTCAATCTTAGGTTTGTAAAATTGACCTCGACCTGCTAAATTGGTCGTCTCAATCCTTATGTCCACAGAATTAACATCGACCCTATGAATCAATCACGTTAATCTTTATTTCACAAAATCGACCTCGACCATATGAATCAGTCACTTCTATCCCTTAAGTCTGAAAAATTGACCTCAATCCTCACAAAACTGATGGGTGGTATAGCTTTTAATGACCTTCACTTGTTCCATGCTCACACGTCAAGTGTCTCTATAAACACCCCATCCTAGTATCCCTATAAGTGCCTCCTTAGGTCCCTAACACTCATCCTTCCTCTGTAAGCCCTAGGTCATACTCTTAATACTGATTAAGAGGCCATCGAGCAGTTTCGGGACCCATTTGAATTTGATAAAAACAAACTTGATAAAAGCTCAAGGAAACCTTAAAGACTCTAAATATCCTATCCAACGGTCCATAGCGTTCACAAATCGGCCTCATAGTTCGCTTGAATAACCCTTTTTACTCTAAGTACCGATTTGTAGGCCATTGAGAGATTATAGGACCCATTTGACTCCAATCAACTCTCCAAACTGAGAGAATCTCAATGAAACCTTAAAGAGTGGCCCGTACTATGTGAGAATCAGCGTCAGGGTTCGCACGAACAATCCTTTTTATTATGAGTATTGATCTAGACGCCACTGGGTGCTTTTGGGTCCCATTTGACTCTGTTCAACTTTCCAAATCGAATGAAGATCAATGAAATCTCCAAAGTCTATGAATCCCCTTTCCAATGGTCAATAACATGCCCGAATTGGCCTCACGATTAGCACGAACAACCCTTATACTATGAAAGGCCACCAGGCGCACTTGAGCCCCATTTGATCTTAATTAACTCTCTAAACCTAGTAAATCCCAATGAAATCTCTAAGGTCTCTGAATTTTCTGTCCAATGGTCCATGCCATGCACAAATTTTCCTCATGGTTTCACACAAATGACCCATTTTACTTGGAAAATCCCCTATCTAGAGACCGTTGGGTGCATTTAAGCCCAGTTTGACTTTAATTAACTCCCAAACTTGAGAATGTCTCTATGGATTTTTAAAAGTCTCTGGATTTCGTTTCCAATGGTCCTGGCCATACGTGATTCAGACATGCGATTTGCATTTTATGCCCATTTTTCAAAATAAGTTTGTTCTGAACTTCCTATAGGCACCCCAAATCTCCTGCCTATCGGCAGGGTGTACTTTCCTTGCTCAGGAAGGCAGGTACTGTGCTGATAAGTAGGATACGGGCCATGCCATTGGCACCCTCTAACCCTAAAATGGAAATATTTAAGTATCCCATGACCTCACTCCTAGGGAAGTCCCTTTCAGCAATCAGAAACATTCTCTCAAAATCAGAGCGCTATCATTCCCAAAAAAACCCATTTTCCAATATTTTCTCCATTTATCTTACCTCACCCTATTTTACCACCCTTATACCACCATAAAATCAACCTACATACCTTCCAAATTATGTAGAAAAAATCTTCTAGGAGGTCTATGTTTATCCTTTTCAAGTTTCTCCATTATATTACTATTTACAGACTTTATTTGCATTTTGATATCTTATTAGTCTTACTTCAGTATATCGTATGAACTAATATTCATTTTTATTATTAGTATTCACATAACCTATTTTAATAAAAATTCAAAAAGACAGATTAAAGGGTTTACTTGTAAACTCCAAATGTAAGACTTCCTCACTTTTTCACACTTTTATACTTGGATATACTTTTTTCATAAATACTCAAAGAGGAGTCTTAAATTTGGGGTTATGAGTTAAAACCAACCCCTATGACATATTCAACTGTGTGGACTTTGATGCCCTTTGTTCTACATAGGCATCCCGGGACAGTCCTGAGATTTAAGTACTCTCTTGTTGTTTTATTTTTTATACTTTATTGTATCTATTTTTCTGAGCCACAGACACCTATATATTTGTGTATTGTTCGATATGCACACTCTTTTTTCTATAGTGACTCATAATTCAATGAATACTCATATCATATGTTTATGTTATTTTCAAGTACACTTCTTATGATGATTCCGCTCTGCCTTTCCCATGATGTGAGTTAAATGATTCCATTCTCCTGTTATTTACATTTCACAAATGTTCACTCACATCATGATTTGGAGAAAATGAGAATATTAATATAGCCCATGAGAGACTGAAAGGGAGGAAAGGGTTCCTAACTCCTTTTCATTCCGTAATTTAGTCCCCTAACCTCTAATTCACTTTGTTTCATATGCATGAGTATGACCTTAATTTCGCTCTCTTGAGGCGGCTACATTTATTTTTCCTATTTGGAGAAAAATAGGCTATTGACTCCATTCCTTTATGTTATCCCCTTTTGATGATGACCAATTTTATATCTAAGGTAACTCGAAAAGATACCAGTATGAGTGGTAGTAAAAGGACCCACATATCTTCAAATTACCTGCACGCGCATGGTGGGAAGAGAGGGGGACTTCTCTGATTTCCCCTCCAACTCAATTATGGGGTCGAACCATGTCGGAGGAATCCAACACGGATGGCCCTAACTTCCTATCACATACCCTTTTTCTAGATGTATTATAACACTATATATGGTTATTTTAATAAATTAACCAATTGGATCTCATGTAAGACCATCTCTTGAGCATTGTGATCAAATGGCACACTGCAACCTATTTTTCCTCATTATAGTGTTCCCATATCCAAACACTTAGGTATTTAGGAGGACCCTATTACAGCTCGGTTATCTCTTGGATCATCCTCCCGCAAGATGAATGACTTATTTTTACTTCCCAATGGAAATTCCAATGAGCATACTAAATTTATATAGCTCTATACTTCTCTAGATTCTCAATTTCAGTCAATACCAATATGTCCTTCTATCATACACGGTCGGTTCTCTAGAACACTTGCATTATGGATATGCATTTTGTCCGGCATCACCATTATTAAAATTCCAAGTGGCTTTGAAACTATTTATGAAGAATCCATTACTTATAATGTTAAGTATTTTAACATCACCTTTTTTTACAATGTCTTTATTCTATAAGAATTCGTGAGCATTTGTACAATTTTTTAAGAACCTTTGTAATTCCTTTTAAGTCTTATTCTTTATTTCTACCTAAATCTTCCAAACTATTCAAGATTTAAATCCAAATACACCTCCTTCAACTACATAAAAATTCCCATAGGACGAAGGTAATGGACCTATATGCTTTAGTTTACACATTAGTTAAGAAATTAACAATGATAGAAATGACTTGACATTCTTTTGATTATATTTACCAGATATGTCATCAACATATGAAATATAGTCTTTAACCTATAAAACTTTATTTGAAAACCTTAATGCATATTTCAAATATTTATCTAGTTCTCTCCTACGAACATCTTTTCGCTACCCATGAAACCAAATTCTGGTTATTCACTTGTTCGTCATTGCTCATGTAGAACTCACTTTCCTCTCACTAAATGATTTCACGGGTCCCTCAAATATTGGAAAACTTTTTCAAACTATTTATATGATCTAAATGACCTAATTAATTGTTTCACATCATCTGACAGGTGAATTTTCTATAACTAACTTCTTGTTCATATTTGGTATTGTGAATCAAGCCAGATGGCCTTGGTTGTCGAATTTTTTTCAATCAAACTTCAAAATTGAACTATAAAATTTCTTTCTACCTCTTTAGTGAAGATAAGAAGATAAGAAGATTTGTTATTGAGGCTTTTATATCCTTATTACAATAGTGAGGAAGGCATTGAAGAAACTTATTTATCACCATTGCAAGTGTGTAGTATACTCACATTGGTTATTGTTTTTATTTGTTTTATGGACAAAAATCACATTTTGGGTATCTTGGTACTTTGTCTTCAAATAGATACATCAAAGTTCAAGTCGATGCTCCATCACTAAACCATATTTCTCCTTTTTAGGATGAATGTATAAAACTTACAAACCATATTACTCAACATTAGTTAGAAAAAAAAATAATTTGTTTTACGTGCGTGTGTGTGTTTGAGATTTTCATCATCACATGCCATAATTCTTTTAAGTATGAAATGTGTTTTCCAAATCTTTGAAATATTATGAAGATTTACCATTTTAATTCAAACAAAGCTCTAGCCTTGGTTGGATGTTATGATAGTTTCTTGCTCTATTTGACATATTCTCTAGAAAGATTGACAGCTTTTATCACAGTGGTTCGCTCCAACGGAGGCCCAATTCACTTCAAGAAAGGGGTATTACACTGCCCGCAACCTCTCCATAAGCTTTGGGGAATTTATCTATATGGGTAGCGATCTCTCTTAATTGAAGCCTCAACACGATTAGACATCTATGCTCTAGTAGATAATCATGGTCACTCAAGCGAAAGATATTTAGGTGAATATTTTTTGGCAAAAATAAAATCTTTCATACGATTTTGTGCCAAATCTACCTTTTGGAGGTGTAAAGGCTAATGATTAGGCTCAATAGCCTCCAATCAATCTCACAACTTAATGGCAAGTGTGTAATACCCCATATTTTTTGTGCATAATTTAATTGTAGAAATTAATTATGTATGTTTGATGTGAAATGTGATGTCACTCTTTATAATTATATGTGTTATATTGTTCTTATTTTAAAATTTAATTTAACATACAATAATTTGTTAATAAGTATTTGAACTATTTATATGCAGTATATTATTTATATTTCAAAATAAGATTTAACATACGACAATTCTTTAATAAATATTTGGACTTTATGTAAAAATTAGTTTGTGTAATATCCTATCTCTTAATTCACTTTTAAAACATTTAGAATGTCCATTTTGACTTAATATTTCGGGTTTAAGCCAATTGGGTTGGTACATGAGTTCAGTGGAGTTTTAGTTCATTTTGAAGGTTATTTGGGCTCATTAGGTTGGAAGTTATGTTGGGACCAAGGCCAATTTCGCGGGAAGTAGATTTATAAGGTAAGAAAACTAAAGCTACAATACATTTGGAGTATGGGAGAAACCCTTAGAGACTAAGGAAATAAGAGGCACTCAAGGAGCAGAAGAGATTTAGGGATTTAAGTCTTAAATTCTCAAATTTGTCCTAAAGCAAGTTTATCTGGAATTTTATTTTAATTACTTTTATGCATGAATATTTCTATTCATTGGATTCTAAATATAATCTAATTAAAAATCTTATTTCTATTCATCTAATTTATAATTTATGATATTGGGTTTAAATTGAGAATTCAACCTTAATCATACGTATACACTTGAGTAGAATAATGAAGAAACCCTTGAATTATAATTTTAATCTATGTAAATTAATTAAATTAGTGTAAATCTAAATTACATCAGGTGAAATATGGAAATGCTTAACGAATTTATTACTTAAGTGAATTTTGGATAAGAGATTGTTAATTTAGGTTCATAAGTTGTTAAGATTTCATTATAAAGGATTTAGATATCATAATAGGGTAATATTGAAGTTCTAGAACCTTCGAGTAAGTAATCCATGGTTTATTAGGGATACTTGGTTCATATTTCAGGGTTGGGAGTTGAAGAAAACCTATGTTGAAAATTTTGCGTTATCTAGTCCATGTGCAAGACTCATTATTGTCGTGCGAACAAAATTTGTGCACATGACAGCGATTTAGTCCATTTGTAGAGTTGGCATAAACGAAATTGTATATTTTTTAATTACTAACGCATGGGCACTAGTTTTATATTTTTTGTGTTTTTATTTAATTTATTATGAGTATTCTATTGACAATGCACACGGTTGAAATTCAAGGTTGGTGATTTTGGGTTTGGACTTATGTTACGTTCAATTAGTTAGGGTTTCTATTATTTAGTTGTTTTGGTATTTTAATTTGAATGTTATTTTATTAATCCGAGAATATATGGGATTTATATTTATTTCTTAAGGACCTTGAGTAGATGGCTGAGTATGAAGATAAATTATAAGATAAATACATAGCTACTGATTGTTTTGATTACCATATATTTTCTAATGTATTGATAAATCGTTGAGTAAGGTAATAATTAATTTAGGAAAATTCTAGTAAAGGTTGGTTGTGCAAGATACCTAGACTTATAAAGCCTTAGGATATCCGACTAATGATATATTCAACACATTTTAATTAACACGCATATTAACTAATAATAGTTAGAAATTTTATGTGAAAGCCTGACTATTGGAGTTTATATTTGTTTGTTTGGCTTGATTGAGTAGGGTCATACTCGTTTACTTGTCTTGTATATTATGCGTATTATATCGGATTCGATTTCTTGTGGAATACGTACTCACTGGGATATCCTGATGGGGCGCGGACGACAATGATTACAATGGTACCCAGATGCAAAAGATGGGTTTTACCTCATTTTATCCCGGATACTACATGCTGAAATTTCCGTCAAATCTTGCGAAGATGTACATGCACTGATACTTTCATGTAGCTTTTGGGTATGGGGCTACATGACTGGTGTGACACCTTAAAGATTATCCCAAGTAGATGCTTTAGTGGTTTTAGGTGTGGGACAACCTAAAATATGCTTAGTATGCTCGAGTGATCCCCGAAGGTGGTAAGAATATGCCTTTATTATGTAAGGGCTAGCGAGTAGCCCATGTTTGATGTACGTGCTTTGGACTGTACTTTTACGTGGATGTTAGACATAAAAATTTGTCTTTCTCCTACTATATGGGAGTACACATTGCAGTACTAGAGATAGTTGTACCGGTTTATGTGTTATACTAGGAATATACACATATATACGTATATACCTAAGATGTTTAGTCTAGACTTATTTATATATCCACTAGTTATATTCAACCGGAATGAATAATACGTAATCATGGGATTATTTACGGTTAAGTTTACATGCATGAGATATCTAAGGATCTCTGGGTTGGGATAAAATTAAAAATACCTAAAAGACGATCGGAAAATGCATATTGATATTGTAGACAAAATTCAATTATAATATTATTCAACTTAGACTTGTTTTTTATGTTGTTATTATATCTATTTTTACACGTCTTAGGTTGTCGCTGTTGTCGTAGACTCGGATCGATGTTAATGGAAGTTATGGTATCAGAGTTGGTATTCTTTCATTTAATAGTTCTTTATTTCTTCGTAGTTTTTGTTTAGTTTTAGTTTTTCATTTATGCTGAGAATGTTACCAAATGTTTTTTATTCCAATGATTTTTGTATTAGACTTGATCTATATAATTATGAATTTTACGGGGTATCATAGTTGGTATCATATCATTTAAGGTTATAGTATCCTAGGTTCATGAGTGTGTCTGTCTCCTTTTCACATCATGTTCTTTCATTACTTTAGAGCTTTATCAGTTAGGACTTATAATCTGTATAACAACGACTACTTAAGGTGATTCGCGCCATTGTTCCGGATGAATGATTTGAATAAGACTGAGTGTATAGAGAGGGTTCCTTGCTTAGATTTTCTTTCTGAGACATCCTAGGCATGAGATTTACGAAATTTTGGGTGTGAGACCTTTACTAAGTTCTTAGCATGTGGTTTGGGGGAAAATACTTTCACTCACCATTTGTAATGACAATAAAAGTATGTTTTGAAGACCTTATATATACGGGCGTGTGGTACCTAGTATGAGGAGGACTCCAAATATCATTCTCTTTCTGTACCGAGATATATTGATATGGAAGTGAGAAAGTTTGTTCTCATTTTCCACTTCAATGCAACAAGATTTTGTTTTAGGTTGGCATAAGCCTTACCTAAAAAATTTTCAGGTTTTAGTAGGTAACTCGTTATTTAATACTTAAGTTTAGACGGGGGAAGTTAACTTTCTACATCAGTAGGACCTTCACAAATATATAAAGGATAGAGTTCCTAATATTTTGAGGATAGGGGACAAAATTGGCCCAATGACTAGAGACGGTGCAGTGTTGACCCCAAGTAGGGAAGACTTCAACATCAAAAGGAATCGCATAGGGAGAGAAGATTCTAAAAGGTTCCAAGAGAGGATAATACTATTTGTTACAGCCAGTAAAGATAAGGGAATCATAGCTAGTAGGGTCACCGCCAATGAGAACAAGGCCAGCAAGATAAGTTTTAGTCTAAATGACCATAGTGGTAAGGTCAGCAAGGTCGCTAATAGGGACACTGTTTCGATAGTTTCGTAAAAGAAAGGCGTTACACCTATGGGGAGTGAGGTCACTTAACTCTTAGATGACTTACGAGCAACTAATATTTTGGGGTACCATCCAGGGATGGTTACGAGTATTGTTTTGGCTCACATGCACGAGTTTTACTTAAACATCAAAGAGTTATAATTCTTTAGTAGTGTATCTTTACGATGATTATGAGATACATAAATTAGATCATAGAAATTTATGTTTGTGTCAATAACCCTATGGGTAAGGGGCTGATTTACGTAATGACTATAGAGATATAGTAGTTTATTTGGCCAGTTTGATTTTTAGACACTTTGTTTATTATGATGTATGAGAGATCATCATATTATTAGTGAGTTTATTTATATAAATATATATATATGTGTGTGTGTGTGAGTGCAATTAATCACAGTTAATGAATCTAAGAAATTTCGAACCAAACACAAATAAACCAATACCATAATGAATGATTTATGTGGTTCGGTAATTGCCTATATCGACAGAGTTTTCCTATCTATATGTTAATTACTTATAATTCATAAACAAATAATTACATTCCCCCTTTGCCCTTAAGTCGGGGTTCTATTTATGGACATAAAGTAATTGAATTATGTAGAACTTATCTCAGTTAAGGTTTGGCTTGTTTCTTAATTAATGTTAATCTCCATTGAGATTCTAGATAACAAGATTGTTATCTCTATATTTATCCCTCATGACATTAATATTGACTTGAGTGATACACTTCTGGGTCCCAGTTTAGACCCACTTAAGCTACGGTAATTTGGACCATTATGGTTTATATCCCCCAATTTCCACCAAAGCTCTTTAGAATATATAGGTCGGAGAGTTTTGTATGCATGTTTAGACCAAACAGTTGGTTAGACAAAAATAACTTAGAGTTGAGCCGAAGTGCGCGTTCTAAAAGTCCATCAAAAAATCGCCAGGATTCCAACTCATATATATGGCTGTAGAAAATCCTGAAAAGCAGAGCAGACTCCGCGATTAAGTGCCACAGCCAACATGGTTAGAAAAGCTTCTTAGAGGCCGTAGCATGGAAAGAATCAATCGAGAAAAATGGGTGCAAAAACTTCCATCTTAATCTAAAGCCGCGGCATAAAGTGGGCCATCCCTGAACCTAAAGAGACTACCATAAAATGATAAAAACTAAATGTTATAGCCAATGTAGCTGCGGAATGTTAGTGAAAACTACGCGGGATGTTAAACAAACATTTCTTTTAACCCTTATTGATCAAGGATCGAAAACCCATAATTTTGGGGGGTTTGCCAAGAACACCTAGAACACGTTCTTGGTGTTCTTGGCCAGAAATCATCAACAGAGGGAAGTTTCGCCCAAAAAGGTTTTATATTCCTATTTATAATCAGTCCAGACACCTTAAACTACTCAGGAATCGCAAAACTCGGATCAACAAAAGGTTGTATCACGGATAATTTTGACCGATTTTTCATTTTTTCTACCCAAATCCGAAATTAGGAAGTTGTATACAATATCAGAAATTGGAAGCAAGAGTTGAACAAAAATGACATATAATGGAGATTTAATTCGAAAAGTTACATCAAAATTGAAGAAAATGTGGAAAATTTGTTGCTCAACCTTGGAACCACCACTCACCTCCTTAGAAAGTTGCTAGAAAACTCAAAGAAGAAGATTGACAAAGTTCAGCTTTCGATATGCTCTCAATAATTTGGAAACCATAACGAAGGCCATGGCAGGATCCATTTATGTAAGAGGGAACTGAAAGTTGAAATGATGTATAGTAGTTTCTGTGGCATAATCATACTTAAGCTCCAGCCCCACTCGTCATCTTTTGGCACTACAACTTGGGGGCTTGTTAAAATGCCCAAATTAGTCCCCATTATCACAAAAGGAACTTGTGACTGCCCGCCGCCTAGGTCCAAATAGGACACGGACCATAGTCCTATTAGGCTTGCTTATACTATCTTGGATAATCATTTGTCATAGACTATGGACGAACCGGCTGCGAAGCCCTCCTGATAGGCTGTGAGCTGGGCTCACACAGGTCGCAACCTCATGCCATACCTATTTTACTGTCATATCACATAGGTCCCGACATGTGTATAGATAGGTCACGACACATACATTCCATGCCTGGGCTCACGCAGGATGCGAAATGTAAGTTCCAAATTCCTGTCCAAGTCTCTAAAAGGACTATATTCATCTACTTATTCACTTGTCACGTGCTCTGGGGACGTGATGTCACCTCTATTACTCCTATAAATAGAGGTGCTCACCAGATTATAAAAGGGGGAAATAGAAAAGATCAAGGCGAAGCCCTGCTCAACTCTCCTCTCTCACACTAGAGACCATCAAACTTGGGGGCTAACCCTCGGCCGCAGCCGCACCGATCTCAAGAAACTCACAGTATAGCATCACCGCTTCTTAGATGTATTCTCTTCCCTTTTCTCCGATGTACGCCTCCTAAGTCATTGTAAACTTGTATTTAACAACTAAAATAATGAGAATGGAGAAACACAGTGGATATAAGCCCATTTTTATGGCCGAACCAATCTATATCTTATTTTTTTGTCTCTTTTCATGTTTTACATTTATTCTACACTTGATTTGCTGGTATGAGAACGACATGTGTCTGATTTCTCATATCAACAATCTGGCGTCATCTGTTGGAACGGAGGTCTTTCAATCTTGTTTCTCCATATTTTGGGGTTCTTAACACCTTATTTCATTCATGGGGATCATTTGGGTCTTCATCTCATGGGTGAATTTTGGTTATTGAACTCGTATTTTGTATATATGCCCTTAAATGGGAATTGCATATATTCCGATCTGTCCATGGGTCTTCTTTTTATGACCTTAGATCTATTTTTTCATGTCCTGATGATGTTACCTTACCAAGATGATGCTAAAAATGCAAAAGGCAATAACCTCGCAAAGGTGGGTAACTACGGATGAGTTATATGTGCTCGTTTGCTACTTTCTCAGCCTATGATTTAGGGTTTTTTTACCATGATTGTGCCATTTTTGGATCTCTTGAGGATTAATCTTCCCTTGGTAGACCCCTGGTAGGTTTGTTTTTCATGATGGATTGATGGTTTAGGCCCAGCTTGGAGGGTCATTGGAACCACATCACGCAGCATAAAGTATGGTATGGTCTAGTAAGCATTGGACAGAGTGTTGCAGCCCTTATGGAGAATGCTACATAGCTACATTTCATCACGTGAGAGGACATGGAAAAACTATCCTTGGATTCAATTCTAGTACTCTTGGAGAGGCCGCAAACATAGTAGCATAACTTAGCAAAAATTATTACAGTCCACACCCTTATTTTACTTGATTAATTCTACTTTTCTTTAATCACTCACTCTTGCTAGTTTTGTCTCGGAACATATATATTTCAAAGACTAACAAAGCATAAATGGAAGGAGAATCCACTTAAAGTGCAGAGAAATCCATGCCTCGCTCCAGACTCAGGTCAACTTCCTGACCCAAAGGATTTTAATGCTAGAAGCTCCAGCAACACCAAAGGAAGTTGTCCCATCCATCTCGGCTGCAACCATAGAGTCCTTCGCAGCACAGTTGGCCGTGGAAAGGAGTTAAAAGAGGAAAGTGGAAAAAATAGAAAGGGGCTTTGAAGCTTACACTCCACTGATTTATGACATTGAAAAGGTGTTGGAACTCATCAAAGAAGACAAATTGCTTTGCTAACCTAAGAAATTGAAGTCCCATCCTCATAAGAGGGACATAACCAAATATCGCATCTTCCACAAAGACCATGGGCATAACACTGACAAATGTTTCACACTGAAAGATGAGATCGAAAGACTTGTAAGGCAGGGAATGCTGCACCGGTTCCTGAAAGAAGCATAAGGGATGCATCCTAATCTAATAGGCTACATACCTCATATCTACCTATGCTTATGATTCACTCTATGTTTATGTTTTCTATATGAAAAAATCTATTTTAATAGTTCCTTTTAAACTTTATATTATCCTAACAAAGCCATGAATATATGAATATATGAAATTAGGCTTGCTTATCCATGTCTTGATTCATTGATTTCATTAATTATTGTCTCATAAAAGACGATTTATCGTAACAAATTTCAAGGGGAAGTTGGCAAGTTATCTCGGAAGACTATTTATTTTGGGAATGATTCAATGGTTCAAAAATGACAACCTTAATTGTCTTACAATGCCACACATGGTGCAAGGATATATTCTCATATTCATAAGGCCAACTATACTTCAGTATATGCTACTACCAACTTCTAGTACTCAAATTACTCCCACTCAGCTTTTAGGATGCGTACATCAGCCTGGGGAGGCTCGAAAATGTCCCGTATATCAACCTGGGGAGGCTTGAAAATGTCCCGTATATTTTCCTGGAGAGGCTTGAAAATGTCCCGTACATTAGCCTGGGGAGGCCTAAAAATGTCCCAAACATCAGCCTAGGTAGGCTTGAAAATGTCTCGTACGTATAAAATAAAGTGCAATTAAAATGAAAGACGTCGCAGCCTTATCAATATGGATGCATCCATTAAGTAGGGGATTCATTCATTAATTCAAGGGGTAGTGGAAAGGAAGTATGTAATCGATTTAAATATATTGATTAAAGATACTATTGGTAGAAAAGTATGCAGTGGAATGGAACTGCAACCTTATTTGGAATTACATCAATGGTCGCAACCTCAAAATTGCTACGACTTGGAAAAGTAGTGGATAAGTTAACCAAGAGGGAAAAAGAGTTCAACCGCAGCCCCAAAGTCATTTTCCTTTTGCACCATTGCTTGGGGGATAACAAGGCATAAATATGTAATGAAAGTTCTCAAAACAAAAATTAAGTGGCTGCAGTTCATGCGCATTCCAGAATAAAATGCAGAAGACAAATTAAAATAGGTATACAAAGTACTAAAGATGCAGACAAATGATATTGATTAGTGATCGCAACCTAGAATTACGTGGCTATAGCCTATGTGTAATTTCAAAGGCGAAAATATGTTTACATTGGGACGTACCCTAATGCGGCAAAGTTATAAAAAATTACAAGTCAAAAAAGGGACGCAACCCAGTGTTCATTATTGCAAGTAGTAAAGGTTAAGTGGATGCATCATATTTATCGTCTCCATCTTCACCCTATGCAGGATTTTTAGTCTCCTCATCAGTTGCCTCTGCCTCAAGCCTTTTCCTCTACCTCTACCTCTACCTCTGCCTCTGCCTCTTCCTCTTCCTCTGCCATGACCTTTATTTAAGCCATGAACTTTAAGTGCTCAACATCACCAAGACCCCGGGCAAGGATTATATCCTTATATTCTGGGAAGTTTTTCAAAACCCTATACCTGATCTCTTGGAAGCCGTGGAGGTAGGATCTATTGTTGTTAAGGAAGAATTCTCTTGAGCCCATATATGATTCCATGACATTGTTAACGGCCTGTTGAAGCGCAGCAACATGTTCATCACCCTTTTTTGTAATGGTCGTGGCATGGTCATCTAGCAGCTTTTCGATGGCTGCATCATGCTCTGAGGCCACCCTTAAAGCTTTTTTCTCTAGCTCAGTAAACTTCTTTTGAAGTATTTCAAGTTTATTATTATCTGAGGAAGTAACTTCATTAGCCTCAATAACCTAAGATTGAGCAATTTTGAGAGACTCTGTGGCTTCTTTGAATTTCTCTTTGGACTCTTGCTTGGCTTTAACAGCAGCCCGTACTTCAGCTTCCTCATTAATTTTATAGGGCTCAAGGGTCATGGCAGATGACTGCTTGCCATCTTGAAAAGAGTCATTTCTAGCCTTCTCCAAATCATCAGCATGCACACGTTACGTAACCTGCTTCCTCTTATAGAAGCCCTCATACTTAGTAGTTTAAGAAAGTATAACCTCCGCGGCCTAAAAATTGTTAGATGGTCAATAAGAAGAAATAATTACAATTTTAAGTTTAAATAAAAATGCTTACCCTCAGCAGACTGTGAAGGCCATAGTCTTGCAAGTGCTCATGATCCTCCTCCACCGATCGGTCCAAATCATTACTGTCTGCGTCCCTTTTCATCTTGTGTATAACCCTGGAAGTTGTGTCCCAGGAAGAGTGAGGATTGGGTATTCTTAATTGACTTCATGGACGATCATCAGTTCCTACCCTTGGGTGACTTGGTTTCGGAGGATCCAAGTTTGCATTCACAACAATGACCATCTGTAGAAGGGGAAATGTGGATAGGGTTGCGTCCACCCAGGTTTCCTTACGATTGCATTAAACCTTCCACATCTAGGTTTTATCCTATGTCATCATCCAAGTTACCCTCACGTGTGTGGATGGCTGTGGCATTCTCAGAAGGTACCTTAATTTGGGTTGCAGCATCAATTTGGACCCTTAAGGTGGCTGAAGTACCCTCAATAATATTCTACCCACTTACTACAACAGTATCAGTAGCAGTCTTGGCAGCACCGGGGGCTTTAGACCTCTTCCTCTTTTTTCCTTTCTTGGCAGCATTATTGTGGATGTTCGCGTCCTCATCCATCTTTAAAAGTTGGGGAGACAAAAGGAAGCAAACAATTTCTTCCCCTGAGAAGCAAAGTCAGAGTTGAGAAGCTGAGAAACAAAATATGTGGGGGCTGCAGCAAACATAAATAAATAGAGGAATGAAGTTACCTTCCGTAGCCATTGGCAGGTGTTTGCTTGAGAAATACCCAAACTTTTGAAAATTCATCGAGGTGGCCAACACCGAAAACCTTTTTTCATCGTTATTGAAATAGACCGCATCCTCATCTCTCTTTTTATCCCTACTGTTGAGTCTCAAGCTATTAAGGGCTGCAACATAAGATTTATGTCGGTAAATGTCATGGCATAGTTAAACTAAAGGGGCAAAGAGAATCAAAGCTACAGAAATAAACACAAGGGTAAAATTCATCACATGTTACATCCAGAGTAAGATAAATATTTTTGAATGCCTCCCCCATTTCCACGGTATCCTATAAAATTTCTCTCTTACAGACTCTTCTGGGTGAACCTACCAATTTTCCCCAGAAATAGAAAAATACTTGCCTTTCCAATTTTTTACACTGGAAGGCTTCTCGGTCTATAGATACTCGTCATTGTCTTGGAGGGAGAAATAATAGTACCAGGAAAACTTTATAGAATTATCCTTTGGCCTGTAGAAGTGGATGAATTCTGCGGGAGTTATGTCCCTACCGAACTTCTCTTGCCACAGAATCATTGACACAAATATAACTCTCCAACCATTTGGATCCAGTTGGGCTGGGGCTAGGTTCGTGGATGCAAAGATTCTCCTAACTGAGACTGATACAGGCAGTCACAGACCATAAACAAAAGCGTGAAGGGGATGCATAATCCATCATTGGGTGCTGTAGAGCATGGACTTTGGTCCACGACAGGAAGGTTGCAAATCACCCCATCTGGGAATTCAAGGGTTATGGTAACCTCTTCGATCCACTCTTCGTTCATGATGCAACGGACGTTCAAGGCAATTGGTGCTCTTTCGGCCCTTTTAGATGGACCAGTTGGTGCATCTCTGTCTTTGAAAGGACCTCCCTCCAAAGACACTATCCTAAGGAGGCATTATTACTTGAGTTGGTGTCTTCATCCATTGTTATAGTATCACAAGAATCCCTACAAGTATTGGAGCCCGCGGAGTCAGAGTCACTATCGATGAAATTAGGCAAATCATTGGGTAGATATGGCCCAAATGTCTTCAAAGGACGCACGGATTGAATTTTAGGAGGAGACGTGCCGAAGTGCGTGTTCCAAAAGTCCCTCAAAAAATTGTCAGGATTTCAACTCATATATATGGATGTAGAAAAACCTGAAAAGAAGAGAAGACTCCACGGTTAGGTTCCATAGCCAACATGGTTAGAAAATCCTCTTAGAGGCCATAGCATGGAAAGTATAAAACGAGAAAAATGGGTGCAGAAAGTTCCATCTTAATCTAAAGTCATCCGTAATTCTAAAGAAACTAGCGTAAAATGATAAAAACTAAATGTTGCAGGCAATGAAGTTGCGCAATGTTAGTGAAAACTATGCGGCATGTTAAACAAACATTTATTTTAACCCTTCTTGCTCAAGGATCGAAAACCCATAATCTTGGGGGGTTTGCCAAGAACACCTAGAACACTTTCTTGGTGTTCTTGACCAGAAATCATCAACAGAGGGAAGTTTCGCCCAAAAAGGTTTTCTATTTCTATTTACAATCTGTCTAGACACCTTAAACTACTCAGGAATCGCAAAAATCGGATCAACAAAAGGCTGTATCACAAATTAATTGATCGATTTTTCATTTTTTCTACCCAAATAAAAAATTAGGAAGTTGTATACAATATCAGAAATTGGAAGCAAGAGTTGAATAAAAATGACATATAATGGAGATTTTATTCGAAAAGTTACATGGAAATTAAAGAAAATGTGGAAAATTGGTTGCTCAACCTTGGAACCACCACTCACCTCCTTGGAAAGTTACAGGAAAACTCAAAGAAAAAGAGTAACATAGTTCAGCTTTCGATATGCTCTCAATGATTCGAAAAACATAACAAAGGCCACTACAGGATCCATTTATATAATAGGGAATGGGAAGTTAAAACAAGGTATATTAGTTTCTGTGGCATGATCATACTTAAGCTTCATCCCCACTCGTCATCTTTTCGCACTACAACTTGGGGGCTTGTTGATATGCGCAAATTAGTCCCCATTACCGCAAAAGGAACTTACGACTGCCCACTGCCTAGGTTCAAATAAGCAATGGACCATAGTACTATTAGGCTTGCTTTTCCAGTCTTGGATAATCATTTGTCATAACCTAGGGACCAACAGACTGTGACGCCCTCCTGATAGGCTGTGAGCTGGGCTCACACAGGCCGCAACCTCATGCAATACATATTTTACTATTGTGTCGTACAGGCCGCGGCCTGTGTATAGATAGGTCGCGACACATACATTCCACGCCCGGGCTCACGCAGGCCGCAAAATGTATGCTCCAAATTCGGGTCCAAGTGTCTAGAAGGACTATATTCATCTACTTATCCACCTGTCACGTGCTTTGGGCACGTCATGTCACCTCTATTACTCCTATAAATAGCGGTGTTCACCACATTATGAAAGTGGGAATTGGAAAAGATCAAGGAGTATCCCTTCTCAACTCTCCTCTCTCACACTAGAGACCACCGGACTTGGGGCCAACCCCCTGTCGCAGCCGCACGAATCTCAAGCCACTCACCGTATAGCAGAATCACTTCTTACATGTATTCCCTTCCCTTTTCTCCCATGTACGCCTCCTAAGGCCTTATAAACATGTATTTAACAACTCAAATAATGAGAATGGAGCAACACATTGGACCTAGGCCCATTTTTATGGCCGAAACACTCTATATCTTGTGTTTTGTCTCTTTTCATGTTTTATGTTTATTCTACACTTGATTTCCTAATATGAGAACGACATGTGTCGGATTTCTCATATAAAAAATTCATACCCTTTGAGAGTGGAATATCATTTCCTCTAAATCAACTGTCTTGGAGTTTTGTGAATTCTTTGAGGTGGTTCCTCCCAATGTAGCCCAAACACATAATGGATTGTCAATGGATCCCATAGGATTAATGAGTTATATTGGACCAAAATAAGAATTCCAAATATTAGGTACTATTATTCTTGGTCCCACATAATAGATAGGGTTTTATGAATAAAGGAGAGGTAGGCTAATAGTAAATTAGTTTTCAACTTTCCTAATTCCTATAACGGTTATTGTGATTAAGGTTTCATAGTCAGAAAATGGAATGACCCTCGTATTCTTGACGATCAGCAGTATCGCATGTTTTTAAGGCATGAGAGGGGAAGTGACATAGGATAACTTTTATTTCTCTTGTTCTAAGATTTATCTAATAATATCGTTACTCGTGAATTTTTCCTTCTTTTATCCATCTTGATCAAAGAATAAGGAACCCTTTCCCTCTTATTTTAATTGGGGAGTTTCTCAAAGTTTAGGGATTAAGGAGGAAACTTGTTCTAGGTTATGACCACCAAATTTTTCACCTTTCCTTCTTGAGTACATGAACTCTATAAGTAGTTTTACTACCCATACGGTAGACATAATTCCTGGCATCCCACTTCCTTTATCGAGCAAGGAATCTTCTACCTCCTCCTCTTTTGAATCTATAAACATTAAGTCCATCTCCTCTATTGAGGATGAAGTACTGGATCTTAAGAGAATAATTTCACTGGTAAAGGATGATTATATGATGCTTATCGCCCATAAGTCTAAGGTTCCTAAGAGAACCAATCTTGAGGGTCCCTCTACCTCTATATCGGTGTCAGACTCCTCCGTCTGAGAACAAAATAAAGAAAAGATCCATTCATCTTCAATAACAGTGATGCGTTATAACAAGGATGATGCCCACAACTCTGAGAAAGTTCACCAAGTGATGTCGGTGGCAAAAATTCCTCCTTAGCCTCTGGTCTGTTGAGGGGTGAGTGCTCGCGCTCGACTGTGAGCAAGTTAACTAGTTGACGCACAATCAACTTTCCATCCATGCTTCTCAGGCACTATAACAGATAAACAAAATTTTTATACTCTATCTGGATTGTTGAATCTATTAAAATTCTGACAGAATTCTTATTCTTCTCTTTGTAGTTTTTAGTGGACATTGTTGCCATTTTGGAAAAATGCTCCGGTCAGTCTAAGGTCACTGATGACCTGATAAGGGCATTTTACAAGTCTAAAGAGGCTCTCTTTATTGACCAAAGAGTGTATGATGTGGAGAATAAATTCACCAACTTCGTTATGAACGAGATAAAAATTGAGTGCACTCAACCAAAGGTTACGCATGACCAACTAAAGATCAAACGTGATCAATTGTAGATTGATCGCGACCAGCTAAAGACTAAATACAACCAGCTATCTTCTTTCAACCTTTCTTAAAGTTGGACGTCCTAATAAAAGCCAAAAGGCATTTAGTATCATCAAAGGCTTCAATTTATCCCTTGTTATAGTTTAATCCTTGGCCGAAGCTAATTGGTCGCATTGTCTTTAGCTGGTCGCGATCAATCTATTGTTGATCTCGTTGGTGATGTTGGCTCATTATTGTAAAGCGAGAATGATTCTTTAAGGAAACATCTTGTTGAATCCAAGGAAGACCTAAGGAAGATGGGAGTGATTAAAATTGGACTAATCCACGATATAATCAGACTCTCTTACATCTTTTAAAAAGGTCCCCACTCCTCATGAATTGTTTCCCATGATGAGGGATTTATGGATTCCCCTATTACGTTATAGGAAGCACAGAAATTGGCCTATAAACACTGTTGGCTGAATGATTTCAGGATCTTAAAAGTTTTAAGGTACTTTGAGCTTCATATAATACCAAGTCAATTACCCAACCTATCTCCACCCCCTTAGAATGTGAATAGAATTGGGTTCCTCTAGATGTCGTTCCTCTTTAACTAGATAAGAATTATTTTTCATCATATGATAATGATGATGAATTTCTACATAATCCTAATAATGGTCGAAGAGTGGCCATAGCTGAGGCGATTGCTTGTCGGGGGTTGTAATTGCATTAGTTTTCTTCTTTCAATGCTATAAATGATATTCATTGTATATCATAACTTTATGTAATAACATGGTGTTTGTACGATTCCACATTTTGTATTTTTCCATTCCATTATTCTAAGCATGTTTTCATTATCTGGTCGTACCTTTTAGGCCCTGTCATCATACTACCTTAGTCCTAGAGCAAACAGTGGAAAAAAATTCACCTAGTTTTAGGCCCATCCACCTATTTGGGATTTTTATTCGACCAAGGTTGGGTTCACTTAGTTCTTAGGGATCTCCCGTAAGTCAATTTTTGCCTAGGCAATTAGTGAGATTTTTATATTTTTCATAACGAAGACCGTGGAAACTTGAGTTTAATTGTAATCAAACTAAGGTGATATTGATCAATGATTGACCGTTAACAAAAGTTTCATCTTTATCTTTTGAACAATTTAAATAGCAAAATGAACCACTTGGGCTTTTACTTTATTAGAAAACTGTAACAAACTGCGAGCCATAAGTTTTGGAATAAATATTTGTAAAAACTAACTAAGCTAGAAATAATTAAGCAAGAACGAATTTAAAAGTAAAACTTCTTGAAGTTGGATGCATTCCATGCTCTTAGTATCTCCCTGTCCTCTATTTTTTCCAAATTATAGGCTCCTTGGAAATTATCTTTGATGACCTTGAATGGTCCCTTCCAATTAGGCCCTAACTTTCCATTCAAAGGATTTTTAACACTGCTGCGAACTTTTCGACGTAGCCACTGACCTGAAATTTTTTTGTATTCACGCCCCTGCTCTGCTACTTAGATGGATATTATTCATAAGAGGTAAGATTTATTAGGGCCTGATCCTTTCCCTCATTGTCTAGGTTAAGCTCGGTCCTTACGGCTTTTTCGTTCAAATCCTTCTCAGTAATTGTGCTATTCATGGTTGGAAGACAAGCTTCAAGGGAATTATAGCCTCCATTAAATAGGTCATAGCGAAAGGTGTTTCCTTAGTAAGTCTTTTATGGGTAGTATGATATGCCTATAGGATGTGAGGAAGATTATCTGTCCAAGACACTTTTTCTCTCTCCAACTTCTTATTCATGACATCGAGCATTATTTTGTTGGATAATGTTATGGAAACTTTCTCTGAGAATTCTTTAACTGCATTGAAGGTTTCCCATTAGTGCCTAGAATAACCCACAGAGTCTCCTGGGGTTTCCACCTCATCGTGCGTAAATAATTCATTCTCTTTGGGTGGGAACTCTTTATAATAAAGAGAGTTTTGAAGGCCTTCATGAGTGTCTTAAAGTTTTTAACCAACCTATGAGGCATCCTCTCAAACCACTTTTGTGAGATATCTTCTAGGCTAGATGAGAATATAGGGCACATGAATGAGTCATTATGATTCCACAGGGTCATTGTTGGCCTATACTAACATGCTTGATCTATAGGATTGATATTCCCACTGTATATCTTGAATCTTAGGGTTGTAAATTTCTTTGGGGATCTTCCTCCTCAATTGTACGCGAGAAGGGGGAGTGCATCTAGGTTATGAGTACCCTCCTTGTCAGTCCCTTAGTGGATTTTACCCTTCTTTTAGTTGGGTGTTGGTAAATCTCCCTTTGAACCAGACTTTGAATATCTTGTCTATGATGTCGTTTATCTCAATTTTTCCTTATTGGACGACCTTCCTTCTCGATACGAGTTTTACTCGTCTGAGGGATAAACATTCAACCATAATGCATGCATTTATCTCTAAGGAGCTTACTCTCTGTTTTTCCAGGCATCGTTAGAGACGAGTGTTATCCTCCATCCAGAGGCATGTTGCCTCCTATTTTTCATGGAGGCGTTCCTTATAAATGTTGACCAATATGAAATCTAAATTGATATGGGCTCCTCGATGCTATACTCATAAGGATGCTCTTATGGGCAGAATAGTGGATGGTCGACGGCCTGATTTCTGTCCAGGTGAATGTCATACCTAACTCTATTTAATGAGAGCCAACCTTGTTAATCGCCCATAACAGATGCACTGTGAGGGTGAAACATCACTTAACTTGTTGGTTTTGATTTTCTTTAGAAAAAGAATCCTTTCCCAGAGGTGGCATCAATTGTGAGTTCAATTAATGAATATAAGCAATTTGGAACAAATCAAGGAATAAAGAAATCCCACAACGAATTGATTTGTGTGGTTTGGCAATCCCACAATAAATGAATTTACCGATAGTCTGAGATCATTCCAGACATTATTTGAATAGGTGTTGAGTTATCACCTAAGTAAGAGACTAGTCATATCCTTAGAGTGGAACTATCATTTTACCATCATAAGGGCACCTTATTGGTTTAACTCTTATAGAGATATAGAGTGATCTGGGAGCAGACACCACATTTTTAGTTATAGGTTATTCGAAGAATATGCTACAAGAACAAGATTTCAAAGTATCCCGTAATTTAGATATTTTAGCGTATCCCGTTACAAATCGAAAACAACATCCGCATATGATTCCAAAATCTTTAAAGACATGTTACTGGTCGAGCAACATTCTGAAATTCAAGTCGTCGAAATCGTCATGATTCATTATGGAGGTATATGGCATTTAGGTTTTTTATTTAACTTAGTCAATTTTATGATGGGACATTTTTTTAAAATTGAGGCATTTTTATAAAAGGATTTCAAAATAAAATACCTTAATGTTTTTATTTTTCGTTAGAACAAAAGTGAACATTGTTCAGATGAGGTAACTATTCTTGATAGAACGAGAACTATAGTTGGTTCAAATGAGTCTCTTTTTCATTGGAACGAAGTTTTGAGTTAATTAGAAAGAACTTATAATGAGATTCAGATCGGATCTCTCTATCTGACAAAGATGCACCCATTGGAAATCCATTGGAAGCTCGTTTAAACAATTTAGAACTTTAGGTCGAATGAGAATGGACCTCATTAGAACGAAACTATGGTTTTTGTTCGAATGAAGTCCCATTTTCATTTGAACTCCGCAACCTTGACTTTCATGTTTTCTTTAAAATGGACTCTTATAAACAATTTTCTATAACTCTTTTCGCAAAAACGAATTTCCATAGCTATTCCATTAGTTTTCTCCTTCTTTTTTCATCAAAACAAGTTTTTGTTTTCCAAATCACTCATCCTTAGAATGATTTGTTGAGTTTGTCAAACCCCGGTTCCATTCACTAAATCAAACTCTTATAAAGTTTTCTCTAAAGATGATTTATGGAGTTGCGATAATAGTGTTGAAGAAGAAATGATTTTGCAATCCTAAGGTCGATCAGTGGGTACGAAGGGAATAGCTTCTTCTTGTGGGTGGTGTTGGACTGTATCACTTTTTATTGAGGATTTGAATACACTGGTGCTCTAAGTTGTTTGTAAGCATGTCCTATTTTCATTGAGTCTTAAACAATGCTTAATTAAATGTTTTGTCCAGAAGGGATTTTTCCTCAAATCTTCTTCCTCTTCTTGGTTTTATTTTTTGGTTTAGCATTTTTTTCTTTAGATATTATCTTTCATGCACAAATATTCTAAACAACATAAAATTTGGGTAAAAATTGAATCCTTCTTTATGTATTTAAGATACAAGTGAATCTAAATAACCCATGCATTCTCAAATTCGTATCAATGCCGGTTACACTAATTTATTATGTGATATTCACCTTAGGATTATATGAATAATTTTTATAATAGGCTACCTTTTATGCTTCAAATTATGCAAATTGGAAGCTCGAATGAGGTCTTCACTGAGGTCTATTGATGAGAGAGTCTGGATTGTTTGTGAAAGAGGGTGGACACAAAGCCATAAGTCTCAAAATTGTCACTTATTGGACTAATAATTATTTTAAGTGTAATTATTTTAAATCACGTGGCTTAAGTGCAATTTCTGGTGCAGTCACTCCCCACTAATTTCTTCAGATTATGACGTGGACCACGTCTAAGGAAGCATGGGATACTTCCAATTCTCTAACGATGGTACCAATGTTGTGAAAGCTTCTAAGCTAAAAAATCTCACCATTTAGTTTGAAACCATTACCACACTATACACTAAGACTTTTAATGAGTTATATGCAAGTTTATCTGATATAGTCAATTCTAGATTTAATTTGGGTGAAAAAAAAATCTGAGACGAGAGTTGTGAAAAATATTTTTTGATCCGTGCCATATCATTTTATCCTTAAAGCCATAATCCTCAATTTGTTAATAATTTTTATACGCTGAGGTTAAATTAACTCGTAGGAGACCTTGAAACTTATGAAATTGATATGTTCTCTAAAATTCTAAAGAAAAACAAATGTGGATTACTTTGAATACCCACTCTAGAAATAAAGAGGAGTCTCTTATGAATTTGATCTCAATGATTTTAGCCTTTTTGGGAAAAAGTTTTAAAAAAATTCAAAATAAGAAAAGAAAATTCTTCCAAAGAAAACAAACGTTTTGAGAAAGATAAAAATTAAGCCGGGAAGGAAAGATTTCGAAAAGAAAGAGGAGAGTACCCTAAGAATGATGTGAAAACTTGCTACGAGTGCAAGGGTAAAGGTCACAAAGCCCACGATTGTGATACAAGTCTAAAGATACGCTGCAAAGACAAAGCCTTTTACAATGCCACTCTTAGTGATAACGATGTCGATCCGGTGGATTTTGAGAATGAATCATCGCATGCACGTAACTTCATCGCAGGCATGGCCAGCCATATATTAGTACGTCGAGTACATATCACGCCATTGAGGACATTTCTAAACTTCATAAACTCGATAGTGAGTCTAGTCATTTAAGGGTGAGTAAGGTAAATGAAAATTTAGGTGAGGGAGAAAGTGAACTCCAATGCGCCAACACCGAGATTTACGCCTAGTCATTGACAATGAAAATAAAAAATAAAAATTTAGCGCTTAGGGTGTTACCTCTAAAGATAGAGTTCAAAGAGTCAAGAGAGAGCGAGACTTGGGTGAAAGTCTATTTAGGGAAGAGAGAGAGAGAGAGAGAGAGAGAGAGAGAGATAGAGAGAGAGTTAGTGGGGAAGGAAAATGAGAACTTGACCAACAAATTGGCTAGACCTACGAGAGATTGTCAAGCATCATTATAAACTCATGAGAATTATGAAGCTCTTGTATTCAAGCTCGAGAAAAATATCGAATATGCTCGGGAGGTCAAGTTTACTATAGAGGATACTTGGAAGAAGGTATGGAAGATGCTCCTCGATCCCGCTTTAGATTTTAGGAAGAGGAAATGAATGGTTTACGATGGTACATCCACTTCTCATGATGCACGCGAACTTATTCCTAAGTTTATGGTGAATCTATATGGGCTTCGACCTAACCCACCAAAGAAATTTCAACCGAAAAGAGTTAACCAAGGTAGACCCAAACAACTTTATATTTGCACTCATTGTAAAAGGATAGATAATTTTAGGGAATTTCGCTACTAGTTAGGAAGAACTTTTCGTACACATACTCTTGCGCACCGCTAGAGCAACTTTGCTAGTTTTAGAGAGCAATTTGAGTTCCTAATTTTTATTTCTCAAAGCTTAATGAAAGAATTTTGAAGGATGCCTATGACTCTTGAGAAGACTTCCAAGACTACAACTAGAGCCAAAAACTATAAGGGCAAATAAAAGGTTACCTCCACTTAGGTACCTAAGAATGATGAAAAATCTCTTGTTGTTCACATTGGTCTCAAGGTTCAAGATACTTCCTAATAGTATTTTAATAGTGGGTACTCGAGGCACATGACCGTTTGCAAATCATATTTTACCGACCTTGTGGATCACAGGAAAGGAAAAGTCACCTTTGGATATAGGATTAAGTATAGAATTTTAGGACATGGCTATATTGAGATACCCATTTTTTTAAGCTTGACAATGTGTTGTACTTTAAAGTATTGAAAGAAATATTAATTAATATAATACAACTTTGTAACTCAAACTTTATGGTAAATTTTGACCGATCCAAGTGTAGCATTTATTATCAATCCAATGAACTATTACTACAAGGATGGAGGATCGAATATAATTCTTATGGGATCATTACCAAGGGCTCCTTTGTATGCAATAATGCCACGGTGTCCTCTGTGGACTTTTGGCATCAATAACTGGGTCATCTTAATTTTAGAGATCTTAAGAGACTCGTGAAGAAAGACTTAGTTCGTGACTTACCATTGCTTGGGAAACAAACTTCCTCATTTTTGGCCCTTGCTAACAAAGTAAACAAATTCTAATCCCCTTTGAAAGTTGAATAGCATTACCACCTATCGTATATTGAAATTGATACACGTGGAACTTATGGGTCATACTCGTATAGAAGGCATTGGTGGAAGGAGATACATTCTCGTGGTGGTTGATGAATTTTCGAGATACTCTATCATGGGGTTTCTTAGACTAAAGTCTGATGAGTTTGAGTTCCTAACAACTAAGTGTCCTGTCCTACAAAACCAACCCAATGTCACTATTAACTAGATGCGTAATGACAATCGCACTAAATTTAAAAAAAGCTAGAGTGGATAACTATTGTGATAGAGTGGACATCAAATATGAGTTTTTGTACATTTGTACTCCTAAAAATGGGATTATTGAGAGGAAGAACCAAATAATTCTTGAAATGGATAGATCCATTCTTCTTGGGAGAAAGGTGCCTAGACATTTTTTAGCAGAGGCAGTTAATACCGGATGTCATACGATGAATAGGATATATCTTCATCTACACACGTTATACAAACCATATGAGTTGTGGGCAGGGAAGAAACCCAACCAATCATATTTCCAAGTTTTTAGAAGTCTCTGCTAAATTTTGAGAGGTAAAGAGCAATTAGAAAAGTTCAACTCCCGAAGTGATGATGGGATATTTTTAGGGTATTCATCGACTAATAGGGATTATAGGGTGTTCAACCTTGCAATATCTATTGTTATGGAGTCAGTAAATGTCATGATTATAGACGAAGAGATGCCTATGTTTTTTGACCTTGACCTTGAGTGTGAGAATGATATACCACCAGTAATAATCTCATCATTCCTCATACTATCTTAGTAAACCCCCTCTTGATTTATAGGATCCACCTTCTTGGGTTTGAAAGAGTCATGACCCTTCCTCTATACATGGTGAGCCCATAATAGGTGTAAAGACTTGCGCTTAACATTAGAATGTGTTTAGATACTTTTGATATACCTCTTTAGTAGAGCCTAAGAATGTTAAAGAATCGCTCAAGGATGAGCATCCGATATCTCCTATGCAAGATGAGTTATTTCAGTTTAGCAAGAACAATGTTTGAAAGTTAGTCCACAAACCTAGAGAGACTAATGTTTGGTACCAAGTGCATTTACAAGAATAAGATGGATGATAATGGAACCATAGTTTTCGAAAGTCTAGGCTAGTCACTCAAGGATACACTTAGATTTAGGGTGTACACTTTGACGAGACATTCATTCTTAATTCTAGGCTTGAGTCCATCTGCATACTACTCACTATAGCATGTCATCTAAGATTCATGTTATACTAAACAATGGTCAAGATTGACTTACCTAATGGCATTATATAGGAGGAAGGGTATGTGTAATAGCCAAAGGGGTTCGAATACCCAAGGCAGCCAGGACACATCTTTTATATTAAGAAGGCTTTGTATGATTTGAATCAAACACCACATGCTTGGCATAAGAGGATCACTTTTTTATCTCTTAGCTTGCGGCTCCAAGAGAGGGGGTGAATATAAAGTTATTTATGAGGAGATATATTGGTACTATATTGGTTGAGTAAGTCTACGTGGATGACATAGTATTTGGATCCTCATGTTCTCCGCACGCCCACACATTTGAAGAGGAAATAAAGAGCGAGTTTGAGATGATGATGGTTGGTGAGATTACGTTATTCTTAGGTCTCCAAGTAGATTAACTTGAGGATGGGATATTCATATCTCAATATAAATATACTAGGGACCTAGTGAAGAAATTTGGTTTAGACTCCTCTAATAAGTCTCTCACCCCTATGAATACATCGACTAAGCTTAGCAAAGACACTTTAGGCAAGGATGTACAGCAAACCCTTTATAGGAGCATGATAGGTGGTCTTATCTACTTGATGAATAGTTATCCCAACATTGTCTTTAACATTGGAGTTTTTGCATGTTACCAAACTTTATGAAACAGTCTTACTTACGCTCACTTAAATGTATTATCAAATACATGAGTGGCACTCTTTCCTATGGTATTTGGAACTCCTTTGATACCAATGACCATTTTTTCCCTATTCGGATGCTTTTTGGGGCGGGGATGTTAATGGTTATATGATTACCTCCAATGGGTGTTTTTACTTTGGGAGTACTTTTATCTCTTGGTTAATCAAAACGCAAAACTCCATATCTTTGTCGATGACAAAGGTCGAGTACATCGCTGATGAGAGTTATTGCACACAACTCTTATGGATGAAGCAAATGCTAGAAGACTATGGGATTTCCCAAGCCACAATAACCTTTTTATGTGATAATATGAGTAAAATTAATATATCCCATAATTCGATCCAACATTTATGCAAAAGCATATTAGGATATGTGAGCATTTCATTCGTGATCTAATTGAGGAGAAGGTCGTGTTCTTGAGTCTGGTGAGCACAGAAGGCCTCTTAGCCAATATTTTCATGAAACCTTTAGATACAGTTAGATTCGAGAATCTTAGGAAGTCATTTGTATTTATTACATTGATTAAGTTCATGTACTTTACCTAGATTAAAGTGATTATTATATTCATATCATTTATCCTTATTCCTCGACTGTATTTCTATTGTATTTCTATGTTTATATATGCTTTTATTTTGAAAAATATTTACCAAATTCAAAAAGATTTTCGATTGGTCATTGATGATTACTTTCTACATGCTATACTCTTTATCACCTTTTTTTAACACATGCATGGACTTTTTAAACATTGTATTTACTTATCATATCTCGAATATGATGTTCTCATCTCAATAATGTTTAATAACGAACCAAATGTACTAAAGATAAGTTGTGCTTGTAAGAACCAAACCCATATTTCCTTTCCTAAAAAAATTATTTTATGTAAAGCAATGGAAATGGGCTACGAAAGATAATATTATCTTTGTGTTAAAAGACATCATTTGCAAAAGAAATTAAAATATTAATGACATGCGAAAACAGAAGTGGCAAGACCATTTTTCTTTCATTGATGCTTCGCTACACATTAGCATTATGATATCTTCAAAAAATTGAGAGTGAATTCTTATGTGAGATTTTGAGAATGTGGTAAAGTAGAAGATCGGTGGGTTTGTACAACGAACTCTATTGAAAAATATTAAATAGTTTGAAGTTATTATTTTTAAAAGAATTTAAATTCATGGCATGTTGCATAAGTTGAGTCACTTTTATTTTGTTCAACATTCTTACACATGTGGTTAAAACTGAGCACTTTTTTTAAAAGTATCTTATTGACTTCGTGATCCTTTTGGTATGAATACTTATACTGAGTTTCCCATGAAACATATTCATACAATTTCCTTACACTATCATGATTAGAGTATTTTAGTACTATTCCAAGATGTGATGTATTTGTTCCTATATAGGTACCTTTTATACATATACCTTTTACATTTGAAAATTTTGAAAAAATTGTAAAAATAGTTGGCATACTTCTTTGAAATTTCATCACATGTGCTTTATTGATTATCTCTATGATGTTATTTCATTTGGATTCGGGTCATGCTTATGATTCATACTTATTGCGGACAAAAAGGGGGAGAAAATTTTTGGAGTTTTTATTCATGATTATCATTTCATTTGGAGTTTTTATTCTATTTTAAAGTCTCGTATACGTCACAGTATTCTTTTGTTTCATATGTGTAGGTATCTTTGGCTTGGATGATGATCCCATCGACCACATAAGATGACGAAATTAAGTTGAAGACTTGAATGTCATTCCATTTTGGGTTTGGGAGGTCATTTGTAGTTCTTTTGTCTTTAGGTTTTTAATTTGGTTTTAGCTTTTATTTTTGTACCGAAATAGACAAATGGAGAGATTTGTATGAGAAAGGTTTTATAATCGTTCATAGTTTAGATATTTTAGTGTATCTTGTTATAAATCGAACACTACGATAAGCAAAACATATTTATAATTGCTCGCTTTATTTTATTTTTGGCATATCCTATTACAAATCGACTCGTTGAACCGGACTCCGACATCTCCAAGATCGAAGACACCCCAAAAAACCGTGAGGGTTTAAAACACTCGGTGTTCATAAATTTTATAAATCATATAGGGATGTTACCTTTTTCAAAAAATCGAGGCATTTTTATAAAAAGAATTTGAAAATAAAAAATTACTTTTTGGCCTCCTTCAAACGCGAAGCAGTCTAGTTCGAACGAAAATTTCTATCTCTTTATAACGGCCTTCTAATGCCTTTCAAACAAGGTTGGTTCTCCTAGTCAAACAATTGTCATTTAAATGACGTTAGATGTGCATTCGAATGAAAAGCCCGTGTCGATAGAACAAGTTTGGATCTCGTCTGAACGAAATAGTAGTTTTCATTCGAACAAAGTCTAGTTTCGTTTGAACGACATGTGCCTCCTCAAAATTCGTGAAAACCTTATAAATACTTGTTTTGAGAAGTTTTTCATAAGACTTTGTCTAAAATGAATTCTTTATAACTAGTCCAAAGGTCTTCATATTTGATTTTACAAAATCACTTTTTGATTCACAATTACATCATCCCTTGTGTAATTTGCAAACTTTTTGAAACCCTTACGTTCAATGACCATTCAAACACCTTATGGAGATTATACTCTATGATTGACTTGTTAACTCAGGATTCACTACTGAAGAAGAAGAAGGAAGGTTGATTTATGGATACCGATGGTAGAATGCTACCTGCAGATGGATCTAGACTGAGTTATAAACTATTGAAGTGTTGAAGACTTTGCGCATCTCACTTAGTCTGTTTAAGTTATGTAAGTCGATTATCTATCAAATCATTCGATAGTCCTGAATATATGGTTTTTCCCTGTTAGAGATTTTTCCTCGCCTTTTGTGTTCATTGGCTTAGTTTGATAATTGGAAATTGGAACACATCTTGTATGCAAACCTAATTTTAATCGAAGATAAAAAAATTAAAAATTGTATTTGTGTTTGGGAACCTAAAGATAAAAATCAATACATTAACTCACTTGCATTCTTAAATTGGTATCACAGCAGGTTACACTAAATTATTATATGATCTTTTTATAATTTTTTTTGTGATATGAAATTTTTTAAAATTATGGATCTTTAAAAATATGGATTTAATGGATAATTTGTATAACAGGATGCCCATTTTTTATGGTTCAAACTATGCATATTGGAAAGTAAGGATGAGGTCTATTTTAAAATTCATAGATGAACGTGTTTGGTGGGTTTGTGAAAGAGGGTGGACACCACCCACTATGACTGTAGATAATGTCGTTGGCCCAAAACCTGTCTCTGCATGTATAGATGAAGAATTTAAATGGAGAAATTTTAACTCGCACGATCTGATTGCCATCCCGGGAGCCATTATCCCTAACGAGTTTTGCAGCATTACAATGTGCACCACGTCTAAAGAATCTTAAGATATCCTTCAACTCACACACAAGGGTACCAATGATGTGAAAGCTTCTAAGCCTCAACATCTCACCACACAATTTGAAACAATCACAAATCTTGAATTCGAATCTTTTGATGAGTTTTAGGAACATATGTCTAATATTGTAAAGTCGAGTTTTTATTTAAATGAGAGCATACCTGATATGCGTGTTGTTAAGAAAATTTTGAGATCATTCCCTGCCCTCTTTATTTCTAATGTTACCTTATCAAATTCGTTAGGGATACTAGATACTTTTAGGTTAGAAGAACTCGAAGTAGACCTTCAAACGTATGAGATAGATATGTTACCCAAAACTGTTAAACGTAAGGAAAAAGGGAATTTCATTAAAAGCTAAATTAAAAAAGAGGATGTGTCGTCTCATGCCGAGTATGATTTTGATTTGGTTGATTTAGTACTGTTTGCAAAGAATTTGAAAAAGTTTCTCAAACTTAAATATCAAAATACTTCTAAAGAAAAGAAAAGTTTTGAGAGAAATAAAAATTTTAATTGGGCAAGAAAAATTTTGAAAAAGAAAGAAAATATTTTCCAGAGAAAGACGAGGAGTGATGTTATGAGTGTGATGGAAAGGGTCACAATGCTCACAAGTGTTCGACAAGATTAAAGAGATAAGGAAGAGGAAAAGCCACCTTAAATGCCATGCTTAGCGATAGCGATGTCGATTCGATGGATTTCGGAGATGAATCATTGCATGGATATAACATCACCGCGTTCATGGATAGGCATGTTAGTACATCGAGTGCACCTGATGCCTATGAGGAATATAGTAAACATGAACACCTCAATGGTGAGTCTAGTCATTCCAGTGAGAGCAAGGGAGATGATGTTTTAAGTGAGAGTGAGAGTTACCTTTAACGCAGCAACACTGATCTTTACGCAGAGTCCTTTAAACTAAAGAAACAGAACAAAGGTATAGCGATGAGAGTTTTAGCCTTAGAAAAGGAGTTAAGAGAGGCGAGAGAGCATGAGTCCTTGGTGAGAGAATCTTTGGGAGAGAAGGTTATTTTAATTTAGAGGGCGAATGGGGACTTAACCAACAAGGTGTCTAGTCTTACGAGAGATCTTCAAGCATTCATGGAGACTCATCAGAAACTTGAATCCCTTTTATACCAACTCGAGAAACATTTTGAACGTTCCCGGGAGGTCAAATTCATTATAGAGGATACATCGAAGAACGAAGGTAAATTGTTCCTCGGTCTCACTTTAGATTTTGGTGAGAGGCATGGAATAAGTTATGTGTAATACCCCGTAATTATGCATAGTTAAAATTAAGAAGGAAAATATGTTTTATTTCAATTATGTGAGTAGAGTAATTTACTGTGAAAATACATTTTATTTAAATTACGAGAGTAGAATAATTTAATGTGATACGTTTTAAATTAAATTACGTGAGTAGAGCAATTTAATGTGATGTAATAATAATAATGATTATTAAGTGATTAATTAATCATTATGGCTATTAGACATAAATTGAAAGTTAGACACTGATTAATATGACGATAAAAAATTTACTAAATGTGAATAGTAAATATTAAAAGTTGATATGTACGACCTAGCGATTTATATGGACGTACCTGAGTTATCTCGACCGAGTTTCGCGCGTAGACAAAATTGAAGGTGAGATGAGAAACATATTTTAAGAGACTAAAAAGAAAATTTAGTGTCCCCAGATGATTCCAAAAGGGTCAAATTAGTCAAAATAGTGTACCCGAGGGTACTAGTTGAGTGTCGGGTTATTTTTAGGCTAAACCGGGATCATAGGAGGGCATTTTGGTCTCTTTACATTGAAGGGTGAGGATACCTACGAATTTTGGAACCCCAAGTCAGATTATAAGAGTTGGAGGCTAGGGTTATAGAGGAGAAAAATACACCATAGCCATTAGAGAGAAGAGAGAAATAATTTCCTAAGGCAAAAGAAGGAAGTAGGGAGAATTCAAAGGAGATTTCACTACCAACTTGTTGGGAAGAAGGATTGAAGGATAAGAATCATCAATCATCAACAACAACCACGAAATTAGACCCTACAAAACATAAGGCAAGTGGTTATTTGCAAAATAAATTGAGTTATTATACCTATATATAAGTTTTAGGAAGAACATGATTTTTATGAGATTTTTGGAAGCAAACACTTGAATATGATCCATGATTGATAGGGATTTCATGTAAAACGTTATTTATCTCCCAATAATCTGATATCATAGAAGACTTGATAATTAAATCGAACTAAAAATCTGGACTTATGATGAAAAGATAGAAGGATTGTATTTTTAGGGTTCTTGAATAATAAGAAGATTTTTAGTTAATCTGGACGAAATTTGTAATGATTTTGTTGTTTTAGATCGTTAGTAATCATCCCAGAATATGAAGGAATGATTAGAAATTGTTAGTTGCAAGTATGGTGAATTATCATGGGAGATGGATAAACAAAAATGGTGTAACCCGCATGAAGAAAATGATCTGGGCCTATCACTTCTTGATATATCGATCGGCCCTTGAATGTCGATCGATCGAGCAGTCGAGCGATCGACCATATCCCATCGATCGATCGACCCTGGCTGTACTGTAGAGAATTTTGCGGATAAATTTCTTTTCAATTACCGTCACTTAATGGGAACCTTAGTGATGATATTTTACCTATGAAGGGACTTAATAGATACCAGTAGGTGTACCGTGAGATTTCTTCATAAATGATTGAGTGTGAAATTTGGAGAAATGGACCAACGGGAAGGTAACCGATTGAGTCATGTGTTGGGAATGTGAGAATTTAGTTACGGAAAGGGTGAGAGTCAATTCCGAAAAAATACCAGTAGGCTAGAGATAGCTTAACTAATGGATCAAGGGAGGGGTAACTAGGACCCTTAGAGTTGCGTGAATACTCGAACATATGCGATAGTGAAATAAATCGTAAACTAATGAGTACGGTGAATATAAGTAAAATATATTACGTACGGGCATGATTTGATAGGTCGGGTGTGTACTTACTAAATTATATGAATTTTTGGGTTAAGATAATTATACCTAAATTAATTATGTTAGGGTCGATGAGATATTCCGAACTAACATAAAGTTACTATATGTTTGGGGTCGATGTAAAATGCCGAACCAAACCTTAAAACTGGTGTCGCGATGAAAGAGTCCCGAACCATAATATGTGTATATATATATATATATATATAAATAGTTGGGGTCGATGGATCATTCCGAACCAACTCTCACTTGGGGTCGATGAATCCTTCCGAACCAAGAGTCCTTTATATGTGCCAAAAGGATATGTTACTGATAACTAATATTTAATACATGTTGCGTGATAAAATTTATTCCATATGTATAATCTACTAACTTAGGATAGTAGATAATGAGATGGATTGAAAATATCTTAGTAATAATTAAGTAGCGTGATGTAATTATTATAAGAATAAGGATAACAAGAAGTAAGTAAGTTATCTACGTTTATAGCATATGAAATATGGATTATTAAAATACTGCGAGTATGTTATGGGGACTTAGCGAGGGGGTACATGTAGTGGGGTATTCTGATCTAGTTAACTGGGGTAGTATAACTAAGTGAACTAAGTACCCTCGTTAGACATGCACTATAGAAGAGAGGTGAGGAAGCTCAAAGGAGTGTGCGAAATCTTAATATGTGTAAGCAATAATTCAATTGTGATAACTTCTTGCAAAATATTTTTAATTTTTTTTTAGCACTAACTCTTGCTATGTAAAATTTTTTAAAAACCTTTTAGGTGCCCAGCCACAGGGACACCCAACATGATTTCATTCCATGGATTTGGGAGCTGCAGCATGTGTGGATGTTGCACGGATTGTTTAAACGTTTTCTCTTTTTTAGATCTAGTGCAGGATCTTAGTTTTAGTGCTCTCAGTTGGGATATGTCGTCCAATCTTTTCTTTTTCAGTTATTCTGATTTTGGATTTTGAGTTTTTTTTTTTTTGTCGTGGTTTTCGTCAAGACTTTATTTGTATTCGGTTATTTATGCGAATTGTTTTAGTATTGTTGGAATTGTATCGTTTCGTATGGGTTGTTTATTCTGCTTAAGCAAGATAAAATTTGGAACTAGCTCAATTTCACTTAGGTGGTTAGTAATTTAAAAAGTTTTCGGCAGTGATGCTAAGAATGAACCATTCAAGTAACCTGTTTAAATTAAATTAAGGCTTGATCACCCAAGGATTAATTAGGCAGGGTGTCACAGATGGTATCAGAGCATCAGGTTCTAGTATCCATAGGATCTGTATGACTTACTGTCTTTCAGCGTAACGTTTGGTTGTATTAGAGCCCTACTATTTGCACTGTTGATTCACTATCCACTTTTGGGTTATCGTACTTCTACTATTAACGTTTTGTATAAACGGTGTACTTATACAATTTGATCTTATTTCAGATTCCACCGAGGAGGCAGCGACCGGAGAGGGCTGAAGCCAGAGATGAAGTGAGGGAGGCTCATCAGGAGCCACAGGTGCCACTGCCACCACCCCCACCTGAGTTAATTTCCAGTACTCAGGTTGCAGTGATAGTGGCTCAGGCTAGGGGTGGCCATAGGCCCGAGGCCCGCCAAGCCCGCCCAATAAAAAAAAAGGGCTTGGGTAAGGTAAATAGGCCCGCAAAGCGGGCTTGGCAAAATTTTAGAGGCCCGATTTTTTTTCGGGCGGGCTTGGACATGAGTTCTTAAGCCCGATGAGGCCCGGCCCGGACCGAGGCCCGAAATATATATATATATATATATATATATATATATATGGGGGGGGGGGACTTCTATAAATATAAAAATGTATACCAAGTCTTTTCATGTAAAGTGAAAAACTTTATATATGGACTTTGTAATATATGGAGTTTAAAACAGATTTTTAATTAAAAAAATTGGTCTTTAAATAAAAAAATAGGTATTTTAATTTAAAAAAAATCTTTTAATTAACATAATAGGGCCCGATCGGGCGGGCCTGGGTAAAGAGCTTTCAAATCTGGGCGAGCTTGGGATTACATAATAAGGCCCGATCTAGGCCCGAGCGGGCTTGGGATAACACTTAATTTTTCAAGCCCGGCCCGAGCCCGACCGGGCCTGCCCAGGCCCGGCCCACGGCCACCCCTAGCTCAGGCAGTCGAGACAGCGATGAGGGCCATGGCAGTCCATTTTCTTGAGCCCCAAGTACCACCTCCCGTGGCACCGGTAGTTCAGGCCCCAGCAGGGCCATTTACTTGGCAGCGAGTCAGAGAGACATTCCCGAAAGGGCATCCACCCGAGTTCCAGGGTAATACCGATGTAGTGGAGGCGTGCAACTGGAAGAAAAATATCCAGTGCCACTTGCGCATGCTAGAGTGCATCGAGGTACAGAAACAAATGCTAGCTACTTTCCATCTGGCAGGAGCAGCCTTACAGTGGTGGGAGTCAGTTACCACCACCGAAGAAAGGGACGAAATGACAATTTCTGATTTTTGCGTGCGGTTTGACTGCAAGTATTTTCCTCCAGCGGTAGTGTCAGAGATGAGGAAGAAATTCAGCGAGGTGGTTGAGGGTGATCACTCGGGTGCTGATTATGAGGAGGATTTCACCCGTTTGGCTAACTTTGTGCCAAATTAGGTGAGCGATTAGGAGCGGAAGAAGTCAAAATTTATGGATAGCTTGAACTGGAGAATCAGACAACATTTGATCGGTAATCCGCCATTGGTAACTTACACCGATGTCGTCAATGCCTCTCTACTACACATTCAGGATCACCGCTTTCATGCGAAAGGAAACAAGAGAGGTGAGCCTAGCCAACCAGGCAAAGTAGATGGAAGTAGTGGCAGCAGCACACCACAGTAGCAAACAGTGGGCTAGCTAGGGGAGGATTCCCGATAGGGGAACTATGCCAAGAAGTTTAAGCATGGGAGGCATCGCTTTGACAGACAGGGCCAGCAGGGTCCCCAGAAGCCAGTTCCTCAGGGCCGACAGGGCCAAGGGAACCAAGGTGGAGGACAACAAGGCCAAGGTCGACAGGGCTAACGTCAGGGCCAATGTCAAAGGCAGTTTTAGGGTCAGTGTTTCACTTGTGGCCAGCAGGATCACAAGAGTAGGAATTATCCACATCAAGACAGGGAACATCAACAGGGTGCCTAATAGGGGCAGCAGGCTCCGTTAGCCCTAGCAGCAGCACAGGCCCCGCAGCCAGGCCAGATGCACTATGGGCGGGTGTTCAACGTCCGTGACATTCTATTTCAGCTAGCACCGCCGGCAGTCGCAGGTATGTTTCCTATTCATGGACTTGAGGGTAGTATTTTGTTTAATATGGGGGTGACGCATTCATTTATTACCACTAGATTTATACGGGCATCCGGCCTCTTAGTGACAGCTGACACTCATCTTATGTGCGTGGAGTCACCGATGGGTAGTGGGTCCCTTATACATTCGATTTGTAAGGGTGTAGACATTATGGTCGGGAGATTGAGTCTAGCGGAGGACATCCTAGTGCTAGATATAGAGGGTTATGACATCATCCTAGGTATGGATTGGTTGGCACGTTATAGGGCAATGATAGATTGCTACGAGAGGACTATCGTGTTTTCCATCCTGGGACAGGAGATGTTCCTTGTGGCGATGCCTCCCCCCGAGGGAGGATCGCGCACTCATTTATACTATATTGAGGAGGAGACCTCACATGGGGTTATCGTTTGTCTAGACTCAATCCCAGTTGTGAGGGATTTCGAGGATGTCTTTCAGGAGATACCAAGGTTACCACCCAACAGGGAGATATAGTTCGTTAATGACCTAGCGACGGGGATGAGACCGATTTCCAGAGCACCGTATCTCATGGAGCCTTCGGAGATACGAGAGCTGAGAGAATAGATTCAGCAGCTCTTGGGATAGGGTTTCATTCGATGGAGTACATCGCCATGGGGGGCGTCGGTGTTATTTGTAAAGAAAAGGGATGGTTCACTTCGTCTATGTGTAGATTACAGGGAGCCGAACAAAGTGAAGATACGTAATAAGTATTTATTATCGAGGATTGACGACTTCTTTGATCAGTTGAGAGGGGCTGTGTACTTCTCAAAGATCAATTTGAGGTCGGATTACCACCAATTGCGCATTCGTGAAGAGGATGTACCTAAGTCCTCTTTCTTGTCGCGGTACGGGTCATACGAGTTCAGAGTAATGCCGTTTGGGCTCACTAATGTGCCTGCAGCATTCATGGATCTCATGAATAGGGTATTCAGGGAATTTTTGGACCAGTTTGTGATTGTATTCATAGACGACATTCTAATCTACTCCGCACGAAGGAGGAACACACCGAACATTTACTAATGGTTCTACAGACATTACGGGACCGTCAGTTGTAGGCAAAATTTGAGAAGTGTGGATTTTGGCTTTGGGAGGTTCAGTTCCTAGGCCATATTGTATCCGACATAGGCATTGTTTTTTACCCGAGTAAGGTATTGGTAGTGAGGGAATGGGGACAGCCCGTGACACCGACCAAAATTCGTAGCTTTTTGGGGTTGGCCGATTATTATCGTCGCTTCATCAAGGGGTTCTCAAAAATTGTCGGTCCGTTGACGAACCTGACTCAAAAGGGAGTGCCCTTCGTATGGAATGACTGTTGTCAGTTAGCATTTGATGAGCTAAAGGACAAATTGACATCAGCACCCGTTCTTGCCTTGCCTAGGAGCAGAATGGAGCACCGAGTATATACTGACGCATCCTTACAAGGGCTTGGGGTGTGTTGCAGCAGGAAGAGAAAGCTATAGCTTATGCGTCCCAAAAGCTTAAGACACATGAGAAGAATTACCCCCCCATGACCTCGAGTTGGCAGCGGTTGTTTTTGCATTAAGGATATGGAGACACTATCTTCTGGGTGAGCAGTTCACTCTATTCACCGATCATAAGTCACTTCAGTATCTTTTCACACAGAACGATCTAAACATGAGGCAAAGGATGTGGATTGAATTAGTGAAGGACTACCAGTTTGATATACAATATCATCCTGGTAAGGCTAACATGGTGGCGGATGCGTTAAGCAGAAGGCCTACCGGAGAGCTAGCAGAAATCTGGAAGGCAAAGTGGACTGAACTTCGACACGAGGATGAGATAGCTAGAGCATACATGGCAGTTTTAGCTATCACTCCTGAGAGTGTTATACGGGTAGTGAGGGCACAGGCCGAGGACCCATTTTGTCAGGACAAAGTACGACAATTACTGGCCAAGGGGCCAGAGTCCTACTCTATCAGCTCAGAGGATGGACTATGATTTAATGGTAGACTGATAATACCCGAGGAGGAGGATTTGAGTCATGTCGTAATGACGGAGTCGCACGGGTCAAAGTTGTCGGTACATCCAGGTGGGGACAAAATGTACCAGGACATGCGATGTATATATTGGTAGTTAGGTATAAAACGAGACATTTTAGAGTTTGTCTCAAGATGTGTTACATGTCAGCTTGTAAAAGTTAACCATCAGAGACCTTCAGGGATGATACAACCACTGGATATTCCCCTGTGGAAGTGGGAGAGTATCTCGATGGATGTTATTATTGGGTTACTAACATCACAGAAGGGTCATGATTCCATATGGGTGATAGTGGATCGGCTGACTAAGGTAGCTCATTTCTTGCCAGTTCGTACGGATTATGATACGATGCGGTATGCGCAGCTATTCAGGTCAGAGATCGTTAAGCTACACGGAGTTCCTATTAATATTGTGTCTGACAGAGACAAAATATTTATGTCACATTTCTGGCAGAGCTTTCTGGAGGCCATGGGCACCGACTTATGGTTGAGTACGGCGTATCACCCGCAGACAAACGGTCAGACTGAAAGGGTAAACCAGATGTTCGAGGATATGTTGAGGATGTGTGTCCTAGATTTTGGGGGAAGATGGGATCCATATCTTCCTTTGGTAGAGTTTGCATATAATAACTCTTATCAATTCACTATTGGTATGGCTCCATTCGAGGCACTTTATGGGAGGCCCTATCGTTTGCCCGTCTATTGGTTAGAGGTGGGGGATAACAAGCTATTGGGACCAGAGATGATGTAGGAGACTTCGTCCAAAATAGAGTTGATTCGAGGACGTATTCGAATAGCTCAGGATAGGGAGAAGAGTTATGCTGACGTCGGTAGGAGACACGTGGAACTAGATGGGGGCGACCAGGTGTTAATTCGGGTATCTCCTATGAAGGGGATTATGAGGTTCGGCAAGAAGGGGAAGTTAGCACCGAGATATGTGAGATCATTTCCTATCATTGAGAGGGTGGAACCGGTAGCTTACAGATTGGAACTCCCAGAGCATCTTCAGCGAATACACGATGTATTCCATGTGGCGTCGTTGAAGAAATACAAGAGGAGTGAGATTGCCTTCTGGCACATTACACTTAAGGAGATCGACTTGCAGCCAGATGGCTCGTACCCGTGGCTATTCAAGATTATAGTGAGCGCAAACTAAGATCCAAGGCGGTACCCTTAGTGCGAGTACAGTGGGGACATCAAAATATGGATGAGCCTACTTGGGAGCGGGAGGAGGATATGCGAGAACAGTATCCAGAATTATTCACCGCATGTATTTGCTAAATTTCGAGGACGAAATTCCTTTGTAAGGGGGGAAGTATGTAATACCCCGTAATTTTGCATAGTTAAAATTAAGAAGGAACATACGTTTCATTTAAATTACGTGAGTAGAGTAATTTAATGTGAAAATACATTTTATTTAAATTACGAGAGTAGAGTAATTTAATGTGATACGTTTTAAATTAAATTACGTGAGCAGAGTAATTTAATGTGATGTAATAACTATAATGATTATTAAGTGATTAATTAATCATAATGGATATTAGACATAAATTGAAAGTTAGACACTGATTAATATGACGATTAAAATTTTACTAAATGTGAATAGTAAATATTGAAAGTTGATATGTACGGTCTAGCGATTTATATGAACGTACCTGAGTTATCTTGATAGAGTGTCGCGAGTAGACAAAATTGAAGGTGAGATGAGAAACATATTTTAAGAGACTCAAAAGAAAATTTAGAGTCCACAGATGATTCCAAAAGTGTCGAATTAGTCAAAATAGTGTACCCGGGGGTACTAGTTGAGTGTCGGGTCATTTTTGGGCTAAACCGGGACCATACGAGGGCATTTTGGTCTCTTTACATTTAAGGGTGAGGAGACCTACGAATTTTGGAACCCTAAGTCAGATTATAAGAGTTGGAGGCTAGGGTTAGAGAGGAGAAAAAATACACCATAGCCATTAGAGAGAAGAGAGAAATAATTTCCTAAGGCAAAAGAAGGAAGTAGGGAGAATTCATAGGCGATTTCACTACCAACTTGTTGGGAAGAAGGATTGAAGGATAAGAATCGTCAATCATCAACAACAACCACGAAATCAGACCCTAGAAAACATAAGGCAATTGGTTATTTGCAAAATAAATTGAGTTATAATACCCATATATAAGTTTTAGGAAGAAAATGATTTTTATGATATTTTTGGGAGCAAACACTTGAATATAATCCATGATTGATAGGGATTTCATGTACAAATTTTTTTATCTCCAAATAATCTGATATCATAGAAGACTTGATGATTAAATCGAACTAAAAATATGGACTTATGATAAAAAGATAGAAGGATTGCACTTTTAGTGTTCTTGAATAATAAGAAGATTTTTAGTTAATTTGGACGAAATTTGTAATGATTTTGTTGTTTTAGATTGTTAGTAATCATCCCAGAATATGTAGGAATCATTAGAAATTGTTAGTTGCAAGTATGGTGAATTATCATGGGAAATGGATAAACAAAAATGGTGTAACCTGCATGAAGAAAACGATCTGGTTCTGTCACTGCTAGATCGATCGATCGACCCTTGAATGTTGATCGATCGAGCAGTCGATCGATCGACCATATCCCATCGATCGATCGACCCTGGCTTTACTTTAGAGAATTTTGTGGATAAATTTCTTTTCAATTACCGTCACTTAATGGGAACCTTAGTGACTACATTTTTCCTATGAAGGGACTTAATAGATACCAGTAGGTGTACCGTGAGATTTCTTCATAAATGATTTAGTGTGAAATTTAGAGATATGGACCAACGGGAAGGTAACCGATTGAGTCGTGTGTCGGGAATGTGAGAATTTAGTTACGGAAAGGGTGAGAGCCAATTTCAAAAAAATACCAGTAGGTTAGAGATAGCTTAACTACGGGATCAAGGGAGGGGTAACTAGGACCCTTAGAGTTGCGTGAATACTCGAATAAATGCGATAGTGAAATAAATCGTAAATTAATGAGTACGGTGAATATAAGTAAAATATATTTCGTACGGGCATGATTTGATAGGTCGGGTGTGTACTTACTAAATTATATGAATTTTGGGTTAAGAGAATTATACCTAAATTAATTATGTTAGGGTCGATGAGATATTCCGAACTAACATAAAGTTACTATATGTTTGGGGTAGATGTAAAATGTCGAACCAAACCATAAAACTGGTGTCGCGATGAAAGAGTCCCGAACCAGAATATGTGTATATATATATATATATATATATATATATATATATATATATATATATATATATATAAATTGTTTGGATCGATGGATCATTCTGAACCAACTCTCACTTGGGGTTGATGAATCATTCCGAACCAAGAGTCCTTTATGTGTGTCAAAAGGATATGTTAGTGATAAATAACATTTAATACATGTTGCGTGATAAAATGTATTCCATATGTATAATCTAATGACTTAGGATAGTAGATAATGAAATGGATTGAAAATATCTTAGTAATAATTAAGTAGCGTGATGTAATTATTATAAGAATAAGGATAACAAGAAGTAAGTAAGTTATCTACGTTTATAGCATATGAAATATGGATTATTAAAATACTGCGAGTATGTTATGGGGACTTAGCGAGGGGGTACATGCAGTGGGATATTCTGATCTAGTTAAATGGGGTAGTATATCTAGGTGAACTAAGTACCCTCGTTAGACATGCACTATAGAAGAGAGGTGATGAAGCTCAAAGGAGTTTGCAAAATCTTAATATGTGTAATCAATAATTCAATTGTGATAGTAAGGACATTTTTCTCATGTCCAACATGTTACATTTATGTATGTCGTACGCCGCTACATTTGGCACGTCACCTCACAATTTCACATGACGGCCTCTATCCGAATTTCGGGAATCAAGCATTCAACATCTCCATTAATGTGTCCCACTTCTGCCTCAACGACTTCACGTTCCACGATTTTAGGGACATAATGCAAGTGGTACGCAAGGGAAGTCAAAACAGTGAAAAAAGCATGATAGGAGAGTTCAAGGTCAATTTCATAATTTTACAGCCATAGTCCGGAGGTCTGGTCAACTGTAAAGTTTAAGATCTCTCCGCAACGAAGATACTGGAAGAAACGGCACCTCAATCCGAGCTACGGTGAAGGAGTTATGACCTTTTGAAGTTGGAGAAAATTCCTTGAAGAATGCTGATTTTTTTTAACCTTAAACCAGAAAGGTACCCCAAACCATATGAGGTACCCCAAACTAGTTCGGGGTACCTGACACTGCAAGAATCCCCAAGTTTTAAAACTCTTTTGGTTTCCTTATAAAAGCCAACTTCGGGGGAGCTATTTTGCAAGACTTTGGAAGACGTTTTTGAGAGTCCCAATTACTCAAGTCCTCATATTTTTTAGTCCCAAGACTCATGTCTTGATTCACACAATTGCCAAACTTTTGCGAATCTTTTTGGTAACCCAAGAACACAACTCTGCTTTTGTTCAACCCTTATGGAGAAGCCATCTTTCTTCTTCATTGCTGCCATCCTGGAAAGGGAAACTTCCAGCCGACAAACTTGTGGAGAAGCCATTTCTCTTCTTCATTGCTGCCCTCCTGGAAAGGGAAACTTCCAGCTGCCGACTACAGATCCGACACCTGCGGGTAATTCTGTGTCACTGTATTTTCATTGTAATCCGAAATTATATGTTACAATATTATAATGAAAATAAAAGGTTTTGCCCCTTTGGGGGATTTTTCCTGAAACTGTTTGTTTTATCCTGCATGCTATATTTTATTTGATAAATCATCTAGATGCATGTTTTAGGGTTTAACTAAAATTTGGGATTAATTAAAATTGGATGTTATTTGAGAAGTCGCAATATTTTCGCTGTAGCGATTCTACAAATTGGTATCAGAGCGGGTTACGCTAAATTATCGCGTGATCCTGATTTTTTTTCAAGGATTTACTTTCTGATACAATTTGTCTACTCACGTCTACAAATTGGTATCAGAGCCTGTTGCACTAAGTTATTTTGTTTTGATCCTGATTTTGCACAAAAATGGCTTTTGATGGTTTTGATGATCTTCGATGTCAAATTTTTGAAAAAGTAAATTGGAAAATTCACACGAACTCTTGTTTTGAATCTTCTATTGAAAACAAATCAAAGAGGTGTTCTTGTTGTGAGGGTGTTGGTCACACGTTAGATGAGTGTACCACAAATTTAAAGAAGAAATTGAATAAACCGATTTCTCATGTTTCTACCCTTAGTGATAGCGATTCGGAAGAAGAAGTCTTTTATGCTTCTAGGCGAGAGCTTCCCATCCGTGTGATTAGTGATGAGAGTGAGGGTGAAAAGAGTGAGGAGGAAGAAGAAGAATTGAGTGAGTTGCAAGTTGCCTACAATAATTTGTATTTTGAATGTTTGAGGACAAAAAAGGCAAACTAGAAACTTGAAGCTCAATTGAAATAGTGTGCCTTTCAAAATAAGGATGTTTTAATTGAAGAACTTAGGGCACGAGAGAAAATTTTGAGAGAGAAGTTGGGATATGTCGAGGGTGAGAGAGATGATCTTTGAGGCGTGATGGAAGCTATGAAAAAGGAGATTCTTGAGTTTGAGGAGTCTAGGCGCTTACTTGAATCTAGGATAGGTGAACTTGAGGTGAAATTGAAAGATTCAAGTAAGGTGAAATTTGATTTGGAGTCTAGGTCTGAAAAACTTGATAAGATTTTAGGCACAGTTGAGATCAAAACGGATAGGGGTGGGATTGGTTTTGAAAAATATGTTGCACCCATTCCCTCACGTGTGAGAGAGCCTCCTAGGATTGTTAAGAAAGAGGCACCTAAGTTTGTTAGGAAAGCACCCTATAGGAACATCGTGAGAGAACCTCCTAGGATCATTAGGAAAGGCCCACCTAGGCAAATTCGGAGAGAGCAACCGAGAAATTTGAGGAGAGGGTCACCTTTAGGTAACACACACCGCTCGATTTACTCTTGCACACACTGCGGTAGGCAAGGTCATCTTAGGCACTTTTGTTACAAGCTTTTAAATGGACCTAGGAAGGATAATGAAATAATAAATTCGATTCCCAAAACACCCACACTCCGTTACACATCTATTTGGGTTAGAAAATCGGATTTAGAGGCTTATGGTTTATTTGTCCACGATTCCCGTTTGCTTGCACGTGATTCACCCCATGTGAAATCTTTTGGTTGATTGTATTTGCATGTTTGTCATACACTAGTTGTGGTTTCATGATATATTTTTGCTAGTGTGATGACTTTTACTTTTTGTATAATTTTTTTTGTTTTTGAAATTTTTTTGAAAAATCCAAAAAGATTTTTGTATTTTGTTTGCACCAGTTATAGATGAATACTTAGGATGACCGAGTCACAACATCATTTCATTATTTTCATGTGACTATTTGATAGTGTTTTGAGACAATAGGTCAATTCATCCATGTGCTTTATAATGTTTGGAGTCATTAAGATGTGATTAAGTGTTACTTCCTACATGTTTGACTCATGTTTCCTTTATTGCACACATGCACGGATTTGTTTGATTATTGTGCCTGTCTTATCACATGTTGGTTGGGTGTTTTCACTTCAATCGTGTCCTTAAAACGAACCAAGCGTGATAAAATTTACGAAGTAAATTGTGCATATAAGAACCGTTTTGTGAGTTTGTGTGCTTTATTTAAAAATGGGGAGGGGCTGTAAAAGGTAATTATCTATCCTTTGCGCAAAAGCCACCGTTAAATTGGAACTAAAAATGGAGGAATTTTATTATCCGGGATCCAAAGAGGTTTAAAAGAGCCCGAAAAAATTTAAAGGCAATAAAAAGAAATTCATGCCAATTATGGGCCATTTAGGTTTTTGCACCAATTCTCCACAGGTTGAGAATTTAGTTTATTCACCTATAAAAGAAAATATATATGAGGGTGTTTGGTTGGAGATTTTAAACGGGCTTGCACGTACTTGAAAATCTTGAAAAATCGCTAAATAAGTTTTGGACATTATTGGTGTGGAAATCATTTGACTTTGATTTGTTGATTTGCTTAAGACGATGTCATCTAAATTCAACAATTTTTTACACCTAAGGATACCTTTGATGTTCATTCGTTAGGAGTACACGTATGCATCGTGCACATATGATTGATTGAGTTGATTTACCTATAGAATGTGTTCACACCCATTCATTCCGTTTCCATGACTTAGTTGTTTGAGTCCAAATCCATGGTGTGATTTTTGTATCATATTTTTTTAAATGGTATCTATTTTTTTGTTTTGTATGAAAATTTTGAAAAATTCAAAAATAGTTTGTGAAGTTTTTTTTTTAGCAACTCCTTGCAAGAGCGCGTTTGACATTTGATTGATGCCTGGTTTTGTATACCGTGTCACCCCGATTTTGCTTATTTGATTCATTCTTCTTATTTGTCTATTTGGGGACATCATAAAAAGGGGGAGAAAGAATTATCTTATTTTGGGGGAGTTTTGAGATTTGACTTATGCTTATCATATATTGGTATCTATGTTTATCTCATTTCAAACTCGATACGTCACTTGGTATTTTTTCTCTATCTCATGTGTGTAGGTACTACATTGATGATCACTGAATTGCACACCCTGATGAGAAAAGATTTGAGATTTGGAGATTGAAGATTTGAAGTTTTGAATATTTGAAGAACAAACAATGAAGACTTATTCATTTGTATCTTTTCAGTTTTGGGTTCATGAAGGGTAGATTTGTATAGGCAATTTTGTTATTTGATAATTCGGATTTTTTATGTATGTACCGGCATAGACATAGGGGGATATTTGTAAGGACATTTTTCTCATGTCCAACATGTTACATTTATGTATGTCGTACGCCGCTATAGTTGGCACGTCACCTCACGATCTCACATGACGGCCTCTATCCGAATTCTGGGAATCAAGCATTCAACATCTCCATTAATGTGTCCCACATCTGCCTCAACGACTTCACGTTCCACGATTTTAGGGACTTAATGCAAGTGGTACGCAAGGGAAGTCAAAATAGTGAAAAAAATTCATGATAGGAGAGTTCAAGGGCATTTTCATAATTTTACAGCCATATTCCGGAGGTCTGGTCAACTGTAAAGTTGAAGATCTCGCCGCAATGAAGATACTGGAAGAAACGGAACCTCAATCCGAGCTACGGTGAAGGAGTTATGACCTTTTGAAGTTGGAGAAAATTCCTTGAAGAATGCTGATTTTTTTTAACCCCAAACCAGAAAGGTACCCCAAACCAGAGATGTACCCCAAACCGCATGAGGTACCCCAAACCGGTTCGGGGTACCTGGCGCTGCAAGAATCCCCAAGTTTTAAAACTCTTTTGGTTTCCTTATAAAAGCCAACTTCGGGGGAGCTGTTTTGCAAGACTTTGGAAGACGTTTTTGAGAGTCCCAATTACTCAAGTCTTCATATTTTTTAGTCCCAAGACTCATGTTTTGATTCACACAATTGCCAAACCTTTGTGAATCTTTTTAGTAACCCAAGAACACAACTCTGCTTTTGTTCAACCCTTGTGGAGAATCCGTCTTTTTTCTTCATTGCTGCCCTCCTGGAAAGGGAAACTTCCAGCCGACAAACTTGTGGAGAAGCCGTTTCTCTTCTTCATTGCTGCCCTCCTGGAAAGGGAAACTTCCAGCTGCCGACTACAGATCCGACACCTGTGGGTAATTCTGTGTCACTGTATTTTCATTGTAATCCGAAATTATATGTTACAATATTAAAATGAAAATAAAAGGTTTTGCCCCTTTGGGGGATTTTTCCTGAAACTGTTTGTTTTATCCTGCAGGCTATATTTTATTTGATAAATCATCTAGATGCATGTTTTAGGGTTTAACTAAAATTTGGGATTAATTAAAATTGGATGTTATTTGAGAAGTCGCAATATTTTCGCTGTAGCGATTCTACAGGTAACTGCTTGCAAAATATTTTTAAATGTTTTTGAGTACTAACTCTTGCTATGTAAAATTTTTTAAAAACCTTTTAGGTGCCCAGCCACAAGGACACCCAGCATGATTTCATTCCAAGGATTTGGGAGCTGCAGCACGTGTGGATGTTGCAGGGATTGTTTAGACGTTTTCTCTTTTTTAGATCTAGTGTAGTATCTCAGTTTTAGTGCTCTCAGTTGGGACATGTTGTCCAATCTTTTCTTTTACAGTTATTCTGATTTTGGATTTTGAGTTTTTTTTTTTGCCGTGGTTTTCAGCAAGACTTTATTTGTATTCAGTAATTTATGTGAATTGTTTTAGTATTGCTGGAATTGTATCGTTTCGTATGGGTTGTTTATTCTGCTTAAGGAAGATAAAATTGGGCACTAGCTTAATTTCACTTAGGTGGTTAGTAATTTAAAAAAAATTCGGCAGTGATTGTAAGAATGAACCATTCAAGAAACCTGTTTAAATTAAATTAAGGCTTGATCACCCAAGGTTTAATTAGGCAGGGTGTCACATTATGTTTGTGAATCCACATCCCATTTTGCACCGAACTTTGTACCTAAATTTTTGGTTAATCCTTGTAGCCCTCAACCTATACCAAAAAGGAAAGTTTAACCTAAGAAAGTGAACCAAGGTAGACGTAAACAAGTCTATGTTTGCACTTTTTGCAAAAGGAGAGGTTACCTTATATATTTTTTCTATAATTTAGGTAGAATTAGGTGTACACATACTCACATACACTTCTCTAGTGACTTTACTAGTCTTAGAGAGCATGTTGAGATTCTAATCGCTACTTCACATGGATTGATGGGAGAATTTCAATGGATTTTACCGTTTGAGAACGCTTTCAGAGATCCAACTAGAGCCAATAACAATAAGGGAAAACATAAGGTTACCTCCACTTGGGTAGCTAAGCAAAACAATAAAGCCCTTAGTGTTCACGTTTCTCTCAAGATTAAAAAATACATCCTAATGGAATTTTGATAGTGGGTGCTTTAGGCACTCAACATGTGATATTTTTTACGAAGGTAAAGTCACTTTTGGAGATGGGAGTAGGTTTAGTGTTTTAGGGAGAGGTTGTGTTGACATACCCAGAATCCCTAAACTAGACAATGTGTTGTACGTAAAGGGATTAAACGAAAACTTAATGAGCACAAGATAACTATGCGACGTAATTTTGCCATAAAATTTGACCATTACGAATGTAACGTTTATGACCAATTCGATGAACTTTTACTACGAGGTGTACAAATCGAAGATAATTATTATGAGGTTATTCCCAAGTCCTCCTTTGTGTGCAACAGTTCCACAGTATCCACTATGGACCTTTGGCATCAATGACTAGGTTATGTGAGCTTCAAAGATCTTGAGAGATTAGTGAAAAAGGACCTAGTTCGTGGCTTACCATCACTTGGTAAACCAACTTCATCGATTTGTGAATCTTTCCAATAAGAATAAAAATTTGAAGTCACATCAGAAGTTGAATGCCATTATCACATGGATATTATGGGTGCTACTCGCTCTGAGAGCTTAAGTGGTAAGAGATACATTCTCATGATGGTCGATGATTTTCTAGATATTCTATCATAGGATTCCTTAGAGAAAAGTCTGATGCGGTTGAGTTCAAAATAACCATGTGTCGTCTTCTATAAAACCAACACGGTGTCACTATTAATAGGATGCGTAATGATAATGACACTGAATTTTCGATCACTCATACTCCTTATCAAAATGGGATTATTGAGAGGATGAACCAAATGATATAATATATGGCTAGATCCATGATTTTTGGAAGAAATGTGCCTAAATTATTTTTGGCAAGGGCGGTGAGCACTGCATGCGATACGGTGAATAGAGTATATATGCATCCTCACACGCTACACACGCCTTATGAGTTGTGGACTGGGAAGAACACTGATCTATCGTATTTTCTTACCTTTGTGAGTATTTGATACACCTTTATAGATAAAGAAAACTTAGGAAAGTTTGACTCCCGATGTAGTGAGAGGATATTTTTAGGTTATTAACCTTGTAAGTGGATTCTTAACCTTGCAAGCTCTAAGATTATGGAATTAATAAATGTCACGATTAAAGATGACGAGTCTCCGGAATTTAGTGCTCCTAGACCTCAGTGGGAGGATGACTCACCCCTTGTGACGATCCCAACCTTCCTCATATTACCATGGTGGACCCCAATCCTAATTTAGAGGATCCACCTACTTGGGTTCCAAAGTGTCATGACCCTTCCTCTATACCCAATGATCCCACACTAGGTGTCAAGACTCGTTCTCAACTCGAGAATATGGTTAAATATATGTGTTATACCTCCTTAGTCGAGCCCGAGAATGTGAAACAAACACTCAAGGACAACCATTGGATATCTTCCATGCAATATGAGTTTATTCAGTTTCTTAAGAATAATATCTGGGAGTTAGTTCTGCGACCTAGAGAGTCTAATATAATAGGTACTAAGTGGATTTATGCAAATAAAATGGATGAGAACGGTACCATAGTTTGCAATAAGGCTAGGTTGAACGATAAAGGCTATACACAGATTGAGGGTGTAGATTTTGGTGAGACATTTTCTCATGTTGCTAGGATTGAATTCGTCAATTTACTACCCTCCATAGCATGTCATATAAGCTACAAGTTATATCAGATGGATATCAATAGTGACTTTCAGAATGGAAATCCACAAGAGAAAGTTTACGTGGTACAACCAAAAGGGTTCGGGGACCCTAAAAACTCGAAACGCGTCTATTATCTTAAAAAGGCCTTGTATGGTTTGAATCAAGCACCATATGCTTGGTACGAGATGCTCACTTCCAATCTCTTTCCACATGGCTTCAAAAGAGGGGGATTAAACAAGACATTGTTTATAAGGAGATAGAGTGGTTATATGTTGGTTGTCCAAGTCTATATGGATGACATAGTATTTGGATCCACATGCTCCCACCATGCTCAGAATTTTGAATAAGATATAAAAACGTCTTTGAGATGAGCATGGTAGGCGATCTTACGTTCTTTCTAGATCTCCAAGTTTGTCAACTTGAGGATGGGATATTCCTATCTCAATCCAAATATACAAGGGACCTAATGAAGAAGTTTGGTATAGACTCCACTAAGCACTCACTCACCCCTATAAGTACATTGACAAATCTTAGCAATGACACTTCAGGAAAGGACGTAGAACAAACCCTTTATCGGAGTATGATAGATACTATTATATACTTGACCGCTACTCGTTATGATACTTCCTTTTGTCTAAGAGTTTTTTCATGATACTAGGCATACCCGAAGGAGTCACACTTACTCACACTTATACGTATCATAAAATACGTGATTGGAACTCTTTCATATAGTATTTGGCATTCCTTTGATACCGATGACCTACATATTCGGATGCCAATTCGGTCGAGGATATTGACGGGTATAAGAACACCTAGGTTGGGTGTTTTTACTTAGGGAATGCTCTTGTCTCTTATTTTATCAAGAATAAAAATTCCATATCTTTGTCCATGGAGGGGGCTAAGTATATTATCATCGGGCGTTGTTGCACGCAACTCTTATGGATGAAGAAGATGTTGGAAAATTAAGGGATTTAACAAGGCATGATGATTATTTATAATGGTAATACGAGTGTAATCGATATATCTCATTATCCGGTCCAACATTCGTGCACAAAGCACATTAAGATACGCGAGCATTTTATACGTGACCTAGTTGAGGAGAAGGTCATGTCCTTGAGCTTTGTCGGTGACGAATGCCAATTGGCTTATATTTTCACTAAACCTTTAGATTAACTTCGATTTGAGGATATTAGGGAATATTTAGGTATTTTCACTATTGATTGAGTTCGGATACTTTATCTAGTATAGGATGTTTATCATGCTCACATCTTATTCGTCTATTTATGTGTGGATTCATTACATTAATCTTTGGTGACTACTTTCTTGAAGATTAACTCCTAGTAACCTTTAATTCATATATACACGAACTTGTTTCAGCATTGCACTTGCTACTCTAATGTCGAATACGATGTTCTCATCTCAATTTTTCTATAAGGAACCAAATGTATGATAAAGTTGTGCATGTAAGAACCACTGCCCGAATTTCATTTATTTTTCCAAAAAATATTGTCATATCTTAAGCAATGGAATAGGGGATACGAAAGATCGAAATGTTCTTTAAATTAAAAGTTTCCATTTGGATAAAAGAGCCTAAACATATTAGAGGCACATAAAAGCAGAAGCTCTCGACCAATTATTTAGATTCATTATTGCTTTATTAAATATAAGCATTAATTTCTTCCAAAATTGAGTGTATTCATAATATATGAGAGATTTTGAGAGAGTTAAAGTCAAAGATCAATTGGTTTGCACAACGGACTTTCTTGTAGAATACTACATAGTTTGGCGTTATTAGTGTGAGAATCATTTATGTTCATGAAATGTTGATTGAGTTGGGTCAATTTCATATGAGGTCACTTTTATTACATGTAAATTAGACTTTAAGATCTTTCTTTAGGAGTGTCTCATCACTTCGTGCACACTTGTTATGAATGTTTATGTCAATTTTCCAAGGGAAAATGTTCACACAATTTCATTCTGCATTCACGATTAAGATATTTTAATGTTATTCTATGGTGTGTTATATTTGTATATTTTATACTTTATACTTGAAAAACTAAAAAATTCCAAAAATAGTTGGTTGAAAAAGTTCCCTGTCGAGATTATCATTACTTGTGCATTTTTTTATAATTATCATGATGATATCATGTTTCTTAATGCAATGCTTAAAATTGAGAGGGAGTTTTATATTCTGTTTAGAACTCGTATGTGTCACGGTATCTCGTTGTTTCATGTGTTTAGGTTTCTTTCGCATTGATAATTAATTCATGGACCACACAAGATAAAGAGAAAGTTTCCCAAAAGGAAGAATACGTTTAGTTTGAAGATAAAGTTTCATTTATGTCGTTCCGTTTCTAGGGTTTTGGAGGCCATTAGGAATCATTGTCTTAGAGAGGCTTTTAGTATAATTTTGATTTTGATTTTATTTTGTACCAGAATAGCCAAAGGGGGAGATTTGTAAGAGAAAATATTCATAATTTCTCATAGCTTAGGCTTTATTTTATTTTTAGCATATCCCGTTACAAACCGACTCGTCGAATCGAACTCTGACATCTCTGAGATCAGAAACAACTCGACAAACTATTAAGGTCTAAAACTCTGGGGTTTTATAAATTTTATAAATCATATGGGGACGTTACCTTTTAGAAAAAATTGAGGAATTTTTATAAAAGGATTTAAAAATTAAAAAAAAATGTCTTGTTAAAATGAGACGTAGTCTCGTTCAAATGAGAACTACTATCTCGTTATAGAGGCCTTCTAATGCCTTTCGAATGAGGTTGGTTTTACTAGGCAGAGGATTGTCGTTCAAAGGAAGTTAGAAGGGCATTCACCATTTCGTTTGAATAAGCTTGGATATCATTCGAAAGAAATCGTAGTTTCATTCGAACAAAGTCTAGTTTCATTCAAACGACCTCCGTTGCCTTGAATTTCATTAAAACCTTATAAATACTTGTTTTGAGTAGTTTTTTCATAAGATTTTAGCTAAAACAAATTTTAAATATCTAGTTCAAAGTTTTTCATATTTTATTTTAAAAAATCACTTTTTGATTCATAATTACATCATCCCCTATGTGATTTGTGAACTTTTTGAAACCTTTAGTTTTAAATACTAATCATACACCTTGTGGATATTATAATCTACGACTGACTTATGAACCGAGGGTTCACAGTTGAAAAAGAAGGAAGTCTGATCGGTGGATACCGAATGTAGATCATTACCTATTAATGTGAAGACTTTGCGCATCTCACCTAGTCTGTCTAATTTTTGTATGTTGCTTTTGTATCAAATCATTCGATGGTTCTAAATATATGGTTTTACCCTTTTAGAGATTTTTCCTCATCTCTTGTGTTGATTGCATGCTTAGTTTGATAATTAGAAATTGGAACTCACATTGTATGCAAACGTAATTTTAATTGAAGATAAAATTTGATAAAAATTGGATTTGTGTATGGGAACCTGAAGATACAAATCAATCTATGGAAATACTTGCTTTCTTCACTACATCCACATATGCTCCAGCGATCTTTGAAGACATCTTAGCGGTCGAGAACGTTTCAAAAGTTCAAGCCCTTAAAAATATCATGACTTAATTTAGAGGTATATGGCATTATGGTTTTTTATTTAACTTAGTCAAATTTATTATGGGATCTTTTCTTTTAAATGAGGCATTTTTATAAAAGAATTTTAACATAAAATATTTTTATTTTTCTGAGTTCATTAGAATGAAAAAGTGAACCTCGTTCAAACGAGTTCACTATTCTCATTAGAACGAGAATTATAATGGGTTTGAATGAAGTCTCTTTTTCACTAGAATGAAGCTTTGAGTTCGCTGGAATGAACTTCTAATGAGATTTTAATAGGGTCTATCTATTTGATGGAGCTGTACAAGTTGGAAGTCCGTTGGAAGCTCATTCAAATGAGTTAAGCCTTTCATTCGAACGAGAATTAACCTCGTTAGAACAAAAGTATTGTTTTCATTCAAACATAGTACCATATTTGTTCAAATGAACTTTGTGTGCTCTATAAATTGGACTCTTGAGAAAAAAATTCTACTACTCTTTTGGTAAAAACAAATTTCCATAGCTTTTCTAAAAGTTTTTTGTTTCTTATTTCATTAAAACAAGTTTTTGTTTTCCAAACCACTCATCCCTAAAATGATTTTTTTAGTTTGTCAAAACCTAGTTCCATACACAAAATCAAACCCTTATCGAGTTTTCTCTACTGTTTATTTGTTGAATTACAACTCTAATGCTGAAGAAGAAATGATTTTGCAATCTTGAGGTTGATCGATGGATATCAAGGGAAGAGGTATTCTTGTGGGTGGTGCTAGATAGCGTCACTTTCTATTGAAGACTCGAAGATGCCATAACATTAAAAATGGTGGAGATCTAAGATGTCTATAAGTATACATATTCTATTGAGATTTAAAAAAATATTGAATTGATGGTTTTCACAAAAGGGATGTTTCATCAAACATTCTTCTTCTGCTTGGTTTGATATTTTGGCTTAGCATATTTTTTCTTTGGATATTATCTTACATGAACACGTATTTTAAACAAGATAAAATTTGGATTAAAATTGAATCTTCATGTGTGTAAACTATCATACAAATGAATCCATATAACCCATGCGTTCTCAGATGTTATGGTGGGGAAAGCACCAAATAGGGAACGGTTTAGTGAATGGATATGCGGACCACCTGGAGCTGGGAAAGGTCAAGATACGGGACGTGTTTTGTTGTTATGTATCAACGTCTTATTGGAACTGTGGAGACAATGATTGTGCAACACAAATAAATATGAGAGAAGTAATGACCAGGAAAGAACAAAGAAAATAAAACGCCAATCACACAACAACGGATGCACGTGGTTCAGCAAAGATGTGCCTACGTCCACGGTGGTGCAGTCAGTATTATTTCTCAATATTCTGGAGAATGAGTACAGAGAATACAACTTGTCCTTTGCCCCGGACCTAGGGTTTAATTTATATATGTGTATGTTAGTTAGTGGAGATGATGGGCTCCCCCATATTAGCCATCTTCCCTATAACTTCCTTTCATGGGATCATGCTCCCCTATAACTTCCCTTCATGGGATCGTGGGGAAATTGGATCAATACAAAAGATGAGGGGCCTGGACTTTGGGCCACTAGGGCTGGGCTACTCGTCCAGGCCTATAGCACTAATTTCCGGGTACCCACAATTGCCCCTAAATTTGTTGTGCCATGCATGTGGGCCCAACAGATTTAAATGATTAGCCATAATAGCCGTGTTGCAATTCCTCGGGAGCTGTAGAGTCGATTTCTGGCGGTAGCCTCTTCGCTTACTGTGCGATATGATTAGATTTTGAAGGTTTGTTGCAATAAGGCTCATTTCTTTTCGTCGTTTCAGCTTTTCCAGCACTCTTCTATCTTCTGAGAACTCTTGCGCGTCGTACCTTCTACTTTCGATCTCCATTCTCGTTGCTTCTTCGTCATTTGACCTGCTCTTCTGTCTTGTAAGTTTCTCACGCCCTTTGAATTTTCTCTTTAGTTTGTAGCTTTTCTTGTATTTTCCAATGGCGAAGATTGGAAATAGGTCAATCTCGGAATTTAGCAAATTCTACAACATTCCTGAGTGGGTAGAGATTGAGTGTTGTGCCTCGCCTCCTAGGAACATTAGGGATATAGAGGATGCCCACTGGATTCATGCTTTGTTGCTTTCCCAGGGGAGACTTACTTTTCCCCCTAATGATCTGTTTTTGCATTTCTTTAGCTATTTCAGTATTGTACCTGCACAATGTTCGCCCAATGTATGGAAAATAGTGAACGGCGTGCATAGGATAAATCAATTGTATGGCACAAGGTTAGGGTTTGCCGAGGTCTTCTTTTATTACTCCTTCTCTCGAACTAGTTCAGGTGTCCTGTACCTCAAAGCTAGGAGCCCTGATAGGGTATCGGTAGTAAATCTACCTGATTCCCATAAGGACTACTGGCAGGAAGGTTTTCTTGTTAGGAATTGGCAGTTCTCTCCCCAATCTGAAGGGTCAAGGTCTGAAAGATTCACTGTTCCCTTTTATGGGGAAGAATATATAGGTAGATATTTGTACTGTTGCTTCAATCTCTGCTGACTTATGACTTTTCTGACACCTTTCTGCATTTTCTTTTACAGCGAGGTCGCAGAACTTGGAGCCTGCTCTTAGCGAGGTCCGAATTTCTGAGTTGGTTAAAGCTTGGAACATCAGAGAGCCTTTGGGTGACGGAGAGCATCCCAGATCTGCCTCTTTCTTGTTAGAGTATAAGAACGTAGGCTCTAGCTTCATAGCACGACCTGTGGACAATGTTCCAGAGTTTTCTTCCTTCGAAGAGACTACTGCCGAGCTAATTCAGTTAGACGAAGAGGATAGGAGCTCTGAAAGTGAACCTATCGGTAATCTTGGTGGAGGGAGCTCTGTCAGTAGCAGTTCTTCTAATTCTGAGGTGGATTCTAAAGATCAAGGATCGTCGAGCACTTCCAACAGTTCTGGTGAAGAGATGCCTCCCAGGAAGAATTTGATCAGAGATGATGACGATGAAGATGACGTGCTCCTTGCACAGAGGTCCAAGAAACTGAAGTCTGCATCTGGGGTAATAGCTACTCGTTCTCAGCCTTCTTCTCAGGAGCAAGAGAAGAAGAGGAGAGAGGAGGAGCAGGTGAGAGAGAGGGAGAGGAAAAAGGACGAGGAGAGGAGGAAGGTGGAGGAGAAGAAGAAAGTGTAGGAGAGAAAGAGAAGGGAGAGAGAAAAGGAGGAGGAGAGGAGGAAGACGGAATCGAGGACCAAAACAGGTCAAGCTCTGGTCCCAGTATCTGCCCTGCCTGAGGGGGCTTCGGTGGCCATTTCTCCTCAGCTATCCCCTGCGCTGCTCGAGAGAGCAGACCTTCCCGCGGATCGCCAGAGGGAGTTGGGGTCCGATCAACTGGCTCTGCAAGCTAGCTAGAGGCTTGCCTGGGTAAAGTTCTCTTCTAATTCTCAATTTCTTTTAACAAATCATGATGGTTTCTTCTTCTTGATTTCTTATTTATTCTTTGCAGTTTGTGACCGACTTCGCTGTGCTCTATCGCTCTCGCGACGAGCTGGTGAGGAGGAATGGTGAGCTGGAACAGCAAAAATCTGCTCTGGAAGCCAGGGGCTCTCAGCTGGAGGCCTACCTGAACGCTGCTGATGTAGCTCGAGTTTCATCTGACCTGGCCCTTGTCAATTCTGCTCGTGAGAGAGATGATGGGGTCAGGGAGCTGGGCGAGCTGAGGAAGGCTTATGATCTGGTGTGCACGAGCAAGCTGGACCTTACAGAGAAGAACAGGGTTCTGGCCGAGCAACTGGAGGCGGAGAAAGCCCAGGCAGCCACCCTTAAGGAGGACTCGTACAACTCTGGCTGGGTTGCTGCGTATGAGGACGCTGAAGTTTAGATAGGCTATATCAGCCGTCTGAACTTCAAGAAAGGGTGGAATAAGGCTCTCGTGGCTGCTGGGGTGGACGTTGCATCCCCACTCTTTGACGAGCACGATCCAGGGCCGGAGCCAGTCGTAGATGAGGACCCTGCCCCAACTACTGGAGGAACTGATCCTGTCTCTCAGGCGACTCCTGTTGACTCTCATTTGGTTGAGAGGATAGAGGACACCCCTGCAAAGGGTAATGCCCCTGCTGATGCTGATAAGGATAAGAGACCATCCACCTCTGGGCCACCCGAGGTTGCTAATTGATAGGGCCACTTTGTAATTTTTTCTTTTTCAATCTGATGTAACCTCGTTCCTTATTAATGAAAAGACTTCATTTTTGTTTATGCTGATCTCTTTCTCTTCTCTTTCTTTTACTTGTAGTTGGTTGATGTTGATGACTATATTCCTGTTACCTCCCAACTGGGTAGGACTCTTGGTCTTAATGCAAGCCCTGAAATTCGCCAGGCCTTTGCTAGACTTTTTAAGTTTGCTAATTCAAGGAACTAAAAATATAAGGATAAGTCCGAGCTGGTGGCCAAGCTGAAGGACAGGCTCCAGGAGATGGAAAAAATTAGTGTCTCAGTACAAGAAGAAGTCAGTGCACTGAGAGCAAGGTTACTGGAGGCCATCGAAATTAACCAGGTTGGGGAGTTCCTTCAGTAGGAGAATGAAGACTTGAGGAGGGAGGTCCTAAAGCTTAAGGAGCATTCACCGAGCACCGTTTCGGTAGTCCTGCAAGGCTCTTCTTCGTCGTGAGCTGCTCGGCCTCCCCTCCCGCGTGCTGGTAGGAGTGCCAGGGGTAGGAACAGGGAAGCCGTCGAACAACGGGAGATTATGGAGCTGCACGACGATGTTTGGCGAGCTTATGTAATTGCTGCTGGGCTCCAGAGGGATGTTTCCCGACTGCGGTATCTATTCAAGAAGGGCCCTCGCCAAGTGTGGTATGATGGCTACGATCAAGGCTGGATGGCTGCTCCCACGAGATTATCAGAGTTCGAAGAACTTTCTTTCATCAAAGGGTGGTTGAGTGCCCTGAGAGAGCTGCAGGTCCTGAGGAACTCGGTATTATGGTATCGACACGAGATGTCTTCCTCCACTCTGATGCCCAATCCATTCAGGAGGTATGATCGATGGATCCCCATTGATGTTATTCCCTGGCAACTATTGGAGTTGGACGCAAATGAGGTCGTGGAAGAGCTAGCCCCCGCTCCTGATGATGGAAGGAGAGCTAAAGTTGCTGATTATCTTGCTCGGAGGCTTCCACCTCCTTGAGATTTCGTTATTCTTTTTCTTTTTGATAATGTAAATGCTTTGGGCGAGCTTCGCCGACTAAACATGTATTATCATTGTTTGTAAATATAAAGGATTAATGAAAAGTTCGCGTTTTGGGCAATTTTGTCGACTAAACGTGTTCATCTAATCTTTTTATATTTTCGCTGCTTCATAATCCTTTTTATTTTGTCATGCGAGTGTCCCCACAGTCCAGTATAATGCAAGAATATCATTGTGCCCTCACTTTACCTTTTAGGTTGTGTCGTCACACTCCCTTAGGCCTAAGTAGGGAAATTGGCGAGGACACACCTCGTATTGGATGTCTTCATCCGATCAGGATTTTGTTTAACCAAAGTAGGTTTGATGCCTAAGAATACTCTATAGGGCTTCATATATTGCCAGGGGCAATGCTAAGAGCTCTGTCGTGCTTCATGACGATGACCTGAGGAGGGGTGTTCCCCTGCTATGTCGACCATTATGCCTGGGATTTGGAAGGGATGTGTAATAAAATATAACTGTTACTAATTAGAGAGTGATCAACTGAGAGATTTTCATTAGTGAAATGGGAAATGAGATATCCTTTCACATAACGAATACAATAAAAGATTTAATAATAGAATTCCTAAAAATAGAATTTCTTGAGATTAGTTGCGTTCCATGCTCGTGGTATCTCCCTGCCCTCCATCGTTTCCAAATGATAGGCACCTTGCAGGTCGTCTCTAATTATCTTATAAGGTCCTTCCCAGTTTGGGCCCAGCTTACCGTCTGGTGGCTTCACTGTGTTGCCCATGACCTTTCTTAGAACATAGTACCCAACTATGAATCTCCTCGGGTTGGCCCTTGTGTTGTAGTGCTTTGTGAGCTGTTACTGATAGCTCGCTAGTTTCACTAGGGCAAGTTCCCTGCGCTCATCGGCCAGGTCGAGTTCAGCGAGCAAAGCCTCATTGTTCTGGCCTTGTTCCACAAGGTCGGATCTCATTATTTGCAATCCCGCTTCTAGTGGGATGATTGCCTCCATACCATATGTTAGTGAGAATGGTGTTTCTCCTGTTGCTCGCCTAGGAGTCGTTCTGTATGCCCATAGGATATGCGGTAGCTCGGTTGCCCATGCGCCTTTGGATCACTCTAACTGCTTCTTTAATCCAGCGATCACTATTTTGTTGGAAGCTTCAGCTTGTTCGTTGCTTTGAGGGTAGGCCACCGAGCTGAAGTGGTGCCTGATCCCGTGTTCATTGTAGAAGTCCTGAAAAGGGCCACTCTCGAACTGTGTTCCATTGTCAGTGATGATGGTTCTGGGGATTCCGAATCGAGTGATTATATTCCTCCATACGAACCTTATCATGTCAGTATATCGGATGTTTGTCAGTGGTTCTGCCTCGATCCACTTGGTAAAGTAGTCAGTTGCAACCAACAGGTATTTGCGATTGCCGGCAGCGGTGGGCAGTGGTCCCACGATGTCCATTCCCCATTGGGCGAAAGGCCAGGGGCTGGTCAGGGATTTTAATTCGCTGGCGGGCTGGTGGACCATAGGAGCGTGAAGTTGGCATTTCAGGCATTTGCGGACATATACTGCGGAGTCCTTTTATATGTATGGCCACCAATAGCCTTCCTTCATTGCTCGAAAGGCTAGAGACCTTCCTCCGACATGACTTCCATAGATTCCTTCGTGAAGCTCGTGAAGCACTTCCTTCACATCGCCTGGGTGGACGCATCTAAGGTAGGGACCAGAGAAAGATCTTTTATACAAGTCACCTCCTGTGGATAAGTGAAAGCGAGCAACTTTGACTCTTATCTGGTGGGCAGTTCTCTTATCCTCTGGAAGCGTTCCGTCCTTTAAATAGTCCTTCAAGGAATCCATCCAGCTGGGGGCTGATTCCAATTGGAGTATTGGTTCCGCGTTTGGCAGCTCGCAGTTGGGTTAAATGCTTGGGCAACTGAGGAAATCGATAGGGATAACCCTTTTAAGGCTAGAATCAACTGCTGAACTCAGGGCTGCTAACGCATCAGCGTGGCTATTTTGCCCCCTGGGAAACTGCTGGATGTTGATCTCTTCAAAGCTCGTCATTAAGTTTTTTACCAAGGAGAGGTAGGCTGCCATTCTTTCATCCTTTGCGTTGTAGTCTCCACTTATCTGGTTGGAAACTAGTTGCGAATCGCCGAATACCTGCAAACGCTTTGCTCCCAGAGTTTGCGCTTTTTGGAGACCTGCTATTAGGGCTTCGTATTCTGCTTCGTTGTTGGAGGCTGCAAATCCCAGCCTGATTCCTTGCTCAAGGAATGTGTTTTCTGGAGTGATGAGAACAATTCCTACCCCTGCCCCCTTTGAGTTGGAGGCTCTATCAACGAATAGTTTCCAGCTTTCCACTATAGCTTGCTTGTTTTGCTCTGTTGGCTTAGGCTGGTCGGAGGGTTCTTCGCCTGTGAATTCAGCTATGAAATCAGCGAGGATTTGACCCTTGATAGCTGTCCTTGGTTGAAATTGGATGTCAAACCGGCCGAGCTCGACTGACCATTTAGACAGTCTGCCTGACAAATCCTCCTTCCTTAGGACAGCCTTGAGGGGGTGTGATGTAAGGACGATGATCGTATGATCTTCGAAGTAATGCTTCAGCTTTCTAGAGGCTATTACTAGGGCGAATGCGAGCTTTTCCAACGGTAGGTAGCACTGCTCGGCATCTAGTAAGGTTTTGCTCGCGTAATAGACGGGATGTTGGATTCCTGTAACCTCGCACATTAGTGCCGAGTTGACAGTATGACTGGATATAGAGAGGTAGAGGTACAAAGAGTCCATTTTCTATGGTATGACAAGCAGTGGTGGAGTGCTTAGGTAGGACTTGAGCTCGTCCAATGCTCGCGAGAAATCTGGGCTCCACTCTACTGTTTCGCTGCCCTTTAAGAGTTGGAAGAAAGGCTTGCATCTCTCGGAGGATTTAGAAATGAAACGATTTAGAGCAGCGAGCATTCCAGTGAGCTTCTGTACATCCCGGATTGTTCGAGGAGGTTGCACTCTGTTGATTGCATCAATCTGGTCCGGATTAGCCTCTATGCCTCGCTTGCTGACCAAATACCCAAGAAACTTCCTTGACTGGACACCGAAGGAACACTTGCTCGCATTAAGTTTCATTCGGTACTTCCTGAGGATTTCAAAGGTACTTGACAGGTCCGAGAGGTGATTCTTCTTCTCCTTTCTCTTGACGAGCATGTCGTCGATGTAGACCTCCATTATGTCTCCCATTTGATTCTTGAACATTTTAGTAACTAGCCACTGATAGGTTGCCCCTGCATTTTTGAGCCCAAAAGGCATGACCTTGTAACAATATAAACCAACCGTCGTGATAAACGCCGTTTTTTCCTGATCTGGGGCATACAAGGGAATTTGGTGATACCCTGAGTACGCGTCCAGGAAACTCATTCGTTCGTGAGCTGCGGTGGCGTCTACTAGTTGGTCTATTTTTGGAAGAGGGAAGCTATCCTTGGGGCCGGCTTTGTTGAGGTCAGTGAAGTCTATGCAAACTCTCCACTTTCCGTTTCTTTTCGAAACTACCACTGGGTTGGATAACCATTTGGGGAATTGCACTTCCAGTATGGATCCTGCATCCAGCAGTTTTTTGACTTCTTTTTCTATTGCTCTGGCCTTCTCGGGAGCAGTTCGCCGTGACTTCTGCGTTATCGTCTTGAATATGGGATCGACGTGCAACCGGTGGCAGACCATATTGGGATTGATTCCTGGCAGCTCATAAGTTCACCAAGCAAAAACATCTATGTTTCTTCTGAGTAAGGTTGACAACTCCTTTTGCTCTTGGTCGGTGAGTGACGCTCCGATCAGGAAGACTCTACTATTATCGCCTTCCCTAGCCGCCACTTCTACCAGGTCCTCGACGATACGCTCGGAGGGGAGGAGCCTGGTCTCTTCTACTCCAGGCCTTCCATATTTTAATTGTTATTTGGAAGGAATTGCACCTTCCTCCACTTTCTCACTGGGTTGATCAGCTTTTTTCTCTGGCTTTGGTCGGATGGCCGCTATGAATCACTTCCTTGCCATCGCCTGGTCACCGTGTATCTCCATTACTTCTCTCTCGGTAACATATTTGAGCTTCTGATGGTAGGTCGAGGAGACTGCCTTCATCGCATGAAGCCATCCCCTGCCGAGGATGGCCTGGTACGGTGAATCAATGTCGACCACCAAAAACTCGATCATCTTGGAAACATTTCCAGCGCGCATTGGCAGTACTATTTTGCCCAGGGGCATGGTCATTTTTCCAGCGAAGCCGACCAGAGGGACAGTGGCTCCCTTTAGGTCGGCGACGCTCAACTTCAATTTCCTGAACAGGTCGATGTACATTACTTCGGATGAGCTTCCTTGATCGACGAGCAGCCTGTCGATGTCAAAGTTGGCTATCCTGAGTGTAATGACCAAGGCATCATGATGTGGGGTCCTTACTCCCACTAGTTCTTCATCCGTGAAAACAATATGCTTGTTGTAGTTGACGTCCTCTGCTCGCCGACGTTTTCCTGACTGTGATTTTGCTGGATCAATCTGAAAAGCTTGCATTACCACTGTCAGTTTCTTTACCTCCATTCGAGCTGAGTTCCCTTGTATTTGCTTGACGTCAGATACTCCGTGGATTACTGCGAATTCATGTCCGGCATCATCCTTCAACACGTTGTCGGGTTTCGTCTCTCTGTGGGCAGCCACTTTCTCTACCTTCTTTTCCACAAAGTCATTCAAATGTCCAAACTGGGCCAACTCCTCGAGGTGGGACTTAAGAGCCTTGCAGTGCTCGGTCTTATGCCCTACCTCTTTGTGGAAAGCGCATCTTAATGCATTGTTTCTTTTCGAGGGGTCTCCTCCCATTTTCCGGGGCCATTTGATGAATGGCTCATCCTTGATCTTCGCAAGAATTTTGTAAATTGGCTTTTTAAAGACGGTGTTGACCGCCTGGAATGATTTTGTTACGTCAGGGTTCCCTCTATTTTTGTAGCCATTCTTGCACCCACTCTTTCCTCCTTTCTTCTGGTTCTCAAATTTCTCACTTCCCTTGGTAGTGAGCTTGGCTCGACCATTTTCTGCTACATTAAGGTGGGTGATATCTTCCACCTTTGCGTATTTCTCAACCCGAGCCATCAGGTCGTCAATGGTCATAGCTTCCTTCTTCGTCAAGGACTGGTAAAGGAGGGATGAGCTAGGTAGCCCAATTTTGAAGGAAGCCGCTGCCACCTCTTCCGCGCAGTACTCGATCTCGTTTAATAACTCCCAGTACCTCTTCACATAGTCTCGGAGTGTTTCTTGAGGCGTTTTCTTCATTGTTAATAGAGCATCCATCCTTTTGGGATGGGAGCCGCTGGTGATGAACCGGGCCGTAAAGAGCTCGGCCAGGGATTTGAAATTTCTGATGGATCGGTGAGGGAGTTTTTTGAACCATTTCTGGGCCACGTCATGGAGGCTCGAGGGGAAAATACAGCACATTAGTGCATCCCGGTGATTCCAGAGGGTCATAGCCTGTCGGTACTGCCTGACATGATCAATGGGATCAGTCTTCCCGTCGTAAATCTTGAACCTTGGAATGGAAAATTTCTTGGGAGCCTCTTCCTCTTCAATTTCCCTCGTGAAGGGTGACTTCATCTGGGTCTTGAGGGCTCTCCTGACGAGTTCTATGGTCGACCTGGTGCCGCGGTGAGCTGGATGTTGGTCCATTTCTCTACGGACCAGGTTCCGTATGTTTTCGTCGCTGCAAGCAGGGCTCTGGTATCGGCGAGCTCTTCTTAGTTGTTCGCGGAGGTCGTCGTCTGAGTCTCCACCTTCTACCCCTAGATATTCCCGCCTAGGGCTCCTTCCTCGGTTGCGAGATTTGCTCGCCTGAGGGCTAGGAGTGAGATAGGGGTGTCTCCTGGTATCAGGACGTAGTTCCTTCTCTAGTCTTTCCAGTCTTCTTTTCAAGCGAGCATTCTCAGCCTCGTATCTGTGAGAAGACTCCCTCTGCTCGTGGAGCCTTTCCTCGTATGCATCAATCAATCTGGATATCTACGTGGACCTTTCTAGTCCTTGACCTTCTTCTGAGGCTGGCCTTTCCAAGTGAGCCCCACGATCTGAACGTCGGACTTCAGACCTAATCCTGCGAGGAGCAGGTGGCTCTTGAATATCTCCTGCTTGAGGAGCGTTGCTGCTGTGACCAGACATCTTAGATTATTTTCTTGGCGTGGGCTCTTCTTAGGGAAAGATGAACGCTTCCCACAGACGGTGCCAATTATGGAGAAAATGATTGTGCAATACAAATAAATATGAGAGAAGTAATGACCAGGAAAGAACGAAGAAAATAAAATGCCAATCACACAACAACGGATGTACGTGGTTCAGCAAAGATGTGCCTACGTCCACAGTGGTGCAGTCAGTATTATTTCTCAATATTCTGGAGAATGAGTACAGAGAATACAACTTGTCCTTTGCCCCGGACCTAGGGTTTAATTTATATATGTGTATGTTAGTTAGTGGAGATGATGGGCTCCCCCATATTAGCCATCTTACCTATAACTTCCTTTCATGAGATCATGCTCCCCTATAACTTCCCTTCATGGGATCGTGGGGAAATTGGATCAATACAAAAGATGAGGGTCCTGGACTTTGGGCCGCTAGGGCTGGGCTACTCGTCCAGGCCTATATCACTAATTTTCGGGTACCCACGGGAACAATGGAGAATAATTATTTCTTCTTGAAATTTGAATTTCAAAGAATTATCACCAGTGGTTGAATAGGGAAGAAAATATCCCAAAGGCAGTTCTTAAATGCAATATGGAGCATGTGTCATGTACTGCAATTTAACTACACAAAGGATCAGATCGATGTGATTGGCGATGATATCTTGTTGAAGAGAGGGTTATGTAGAAGTAGTGGACGTTACACCTAAATTTAAGTCGTGGGTAGTCAAGACCCAGGAGTTGAATTTTCTACATAGAGATGGTATTTAAGCTGTAATTGGTAAGAGTTCCCTTTCTACGTTCGATGACAGGAGAAAGTTATTTTTCTAAGGGAAATTATTTATGCTAGATGGTATCAAGACAAGGAGGTAGTCTTAACCAAGGCGCGTGTTTTATCATTCACTTCACATCCCAAAAGTGATTGTATGTACAGTAATTGGGAGAGTTCGTATCATTGGTACGGTGAAGCAGTTTTATCATAGTTGTGTCAAGAGGGTTCTCAAGCCATTAAAGAATGTAGAACGACGAAGACATTTGAAGAGTTGCATGTTCAAAATCCCATTGTGGACCTAGGAGAGTAAACCTACTAATTTTAGTTAGAATTAGATGTTCCAAAGAGGACATGGAGCCTTTGGGGTCATTTCAGTTAGATTGACCAAGTTGACTAGAGATAAAGTTAGTTTGTTCTTCAGATTAGGAGGGGTTCAAGACACTTTAGAAGAATTAGTGTTCGTTATATAGCATAAGAGTCTTGTAGTAGTAGGATTAGGAGATTTTGTGTCAAATGGATGCATGGTTTGAGAACCCAAGAGGCAGGTCAGGTGTTCCTAAATATCTTATCGAGGATTATTATTATGAAGTTCGAATTACAAGGGGAAGTTGTAATTTTGATGAAAACGTCCTTTTCACAGAGTTAGATGTCTCGTGGCCACTGTCATTTGACCTCACCGCATCACCGACAGTGCGTACATAATGATTCTATGGGAACATGACGAAGGGAATCCGGTGGAGACAAGATAACGTTAAAATGATTAGAATAGTTTGGCGGGATTATTAACCAAATGCTATTTACAATGTGAGTCCTTAGTCTGTATTAGGTCGATGGATGAGTAGATTATGTGTATAGTTTGAGGACACTACGGGTAAGATATTCTTCCACTTACAAGTAGAAGTAGTACGAATTTTGAATTTTGAGGACAAAATACCTTGATTACGGGGGAATAATGTAATATCCCGCATTTTCTGTGCATAACTTAATTATAGAAAATAATTATGTGTGTTTTCCATGAGATGTGATGTCACTATTTATATTTATATGTGTTATATTTTTTGTATTTTAAAATCAGGTTTAAAATGCGATAATTCGTTAATAAATATTTAGACTATTTATATGTGTTATATTATTCGCATTTTAAAATCGAATTTATCATATGATAATTCATGAATAACTATTTGGACTTTGCCTATAAATTTGTTTGTTTAGTATCATATCTTGGGATTGACATTTAATACAATTAGAATGTCCATTTTGACTTAATATGTTGGGATTTAAGCTCATTGGGTTCGTACATAACTTGAGTGGAGTTTTAGATTAATTAGAAGGTTACTTAGGCTCATTAAGTTAGAGCTTGGGTTAAGCCCAAGGATAATTTCCTAGGAAGTAGGTTTATAAGGTTAGGAGACTAAACCTAAAACACATTTGGAGCATTAGAGAAACCGTATGAGGCTAGGGAAAGAAGAGGCACTCAAGGGGAATGAGAGATTTTGGGATTTGAGATTTGAATTCTCACATTCGGCCTAAGGCAAGTTTATCTTGAATTAGAGTATAATTGACTTTTTACTAGAATATTTCTATTCATTCGATTTTAAACATAATCTAATTAAAATTATGACTTCGATTCATCTAATTTATAATTTGTGTAATTAGGTTTAAATTGAGAATTTAACCTTAAATCATATGTAAACACGTGAGTAGAATAATGAAAAAACCTTTGAATTATCACTTGAATATATATATATATATATATATATATATATATATATATATATATATATATATATATCTATATATATCTATATATTGATTAGATTATTGTAAATCTGAATTAGGTCAGGTGATTTAATTTCACACTTGAGTGATTTTGAAGAAGAGGTTGTTAATTTATGTTCATAAGTTGTTATGTTTTTATCTTAAAGGGTTTAGATATCATAATAGGGTATTTTTGAAGTGTTAGAACCTTGGACAGATTAGGGCCGGTAGGTTCATATTTTTAGGTTGAAAGTTGAAGAAAACGTAAGTTAAAAGATCTGGGTTGCAGAATTCGTCCACATAACTCATTATTTTTGTGCGAACGGCTAGGATTTAGTCCATTCGTACAATTGGCATAAATGTAGTTGCAGTGTTTTGAATGACGAAAGCGTTGGCATTGATTTCATTATTTTAGACTTTTTATTGAATTTATTATGAATATTTTACCCACAGTGAGCAAGGCTGAAATTCTAGGTTGGTTACTTTAAGTTAGACTTTGTGTTATGTTCGGTTGGTAAATTGCGTAATTATTTTGTGGTTACAATATGAGATGTTAGGGTATCAATCCGATAATATATGCGATCTATAAATAGTTATTGAGGAACTTGAGTATAGGGATGACTATGGATTTAAATTATGAGACAAATAGATAGCTAGTGAATGTATAGACTACCATATACTTTTGAATGAATTGATAAATAATTGATTAACTTAGTAATTTTTTTTATAATACTAGTAAAGGTTGGGTATGCGAGATACCTAGACTTGGAGAGCCTTGGGATATTGATTTAATGTTATATATAACCCCTTTTAATTAATGTTCATATTAGCTAAGAGTATTTAGAGACTTTATGTATAACCACCATAACGATTGGAGTTTATATTTGTTTGTTTGGCCCAATTGAGTAGGGTCATACTTGTTTACTCGTCTTGTATATTATGCGAAACATACCAGGTGTGAGTTCTCATGGGATACTCACTAGGAGGGATATCTTAATGGGGCACGGACAATAGAAATTATGATAGTACCGTATTGTGAAAGACGGGGTTTACCTTATTCATTTTACCCAGACACTACGTGCTAAAATTGTATTTTGTGGAGATGTACATGAGTTAATCCTTTTATATATCTTATGGGTATAGAGCTATATGATTGGTGTGAAGTCATAGTGATTATACCATGCAGATTATTTGATGGTTGTAGGTGTCAAATAACTCATAACTATGCCTAATACACACGAGTGATCTCCGAAGGCAGTAGGAATAGGCCTTTATTATGTAAAGGATAAAGAGTATCCCATTTATGATATATGTGGTATGTACCCTACATTTATGTGGATGTTAAATGTAAAAAATTGTCTTTCTTCTTTATATGGGATTAGGCATTACTGTACTAGAGATAGTTATACCAGTTTATGTGTTATATTAGGAATTTACACCTACATACTTATGGACTTAATATGTTTATTTTATAGTTAGTTTAGATCCACTAGTTATATTCAACCGAGATGAATAATAACTAGTCATGGGATCCCTTGGTCTTGGGTTTAGAAGTATGAGATATGTAGGGCTATTTATGTTAGGATAAAATTAGAAATAACTAAAAATGAGAGGAAGATGTGTATTTATATTACAAACTAAATTCAATTATAATTTCATTGTACTTATACTTATATTCATTTATTATTTATGTTTTTACAGGTCTTAGGTTGTAGTTGCTAGCGTAGACTTGGATTAATTTTATTGGCAGTTATGGTATCAGAGTAGGTATCATTTCATTTAATAGTTCTTTAGTTTTTTATAGTACTTGTTCAATTTTAGTTTTTCATTTCTTATTAGAATGTTACCAAATATTTTTTATTCTATTGATTTTTTTATTAGACCAGGTCCATCTATTTATGAATTTACAGGGTGTCATAAATTGAGAAGTGTCACCTTATCCTCTCTTTGCATTTGGTTAACTATTAATGTAGATTTCCCTTATTTAACCCTTGAATACCTTTCATTTGAAGAGGATGTCCATGAAATGAATCAACCGATAAAGAAGATTTTCATTTACAACAAGCCAATGAGAATTTTTTTTATTGAAAATACAAAAACTGTGAAAAATCTTTAAAATTGTTGTATATCTAAAAGAAACCATTTCCTTCAAAATGTAATATTTAAGTTTGAGAAAGGTGGAGACTCGAAGAGACACCCTAAGTGGAAACATCCTTTATTTGTAGAAAGAACAAATGATCTACGAGAGACTATTGAGGTCTTGAAAAAGGATTTGGAGGAATGTAAAAAGTCTAATGAGTCATTGAACTGACAAGTGAAATATCTTAAAAATTATTTGGCTGGCACTAAGAATGTCAAAGTGTATTTAAAAGATAGACCCAAGAAATTATGTTAAATTCTTTTATCTCACATCCAAGTTTCATTTAACAAAAGTAGTATTTGTTTCAACAACTTTGAGGTGTCACCCTGAATACCTAATACCACAATTATAATACCTTTATTTGAGATTGGAAACCTAAAGAGTCTTAGCCATAAGAAGTGAACAAATAATTATCAAATATTTCCAAGGAAAATGGTCCCCTTGTTTCATTCAGATCCATATTTTGTCACGAAAAAGGAAAGTTAAGTGATTTTTGTTTTAAGCTTTGAAAAACCGCTTACAAGGCTAAGGATTTTTCAACCAATGAAGTTTATTTTTCTTTATCTAAAAATTGAGCTTAATAGCGTTGTGAAAATATATTTTATTCAAATTAAGTTTACTCTAGTTAAAAAAATTTGGGTAAGAATGATACGACCAAATCTAAGCTCGTGGTCAAAACGTTTTGGGGGAAAAAGAAATATTTAAAATGTCTTATTATTCATACCTATTTGTAATACCCCGTATTTTTATGCTATATTAATTTGGGGATTTATAAAAATTAATGTGAGTGATTTATTTAATAAAAATCCGGAAATTAATTATGTTATAATTATTAACGTGACGAGAGTTAGTAATTATGGAAAACTTGTTGAATATTACTAATGAGCAAAGTAATATATTATATTGGTTATATTTAATGTCATGAGTGAGTTAAATGATAATTTCAAAAATTTAAGTCGGAACGTGCTCGGATCGCGTGGGGACTAAATTTTGATAAATTAAAAGTGATTATTTTATAAGTTGCCCGTATAGTCGTTTTGAGTGCGCCAACGCGTCCGGAAGGGTTGAGATAGTCAGAAAAGTGTACCCGGGGGTTTAGTTTGGGTCTCGGGGCGTTTTTAGGCCTAATTGGTACCCCGGGAGGGCAATTTAGTCATTTCACCTTTTTGGGTAATTAAACCCACGAAATTCAGCAACCTATATCAGCCATTTAGGTCAGTCAGCTAGGGTTAGAAAACAAAAACACAAGTGACGGACATAGGAGAGGGAAGGAGAAAGCTCCAAGGCAATCCAAGGCCCCAAAAGTCATCCGTTTGCACCACAACCACCACCACCGCGTAGATCGCGCAATGGGCTACGCAACCACACCAAAATCATCTGCGAATCAGAACGTCGAAAATCCCAGGCAAGTATTTATCTTGCGTATTTTCGTTAGTGCAATCTTCATATTAGTTTAGGAATGATTAGAGATGAAAAATATGGAAGAAAACCCAATTTGTGTTAGGAAAATGCATGTAGTATTGAGTTATATGAAAATTCTGGAATCCTTGCCATGTAGGGAATATAACCCACGGAATTTTGATGATATATTAGAAGGAAATTCTGGTAAAAACAGATTAGAACCATGATTAAGAAAAACTCTAGGGTTCTTGATGATTAGATGAGATTTTGGGTTAATTATCCATGTTTAATGTTAGATATACACATGCTTTACGTTGAAAACATCGGTATATTGATATAATGTTAGTAGTAGGATTTTTGGGACGTTTAGAATGGAAAAACATGGTTTTGGATGAAGAATATTGGTAGAACCCGTAACTGCAATTCTGCAGGAATCGAAATACCTGCTTGATCGATCGATCGAGCCTAGAGCTTCTATCGATCGAAGGTTCGATCGATCGAGCCCCAGACCTCGATCGATCGACCCCTCCTGGCAGACTCCTATTTCCGTTGTTTAATTAGTTAAATTAAATTTATCGTGAAATAATTCTTGGGTGTTCTTCCTAAAATGTTTTGGGAGATAGGAAAGACCAATAGGACATATGAAAACGTGTTGGGAACTTTATTATGAGACGAGAATTTTGCTTTTGGGATAATTATATAATAAATGATGAAACTACGTATTCCAAGTGAGAGATTTCGGCGAATAGTTAAGATAGTGAATAGATGTATACCTAGTGAATTTTCTACTCGGAAGAATAGAGTCCACGAGTGTCACGAAATAAGTGAGAAAACCCTTCGGGTTAAGGTTAGAGATGAAACCTTATACGCAATACTAATAATGTGAAATTAAGGATAAATGGTATAATTATGGGTGAGGAGAAGAACCTATATAAATATGATAACTGTGGTATATTTATATGATTGTGTGTACATATATTATATACATGTGAAAAATATACCGCGCTACTTGCTATCCTTGAGGTTACCGCGCTGGGACAGTCTTATCTCGATGGGACCTTTATGGGGGATATTGACTTGTACCCTAGAAGATAGATATCCTTAGTACAGGCTATCGAATTGATAGTTCAGACGGTCCTAAGAGATGCGAGTATGTGCCATCCTCTTAGATACTTGGAATCTATCCTTCGCCTCGATATTGATTGTGTATGTGTTAATACAGTTCGAGAGTGATTCCGAACTTGTATTCCCCTTGATATGAGTGGTATGGGGTTTGGATAGTAGAAGTATGCACGCACCATAGTTTGATTTGGGGTGCGGTTATTTTATATATATTATATGAGTAGTTAATATATATATATGAAATTTGGAAATTTGAAACTGCCTACTGTGATTTGATAAGTAGGACACGGTTGATGACACATATAGTAAATACTTGTTTTGTGAAAGTATAATATGACACTGGGAAACCTTTATAAATTAATAAAAGCTACAACGAGAGTTGTGCTGCTAATTGGAAGTATTCTTTTTAAACAATAATATTGTTCGGTTTTGAAATCTTATGAGTAAGTTAAGGTAAGATAAATTATTGGGAAGGTTAGTATGATAAAATGGTAAGATAAACTGTGGGGGAGGTTAGTGCGATAGGCGTGCACATTAGAAGAGAGGTGAGAATTTCTCAAGAGAATGTCGCTCTAATATGTTGTTGCATTGGCCTGTATCAATTTAAATACTTGCTAAATGTATTTTAAATCAAACACACTTTCGGGCTTTGACCCGTTTCTTTTTCTCTCTCTCTGTCTCTTGTATATATATATGTATATATTTCAGGTGCCCAGCCACACGGGCATCTTGCTTAGGATCCCTTGAGAGGAACGTGCTGCAGCTTAGGTGGGAGTTGCAGGTCACTTGCGTAGATGGCTTCCTTTATTGACTCCACTTCTAGCATTCTCATTTATTGGGCATGTGTCGCCCTTTCCATTAATTCATTGTTATTGGGACATTTGTACTTCAGTTATTTCTAGTATTGTTACTATGGGACTTATTCAGTTTGTATTGTGTTACTTTATATTTCGCATGTTGACATTCGATTTACGAATGTTTTAAATTAATTGGTTTGTGTTCCAGGTTTATTGTGGTGTGATTCTTAATTGTAGAAATGTTGTTTTTAAATAAATAAATCTTTTTCTTTAAATAAAATTTGGAAAGTTATGTATGGAAATGGTTTTGACACTTAGCTTAATTATTTAGGGTGTTAAATTGGAAAATTTATTTTTATCGACAGTGATGCTGAGAATGAACCAACTGTTTACCTTGATTTAATTTAATAAAGGAGTGATCGCCCGGTATTTAACTAGCCGGGATGTCACAGGTGGTATCAGAGCATCAGGTTCTAGTGTCCATAGTATGTGTACGGCTTATTTCGCTTTCAGCTTAACGTTATTGCTATAGAGCCCTATTTTTAGGATTGTTGTATTCTTTCTTTTACGTTTAAGTCTTGAGCTATTTGAGATTTGATAATGACTGTAGACTAATAAACTTGTTCACGTTTCAGATGCCTCCGAGACGTGCTCCGAAAGATAGGCGTGCCCAAGCCGAGCAGCCAGCAGTTCCGGCACCAGGCACAATGAATGCAAACGAAGTAGCCGCCATTGTTGCTCAGGCGGTGAATGTCGCACTAGTGGTGGTTCAGAAGGCTCCACCCCAGGTTCATGCAGTGGCGCCAGTACCAGCACAACTTCCATCTGCATGGGAGAGAGTTCGGGATTCTTTTCAGAAAGCGCATCCCCCTGAGTTCTCTGGTAGCTCCGATATTGTCACATTTAGCCAATGAAAGAAAGACATCCAGTGGCATCTCCGTATGTATGAGTGCACTGACGTGAAAAAGCAGTTATTGGCTTCCTTTAAGCTGGTGGGAGCCGCATTACAATGGTGGGAGTCCACTACCACTTTGGAGGAGAGGGACACGATCCCTATTCAGTTGTTCTGGGAGCGGTTTGACCGCAAGTATTTTCCACCCGCCGTGCAGACTGAGATGAAGCAGAAATTACTGAATCTGAAGCAGGAGAGTCTTACCGTAGCAGAGTATGAGGAGGAGTTTACGAGACTTCTCACCATTGTACCAGATGAGGCACCTACTGAGAGCAAGAATATTTTGCTGTTTGTCGACGGATTAGCTTGGAGGATCCGTCAGCATCTGATTGGAATTTATCCCTGAGTACTTTCACTGATGTACTCAATGCCGCATTGCTATATTGCCAGGATCATCGCTTCCATCTGCAGGGAAGCAAGAGAGCAGGAGAGTCCAGCCAGCGGGGCAGGACCGGGGGTAATAGTGCCAGTGGGGCACCAGCTTATGGACAGACTCGTCAGCACGAGCAGAGTTCCCATCAGGGGGACCCTGCTAAGCGATTTCATTCAATTCTAGGCAGGGATTCGGGGGTTTTAGGTAGGGCCATCAGGGCCAGCCTAATCAGCAGGGCCAGCAGGGCCAACACCGACAGCAGGGGCAACAGCAGGGCCAACAGGGCCAGCAGCGTGCTAATTAGGGCCAACAGGGCCAGTGGCGTGGAGGTAACGGCCAACAGGGCCGTGGGCAGCAGGGTCAGAGGGGAGGTAACTTCAAAGGCCTATGTTTTGGGTGCGGTAAATATGGCCATAGGCGCCAGGATTGCCCAGAGGGCGATAGGGCCCCACAGCAGCAGGGAGCCCGTAATGAGCCACAGAGACCACTTTTTCCACCTGCCCTCCCAGCTCCAGCCCAGGTGCCAGCCCTACCAGCCATTCCAGCAGCTCCAGTGCAGCAGGGGCAATTACAGTATGGACGTGTCTATAACGTCCACCAGGCAGCAGCTCCACAGGCACCACCAGCGATTGAGGGTATGTTTTCTATCCATGGTACTATGGGTCGAGTTTTGTTTGATACGGGGGCAATGCATTGTTTTATAGCTACGCATTTTGCGAAGGCCTTAAGGTTATTAGCCACAGCAGAGAGCACAGTGACGTGTGTAAACTCACCACTGGGGAGTGGGTCCCTTATTTTCTTTATATGCCGAGGAGTGGGGGTAGAGATTGGTAGCTTGGTATTACCTCCAGACATGTTAGTCTTAGACATGCACGAGCATGATGTGATTATTGGTATGGATTGGCTCGCAGCTTATAGAGCCATGATTGATTGCTTCGGTGGGAGAATTGTTTTTTCCATTCCGGGGCAAGAGATGTTTGTAGTGGCGATGCCTCTCCCAGAGGGAGGTTCGACCGCTCATTTTTATTACATAGAGGAGGATACCTCTAAGGAGGTTGTGATTCCCTTATATTCGATCCCAGTTGTCAGGGAATATTCCGATGTGTTTCAGGAGATACCAGGCCTACCCCACAGTAGAGAGATAGACTTTGTTATAGATTTATTGTCAGATACGAGACCTATAGCACGCGCACTGTACCGTATGGCTCCGGCAGAAATGCGAGAGCTACGAAATCAGATAGAGCAGATGTTAGGTCAGGGCTTTATTCGTAGGAGTACCTCACCTTGGGGCGCTCCAGTCTTGTTTGTGAAGAAGAGAGATGGTTCACTGAGATTGTGTGTGGACTACCGGGAGTTGAACAAGGTCACGATACGGAATAAGTACCCGTTGCCTCGAATCGATGATCTGTTCAACTAGTTGAGGGGAGCAACTTTCTTTTCGAAGATAGATCTGAGGTCGGGGTACCATCAGTTACGTATTAGAGAGCAGGATGTTTCAAAGACTGCCTTCTTGACGAGATATGGATCCTATGAGTTTAGGGTGATGTCGTTCGGACTCACAAATGCTCCAACCATTTTCATGGACTTGATGAACCGAGTATTCAGAGAGTTCTTGGATCAGTTTGTCATCGTCTTCATAGATGACATTTTGATATATTCACACTCCGAGGAGGAGCATGCCGAGCACTTGAGGCAGGTTCTTCAGACTCTACGAGAGCATCAGTTGTATGCCAAGTACGAGAAGTGCGGATTCTGGTTGCGAGAGGTACAGTTATTGGGGCATGTTGTTTCTGAGCAGGGGATAGTAATTGACCCGAGTAAAGTATCAGCAATGAGGGAGTGCGGACAACCCACAACACCGACGGAAGTGCGTAGTTTCTTGGGGTTAGATGGTTACTACAGGAAATTCATTCGGGGATTCTCCAAAATAGCGAGTCCATTGACGAATCTGACTCGCAAAGGAGTACCATATGTTTGGGATGACGCTTGTCAGTTGGCTTTCGATGAGATGAAAGACAAGCTTACTTGAGCGCCAGTCCTTGCGTTACCGAAGTCGGGTATGGAGTACCTGGTTTACACCGATGCGTCCTTACGGGGACTTGGGGGAGTACTTCAGCAGGAAGAGAAGGCTATAGCTTTTGCCTCCCGCAAGCTTAAGCCGCATGAGAAGAATTACCCCACCCACGACCTGGAGTTAGCAGCGGTCGTCTTTGCATTGAGGATATGGAGGCACTATTTGTTGGGAGAGAAATTCTGTTTGTTCACAGACCACAAGTCATTGCAATACCTGTTCACTCAGCGAGAGCTGAATATGCGTCAGCGCAGATGGCTAGAGTTTGTGAAGGACTACCAGTTCGATATACGGTATCATCCGGGAAAGGCCAATGTAGTTGCTGATGCGTTGAGTCGTAGACCAGTAGACGAAGTAGCAGACGTCTGGAAAGCAAAGTGGAAGGAGTTGGGTCACCAGGATGCAGTGGCACGTTCTTTCATATCCGTGATGTCAGTCACACCCGAGATTGTTACAAGGGTGATACAGGCACATACCACATACCCGTTTTGCCAGCCGAGGGTGCTGAGTCCTATTTTGTTAGTTCTGATGGAGGTTTACGGTTTAATGGGAGATTGGTGGTTCCAGAAGGAGCCGAACTACGTCATGCAGTGATGACTCATTCTCATGGGTCCCGATTTGTAGTACATCCGGGAGGCGATAAGATGTACCAGGATATGAGGCGACAATACTGGTGGAGTGGGATGAAGAAGGACATCGCCGAGTTCGTGTCCAAGTGTTCTACCTGCCAACTGGTAAAGGTGGACCACCAGAAACCGTCAGGATTGCTTCAGCCATTTGAAGTACCCGCGTGGAAGTGGGAGAGTATTTCCATGAATTTTATTATAGGGTTGCCTACATCAAAGCGGGGCCACGATTCTATCTGGGTGATTGTATACCGTTTGACCAAGGTGGCTCATTTTCTGCCGGTGCGGACAGATTATACCACGGGTCAGTATGCTCAGTTGTTCATCGCTGAGATTGTTAGATTACACGGGGTGCCCCTGAATATTGTGTCAGATAAGGACAAGATTTTCGTGTCACGTTTTTGGGAAAGTTTTCAGGAGGCTATGGGTACTGAGTTGAGGTTGAGTTCAGCTTACCACCCACAGATAGATGGACAGACAGAGCGTACTAATCAAATGTTAGAGGATATGCTACGCATGTTTGTTCTCAATTTTGGAGGAGGTTAGGAGCCACATCTTCCACTGGTAGAGTTTGCTTATAATAACTCTTATCAGTTTACGATTGGTATGGCTCCATTTGAGGCTTTGTATGGCAGGCCTTGTCGTTCTCCAACTTGTTGGCTCGAGGTGGGGGAAAATAAGTTACTAGGACCAGAAGTGATTCAGGAGACCTCCGCGAGGATTGAGATAATCAGGAGTCGTATTCGGGTAGCCCAGGACAGGCAGAAGAGCTACGCCGATGCGAAACGGTTCTTCCGGGAGTTTAATGTGGGAGACCAAGTGTTATTGCGTGAATCTCCTATGAAGGGGGTGATGAGGTTCGGGAAGAAGGGGAAGTTGGCCCCGAGGTACGTCGGACCATTTCCCATCATCGATAGGATTGGGCCGGTTGCATACAGGTTGGGACTACCGGATCATTTACATCGCATCCACGATGTATTCCACATCTCGTCGTTGAGACGATATCTTCGGGATGATATGGCCCATACTCACATTGCGATAGATGAAATCGACTTACAGCCTGATAGCTCTTACGAGGAGAGACCGGTGGCTATCCTAGACTATAGTGAGAGGAGATTGAGGTCGAAGATAGTTCCACTTGTGCGGGTCCAGTGGGAGCATCATAATGTGGAGGAATCCACCTGGGAGCGCGAGGCAGATATGCGCGAGAGATATCCAGAGTTGTTTTTACCAGGTATGCCTTATTTTCCGAATTTCGGGACGAAATTCCGTTATTAGGGGGGAAGTATGTAATACCCCGTATTTTTATGCTTTATTAATTTGGGGATTTATAAAAATTAATGTGAGTGATTTATTTAATAAAAATCCGAAAATTAATTATGTTATAATTATTAACGTGACGAGAGTTAGTAATTATGGGAAACTTGTTGAATATTACTAATGAGCAAAGTAATATATTATATTGGTTATATTGAATGTCATGAGTGAGTTAAATGACAATTCGGAAATTTAAGTCGGAACGTGCTCGTGTCGTGTCGGGACTAAATTTTGATAAATAAAAAGTGATTATTTTATAAGTTACCCGTATAGTCGTTTTGAGTGCACCAACGCTTCCGAAAGGGTCGAGATAGTCAGAAAAGTGTACCCGGGGGTTTAGTTTGGGTCTCGGGGCGTTTTTAGGCCTAATTGGTACCCCGGGAGGGAAATTTAGTCATTTCACCTTTTTGGGTAATTAAACCCACGAAATTCAGCAACCTATATCAGCCATTTAGGTTAGTCAGCTAGGGTTAGAAAATAAAAACACAAGTGACGGCCATAGGAGAGGGAAGGAGAAAGCTCCAAGGCAATCCAAGGCCCCAAAAGTCATCCGTTTGCACCACAACCACCACCACCGCGTAGATCGCGCAATGGGCTATGCAACCACACCAAAATCATCTGCGAATCAGAACGTCAAAAATACCAGGCAAGTATTTATCTTGCGTATTTTCGTTAGTGAAATCTTCATATTAGTTTATGAATGATTAGAGATGAAAAATATGGAAGAAAACCCAATTTGTGTTAGGAAAATGCATGTAGTATTGAGTTATATGAAAATTCTGGAATCCTTGCCATGTAGAGGAATATAACCCCGGAATTTTGATGATATATTAGAAGGAAATTCTGGTAAAAACAGATTAGAACCATGATTAAGAAAAACTTTAGGGTTCTTGATGATTAGATGAGATTTTGGGTTAATTATCCATGTTTAATGTTAGATATACACATGCTTTACGTTGAAAACATCTGGTATATTGATATAATGTTAGTAGTAGGATTTTTGGGACGTTTAGAATGGAAAAACATGGTTTTGGATGAAGAATATTGGTAGAACCCGTAACTGCAATTCTGCAGGAATCGAAATACCTGCTTGATCGATCGATCGAGCCTAGAACTTCGATCGATCGAAGGTTCGATCGATCGAGCCCCAGACCTCGATCGATCGACCCCTCCTGGCAGACTCCTATTTCCCTTGTTTAATTAGTTAAATTAAATTTATCATGAAATAATTCTTGGGTGTTCTTCCTAAAATGTTTTGGGAGATAGGAAAGACCAATAGGACATATGAATAAGTGCTGGGAACTTTATTATGAGACGAGAATTTTGCTTTTGGGATAATTATATAATAAACGATGAAACTACGTATTCCAAGTGAGAGATTTCGGCGAATAGTTAAGATAGTGAATAGAGGTATACCTACTGAATTTTCTACTCGGAAGAATAGAGTCCACGAGTGTCACGAAATAAGTGAGAAAACCCTTCGAGTTAAGGTTAGAGATGAAACCTTATACGCAATACTAATAATGTGAAATTAAGGATAAATGGTCTAATTATGGGTGACGAGAAGAACCTATATAAATATGATAACTGTGGTGTATTTATATGATTGTGTGTACATATATTATATACATGTGAAAAACATACCGCGCTACTTGCTATCATTGAGGTTACCGCGCTGGGACAGTCTTATCTCGATGGGACCTTTATGGGGGATATTGACTTGTACCCTAGAAGATAGATATCCTTGGTACAGGCTATCGAATTGATAGTTCAGACGGTCCTAAGAGACGCGAGTATGTGCCATCCTCTTAGATACTTGGAATCTATGCTTCGCCTCGATATTGATTGTGTATGTGTTAATACAGTTCGAGAGTGATTCCGAACTTGTATTCCCCTTGATATGAGTGGTATGGGGTTTGGATAGTAGAAGTATGCACGCACCATAGTTTGATTTGGGGTGCGGTTATTTTATATATATTATATGAGTAGTTAATATATATATGAAATTTGGAAATTTGAAACTGCCTACTGTGATTTAATAAGTAGGACACGGTTGATGACACATATAGTAAATACTTGGTTTGTGAAAGTATAATATGACACTGGGAAACCTTTATAAATTAATAAAAGCTACAACGAGAGTTGTGCTGCTAATTGGAAGTATTCTTTTTAAACAATAATATTGTTCGGTTTTGAAATCTTATGAGTAAGTTAAGGTAAGATAAATTATTGGGAAGGTTAGTATGATAAAATGGTAAGATAAACCGTGGGGGAGGTTAGTGCGATAGGCGTGCACATTAGAAGAGAGGTGAGAATTTCTCAAGAGAGTGTCGCTCTATTATGTTGTTGCATTGGCCTGTATCAATTTAAATACTTGCTAAACGTATTTTAAATCAAACACACTTTCGGGCTTTGACCCGTTTCTTTTTCTCTCTCTCTGTCTCTTGTATATATATATGTATATATTTCAGGTGCCCAGCCACACGGGCATCTTGCTTAGGATCCCTTGAGAGGAACGTGCTGCAGCTTAGGTGGGAGTTGCAGGTCACTTGCGTAGACGGCTTCCTTTATTGACTCCACTTCTAGCATTCTCATTTATTGGGCATGTGTCGCCCTTTCCATTAATTCATTGTTATTGGGACATTTGTACTTCAGTTATTTCTAGTATTGTTACTATGGGACTTATTCAGTTTGTATTGTGTTACTTTATATTTCGCATGTTGACATTCGATTTACGAATGTTTTAAATTAATTGGTTTGTGTTCCAGGTTTATTGTGGTGTGATTCTTAATTGTAGAAATGTTGTTTTTAAATAAATAAATCTTTTTCTTTAAATAAAATTTGGAAAGTTATTTATGGAAATGGTTTTGACACTTAGCTTAATTATTTAGGGTGTTAAATTGGAAAATTTCTTTTTATCAACAGTGATGCTGAGAATGAACCAACTGTTTACCTTGATTTAATTTAATAAAGGAGTGATCGCCCGGTATTTAATTACGCGGGGTGTCATACTATTTTACTGCACAAAATTCATCACAATAGTATTTTTCTACCATGTGTTCTAGGCACATGACCGAAAAGATCATGTTATATCTAAATTTGGTTCAAAACAAGACCAACACAGTTATTTTGGGAGGATAGGAACATGTATATCTTTGTAGGAAAGCGTTTGATTGAGATCATTAGATTTTTTAGATTAACAATGCCCTTTTGGTGGATGCATTGAAGGCTAATTTTCTTAGCATAAGAAAAATATGAAATTCACACTATAATGTGCTCATTACCATGAATGGATGTCAAGTGATTGACTTAAATGGTAAGTGTATACTGAAGGGAATAAGTTTTAATGAAATCATTTCCATTAATTCATTGTACTTTTTTACACGGATACGAGATAATTTTCTTACATTCATTGAAATATTTGTGAATACACATGGAGAGGGTCCATCTTAAATAACTATTAATGAGTGAAAACGCATATTTGTGTATTCAAAATATGCATGTTTTATGTCAAATTATTGGAATTGAAATAGCGTCATTAAGTGATCCACCCATGGCATAAAAGGTGCAGAATTATTAGCCCTATCTCAAAACATGTTTACTCTAAGACCCCTTGCACGTGTTTGTAGTATTCAAGTTGCCAAAAATACACTTTCCATGATAATCAGTTAATAACAAGTTGCAAAAAGAATGTGAGACCAATGACAAGACATGTTTTTAAATTGTTTCTTATTATAAGATTATCTCTTATATCTTAGCTAAGATCTTTTTTACATGAGTTTTTTTTCCTTTCGAGATCTTATTTACATAACTTTTCTTCATTTCCAATGTTACGTTTCTAATTAGGGTTATTATTATTTGGATATTGGGATTTCAATCTTGTTTAAGAAGTGTGCGATAGAAAATTAATATGTTTTAAGTGTATGATATGTCTAGCATGTTCGTATGAGGATTTTATTTAAAAAATTCTAGTAAAATGGGAAAAACGTCAATCCACTTTAATTTATATAAGATATGAACTTTCAGGTGATTCATTTTGTATTCTAGACGATGTGATTTATTAGTGAACATTCCTAGATATAGTTATCCTAACAGTTTGGGTACGGTATACATTCAAATGATTTTAGAAAGTAATGGCTTTGAGTACGGATTAGATGAAGCTTATAATTCATGTGATGATGAATTATTATATGTCGAAACTGACAGTTAAATATTGTATGATTTGGTAAAATATTTGATGTTGTCAATTTATTTTCATTATTTGTTCATAATTTAAGTTCAAAAACAGCAATATTGTCTAATTTTTTATTTTAAAACGTTATACAAGCATTTAAGGGCCTCAAATTCTAGTCCATCCACGAAAGCATCCAACAAAGCAAGCAACCGAATAATCCAACATGGATAAAAGTGTCATATCACTAGCCATCCTTGCAGCTTCTAAAATTCAATCGATTCTAAACTTCAACTGGCTAAAGCCATCCTTTCATCTTTTCTCTCTTCTTATTCCTACCCCTCCATAATTCAATCCCTACATCAATAAATAAAAACAAGACTTCCAGGGTTGGAGCTGAAGTTGTGGGTGATATGGCCAATGAAGAGAAGAAAGAAAAAGTTAATGAAGTGTGATTACGACAGCTTACAAAGCCCACCTACATTGCCCAAAATGTGCACGTGATATTAGAAAACCTCTATTGAGAACCCAAGGTTCGTCGTTGTAGATTTCAAATGTTTATTCATTCCAGTTTTCTTTTCTTTATTCTTTTATTTGGGGAGGTGTAAAAATTAGTTTCCAACTCACCCAAACTTCCCCATATTTCTCTTATATATATTTTACAGAACCTCCTGACACGTTTAAATCTCCTTTTGGATGGTGTTTTTATATTAGATCCATCGTCAGATCTAGTGAAATACCTAACATGGAGGATCCCGAGTGGTAATCAGTGTTCCTTCCCTTTCTCACCATCGAAAAATTGTGTCAACAAGTGTTCATCGTGCCCTGACCAAAAGTATCTTCTTTGTTAGCCGGAGGGAGGGGAAACTGTTTAGCTTATCAATTGTTTCCCTCCATGAGATATTATTTTCTACCCTTTCTTCTCTTTCCCCTATCTTCATATATATCCCATTTTTTAGCAGAGAATCATGGTTATATTTGTTTTAAATCTCGGGACCTAACTCTAGACAAATTATAAAAATAAACGAAAGTAGAACGGATCCAGTGTCAGGGCAAGTTAGATGTTGTCCCCTTTAACTTATGTTTATTGATTTGTTTAATTCTTAAATAAATCCTATATGATTTTTTATTATATTTATTTTTATACAAATATAATGCAATACATGATTAATAAGTGGGTTTAAGTTATAAAATGGGTTCAAACATTAATAAGAGAGAGAGAGAGAGAGAGAGAGAGAGAGAGAGAGAGAGAGAGAGAGATTTTATACAATTTATTTTTTAATTTTCTCAAATACTGTTATGGTCCATTTCTATCATTGTAGTTATATTTTCCTTCTTAATGCCATCGTGTGTCTTCCAACTATAGAGTAATTTATGCAATATAATAGTGCATGCTATGTGTTTGACAAAATGTGTAGATTAGATTTTCAAGTTTCAAATTCTTATTTAAATTGGATTTAGTTTTGATACTTTTTCAATTCATATTGTAGAAGAGAGAGAAGTTTTTGATGACTTTTGGGCTGACTGAGTCTCCATCGGAGCTCCAATTTGTGTAAATAATGGTAGTCGAGATTAGAGATGATAAATTGTTACATTTTGTTTCCACTTGATGTTGGGTTTGACCCTTTAGATATCGCATTGGAAATTATGAATTATGACAATTATTCTGGACGCATACACATCAATAAATAATTGTATTCCATATGAAAAGTAATGGGAAGAAATCAACCTCCTTTAATGATTAAGTTAAAGATTGTTAAAAAAACATAAATTTCTTTTAAATTTCATGATTCGATGTTGAAAGTCCCACTGCCTACCTCTTGTTTTCATTAAAAGTAAACATTTGATGTTTATATTTTGTATACTCTCAGGACACCCCCACTACAAATGAGTTTAATGTTGTGAGGCACTGATTTTCAAAGTGTGTATATATTTATTTCTTTATCAAATTTTGTTGTTAATTTTAGAATTTTCAACGTTTTAATGGACCAAATTTGCTACTTCAATGTTTCATATTTTAAACAAAATTACTAAAAGTTAATAAATAGTGTTATCACAAGCATTTTATGATTGCCCCAATTTTATCTTGAATTTGGTTCAAAATGGTGGGATACATAAAATTTTCCTTCTCCAATAAACTCTATCATATATATTGTTATAAATTTTTACTAACTTTGTACAATGATTATTTGATTTTGGTAATTGCCTTTTTTGATATGTCTATGAAACATGTTGTTTGTATTTTGGAAAGTCTACTAATTTCTTTAGTGATTATGTTTGACATTTTTTCAAATATAATATGTTTGAGCTTTTCATTATAATTTCCCACATTTAGAGCTACATTCATTTCCATATGCAAACCATACATGATCCTAGAATACACATGTTTGAGTTTTTTTATCCTAATTTCCAAGATCTTTAGATACCTTTTATTTTATCTAAAGTTACTTTGATTTCAAATACTTAATTAAAAGTATTAGTTTTTTATACCATAACTTCTTGTCATATGTCACTATGATCCCTTCGTATCTATGGTATACATATTCTATTATGAACCAAGTGCTTGAAGGAATGATTCAGTGAAATTATCTTATAGGGCTCATATGTTTAATATCTGAATTGTTATATATGTCTTATTATTGAGTTGTTTTTATGTTTGTCAACGTGAATATCACGAAAATCATAAAGTTCTTCCCCCTGATTTATTGTTACGTGGTTTTATTTTTTTTATATAATTGCAAAGATATTAACCATGCTATAATCTCAAGTTATTGGATAAACATGAATAAATGTAAAATCTGATTTGTTTATATCAAAACTAAGACGTCATAAAAAATTTAAGGTGCGAAATGGGTAATGACTATCACAATAGCCTAGCTTGTGCATCGTGGGGATTTACGCCTTGTCATAACTAAATTTTAAAGTGATTATGCTGTAAACATTAATTATTTGTTAAATCATGTAATATATACATATTGGATATAACTATACCTATAATATAAAATGCACTATAGAGGTATGAAAGAACATGTCCACATGGCTAACTTTATCTAGACTTTCTTTTAAATCCTTATCCTTCTTATTTACATTTGCATTAAAGCGCTAGTTTTTAATTGAAAATACACGTAAAACGTATTTATAAAAATAATGCCGCTAAATAAAAAATATTCTAATAAATATTAAAAAGTTCTTATATTATTTGAAAAGGTAAAATGTTTACACTATTTTAAAAAGTAAATAACTGTTTTCACTATTTTACATAACAAATTGTTTACTACTTTTTTGCAAAGATAAGAATTATTTAATAAAATATATATTTTTTAAATTAATAATTTTATAAATACATTGTTTAATTGCATTTTTTAATTTAAAACATTAGAAGTGCTATAGCATTCAAATCTCTACTGAAACTAGTTGTTGTTAACCAGCAACTTCGGATTTCAATGCATCCTTTCGACTTTTGATGTTGTTAACCAAAGTTTCTCAGACTAGTTCATCTCTTAGACTTCGTCTACAAAACATTTTTCCTCTCTTCAGTTTTCAATATTCTTCACCCTCTCTTATTGAGAGTTTTGTTGAAAATTTTGAAAAATATTTGTCTCCTATGTTCCCTACATGTGCCTCGCCCGCGCATCTTGCGGCATACATCTACTATTAATAAATTCACAGTATGCCAATTCAATATTTATGATTACAAAATATTGAAATTGCATTGCGAAATATTTTATAGTGTGAAATACTATTTTGCAATGCAAAATTTCAATACTTTGCAATGCGAAACAAATGTCTACATGATTGGGATAAATATGTTATTTTAGTAATCCTCGCTAAAGGTAACAACCACTAATTTTCATATGAACACCATGGAATAAACATGCTTTTATTCATTCATCCAGAACTTACACAATATAATATTAGATTTGTAACAAAAACAAGAGTTGACCATTTTATATAGTTAAAAAACAAGTAGATTTACATGTTGCTAACTCACGAAAAAGGTACAGAAACATAATGTAAAAAAAACTACTTCTAAAATATAAATATATTTAAAAAGTTAATTGACTATCTAGGTTGTCAAGATAAACATCAGCCAAATTATCAAGTGACTCTATGAAGTTAATAAGGGAGTTTATCCATATTGGAATAGTTTCTTCAACCCATCGAGTTTAAGTATTCCTTCTCTTAACCAATTCCTCATACTTTGATATGAATTAAATAACATAAAAACTAAATAAATCATCAAAGTTTTGAGGAATGTCAACACTTCAATTAGTGACAGTATTAGTTGTAATCCGATGCAACCTTGTGATATATATACGAAGAACGCGTGGTATGAAGAAGGGTACTGTTGGAGTACATCTTCAATGTCTTCTAGTTTTTTTCTCATGTTTGTTTCGAAATCCAGATAGCTCTCCAAATGTCTTACAAGGTTAAACATTATTAGGAGATGAAGTTAAAAGGGCTTGTGTCTGAATATTTTTAAGAGAATGTGTAAATAACAGAGATTCAATATCAATTGTGTTAGTATATATGTAGAGATAGAGAGGTATACAAGTAAAGACTTTAAACATCAAATCATTTAATTTCCCCAACCTTATGTTTACAAGGAACACATCACTAAATATATAAAGAGTCATCGTCACTATTCTTTCTCTATTGTCCTCTAAGATATCAGTTCATTTAATGAAATTCAATATGACATGTATTTGTATTCCAAAATATTCGTATTTATACAACTAAAGTTTTTGTTTGAAAGTAATATTATATTTAGTACAATAATATTCATTAAACGTAATCATTTCAAACTAATAAGTGGCATTTCACAGTGTGATTTTGCATTATGATTTCGTAGTATGAGACTGCATCAATATCATTATTGGTAATATGTGACTAAATACTCTTTGATACAACTATAAAATACGTATTGTTCATGATGCCTTTTAACACAAGCGTTGCATCTTCCAAGAGCTATAATTTATACATTCATCTTTTGACACGTGTAAACTATTGGTACATTGTCACACTATTTTCACACTTCTAAAATTAAAGAATAAACTCCCTCTCTTCAAAAATCACATACTTAAAAAATGGTTCAAATTTTCCATGCAAGTGATGAAGTACTCGTAAAAATATTCTCTATATTGCTAATTATTGATGTTTTGTGTATAATTTCTTCATCCAAAAATATTAGGGATTTGTGTTTGTATGATTAAACCCTAGACCAAATATACATGAAAGATATTGGAATTGAAGGTTTTAATAAGTTCAATTTGGGAAAGACATGGCGGAGTTCTAGGTTTGGAAATACTATGAGTGGCATCAAATATCCAAATGTTGTTTGGAAATTTATCGAAGTTGATCTAGGTAGGTCCAATCAGTTTATATCAAGGATGTGGGTGCTAATGGAGATATATACGCTTGTAATTCTTTTGCAATTTTTTTTCCAGGCCTGATTTAATTAGTGACAGGGAATTTGTAATTGACAAGTTGAGTGAGAGGTTTTTGAACATGATTAGGATTTTTGGAAAGAATCCTTCTGTCATTTTGACAAAACTGATTGTACCTAGACATATTATCGTCCTAATGATAGGTTTCAATCTTTTTGTAAAACACATAACAACTATAGGTGGTAATTGTCCAAGGATGAATATGATCATTTGGATTGTACTCAATGCAAGTTTGATGCAATACTAAAGTGGAGAACCTTTAATTAGTTGTAATAACAAAATGTCAATGTAAATATGTTTTGTGTCTTGTAAGTATGATATCTTAGTTTTTATTCTCATTTCCTTTATTTATTTGCAGTTTTAAGGTTTAATTCAATTTTATCTCATGAAAAATATTATGGATATAGTCCTTTATAGAGGGATCAACACAAAATAAGTTTGATCATATAAAAGGAAGAAATAATGTTTATTTTGCAATGAGAAGTAAAGAGTATTTCGCAATGCGTTATACATTTTTCTCGTTGCAAAATGCCTTATTTTTCAATGTGAAATGATCATTTCGCATTGTGATATAGATATTTCTCGGTGAAAAATAGCTATGTCATAATGTCATAATGTGAAATAAATGCTTTGCACTACGAAATACATATTTTCTCAATGTAAAATGATCATTTCGCATTTCAACATAGATATTTTACATTGGGAAAACATATTTCTCTTATTAATATGCTCATTTAACAAATCAAAGTGGAAAATGATTGTTTTGCAATGAAAACTTGCATTTTTGCAATTTTAAATATGTATTTCCAAATCACGTGTAATGAATTTAAATTCTCTATAGCGAAGACTAGTACGAGATAAGGAAAGATATACATTAATGCATAAATTTTAAAAAACTATACAATATAAATTAAATAATAATTATTTTCTTTTAAATTACAAAATATCTTCCATTTTTATGATAAATAATATTCCTCTGTCCATTTAATTTGTTTGTCATTTAATAGCCTATATATTATTTTAGTTCTAAATTCGTCAGTAAAATCATTGTTCAAATGAGCTTGAAGTTCCCCTCTAGTAATAAGATTCTCCATTACATAGAAAACGATAATTCCGTAATCCACACTGTAAAACAAATAAAATGAACAACGTAATTATTCATTGAAACCTAATTGCCATAGTGGTTGAATAAATATAGTTATTTTTAGTAGAGTGTCCTCACTTCCCTTGGGGTTGTTAAGCGTTTATTATCGCATTTTCAATTGAGCAATAGAATTATTATGTTTCAATAGCTATTGGCGTAGAAATTACATTCACTCTTTTTTCAGCGACTGATGGTCTGTAACTTTTCTTTTGGAAATCATTGAAAGAATGAATCTAAAAAATAAAAAATAGATTTTTGAACTGAAATAAACGTACGATTAAAGTGAATTGATAAAGTAAAATATCTAATTATTTATCAAATTTTCAATTATTCAAACCACTTCAGATCCGGATGAAAGGCGTTAAATAAGGACCATGATCTCTCGCACATGTCATATCAACCTAATGTCTAATGATGTTCCATCTATTTTTTGGAATCTTTCTTGCATTTGATTAGCAGTAGGATTTAACGAAAATATGTATATGTATTCAAAACATTTGCTCACCATATCTACACCACCTTGGGCATTAATTTGGTGACAATCCTAGTAATAAGTATAAACGTTATTCTTATATTCCAATGTGATACTGTAAGGACATATTTCTCATACGCCGCTACATTTGGTACATCTCTTCACGATCTCACACGACGGCCTCAATCCGAATTCCGGGAATCAAGCATTCAATGTCTCCATCATGTGTTCCACTTCTTCCTCAACGACTTCATGTTCCACTATTTTAGACACTTTATGCAAGTGGTACGCAAGAGAAGTCAAAATAGTGAAAGAAGGCACGATATGAAAGTTCAAGGGCCTTTTGGTAATTTTACATCCACTATCCAGAGGATTGGTCAATTGGAAAGTTAAAGAGCTCGATGCCATGAAGATACTCGAATAAATGGCACATCAATCTGAGCTACGATGAAGAAGTTATGGCCCTTTGAAAATGGATAAATTTCTTAGAAAAAAGTGATGCAAATATTTATCTTTATGTCACTTTCTTCACGACTTTCAACATCTTTATCTTTATGTCACTTTCTTCACGACTTTCAACAACTTTATCTTTATGTCACTTTCTTCACGACTTTCAACAACTTTTTTCAACACGCTTACAGGAACGGCTCATTTATTTAGAATTTATTTTTTATTCTTTTTAGGTTATATGCCTCTTTATAAAAGAAAATGCTACCCATCTTTGAATGTGTAGATTTAAAAAAACCTTCAATTGGTTATTTTTACTCATCTGGAGTATTTTATGGAGAACCCAGTCCCTTCTTCATTACTGCCCACCTGGAGTTCTTGCGGGAGATTCCAGTCGACAACATCGAACCGACACCTACGTGTTTTTCGTATGTCACACTTATTTTCATTATAATCCCTGTAACCATTTTTACAAACTATAATGGAAATAATATGATTTTGCCCCGTGGAGATTTTTCTTGATATTTTGTGTCACATGCTTTATTTTATTTGATAAATCATCTAGATGCATATTTTTAGGATTTAATTGAAAAACTGTGTTTAATTAAATAAATTATTAATTTGAACAAAAGCGCACTCTTCAAATTGGTATCAGAGCCAATTACACAATATACCGTGTAATTTTCTGCAAAATTTTTCTAAGATATCAATTTTCTGAAAAATTAATTTTTGAAAAAGGGCGTGTTCAATGGAGAAATTATATAATAAAATGCTAGCTTTTTACGGGACAAACTATGCTTACTGGAAAGCCCACATGAATTCTGCTTTAAAAGCCATTGATGAACGTGTTTGGATTTTAGTTAAAAGAGGGTGGACACCTCCCTCCGTCACTGCTAATAACATGACTAATTTAAAATCTGTGACTGAATGGACTGAAGACGAATTTAAATGGTCATCTTTTAATTCTAAGGGTTTAAGTGCTATTTCTGGATATGTCACACCTAACGAGTTCCGACGTATTATGACGTGCACCGCGTCAGAAGAGGCATGGTATGTTTTACAACTTACCCATGAAGGAACTAATGTTGTGAAATAGTCAAAACTGCAAAATTTAACACCTCAATTTGAAACTATCACCATGCTTGAGACTGAATGTTTTGATTAATTATATGCTAGGTTATCTGATATTATTAACACTAGTTTTATTCTTAGTGAACACATCCCTAATGCTAGAGTTGTTAAAAAGATTCTAAGATCACTTCCTAAGCATTTTATCTCTAACGTCACTGTGCTAAATTCTATTGGTAATTTACAAACGTATGAAATTGATATGTTTCCTAAATCCTTCAAACCTAAAGATAAGGGTATAGCACTTAATGCCCAAGCTAGAGAAAGTGAGGGGTCGGCAAGAAAGAGAGTTGAGTCATCTAGAAAAAGGGAGATAGAAACATAAGATTCTGAGTGTGATTTTGATTTAGATGATTTGGCCCTTTTTGCTAAAAATTTCAAAGATAAAAAGAGTTTTAAGAAAAATAAGAGAAATGAAAAGGATTTTAAATACCCTCCTAAGAAAGACGGTGAGAGATGTTATGAGTGCGACGGTAAGGGTCATAGAGCTTTTGAGTGTGCTACTAGGCTCAATAGACTTGCAAAAGAAAAGGGTAAAGTTGTTCTTAATGCTACCCTTAGTGATGACAGTGAGGTCGAGTCGGTGGAATCTAGAGATGAGTCACCGCATGAATGTAACTTCACCGTATTCATGGCTAGTCATACTTCTAGTGATCCTCAAGATGTTGAGGATGCTGATTCACAGGGACTCCTCGACAGTGAGAACGATGTAAGTGAGGGGGAGGATGATGCAAGTGAGAGCGAGAGTAATCTTCAACGCGCCTACGCTGAGTTATATAATGAGTCATTTAAAACAAAAAAGTGTTACAAAGAACTGGTTCTTCGGATCACCGCTTTAAAGGAAGATTTAGAAGAAGCACAAGAGAGAGAATCCTCCACCTGCACTACCTTGAGAGAAAGTGAGTCTGCCTGTGTTGAGAAACGGGGATTGACTAAACAAGTGGCTAGTCTTAAGAATGATCTCCATTCCTCCCTGAAGACTAGGAAGAAACTTGAAGCCCCTGTTGCCCAGCTTACTCATGATCTTGAGAGAGCATAGGAAGTCGAGGTTCAAATCGAGTACAGATCTGGAAAGATGGGAAAGATGCTCCTCAGCCCCGCTTTAGGTTTTGGTGATTGGTAGGGAATAGGTTTTGATGGTGCCTCCATGACCCAAATTGCACCTGGACCAGTTCCTGAGTTTACTACGACTCTATATGGCCATCGTCAAATACCACGAAGAAGAGTTCATCCAAGGATAGCAAATTCAGGTTCGCCTAAGATTGTGTTCTTTTGTACATACTGCAAAAGAAAAGGCCACCTAAGGGAGTTTTTTTATAGTTTGGGTCGGACATACGTACTACTGCTCCACCACATCATACTGAAGATTTTGCCAGTCTGAGAGAGCGTGTTGAGTTTTTATCTGCCACATCACAGAGTTTGATGGAGGAATTCCGATGGATGTTACCACTTCTTGGGTACCTAAGAAAGACGAAAAGACCCTTGTTGTTCATATCTCTCTCAAAGCACATAATACCTCACATTGGTATTTTGATAGTGGGTGCTCCAGACATATGACAGGTGATGTTTTTTTACAGACCTAGAGGATTATAAGGAAGGTAGAGTCACCTCTGGAGACGGGAACAAGTCTAGAATTGTAGGATGAGGTACAGTAGTGTTACCAGGATTTCCTAAGCTAGATAACGTTTTGTACGTAAAAGGTTTGAAGGTAAACCTTCTCAGCATTAGCCAGCTGTGCGATGCTGACTTTACCGTAAAGTTTGACTGGGACGTGATTAATGTCTATAATCAATCCAATAAACTTTTAGTGCAAGGGGTGAGGACAGAAGATAATTTCTATGGGATTGTTCCCACATCCTCACTTGTATGTAACAGCGTCACAATCACTTCTATGGATCTATGGCACCAACGTCTAGGTCACGTGAACGTAAGATCTTTGAAACGTTTAGATAAAAAGGACCTAGTACGTTTCTTACCACCTCTTAGAAAGCCAACTTCCACGATTTGTGGACCCTGTCAGCTAGGAAAGAAAATCCATAGTCCCCACAGGAAGTTGCATTCCATAACCACCTCCCGTGTGCTTAAGTTGATTGACATGGATCTTATGGGTCCTACTCGTAGTGAGAGTCTGGGTGGTAAGACGTATATCCTCGTGATGGTAGATGATTTCTCTAGATATTCGATTATTGGTTTTTTAAGAGAAAATCCGATGCTGTAGAGTTTTTAACGACCAAGTGCTGTGTCCTACAAAATCAACACGGAGTCACTATTAATAGGATACGTAGTGACAACGACATGGAAATTAAGGAAGCAAAGGTAGATCTATACTGTGACAGCCTAGGAATCAAACATGAGTTTTCTGATGTGAAGACTCCTCAGTAAAATGGGATTGTTGAGAGAAAGAATAGGACGATTCAAGAAATGGCTAGATCTATGCTTCTAGGTTGAAAGGTTGCTAGGAGATTTTGGGTAGAGGCAGAGTCTACTGCATGCCATACGGTGAATAGGTTTTACCTGCATCCACACACTCTTAAGAGGCCTTATTAATTGTGGACTGAAAAGAAACCCGACCTTGCATATTTTCGTGTCTTTAGGAGTAAATGCTATATCCTACGGGATGGAGAGCAATTAGGAAAATTTAACTCACGGAGCGACGAGAGAACATTGCTAGGATATTCATCAAATAGTAGAGCATACCGGGTTTTTAACCTGAAGAGCTCTAAGGTTATGGAGTCAATAAACGTCACCATGCAAGATGACGAACATTCGGCGTTTATTGATCCTAGCCTTCAGTGTTAGGATGAGGAATTTTTTGGCAGCGACTTACTTGCCCCTCACCCACACTCTATGGACTCTTCTCCTGTGTTAGGGGACACACCGGCTTGGTTTTGCAAGAGTCATGATCCTTCTACCATTGTTGGCGATCCCACTTTAGGGGTCATGACTCGTGCTCAACTAGAAAACGTTGTTAGTCATTTTTGCAACACGACCACAGTCGAGCCCAAGAATCACAAAGAAGCACTCAAAGATGAACACTGGATATCTTCAATGCAGGAGGAGTTGCTTCAGTTTAAAATGAATAATGTCTGGGAACTTGTCCCTCGACCTAGTGAGACTAATGTGATAGGTACCAGGTGGATTTTTACGAATAAAATGGATGAAAATGGTACCATAATTAGAAATAAGGCTAGGTTGGTCTCTCAAGCCTACACACAAATTGAGGATGTAGACTTTGGGGAGACATTTTCTCCTGTTGCGAGGCCTGAGCCCGTCTTCTTACTACTCTCCATCGCATGTCATATGCGTTTCAAGTTATATCAGATGGATGTCAAAAGTGCCTTTCTAAATGGCATTTTACAAGAGGTGGTTTATATAATTCAACCAAAAGGGTTTGAAGACCCTACGCACCCGAAGCACATCTACTATCTGAGGAAAGTCGTGTATGGTTTTAAGCAAGCACCCCATGCTTGGTATGAGAGGCTTACTTCCTATCTCTTAACCCGTGACTTCAAGAGAGGGGGAGTTGATATGACGTGGTTTGTCAGGAGAAATGATGGTGCTATTTTGGTTGCCCAGGTATATGTGGACGACATGGTCTTTGGATCTACGTGCTCCCAGCATGCTCACCACTTTGAGGAGGAGATGAAAAGTGAGATTTAGATGAGCATGGTAGGTGAGCTTACATTCTTCCTTGGTCTCCAGGTTCGTCAGCTAGAGGATGGGATGTTCATATCCCAATCCAAGTATGCTAGAGACCTAGTGAAGAAATTTGGTTTAGACTGCGCTAAGCATGCCCGTACACCTATGAGTACTTCTATCAATCTTAGTAAGGACACTTTAAGCAAGGACGTAGAGAAAACCTTATATCGGAGTATGATAGGTAGTCTTATCTACTTGAATGCCAGTCATCCCGACATAGCCTTTAGTGTTGGAGTCTATGCGTGATATTAAGCATCCCCGAAAGAGTCACACTTACTCACTATAAAATGTATTATCAAATACGTGAGTGGGACTCTCTCATACGGTATTTGGTATTCCTTTGATACCGATGACCATTTGTCCGCCTATTCAGATGTCGATTGGGCTGGGGATGTAGATGGATGTAAGAGCACTTTTGGTGGGTGTTTTTATTTTGGTTCTGCTCTTGTCTCCTGGTTAAGCAAGAAGTAAAACTCCATCTCTTTGTCCACTGCGGAGGCTGAGTACATCGCCACCGGGAGTTGCTGCACGCAACTTTTGTGGATGAAACAAATGATGGAGGATTATGGGATTTGACAGGACACCATGACCATTTCTTGTGACAACACGAGCGCGATACACATATCCCACAATCCAGTCCAGCATTCATGCACAAAGCACATCAGGATACGCGAGAAATTTATACGACAGCTAGTTGAGGAGAAAGTCGTATCCCTGAGTTACGTACCCATCGGCCGTCAGGTGGCCGATATTTTCATAAACCTTTAGATGCCCTTAGATTCGAAAGTCTTAGGAAGTCATTAAGGATTTGTACAGTTGACTTGGGTGTTGGTCCGTGTCTAGGATAGGATGCTTTGTCATGTTTATATCATATGATTCCTATTGCTAGACTATATCATGTGTATTATTATTACTTTTATTTTCTTAAAAAAAATGGAAAAACAAAAATATTTTCTTTTATAGAAATTTTAGAAAAGAACAAAAAGATTTTCTTTTTATAAAAAATTTAGAAAAGAACAAAAAGATTTTCTTTTTATAAAATTTAAAAAAAAAATTGTATTTTATTTTCACCTTTTATAAGCATTTAAGATAGCCAAGTCATAATTTTATTCCATTTATTCATGTGACTATTTGATAATGTTTTGAGACAATATATCTTGTCAACTTTAAGCTTTATAATGTTTGGAGTCATTAAGATGTAATTAAATGTTACTTCCTACATGTTTGACTCATGATTTCCTTTATTGCACACATACACGGATTTGATTAATTATTGTACTTGTCTTATCATATATTGGTTGGGTGTTTTCACTTCAATCATGTCCTTAAAACAAACCAAGCGTGATAAAACTTGATAAGATAGGTGTGCTTGTAAAAATCGTTTGGTGAGATTATGTGATATTTATAAACGGGGAAGGGCTAAGAAAGGTAATTATCTATCCTTTGCGCTAAAGCCACCGTTAAAACGGACCTAAAAATTGAGGGATTTTATTATCCGGGGTCCAAAGAGGTTAAAAGATTCTGAAAAATTTAAAGGCAATAAAAAGCAATACATGCCAAAAATGGGCCATTAGTTTTCACCATCAATTCTCCAAAGTTTGAGAATTTAGATCACCTCTATTCAAAATATACATCTGAGGGATTTTGGTAGAAAAATTTAAACAGGTTTGCACGTCCTTGAAAATCTTGAAAAAGTGGTAAATAAGTTTTGGACGTTATTGGTGTGAAAATTACTTTAACTTTGATTTGTTGATTTGATTAAGAAGATGTCATCTAATTTCAATATTTTTTACACCTAAGGATACTTTTGATGTTCATTCGTTAGGAGTACACATATGCATCGTGCACATATGATTGATTGAGTTTATTTTTCTATCGAATGTGTTCACACCCCTACACTTACGCTATCATCGACTTGGTTGTTTTTGTGTTCTTTCATGGTGTGTGATTCTTTGTTGTATATTTTGTATAAAAATTTTGAAAAATTCAAAAATAGAAGATTTTTTATTCTTTGGTGAATGTTTTGTTTAAAAGATTTTGAAAAATTAAAAAAAATACATAGAAGATTTTTTGTGACATTTTCCATATTTATGCTTCTTATATCTGTCTATTTGGGGACATCATAAAAACCGGGAGAATGAATTATGGGAGAGAAATATTTGTTGACTTATCTATGATTTGCTTATGCTTAATTGATCTTTGATTTTAGCAAATAATTATATTTCAAATCAGTGCGTGTCACGGGTATTTGATTTTTCTCATGTATGTAGGTACAAAGTTGATATCTATTGAATTGCACACTCTGATGAGAAAAGCTTTGGGAGTTTCCGAAGAGTTGATGTTTTGAAGATGTTGATGTTTGATTGAAGACATGTCATTTAGTATTCTTAGTTTAAGGGTTTAATGAGGATATTATCTTATATTTCATTTGTGTTTGGGAGATTACATAATTTGGATTTTTTATGTATGTACCGGCATAGACAGAGGGGGAGATTTGTAAGGACATATTTCTCATGTCCGATATCTTATAATTGTGTATGTCGTACGCCGCTACATTTGGTACGTCTCTTCACGATCTCACACGACGGCCTCAATCCGAATTCCAGGAATCAAGCATTCAAGCTCTCCATCATGTGTCCCACTTCTTCCTTAATGACTTCACGTTCCACGATTTTAGACACTTTATGCAAGTGGTACGCAAGAGAAGTCAAAACAGTGAAAGAAGGCACGATATGAAAGTTTAAAGGCATTTTTGTAATTTTACAGCCACCATCTGGAGGACTGATCAACTGGAAAGTTGAAGAGCTCGATGCCAAAAAGATACTGGAAGAAACGGCATCTCAATCTGATCTACGGTGAAGAAGTTATGGCCCTTTGAAAATAGAGAAATTTCTTAGAAAAAAGTGACGCAAATCTTTATCTTTATGTCACTTTCTTCACGACTTTCAACATCTTTATCTTTACGTCACTTTCTTCACGACTTTCAACAACTTTATCTTTATGTCACTTTCTTCACGACTTTCAACAAACTTTTTTCAACACGCTTACAGAAACAGCTCATTTATTTAGACTTCATTTTTTATTCTCTTTGAGCTATATTCCTCTTTATAAAAGAAAATGCTACCCATCTTTGAATGTGTAGATTTTAAAAAATCTTCGATTGGTTATTTTTACTCATCTGGAGTATTTTGTGGAGAAGCCAGTCCCTTCTTCATTGCTGCCCACCTGGAGCTCTTGCGGGAGATTCCAGTCGACGACATCGAACCGACACCTACGGGTATTTCGTATGTCACACTTATTTTCATTATAATCCGTGTAACCATTATTATAAATTATAGTGGAAATAATATGGTTTTGTCCTGCGGGGATTTTTCCTAATATCTTGTGTCACGTGCTTTATTTTATTTGATAAATCATTTAGATGCATGTTTTTAGGATTTAATTGAAAAGGTGTGTTTAATTAAATAAATTCTTAATTTGAACAAAAGCGCACTCTTTAGATACTAACATATAACAATATAAAAAAGTTTAAAAATAGTGAAAATGACAATTATTACCCAAACTAGTGACCTGATTATATAATATATTTTTAGGAAATAGTTGTTCGGTGATGTTTGAATCATCTTTTTCCCATATTCATTTAGAGTCGCTTGATAACATATCAGTGAAATCATCAATTACCTGCATTAATTTCATAACATAACCATAAGATCAATTACAGTAACGAAAAAACACTCTGCAGTGCAAAATCTCAATGATATTTTGCATTGGGAGATAATCAGTGCAAAAAACATTGATGCGACTTATAATTATTTCCAAGTGCGAAATAGTGTGTGTATTTAAAAGTGCAAAATCACAATGCAATTTTGCCTTGCAAAATAACAATATGATTTCGCAATGCTATTACATAGTCCCAAATCATATGATATATACTCACACCACTTGACACCTCCGTCATATTTATCAAGTGGAATATATCATCAATACCAACTGACGATTTTCCATATATCCACACTATTGTTCTATAATACAATCATAATAAAGTTAGTGATGATCCCTATTTCACACTGAGTGTTTAAAAGACTCTTCCAACTCCCCAACAACCTTGGAGGCAAGGTAGAAGTCCCAAGGCTAGCCTCAAACCTCAAACAGACCATTACTTGTTCTACAAAGCCTCCACAATTTTAAAGGGTTCGCAATGGCACTATAGCATACCTCAGTCGCGCATCCTTACTTCTAGGAAGGTTAGTCATTCCATCCTACTTCCTCAATCAAGAACAGAGACTACATCATCGATTTTCCTTCACGACATGTGCTCAGAACTAGTCTCAAATTGAAGGATGATGACGTGAGGTCACCCAATCCTCAGTCCTAATATGTGGTAGCATGTGATACTTAAAGATTGGTTTCTGAACAACTTCATGGTTTCTCCATACCGTTTGGATCTCTGGTAAAGCTCATGCGAACAATCTGACGGAGTAGGTGAGAAGAAAAACATTATTCTACCTACCCTAACTACCCTTATCCACTTGCATTTAATTCTCCCATCAGCATTAAATGCACTTAATAACCGACTTAAACCACATGCAATTATTTTTTCTAACACACCACCACCTTGTTGACACTCAAAGACCTTAGGGACACATAACCTTATTGTGACACTCCACTCACTCTCTCTTAAAGAGTTCCCCTATAAATAGGAAGCTAGTGGAAGGTAAATAGGGGAGGAATAATAAGCATTTTCATAGATTAAGGCATTCAAGCAATCAAACATGCAAGAGTTTTAGAATACACAAGTATTCACACTTCGTTTCACACTCACAAACAACTGTTGTGAGCTTATATTTGTAACTTAGATCATTTCCATTACTTACACCAATTTTATATCTTGTATATCTTTACACCAGTACCTTGTCACCCTTTGAGAAGTCATGCAGTTACTTCCTAAGGTTCTTTATGATGTTGATAAAGTCTGAAAACCTCAGACTCTTTTGACCAAAGATCAAGAGGTATCTTAGACTATAATATCTCATTTACTTTCTAATATATCAGTGCAACACCTTTAACAATGGGCGTAGGACCCTCAGCTGAGGTTCGAACCACTTATAATCATTGTCTCCGACACTAACACTACTCTGCTTTTACTTGACTGAGGTTCAAAGGGAAGAACCCTTGAGTCAAAAGTCACTTATTATTTTAACACTCATCAGTTTGAATTTGTCTATAGGATTGACAAGTTACATCTTTTTTAAATACACACCTTGATCATTTTAAGATGATTACCGACATAATTTTATCTCCCTCCTTTAAAAATGTAGAGGCCTAGCAGAACATGCTCCATGAGCAGTTGACCACCATTCTTAGTAGGATTTTTCCCCATCAGTGGTAAAGGAATGAGTAGTATGAGGACATGGTGGTACCAAGGAGAATCAAGAGCCCTAGTTATAGAAAAATAATTGTCCATAGGGTGTGAGCAGGGCCTGTAGCGATCAGTCACTCTCATTCCTATCAGAGACAGATTATTGTTCATAGGATATCACTCCTAGTGAGGTTCCACTATAGCTAAGCCATGGGATGGAGAGATAAAAAAAATATTTAATTGGTTGGGGAATTTCCTCAACCAATATAAGACTAAAACTCCTAGAACCATTAAGTTGGACCTTCAAAATGCATTCCCCCCCTCTCCAAAGATTTCAACATTATGCATTTCCCCAAAAGTTAAAGATGCATAATATTGAACCTTTTGATGGGTCCAAGGACCCCATAGATCATTTAGAAACTTTCAAGTTATTGATATTTCTTTAGGATACCTCGGATGAGGTCCAATGATGATCCTTTTGTAACACACCACTCTTTTACCACCAATACTGTACCCACTTTAACCACTGTACCCAGCGGTATGGGGTTTCATTAGCTCAATATTCACAAAGTAGTGTTAGTGGGGTTCGAACCCTTGACATGTATGCCATGAATCAAATGCATTATCAGTGAAGATAAAAATCCTTAGTGTTAGATGAGTGCAAATCTACTCATATGAACGATTAATTTCCCTCACCCAGGCGATGTGGGTTGTAACTCTCTAGTTACCAAATCAACCAGAGCCCAGTCTTATATAAAAATCGAAGGAGGATCCGACCTAAAAAAATAAATAAATAAAAATATTTGACCATTCGATCGAGATGAATTTTTTGTACAGCTTCATCTCACCTTCAGCTATTATGCCACCAAATTTCAACCAATTCCAACATTCCGATCGTCCGTCATAAATTTTTTAGTGTTTGTGTTTGAGTCGGACTCAAATTCTTTTTGGTAAATAAACATAAAGTGAGGGATTTAGGACTTTAAAAAAAATTTATCCTTCTCAAAAATCAGTAGTCTCCTCTATTTTCGTCTTCTTATATCTACAAAACCCTAGCCCCATTTAAACTAAGATTTCAGTACATGATTTGAAGGCTTATTTGTTATTTTCTCGAGTTGGGGCGGCTAGAACGAGTTTTGATTGTTTTCGCGAGAGGAACGCAGTGGTGTGATCAGAATTTTTGAGGGAGAATCTGATGAGTTTCTTATGATGATTTTTAAGGTACGTGGTTTACGCAATATTCTCCTTAAATCTCTCAAGAGTAGTCATTCGTTCCTCATTTATTTGTACTCATATTGTTAGTATCATGATGTTTATTGGAATAAAAAATATTGATTCAATTTGTTGATGGGTATGGTGTCATGAAATTTTTATATGGCATGGAGAATGGTCACCCGCCAATAGTCCAGAAGTCCAATAGACAGGATGAGACTTCACGAAGCTTAGGTGAGGTGAGGCCGGGTGACCTATTAATGTGTTATTGAGAAATTAAATTGATATAATGCTCGAATGTCGCATTGGACTTGAATTCAGATTCGTATTGTGGCATTTTATTCACCATTATTGTTTTGAGCATTTATTCTTGTCATATTGTGTACTTCCCCGTATTTTTCTTTTAGTGGCAGGTTAGTGTGGATTTGGACACTATGGATTTTGGAGGATTTTAGAGATCGACGTTTGGAGGGTTTTATTTTTGTATAGCTTGGCAGTTCAATTTATTTTGGGAGATTAATTTTATTTTCGAGTGGAATTTAATTGCAATTATTTTGGAAGTGTAAATTTTGGATTCGTTATATTTATTTTTTATGGAATATAGATGCTCTATACTATTTGTTGAGGATTTAGTTTAGTTTTAATCGTCGTAGCGCCTCGTGTTTTGCGTGGGGTGTTACACCTTTCTTGCTACCTTGAGGGGAACTCCTAGGCACTGGTTTGCTAAGCTTAAATTAAGGACCATTACGAGCTTTACTGAACTGGAAAGATCCTTGGTCATACTTCCCTCCTTTATTACGTTAAGAGGGTCAACCATGAAGCCCTCCAGGTTGATGATCTGAATGATACCATCTGTATGGCCACTTTCATCTCAAAATTAAACTCAGAGGACTTACTAAAGTCCTTTAGAAAGAATCATCTAAAGTCCATGACTGAGTTGCTCGAAAGGTCTTAGAAGTCCATGAATATTGAGGATACTATATCAACAAGGCATGTCAAAGCCTCCCCCAATAGGGAAAGATGAAAGAAGTCTTTTCCCAACTTGGGGAGCATCAGGAGCATCTAAAGCAAAAAAAAATATAGAGCAGGTTAAAAAATTTGGGCCTTTAGAGTTTTCACAACCCTCACAATCACCTTTGAAGAGGTCTACGTAAATACACAAACTCAAGACATCTTGCCTCAACCAAATACCATGAGGACTAGGGATGACAAAAGAGTCAAGCCCAAATATTATTGGTTTTATAGAGACCATATACATAATATAAATGACTTATTATGACTTAAGGAAGCCATTGTGGTGATAAAAATAGTCTACCTCGAAGAGTTTGGGGATAAAGATACATGCCAAGGTCAGCATAACAAAAAAAAATAAAAAATAAAAATGGCATTCCTCTGATTGATGTCCAATGCATTTTCAGACACATTACCGGATGTGGGCTCTCTGCCATGGCCATAAAGTCCCACCTCAGGTCCTTCCATTATGAAGGGATTAAAGTCAACCATGTATCTCTCCCACATCAAGATCCCAAGGAAGTTCCAATGATGGTCTTCCCAGAAACTGACCTCAAGAGGGTTAAGATACCTTATAATGATCTTTTTATGAGCATATAAGTCATGGTAAAAACCAGCATGAGGAGGATCCTAATTGTTACGGGAAGCTTCGTAGGTAGCCTATTTTTCAGATCTTTTGAAGCCATTAGCCTCAGCCTAAAGAACATGCAACCAACCACTACACCCTCACTGGTATGCCACTCTTCTTCTCACCCACAAGTCCTAAGATTGCTGAACAACCATCCAGAATAATTTTATAATAGTGGTACTCACCTCACCCTATAGTGCCATCATGAACAGACCATCACTCAATGACTTGGATGCTATAATTTTAACTCGTCGGATGGTGACGAGGTACCCAACCCCCATGGGGTAGGGGAGGCCTTTAAAAACTAGAAAAAGATCGAGAGTGATACATCACTTCCATGAAAGATAAGAGGAAGTCGCTCAGTGATCCACATGTCCTCACAGAGGTTTCGACAAAGCTCCAAAATATATATGAGGTCTCATCAGAGCACTTACCTCCACAACTGCCAATATATAAGCTCCCTCTGAAAATCCTGAGCATATAACTGATGAGTCTGAGCATCTCCACTTCTTAAGGAAAGAGCTTTTTCCCTCAAAACTAGAAGGCAAAATGAAGATTGAACATCAGAGGTAGCATAAACCTTAGGAAATGTATGCCTTCCTACATGAACAATTGTAAATCATGTATTATGTTACTTAAATGAAAAAATAAAGATTTTGTTACTTATGATGTATTTAATATAACTATTCATTAAGAATTACAAGGAGTTCATCCTTCACTCAAGACTAATAGTCAAAGGTCTCTACACCTATAAAAGACTAAAGGAACTATTAAGATTTCCATCCAACATTTTAGGACCCATAAATTACCCATTTACTTACATCAAAATCTTTTCTTCACAAAATTGCACAAACCTTACATCCATTAGACCTAACTTTGGAAAATGTTTAACAAAAAAAAAACTTAAATTTTCTAAATATATTAGGGGGTAAGCATTCAAATACAAAAAAATTGTCCAACATCAATTTTCACGAAACAAGCGTAAAAGAGCCAAAAGTCCGGAGGTCTCGAGCCCTTCTAAGGTCTTTAAAAAAATTTAAACCTACCGAAGTTCAGAGTTCTTATGACCCTTTGTGGGACTTTAAGATACAAATCTTATCAACCCCAAGGTCTCATGCCCTTATAACAATTTCAAATTTCCAAACTTATCAAAGTTCAAAGGTCTTATGAACCTTTGTGGAACTTTAGGTTACAATTTTTTTAGTCCGTAGGTCTTTGACCCTTATAAGGACTTTGAATTTTCAAATTTATTAAAATTCAGAGGTCTTATGAATCTTTATGAGACTTAAGTTACAAATTTTGTTAGTCTAGAGATAACAGGACCTTAGAAGGACTTCAAAATTTCAAACTTACCAAAGTTCATAGGTCTTATGACCCTCTGTAGGACTTAATATTACAAATTTTTAGTCCATATGTCTTACACCCTTATAAGGACTTCAAAATTTCAAATTTTCCAAAGTTTAGAGGTCTTATGACCCTTTGTGGGACTTTAGGTTACAATTTTTTTCAGTTTGGAGGTCTCATAACCTTATAGAGACTTCGAAATTTTAAATTTACCAAAGTTCAAAGTTCTTATGACCTGTTGGGGTACTTTAGGTAACAAAATTTTTCAATCCGCAGATCTCAGACCCTTATATCGACTTTTAAATGTCAAATTTAGCAAAGTTCAAAGCTCTTACGACCTTTTATAGGACTTTAGGTTATAAATTTTGTTAGTCCGGAGATCTCAAACCCTTATAAGGACTTCAAAATTTCAAACTTAAGTTTAAAGATTTTATAACCCTTTATATGACTTTAGGTTATAATTTTTTTTAGTTTGGAGGTCTTAGACCCTTTTAAAGACATCAAAATTTCCAGTTTACCAAAGCTCATAGGTCTTATGACCCATTGGGGGGAATTTAGGTTATAAATTTTTTCAGTTCGAATGTCTCAGACCCTTTTAAGGACTTCAAAATTTCAAATTTATAAAATTTAAGAGGTTGTATAAACCTTTGTTGCAATTTAGGTTAAAAATTTTCCAGTCCAGAGGTCTCAGACCCTTATAAGGACTTCAAAATTTTAAATTTACTAAAAGTTGATAGGTCTTATGACCCTTTATGGGATTTTAGGTTACAAATTTTTTTAGTTCGGAGGTCTCAAACTCTTATAAGGACTTCAAAAATTTCAAACTTTCCAAGTTAAAAGGTCTTAGGACCTTTTGTGGGTTCGGATTCAAGTTTACCTAAGTTCAGAGGCCTTAGGACCCTTTTTGGGACTTTGTTATAATTTTATTAAGTCCAGAGGTCTCAGAACCATTTTAAAGACTTTTAAATCCATATTTTAAATCTAAGTTGTTAGGATCATTTGCAAATTTGAATTTAAGTCTTAATGCCCAATTTTTTTATTTGGGGGATAATTATATGAATCAAAAAATTATGGGCTTCTAGTCTTACAAAAGGACATGCATCAAACATGTTAAGGTTTTAAGGCTTAACTCCCAACTATAGAACCTCAACCTTGGCTTCAAAAAACTACACAAGAATAAAGCAGAGCTCTTAGGGCCTTTAATTCTACTATAACAAGCTTTCATCCACAATTATCTTGATTTACAAAGTAATCTTATGGGCTAAGGTCTTAGTACACAATGGACAAATCTCAGACAGACCTCAAGTAGTGCAAAAAAATTACTTAGCAAAGAAAAAAGTATTAATTAAAGAACAGTGCAATTCCATCAAAAAATACCTCACTATTAAAGGAAGAAATGGAGATTACAATAAATATCCCATGGCCAGTCAGTAGTTTATAAAAAAAGAGTATATAAAAATCCTATTTAGGATTGAGTGCTTACAGATTCACAAGGTCTTCATTGGTGGAAGGTAGAGAGTCAGGGTTCACTTTAATGTATCCTCCCTATTGGCACTTAGGAATAGAGGCATCCACATCATCACCAACATTGCTTTTGTCATCAGAACACTCATCCTCTAAATTAGGGTCTTCAAAAAATATACCATAGATGTCTCCCTCTAGTAATAACTTTTGGACCTTGTCCTTGAATGATTCAATGAATGCATTGAAGTTCTAAAAGAGGTACCTTATAAATACCTAGGAGTCCTGATATGCATACATTTGGCTTTTAACTACGGTGTGAACTTTTCCTTGAAGTTACTCATATCGGACAAGGACCTGATAATAGATCTTATGAAGCTTCTAACCTTGAGAGGTCAGCTTTTCATTTTCGGTAGACAAGTCTTTAATCGTTTGGATCAAGATCCCCACCTTAACATCACGTTGAATGAGTCTACCCTTAAAGCTTCGATGATCAATTTTTTATCCTTGAAGAGACTCTATTGTCACTATGTGATCAACCGAATTAAGGTCATGTAGCTCCTCAACCTTGGATAGAGATTCCTAGAGGCTCTAATAAATAAACATTATCTTTGAGGTTCTTCTTATTTGAAAACTTCTCATGTTTCAGACTATCCACCTGAATATTCAAAGTATCTCTCTTCATCTCGACATCCTCCATTTACATCATATGGTCATTAATCATCTAATTTAAGTACTTCCAAGTGAGGTCATGATAGCCGACCAATTCAGTGCTTTATTTCCATCAAGAGCATCGAATATGAGAACTTTTGTCAAGCGCTAATCCTATACGAGAAAGAGTTGTGAGAATAAACCATAAAATGTCAAAAGGTTTAGGAAGAATTCAGGAAAATGTGCAAGTACCTTTCCCATCAAGCGGACTAACTCCTTAGCATAGGCAAGAGTACCTATGCCCCTCAGTGTAGCCACCATGTTAGAGTTCTTTATTTTTGTGAATGCATTAAGGCCATCTTCTATTGAGATATAAGGGCATATCCCTTGTAATGAACTAGGAACCCCAGTTCCCCCTTGAAAATTCCCCTCCTTATGAGGGGGAACCACCTTTCTTATAGTTTCGTTCTTTAAGACTGAGGGATACAAGTCCCTTGGAATAGAAGAATCTTTAAGGATTACCCCAGGAGTCCCACCTATTCCTCATTTTACTTGTAGCAAGGGTAGGGTTTTATCAAGCTCCAAACTTGAGCCTTCAACAGGCCAAGACCCCAGGTTGGCCACCTCCACCAATTTGATCCTCGTTATTGGAATATCTATCAGGCAACCAAACTTCAAATGATTTGTGGTATTATTTTTCCTCTTACTGTTGATCAAGACCTTATCAAATACCTTCATTTCCTCTCAAGTGTTTTATGAATCAAACAGAGATCGGAGTTAGCCATTAAGGAACTAATGAAGAAGGTAAAAAGAAAAAAGGGAAATTTACTCACAAGGAGAATAGTCAGAAGGTAGAATGGGATAAAATCCCAAAGTATAGGCCCCTTCAATCTTCAATGGGTTAGATCAACCCTTGTTCTTTTCATCCTCACCTTTAGAGTCCTCAGGAACCTCAATCGAGACTTCAGAAACGGCCTTGCTTTTCTAAAAACTGATACATGAGGCTTAACCTTCAGTGTAGTCCCCATAATAATCTTATGGTCTTTTGGGATTCCCATATACATTAAAGCCTTGGGGTCAGGTCCCAGCCTATAGTTAAAAGTGTGTTTGGCAATAATGAGGGCCTCAAAGGGAGTGGAAGCCAACCATTGAGCCTAGACAAGCCTATTAAACTTTGGCATGGTAGGATCAGGTTTTGTGATAATAGACAAATGACATTTCAAATCTCAAAGTAATGTAAAGTTAAACATTTGGATGAAATTGAAGTGTCAACTCAACCACTAATAATTGAAAACACTGGAGAGTGGTGTAGCCAATGGGCTTAATAGAATTTGTAGTGGCACAAAATCCCCCCGGTGAAGAAAAACCTTTCCATACAAATCTTGAGTGTATAATGCCTTCTCCCAAAGGTCATCGTGTTATGCCTAAGGTCTAGGTAATTTAGGACCTTATCAGTTGGATTTCTCTGTTCTTAAACCATGTATAGTTTGAAAAACTGGGCAGAGTAAACATCACATTTCCCCCACTGGACTTCCTAAACGACAAGAAGATATCAATTAAAGACCTCCACGAGTTGGACACCAACTTAAAAAGATCTATGCTAATATCTTTTTATATTTTGACCACACACAGGGGCTAGGGGAATTTGGTCCCACATTAAAGGAAACACTCATTATAGTATATAAAGATGGCCAACATAGATCAGTCCCTCTCTTTAGGATTAGCATCCATGAAAATATGATAAGTCTTCCAGATCTTGGCCAGATCGTGATCAGTGATCCGCGAGCCATATTGAGCCACACTAGCAAATTTGGGGTTGAAGACCCCCTCATAATACATCACCATTGTGACAGGAGGAACTAATCCATTAGGAAGGTGAACCAAAGGCTCAGTTTTTAGCTCGACCAAGGTAGGCAGAGGGACATGGGGCCTAATAATAGATAAAAGTTTTGGGTCTAGGACCTTAGCAGGGGAAATCATCACATAAGACATTGTTTGCTTAACCAAGGGCTTACTTGGTTAAAGAAAGTTTGAAAGAGAATAGAGAAAATGAGAGTTAACACTAAGGGGATCTTTTATATACCCCATGGCCTAGGGTACTAGCCATTCATATATTCAAAGTCATATCCCTCAATCACATCAAAGATATTAGTCACCAATACTTGTCCTCAATCACATTCGTGTTGGAGTGTAAGTCCAAGGGTTAATTAAAAATGCGTATAGATTGAACTATAAAAAATTATATATATATGAAATCCTACAAGGAGGAATTAGGATTTACCTTTTAAGATCTATTTTAATTGATCTCGCCTTTGCACGAAAAGAATATGTGATGATAGTTGATCAAGAATGCAGGCTCGATGCACCTCACGGTCTTCTACTGTATTCTTGATATGAATAGTCATGATTAGAGGGTGGGCTCTTACCTCGTTACCACATTTCCTTCTCTTCTTTCTTCTTTGTTGTCTCTCTTTCTCACAAGTTCGAATTTGAATCTTTTGAGCATCAAGGAGTGACGGCTAGCTTAAGAAAGAATGAGAATTAGGTGCATACATATAGGCTACAGCAGGGACCCTAAGGAGAGATAAGTATGTGGCTCCTAATGGGCCTAAGAAACCCTAATCCTTCTCGGTTCCTAATCCCAATCCATTAATTATAATTAATACAACTAAATAATTATAATTGCAACTCCACTCCTTAACTCAAAATTATATTTCGAGCTCCTCATTATTAATTACTTAATTCTCCCCACGTTAAGTTTATAGATACCCGTTAATAAAAAATACTACAAATAATATATTTGATTTACTTCTTTAAGTATTTGAGTGATCCAACTTAACTTATTTGTAGTGTCGGATTAACATAATCCACTTGCAGGGTTTGACACATACAAAACTTATAAGCATGTCAAGGGGGTATCACCAGTCTCTATACCAAGAAGTAGATTTCATCCACTAAATACCTTCACTATACAATAATCACCACTACCCAATTTATCAAGATTATTGATCCAATAATGAATCTCACCCGAAAGTTCAAATTAATAAATAACTAGTGCATGTGTCCATCAATCATACCCGGATTAAGTGCCTTAAGTAAATCTAATAATCACGGGGTTTACAATATCTTATAAAATCGGTATAAAGACAATGACCTCAAGGTGGTCCCATTCAATACACATAAAGTGTACTAGCATAATAAGTTTAAACTATACAGTTTCCCGTAACCAAGATAGACCTACTAAAATATTGTGCTATAGCCCTGCTGATGGTGTGTCCAGTTCTATCTAAGACTATGAACGATAAAACTTATATTCAACAAGAACTGGTGATCTGGTCCTCTTTGTGTAAGTCGTACTCTACACACCAGAACACCAACTAAGTCGAATGAAAGACATTGGCAATATATAAAATAATACAAACATTATGCCCATACATAATTCTTATTAAAATAGGAAAACTAATTTTATTTTAATAATAAATCCATTATTAAAACTATTACATAAAGCATGGTTTTAGTCTACTTCTCTAACAGTGCGATATCCATCCTAACATGATCTAATGATGGCGAAAATCTCAGTGGTCAGTTACGATTCTACCCCTAACTTTCGCTAAGGATAAGTGTTACCCATTGTAACCTTTATAGTAAGAAATAAGGGGCTAGTCATGATAACCACCTTCACACTTGGAGTTTAAAAGACTTTTCCAACTCCTAAAAAACATCAAAGGCAAAGCAAAGGTCCCACAGCTAGCCCCGCCTCTAATAGACCATTATTTATTCTATAAAGTCTCTGCCATTATCAAGGGTGTGCTATGGTACTATAACACACTTCAGCCACATATTCTTCCTCCTAAAAAGGTTCGACATTCCGTCTTACTTCCTCAATCAAGCTTAGAGACAATAACATCAGGTTTCCCTCATAACTTACGCTTATAACTAGCCTTAGATTGAAGGATGAGGACCTCCCGAGGTTTCCCAAGACTTATTCCTAAGGTGTGGTAGCACATGATACTTCAGGATCGGTTTCGATCAACTCCACAATTTATCTAAACCCTTTGGACCTTAGGTAAAGATTCTACAAATTGTTTGACCAAGTAAGTGAGAATCAGAACACTATTCTACCTACTGCCACTACCCATCTTTAGTTGCATTGGATGATCCCATCATCATTAAATGCACTCAACAACTGACTTACACCACCTGAAATTAGTTTTTCCAATAGTCCACCACCTTTTTGAAACCGGCAGACCTTAGGAAAAATCCAACCATTTTGTGATAGTCCACTCGTTTACTCTCAAAGACGTTCCCTATAAATAGGAAGATGGTGGAAGGTTAAAAGGGAGGAATGTCAAGAATTCTAAGAGATTATGGCATTAAAGTAACTAGACTTGCAAGAGTTTAAGCATACTCAAGTGTTCACACTTCCTTTCACACTCGCAACCACTATTGTGAGCATTTATTTGTAAGTTGGATCATTTCCACTACATACACCATTTGTATATCTTATAGATCCTCAAAACTCTATATTTTACCATTTAAAAAAGTTATTCATTTACTTCCTGAGGTCCTATGTGCTCTCTTGATTAAAGATCAAGAGATATCTTAGACTTTAATACCTCATTTACTTTCTAATATATCAGTGTAACACCTTTGACAGTGGATATAGGACCCTTTACTGAGGCTCGAACCACTTTATACCACTATCTCTTACATTGACACTACTATCCTCTTACTCTACTGGGGTCCAAAGGGAAGCACCTGTGAGTCTAATATCACTTATAATTTTAACATTCATCCATTAGTAATATAATACAAAATTTTAATATAATGAAGATTATTTAATAATATTTATTCTCACTCTTTCCCACTCAATGGAATAGCTTTTCCAAGAAGCTATTTGTCACCATCTGTCAAACCATTATTGTAAGGACATTCTCTGTCACAATTAATTATGTCGTATACAGCTACAAGTCGTCGAAGGATTAACGAAGATAACATCTACAAAAGACAATCCGAATTTCAAGAGGACTTCAACATTCTTTCCCAACAAGATAAATTTTGTTTAAGTTTCATTTACATTTCACATTAAAAGTGTTGGGATATTTTATGAATTTTTTTATAAATGATTTTTATAAAAACATTTTCTTATAAAAGATTTTTTATATAAAAGTTTTCTGATCCCGTAACAGTTTTACTTTTTGAGTTTTCCAACTACTTTCAAAGTCTGGAGTTTTTTTGGGATCAGGGCCTCTGTTGTTCAAACGACGATGAATCTCTTTCGAATGAGATATTTTCTCACTCAAACGACATCGTATATCGTTCGAACGAGAGGTATTTTAGTTTGGCACGTCACCGTCTTAATTTTTGCTATATTGGGCATCAGACTACTTGTTTTTGGCGTGGACAAACACTACTTTTAACATAATACATTTTTCAGTGTTTGTTTTCTTCTCTAACAATTTTAAGGGTTCAAAGATTTTGATTTACAATTCACAAATCCCAATTACTTTTGTGTGAGTTGTTTTGTGGAACCCAAAACCAATTTTGCTGGGATTTTATGCTGCTTAACTAGGTGCCTTGGAAGGTACTGGACTGACAATAGGTGTCACTTGTAGGAGGTACTGGGCTGATCGAGTGTGTGTCATAGGGAGTGTTGCGGTGTTCTTGGGATGATGACGACAAACTGACACCTGTGGGTATTTCGTATGTCTATTGTATTTTCATTATAATCTGTGTATACCGACTTTTACAAATTATAGTAGAAATAAAAAGGTTTTTACCCGAAATGGTTTTTTTTCCTGAAATCTATGTTTGTCAGCTTAATCATCACATGGTTTAATTTATTGATTTGATTTGACACGTAGATGCATGTTTAGGGGTTGAATAAAAATGGTGTTTGGTTTGAGAAAATTTATACATCCAATTAAATAAGTTTGATTTGGAAATTTGCGAATCCATTTAAATAAGTATAGCATACGGCACTTTACAAATTGGAATCAAAGCAGGTTGCGCTAATTTATCGTGTATTCCTATTTACCGCATAAATTGTGTGATATTGATTTTTTGAAAGATCCGTTTTTGTGATAAATTGCAACTTTTGTGATGGATCACTTATATAATCGAATGCCTATTTTTGACGGGTCCAATTAGGCCTATTAGAAATCCCATATGAAATCACATTTAAAATCCATTGACTAATGGGTTTGGTTTCTTTGTGAAAGAGGGTCGACTCCTCCCACTGTCACTGCTAATAATATCACCTCTTTGAAACCTGTGGCGGATTAGAGTGAAGATGATTTTAAAATTTCCAATTTTAATTCCTGTGGTTTGAGTGCCATTTCTAGAGCCATCACCCCCGACGAGTTCCGCCAAATTATGACGTGCACCACGTCTAAAGAGGCATGGGAGGTCCTCCAATTGACACGTAAGTTACGAAATTTGGCCACCCAATTTGAGACTATCACCATGTCTGAGTCTGAATGGTTTGATGAGTTTTATGCACATTTTTCGGACATAGTTAACTCTAGTTTTAATTGAGGTGAGCCATTTGACAACACGCGTGTCGTTAAAAAGATTTTGAGATCTCTACCGAAACGTTTTATTCCTAAAGTCACTGTTTTGAATTCGTTGGGAAAGTTAAATTCACTTAAGTTACACTACACCAAAAACAACATTTTGTCACATCCTGATTTTAAAAATCTGGCATTGTTTAAAACTGTGCCAGATTTTGGCACGATTTAATAGAAATTTGGCACACTTTAAAACAATGCCAAAATTTGGCACTGTTTTAAAGTGTGCCAAAATAAAGAACACTTTACTAGGATATAAAATACCTCAAAATTTTGGGACATTTTAGTTTCCCTCATCTCTCTCCTCCCTCGTCTTCTCCCCCGCTCTCCCCTCTCTCTCCACCGAAAACCCAAGCCCTACCCCCTGCTGCGTCGCCCCTATTCCTCCCCGGGTCACCTCCCCCTTGGGTTTATCCCCTACCATCGCCCCTATTTTCCGGGTTTATCCTCCTTGGGTCACCTCCCCCGCTCCCCCTAGTTCTGGGTTTTTGTTTATCCGGTGTCCCTTCCGGCGACCTCGTATCCTCTCGGTTTGGGAGTTTCGATCTTGAAGGGGTTTCCGGCCTATTTTGCAAGCAACATCATTTTTTGGGTTGCTGTTTTGGGATCTTAAGTTGAGGTAATTTCTTTCCTTCTTTATAAGTATTATATATATATACTGATATATAAATATAAAATCATATATACTGATTTATATACTGTGTCATATATACTGATTTATATACTGATATATAAATATAAAATCATAAATACTGATTATATGATTTATATATATACTGATATATAAATATAAAATCATATATACTGATATATAAATATAAAATCATATATATATATATATATATATATATATATATATTAGATTAAACTCTAGAATTAGATTTAATCTAGAATTATTTAGAATTATCTAGAATTAAATCTAATATATAGTGATTTAATATATTAGATTTAATTCTAGATAATTCTAAATAATTCTAGATTAAATCTAATTCTAAAGTTTAATCTAATATATATATATATATATATATACTGAGGTGTAATTAAATCTAATATATACTAATTTTTGGAATGTGGAGATAACTTTTCAATAGTTCAGTTTAGCAAAGAGAAAGCCATGTGCAGCTAACATTTGCAGTCTTGGGGTGGGTGATATAGGAGGTGATTGTGTTTTCTTGGCAAGATCTGATGGGGGTGATGGGATTTCCAAGCACGTTTGGTGATTGTGTTTTCAAAGGCCCACTCAGGGCACACTCCCTCCAAGGCTGTTGCCGCCCCTCTAAGGTATTTCTCATATCAATTTTTTGAATGGGTTTTTTGTTTTGCAACAAAATGCATTTTTTTGGCACAAAAATGGTTCAATGTGCACAAAATGCATTTTAGGCCATAATAATCTCATATTAATATTTAAGTGTTTAAATCCTGATTGTGCCTGTTCATGTTTGTGACAATGTTAATGTGCACATAAAGGGGTAAAGCTTGGATAGTCCAATTGTTAGTTGTGGCCTGTTTCTTACTAGCAACAAAAATGGAGGAGATTGAAGTGCCTCACATTGTTGATTTACAGGTGAGAGAAAAATTATTGTGAATATTTATTTATTTCATTATATATTGAACCATTTTCCTTTCTGATATGTTCTTATATGTAATGGACATATGGATTTTTGTGAGTAGGTAGGAGATCCCAAGTTTTTATTTGAAGGCAAAACCATACAAAGAATGGCGCTTCTTATTTTGAGAACCTTGAATGGAGATCCCAAGTTCTATCATAGACTACTTTCTTAAAAAGATTAATCATGATCATCTTCCATCGCAATCTTTGATCTCTAGATCAATTCAATACATCTTAAGCAGAATCAAAGGTAGATTATTCACTATATGCAAAAATGTGTTAATTTATATCGATACATATCCATATAATAAAGCACAACATAACGCGTGTCCTAATAGCACATAATGATACCCAATTATACTCATAAAAGGGACATGCTATCAATTTCACACACGTGTGTGTATAATCATATATGGGTACTGTAATATTAAGGAGTTTGATCCAGTGCTCGGTGGGAATTGAATGCAGGTATTGGGGAGGTTTGGAGATCAAAAGGTCAGCATAGGCTGCCAGTGATTTGTTTGGTTTTGTTTTACAAATGTTCAACTCAGGCCAGTTCCATCCAATCTTAATCAAGTTACTACGGGTAACAATTATTTAGTACCCATTTATTATCCTTTTAAAATGCAATGAATTATTTATACTCAATATTTATAGTTTATCTTCTTCATTCTATATCTGATCATTCCTTTTAAAGTTTGAAAATCACTTCATGGCTTACTTTACGAGCTTATTTAGTTAAATTGGTGGAAGGGACTTGCTGGTGGTTTGGTTTGGGAATTTGTTGTTGCTGTTGAGTTTATTTTAAATGTTAAAACATGTTGGATTTAACGAATAAACAAATGAAACTATGTTAAAATTTTCTAAAATCCATAAACGTTCTAAATTGATTAAAAACAAAGCGTTAGAGAATATGGCTATATATGACGATATAGGAGGCACGAACACCTCGCACGGGACCATTGTAACTTGTAGAAACTGACGGCGTAGTCTCGGGTCTCTCGGTTCGAGAGTATGACAATAATTTGTAAAAATCACACTTAGACTTAAAAATAAGCCGTTAAAGAGTGAAAACCCAAACCAACCCCCAAACGACCCCGTATGAGGCACGAACACCTCGCACGGGACCAATGTAACTAGTAGGAACTGACCGCGTAGTCCCGGGTCTCCCGGTTTGAGAGTATGATGATAATTTGTAAAAATCACACGTAGAGTTAAAAACATACCGTTAAAGGGTGAAAACCCAAACTAGCCCCCAAACGACCCCGTAGGAGGAACGAACACCTCGCACGGGACCAATGTAACTTTTAGGAACTGACCGCGTAGTCTCGAGTCTCCCGGTTTGAGAGTGTGACGATAACTTCCAGAAATCACAATTAGAGTTAAAACATGCCCTTAAAGGGTGAAAACCCAAACCAGCCCCCAAACGACCCCGTAGGGGGCACGAACACCTCGTATCGGACCAATGTAACTTGTAGGAACTGACCGCGTAGTCCCGGGTCTCCCGGTTTGAGAGTACAATGACAATCTACAAAAATTACACTTAGAGTTAAAAATATGCCGTTAAAGGGTGAAAACCCAAACCATCCCCCAAACGACCCCGTAGGAGGCACGAACACCTCGCACGGGACCAATGTAACTTATAGAAACTGACCGCGTAGTCCCGGGTCTCTCGGTTTGAGAGTACGACGATAATTTGCAAAAATCACACTTAGAGTTAAAAACATGTCGTTAAAGGGTGAAAACCCAAACTAACCCACAAACGACCCCGTAAGAGGCGCGAACACCTCGCACGGGACCAATGTAACTTGTAGTAACTGGCCGAGTAGTCTCGGGTCTACCGGTTTGAGAGTACGACGATAATTTGCAAAAATCAACACTTAAATTTAAAAAACAAGCCGTCAACGGGTAAAAACCCAAACCAGCCCCCAAACGACCCCGTAGGAGGCACGAACACCTCGTACGGGACCAATGTAACTTGTAGGGAGTGACCACGTAGTCCCGGGTCTCCCGGTTTGAGAGCATGACGATAATTTGCAAAAATCACACTTAGAATTAAAAACATGTTGTTAAAGGGTGAAAACCCAAACCAACACCCAAACGACCCTCTAGGAGGCACGAACACCTCGTACGGGACCAATGTAACTTGTAGGAACTGACCGCGTAGTCTCGGGTCTCCCAATTTGAGAGTATGACGATAATTTGAAAAAATCACACTTAGAGTTAAAAACATGCCGTTAGAGGGTGAAAACCCAAACCAGCCCCCATACGACCCCGTAGGAGGCACGAACACCTCACACGAGACCAATGCAACTTGTAGGAACTGACCGCGTAGTCCCGGGTCTCTCAGTTTGAGAGTATGATGATAATTTATAAAATCACACTGAGAGTTAAAAAAATGACGTGAAAGGGTGAAAACCCAAACTACCCCGTAAGAGGCACGAACAACTCGCACGGGACCAATGTAACTTGTAGGAACTGACCGGTTAGGCTCGGGTCTCCCGATTTGAGAGTATGACGATAATTTGCAAAAATGACACTTAGAGTTAAAAACATGCCGTTAATGGGTGAAAACCCAAACCATCCCCCAAACGATCCCGTAGGAGGCACGAACACCTCGCACGGGACCAATGTAACTTGTAGGAACTGACCGGGTACTCTCGGGTCTCTCGATTTGAGAGTATGATGATAATTTGCAAAAATCACACTTAGCCTTAAAAACATGTCGCTAAAGGGAGAAAACCCAAACCAACCCTCAAACGACCCCGTAGGAGGCACGAACACCTCGCACGAGACTATTGTAACCTGTAGGAACTGACCGGGTAGTCTCGAGTCTCTCGATTTTAGAGTATGACGATAATTTGCAAAAATCAACACTTAAACTTAAAAATAAGTCGTCAATGGGTAAAAAACCAAACGACCCCATGGGAGGCACGAACACCTCGCACGGGACAAATGTAACTTGTAGGAACTGACCGCGTAGTCCCGGGTCTCCCGGTTTGAGAGTATAATGATAATTTGCAAACAATCACACTTAGAGTTAAAAACATGCCCTTAAAGGGTGAAGACCCAAACCAGCCCCCAAACGACCCCGTAGGGGGCACGAACACCTCGCACGGGACCAATGTAACTTGTAGGAACTGATCGCGTAGTCCCGGGTCTCCCAGTTTGAGAGTACAACGATAATGTGCAAAAATCACACTTAGAGTTAAAAACATGTCGTCAAAGGGTGAAAATCCAAACCAGCCCCAAACGACCCCGTAGGAGGCACGAACACCTTGCACGAGACAAATGTAACTTGTAGGAACTGACCGCATAGTCCCGGGTCTCTCGGTTTGAGAGTATGATGATAATTTGCAAAAATCACACTGAGAGTTAAAAACATGTCGTTAAAGGGTAAAAACCCAAGCCAACCCCCAAACGACCCCGTAGGAGACACGAACACCTCGCATTGGACCAATATAACTTGTAGGAACTGACCGGGTAGTCTCGGGTCTCCCAGATTGAGAGTATGACGATAATCTGCAAAAATCACACTTAAAGTTTAAAACATGCCGTTAAAGGGTGAAAACCCAAACCAACCCTCAAACGACCCCGTAGGAGGCAGAAACACCTCGCACGGGACCAATGTAACTTGTAGGAACTGACCGGGTAGTCTCGGGTCTCCCGGTTTTAGAGTATGACGATAATTTACAAAAATAACACTTAGAGTTAAAATCATGCCGTTAAAGGGTGAAAACCCAAACCAAGCCCCAAACGACCACGTAAGAGGCACGAATACCTCGCACGGGACCAATGTAAATTGTAGGAACTGACCGGGTAGTCTCGGGTCTCCCGGTTTGAGAGTATGATGATAATTTTCAAAAATCAACACTTAAACTTAAAAATAAGCCGTCAACGGGTAAAAACCCAAACTAGCCCCCAAACGATCCCGTAGGAGGCACGAACACCTCGCACGAGACAAATGTAACTTGTAGGGACTGACCGTAAAATCCCGGGTCTCCCGGTTTGAGAGTATGACGATAATTTGCAAAAATCACACTTAAAGTTAAAAACATGCCGTTAAATGGTGAAAACCCACACCAACCCCCAAACGACCCTCTAGGAGGTATGAATATTCGTACGGGACCAATGTAACTTTTAGGAACTGATCGCGTAGTCTCGGGTCTCCCGGTTTGATAATATGATGATAATTTGCAAAAATCACACTTAGAGTTAAAAAACATGCCGTTAAAGGGTGAAAACCCAAACCAGCACCCAAACGACCCCGTAGGAGGCACAAACACCTCGTACGGGACCAATGTAACTTATAGGAACTGATCGTGTAATCCCGGGTCTCTCAGTTTGAGAGTATGAAAATAATTTACAAAAATCACACTTTGACTTAAGAAGGGTGAAAAACCAAACCATCCCCCACACGACCCCATAGGAGGCACGAACACCTCGCACGGGACCAATGTAACTTGTTGGAATAGACCGCGTAGTTCCAGGTCTCCCGATTTGAGATCCTGACGATAATTTTAAAAAATTACACTTTGACTTAAAAACAGGCCGTTAAAGGGTGAAAATCCAAACCAGCCCCCAAACAACCCCGTAAGAGGCATGAACACCTCGCGCGGAACCAATGTAACTTGTAGGAACTGATCGCGTAGTCCCGGGTGTCTCGGTTTGAGAATATGACGATAATTTGCAAAGATCACACTTAGACTCAAAAAGGGTGAAAACCCAAACCAACCCCCAAACGACCACATAGGAGGCACGAACACCTCGCACGGGACCAATGTAACTTATAGGAACTGACCGCGTAGTCCCGGGTCTCCCGATTTAAGAGTATGATGATAATTTGTAAAACTCACACTTGGACTTAAAAACAAGTCGTTAAAGGGTGAAAATCCAAACCAGCCCCCAAACGACCACGTTGGGGGTACGAACACCTCGCACGGGACCAATGTAACTTGTAGGAACTGACCGTGTAGTCCCGGGTCTCCCAGTTTGAGAGTATGATGATAATTTGTAAAAATCACACTCAGGCTTAAAAACAAGCCGTCAATGGGTGAAAACCCAAACCATCCCCCAAACGACCCCGTAGGAGGCACGAACACCTCGCACGGGACCAATGTAACTTGTAGGAACTGACCGTGTAGTCCCGGGTCTCTCAGTTTGAGAGTATGATGATAATTTTCAAAAATCACACTGAGAGTTAAAAACATGCTGTTAAAGGGTGAAAACCCAAACCAACCCCCAAACGACCCCGTAGGAGGTACGAATACCTCGCACGGGACCAATGTAACTTGTAGGAACTGACCGGGTAGTCTCGGGTCACCCGATTTGAGAGTGTTATGATAATTTGCAAAAATCACACTTAGAGTTAAAAACATGCCGCTAAAGGGTGAAAACCCAAACCAACCCCCAAACGACCCCGTAGTAGGCATGGACACCTCGCACGGGATGAATGTAACTTGTAGGAACTGATCGCGTAGTCTCAGTCTCCCGGTTTGAGAGTATGACGATAATTTGCAAAAATCAACACTTAAACTTAAAAATAAGCCGTCAACGGGTAAAAACCCAAACCAGCCCCCAAATGACACCGTAGAAGGCAGAAACACCTCGCACGGGACAAATGTAACTTGTAGGAAGTGACCACATAGTCCCAGGTCTCCCAGTTTGAGACTATGATGATAATTCGCAAAAATCACACTTAAAGTAAAAAACGTGCCGTTAAAGGGAGAAACCCAAACCAACCCCCAAAGGACCATCTAGGAGGCACGAACACCTCATACGGGACCAATATAACTTTTAGGAACTAACCGCGTAGTCTCGGGTCTCTCGGTTTGAGAGTACGATGATAATTTGCAAAAATCACACTTACAGTTAAAAACATGTTGTTAATGGGTGAAAACCCAAACCAGCCCCAAATGACCCCGTAGGAGGCACGAACACCTCGCACAAGACCAACGTAACTTGTAGGAACTGACCGCATAGTCCCGGGTCTCTCGGTTTGAGAGTATGACGATGATTTGCAAAAATCACACTTTGACTTAAAAAGGGTGAAAACCCAAACCACCCCCCAAACGACCCTCTAGGACGCACGAACACCTCGTACGGGACCAATGTAACTTGTAGTAACTAATCGCGTAGTCTCGGGTCTCCCGGTTGGAGAGTATGGCGATAATTTTGAAAAATAACAATTAGAGTTTAAAACATGAAGTTAAAGGGTGAAAACCCAAACCATCCCCCAAACGACCCCGTAGGAGGCACAAACACCTCGCACGGAACCAATGTAACTTGTATGAACTAACCGCGTAGTCCCGGGTCACCCGATTTGAGAATACGACGATAATTTACAAAAATCACACTTTGACTTAAAAACAAATTGTTAAAGGGTGAAAATCCAAACCAGCACCCAAACGACCCCGTAAGAGGCTTGAACACCTAGCACGGAACCAATGTAACTTGTAGGAACTGACCGCGTAGTCTCGTGTCTCCCGGTTTGAAAGTATGACAATAATTTACAAAAATCACACTTAGACTTAAAAAGGGTGAAAACCCAAACAATCCCCCAAATGACCCCGTAGGAGGCACGAACACCTCGCACGGGACCAATGTAACTTATAGGAATTGACCGCGTAGTCCCGGGTCGCCGGGTTCGAGAGTATGATGATAATTTGTAAAAATCACACTTAGACTTAAAAATAAGTTGTTAAAGGGTGAAAATCCAAACCAGACCCCAAATGACCTTGTATGGGCACGAACACCTCGCACGGGACAAATGTAACTTGTAGGAACTGACCGCATAGTCCCGAGTCTCCCGATTTGAGAGTATGACGATAATTTGCAAAAATCACACTCAGACTTAAAAACAAACCGTCAAAGGGTGAAAACCCAAACCAACCCCCAAACGGCCACGTAGGAGGCCCGAACACCTCGTACGGGACCAATGTAACTTGTAGGAATTGACCGCATAGTCTCGGGTCTCTCGGTTTGAGAGTATGATGATAATTTGGAAAAATCACACTGAGAGTTAAAAACATGCCGTTAAAGGGTGAAAACCCAAACCAACCCCCAAACGACCCCGTAGGAGGCACGAACAACTCGCACGGGACCAATGTAACTTGTAGGAACTGACCGGTTAGTCTCGGGTCTCCCGATTTGAGAGTATGACGATAATTTGTAAAAATCACACTTAGAGTTAAAAACATGCCGTTAATGGGTGAAAACCTAAACGAGCCCCCAAACGACCCCTTAGGAGGCACGAACACCTCGCACGGGACCAATGTAACTTGTAGGAACTGACCGTGTAGTCCCGGGTCTCTTAGTTTGACAGTATGATGACAATTTTCAAAAATCACACTGAGAGTTAAAAACATGATGTTAAAGGGTGAAAACCCAAACCAACCCCCAAACGACCCCGTAGGAGGTACGAATACCTCGCACGGGACCAATGTAACTTGTAGGAACTGACCAGGTAGTCTCGGGTCACCCGATTTGAGAGTATGATGATAATTTTCAAAAATCACACTTAGAGTTAAAAACATGCCGCTAAAGGGTGAAAACCCAAACCAACCCCCAAACGACCCCGTAGGAGGCACGAACACCTCGCACGGGATGAATGTAACTTATAGGAACTGATCGCGTAGTCTCAGTCTCCCGGTTTGAGAGTATGACGATAATTTGCAAAAATCAACACTTAAACTTAAAAATAAGCCGTCAACGGGTAAAAACCCAAACCAGCCCCCAAATGACACCGTAGAAGGCAGGAACACCTCGCACGGGACAAATGTAACTTGTAGGAAGTGACCCCATAGTCCCAGGTCTCCCAGTTTGAGAGTATGATGATAATTCGCAAAAATCACACTTAGAGTAAAAAACGTGCCGTTAAAGGGAGAAACCCAAACCAACCCCCAAAGGACCATCTAGGAGGCACGAACACCTCATACGGGACCAATATAACTTTTAGGAACTAACTGCGTAGTCTCGGGTCTCTCGGTTTGAGAGTACGATGATAATTTGCAAAAATCACACTTACAGTTAAAAACATGTTGTTAAAGGGTGAAAACCCAAACCAGCCCCAAATGACCCCGTAGGAGGCACGAACACCTCGCACAAGACCAACGTAAATTGTAGGAACTGATCGCATAGTCCCGGGTCTCTCAGTTTGAGAGTATGACGATGATTTGCAAAAATCACACTTTGACTTAAAAAGGGTGAAAACCCAAACCACCCCCCAAACGACCCTCTAGGACGCACGAACACCTCGTACGGGACTAATGTAACTTGTAGTAACTGATCGCGTAATCTCGGGTCTCCCGGTTGGAGAGTATGGCGATAATTTTGAAAAATAACAATTAGAGTTAAAAACATGCAGTTAAAGGGTGAAAACCCAAACCATCCCCCAAACGACCCCGTAGGAGGCACAAACACCTCGCACGGAACCAATGTAACTTGTATGAACTAATCGCGTAGTCCCGGGTCACCCGATTTGAGAATATGACGATAATTTACAAAAATCACACTTTGACTTAAAAACAAATCGTTAAAGGGTGAAAATCCAAACCAGCACCCAAACGACCCCGTAAGAAGCTTGAACACCTAGCACGGAACCAATGTAACTTGTAGGAACTGACCGCGTAGTCTCGTGTCTCCCGGTTTGAAAATATGACAATAATTTACAAAAATCACACTTAGACTTAAAAAGGGTGAAAACCCAAACCATCCCCCAAATGACCCCGTAGGAGGCACGAACACCTCGCACGGGACCAATGTAACTTATAGGAATTAACCGCGTAGTCCCGGGTCTCCTGGTTCGAGAGTATGATGATAATTTGTAAAAATCACACTTGGACTTAAAAATAAGTCGTTAAAGGGTGAAAATCCAAACCAGACCCCAAACGACCCCGTAGGGGCACGAACACATCGCACGGGACAAATGTAACTTGTAGAAACTGACCGCATAGTCCCGAGTCTCCCAATTTGAGAGTATGACGATAATTTGCAAAAATCACACTCAGACTTAAAAACAAGCCGTCAAAGGGTGAAAACCCAAACCAACCCCCAAACGGCCACGTAGGAGGCCCGAACACCTCGCACGGGACCAATGTAACTTGTAGGAACTGACCGCGTAGTCTCGGGTCTCTCGGTTTGAGAGTATGATGATAATTTGGAAAAATCACACTGAGAGTTAAAAACATGCCGTTAAAGGGTGAAAACCCAAACCAACCCACAAACGACCCCGTATGAGGCACGAACAACTCGCACGGGACCAATGTAACTTGTAGGAACTGACCGGTTAGTCTCGGGTCTCCCGATTTGAGAGTATGACGATAATTTGCAAAAATCACACTTAGAGTTAAAAACATCCCGTTAATGGGTGAAAACCCAAACGAGCCCCCAAACGACCCCGTAGGAGGCACGAACACCTCGCACGGGACCAATGTAACTTATAGGAACTGACCGGGTAGTCTCGGGTCTTCCGGTTTGAGAGTACAATGATAATCTGCAAAAATCACACTTAGAGTTAAAAACATGTCGTTAAAGGGTGAAAACCCAAACCAACCCCCAATTGACCCCGTAGGAGGCACGAACACCTCGCACGGGACGAATGTAACTTGTAGTAACTGACCTAGTAGTCTCGGGTCTCCCAGTTTGAGAGTATGAAGATAATTTGCAAAAATCAACACTTAAACTTAAAAATAAGCCGTCAACGGGTAAAAACCCAAACCAACCCCCAAATGACCCCGTAGATGGCACGAACACCTCGTACGGGACCAATGTAACTTGTAGGAACTGACCGCGTAGTCCCGAGTCTATCGGTTTGAGAGTATGATGATAATTCGCAAAAATACACTTAGAGTTAAAAACATGTCGTTAAAGGGTGAAAACCCAATCCAACCCCCAAACGACCATCTAGGAGGCACGAACACCTCGTACGAGACCAATGTAACTTGTAGGAACTGGCCGCGTAGTCTCGGGTCTCCCGATTAGAGGGTATGAAATTAATTTGATAAAATCACACTTCGAGTTAAAAACATGCCATTAAAGGGTGAAAACCCAAACCAGCCCCCAAATGACCCCGTAGGAGGGACGAACACCTCGCACAAGACCAATGTCACTTGTAGGAACTGACCGCGTAATCCCGAGTCTCTCGGTTTGAGAGTGTGACGATGATTTGCAAAAATCACAATTTGACTTAAAAAGGGTGAAAACCCAAACCAGCCCCCAAACGATCGCGTTGGGGGTACGAACACCTCACACGGGACCAATGTAACTTGTAGGAACTGACCGTGTAGTCCCGGGTCTCCCTGTTTGAGAGTATGATGATAATTTGTAAAAATCACACTCAGGCTTAAAAACAAGCTATCAATGGGTGAAAACCCAAACCATCCCCCAAACGACCCCGTAGGAGGCACGAACACCTCGCACAGGACCAATGTAACTTGTAGGAACTGACCGTGTAGTCCCGGGTCTCTCAGTTTGAGAGTATGATGATAATTTTCAAAAATCACACTGAGAGTTAAAAACATGCTGTTAAAGGGTGAAAACCCAAACCAACCCCCAAACGACCCCGTAGGAGGTACGAATACCTCGCACGGGACCAATGTAACTTGTAGGAACTTACCGGGTAGTCTCGGGTCACCCGATTTGAGAGTATGATGATAATTTTCAAAAATCACACTTAGAGTTAAAAACATGCCGCTAAAGGGTGAAAACCCAAACCAACCCCCAAACGACCCCGTAGGAGGCACGAACACCTCGCACGGGATGAATGTAACTTATAGGAACTGATCGCGTAGTCTCAGTCTCCTGGTTTGAGAGTATGACGATAATTTGCAAAAATCAACACTTAAACTTAAAAATAAGCCGTCAATGGGTAAAAACCCAAACCAGCCCCCAAATGACACCGTAGAAGGCAGGAACACCTCGCACGGGACAAATGTAACTTGTAGGAAGTGACCCCATAGTCCCAGGTCTCCCAGTTTGAGAGTATGATGATAATTCGCAAAAATCACACTTAGAGTAAAAAACGTGCCGTTAAAGGGAGAAACCCAAACCAACCCCCAAAGGACCATCTAGGAGGCACGAACACCTCATACGGGACCAATATAACTTTTAGGAACTAACTGCGTAGTCTCGGGTCTCTCGGTTTGAGAGTACGATGATAATTTGCAAAAATCACACTTACAGTTAAAAACATGTTGTTAAAGGGTGAAAACCCAAACCAGCCCCAAATGACCCCGTAGGAGGCACGAACACCTCGCACAAGACCAACGTAAATTGTAGGAACTGATCGCATAGTCCCGGGTCTCTCAGTTTGAGATTATGACGATGATTTGTAAAAATCACACTTTGACTTAAAAAGGGTGAAAACCCAAACCACCCCCCAAACGACCCTCTAGGACGCACGAACACCTCGTACGGGACCAATGTAACTTGTAGTAACTGATCGCGTAATCTCGGGTCTCCCGGTTGGAGAGTATGGCGATAATTTTGAAAAATAACAATTAGAGTTAAAAACATGCAGTTAAAGGGTGAAAACCCAAACCATCCCCCAAACGACCCCGTAGGAGGCACAAACACCTCGCACGGAACCAATGTAACTTGTATGAACTAACCGCGTAGTCCCGGGTCACCCGATTTGAGAATATGACGATAATTTACAAAAATCACACTTTGACTTAAAAACAAATCGTTAAAGGGTGAAAATCCAAACCAGCACCCAAACGACCCCGTAAGAAGCTTGAACACCTAGCACGGAACCAATGTAACTTGTAGGAACTGACCGCGTAGTCTCGTGTCTCCCGGTTTGAAAATATGACAATAATTTACAAAAATCACACTTAGACTTAAAAAGGGTGAAAACCCAAACCATCCCCCAAATGACCCCGTAGGAGGCACGAACACCTCGCACGGGACCAATGTAACTTATAGGAATTAACCGCGTAGTCCCGGGTCTCCTGGTTCGAGAGTATGATGATAATTTGTAAAAATCACACTTGGACTTAAAAATAAGTCGTTAAAGGGTGAAAATCCAAACCAGACCCCAAACGACCCCGTAGGGGCACGAACACCTCGCACGGGACAAATGTAACTTGTAGAAACTGACCGCATAGTCCCGAGTCTCCCAATTTGAGAGTATGACGATAATTTGCAAAAATCACACTCAGACTTAAAAACAAGCCGTCAAAGGGTGAAAACCCAAACCAACCCCCAAACGGCCACGTAGGAGGCCCGAACACCTCGCACGGGACCAATGTAACTTGTAGGAACTGACCGCGTAGTCTCGGGTCTCTCGGTTTGAGAGTATGATGATAATTTGGAAAAATCACACTGAGAGTTAAAAACATGCCGTTAAAGGGTGAAAACCCAAACCAACCCACAAACGACCCCGTATGAGGCACGAACAACTCGCACGGGACCAATGTAACTTGTAGGAACTGACCGGTTAGTCTCGGGTCTCCCGATTTGAGAGTATGACGATAATTTGCAAAAATCACACTTAGAGTTAAAAACATCCCGTTAATGGGTGAAAACCCAAACGAGCCCCCAAACGACCCCGTAGGAGGCACGAACACCTCGCACGGGACCAATGTAACTTATAGGAACTGACCGGGTAGTCTCGGGTCTTCCGGTTTGAGAGTACAATGATAATCTGCAAAAATCACACTTAGAGTTAAAAACATGCCGTTAAAGGGTGAAAACCCAAACCAACCCCCAATTGACCCCGTAGGAGGCACGAACACCTCGCACGGGACGAATGTAACTTGTAGTAACTGACCTAGTAGTCTCGGGTCTCCCAGTTTGAGAGTATGAAGATAATTTGCAAAAATCAACACTTAAACTTAAAAATAAGCCGTCAACGGGTAAAAACCCAAACCAACCCCCAAATGACCCCGTATATGGCACGAACACCTCGTACGGGACCAATGTAACTTGTAGGAACTGACCGCGTAGTCCCGAGTCTATCGGTTTGAGAGTATGATGATAATTCGCAAAAATACACTTAGAGTTAAAAACATGTCGTTAAAGGGTGAAAACCCAATCCAACCCCCAAACGACCATCTAGGAGGCACGAACACCTCGTACGAGACCAATGTAACTTGTAGGAACTGGCCGCGTAGTCTCGGGTCTCCCGATTAGAGGGTATGAAAATAATTTGATAAAATCACACTTCGAGTTAAAAACATGCCATTAAAGGGTGAAAACCCAAACCAGCCCCCAAATGACCCCGTAGGAGGGACGAACACCTCGCACAAGACCAATGTAACTTGTAGGAACTGACCGCGTAATCCCGAGTCTCTCGGTTTGAGAGTGTGACGATGATTTGCAAAAATCACAATTTGACTTAAAAAGGGTGAAAACCCAAACCAGCCCCCAAACGATCGCGTTGGGGGTACGAACACCTCGCACGGGACCAATGTAACTTGTAGGAACTGACCGTGTAGTCCCGGGTCTCCCTGTTTGAGAGTATGATGATAATTTGTAAAAATCACACTCAGGCTTAAAAACAAGCCGTCAATGGGTGAAAACCCAAACCATCCCCCAAACGACCCCGTAGGAGGCACGAACACCTCGCACAGGACCAATGTAACTTGTAGGAACTGACCGTGTAGTCCCGGGTCTCTCAGTTTGAGAGTATGATGATAATTTTCAAAAATCACACTGAGAGTTAAAAACATGCCGCTAAAGGGTGAAAACCCAAACCAACCCCCAAACGACCCCGTAAGAGGCACGAACACCTCGCACGGGATGAATGTAACTTGTAGGAACTGATCGCGTAGTCTCAGTCTCCCGGTTTGAGAGTATGCGATAATTTGCAAAAATCAACACTTAAACTTAAAAATAAGCCGTCAACGGGTAAAAACCCAAACCAACCCCCAAACGACCCCGTAGGAGGCACAAACACCTCGCACGGGATGAATGTAACTTATAGGAACTGATCGCGTAGTCTCAGGTCTCCCAGTTTGAGAGTATGATGATAATTCGCAAAAATCACACTTAGAGTAAAAAACGTGACGTTAAAGGGAGAAACCCAAACCAACCCCCAAAGGACCATCTAGGAGGCACGAACACCTCATACGTGACCAATATAACTTTTAGGAACTAACCGCGTAGTCTCGGGTCTCTCGGTTTGAGAGTACGATGATAATTGCAAAAATCACACTTACAGTTAAAAACATGTTGTTAAAGGGTGAAAACCCAAACCAGCCCCAAATGACCCCGTTGGAGGCACGAACACCTCGCACAAGACCAACGTAACTTGTAGGAACTGACCGCATAGTCCCGGGTCTCTCGGTTTGAGAGTATGACGATGATTTGCAAAAATCACACTTTGACTTAAAAAGGGTGAAAACCCAAACCACCCCCCAAACGACCCTCTAGGAGGCACGAACACCTCGTACGGGACCAATGTAACTTGTAGTAACTGATCGCGTAGTCTCGGGTCTCCCGGTTGGAGAGTATGGAGATAATTTTGAAAAATAAAAATTAGAGTTAAAAACATGCAGTTAAAGGGTGAAAACCCAAACCATCCCCCAAACCATCCCGTAGGAGGCACGAACACCTCGCACGGAACCAATGTAACTTGTATGAACTAACCGCGTAGTCCCGGGTCACCCGGTTTGAGAATATGACGATAATTTACAAAAATCACACTTTGACTTAAAAACAAATCGTTAAAGGGTGAAAATCCAAACCAGCACCCAAACGACCCCGTGAGAGGCTTGAACAACTAGCACGGAACCAATGTAACTTGTAGGAACTGACCGCGTAGTCTCGTGTCTCCCGGTTTGAAAATATGACAATAATTTACAAAAATCACACTTAGACTTAAAAAGGGTGAAAACCCAAACCAGCCCCCAAATGACCCCGTATGAGGCACGAACACCTCGTACGGGACCAATTTAACTTATAGGAATTGACCGCGTAGTCCCGGGTCTCCTGGTTCGAGAGTATGATGATAATTTGTAAAAATCACACTTGGACTTAAAAATAAGTCGTTAAAGGGTGAAAATCCAAACCAGACCCCAAACGACCCCGTAGGGGCACGAACACCTCGCATGGGACAGATGTAACTTGTAGGAACTGACCGCATAGTCCCGAGTCTCCCGATTTGAGAGTATGACGATAATTTGCAAAAATCACACTCAGACTTAAAAACAAGCCGTCAAAGGCTGAAAACCCAAACCAGCCCCCAAACGGCCACATAGGAGGCCCGAACACCTCGCACGGGACCAATGTAATTTGTAGGAACTGACTGCGTAGTCTCGGGTCTCTCGGTTTGAGAGTATGATGATAATTTGGAAAAATCACACTAAGAGTTAAAAACATGCTGTTAAAGGGTGAAAACCCAAACCAACCCCCAAACGACCCCATAGGAGGCACGAACAACTCGCACGGGACCAATGTAACTTGTAGGAACTGACCGGTTAGTCTCGTGTCTCCCGATCTGAGAGTATGACGATAATTTGCAAAAATCACACTTAAAGTTAAAAACATGCCGTTAATGGGTGAAAACCCAAAACAGCCCCCAAACGACCCCGTAGGAGGCACGAACACCTCGCACGGGACAAATGTAACTTGTAGGAACTGACCGGGTAGTCTCGGGTCTCCCGATTTGATAGTATGATGATAATTTTCAAAAATCACACTTAGACTTAAAAAGGGTGAAAACCTAAACCAGCCCCCAAACGACCCCATAGGAGGCACGAACACCTCGCACGGGACCAATGTTACTTATAGGAACTTACTGCATAGTCCCGGGTCTCCCGGTTTGAGAGTACAATGATAATATGCAAAAATCACACTTAGAGTTAAAAACATGCCGTTAAAGGGTGAAAACCCAAACCAACCCCCAATTGACCCCGTAGGAGGCACGAACACCTCGCACGGGACGAATGTAACTTGTAGGAACTTACCTGGTAGTCTCGGGTCTCCCAGTTTGAGAGTATGAAGATAATTTGCAAAAATCAACACTTAAACTTAAAAATAAGCCGTCAACGGGTAAAAACCCAAACCAACCCCCAAATGACCCCGTAGATGGCACGAACACCTCGTACGGGACCAATGTAACTTGTAGGAACTGACCGCGTAGTCCCGAGTCTCTCGATTTAAGAGTATGATGATAATTCGTAAAAATACACTTAGAGTTAAAAACATGCCGTTAAAGGGTGAAAACCCAATCAAACCCCCAAACGACCCTCTAGGAGGCACGAACACCTCGTACGAGACCAATGTAACTTGTAGGAACTGACTGTGTAGTCTCGGGTCTCCCGATTTGAGGGTATGAAAATAATTTGCAAAAATCACACTTCGAGTTAAAAACATGCCATTAAAGGGTGAAAACCCAAACCAGCCCCCAAATGACCCCATAGGAGGGACGAACACCTCGCACAAGACCAATGTAACTTGTAGGAACTGACCGTGTAGTCCCGGGTCTCTCGGTTTGAGAGTGTGACGATGATTTGCAAAAATCACAATTTGACTTAAAAAGGGTGAAAACCCAAACCACCCCCAAAACGACCCTTTAGGAGGCACGAACACCTCGTACAGGACCAATGTAACTTATAGGAACTGACCGCGTAGTCTCGGGTCTCCCGGTTGGAGAGTATGACGATAATTTTGAAAAATCACACTTAGAGTTAAAAACATGTTGTTAAAGGGTGGAAACCCAAACCAGCCCCCAAACGGCCCCGTAGGAGGCACGAACACCTCGCACGGGGCCAATGTAACTTGTAAGAACTGACCAGGTAGTCTCGGGTCTCTCGATTTGAGAGTATGATGATAATTTACAAAAATCACACTTAGACTTAAAAGGGTGAAAACCCAAACCAGCCCCCAAACGACCCCATAGGAGGCACGAACACCTCGCACGGCACCAATGTTACTTGTAGGAACTGACTGCATAGTCCCGGGTCTACCGATTTGAAAGTACAATGATAATCTGCAAAAATCACACTTAGAGTTAAAAACATGACATTAAAGGGTGAAAACCCAAACCAACCCCCAAACGACCCTCTAGGAGGCACGAACACCTCGTACGGAACCAATGTAACTTGTAGGAACTGACCGCATAGTCACGGGTCTCCCGGTTTGAGAGTATGACGATAATTTGCAAAAATCACACTTAGAGTTAAAAACATGTCGTTAAATGGTGAAAACCCAAACCAGCCCCCAAATGACCCTCTAGGAGGCACGAACACCTCGTACGCGACCAATTTAACTTGTAGGAACTGACCGCGTAGTCTCGGGCCTCCCGGTTTGAGAGTATGACGATAATTTACAAAAATCACACTTAGAGTTAAAAACATGTCGTTAAATGGTGAAAACCTAAAGCAACCCCCAAACGACCCTGTAGGAGGCACGAACACCTCGCACGGGACCAATGTAACTTGTTGGAACTAACCGCGTACTACCGATTTGAGGGTATGACGATAATTTCCACTCATATATGTAATTTTTTAGTTTGAGTAAAAAAAAATAGTAAATTATTGGGTTACTAGTATCGTATCTTTTTTGCATCCTATTTTTTTTTCCAGGATAACAGTTTATCGTTGGCTTTTATTGATGTGGAACACACAAAGAACTCAATGGTTTACAACAAGGGGTTTATTCATGATTCCATTTTTTTGTGGCATGGTCGTATGGTCTTTTGTTGCTTTATTGTTGACTTTTTATGGCCGTACGTGCTTTTGTAAGTTAATTGTTTTATTTTTTGGCCATGCGGGCTTTATGTTAGGAAGTTTTTGTATTAACAGGTTTTGGAATGTCCAGAAAATAGAGAAAACTCTGCCCAATTTTTTTCGAGCCTGTGAGCTATTAAAGACTTGTAATATTTTGAAGTTTGTATATACATTAGTTTATTAACAACGCGCAATATTATTAATTTGTGAATTTTGTGTTTTCAAATAATTAATTTTTTTTATATATATAAAAAATTTGGCACAGTTCAAAATTGTGGCAAAAGTGTATCATATTTTGGCACGGTTTTGAATTGTGCCAAATTTTTTTAAACTGGGCTGAATCTGGCACAGTTAAAAACTGTACCAAAAGTGTGCCAGAAATATCAAATTTTAGCACGGTTTAAAAGTGTGCCAGAAGTGTTCCTGTTTGGCCAAATCTGGCACACTTTTGAGCTGTGCCAAAAAAAAATTATCATTTTTGAACACCTGATTCTGGCATAGTTTAAAACCTTGCCAGATTTGATCTGGCACAGTTTTAAACCGTGCCAGATTCCTGTTTTTGGTGTAGTGTTAGAAGAGATTGTAGGAGCCCTACAAACTTATGAGATTGACATGCTTCCCCAAACCATTAAGGCTAAGGACGAAGGAGTTGTTTTAAACACTCAAGTTAGGAAGAAAAAGAAAGAGAGAGTTTATGAGTCTGAGGGAGATTTTAATATTGACGATGTGGCCTTGCTTGCAAATTTTTTTTAAAAGTTTCTCAAAATGAACAAAAATAATTTGTCCAATAAAAATTCTTTTGAGAAAAAATAAAGAAGAAAGAAAAGGCTGAAGAGGATTGTGAAAAAGAGAGAGAGGGTGATAAAGAGGAAGAGAGTGAGTAAGATTTATAGTATATGACGTGTTTTGAGTGTAAACGGTGTCCTACTAGGCTAAGGAGGGAAAAAATATTCTACTCTTAGTGATAGTGAGGGAGATGAGTCCGGTAAAGGTTTAGCACATGGGAAGTGTATATATTTTTTGACTCGTGTGAGCAACCATTGTGTCCCACGATGATTGTGTACACGAGAGTGACGATGATGAGTCGAGTATTTCTAGTGGGGGTGAGTGTGGAGATGAAGGTGAGCTCTAAAAATCTTTTAGTTATTTGTACACTGAGACCTTGAAAACAACGAAGTATAATAGGGATTTAGGTCATCGAATTTTAGATTTGGAGAAACAGAAAGAAGGTTTAAGGAGGGAAAAGTGTGACTTGACTGACATGTTGTCTAGTCTGATGACACGTGTATCCTAACTCCAGAGTGATCTCGAACGTGCCTGGGAGGTCAAATTCCCTTTAGAGAATGCATCTAAGAAGGTTGAAAAGATGGTTCTCAATCCCATTTTGGGTAGTGGTGAGAGTATAGGAATAAGTCATGACGGTGCATCCACATCTTTTGTTGCACCCGAGTCAGTTTCTACTTTAGTGTTAGATTCACATGACTCTCGACCCGACCCACCTAGGCATCCCGTACCTATTAGGAGAGTGCGTAGGAGACATTTTATGAGAGGTGTACCTAGGCTTGTTTATTTTTACTCCCATTGCAAAAGGATAGGACACCTTAGGGAGTTTTGTTTCTAGTTGGGTAATGTGTCACGCTTTGCTTATACACATGTTCGCACCCATGCACCCACCCATGATACTTTGCTTGCACATAATGATAGAGATTTTTCACATATTCAAGGGTAAGTTATGTTTTTGCTCAAGGCCTCGCATGATTTAATGGAAGTTTTTCATTGGATGTCACCATCTTTAGAAAAAAAAACTGCACCTAATGGATAAGGTTTAGTCTTTTTGCTATCATAGGATAATTTATATGATGACGTTTTTTTCCTATTGCTAGTATGTATCATTTTGTAGTTTACATTGTTTTCTTATTTTTGCTACTGATTTCGCACTGTTTTGGATCTGTTTGGCCATTCCAGGAACTGTTTTCATGAAATTTTTTCACTGGACAAAATTGCATGACATTTTGTGAAATCTGTGAAAATTATTTTTTTCGTTCGAGCGACTTTTGATATCACGCCATCTACTTCTTGTGAGAACCCTTTTTGTTCGAGCGACATGGTGCTTCGTTTGAGATAATCCTGGAGAATTTTGTCTCTTATGTTTCAAGTCCCCTGGTTCATATTGGTATATTATTTGGTACTGTTGGTTTGATTCTGATCAGTGTTTGAAAAATACAAAAAGATTTTCTTTTTTGATAATTTTTTTGAAAATATCCAAAAAGAGTTTTGTATTTTGTTTACGCCATATATGAATGGACACTTAGGATGAGAGAGTCACAATTTCATTCCATTTATCCATGTGACTTTTTTATAAGTGTTTTAAGACAATACGTTGTGTCATTCATGTGCTTGAGAAAGCGGTGTGTGATACCGATTTAAATTAATTTGCAAATTTCTAATTTGGCACACTTATTTAATTAGAGTATATTTTTAAACAAAATTAATTCATCCCCTAAACATGCAACTACGTGTCAAACCAAATAAGATATAGCATGCGACACAAAATTCAGGAAAAGTCCCTAGAGGGCAAAACCTTTTTATTTCTAGAACTTTGATAAGTTTACAAGACCATTGACTTACATACACCTTGATATCGCCCACAAGAGTAACGTACAGTGCTTCATCAAACCTTCAAATGTCGGCTAGAAATCAGTAATGGTTCACACGCAGCTATACGACAAGGACTCGCAGTCCAGACACGCAGTCTTAAATCTTCTCAAGGACTCCCTCCATAAATTTACACAGCTGTCGGTTGTAGAGCTTTCCCCACAAAGGTTGAACAAAACCAAAGATGTTCTTGGGTTCCAAAAGATTCACAAAAAGGATTGGAAATTTTATGTGTGAATCAAAAAGATGTTTGGGACATCAAATCTTGAAGTCTTGGTGTGTTTGAACTCTTCAAAACGTTTTCCCAAAGACTTAAAATATTCAACTCCAAAATAACCCTTATAAAGAGAGTTTGGGTCGATAAAAACAAATCTGGAAGAGCTGGGTCTATCTGCGGAGGCAGTCCGGATTGCCCCTGGGAGGCCGGTCCTAATCGGTGCCTAAATATGTCCACAAAGTTTGCCTTTAGGCTGTCCAAATCGCTGCTCAATTTCATCCAGAATCTTGAAGGCATCCTCGGATCCGTCTTTAAATCGAATATGGTCATGAACATTCTTCAACGGTGTATTGGTATACGACATACTAAATTGTTACGGACATTTATAAAATTATGTCCTTATAAATCTCCCCCTATGTCTATGTCGGTACATACATAAAAAAATATGAATTATCAAATACCAAATGACCTATACAAATCGAATACCCTCCCATGAACCCAAAATTGAAAAGGTACTAATTTGCCAGTTCTCAAACTTTTCTTTAAAAAATTTTCAACTTCAAATCTCCAATCTTTTCTCATCAGGGTGTGCAACATAGAATCTTCAATATTCAAACCTACACACATGAGACAAAGAAAATACCTTCGTGATGTATTGAGTTTGAAATGATATAAGAATATGTCATTACGGCATCAAACCTCCCCCATACTAAAAACTCATCCATAATTTCTTTCTCCCCCTTTTTATTATGACACCAAATAGACAGATAAGAAGAAACAAACTAAACATGGAGTGTCGCGATAAAACATAGAAAAGATGAATCAAAGTACGCATGCAAAGGAGTAACTCAAAGGCATCGACAAACTATTTTTTATTTTTCAAAAATTTTCATACAAAAAACAATTTACAAAAAATCACACCATGAATTTACATTAAAACAACCATAACCTGGAAATGGAATAAATGGGTGTGACCAAATTCGATAGGTAAAGAAACTCAATCAAGCATATGTTCACGATGCATACATGTACCCCTAACGAGTGAACATTAAAACTAGTCTTTAGGTGTAAAGATTTTGAATTTAAATGACATCGTCTTAATCATATCAACAAATCAAAGTCTAAATAATTTTCACACCAATAACGTCCAAAACTATTTAGCTCCGTTTTGAAAAAATTTCAAAGGACGGGCAAACCCATCGATACAAAACCAACCAAACTCCCTCATAAATAATAATCTTTTTATTTTTCTAATGAAGTTCTAAAATTCTCAACTTCAAGAAAACCTTATTGGCCAAAATTTTGGCATATATCATTTTGTATTGCCTTAATTTTTGTGCGACCTCTTTTCAAACGGTGGCTTTCACAATAAGATTATTATTCACTCACATCCCTTTCCCATCTTCACTCATCATTTTCACATTAAACAAATTCCTCACGAGCAGTGGATCTTACATGCACTACTTTTACTACTCTCGTATTATTGCATTTGGTTTATTTTAAGGACAAAATTGAGATGAAAACCCCCCAACCAACATGTGATAGATAAGCAAAATAATAAAACAAATTTGTGCATGTGTGCAATAAAAGACATAATGAGTCAAACATGTCGGAAGTAACAACTAATTACATCTTAATGACTCCAAACATTATAAAGCACATGGATGGCATGACGTATAGTCTCAAAACACTATCAAAAAGTCACATGGATATGGAAAGATGTTGCGACATGGTCATCCTAAGTGTCGATCCATAAAAGGTGTAAACAAGATATATAACTCTTTTTGGATTTTTCAAAAATTTTATCAAAATAAAATCTTTTTTGTATTTTTCAAAATTTTCAAAAGCAAAAATTTATACAAAAAGTACATGTCACAACACTAGAAAACAAAAATATCATGAAACCCAAAAAAACTAGTGTATGATAAACATGTGAACACAATCATCTATATAATATGGCAAGAGAAGAATCATGTGCAAGCAAACGAGAATCAACTAGTCTAAAATCTAGCGTATCCAAAAGTGATTTCCTAACCCAAACGGATGTAACACGTCGACATGGGGTTTTGGGAACCAACAAAACACTAGAATTCGAATTCCTAGGACCTCTTCCAAGATTAAAACAAAATCTCCTAAGGTGACCTTTCCTACCACAATGTAGACATGCGTAAATGGGTGGAATGACACCTATGGGTTGACCTTTTCTAATGTCCTTGGGAATGGTTGACCCTCTAAAACAAACTATGGTTTTGGATTTTACACTCGAAGCATGAGAACAAAATGAGCCATTACCATCACTATCAAACCTACTTGAATTGTTTAAATCATTTTTCAACTTCAAAATATTTGATTCAAGCAACAAATTAGACTCTTCCAAAGATAGGGATTTCTTTTCAAATTATCAATTAAACCTAACAGTTTATCGCGCTCACCCTCAATTAAAACAAACTTATCCCTAAAAATCTCTTCAGGTTACATAAAATCATCGATTAATTTTTTATCCTCAATGGCACAAATGGGAACCCTATAATTTTTTAAGTCCTTGAATGCCTTTTCTAAAACAAGGACTTTATCATAACTCTCCTTTTTAACAACTTTTAAGGAATCAAAGTCATTACACATATTAAGAAAGTGATCAAGACAAATATCTTTTTGAGTTTGAAACATTTGCAAATATTCAATCTTACTTTTAAAAAGAGAATTTTCTTCTTCCAAAACTTTAAGTCTTTTGCAAAGTTTCAAATAGCTCTTTAAATTATCAAAATTCTGACTTGTACAGTCGAGGGGGGACATCCGATTATATAAGAGCTCCGTTGGAAAAATGCAATTTTTCACAAAACAATTTTTTTATAAAAAAAAAACATCACACGATTTTGCGGAAAATATGAATACGCGATAAATTAGCGTTACCTGCTCTGATACCAATTTTACGACGTGAGAAGTCAAATTGTATAAAAAAATCCTTGGAAAATCAGGATCACGCGATAAATTAGCGTAACCCACTCTGATACCAATTTGACGACGTGAGAAGTAAAATTGTATAAAAAAATAAATCCTTGAAAAAATCAGGATCACGCGATAAATTAGCATAACTCGCTCTGATACCAATTTGAAAAAGCGGTGTGTGATACCAACTTAAATTAATTCGTAAATTTCTAATTTGACACACTTATTTAATTAGATTTTATTTTTAAACCAAATTAACTCAGTCCCTAAACATGCAACTACGTGTCAAACCAAATAAGATATAACATGCGACACAAAATTAAGGAAAAATCCCCGATGGGAAAAACCTTTTTATTTCTAGAACTTTGAGGAGTTTACAAGACCATTGACTTACATACACCTTGATATCGCCCACAAGAGTAACACACAGTGCCTTCATCAAACCTTCAAAGGTCGGCTAGAAATTAGCCATAGTTCGCACACAGCCATACAACAAGGACTCACGGTCCAGACATGCAGTCTTAAATCTTCTCAAGGACTCCCTCCACAATAGCACGTAGTTGTCAATTATAGAGATTTCCCCACAAAGTTTGAACAAAACCAAAGATGTTCTTGGGTTCCAAAAGATTCACAAAAAGGATTGAAAATTTTATGTTTGAATCAAAAAGATGTTTGGGACATCAAAACTTGGAGTCTTGTTGTGTTTGAACTCTTCAAAATGTTTTCCCAAAGACTTAAAATAAACACCTCCAAAATAACCCTTATAAAGCGAGTTTGAGTTGGTAAAAATAAAGATCGGGGTCTATCGGCAGAGGCGGTCCGGATCGCCCCTAGGAGGTCGATCCGGATCGGTGCCTAAATCCGTCCAGAAAGTTTGCCTTTAGGCGGTCCGAATCGCCTGGGATACCTGGTCCGAATCACTGCTCAATTTCGTCTACAAGCTTGAAGGCATCCTCGAATCCGTCTTTAAATCGAATATGGTCATGAACATTCTTCGACGGTGTATCAGTATACGACAGACTAAATTGTTATGGACATTTATAAAATTATGTCGTTACAGTGCTTTACAAAGTTTGGAGTCTTTGAGATGATATATAGTGTTGCTACCTACATGTTTGATTCATTTATCCTATATTGCACACATGCACATACTTGTTTGACTTTTCTTCTTGTCTATCACATGTTAGTTGAGTGTTTCAATCTCAATTATGTCTATACAACAAACCAAATGCGATAAATCTTGACAAAACGTAGTGCATGATATAAACCGTTTATGAGTACGTGTGATTTATTTTGAAAAATGAAAAAGGGCTGCGAAAAGTATTTCATTTTTTCTCTGCGATAAATCCACTATTTAAATGGACCTAAAAAATGAGGAATTGAAAATTATCCAGGGTCCAATGAGGTTTAAAAGATCCCAAAAAAATTAAAAGGCAATAAAAAGAAATATATGCCAAAAATGGGCCAATAGGTTTTTGTTTCATCACCTCATAAGAAAAATAAAAGTCGTTATCTTTTAATGAGGGAGTTTGTATGGAATTTAAAACGGTTTGCACGTCCTTCAAAGTCATGAAAACCATTACATACGTTTTGGATGTTATTGGTGTGGAAATCATTTATACTTTGATTTGTTGATATGATTCAACAATTTTACGCCTAAGGACTATTTCGATGTTCATTCGTTAGTAGTACAATTATGCCTCTTGCACACATGACATGATTGAGTTGATTTTCCTATCGAAGTTTTCCACACACATTCATTCTGTATTCATGATTTGGTTGTCTTAGTGTAAATTCATGGTGTGTAATTTTTGTAACATCATTTTTGAATATTTTTTATGAAAAATCAAAAAATAGTTTGTTTGCCTTGGTTAACCGTGACACCCAGATTTAATTTTTTTTTTTTATTCTTTGCCTTATAAAATTCCGGACAAATAAAAGGGGGAGAATGAATTATGACTTTATGGGGGAGTTTATGTACGGGGGATAATTGATTATGCTTTCATGTTTATGCTTATATCATTTCAAACTCGATATGTCACGAGGTATTTGCTTTGTCTCCTGTGTGTAGGTACAATTGAAGATTTTTAGATTGCACACCCTGATGAGAAAAGCTTGAAGTTTGGAAAAGTTGATTGTTGAAGCAAAATTTGAAAAGTTTGAATACTTGTCATTTTATCTTTCCACTTTTGTTTTTGTGAGGGTAGATTTGTATATGTCATTTTAAGTTGATAATTCGGATATTTTTATTTTGTACCGACATAGACATAGGGGGAGATTTGTAAGGATATTGTTCGCCACAATTAATTTTTTCATATACAGCTACAAGTCGTCAGGGGATTAAGGAAGCTAAAATTTATAAAAGAATATATGAATTTCAAGAGGACTTCAACATTCTTGCCCAACAAGATAAATTTTGGTAAAAAAAATTTAAGTTCCAATTACATTTCACATTAAAAATGTTGGGATATTTTATGATTTTTTTATAAATGATTTTTATAAAAACATTTTCTTGCAAAAGATTTTTTATATAAAAGTTTTCTAATCCCGTAACAGTTTTACGTTTTGAGGTCAAAGTCTGGAGTTTTTTTTTAATCAGGGTCTCTGTCATTTAAACAACGACGCATCTCGTTCGAACGAGATGATGTCTCGCTCAAACGACATCGTCTGTCTTTCGAACAACAGGTATTATAATTTGACACATCACCGCCTTAATATTTGCTATATATTGGGTGTCAAGCTACTTGTTTTGGCGTGGAGAAACACTGCTTTTAACAGAATATATTTTTGAGTGTTTGTTTTCTTCTCCAACAATTTAAAGGGTTCAAAGCTTTTGTTTTCCAATTCACAAATCCCAATTACTTTTGTGTGAGTTGTTTTGTGGAACCCAAGACATATTTTGCTGGGATTTTATGCTGCTGAACTAGGTGCCTTGGCACGTACTTAGTTGACAATAGGTGCCACTTACGGGAGGTATTGGGCTGATCGACTACGTGTCATATGGACTGTTGCGGTGTTCTGGGTAGGAGTGTTTGCGGTCCAGTCCGATCCGATTTTTAATAAATTTAAGGACCGGACCGATTAAATCGGTCCTAAAAAAAGGACCAAGACAGGACCGATTAAATCGGTTTTCCGGGCTTAGTCTGTCCGGTTTTGTGTATCGTCGGTCTGGTCAAATTTGTCGGTCCTAATAAATATTTTTTAAAAAAAATTAAAACTGACCAAATTTTACCATAAAAACAACTCAAATTTTATCATAAAACAACCCAAATTTATCCAACAAAACTGTCCAAATGTTACCATAAAACTGCCCAAATTTTGACAATAAAAGTGTCCAAAATTTCTCAAAGTATGACATATAAGTTGTCCAAAGATGCCCAAAATAATACAAACACATCTAGTTGTCATAAACTATCAAAATTTGGACATATAAATTGTCCAAAACTGTCCAAATAACACAAAATAAAGTTGTCCAAATTCAACCACAAGGTTGTCCATAATTATACAAATTAATAATATGCCAATAAATGTCTAAATTAATAAATATGAGCGCCAAAGTTACTGCAACAAATCTCCTACATAGACCTGAAAATGATCACAAATAATTTTAGAATATATAGAAAATTAGTCCAAATAAAATGCAACCATGAATTTGAAAAAAAAATATAAATTATTCACTTTACCTCAATAATACAAAGTCAAATTGTCAATCCACAATTGTTGATTTTCCCAACAAATCTGTAAAAATAAAATTATAATGATATGGTTAGTTACATGAAGAAAAGAAAAATTACACCAATCAGATTATTAACAACTGTTTTGAACAAAAAACAATGAAACAAATATTTATTTTTTTAGTGAGCAGATACCCAAACAAAAAACAAAAAATAATGGGAATGATGGGAATTATCTACAAAAAATAAAGAGAATTATCTACAATATATCAACAACACTAATTTTTTAGCACTAACACTAACTTTTTTAGCCAAACAATAACTGAGACAACCAAACAAAATGTTTTTAGTACTAACACTATCAATAATTCAGAATAATAATAATTATTTAGCACTAACACTAACACTAACAATAACTGAGAAGCCAAACAAAATTTTTTAGCCAACACACTAACACTAACACTAATTTACAAAAATAACTTAACTGTCACACTAACACTAACACAGTAACACAAACACTAATTTTTTAACTGTGTTTTGTGCATACCCGCGACGCTGAGAAGAGGAGCAAGCCACGATGATTAGAGGAGGAGCATGTCGCGGCAGCTGAAGAGATGATCAAGTCACGGCGGCTGAGGAGATGACCAAGCAGCGGCGCACACACGGCGTACACACGGCTGTGTAGAGAAGGAGGAGCAAGAAGTTTGTACTCTGTGTAGAGAACGACGGTGAAGAGAACGGGCCAAACGGGTGTAGATGAAGAAGAGAGGAAAAAAACAAAGGTGTGGGCTACTGTGCATGTGTGTTGTGTTAAATTTACCCTTTAGGGTTTCTCATCTTTCCTTACTTTTTTTTGGACAATTGTACCCCTTTACTTTTAATTGTATGTTATGTCTATGTGTGCGTGTGTTATTCATTACTAATAATATATATGTATAAATATAATTATATTCATATATGTTATAGTAACCGGTCCGGGTCGGTCCGGATTGGGTATTTATTAAGGGAGACCGAGGACCGAACCGATTAGACCGGTCTAAAAAAACCTAGACCGAACCGATTAAAAAAATAAAAAAATTATGATGGTCCGGTTCGTTTCGATCCGATCCTACGGTCCATTTGGTTTTCTGAACACCCCTAGTTCTGGGGATGACAACGACGAACCGACACCTACGGGTATTTCGTATGTCAATTGTATTTTCATTATAATCTGTGTAAACGATTTTTACAAATTATAATGGAATTAAAAAGGTTTTTACCCGAAAGGTTTGTTTTTCCTAAGTATGTGTTTGTCATCTTAATCATCGCATGGTTTAATTTATTGATTTGATTTGACACGTAGATGCATGTTTAGGGGCTGAATAAAATTGGTGTTTTGTTTGAGCAAATTTAGACATCCAATTAAATAAGTTTGATTTGGAAATTTGCGAATCCATTTGAATCAGTATCGCACATGGCACATTACAATTATAGATATTGTTGGAAGGTGGATATGGAAATTCATGTTTTAACATTGCAGAATGATCACCCTCAGAATGCTGCTTCTCATTATTGTTTACTTATTTTGTTGTTCGTTTTGAGACTCTTTCACGTGCACGTATTTTCTCCGTGTGCGTTTCCTTCTGAAGTGAAATCGTTTCCAATTGTCTTAAAAACAAGTCTTGGGTTCTTCTTCACACCAACACCCATGGTGTTAACATTTTTATTATTGACATTTTTTTTTGTTGTTTGATAATTTTCATTCAGGTTTTCTTCCTTAACTCACTTATACATATCTTCTTTATTGAAAGAACTCTTTTTTGTTGAAGAGCTTCCAATTTTTCTGTCTCTTCATTAATACTTATAAGATCAAATATCAATAAATCTATATCAAGTTTACTAACTTCTAACCCTTTCTTGTACTTGTCAGTGATGACACTAACATTAGACATATTGTAAGTACTTATTTTTTCTCAATTATTCAATTATTTCAAATTTCCCCGCTAACATAACTGTAATTTTTTTCAGATGCATATCCATTGTTATTATTATTCTTGGTGACTCTTTTAATAACCACTCGTTCTCCTTTAGGCATTCCATTAATTTGTTTTCATAGGGTACTTCCTCATCTATGGTGCTATCTTTATTATGGACAAGTTATACTTCCAAACTTACAATTATCTCATTTTGGGGGTCATCTCATCTAATTTTTGAACTTTTTCTCCCCCATTTCCTTCTGTAAATCGCTTAACTGTTTCAATAGATCAACATTTATAGATTCAACATTTTTTATTTTGATGATATCTTCTTAGTTATACAATCTATGTTTATCATTGTCTATCTTTAAGCGATTCAACTCACTTGTTACATTTTCAACCTCTATTTTTAGAGCATTTTCTATCTCTTTATACTTTATTTGGAGATAATCAAATTGTGACCTTTTATTATTCTCGCTACCATCTTCATCAACCTTGTTGTTAGCTTGGTATACAAAATATGGTCTTCAAAGGCCATTTTTTGGCTTCTCATTGACAATTCCATTATACCTTTAACTACTTCAAGTATGTCTCCCTCAATAAAAAGTTATGTCGTACTCTTTTTAATGATATTACATAATTCTCCAAGTGAGTCATGTCGTCATCATCATCGTCATCATCATGTGTTACCTCAAAATCATGGTTTGGGCTTTGATCATAATCCATTTCAGTCCCCCATCATGATATTGGTCATTATCATTGTTTCCCTCATCAACGTTTTTATTTTCATTCCCAACTTCAACCTCGATTTCACCCTCCACCTTTGCTTCATTTCCAACTTTAATTTCAATAGTGTTGGATTTCTTCCTCTTCAACTACATAATTCATATTAAATAATTTTAGTTGATGCTAAAAGTACTACAAAATCACACTGTGAAATATAAGTGCAAAATCATAATGGGAAGTAACACTACGAAAATATCACTACGAAATAACACTGTGAAATCACATATCTCAATTTATTGTTGAAATTTAAACTCAAAAATTGAGCTAAGATTTATTGATTAAACCTCACCATGGGCTTCAACATCAACTACAATGGGCTTGTATTTCTTCCTGTTCAACTGCATAATTCATATTAATACTTTTTAGTTGTCCCGAATTATTCAGATGTTAAATAGCGCTATGAAATTTCAATGCAAAATCATGATGCAAAATTAATGCAAAATGGCACTACAAAATCACAATGTGAAATAGCACGACAATATCATAGTGAACAATTTGGATGTTAAATTTTAGGTACCTATTTTGGTTAAATAAGTCTAATTTTCTTAAAACTGTTGTGAATAAGTTCTATAGACCACTTCAAAAAGTGTGGTTCTTTTGATGGAGGTGTTAATTTTATGATAATAGTTTTCTCACATAACTAGGACTGAAATATAGAAATCATATTAGCAAAATATAGATTTATAATAATTAAGATTTCAGACATAACAAATGGACATAATTTCATACCATCAATCCAGGAAGGAAATCTTTCACCCTTCCAGGGTATTAGTTATGCTTAACTACAACTAATTCAATCATAAAATTAGTCCTCTTCTTTGTCCAATTGTAACTTTTTATTTTACTGAGGTCACTTACATAGGTAATAAAACCCCATCGAGTTGTTATTATTACAAACAGGGCAGTTCCTATCGAGTAGGTTGTCAACAACCTCGTAACATCCTTAATGTCATCTTTAAAAATTGAATTAACTCTTTCTTTAATCTTCATCTTGATGTTTGTTTGTGCTATCTTTTTCTCATTGACAAAACATATATTCACAAACTCAATCTCAGTTGGCTTGGATAGATGTCTGAAATCTCGCATACTCTCTTTTCCACAATTAATCCCAAATAATTTTTTTCATGTGATGGCTTGTTAATTTTTTAGTAGAACCGCGAATCACAAATACATTTCTCTTATCGTTATATGTCTAAATTAACTGACATGTATCTTTACACACTTCTTTACGGATTGAATTGTTGCTTTTCCCTGCCATATAGCCTTGAAAATCTCATGGAATAATGTTTATTATAAAGCATCTTTGTGTTCATTGGTAAGATTCATCTTGTTCATCACTGTTTTATCATAACCTGTGTTGAATGGTAGACATGTTTACGATCTTTCTTTTTTTTACTCCCCCTATTACATATCATATCAAAATGCTAATTACTTGGTCACGAAATTATTACCTAGCATATCAGAATGTTAACTCTTATATCATTAATTTTTTCCAAAGTTATTATGCATTGACAAACATTTACATTTCAGAATGCTAAGAATATTGCAGTTTTTTACTGTGATATAGCATTGAGAAATAACATATATTGTGAAAAAAATTGAATCACAATATACTATATTTCCTATATCTATATAGAAATATCAGTTCTGGTGACAATAACTACGTTACAAAGATCTATTATTATAAACGTATTAAATATTTTCTTAAATTAGATCTGAATGTAACTTCAGATGAAAACAATGATGATAAACAACTTAATCACTTCACTCACCATTTTTGAGTTTTTCTCAACAAATCGTGTCTTTGATGAATCTGCCTAAAAATAATGTTTCCACTTTCGGTTGTCCTTTCCACTTACTAAGATGAGAAAATATTCTACTAGTATATGAACACTATAAATATGGGAATGACAAATATATTAATAACCTATATTTCAATCTTCCAAATGATCTTTTCGCGATTTATATGAAAATGATATTGCTGCGAAATTCTAGGGTACAACAATATATAACTTTTTTTATTTTTTAATCTTTTTTGGTTTTTGAAAATTCAAAAAATGTGTTGGGAATAAAGTTTTTGTTATGTTAACCAGATCTAGCCGATTAACTATTTTGAATTGCCAATTTTTTAAGTCACAAATTGTGCGCATTTTAAGAGTATTTTAGTAAGTTATGCATGTAATTTTTATTGAAAGGAGCATTACACTAAACATGTTTTAATATGAGTTTTTTAGTTCCAAATATTTCATGACAAAGGCATCGTTGATCGTCTCATTTTTTTTTACGTTCCCAACTGGGAATTAAATAAGGGACCAACGATTTCAAGAAAATAGAATAGCGTACCCGAACAGGCTCGGGTTAAACTGGAGGGATAATAGTAAAAAACACTACAAATAAAAGGATATCTAGGATAACACCTAGAACAAAAAATTTAGCACACCTAATATGTTTGGGGTCATGATCATAAATAGTCCCAAAATGATATCGAAACTGAGACACTGATGCAGAAATCACCATAGGACGAGCCTCTCTAAACGAAGTCTACAAAAAAATGGTGGAGTAATGCTAGATAGACACAACTGAAGCACCAAAGCTAAGGAGGTTAGTAACTCTAAAGCTAAGGAAACTAATAAAAGATCACACTTAGTTAAGATTGTGGATACATAAAAAATATCAAAGTCATTTTGGGCTTCTATCAGAGAGGAAAACCCAATGGAATAGTTGAACCATGCCCTAAAAACCTGACAGTCATACTAAAAGAGGATAAAATGCTCCAAATGGAAATGATATAAAGAAATCCAAATAGAGCTTAAAATACATAAAAAATAGAAAAATCCAATTAACAAAATCAAACAATAAATCTTCATCTTCACGGGTTTGATCTATCGCCAAAGGAGTAAGATTTCTTGCAACCACTTCAATTTTCTCTTCAAGGGGATCTTTTTCGATCGAGGTTAACGGTTTACTCGTATCATCCTCTAGTTTGACCAAACCATGTAAAACCCAAAAGGAAAGCTTGAGTTTTTATATATTTTTTAGATTTAAGGGATATCGGGATATCATCCCCTCTCACATGGAGCAGGAAGGTGGATAAATTACCGAGATGGATGAAGAAGGTGGGGGAGGGGAAGTAGGGTGGAGGGAGGGAAGGATGGAGTGGGTGGGGAGTTTAGGGTTAGATGGGTTTTTTTTATAGAGATTCTCACTTTCTCTTTTTGGTGGTGATCATTCATGCGACATTGATCTCCTCATTGAAATATGTAATTATTTGAGAGAAAAACAAGCGTACATAATGTTTATATAGTCCCACCAAATGGTGGAGCCTTGGCTGGGAAGTTGCCCATGAAAAGGGATATCGACTAAATAAATAAATAAGTTCAACCTAAATAAATGAAACATCCCAAATTTTTTTGGTGCTAAATGATTTTTGCTTAAATACTAGCTTTGTTAAATAGAAATCAATAGGTAATCATCATAATCGCATTCTGAAGTTCATACAAAATTACACATTATAAAGAATATTTGAGGACTTCCACTGTTTTCCACTATCAAATAATATGATTTTAAATCTAAACTAATCATTAGAATATTTATATTATTCTTCTAATAGATAGTATTTGAGGTATAAATAGATACGTGAACATTTATGATTTTTCCACATTCAAGTTATATTATTTGATATCTCTTATGTGCCACCTTTTACATTTCAATGACTATTAGATTTTCAAGAATTTCAATAAAAAATATATCCCTTCCATTCCCCGTTTATTACGTACTATCTCTCCACCCATAAGTGTTAGAGAAGTAGACTAAAATCATACTCTATGTATTACTTTTAGTTATGGATTTATTATTAAAATTAAATCATTTTTTCCTGTTTTAGTGAGAATCATGTATGGACATAATGTTTGCATTATTTTATAAATTGCCGATGACTTTTATTCTGCTCAATATGTGTTTTGGTGTGTAGAGTACGGCTTACGCACGGAGGATCAAATCACCAGTTCTTGTAGAATATAAGTTTTATCGTTCACAGTCTTAGATGGAACTGGGAACACCATCAGTAGGGTTGTAGAACAATATTATAGTAGGTATATCTTTATTATGGGAAATTGTATAGTTATTGTGCTAGTACACTTTATGTGTATTGAATGGGACTACCTTGAGGACATTGTATTTATACCGAGTTTATAACATACTGTAAATCTCATGATCATTAGATTTACTTATGGCACTTAATTCGGGTATGATTGATGGACCCATGCATTAGTTATTTATTGCTTTGACCTTTAGGGTGAGATTCATTATTGGATCAATAATCTTGATAGATTAGATAATGGTGATTATTGTATGGTGAAAGTCTTTTGTGGATGGAGTCCAAGTCTTGGTATGGAGACTGGTGATACCCCCTTTAGATGCTTATAAGTTTTATGTGAATCAAACCCTACAGGTGGATTAGGTTAATCCAACACTACAAATAAGTTAAGTTGGATCACTCAATGACTTAAAGAAGTTAATCAAATAAATTATCTGTACTTTATTTTATTAAAGAGTACTTGTAACCGTAACGTGGGGAGAATTAAGTGATTAATAATGAAGAGCTCAAAATAAAATTTTTAGATAAGGAATGGAGTTGAAATTATAATTATCTAGTGGTATTAATTATAATTAAGGGAGTGAGATTAGGATCCGGGAAGGATTAGGTTTTCTCAGGCCCATTACGAGCCACATCTTTATCTCTCCTTAGCGTCCCTTCTATAGCCTATATATATGAACCTAAGGCTCATTCTTTATTAACCTAGTCGTCACTCTTTGGTACTAAAAAAAAACCCAAATTTAAACTTTTGAGAATGAGAGGCAGCGAAGAGGAAAGAGGAGAAAATAAGGTGGTTACGAAGCCAGAGCCCACCCTTTACTCGTGACAGTTCATATAAGGAATACAATAGAAGATCGTGAGGTACATCAAGAGGTACATTGAGCTTGACCTCTTGATCAACTGTCATCACATATTCTATTCGTGCAAAAATGATATCAAATCAAATAGATCTCAAAAGGTAAATTCTAATTCCGATTTATAGGATTTCATGTATGTGCAATTTATTTTATTAAATATATACGCATTTTCAATAGACCGTTGGATTTTCGCTCCAATAGTTGGTATTAGAGCCCTATTTATATCGCATATAGGTTGAATTCAGCCAGGTTCTCCAATTAAAACAATCATATATGTGCATGGATATTGGGTACAATATAAATTTGTTTTAACTTCTATTTTGCAGCGATCTAATCCCACTATTATGGTCACATATTTATGGTTTTGTTTTATGTGATTGGATTCCATAATGCTTTATTTGTGGTTATTTTTTCATGCCGAATTAATGTAATATTTGTATAGAATGTTAACTCCTTCATGAAGGCATAGGACATGTGTAAATTGTTACTTTTTCTCGTGATTGTCAATGGAGGAGTGTGAAACCAAATCGATGATCAGAGGCACTTTTTAGCATAAAAATCAGTTTCAAAAGTGTTAAATAGTTCTTGGAGGCGGGGGAGCTGCCCCCAACCCCCGCGAGGGCTCCCCCTCGGCCCCATGTCATGCCATCCCAGTGTAGTGGCAACATAAAGTGTTTTGGTTGATGGATGACTATTGAGAACTCGACAGAGTTGTATCTTGACCATAATAGTCGGGATTGCTTATTTATCTCTATTTTTTATTTATGTTGATTTATGTCTTTATTGATATGCACAATACAGTCACCATGGACTTAGAGGGATATTAATAGGCCACTGCCTAGGATCAAATAGACCACGGCCATAGACACTCGTATGGCCTTGAATCTCCCCTGATCCAGCTACTGCTACCTGGTCTCAAACAGGCGGCATCACCTCTCCAGGCCTTGGTCGCTGCCTGGGTTCAAACAAGTCGCGAACTTTACTCACATCAGACTTGACAGCTATCTAGATTCTAGAAGGATTCCATATTCGTACGACTTATCCACGTGTCATGTGCTCTACGCACTTGACATCACCTTTATGACCTCTATAAATAGAAGTCATCACCTCACTATTGGAGAGATTCTCACTGGACGAAGCCCTGCCAAACTCTCAGCTCACTCTCTCTCTAGAGATATTCGTACTTGGGGGCTCACCTCTATCGCAGCCTCTCCAGTCGACCCTCACAGGCCACATTTGGGCTACTAGCTTGGCAAATCTCATGTACTCTCTTACCCTCTCTATCTTATATGCATATAATGGCACAACTTTCTATCATACAATGTATATAATGAGAGTGGATCTCCAAAGTGGATGTAAGCTCAATTTTATAGAAGGCCCACTCTATATTTAGTGTTCTTTTCCTTATTACTTGCTTTACTTTTATTCTACATTTGATATGGTGTTGAGAAGGACGTTAGTCCGATTTATCGTGTCATCATTTTGGCACCGTATGTAGGAAGCAAGGTATTTATATCTTGTTTCTTCTTATTTAGGGCTCCAAACACCATATTTCATCTACAGAGACCCCCTAGGTCATTATTCTATGGATGAGATTTTGGTTTTTGAGCCCTTATATTTATGTATAACCTAGTGAGGGGATTATTCTTTTTCAGATTTGTTTATTGGTCTTCCTTTTATGACCTTAGATTTTTATTCTATACCCCGATGATGTTACCTTACCTAGATAGTGTTGAAGAGCACAAAAGGCGATAGCCTCATAAAGATGGGTAACAAGGGAAGAATTTTATCTACTCATTTCTGCTCTTTACACCCATGATCTAAGGTTTACTACCAGGTTTGTGTGATTTTTTGCACCTAAAGGTTGTTTTACCATTGGTAGACTCCTAGTAGGAATATTCTATGCATCTTCTATGAACTAATCTCAGGTTTTGGGCCCAATTTTGGGATCACACCCTTCACTGCCTCAGATAGGATGTGGCCTGGCAGTTTAACTACCTCAATGCCACATCCCGCTTAAAGCAGTTGGTCTATGCAGATTTTACCGTTCACCTGGGAAAATTGAACTTATTAGTGTCCGCAAACTCAGTTATGGGGGAATTTCCCTTAATAAGGGCACATGAGTACTTACATACATACCTTAAGTCGCGACCGCAACAGTATAATGTTGTAGATTATCAAAGACTGCATCCTTGTTGCTATACTTGGTTCATTCTTTGCATCTCTTGATTTCTCACCATTGTTCAGTTGATCTCGGAAATGGAAGGAATCTCCGGATCAAGTTCACAACCAAGTGAAGAGATAGCCCAGCTACTGAGATACATAAACCATATGTATAATATCCAGGACTCGCTTTAGATCTAGGTCTACTTTTTGGCGTAGAGGGTTTTAATGTTGGATTCTGCATCCTTCACTCCAGTGTAGATCGTAGCACGAGAGGCCTCAACCCCCATGCCCATGATCGCAGTAGCCACAAAAGCAGCGACCAAATCTCATAAAAGGGGGATGGAGAAGGCAAATTCATAAGCCTATGAGAGCTACACCCCTCTAATGTACAACTATGAAGACGTTATAGAGCTTATAAAAGGAGACAAACTACTCAGGTGGCCTAAGAAACTGAGGTCACCACCCCATAAAACGGACCGAGGCAAATGGTGTCAGTTCCATAAAGACCATGGCCATGACACCACCAAATGTTTCTCCCTATAGAACGAAATTTAAAGACTGGTTAGGCAAAATATACAGTAGCGATTCCTAAAGGAGGCTTGAGGGATGTAGCCCATTAACTAAAAGGCCACATGCTTAATTTCTGCCTTAGTTTCTATTTTCTGTTAAATCTTAAGTGTAGCTTTTACACACACGCTTTGTATTTTCCTTACAAACTTCATATATGTGGATGATAGTTTTAATGATATATCAACTCTTAATCTCCTCATTTATAACCTTGCAAAAAATCTCTGTCTTGTCAAATTTTAATAGGAAACTTAATGACCAATTATCTCAAAAGATTATTTATTTCGGAAGGAAGAGCCTATTGAGGAGAAAGGGTGACATCAATAATTGTCCTCTAATGTCCCTCACTTTGCAAAAAATTCGAATATTTGGGATGCTTCAATTAGCATTGAGGTCTCATAACACTCATTACTAACCGTGGGTGGTTTTATTGACAACCCAGTTTATGGAGGCTTGGAAATACCTATCTTCGGGAAGCTTGATAAACCTAGCCTAGGGAAGCCTAAAAATACCTATCCATCTGTGAGTGGATTATTGACAACCCATCCTGGGAAGGCTTGAAAATTACCTAAGATAAAAGGAGTTGCAACTAATTGAAGTGGGACGAGTATTTATTTGTCTGAGACAAAGGAAGTAATTCCTCAGAATCCAATACTACAATAGCCATAAACCAAATGTTAATGCAAAGAATATATTATTGCAGCCTATGAGAAGACAAAACAAACATCTGAAGTCTCAAAAAATGAAAATCGAGGAACAAAAGAAGCTGTGACGAATTGAAAAAATCTAAAGACCTAAATAGTCGCGAAAGAGGACGTTGCTCCTCCCAACTCACTCAACATTTTTAATCCTAGTTCGAATTGAGCAGGCTTATGGGCCACAACCTTTTTACACCACATCCAATTTTTAATAAAGTTCCATATAGCTACAGCCATACATTAAAGTGCAAGCCTTATGTCAAGTTCCATTATGAAGAAATGCATATTCAAGTATAGAAAGCAGTGCAAATGAAAGAGGTTACATCCTTAGAAATATGGCTGCAGCCAATTTAGATGTTATAGTATGATAAAGAAAACATGCAAGCATATAAAAAAGAACATGGAAATTTGTCAGAAGAATCAAAATGGTCGCATCCCTATATAATTACAAGCAAGTTAAATGTTCAGTACCGCAAAGGGTATAAGGAAGATTACAAAAATATGAGTGTTGAAAATTACAAGATATTGTTGTTGCCTAAAAAATAATTGCAAAAGAAACTCTCATCTATGAGGCCGCGTCATCTTTATTTCCATCTTCACCATCTTTTACCTCGATCTTTATCTCATTGTCACCTGTGGTGGCATCCTCCATTTTTTTTCTTGGCCCTCTCCTTCGTAGCAGCCCTTAACTCGACAGCACATTCTAGGTTCTCAGCATCACTGAGCTTCCAGGAAAAGACTGTGTCCTTGGCCTCGGGGAAGTTTTTGACCACCCTATGCCTAATCTTCTGGAAGCCGTGGAGGTAGGACTTATTGTTGGTTAGGAAGATGTACCTTGAAGTCTTGTAAGTTGCTACATCACCGTACGCAACCTTCTTCAATGCTGCAGCACGATCCTCGTCCTTTTGTTTTAAAGTTGTAGCACAATCATTATCTTTTTGTTTAAGGACAGCAGTGTGTCCATTCTCCAACTCCTCATTCTTCTTCTGGAAGAGTTTTCATTTATCATCAGAGGCCTTAGCATTTTTAGAAGGTTCTAGGACCTTTGCCTTAGCCACTTTCAAAGACTCCGGGGCCTATTTGAGATTCTCTTTTGCATTATTATGGGCTTCAGTCATAACTAGGGGTGTTCAGAAAACCGAATGGATCGACGGACCGAATCAAACCAAACCGAACCGTCATAATTTTTTCAGTTTTCTTAATCGATCCGGTCCTCGATCTCCCTTAATAAATACCCGGTCTGGACCGACTCGGACCGGTTACTATAACATATATGCACTTAATTATATTTATACATATATATTATTAGTAATGAATAACACACGCACACATAGACATAACCTACATTTAAAAGTAAATGGGTACGATCGTCCAAAAAAAAGTAAGGAAAGATGAGAAACCCTAAAGGCTAAATTTAACATAACATGCACGCACAGCAGCTCACACCTTTGTTTTTTTCTCTCTTCTTCTTCTACAGCTGTTTGTCCCGTTCTCTACACTGCCATTCTCTACACAAAGTACAAACCGCTTGCTCCTTCTTCTCTACACAGCCGTGTGTGCCCATTCTCTACACAGTCGTGTGTGTGCCGCTGCTTAGTCATCTCCTCAGTCGTCAAGGCTTGATCGTCTCCTCAGCCGCCGCGGCATGCTCCTCCTCTAATCGTCGCGGCTTGCTCCTCTTCTCAGCGCCTAAGTAAGCACAAAACGCAGCTAAAAAATTAGTGTTCGTGTTATTGTGTTAGTGTTACAGTTAAGTTATTTATGTAAATTAGTGTTAGTGTTAGTGTTAGTGTTAGTGTTAGTGTTAGTGTTAGTGTGTTAGCTAAAAAATTTTGTTTGGCTTCTCAGTTATTATTAGTGTTAGTACTAAATAATTATTGTTATTTTTAGTTATAATTAGTGTTAGTTCTAAAAAAATGTTTAGTTGTCTCAGTTATTGTTTGGCTAAAAAAGTTAGTGTTAGTGCTAAAAAATTAGTGTTGTTGATATATTGTAGATAATTCTCTTTTTTCTTATAGATAATTCCCATCATTCCCATTATTTTTTGTTTTTTGTTTGGGCATCTGCTCACTAAAAAATTAATAATTTGTTTCATTGTTTTTTGTTTAAAACAACTGTTAATAATATGATTGGTGTAATTTTTCTTTTCTTCATGTAACTAACCATATCATTATCATATTATTTTTACAAATTTGTTGGGAACATCAACAATTGTGGGTTGACAATTTGACTTTTGTATTATTGAGGTAAAGTGAATAATTTATATTTTTTTCAAATTCATGGTTGCATTTTATTTGGACAATTTTTCTATCTATTCTAAAATTATTTGTGATCATTTTCATGTCTATGGAGGAGATTTGTTGCAGTTACTTCGGCGCTCATATTTATTAATTTAGACATTTATTGGCACATTATTAATTTGTATAATTATGAACAACCTCGTGGTTAAATTTGGACAACTTTATTTTGTGTTATTTGGACAGTGTTGGACAATTTATATGTCCAAATTTCGGCAGTTTATGACAGTTAGATGTGTTTGTATTATTTGGGCATCTTTGGACAACTTATATGTCATACTTTGAGCAATTTTGTACACTTTTATACGTCAAACTTTTGACAATTTTATGATAAAATTTGGGCAGTTTTATGGTAAAATTTGGGTATTTTATGATAAAATTTGAGTAGTTTTTATGGTAAAATTTGAGCAATTTTTAAAATAAATTTAGGCAGTTTTTTGGTAAAATTTGGGCAGTTTTAATTTTTTAAAAATTATTTATTAGGACCGGCAAATTTGACCGGACCGACAAAGCCCGAAAAATCGGTTTAATCGGTCCCGTCTTGGTCCTTTTTTTAGGACCGATTTAATCGATCAGGTCCTTAAATTTATTAAAAACCGGATCCGACCGGACCGCGAACACCCCTAGTCACAACGTTGACCTTGGTATTTGCATTTATATAATAGGCTTTAAGTGTCATGACAGAAGATTTCTACCCGGCTTCAAAAGAAGAGGTTATAGCAGCCTCGAGGTGAGTTTTATGAGAAGACTCTACAGCCCTATAGAGTTTAAATATGCCTTTATATTTTAACCTTTGGGTCATAACAACATCCGCAGTCTGAGGTTTGAAATTTTTGTTAGTATAAAGAAATAATCATCAGCAGAAAGTAAACAATGGAATGTACTTACCCGCAGCAGACTATGGAGGGCATATTCCTCCAAGTCCTCATGATCCTCTTCCACTAGACGGTCGACATCGATAGTGTCCGTAATATTTCTCATATTTCTGACCACACTGGAAGTTATATCCCATGAGGAATTGGGGTTAGGTTGCCTTAATTGAGGCCAAGAACAACCATCAGGACCCAATCTTGCCCTACTTTGAGGTGTTGGCAAGTTGGCATTGACCACCACAACATCTCATGAAGTAGGAGATCCAAAGTGTGAGACATGTATGGGTCTAAGTACACCTTAGAAGTCTCCATTAAAAGAGATTAAACCTGCCATGGTAAGTTGATGGGCGATTTCACCGTCAATAGGTCCTTGTTTCTCCCTAATTGCAGCATCATCAGCGTTGGTTGTGTCCCTCTTAATTGAAGGGTTTTCCACCTCAGTTTCAGTAGCAATAGTGGGCTCAGCCATAAGAGCTGCCCCTTTAGGTGTTCTTTTTCTCTTCTTCCCCTTCTTCTTGGGGTCTTGATTGAGGGCAACTATGTCCTCATCCATCTCTGCAAGCTAGGCAGAATGGAGATCGCGGTCAATTTCCTCCCCTGAAATCAAATTAAGCAAAGTTAATAATAGAAGCTGCAGTAAAATATGAGTAGAAGTAGAACTGGAGAATTACCTTCCGCAATCATATTCTTCGGCTAACCCTTAGAAAGAAAGTAACCATGCTCAAAAAGTGATGTGGAGGTGACCAACACAGAAAATTGCTTCTCAGAATTACTAACTCTTGTCGCGTCCATAACTCTCTCTTTTTTGTTTTTGCTAAGGTCAAAGTTGTTAGAGTTGTACACAAATGTTAGAGAATGCTGCAGCAGAAAAGAAAAATAATTTTACAAAGGTTAAAGTTGCGGCAGGTTTTCACCAATTTTAGAAGGACGCCCCCATGTTCGCGGAATCCTAAAGGTCCTCTCTCTCTCTCTCAGATTCCTCAGGATGGATTTCCCAACTCTCCCCAAAAACATAAAAAAAATTACCTTTCCAGGTTTTAACACTGGTAGGCCTTTTTTGTGTAACGATATTCATCTCCACTCCGCAGAGTGAAGTAGTAATACCATGGAAAGTCCATAGAGTTCTCTTGTGGCCTATAGAAGTGGAAGAACTCCGCAAGAGTAATCTCCTTGTCAAACTTTTTCTGCCAAAGGACAAGAGCAGCAAGAATGGCCTTCAACCCATTTGGGTCTAGTTGGGCTGGGGCAAGATTCATAGCACTAAAAAATTTCCTAACTGGGATAGGAATTGGAAGTTGTATCCCCAGGACAAAGGCGGTGAAAGGAAAGAAAATTACCTCATTGGGGACTACAAAACATGGCCTTTGTTCTGCAGTAGAGAGTGTACAAATGACCCCTACTGAAATTCAAATGTCACAGCCACATTGGTGATCCACTCCTCATCCATGATATAGCGGATGTTTAATGTCTCAAGATCTTTCTCAGTTCTCTTACAGGGCTCATATGGGACATTTTTAGCCTCAGATGGGGCAATTGATGTCCTAGTATCTGTCGCATCCACCACTTCAGCAGGAGGATTGTTGTTGGAGTTTGAATCCTCCTTCATAATAACTGCCGCCTCCCTAGTGTCCCTATAATTAGAGGAGTCTACAGAGTCAGAATTAAGTGTCACGCAGTTGGGGCAATCCTTGAGTAGACAAGGCCCATTTTTCTTCAAAGGCATTACAGAAGGAATTTAGGAGGAGGAATGCCAAAGTTATTTCTACAGAAGTCATCAAGGAACTAAAGGGTCATAACTCATAGAGCCACAAAAATACCTGAAAAGTATAAAGACTCCGCAGTTAGGTGCCGCAACCATTATGGTTAGGAAAGCCTTTTAGAGGTCGTGGAAGAAACAAATCAATAAAATTAGGGAATCAAGGGAAACTATATTCGGGTTGCAGCCATATAAAGGAAAAGGTGTAGCCTAAGATAATTGTGAGGCCGCAGCCAAGAAGTGTACAAGCTAAAGGCCAACTAAATCTTATGTTACACATTTAAATGCAGCCATATACATAAACATGTAAACATTTGGATTATGAATTCTCAAAGATTGAAAACTCCCAAACCCTAGGGTTTTGTCCAAGAACACAAGGAACATGTTCATGGTGTTCTTGGCCAAAATAAAAATCCAGAATAGGGACAAGGAAGGATTTAACTAAGAAAGCACAAAATGATAATCCCAACCTCTATCAGATTCCAATCTCAAACCCAAGTTGTACCAAAAACACAGTCAACATATCCCACTTTCATTCCTACTGAATCAAATTTTATCTACCCAAAAGCCCATAAATGCTACCCAACAGACAGATTAAAACATCATTAAACCCTAGTTTCTACGCAAGCTCAGAGATCAAAAATAAGAAAGATGGGTTCATGAGTACGGATTCAGTTAATTCATTGAGCAAACATGGATTAAACTATCCGAAAATAGAAAAATGCAAGATGATAAAGGATAGTTACCTGGAAATCTATGGAAATTGGTAGCTCAACCTCAAAACCAGTGTGCACTACCTTAAGACCACCTTGAAAAACAACTAAAACATCACTGGCAAACTCAATGATAAACCGAAAAATTTTGGCTATCGATTGGATATTAAGGGTTTAGAAAATTTAATGAAGGCCACGACGGAATCACATTTATATAGGAGGGAACCGAAAGGTGAAGATTTGCCTTACAGTTTTCATGGCACTCTATGTAGACAGACAAACAATGACACCATGACAAGGTAATAGAATTCAGTCGCAGTCCCAACTCTCTAACTCTTGGCACTACGTCTTGGGGGATTATTGATATGAACAATATAGTCACCATGGCTGTAGAGGGATAGTAATAGGTTGCTTCCTGGGATCAAATAGGACGCGATCATAGACACCGGCTTGTCCTTGAATGTCCCCTGATCCAGCTGCTACTACCTGGCCTCAAACAGGCTGCGGCACCTCTCCAAACGTTTTCCACTGTCTAGGTTCAAACAAGATGCGACCTTTACTCACATTAAACTTGACAACTATCTAGCTTATAGAAGTATTACATATTCGTATAACTTATTCACATGTCAATTTCTCTACTCGCGTGACATCACCTTTAGGACCTCTATAAATAGAAGTCCTCGCCTCATTATTTGGGGGATTCTCACTGGGAGAAGACCTCCCAAACTCTCAGCTCACTCTCTCTCTAGATATCTTCGTACTTGAACACCCCCGTCGCAGCCTCTCCGGTCAACCCTCATAGGCCACATCCGGTCTACTAGCTTGGCAAATCTCATATACTCTCTTACCTTCTCTATCTCGTATGCCTCTAATGGCACAAATTTCTATCATACAATGTATATAATGATAGTGGAGCTCCAAAGTGGATGCAGGCTCATTTTTGTAGACGAGACACTTAATATTTGGTGTTCTTTTCCTTATTGCTTGCTTTAATTTTATTCTACATTTGATATGGTGTCGAGAAGGACGTTAGTTTGATGTCTCATATCATCATTTATTATTGACATTTTAATTATTGGGTTGTTAATATATGTCAACGATTCCCTTAAACTTACGAAAAAAATGGAATACTGACCGGACTTAAGTCATGTAGATGCTAAATGTGAATAATTCATAATTATTTTACATTGTGGACATTAATATGTGTGGTTAGAGAATAAACAAAATGAGTATTCATTTTTTTTAATTACGATCAAGGGTATTTGAAATTTTTTATTTATCACACATTTACTTGATATATTAAAATAGGGATATCCCGATATTTTTGAAAATATATCAAATGTCCTAGATTTTTCAAATTAATTAAAAAAATTGGACACATTTTCTTTTATAACCCTCACAAAGTTTTTAAATTACTAAGTGGGAGAGGGAATTTTCCAAGAGAAAATCCCACGGTCTCCATCAACGATTTGTAGACTTTCAATAATAAGTAGGTCCTCCAACGAAGAATGATTATTTTTATGGTAGTCGGTATAAATTTCCTTAAGGGTAATTATGGATTCATTATTCACATAGGCGACCCCAAAGGAGGAGTCTATGTGATATGAGATAATCTAAAATTAGTTGGTTGTATACACTTAGACATAAAATAAGGGTAGGTTATCTAAAGAGGAATGTTATGATTTTGTGAGACCAAAGTATCGGATATTTAATTTTATTTGACATAGGTTTTGTCTAGATAATATAATAAAAAGGAATAAGCCTACATATATTTTTTTTGGAAAGTAGGTTCTCTAAAGAGGAATACTATTCAAATGGTAATCGAGATTATGACTAATTCTTTTAAAATTGATAGAGGGAGCATTAATTTTAATTTAGAATTCAAAAAGTTTTATGCCCTATAATAATTCATTTTATTATTTGATTCCCAGTATTAAGATGGGAAACTCTTTCAATCCACTTGTTGTCGTTCGTAAGGAAAATAACTTAACTAGACCTAACTACATTAATTGGAAAAGTAATTTGGATATTGTGTTGACTGCTGAAGGGTACAAGTTTGTGCTCTAAGAGACTGGTCCTGAGAAAGTTGGTGAGGAGGTGATCGAAAAGGAAACTCAAGATTACTAGAAATGGATCAAGGCTGATGAGATGGCGGTGTTTCATTTTGGCATCTATGTCAAATGTTCTACAACATCAGCGTCAGTCGATAGACCATGCCTATGACATGATGCTGAACCTCAAAGATATGTTTGGGGATCAAAATCGTGCTGCAAGTCAGGTTTCCATGAAAGAATTCATGAACACAAACATGGCTTAAGGGACCCCAGTGAGGGAACATATTTTAAGGATGATGTCTCTTGTCAATGAGCTTGAAATTCTTGGAGTGAAAATCGATGGGGAAACCCAGGTCGATATTGTTATCCAGTCACTGCCTGAGTCCTTTAAGTAGTTCCGCCTAAATTACAGCATGAACAAACTTTCTTACTCTTTAGCGTAACTACTTAAAGTACTACAAGAAGCTGAGGGTCTCATAAAGAAGTTAGTAAGTGTTTTTGTTGCTAAGAAAGGTTCTACTTCAAAGCCTATAGGAAAGAATAAAAAGAAGAAGAAGGATCATAAAGATATTATGGTCCTTCAGGCAGCTCGTGGGCCTCAGGTAGGTGTGAAAAAAACCAAGGGCAAGATTTTTCACTGTAAGGAGTCAGGACACTGGAAGAATAATTGTCTGTTTTTCGGTAATAAACATAACAACGCAGGTAAATTCCATTTATTTGGTGTTGAATCATGTTTTGTGGTTCGTACTATCGGTACATGGCATGTAGATTCGGGAACCACTTATCATGTATGCAATTCTTTGCAGAGATTTCAGGAAACCAAGCGACTAAGTGATGGAGAAATTTATCTAACTATGGGAGATACTATGAGAGTAGTAGTAGTTACTGTAGGAGACGTTCATTTAAGCTTAAATAATGATAGAAGTTTACTTTTAAAAGGTTGTCTTCATCCACCTTCCATTAGGAGGAATTTGATTTCAGTATCTTGTTTAACCTCTTACGGATATTCAGTTTCTTTTAATAAACTCGTGGTTATTAAGAAAAATAAATCTTTTATTTATTCTGGTACAGTAGTTGACAATCTTTATATTGTTAATCCTATCTCTACCACACAACAAATTAATATTTTACATAATTCAATTGGACCAAATTTAAAGATAAAGGAACCCTCCTTAATGAACCAAACGTATCTTTGGCACTTACTCTTAGGTCATATTAATTTAAAAATAATTTGTAGACTCATAGCAAGTGAGAAATTGAGCTCATTAGAAGTGGAGGCACTTCCAATTTATGTATCCTGTTTAGAAGGTAAAATGACCAAGAGACCTTTCTCGACCAAGGGATATGGATCCAAAGGACTATTGGAATTGGTTTACTCTGATCTGTGTGGATCGATGACAACCTGAGAAAGAGGGGGCTTTTAGTATTTTATGACTTCATAGATGATTACTCAAGGTATAGGTACATTTACCTAGTGTACCATAAGTCCAAAGCCTTTGAGAAATTTAAAGTTTATAGGGAAGAAGTGGAGAAGCATAAAGGTAAAAGTATTAAGACACTACGATCTAATCGTGGTGGCCAGTACCTCTTAAGGGCGTTTAGGCAATATCTTGAAGATCAAGGGATAACACCCCAATTTTTCGCACCTGGTATGCCTCAGCAAAATGGTGTAGCAGAAAGTAGGAATAAGACTCTTTTGGATATGATTAGGTCTATGATGAGGTATACAGATCTCCCAGATTCCTTTTATGGACATGCTTTAGAAATGACCACTTATTTAGTGAACTTGGTACCTTCAAAGACGATTTATACTACACCAAAGGAATTATTGATTGGGCATAATCCTAATATGAAACATATTCAGATCTGGGGTAGTCCAGCACATGTGTTGAAGAGAGATCCTAGTAAGTTGGAATCAAGATCAGAAGTATATTTCTTTGTAGGATATCCTAAGTAAACTAAGGGTTATTTATTCTATGATCCTAAGGATCAGAAGGTCACTGTTAGCACCAATGACCGATTCTTGTAAGAGAATTATATGATGGATCATAAACCCAGAAGTAAAGTTGTTCTTTAAGAGTTGTGAGGGAACCAACAAGATTGTTCAACACCACCAATACAGGATGAAATAACACAACATGTTGACACTAGTACGCTAGCACAGGGACAACCTCGTCATATTGGGAGGTTTATACGTCAACCTGAACGGTTTATATTCTTAGGAGAGTCTTATAATAAGGTCCCTGGTGAACTCGAAGCCGATCCCTATAACTTCAACGAGGCTATCCGGGATAAAAATGCATAACTTTAGCTTAAACTTATGAATTCTAAGATGGAATCTATGTGTTTTAATCATCTCTGGAATTTTATAGATACACCTGAAGGGGTGGATGGGAAGGTTGAGACCTTTAAGGCATGACTTGTTGCGAAAGGATTTACTCAGAAAGAGGGCATCGATTATGAGGGAACCTTCTCATCGGTAGCTATGATGAAGTCCATCCGAATTCTATTATCAATTACGACACATTTAGATTATAAAATTTATCAAATGGACGTCAATACTGCATTTCTTAATAGGAATCTGGACGAGTGTATCTATATGGTGAAGCCAAATGGTTTTATTGCCCAAGGACAAGAGCATAAATTATGTAAGCTTAAAAAGTCCATTTATGGACTTAAGAAGGCATCTAGAACTCAGAACATTTATTTTGATCAGGCAATCAAATATTTTGATTTTAATCAATGTCCAGATGAATCTTGTATGAATAAGAAATGCAACAGAAACGTAGTGGAATTTTTATTATTACATTTGGATGAAATTCTTCTCATTAGAAATGATGTTAGAGTGTTTTCTTCGGTTAGAGTGTGGTTCTCCAGCCAATTCAATATAAAAGACTTAGGATAAGCTAGTCACATCCTTGGGATCAAGCTTATTAGTGATTGGAGGAATATGATGTTGGGTTTCTCCCAAGCAACGTATATAGATTCCATTCTTTCCAGATTTAGCATGAAATATTCCAAGAAAGGGTTACTCCCTTTCAGACATGAATATCTATTTCCAAGGATCAGTGCCCTAAAACACCTGATGAGATAGAGAAAATGAAAGGCATCCCTTATGCTTCGAGAATCGGGAGACTTATGTATGTTATGATATGAACTAGACATGATATCTACTTTGATGTTGGCGTAGTTAGTAGATATCAGTCTTACCCTGTCAAGAACAATGGACAGGGATAAAGAATATGCTCAAATACCTAAAAAGAACACGAGACTGTAAGCCAGCTTACCAGGAAGAGAGTCTAGTACTTATTGGGTACACAGATTCAGATTTTCAGTCTGATAGAGATTCCAGAAAGTCTACCCCTGAATATGTGTTTACCCTAGGAGGTGGAGCCATTAGTTAGATAAATATCAAGCAATCTTGCATTGTTGATTCCACTATAGAAGATGAATATGTGGTGGCCTCTAAGGCAACCAAGAAATCAGTATGGCTTAGAAATTTCCTAATGGATCTAGGAGTGGTATCTTTAGATCAATAGACTATTACACTTTATTTTGATATCAGCGATGCATTTTCTAACTCAAAGGAACTCGGGAGCCATAAAAGAGGTAAACACATCGAGCGTAAGTATCATCTCATCAAAGAATTTTTGTAGCGAGGTGATGTCACAGTTATGAAGATTACATCAGAGAACAACCTAGCAGACCCTTTCACGAAGAGCTTACAAGCTAAGACTTTTGATAGTCACGTAGAGAGTATGGGAGTGAGATGCATTACAGAATGGCTTTGAGTATAAGTGGGAGATTATTAGATAAGTAGACTAAAATCATGCTTTATGTAATAGTTTTAGTTATTGATTAATTATTAAAATAATATCATTTTTTACTGTTGTAATGAGAATCGTGTATGGACATAATGTTAGCATTATTTTATATATAGTCGGTGTTTTTTATTCTACATAGTAGGTGTTTTGGTGTGTAGAGTACGACTTAAACACAAAGGATTAAAACACCAGTTCTTGTAGAATATAAGTTTTATTGTTCACAGTCTGAGATGGAACTGGACAGACCATGAGTAGGGTTGTAGCACAATATTTTAGTAGCTCTATCTTGATTACTGAAAACTATATAGTTTCAACTTATTGTGCTAATACACTTTATGTGTATTGAATGGGACCACCTTTAGGTCACTATCTTTATACTTATTTTATAAGACAATGTAAACCTCATGATGATTAGATTTACTTAAGGCTCTTAATTCGAGTATGATTGATGGACATATGCACTAGTTATTTAGTGCTTTAACCTTTCGGGTGAGATTCATTATTGGATCAATAATCTTGATAGATTGGGTCATGGTGATTATTTTATGGTGAAAGTCTTTTATGGATGGAATCCATGTCTCGCTATAGAGACTGGTGATACCCCCTTGAGATGCTTATAAGTTTTGTATATGTCAAATCTTGCAGCTGGATTATGTTAATCCGACACTACAAATAAGTTAAGTTAAATCGCTCAAGGACTTAAAGAAGTTAATCAAATAAATTATCACTAATTTATTTTGGAGAATTAATTAATTAATAATAAGGATCTCAAAATATAATTTTGAGCTAAGGAGTGGAGTTGCAATTATAATTATTTAGTGATATTAATTATAAACAAGGGATTGAGATTAGGATCCGGGAAGGATTAGGTTTTCTCAGGCCCATTAGGCGCCACATCCTTATCTCTCCTTAGGGTCCCCACTATAGCATATATATATATATATATATACTAGGGTATGCCCGTGCCTGGAGGCACGTTGATAATTTTGAAAAGCATAGCGTCGTGCCTGTGTCGATGGCACGACAATAAATTTATTCCCGTAATATTTTGTACATGTGCCAATGACACGGCAATAAATTTATTCCCGTATCGCTAATAGTGCAAATATAAATATTGTTGGTCACCCCTAGTACACTTACGGCATGATTACGATTTTAAGAACATATAGTTTAGATTTGCAATTAGTAATTTTTTTATTATAACATTTCAAACTTTACGAAACCAACTTTTATAAACTTTACTAATATTGTGAGTTTCCATCGTACTCGAGCCTCGTAACATTTATAAAAATATGAACCCCACGCGTGTAAATCCTTATGTACTACATATACAAAATATACATTGGTATATAACTATAAACATAATTTTTTTTTATATAAATACAGTTGCGTACATAAGCATAATTGTTATACCTGTTCAGACACCTATAGTTATTTTTTTTCCAGTGCCTTGGGCAATTGATGTACATTAGGATATGATTATTTCATTTTGCCTGGAACCATGTAAAGACAATTGTTCCTTCATCTATCACAATAAAGCCACAAAAAATCCTTATGATATGTTTTGGTAAAAGCCTCATTGAATCCCACATCTTTTATGGATTAAAAAGTAATTAAAATATTATACATTTTTTAAATAAACTATTTTTTTTAAATGGCTTACAATTTTTTTTAATATGGATTTTAAAATTTAAAAACAATCTTATAAAAGATAAAAAATCATTTAAATCCTTTTTTTTTTAATGTACACTTTTTAAGCTTTTGTACCCGTGCTGGTGCTGCAGTGTATGAGCCAACAATCAACACTCTTGGGAAACTGTTCACCTTATAATCCATAATGTAAACACAGATATTAAAATTAAGATTGTTTTAAAAAAGGAAATTGAAAAGAAATGAAAAATCAAGACTAAGTACTACTAATACATCAAAGAAGAAAATGATAGTTTCAACTTCAATATGTGGCCTGTCCACTCAGTCCCAATGGTAGTGGATATGTTTGTTATATGTCCCTATTTATGATGTAAAACATATATAAAAACCAAGAATGCAAATCATTATAAGACAATTGATATACACATCAAGAACCTTCTCACAAAAAGATCATTTATGTAATCAGATCTGATACAATGCGCTCAATCATAATCCTCCATAATATCCACATCTCAAAACATATACATATGGCAATTATTATATAGACAATATCCAGATCTCAAAACATATACATATGGCAATTATTATATAGAAAAGGAGGTGAAATGACAAAAAGAGGCAAAAATGAGAGTCCTCGGGTGTGGGGGAACAAAGCACCTTCTTCCGATCTAAAGACTTGGTGAGGTGGAGTGTTCGTTCCCCACACTGCAATACGGGTGGCTGCATAACACTATTATTGGACATTGAATAACAGTTTAATACAAATGCAAATGTCACACCTCCTTTAGCTCCGGAAAGGACACATCTGCTCACTTTTTCACGAATAATTTTCGGGAGCACTTTTCGATCAGTGAGTGATTTGGAGAAGTGGATTCAGCCTCATCCTTCCTCCGAGCATTTATCTCGACCTTCTTTCCATCTCCAGTGCCATCATTACTTTGGGCATCAATCTTATTTTTGTCATTAGCCTCAACTTCAATTGTCCTCTTCTGCTCGACCTTCACCTGATTACATCGGGCAAGCTCCATGGCAACGCGATTAGTTCCTCGAGATGCCATCCCGTATGAAGATTCAGTAACAAAGCTCGAAGTAGTAAGAGTGAAAGCTGCACAAAAATCAACAGTTAGTCATATCACAATGTATAAGATGAAGACAAAGAAAACTGGCGAAGTATTATTACCTGCTTAAACTTTTTCTCGATCACGCTGATCAACCTCAACACCTTGGGTTCTACTACCAGTAGAACCAGTGTCTCTACAGGGGTAGCACCATTAAGGTAAGTGAAATACCTAGTACGAATGAACTTGGAAACTCCTCATAAATGAAATATCTTTATATAAAAGAGGGAGACACCTTTATATAATCAGTGTTTGTCAGTCCTTGATGCATCTCAATATTTGTGTTGCGAGGTACTCATTCAAATTTCAAATTAGAACTTGTACAACAAACAAACTACTATACATGTATATATTCAATTCAAACTCCAAATGAACTATCCACTACTTAGATACTAAACAAAGTTAAATTATATGAAAGCCCGTGCAAAGGTATCTACATTCCAGTATCTAAACACCAACAAAGACAAATCTAAATCATAAATGCAAGAATAATGAATTACCAAAAATCTCAAATCTGAACATATATTAATTCAAAAGTTTGAAGATTTTCAAATAACATGTGTTTCGTATAGATCGATTTATAAATGCAAGCAGGCCCTAAACCCAATACTCGAGATGCTTTGAACCCAAAATACATACTGAAAACTCCATTCTTGAACACGGGTATGGACTCGAGACTCGAGCGTAATGTGGAATCATAACTGGGAAACTATCGCAGATCAAGGGGTAGCACCTTTGAGGTTGTACATATTAGCTCCACCTTTTAAACCAATCAAACTGTCGCTGAAATTTTGAACATCATAGTCTTTTGACCGCCGAATCCTCTTATTGGGCCTATTAGCAGCATCACGACTATCATTGGATGGCCTGACAACCCTAGGCCACAACATGACTTGCCAATGACATTCGAGATAACTCGCTTCAGACATCATTTCTCATGAACCAAGAGAGAGGCATACAAAGAAATCCATTGGTTGCAGCAAGCAGCGTGTTTAGCTTAAAAAATTACCTTGTATAGCCAGTATATCATTTCATTAAACCAATAGAAAGAAAAAAAATCATATTTGTTTATCTTCAATTATCGATATGATGTTCTCCTCATCATTCTCATAAACTCATCAGCATTAACTTCTCCATCACGGTCACGATCTCCTTCCTCAACCATCTCTTGAATCTCTCTGTCAGTAAAATTTTCCCCCAACTCCTTGGAAATAAGCCTAATGTCTGTAGCAGATATATTCCCATTTTTTATCTTGGTCAATGACTTTATAGTCTTTCATGAGCTCCTCTTTAGTGTCCCTTTCACCAATCTTGGATGTCATCATGTGCCTTTCCTTAGCGTAATTATAGAGAGTTGAGAAGCAAACAAAAAAGTAGATCGCAACAACTTGTACGAAATGTAGATATTTGAGCCGCTTTTCCTCAATCACTACCTTCAATTACAAACACAAAACACGCAGGAAATTAATACAAAACACCAAGAGTCCAGCCATTACAATATTAGTCAAATTTTTGAATAAAAGAATGAAATTATTCAGAAATAGAGTTGATTAATTTTGCAAGTTCGAACGTTGCCGTCAGATCTTACATAAATTTTGTTTATGTTCTTCCTTCACCAATGGAACAGTGATATCGTTCAGTTTTGATAGAACATAACAAAAAAAGGTGATGTAATGTAATTTAATCAGATGAATACATAGAAAGTAATTCATGAGCTCCTCTCTAGTGTCCCTATCACCAATCTTGGTTGTTATCATGTGAACAAATTCATCAAAATCAAATGAAACGCTGACATTACCTGCCAACTCCAGCACTCCTGTAGTCAAATATTCCATTATAGTTTCGATATATACAACAACTGTCGCTCCTTGGCATTCTACCTGCTGCAACTGCTATTGGTCACAGTCATACTGAAAAAATTAGATAGTGAAAAGAAGAAAAAAAGTAATAACGCATCTACTTCCTCCATCTAATAAAATCGATCCACCATCGTGCCTAGGCAGCAATTGTTTATCTGAAAAATCCGACATCATTAGAAGGTTATGTTTTATAGTAGTCTTCCCCCCAACATCAATGTATACTATAACAATGAAAAAATAATGAATTTTACGCAAATAATTTTGTTCAATAAAAAAATGTAGGAATAGGAAGACATGGTTCTAATATGATCACCTTGAGCTCAGCACCCTGGTCTAAGCATGAGTGTTGACTAACTATGGAGTGCTCAACCCTACATTCTCGTAAGAAGCACCCATAGGATGAAGCCCCCGCAGTTGTATAAAAATGTAAAGTTTACTCGGATGAATCCCCTGCTGGTTTCTCGAAGGTGGTCTTGAATAAGCGCTCATGTTGCAGCCCTCCCTTTGTAACCAAAAAAAAAAATAAAGAAATGGTTTAATAAATGTTGCATCAACTCATTTGTTCATCAGTATAATTTGAACGGCGGCAATTTCTATTTTGACTTGCAAACTTTTCCCATTCATGACTTTAGTAACGAAGATTGGATCCCACAAACCTTACCTCTGCGGAATGGTTCATCAAGCAATTACTCTACATCCACAGAATTCATATTATTGATTGTGTCAGCAATATATTCATGTTTGACTAATTTATTATTGATGTCATATTGTATTGCCAAATCAAATAACTTTTGGTCATCCGACTGCTCTGGCTCGAACTGATTTCCACTGACGACAGTTATATGCACAATTAAATGACTGTGGCTTCAAACCTGCATCACCAAAGAAGGGTCACTAACATACACAGACACAAATATATCAACTTTATTTGCATACTTATTCACATATAATAAACAGAGGATTTGAAAATATCAGTAGTCAAATATCAAACATACTAATAATCAAGATTTTTAACATCCGCATTACATAAATCAAGAACACGTTTGGAAAGAAAATAATTGCTAAAATCTAATAGTGCACAGTTACCAACAATTGATAAACATTAAGTAAACTGGACATTCAAAAGAAATAATAGGAGAGTGGTCAGAAACCATAAAATTAAGGGAAAAAAATGTATCTCAGACCAACATATTCATTATCTTATTGTCGGTGTTTTTTTTTCTGTTAGGTTTGCCTAAAATCACATATAGCATTAAAACAACTTCCATACATATCTGAGAAACATTAAGATAATGTATATTAATTTCCAAATCTGATCAAAAATATTTCTCAAACCAACATCAGTAGGTAGTTTTTGGGCATGGTTTTCCAATCAGAAGTTCATGTTTTCAATCAGAATTTTAGGTATATTTCGATCACAAGTTCGTGTTTCCATACCTAATGCCCCCCCACCCCACCCCATTGGACATCCAATCCCTGTAAAAAATAGAGTTTCAAAATAGTACCACTTGACAACAGATCTAAATAAACACATATACCAACATACAACTATTAGTAATCAAATATCAAAAATACTAATAATCAATTTATAAATCTAGAAGTAGAGAAAAAGTGTGTACCTGGTATAAATATAAAAACACACATAAACGGGTCTTGATCTGAAAAAGAACCATAAACATAACCATAAACATAAATATACACATGAACATAAATAGATCTTAAACAAAATAAAAAAAATATGTACAGAAAGCCTCAATTAGAAAACCCTAAATTTATCAACAGGTAATAACCTAAATCAAAATCGAATGTGTGTGCACGTGTGTCTAAGAGAGAGATTCATGAAAAACCTGAATATTTTCAGATCTAAGCGTGTGTGTGTGTGTGTGCCCGCATGTGTGTGTGTGTGTGTGTGTGCATATAAACGTGTGTGTGAAAGAGAGAGATATCACCCGTAGCGGGGGAGGGCGACAACATTGTGGTGAGGGAGGCATTGTTAGAGAGGAAGAGGGTTTGTGAATCGGTAGAGATGAGAGAGAGTTTTGTGTATTGGGTATCTTCGATTTAATTAAAGTTTACTAATTTACCCTTCTATTTGAATTTTGGTGAAGAGTGGGAATTAATTTGAGTGTGAAAAAAGAGGGGGAACTCAAATGGTTGAGGGTAAAATAGGAAGTGTAAATAAAATTTATCTTGTGATGTCATAGTTGAAGCTTATGACATACATATATTTCTTACTTTATTATATATATATGTATATATATATATATATATATATATATATATATATATATATGCACCTAAGGCTCATTATTTCTTAACCTAGCCGTCACTCTTTGATACTAAAAAAAGACCCAAATTCAAACTTGTGAGAAAGAGAGGTAGCGAAGAGGAAAGATAAGAAAAGAAGGTGGTCACAAAGCCAGAGCCCACCCTCTACTCGTGACGGTTCGTATAAGGAATATAGTAAAAGACCGTGAGGTACATCGAGCGGTACATAGATCCTGGGTTCTTGATCAATTGTCATCACGTATTCTATTTCTGCAAAAACGAGATCAAATCAAATAGATCTCAAAAGGTAAATTCTAATTTCGCTTTATAGGATTTCATGTATGTCTAATTTTTTTATGATTCAATCTATATATGTTTTAAATAGACCCTTGGATTTTCGCTCCAATAACAAGTTCACCCCTTACTCCCTTCCTCATCTAGTGATTTCTCTCTCTCTCTCTCTCTCTCTCTCTAAACGCACCACTATCCATTTTCTTGGTTTATAATATTCTATAAATTAGGTATGGAACTTGAAATTTTAGCATGTTTATGTTTGATAATATGCCAATACTATGTGTGGTTCTATTTTATGATTCACGATATATGTTGGCTCTCAGATTTCATAATTGTAGTAGAATTTTGACTACCATTACGGAGATGGAAGAATCTCCATGTATCTCACTTTTCATCCTTTGTCTTTCTTTATTTTATTGATTCTACTTCCCTTTATCTTCTAATTAATTGTCATTTCTCCTTAATATTCATTTTGGTAAATCATGACCATGGTATATGTATTTTTAACATATATTATTGAAAAATAAAAATAAAGCGAAGAGCAACGGATCAGGATAGTATTATTGCAGGTGAAGAGAATTTCAAATTACAGTATTCTTTATTATTTATGTATATGTATTTTAACATATAATAGACTGTTGTTGATAAAGGTTGTCTTGCTATGGTTTAATTGGTGGAGATTGTACTTATTACATAATTTTTGGGGTTTACACACAATTTGTAATTAAATTCTGGGGTTAAAGTATGATATTTATTTGTTTATTTTATGTAGTTTCTCTATATAGTTGGTCCTCATATTATTATAAATGTATAAACATTATCTCCATTTTAATCTATTTACTACATTTTTGATAAATTTTTAATAGGAAACAATTTAGAACTCTGCTCTCCGCATGGATATGTATATATTGAGTCAATACAAAACTGATGATTTCTTGAGTAGTTTGGTAGTTGTGTTGGGTAAAGGTGCAATTTATCAAGCTGGGTTAGGTCCTCGATCACAGGGTTGTGGGTGCAACTGGGTTTGGTTTTTAGTTGTTGTGTTTTTCTTTTTATGATAATGCCAAGGTGTATTTCAATTGTTTGCTCAAATGACACAAAGACAATGAGTTTAAACCCTTTTCTGAACTATTTAAATTATTTACCATACGCTTTTACTCAAATATTACAGTATCGTTGTAAGTATCAATGACTAATGTTGAATTGATTGAGTTGTGTAATGTTAATAAACACATTTACACTACACCAAATCATGCGAATGGTCACCCCCAGGGGGAAAGCCCTGACCAAGCAGTCATGGCCCGAAGTCGTTACCACATAAAATTTGGCATGACCGTATCCATGACCCAATGTGGCCATAGATTCTCTTGAAAGTGGTCGCGGACCAAATCCTTGACCAATATGGGTCACGACCTTAGGCCGTAACTAGGTCGTGACCATCATGGCGCTAAATTCGCGCCAAAGTTCCCTCTAAGTTTTGTCACGGTAGGGTCACGGAAAAGGGTCGTGACCAAGGCCACAATGCACACCTACTATCTAATGGCTTTGGGTCGTGCCCATATCAATTTGTTCATGCACGTGGATCACGACTTAGGGTCGTGACCACATGGTTGCCTACACACTGATGTGGAAAAATTTTAAGGGTCTTGATAATGGGTCACGGCTCTAGGCCATGACTAGTGTCCTTAAACTAAAAACATTATGCCACCATTTCATTTCTTCTCGCATCAATCTCTATTTCTCTTTCTCTGTGCGATTTCGGCGATTTGCATTCTCCCTCTCTAAAACCCTAACTTTGGCCCAAATATCTCTCTCAATCTCAAAGGTAATCCCTATTTTTTGTATTTCTGATTTAAACCCTATTGTATATGTGTATATATGTGTGTGAATATGTGTGTGTATTTCTATGTATGTGTGTGTACGTTTATTTATGTGTGTGTGTGTGTGTGTGTGAATGTGTGTGTATATGTATGTGTATGTGTGTACGTGTGTATATATTTGTGTATGTGTGCATACTTTTTTTTCAAGAAAAGGGGATGTTTTATAATTTCGTATTTTGATTGGGTATGTTATATTTAGGGATTGAAATTTATTGGGTATTATTAACATTGATTGGAAATCGTTATTTAGAGTTTGAAATTAATTGCATTATTTGAGGGTATTATTATTATTAGTATTGACTGAATGTTCTTGCTTAGGGATTGAAATAAATTGCGAAATTTAAGGGTATTGTCATTTAGGGCTTGAAATTTATTTAGAGTTTGAAATTATATGAGTACTATTAGTATTTACGAAATGTGGTTACTTAGGGATTGAGATAAATTGCATTATTTAAGGGTATTGTAATTTAGAGATTGGTATTTATTTAGAGTTTGAAATTAATTGAGTATTTTAGGTTATGCACCCTAATCAAACTAATATACTCAAAATTCTTTCCATTCTCGAAACCTTAATCAAACTAATATACCCTTATTTCTTGACCATATTACCCATATTCATACCCTCGTATATTTTTCTTAGGAAAAATGAGGCACGGTGATAATCACTGGCAATAAGAGTTGGAGAGGTTGCAATTGGACCGCACACGTAACTCTTTTATTACTGAGCGTCATATAGTGGGTACTCCTATTTATAGGTATGAAAATAAAAAGATCAAATAATTTAACTACCTTATAAATCGTGGAGTTAATCTCCAGTAAGCTTACATGTTCGATCGTATTCTATTTTCCCTACCAGAAAACTGGTAGGGAAAATAGAATACGATTGTAAAGGAACACCGTGAATTTGTAAAGGAACCGCGCAACGTTTGTCTTGCAATATCAAATGATGGGTTTAACCCTTTTGGTAATTTAAGTATTAGTGAGAGTTATTGAACAGTTCTCTTGGCGCCTTTAAGTCTCCCTCCGACACTATGCATGAGAAAGGAGTTCACATTATTGTCTTTTTTGATACCCGGGTCGAAGGCTCCCGGTGATGATATTGATATATTCTTAGAACTATTAATGGAATAACTTAAATATTTATGGGATAAAGGCGTGACCACGTTCGACTCTCACAAGGGTAAAGAGTTCACACTTAAATCAATGGTTATGTGGTTGATCCACTACTTTCCAGATTATGGGACTTTGTCCGGTTGTAATGTTCATGGTTATTATGGATGTCCCATATGTGGGGAGAAAACTGAAGCCTGTTGGCTAAAATATAGCTCTAAGATGAGTTACATGGGTTATCGCATAATTCTGCCGACCAGTCAGCCTTTTAGGAATGACAAGTTTAACTTTTTGCCTTTCGATCATGATCTAAACTCTATAATTTATCAGTAGGAAGTATGAGAACGAAATTATCCAAAATCAAAGGAGAAATTACACTATAACTTATTTTAGGGAACGGGTATCAAAAGAGATAAATTTTATATCTTATGTGTGCGATTATTTATTCATGTGTGATAAAAGCATGCCCTAATTCAGATTCATTAATAAATACAGCTTCTAAAACCAAATGATGTATCTTCCGGGCATGCACGCCACGCAAAAAGGCCCTAGTTTTTTTGCGAAAGATTTTAAGAAATTTCACACCAACTGTTTTGATTTCATTTCGTATCCATATGAGGAAAAGATTTTGAGGCAAAATAGCGGAATATCAATTTCTGCCTTGACCACCTATATCTCTAGCAAAAGCGATAAAAAATCAAAGAATACGGTGCTAACCTATTATGGGATAATCCAGCAAATCCTAGAACTTGATTACTTAGATTTCATAGAAATAGTACTCTATTATGATTGGGTAAAGTTGGAGGATACAACGAATGATTAAAAAGTTGATCCTGACTCCAAACTTATTATGGTAGATTTATCAAAGCTGAAGAGTAAAGATCGCATAGTCGATGAGCTTTTATATGTGCCTTTCAGAACATAAAGAAGGAATTCTACTCGAAGTGAATAAACGATGGCACTTGGTCTATTCGTGTGCATGCACCAAAGGGTATGGCTACTGAAGTGGATGCATTAAAGGCTCTAAAAGAGTTCTAGTCAGCTCTTGATGACAACCCAAGTTTGAAGGATCTTTTAGTTGATTTAGAGGAAGATTGAATATCAAAATATTATGTTATCCCTTTCAATCTTATTTGTATCCTATTATGATATTGACATTATATTAGAGCTTTACTTTGTGGTATGAATGTTTAGTTACTTTTACGAATGTAATTTAGGCCAAAATCTCTCTCAATCTCAAAGGTAAACCCTATGTGTGTGTATATGTGTATGCATGTGAATGTGTGTGTATTTCTGTGTACGTGTGTATATGAATGTTTAGTTACTTTTATGAATGTTTAATATGATTTATCTAAATTAACTTTCGATAATATGTTTTGTTCAGTCAAATTTTTAGTTACTTTCACAAGACGCGCAGGTTGAGAATAGAGTTATTTGAGTTCGCGATTGGATAAAATTGACCCAGCTCAATTTCCACGTGTTCTTGTACTTATACATTTAGTGATTATTCCATTGATGCAGTGTTCATAAAATGAAGTTAAATTATCTTGATTTTATTAAGATTGTATTAAAGAAACTAATCACAAATGTACATGTAAAAGAATACATTGGGAGCTCCAGGATCAATTTGGTCTAATCACACATTCAGAAGACTCTATTTAATGGCCTTCTTGGATCACAGGAATCAGGTACTATTTACTTTAACTGAAGTAGTTATATAATTGATATGAATTATCTTTTAAATCTTTTAGATGATAGAAGGAGTATGGGATAATTATTGGTTTTGTTTGGTTTGGCTGTTGGATAATTATTGGTTGTTGGCTTATTGTTGGATAGTATGTTAAAAGAAGTACGGGATAATTATTGGTTTTGTTTGGTTTGGCTGTTGGATAATTATTGGTTATTGGCTTGTTGTTCGATAGTATGTTGGAAGGAGTATGGGACAATTATTGGTTGTTAAATTATTGTTGGTTTTCGACTATTAGACAATCACAAGACCCGGTATGAGAACACGGCGTTAATTTCAAAACATCTAGACTTAGCCTTAAAAACATGTCGTAGGGCGAGAAATCACAAAACACCCCCCAAACATGCCGTGAGGAGTCACTTCGGGTCGAATGCTCCAAAAACAAACCTCACTTTTTAGGCCTTATAGCGGTAATTTCATAATATCTACACTCAGGCTTCAAAACAAGCCGTTAGAGGGTGAAACCCTGAAACGCCACCCAAACAGCCCCGTGAGCGGTGCCAAGACCTCGCAAGGGACCAATGTTACTCATAGGAACCGACCGCGTGATCACGAGACCCCCGGTTCGGGAGTACGACTCAATTTTTAGAATATCTACACTTGGGCATGAAAACATGTCGTTAGAGAGTGAAACCCCTAAACTCCCCCAAACGGCCCCATTAGTGGATCCAATACCTTGCATGGGACCAATGTAACTCGCAGGAACTGACCGCATGATCACGGGACCCCCGGTTCGAGAGCACGACCCAATTTTCAGAATATC